>CM053031.1:95402304-96862304 GCA_028564925.1 Lithobates sylvaticus | reverse complement strand
AAAAACTAAATATCAGTATCCTAATCTATCACCTATAATAAATTATTGTTACTAAAGATAAAGGTTAGCAATAGTCAAGTCTTACTGCAAACAACCTGCAGTCTGTTCTTACATGTGCAGGACATGTTATGGTAGGCCACAGCAGCCTTCCTTCTCAGCCAAAGTGTGAATGCCATTCACTGGCAGGAAAATACTTTTGACTTTTTTCTACAAAAAAAAATGGTTTTGGTTCTCCCACATGGTTATCCAATTAAAAGAACCACTTCAAATAGTCAGATTGTATGGGCATCCTAAAACTGCTTGGTTTCACAAACCAATTTGGATCCAACGCCTATGTTTGATGTATACTATAGAACTAACCTCATAAACACATTAAAAATAGGCTTAGTTCCTTTTTCTTCTGCTGCTTCCAATCATTGGCATCAAGTCAGGTAGATAAACAGGTGTGTCCTTAAAATGTATCTAAACCCCAAACCATAAATGTAATATATTACAGCCTACCAATCCATGGTTTGATCTAGTTAGTGTCCTCTCTATCTGAAAAAGTGAAAGAAAGACAGCGCTGTGCCCAGGTATGTTAAATTAATCCATCCAAATAGGAAATAAGAACACAACACAATCCTACAATCTCTCTCCAATAATTTTTAATGTGATGGTAACAATTCTATCTATATATTATAATAAAAAGTGAAAATATATTGTGATGCGTGACCACAACAAGTGCTAAAAGAGTGGGTAACTAAAACCACATAGACATCCACTTAAATCTGTGTATTTCTATATTCAAAGAACAAAAACAAGATTCAAAGTCCATAAAGTGTCCTAAAAAAATTGTGGTAAAAAATGATTAAGTGTCAAAAAATATATTAGATTAACGTGTATCAAAAAAAAAAAAAAAAAAAGATAAAGGTCATCAAAAATGTTGTTCACTCCCAGTGAAGTGTAAATAAATTCTTCATGTAATATATCCTCCACCGATTATGATCGAAATCACTCACCGACATAAGTGGCTGGTGATAAGAAACCAGCGGGGTGCAATATTCTGCAGATCCATGATGGACGTTCAACGGTTAACCACCATGGACTTTTGAGGCAGAAAATAGTATGAAAGTACGTTTGCCCATCCGGTGGGTGGCTTGTGCACTCCAGATTCATTTTTGGGATCTTCCATCGATCCATGTGCTTGTTAAATCATGTATGTGTTGTATACTGTTCATTGTAAGTATCAAAACAGCTATTATTATACTTTAACACACTATATGAAATTGAATTGTTTCTACGGGTTATATTGTATTATAACTAGTGACCACATTTGCATTCCAGAAAAGGAAAAGCTACCCAGAAAAATATCCCCCTGAAGAAGGAATAATAATAATTCCGAAACATGTTGAGACGTATCAAAAAAAACCATGTGGACTGACCACAGTACATCTCTGACAGTAGCTGGGTACACTTGATAATATTGGGTTCGATTATACAATGATTTTTGAACATTATCTTTATTGTATATTGTTTTATGTGTTCTACTTACTATGGCATGTACTGCCCATTTTTATGATTGTATTAAAAAAAGTGGCGTTACTGCCTTTTAAAGAAACTTACTTTCATACTACTTTCTGCCTCAAAAGTCCATGGGGGTTAACCTATATTTGCACTTGATGCATATTGTTCTATGTTTACTTTGGATGTTTGCAGCCCAATACACCCCATCCCTAACACTATTTTTTTAGACAGCAGTATTGCCTGGAGAAGGAAGTGTTAGGTGGACTAGTAGATTTAGATGGAATTTACATAAATGACTAACAAATTAGGCCCTTTGAGGTAGGGGTGTGGAAACAGACAGGAGTCTGTTTACACCAGTCAGTCCATAGGGGTGAATGGACCATCCAATCAATTCTGCTTGAAAAACTGACAGGTGAACTTGAGTAGAACAGGTTTGTGAAAGCCTAACTTCAGCTAACACCTTTAAAGCAGACACAAAAACCTTTTTTTTTTTCTAAATCAATAAAAGCTGACCATTGTAAACAGCCCTTTCAGTGGTAAATGGCTCTTCTCAACCTTCGGCCACTTTTGCTGAACAGCTTAGTCTATTGAGGAAATTTGAAAAAAAAAACAGGCTTACTAGCTGCATTATCAGGTGAAAATAAAGGGAAAACAATCTTAAAAAAGAGAATAGCTGCAGCCATCATGTAAGGAATGATAAATTGCAATAAATAAAAATTTTCTCTTGGGTTTATATACGCTTTAAACTACAGATTTAATTCTGATAGACTTTGGAATGCAGATTATCCTATGTAGTTTGTGCAATGCAGGCTTTAGCACTGTATTATATTTGTATACAAGCTTTTGACAGACAACTTGTCAGGTTAAAGCAAATTCTCTATAGCAAGAAAATCAACAGACATGGGCACTTTGGGTGGGCTGGTAAAATTGAAAGCTAAAATGAACAAAGTCCCAAAAGTACAAGGCCTGAAGAAATCATCATTTAAAAAAGTGGATTAAAGGAAGAGACTAAACTCGGAGCAACTGAGTTACTGAACTGCAGGAAGAGTTATCTATAGGAAGAAATCATTTTAAGCTTGATAGAACTCTGATGGTAGATGAAGATTTGGGAATAAGACAAGACTTTTACAATGAAGTACACCATTTCATTAGATAAGCAGCTTATCCAATGAAAAAACCTTCCGTATTTGATCAAAGTTTAACTGCATAGACAAAACCTAACTTGCCTAACAACTATCCTGGTAATTCCACAGCTGAAGAGCGGACAGCACTGGGGGGGGGGGGGGGGGGGGGGGGCAGGCACTAAAGAGGAGGTAAGGGGCAGCTCTGTTTAATAACCTTGCACAGAGCAGATAAGTATATACCTTTTATTTTTTAGGGAAAGGACATAGGAGCCTTAGCCTTTAATATAATTTCAAGCCGGGGGCCATGACAGATGCCTTGGGTTTCCTAAGTGTGGCTCCCCTTCTCTTCTCTCCTCCTTTTCCCTTACTTCTCCAAGCTAATAGACTGGTTTGAGACTGCACTGTTCAATGTTAATTCTTTCCTGTGAGAACCAGAAGTTCAGAGAAGCAGCGTTGAGAGAGCAGGAACTAACAGAATTTCACATTGTAAAATGAAAGTGCAGGGGTAAGAATGTTAACAGAAATTTTTTTTTTTAGTGTGCTGAATGTGTTAAACTAAAAATGTGAGGGTTTAATACTACTTTAACACAGTTATGTATTTAATGTACATTATATTTAGGTTTACATTGCAAAGATATACAATTTATTCGTTAACAACAAAACCTGGGGAATGCCCAGGAAAAAACCAAGCCTACTTACCACCAGCTCGCAGACAACCAAATTGACCTGTCTAACAGTATGCGCTAAAAACAGGGGCCCAGTCCGCACGCATCTGCAAACGCATGCGTAAGCCACAGAGCCTCGTCAAGGCACCCTGATATCTGTGGTCCTAACACTAAACTAAGAGTGTCCCCACAGTGGAGGCACATGCATTCTAATGGGTAGATGAGGGCAGGTGGACTGAAGGGGAGCCACCCCTTCTTAAAGGTACAGGAGCACACCAAACGCCCAGCAGATTGCACAATGGCTGCAAAGGTGTTGGTGCGTTGCTGGACCAATACAAACACTATGTGTTAACAAAAACGTGTCCACCGCCCCCATCTACAGCTGGCTATCGCAGTAAGAGGCATTGGAAGGCTAAAGCAGATAACAACAAAACCTGGGGAATGCCCAGGAAAAAACCAAGCCTACTTACCACCAGCTCGCAGACAACCAAATTGACCTGTCTAACAGTATGCGCTAAAAACAGGGGCCCAGTCCGCACGCATCTGCAAACGCATGCGTAAGCCACAGAGCCTCGTCAAGGCACCCTGATATCTGTGGTCCTAACACTAAACTAAGAGTGTCCCCACAGTGGAGGCACATGCATTCTAATGGGTAGATGAGGGCAGGTGGACTGAAGGGGAGCCACCCCTTCTTAAAGGTACAGGAGCACACCAAACGCCCAGCAGATTGCACAATGGCTGCAAAGGTGTTGGTGCGTTGCTGGACCAATACAAACACTATGTGTTAACAAAAACGTGTCCACCGCCCCCATCTACAGCTGGCTATCGCAGTAAGAGGCATTGGAAGGCTAAAGCAGATAACAACAAAACCTGGGGAATGCCCAGGAAAAAACCAAGCCTACTTACCACCAGCTCGCAGACAACCAAATTGACCTGTCTAACAGTATGCGCTAAAAACAGGGGCCCAGTCCGCACGCATCTGCAAACGCATGCGTAAGCCACAGAGCCTCGTCAAGGCACCCTGATATCTGTGGTCCTAACACTAAACTAAGAGTGTCCCCACAGTGGAGGCACATGCATTCTAATGGGTAGATGAGGGCAGGTGGACTGAAGGGGAGCCACCCCTTCTTAAAGGTACAGGAGCACACCAAACGCCCAGCAGATTGCACAATGGCTGCAAAGGTGTTGGTGCGTTGCTGGACCAATACAAACACTATGTGTTAACAAAAACGTGTCCACCGCCCCCATCTACAGCTGGCTATCGCAGTAAGAGGCATTGGAAGGCTAAAGCAGATAACAACAAAACCTGGGGAATGCCCAGGAAAAAACCAAGCCTACTTACCACCAGCTCGCAGACAACCAAATTGACCTGTCTAACAGTATGCGCTAAAAACAGGGGCCCAGTCCGCACGCATCTGCAAACGCATGCGTAAGCCACAGAGCCTCGTCAAGGCACCCTGATATCTGTGGTCCTAACACTAAACTAAGAGTGTCCCCACAGTGGAGGCACATGCATTCTAATGGGTAGATGAGGGCAGGTGGACTGAAGGGGAGCCACCCCTTCTTAAAGGTACAGGAGCACACCAAACGCCCAGCAGATTGCACAATGGCTGCAAAGGTGTTGGTGCGTTGCTGGACCAATACAAACACTATGTGTTAACAAAAACGTGTCCACCGCCCCCATCTACAGCTGGCTATCGCAGTAAGAGGCATTGGAAGGCTAAAGCAGATAACAACAAAACCTGGGGAATGCCCAGGAAAAAACCAAGCCTACTTACCACCAGCTCGCAGAATAATATACAATTTATTCGTGCCTTCTGTAACCCTTGCACAGCAGTAAAGGGCTTCAATGCTTACAGCAGGGGAGTGCACAGGAATGGCCATCAATGTGCTGCTATTCCAGTAATGTTCAGTAACAGGCTGAGATAGGTCATGGACCAGGAATTGTTTAACTTCAACGTAGTTAATATGGAGCTCCAGGATCTAGCTGTGTTCTCTGGGAAGGTTTTTGGATCACAAATGTAACTGGTAAAACCATTTTCATATACGTATTTCACAAAGATATAGTGAAGAAAATTGATGACTTTAACATCACTGTAACCAAACAGGATGTCTTGGATGTCTTTAACTTAGAGAAGACAGAAAGGCAAAGGATGTCTCTATCAATCAGATAAAATTGCTGGAATCATTGCCTTATGTAGGAATTCATAACAGAAAGAACAGATCCGTTTGAAGAAGAAAATGAGGATGAGAAGGATGCTAACTTAAAAGGTTTTTAAAGAGTAAGGGCCCGTTCACAGGGATCAGTTTTTGTTGCTATTTTGGCGTTTAAAAAACAGAAGAAAAATGCATGAATAATAGTATATCCCATCAAATCCTATGGAAATCTTCACACCAATGTGTAGGCAGGTGTAGTATGGCCTCCCTGCGCAGGTGGCACTGTGATGGCCGCCACTATGCAGGGATGGTGTAAGACAAGAGGAACTCTTGTTCCTCTAAGGCCTCTGTAGGTGTCATCAGGAGAGCAGCTGATTGGATGCCCTCATTGCCAGACCTCCTTCCAGCCTCCTCTTTTGTCAGATGTTGCCAGGCATTGTAAGCCATTTAGAACACCTTCTCACAGAGACTGTGTTGCAGGACCTTCTGTGAAGTGCTGCTGTGCTGAGCCCATCCGTGTTACATAGATCCTGATACCACCCTGTTAGAACTTTTATGCTAATACACTTTGCTGCATTTATTGGTCTCCATGTGCATTCTTTCCACTCCAGGAACCAAATGTCTGGCCCTATCTACAAATGCGCTGTGGGTGTGGTGCATTTTAAAAGTCCTGCATGCTTCATTTTTGGTTCTGGTTTAAAAAGCGCACAAACACACCTCCCCAAAAAATGCACCCGTGTGTGTTCTTTGTGCGTTTTTTGAGTCACATGTCCAAGTTTCACAAGTACATACTGGTAGTCAGAATCCATAAAACACGTCAAAAACAAGATATGCATTTTTGCAAAAAGCATACCGCATTTTTAGGCGCACCAGTGTGAAAAGGCTATAAGAGACAATGGAGGCAGAGAGAATGTACAAAGAGCTATGCACAAAGCAGATGGAGACAAGAGCTCAATGTCCAAATTTTGAGCCTCATACCAATGCAGAATCAGAAGAGTGATGGCAAAATAAAGACCAAGTGGTCCATTGGGCCTGCCTCATATTATATATATCCACTTGTCAACCCACTGCAGTACATATACTGTGCAGGGCCAGCTCCTATAGGCACTGTAACGTACTTTTGCGTCAGGGCTTTCTCCTGGACCTGCGCACGCACCCAAAACCTAAGCTGTCATTTGTTGCAGCAGAAGCCAATCAGCGGGCCCATGATTTATGACTGGGACCTGCTGATTGGCTGAGCAAATGACAGAAGAGAGCTCTATGTTGGTAAACAACACAGGGCTCTCTACAGACAGCAGCAATGTGACTTTTTTTTTTTTCCCTGCAAAACAGGGAGTTATAACTGGCACATTGCTTAGTAAAAGCGTCATGCTGTAGACACAGGAAACATTGACCCCTTCCCAGCCAGTGGTATTAGTACAGTATATTATTAGCACGAATCACTGTATTCGTGTCACTGGTGATGTCAATGTCAGTCCCCCCCAGCTATAATTAGCTAAACATCGATATTACCAGTATACATTTTTTTTATATATATATATATATATATATATACATATACACATATACACACACACCATTGTTTGTAGATCCTATAACTTTCATGCAAACCAATTAATATACACTTATTGGGATTTTTTTTGTTACCAAAGACATGTAGCACAATACATTATGGCCTACATTTATGAAGAAATTTGCTTTTAATTTTTTTTTGTGGATATGTTGAGGTTTTTTTTCAAAATTTTCGGTCTATTTTACATATTAAAAAAAAACTAAAAAAATAGTGGTGATCAAATACGACCAAAAGAAAACTTTTTGTGTGAAAATAATTATATACGTTTTGTTTGGATACAGAGTTGCACGACCACAGAACTATGTTAAAGCAGCGCAGTGCTAAATAGCAAAAAATGGCCTGGTCATGAAAGGGGTAAAACCTTCCGGAACCAGAGCTGAGGTGTTTTCAAGATATACAGTGAAGCCTTGGATTGTGAGTAACGGGATTTACGAGCGTTTCGTAATACGAGCGGTTTTCATAAAAAAACTTGACTCGCTTTCCGAGCATTGTCTCGCAAGATGAGAAAGATTCCACTGGGGTGTGCAGTACCACATTTGGCCAGAGGTGCGGGGGCTCCAGTGATGCTCTGAGACACTCAGATGCTGGGAGACACTCAGTTCCCGAGGGTCTCCCAGCGTCTCCTAGTGTTTCCGAGTGTTTCTGACTGTTTCGAGTCTCTCCGGAACCTCCACACCTCTGACCAAATGTGGTACTACATAGACAAGCAGTGGCTGTGAAACGGATTTCCATTATTTCCTATGGGAAAACTCACTTTGAGATACCAGTGCTTTGGATTGAAAACCTTCTTCTGAAACAAATGATGCTCGTAATCCAAGGTATTACTGTATATACAGTATCTCACAAAAGTGAGTACACCCCACACATTTTTTTGTAAATATTTTATTATATCTTTTCATGTGACAACATTGAAGAAATTACACTTTGCTACAATGTAAAGTAGTGAGTGTACAGCTTGTATAACACTGTAAATTTGCTCAAAATAACTCAACATACAGCCATTAATGTCTAAACCGCTGGAAACAAAAATGAGTACACCCCTAAGTGAAAATGTCCCAATTGGGCCCAATTAGCCATTTTCCCTCCCCAATGTCATACGATTCTTTAGTGGTACAAGGTCTCTGGTGTAAAAAGAAAAAAATGTAAGTAATATAAACAATAAAAAATAAAATAAATATTAAGGCTTATGCGCAGAAGCTAACGCACACGCAAGTCACGCCCGCATATGTAAACGGTGTTCAAATCACACATGTGAGGTATCGCCGCATGCGTTAGAGAGAGCAACAATTCTCGTACTAGACCTCCTCTGTAACTCTAAACTGGTAACCTGTAAAAAATGTTAAAGCGTCGCCTATGGAGATTTAGAAATACCAAAGTTTAGCGCCATTCCACAAGTGTGCACAATTTTAAAGCGTGACATGTTAGGTATCTATTTACTCAGTGTACATCATCTTTCACATTAAACAAAAAATTGGGCTAACTTTACTGTTTTGTTATTTTTTTAAATTCATGAAACAGTTTTTTCCCCAAAAATATTGTTGCACAAATAACGTGCGACATAAAAAATTGCAACAACCGCCATTTTATTTCCCAGGGTCTCTGCTAAAAAAAATACGTATAATGTTTGGGGGTTTTTTAGCAAAAAAAAGGTAATTTTTATATGTAGGAGAGGAGTGCCAGAATAGGCCCAGTATGGAAGTGGAAAATGAAAACACAAAATATAGTGATGGGAAACCCGCAGAGCCTCAACATGAAGCTAGAAATACCTTTTTGTCTACAAATTGATCTAAGATGGCTGGGAGGCCAAAGAATAAGCAGACTAAAATTACTGCAGCTAAAATCTGTAATAGTCTTGGCAAAGGCAAATGCAGGGAAAGCAAATAACAATAAAACCTACTCAGGTTTGTTGTGCACTATACAAACATCAATGTAGAGGAGTAGGCCAGATGTTTAGTTGAAGATTAAACAAAAAATACTGCACAGGAGCTGTGTAACACAATAGTGCTATACAATGCTATATTGTAATGTTATCAGTAATGTTATCAGCTTAAATATGTTAATATAATTTCAAATTCAATGTTTACTCTTTTGAGATTTGCAGTTTGTGTTAAAATAGTAGCTGGAGATTCCATTAACATCTGTGGTTAGGAACTTCATGTTATGTTGAGAAAAACCTATGTCTCCCAACTGTTACATGATTAAGATACGGGGGAAAGTGCTGCAGTTGGTTTGTGTTTGGCCTGACCCACATCCCAAAAATTATGTTTCAGGAAGGTTTACCTCGAGGGGATTTTAAAGGGCAAGGACAAATGCTTGGTAGTAAAGTAAGTGTAACTGTCACATGATTGATCTTCCAGTGGAGACTGAAAGAAGCCATGTTTATGCTTATTGCACAGACATTGTGCCATTGTTGTCACCATCAGGAAACATGTCCTGAGAAATAACTAGCAAGCATGTAGAAAATGGCTTTACAACAGCCACAGGAGATCAGCAGCACTGGGATGCAGAAAGGTGACAATTTTTTACAAAAAAAAATTACATGGGAAAATGAGACAATGCTTTACTAAACTAAAAGTCATCCAGGTGGAATTTGATTTATTTAATGGTAATTTTCAGGCATCTAATTTTGCATTTTTTTTTATTTACCACAGGCTGATAAAGTATAGCACAGCTTACAGTATGGAGGAATTAAAGCTTGGTACGGTACTGCATGCACAGTTTTCTTGTTCCAATCATTTTTACTAAAATAAAAAGGCACACAACAGATCATGCACCATACCGTATCCATCTAAAGCATCACATAAGTAGACCAGTAAAATTCATGTCAATGTTATAGCACTTTATCATAGTTAGGAATAATTGACATGAGTGTTATACCTGTTGCTGTGCCATATGTCCATTAATAAAGTTTTATAACAAGCATGCAGAGTTCTCTAAATTTGGTAAGTCTACACCCATGAGCCTTCTCTTTTTTTCCACTTTGCTGTATGTACAGTGATATAGGTCAGTATTGAGCTGTAAATCATGTTGCAGTTAAAGAGTTTTAATGTACCAGGAGCTTTATGGAACTACAGAACAACGTTGGTTATAAAACAAATGGTATGACAGCAATCTGGCTTAGAGGCTGTTCCAAAATTTGTGATCAGGTATAGCACATTGGTTTTGTATAACCTTGGATATTAAATTGTGTAGGAATGCAAATATGTCCGTGGAGTCCCGTTATTTTTGCATAACATAATTTGTTCTTAGCACTACAACGCAGAAAGGTTAACCTGTTTTGCTTGTCTGAACAAGGCTGTGCTTGCTAATAGGCACATAGCTGAGCTGGTGCTCCTGGTGGGGCTCAATGAACCCTATGAGCAGTGCTAGGTCAGCTGCATGTGCCCATTAAGATACACAGCCGAGTGCCTAGATTCACAATTCAATTGCTGAGCTACTAAAAACTCTCACTGCACATGGTACCACAAAGTGATGCGCTGCTTATTAATATTTAAACAACTTCCAAAGCTGCTATTCCGTCTTTGGATGCACAATAATGGGTTGAATCAACCATTGGCTTCTTATATATGTCATAGATAGAATTAGCAAGATTTCACAGCAGTTTGCGTTTTCCCTCTTCTTCATCTGGTCTATGATGAAGATGTCATTCTCTTGTAGCTGAATTCCCTATGTACACCATGCCATGCATGTAGACATGAAGCAGGTTGCATTCACTGATCTGCATAATCTGCTGAGCTGCTCTAATAACCCTAAAACAGTACTAACTTATCTGCGTTTGCTCATTAGGATACACAGCAGAGTATAGAGACTTGAGTCTATGTGTATGTTGTACAAACCGTGTTAAGAAATTGTAAAGTCTTTGTATAAGACACAGCAGAATGTTTATGTTAAATTGTAAGCTTCCAGGAGCAGGGCCCTCCTAACCCTCTTGTATTGTTGCTGAATTATATCCCTTTATATTGTAAAGCACTGCACAAACTGTTGGTGCTATATAAATCTTGTATAATAATTATAATAATAATAATAATATTTACAACCTGCAATCATAAAATCGTTAAGAAATTCTGAAGCACAGAATAACTTTCGTGATTTTCATACTCCATGCTGTTGCATTTCTTTGTATCGGTGAAATGTGTATACGTTTCCTGAATATTAGAATGCCTTCTTTTTCCATTGCCACAAGAGAGCACATTAAATTTGTTTTGTTTTTGTGACTTTAAAAGATCAGAGATGAGCATGGGCATCCTCCAAACGTATCTGTTCCCGAACTTTGATCGCATGCGGTCTAGGTCATTCTTACCCTGCTTACTTAAACAAAGAGGTGGGCAAAAAAGAGAGCTTAGGTAGAGAGAAGTTCAGAAGATTCCCAAGTTCATCTCTTTTAAACGCTGAGCCCTGCTAAAACTGATGTTTTGGTTTTTGGTAGGTGTTGCAGAGTTATGGCACGTTCTAGTTAACTTTTTTCATGAACTACAGTGGTGAGACAAAGGACCTAACTATAGTTATAGCAGGCCATGCAGCTGCTATGGGGCCTCAGGGGTAGAGGGGGCCCAGTCCAATTTTAAAAATGGTTTCTGAAATTTGTAAACATTGATCACATATTGATCCTTGTACCCAAACCTCTGTTCTAGCTGCCCCTGAGAAATATCTTCCCTTTGTTACACTCCACGGACATAGCACAGTGACTCATGATAAGTAGGTGGAGTTTCTAAGTGGATCTTCCTGTAGCTGCAGACTGTAGAATGGCTATTTAAAGGCTGCCTGGCTAGAACTCATAAGCTCCTGCCACTGCCAACAAAAATTTAAGGGGGCGTAAATAGGGCTGCATGATGATGGGAGACTTTGATGATGATGATGATGGTGAGACTTTTGTTCTTGTGTCATAAGGTCTGTCCCAGTCATCAAAAGAAATTCCTTTTCTCTCTGCTGCCTGATATGTGTGTGTGATAGTGTTGGACCAATAGAAGTGAAAGTTGTCTCTGATTAAAATGATTTTTCCTTAAAAGAAGTAGTTCCTTCAAAGAATCCATGGTTGAAATAATGATTTTTCCTTCAAAAGAAGTTTTCCTTTCCATAATAGCTCCATGGGAGGGATTCCCCCAACAGCACTGACTGTTGATGGGGGAATTGCACAATATTCTTTCCTGCAACCCATTGCATAATCTATTGCCTGTTTAATGTCTCCTTCTGGAATTAAAACCAGCCAACCGTACACATCCGAAAAATGTTTCTGCTGTATTTTTAAAATCTATTTGGAGGAAGAATAAGATCACCTAAAACAGCAAGGTAGGCAGCAGCAGATACAGTTACTATGCCAGATATCAAATGTTTATCATCCAAGACCACACCAAAATCTGCAATATCTTTAGGGTGGATTGACCCCTTGCAACAGAAAAAGAACAAAAGAATATGTTAAACTGTGTTATAATTTAATGTACATAATAGACATGTGCACAACTAAAAAAATTGGTTTATTTTCATTTCGGTTTTTTTGTTTCCGTTGATTCGTAACGATTCATAAAGTCGTAAGTCGTCGGTGTTCGTATTCGTAACGATTCATATTTTCGTAAGAGTTATTTTTTCGTTGATTCGTTTTTCCGTTAGTTTAATTTTCGTTTATTCGAAATTCGGACGCATTCGTATTTATTCGTACATTCGTAACATTCGTAGATTCGTAATCGGAGCATAATTCATAATTTTATGTAATGTGTATGCTATTATTACATTTTAAGAGACACGGAAAATTACGAATCGGAAAAAAAAAGTTACGAATGTACGAATTTTTTTGTTCAATCCATTCGAAGCACGTTAAGCAGCGCCATTGTAAGGGACACGGAAAATTACATTTTGATTTCCGTTGTTCCTGTTTTCGTTTTTCGGATTTTCTTCTTTCGTACATTCGTTGTTTCTAATTTGTTTTTTTCGGATTTTCGTTGTTTTCGGGTTCGTTCGATTCGAACGATTCGTTAAAATTTTTTAGCGAATCGTTCGTTCATTCGTACGATAACGAATGAACGAAAATAACCAAAAAAAAACCCCAAAAAATAAACGAATTGCACATGTCTAGTACATAATGTGTTTTATACAATATGGCGATTAGGTGGTGTTTTAAGGTTGCAGATTAATACAGTGGCAAATTGTACGGCAGAATACAATATTGTACCATATCAAATTTCCGTAAAAATACTCAATGTACAAACAGTAAATTCTGAACTTTAAAAAGTGGTGTTTTATTTTTAATTTTGGTAATTAAATGTTTATTTTGAATAGAAAAACACAGTAATTTGACAATATGGTTTGTGTCTCCCATATTAGCTGCGCTTAGATACCTACATATGGTATTGGCTCCACAGGACCGCAGTATATGCAAATAATAATTAAAGTTTTTCAGTTTTAAGAGGAATTTAATCCTGTAAACAGTCCTGTCACATACACTTATGTCCATCTTGATTTCAATACGTAAAGGCCAACATATTTCACAGCATTGCTTCTAATACAATTCTGAATTTTGTCAGATGATACAGACTGTGTTTGTATATTTTTTTAATTCCGATTTTTTACTAGATGCCTTGAACCCTTTCAAAATAGTATTCACAAATCCCCTATACATATTCTTTAAAATAAAGGCATAGTAACTTGACCCTTAAAGATAAAATGGTTTCATATCAAAGATCCGTATCAGTGAATGTGAAATGATCCTGTTGTATTTCCTATAAGAAGGTTTTATTTATATCAAGCTCCAATAAGCCTTTAAGGTTTTGTTGTTAGGAAATGTTATAAGCTAGGAAATTTATACAGTATGCCATTTACAAATCTTGGCAGGACTGCTGGGAAATTTCCTTTCAAATTTCCACAAGGGACGACATCAAATCTAAGTAACCAGCATAACTCTTGAATAAATCTTTCATGAACAAAGAGGTAAGCTAAAAAAAGCCTTTTCTTTCCTTTGTGATCCGGTACTTTCAAGATGAAAGTGAATTCTCTCTCTGTTGTGTAGGCACTTGGAATTCCTATCATTCACAGTGCACTAGCCATTTCACCATGGGCAAGGTTTACGAAGAGGGCAAAGGATTTCTCTTTTCTCTATATGGCAAATCCTGGGTTATTTCTAGCATGTTTTAAAAACAGACATGCCTCAAAGATAAGAGATAAATGAAGTGAGATGACTGAATGTAAGTCAAAAACAATAAATACAAACAAACTGTATAAAGAAAAGCTGTTAAGCCAAAAGAACATAAAGCTGATCATGGCATTCATTGCGACACAATTTTACTGCAGCTTACCCATGGTGACCCTACACAGGAATTGTACTAAGCCCTACCAACAACTGTATTGTATGTTTACTAGTATGATCTATCAAATACTACTGCCCCTTAAAGCCACACTAAACGATATCCCTATTCTCCAATTATTTTGGAATGAGAAGTGCACATTAGGTCATGTGTCCTGCTCTATGCAAACTACAAATCCCAAAGTCTATAGTCCACCTCAGGAGTGATCAAGGGATCAATTTATTCTTACATACAGCGGGACCACGGAGAAACTGCGCCATTGGCAGCCGAGTAAACAGGAAGTGACGTTGTGACGTCGATTCCGTGTTTACATCAAGGAGACTGGAATGAAGCTGTTTCCAGCTTCATTCCAGTCTTTCACTAGTCGCCAGAAGCAGCGGATGTTGGATCGGACCTCCCAATTGAACGGGAGGCACGGAAAGAGCGGCAGGAGGCAGCGGGAGGGGGGGGCGTCCCCTCCCTCTCCTCCGGGATAACAACCGAGCGGCTTTTAGTCGCATCGGTTGTTAGCCTCGGAAAGCCGATTGCCGGCTCTAAACAACGGTACTGGGATGATGCCTGCAGCTTCGGGCATCATCCCGCTATAACCCCAAAAGCCGAGTACGCAGATGTGCGTATGCTCGTGTGTGTGTTTGATGAACAAATAACTGAAACTATGTCCCTTTTTCATACACAGGAAGACCTCAGCCAGGAGGTGGCTGTGGAAGGTGGCAGTCAGGAGGAGGCAGGGGGTAGTGGCAGCCAACAGGGGGGTAGGCGTAGGAGCCTGACTGTCTCCCAAGTCTCTCCCTCCGCCTTCCCTACAGAAGGGCGAAAAACATGGGGGAGGTGGGAGAGTCAGCGCTCCAGCTGATAAAAGATGCCTCAGCCTCCCTCTATGCCACACCCACCTACGAGGAGGCCTTTGCCTCCTTGGTTTACAAGTAAATTTACGGGTATGGAGGCGGGGCAACGCAGCATGTGTGGGAGGTCATCCTCAAAATACTAAATGAGGGGATGGCTGGGGAGATGACTCCCTCACACATGTTTGCGAGAGTGACCTTGCTCCGCCTCCTCCTCCTCCTTCTGCCACCCCACCAGCACCAGCACCACGGCATGGAAGGAAGCGTACAAGGAAGACAAGAGAGTGACAACCTGGACTCAGTCTGGTCTGAGAGAAGATGGAGCCTCTCGTAGTACCAGAGCCTGGGGACCTAGATGGCATCTGCTGCAGTTCCGGATGTTTTTGGACTTCAGGACCAGATTGCGCTCCCTTATTATTTAGATAGGTAGTCTTCATGCCCCCAATTGTTTAAGTCTGTAAAATGATGGTTGCCATGGGTGTCCAAGGCTTTGCAAATTCCCCAAGTTTCACCATGGCTGCGTTCCTCTTGGTCTGTTGCTGAGACCTAATAAAGGTTTTTTTTGATTTGAAATAATCATTGACTATTGTGTTTTACTTTTCTACAATGACAGTTTTTCTTTGAGTAGGCAGGTACATTTCACTAATCCTAGAATTAACAAGGGGCACCAACAACCAACAAACTCCTAGTAAATGTAAGCAAGAAATACAAATGTTAATAATGTGGTTTTGCTAAGTTGAGACATACAAACCCCCTCCAAAAAAAAAAAAAATCTCCTTCAAATATGTATTCCCCAAAAAAAAATAAAAATCAGGGTAAAAAAATAAGAAAGATTGTATTATGATCTGAGTAAAAATAAACATGTAGTGTATAAATGCTGCAAAGTAATAAAGAAGTAAGTTTGTGAGAAGTGCGGGTGAATAGGAGCAGCTAAAAGATGTCATTCTTGTTGCATTGTAAAGAAAAAGTGAATGCGCTGCATTAAAGACATTTTAACATTGCAGCGTGACGAATGTGCTGTGTCGATTTAGGAAAGGTAGTTTTACCTGACCGAGCGCTTCCGTCACAGAATTTCTTCTGAGCATGCGTAGCACTTTGTCCGTCGGACAAGCGTACACACGCTCGGATTTGGTGTGATCGGACCGGGTTGACGGGAAATCTTTTCAGCAGGAGATAAGACTTTGTCCGACGGACAAACCGACGAACACTGTCCGATGGTGCATACACACGGTCTGATTTTTCAACAACCTTGTCCGATCGGACAAATTGATGAAAAAGTCCGACCGTGTGTATGGGGCTTTAGTTGCGTCATGTGTCCTGCTCTATGCAAACTACAAATCCCAAAGTCTATAGTCCACCTCAGGAATGAGCAAGGGATCAATTTATTCTTACATACAGCGGGACCACGGAGACCAAATATAGCCCCCCTCAAACAGGAGGTCAGATCACAGCAGTATTAACCCTTTCATGATGACTAAGCCAATTTTTGACATTTGGTGTTTATAAGGTAAAATCCCTATTTTTTGCTAGAAAATTAGTTAGAACCCCCAAACATTATATATATATATATATATATATATATATATATATATATATATATACATATTTAGCAGAGAATCTAGAGAATAAAATGGCGGTGGTTGCAATATTTTATGTCATAGGGTATTTGTGCAGCGGTGTTTTAAAACGCATTTTTTGGGGAAAGGGGACACTTTCATGAATTTGAAAAAAAAACAAAAAACAGTATAGTTATCCCAATTTTTTTGTATAATGTGAAAGATGATGTTACGCCGAGTAAATAGATACCAAACATGTCATGCTTTATAATTGCACACACTCGTGGAATGGCGGCAAACTTTGGTACCTAAAAATTTCCATAGGCGACACTTACATTTTTTTTTTTACAGTTACCAGGTTAGAGTTACGGAGGAGGTGCTAGAATTATTGCTCTCTCTGTGACGATCGTGGCGATACTTCACATGTGTGATTTGAACACCGTTTACATATGTGGTGAGCGACTTCCATATGCGTTTTCTTTGCTGTGCGAGCCTGCGGTGACGGAGGCGGTTTGAAAATGTATTTATTTATTTTTTCGTATTTATATATTTTTATTTTATGAAATTGTGTTTTAAAAAAATAAAAAAATTTGATCACTTTTATTGCTGTCACAAGGAATGTAAACATCCCTTGTGACAGTAATAGGTGGTGACAGGTACTCTTTATGGAGGGATTGGGGGTCTAAAAGACCCCCAATCCCTCCTCTGCACTTCAAAGTACTCAGATCACCAAAACGGTGTATCTGAATACTCTATATTTTTTTTTAAACGGCGCCATGGGCAGCCGAGTAAACAGGAAGTGACGTTGTGACTTCACTTCCGTGTTTACATTAAGGAGACTGGAATGAAGCTGTTTCCAGCTTCATTCCAGTCTTTCACTAGTCGCCAGAAGCAGCGGATGTTGGATTGGACCTCCCAATTGAACGGGAGGCACGGAAAGAGCGGCAGGAGGCAGCGGGGTAACAACCGAGCGGCTTTTAGCCGCATTGGTTGTTAGCCTCGGAAAGCCGATCGCTGGCTCTAAACAACGGTACTGGGATGATGCCTGCAGCTGCGGGCATCATCCCGCTATAACCCCGAAAGCCGAGTACGCAGATGTGCGTACGCTCGGTGGGAAAGGGTTAAAAATAAAATAAAAAAAATAAATAAAAAAAGGATGTGACTGGACATTGCTCTCTCCTCCTACAAGCATGCTTGATGTACTGAAGCACAAATGATTGGCTCCCTGTGCTGTTCTTTCCTTCCCCAAAGCTCTAAACCAGAGAATAGTGTTACTGTAAAGGGTAACTCCCCTTTGTGGGGAAAAAAATAGCAAATAAAGAAAAAATTATATAGCGCATATAATTGCGACACTAATCATATTGTAATTTTTTAATAAAAATTACCTTTCCTTTTCAATCTGCAGCCGCTGTAATTTTCTGAGAATGTGTACTGACCACTCCCTAGAAACACCATTTCCTGCTTGTGTGATTGGCTCACCAACTTTCCCAGAAGTCTGCCTAAAGCCTCGTGCACAGGATCGGATTTTCGTCCAGGAATTGTGTTTGCCTAAAATCTGGCCGTTAGTACACTCCATCAGACAATTGTTGGCCAACTTTCCACCAACAAATGTTGGATGACAGGCTAGTAAATTTTTGACGGACAACGGTCTGTTGTCAGATTTTCCTATCGTCTGTACACAAGTCTGTCACACAAAAGTCCAAAGTACAAACACGCATGCTCGGAATGAATGTTTACCAAACACAACATTAGCAGAAGGTGCCCAAAGGGTGGCGCTCAAGAGATGACACTCCACGTAGTACGTCACTACGTTTGTGTTTGTTAGCCGACAATTGTGTACCGTTTGTATGCAAGACAAATTCATGTCACATGCCCTTCGGACAAAAGTCTGGCGCTTTGTCTGTGGAAAATCCGATTGTGTGTACGGGGCTTTAGATACAAGTCAGATTTCAGGCATCCTCTGCAACAAAAATGCAATTTTTGGAGAGATACTTTTAATAAGAACACGTCTAAAGGGATGCAGGCCCAGCAAATTTCCTCATTAGTGCCCTGCAGCTGCACACCTGACAGTTAATTATAAAACCACTCCCATTAGACCCACTCAGAACAGAGGCACAGAAAAACAGAGGGATTTCTTCAGAATAACAAAAGGTAGGAGGAATCTGCAACAAAGTTTGAGCGAATCCTTGCAATGTACAGAGATCACCCAGAGGGTAATGTTTTTTTTCTCAACTAAAGTGGAGTTATGCTTTAATGGAAGAATCACATCCAGAGACGGTTTTATTCTTGGGAGTATCAACAAACTGAATTTTGTGACATAATTTTGTTTGAAATTTGCTGGGGGGTTGGGCCAAACCCAAACCCTGAAAAACAAGTCCATGCCATAAACCCTCCTCCACCAAATAATTTGGACCAGTGCACAAAGCAAGGTCCATAAATACATGGATGAGTGAGTTTGGGGTGGAGGAACTTGACTGGCCTGCACATAGTCCTGACCTTAACCCAACATAACACCTTTGGGATGAATTAGAGCAGAGACTGTGAGCCAGGTCTTCTTGACCAACTTCAGAGCCTAACCTCACAAATGCACTTCTTGAAGAATGGTCAAACAGTCACATAGACACACTCCTAAACCTTGTGGACAGCCTTCCCAGAAGAGATGAAGCTGTTATAGCTGCAAAGGGTGGGCCAACTCAATATTGAACCCTACGGACTAAGACATCAAAGTTCATGTGCGTGTAAAGGCAGGTGTCCCAATACTTTTGACAATATAGTGTATAAATAAAGCCAGCTTACATGAAAGCAAGGATTTACTGAGGTGTGTGTATTTAGTGAGATTCAAGTGCTCCTGCTTCACTACTGATTATGTGCCATTACCTTTCTAGTCCCAGTGTGCCAGGGCCAGGGGCACATGAAAACAGCAAACAGTATCTGAAGTTTATGTATTTATTATAGCAAATCCAGATGTAGGCAAATGAAAAATATGGGTGCCTATCTATAAGACTATATTCACATAGCCATGGATAGTTTTCTGCATACAGAGATGACAAAAAACTGAAGCAACAGTCTGTGGTATGGTCGCATACAAACTAGCCGATTAGCTGCAGCCAGTGTGTTTGCAGCCAAAACTCAAGAGAAACTCTGATCCTGGGCACAAACTGGCTTCCTCCAGGGTTGGTCAGAAGCTCCATTCACATGTAACTGCTCAGATGAGTGGTTACATGAAAACGGCAGCGGTACTTGCCATTGATTTGTACAGAGTATAAATCTGACAGCTGCAGCAACAAATAAAACCAATAAGGCCTATGGCATACAGGAGTAAAAAAAGCCATAAAAAAGCCACTGAACACAGGTGCATTATTGTCTATGGAGCAATGCACACAGCTACATAGAGATCAGTAATACAGTGATGAGTACAGAGCCATAAAATAAAAATACACATTAATGTTTGAGTGCTCGTATGAGCTTGTGTATGTATATGGAAACACTGGGAACTAGATGAGGGAGAAGAATTTTATGTATGTGTACACATATGCATGTTTGTGGGCAGGTCAGGGTGACAGGGTGGTCGTTAATGTCTTGCATGTTTCCCTCCCCGTTGGGCGCCAAACAAGGATCACATGAGGGGCCTACCATGGGGTGGGTTTTTCTGGGCAACGCTAAGCACCTCGAACAGAAACATTTGACTATACATGGAGTACCTTTACTTCTGTGCCATTTCCATTAATGCCTTGCGACAAGGTTGATGCTGCTGTGGGGAAAAACTTGACCTTAAGGTGTGCCTCTGTTTTTAGAGATGAATGTACTGTACACTTGCACCATAACTGTTCTCCACTTAGCTCTCGGGTCCCAGTGACAATGTATACTTTCTATGTAACTTGCATTTAGGAGGGACATGCTGAGCCCTGTCCACCTCCACCTGTCTAGCGTATCACCACTACCTCACCCCCAGTAACCATACGGGGTCCAACTGTGCACCCAGCATGGACTCCATGCATGCACTTCACTTTACTCTTATGTACTTGTGTACAGGCTGGGGACCTCTGCAGCATGAGTCTGCTCCTATTGCTATGGGAGCCAGCCTACTCACGGAGAGAGTGCCAACAGCAACTTCCCACCTATCTCAGGCTCATGCTTAATGACAGGCTGCTTGGTGACCTTCCATTACTTTAGGTAACCATTTGCTTACACTCCACACTGTGTTGACTCTCATGCCCCGTACACACGGTCGTAAATTCAGACGAAAAATGTCCGATCGGAACATGTTGTCGGAAAATCCGCCCGTGTGTGGGCTCCATCTGACTTTTTCCGTCGGAACTTCCGACGGAAAAAATTTGAGATCCTGCTCTCAAATTTTCCGACAACAAAATCCGATCAGACTTTTTCCGATCGTGTGTAGAGAATTCCGACGGACAAAGTGCCACACATGCTCAGCTCAAATTACGATACCAAAGCTATTGGCTAATAGCCTCTACGTAGTTCCGTCTTAAGCAACGAATGTCACCACGTTCAGAATGATCAGATTTAATTGCTCCGACAACTTTGTCCGACCGTGTGTATGCAACACCAGTGTCGGACAAAATCCGTCTGAAAAAAATCCGACGGATTTTGTGGTCGGAATTTCCGACTGTGTGTACGGGGGCTTACAGAGCTGTCCTCATACCTCAATGTCTTAAATGATCCAAACCATAGACTATATGTGTCGGTTACTTGAATTACACCTCTTGAGTAACTTCAGACCAGGCAGGAACAAGGTTTTAAAGCTTTACTTTGAAAAGTGCAGAATGAACATCTAAAAGTCCAACATACAAGAACAAGATGTTTCTTACATTCCTACTCCTACCTGGCTATGTGCTGCCCTGGCATACCTGCAAAGGTAAAGTTCATGTATAGACAGGAGTTTATCAGTGCTTTTTCCCAGTAGCTGGTATCTTCAGGGACAAGCTCCATGTAAAAAGGATTTTCCAAGTTATGGCAATGGCAGGCAACATTCTTCTCTCCTCCCAGGTGTGACTTCTCCCTCACAGGGTTCTCTTACAGGCTCTTGGCTACCACTCTCTCTACCCCCCCCCCCCCCGACTCGTGCCCACTGTCTCCCTTTTATTATACAGGATCAGTGGGGTCAGACCCAAGAACCGGAAAAGGCATTAAATTAACCCTTACCCTCTTGTCTGGGGCAGCCCCTAACTGGCTAAATTTCAACCTGCTTGCATGTTTATGCACCTATACGCATGCATACATAATAGCTTCATGGAACAACAAGATTCTGAGTATAACAATCAGTAAATTTTTCCCTCCATGGGCAAGAGGCCTAAAAATTCACTATCCTCTTAACTCTCAGGCTACATTTGTATGAAACCGTCACACAAATGTGCACAATCCTGTTTGGAGTTTCTGCAATCGCACAAGTAAAAAACACAATTATTGTGCTTTTTTCTTTCTGCTGAAACCCAACTTAGACAAGTGTTCTACTAATGTTTTACCCTTGGTTCACACTACTGCATGGTGTGTGCTACACACAGAACATTAATTCCAACGGTCTTCCCCTAGGCTTGAGAAACATACATGGGAGAAGAAGTCCCTGGCCCTTTTGGAAAATCACGCCATACCAAACAACTTTGGTGATGCATGGTGTTACTATTATGAATTATTGTGCTTCTTTGCATGTCAGGAATGCATATGATTTTGCACGTTTTTCTGACATGCAGACATGTAAACCAAGCCGTAAAGTGATAATAAAGGCATTTTTTTTTTTAGAACAAACATGTTATACTTACCTGATCTGTGCAGTGGTTTTGCACAGAGCAGCCTTAATCCTCTTAATTATATTTATTAGTTTGGGGCCCTAAATATTCATATAGTGGTGAAGTTGGGAATATTTAGGGCCCCAAACTAATGAATATAAACTGATATGTTTTTCTTTAAATCATGCTTATGGTGTACTCTGAATTTATAGCCATGAACAGACCTTTTGACTATTCCTAGTAATTTAGGACCATTACTATAATCTCTCTTTTTATAGATTATTGAACACTTACTGTGACTATATTTAGTTATGGCGGACACAGAGTAAATGAAATAAAGTGTACAATACTGTAGACAATTAGTGTGCTTAATCAACCTTAAAATAAATAAATAAATGAGTAGATCTTCTTAGGAGTTCCTGTGTTTAAATAAATATAAAGTGCAATTGTGTTTCCTGGAACATCTTGTTCCTATAGGATAAATAATTTGCTTAAACGGTGAGAACTTTTAAGTGAATATAAATATATAAATAATTCCAAGTCTGTGTTTAAAAACCTCTAGAATATAAATACGTGATTGAGCAAAAAATACATTAAAACATGTGAAATAAATATACTTAGATTTGTTTGCTTAGTCCACATAAACCAGCCAATCTTCCCAAACGTTTGGTCAGGTGTTTAAAATTAAGGACAGAGGCAAACCACACTATCCTCCTGATATAATCCACTAGCAAATATATATGCAACAAACAGAGGGTTTTCTGCATGTAATATATATATATATATATATATATATATATATATATATATAGACACACACACACACACACACATGATACAGATATATAAATTATATATAAAAAAATATAATAAATGAAAGAAAATACAATAATAAAATTCCATATAAAAAATGTAAAATAGAACCACATAATTAGACGTTTACAGCATAGAGGTATGCCACTGACTACCTCCTCTTTTTTATATATCTTGGTCAGAAGAGCCCTTCAATATAGGAGCCTTTCTCAAAACCCCATATGCTATACCTATCCCATCTGCTGATGCATATGGGTTCTAATGGCATTTATTCTGGCACAGATATATTAATATAGTGCTGTGACCAATTAAGAGAATTGTAATTTAATAGAATGAAACGAAAAAAAAAAAAAAAACCATGTGAACTACTCCATAGACAGAGAGTTGGTGACAGCTGATTGTAAAATGACCATTGTTATTCCTATTTACAATTTTTCAGGTATGTATTCACTGGTATTTTTTACCAGGGAATAAATGTATAATACCATGTAAAATGATCATAATAACTGAAATGTATACATTTTGAATTATAGAGCTTGCAGTGTAGCCTTATTTTCCTGAAGAAGCAGGCTTTTTGTACTTGTGAAACGCACCTGCGTTAAAGTGAAGTTACAGCGAGCCAATCATCACCCAGCTGCAGTAGGGTGATGAGAAATGTACAATATTATCACAGGGAAATTTTATCCTACAATTGTGTTATGTATTTACATGTTTTTCTATGTCATTAAGATGATTTTAACCTTTGTACAATAAAATGATTGATATTTTATTTCAATAGTACCGTCAAAGTCCTTTAATTAGTGGTTAGGGTTCTTTTTGTGCATGATATAATTAGGATGTGATACTGGACAAATACTATGTCCATTTAGTAGAGGGGTCTCCCTAGTGGCCCCTCCTCCCTAATCCTTGGTTTCCTCATTTATAAAGGTGTTTCATCATTTGGATTTTTAATTACAACTGGACAGAAGCTTATCTGTGCAAGTGAAGTGGCATAGAATAGCATTTTTGCTAATAAAATTCTTGATATTTTATTTCAATAGTACCGTCAAAGTACTTTAATTAGTGGTAAGGGTTCTTTTTGTGCACTTTATAAATGAGGTCATGATAGATAAGCCTACATAGAATAATTAAGAACTAAGATTTTTACAATGTAGATATTGAATTGGAGAAATCTTCTTTTTAAATGTTCTAATACTGTAACCCCAATTACATTCCATTTCAAAATTGTTATTGCTATTATGCAGAGCAGGGGCATTACGTCCTTATTGTTTCCTTTCTGCCTTGGGCCCTATTTAGGTCACAGAGCCCACTATAGCTACAGTTGTGCTTGTGTTCTTCCTCCCAGGCTAGCTTCAGAATTCTGCTTTCATTTGTTTGATTCTCCGGTGTATACATGAAAACATAAAAATACCATTTCTTCATATAATCATCCTTTAAAAGGATTGCTCCTCAACCAAAACACCCTCGAGTCCATAATTAGTGATGAAATCCCTCATGCAACATAAAAATTTACACATTTTAAATAATTAAAATGAATAAACAAACATAAAATGACATGTAAACTGTAGCACGGTAAGCACAAAATGATGAAAAACAAACAGCACAAGCACTTTAAATAGAAATGCGTCAGCCTGTGAGTATACAGCAGAAAATCAATGTAAGTGCACTGAGTCAGTGGAGCTGTTATTAGTCATTGCAGGCAACAGGATTGTTCCTATCAAGTAGGGAAAGAGTTTAATCTACACTTAAAGATCTGAGTGATGAAACTTGGTGGCAGGAGATGTATGGGGTCATTCTTTTTAAAAAGTCAACCGAGGGATAAAAAAAAATCTGAAATTTTATATGTCAGATCTTCCATTAAAAAGCAAGCTACAGTTTCTGCCCAAAGGGAGACATTTATATTTGGTTCAAGCTTTGTTCTTATGTTCAGATGTTATCCGTAGCCCATTTATATTTTTTACTTGTTTTGCTATCATTTATTAATTTTTAGTATAAAAACATAAAAGTAGTATATATATATAATATATATATATATATATATATATATATATATATATATATATATATACATACACACACGCATTTTTTTTTTTTGGCTTGACAAAACATGGTAACAGTCAAAGATCCCCACCTGGGGCCAAAGACTCTCAGGGGCCTGTCATGCTTCAGTTGCCAAACATTACATTTTCTGCTCTGGTCTTTCTGCCCAATCTGCCAATTATTTTTTATTTTTTAATGGCAATTGCTTTTGGTTTCATAACATTTGTATTGCAGTAATATCTACAGTATATGACAAGTTTAATGCCTAGTTCTTGTCAGTTACCGTCTGATATTTTACAAAACTGCAGGCCTCCATGCTGCTGCTTTTATGGTCTACTGGGCCATACAAGCAGCATGGTAAACTAGATAGCCCTGAACGGACAACAGCCCAGTGCCTGAAGACGAGGTATGCTTAATCTCCCACAGCATCCCTCCAAAGGGTTTACTATAGTTAGCAAAGCAAAAAAAAAAACAGTCATCTGGTACCCCTGCCTCCTCCTCTCACCACCTCTCACTTGCAACTTTTTTCCACAATTGGATTACTTTTCAAAAGGTCTTTCTGTACCCAGTGTGAAAAGGGACAGTTTTGGTAGTCTAAGATGACAGGCCACACCCAAATTCTTGAGTAGGCTGGTAGATTTATTATCATTAACTGCACACAGGGTCAATCAATGAGGCTCATTACACAGATGACTTGATACAATTTTTCATGTCTCTGAGGGCTTGTTCACACCGCTTCAGTTGAGTTGTGTGCTGATCTGTATAAATCAATGTAGGCTCAACACCAGGGGACATAAAAAAAAAAAAAAAAAAATTCTTTGCTCCCTGTTCACACAATAATGCTGCATTCAAGTGGGTTACAGTCATTTGCAAAAAAATGCAAATATGCTACATTTTTCACAACACATTGCATTTTGTTGAATTGTACCTCATGTCATCGCTAGTCAGCGCAGCGCTGCACAGCTGTGGTACATAGAAATTAAATGTCAATTTGTGGCATTTTAATAGGGTAGGGAAAAAAAGGAAGACAATAACGCAAAGGCACCACCCCTCACTGCACTTGTTTTGGCATGTGGGCTGGTGTGAGAGAGTACTTATAAGTTAAGTTATTTTCATAGTCGGTAGGGTTGAAAAAAGTCAATAGTCCATCCAGTTCAACCTGTGTAGGTGTATGTGTGTCAATGTGTGTGTATTTTGATGTATGCCATCTCATGATCATTATATAATTGCTTTATAATTTGACTACTAACACTCTAATTTGGTATACATCTCCTAAGAGGGTCAAAACGTAGCCCAGAATTGCTGTACTAAATTAAAGTCAGCCCACTCATGATTCCCTTAGCATGTGTAATCATTTTCTGGCTTGAGAGTGAGGATGGAGGAACCTGTTGCTCAGTTTTTTTCAGCCATACCCAAGGAAGGGGAACACAAACAACTTGTCCCTCTTCTTGACCCCCTTTTCCATGCCACCACACCCATCCTGGGTATCAGGGAGTCCAAAGAACCCAAATGGATTAAAACACAGTAGCATTATAATGCATAAAATAGTATTAATCCATTTTTTTTTTACAAACCCAATCATTCTGCAAACTATATACATCCAATATCTAAAATCTCATAAAAGCTACAACATGTTAATGCCATTTTAAATGTTTTTTGCAGTAGCGGTCATTAAAAGAATACTTGTGATCCTGCAATGAAAGTCCTTGTTCAAACACTTCCTGTTGGGTTGACAACTGTGTACCAATTGTGCTCATGTGTTGTCACCTTGTCACACATGGCTAATGACCATGCTAATACAAATTACAAAGGCAAGTCCACAATTGCCACTATCTGGAAATCAGTCCAAAGTGTTGATATTCAGGCAACACTGAAGCAAGTGCACATAGACAGAAAGTGTCTGAAAAAGGCTGGAAAAATAAATTGAAAAGAACTGCCAAATGTTTATGACTGATGAGTTCAGGTATGTGCGGGACACAAACAGAATACACTTAAATTGAGACTTTAAAGGTGGCTAACAATATACCTATAATAAGTTACACTGCTATTAAAATTATACAAATGTATTCACAAAGTATTAAAGGTACAACACATTAGTGCCACACATGGCCTATTTACAGATCCACAATGTATTGACATTTAAAAAACACTTGTTTCACGGTATAAGAGTCCTTTCATGTGGACGGTCTGCTCCGTGGACTCTGCTTTGCTCAGCAGGGGGATCGCTCGGCTGATACCCGCTGAGCAGATGGATGACAGGTTTGTCTCCGCTCACTACAGAGTCCTGCTCTCCCCTATGGGTTCTTATCCGATCCTCCAGAGGGATGGAAAATAGGGGTCACCATCCATCAGGATTTGGCGGACAGGATCGTATCGGATAGCGGCGGGTGTCAAAGGACATGTCATCGCTGAGATCAGCTGCTCCGTAGGGGTGAATGGAGGGTCTGATCAGGTCCACCTGAAAAACTGAGATGTGGACCTGATCAGACGGTCTGTGTGAAAGGACCCTAACATTGGCTTTCCCACCCTATTCTGATAATATATACAAGATCACATCAGGTGATTTCAAGATCCTAAATGACAGTAGCAGGGGGGATCACAACAGTTATGCAACAATGTGTTTCGAGGTTTCCAAATATCCAACTTCCTCAGGCCCTGTGAAACTATGCAGATAAGAACATCATAAGATTACATCCAATAAATAGATGATATGACAGCAATGCACGTGATTTACATTATATACAGTGCAACTACTATTTATAGTTAAACTATAGGGTTAGGTTGCAATGTACTTTGAATACTTTGTGAATAAATGTGTAAAGTTTTAATAGCAGTGTATATTATTACAGGTAAATTTCACAGCTTCCTGGCGGGATAGCTGAGGCAGGTTTTGGACTTGTGTCCAAACATGCCTGAGCTCATCCATGTTGTTAATGATGCACAGTGCCATTGTTGTCCAAACTAAATGTTGGTTCTAAAAATTCTTTAGGGAAAAAGACGCTACTTCCCAAGTGACTATTTCCTTAAACATAATATCCAACGTTTGGAAATTATGTGTAAGGCAAGCTCCTTTAGCTTAATTACACATTGAAAATGTGGTCAGAGTAAATTCACCAAGACTACTTTATGGTTTTAACAAGCCCCTGTATGACCATTTGTTGTGCAGCCCACAGACAGACAGAGTGTTGGTTCATAGGACACAGAGGGAATATATGAAGATCACTCACCCATTACACATATGTATTCTATTCCTGCTGTTCTTATAATGTCATTGCAGAGCAGATCTCTGGATGGTAATGCAGTTCTACTCTACTGTATATAAACACATAACCTCAAACATTCATTCAAGGAGAGGCACTAAGCTATTAGGAAAACTCTCCAGTAACTAATTAATCTTTTCAAGGAAATGCTGCTTACAAATCCCTCTTTAGCACAAATCAATATATCCCTAAACAACCCAGAGACCAAGAACACTGGGAGACAGCACACCACACACACAGAAAATCTTCCATACATAAAAGTGCTTAATTTACAAAAGATGCAGAATTAAAGTATTCATAGTACAATTGGCTGTTAAGACTTTGCATATGCACAGGCAGGTGTAATTCCTGAAAATGGAAACAAAAGGCGCCACTCTAAGTGCAATAAAAAAGTGGTACTTTTAATATAAAGGGTTAAAAATGATTGTACTCACAAAAGGTACAATGTCCAAAGGCATGTAGAACAAATGATAAGCCGGATGTCCATGAAGGGAGTGATGAGAGTGATTTCCGTATCCTGGAAGGCTGTGTTATTTGCCAAGTAGAGCTGGGGCATCCACTGCAGACACTTCCGGTCAGTGGAGCGCACGCCTACAACCAGGTGCATCACTTCACTTCCAGGGGCTGGAGCCGGTATCAACCAATAGGTGACGCCTTTGCCTCAGGCCTGAGGAAGGAATTCCTGAAGTGCATGTTCCTGAAGTGCATGTGCAAGTTGCAGGGAACAAAGTTGGCGACTGCATTATGAATACACATGGACTAAAGCGGAGTTCCACCCAAAAATGGAACTTCCCCTTTAAGCACTCCTTGCCCCCTTACATGCCAAATTTGTCATATAATTTTTTTTTGGGGGGGGGGGTGGGGGCTTCATTAGGAGGGGGACTTCCTGTCCCACTTCCTCCTTCCGCCCAGGGACCGCCTAGGCGACTCCTCCCTCTAGGCGATCTCCTGGGACACGTGACAGGTCCCAGGAGATCACCTGTCCACTCAGGGAGCGCAGTGCGTCTCACGCATGCGCCGTGCTTGCCCGGCCGTGAAGCTGAAAGCTGTCACGGCCGGGTGCCAAGAGAGGCAATGGAACGCGCCGGCGGAGAGGGGGAGATGAGCGACACCCCGTTCGGCCCCATCGCTAGACCGTGGAACCGGTAAGTGTCTGTTTATTAAAAGTCAGCAACTAGCTGCTGAGTTTTAATAAACATAAAAGGCCTGGCACTCCCCTTTAAGTATGCAGATGTGTACTAAAACTACAAAAAAAACACGTTACGAATATATAGCCAATGTACGTTAAAGAAAAAATAGATATTTTAATTATTTAAAAATGTAACTGCTGAGTGCCTATAGCTTTTTTAGAAACAGGGACAAATAATGAAGAAGGAAAATAGATTTTGGGTTACAATGGCTTTTATGTGAGGCCTCCTGAGGATTTAAGAAGTGGTAAAGGTAGTCCAAACCTGTGATCTGTTTTACAAGACAGGTTATCTATTATTTTTCACTGATCCTAAATTGACCCCTGACCAGTCCACAGACCACTCTCCATTTGTCAAGCACAACTTATATTGATGGAGTGGTTTATGAGTGAGCAATTTCACCATGATGTAAATGTTGGACTTAGTTATCTACATCATAATAACACATCACACCCAATACCCCACCAGGCCCCACTGCACGTAACTCCATGGATGATTCAGTTCCATTGTCCTGGGGTTTGAAAACCGTGCTGTTCTTCCTCTTCTTTCACTAGGGACATCAGGATGGATCAGAGTGGATCTGATTGGTCAGTGTGGTCATTTACCAATGCTGACCAATCAGAGCTGCTCTGATCCTTCCTGATCCTTCCTGGTGTCCCTTAGGAAAGGCTGTCTAAGAACAGCAGGGTTTTCAAACCCCAGGACCTCTGCACAGACGATAAAACTGAAACACTCTCGGAAGAAAGTGCAGCAGGCACTAGGGGAGGTGATGTAGAGTGCGAGTCCACCTAGCAGAGTAAACCAGTGATAGTTGGTGAACCAGCTGAAGTAAACCAGTGTTGGCTACAGAATGGCCTGAATAACTGTGAACCTGGGTTTGGCCTAATAAGCTCATTACTACTACCAGTTTTTTAACCCCTTCCTGCCGACAGTACGCATACAGTATAGGTGGCCTCATGGAAGTGGGTCTTTATCCGTGACACCATACCAGTCTTTATGCTAGGAGCGAGCCACACTAACGATCAGACCTTTCCTCCAACCCCCCGCCCTGATCCTTCCCCCTCCACACCATAAAAAAAAGCATAACGTTTTTTTAAAGAGCTGTTTCTATTTACCCACCGCCTGCATCTGCCACTTTGTACTGCTGCAGAAACCTTCTGAAAGGGATGTGCATTTTGTCTAGCCTCTACCAGCCCTCATACAGTACACTGTGTACAAATGGGTGAACCAACGGGTCTGGCATGAATTGGTGGGGGGGACCCCCACACTTATTTTTTTAACATTTTTGTATTGCCGACAATGGCTTGCAGATGCGAAAATCAATTTAAATGTCATTTTTTTTTCTTGATATATGTCAGTTTTGCTGCAGCAGATTCTTTACATGGTACAGATGTGCCACTTTACAGACAGTCTAAAGGGAACCCCCAGGCACTATATTTAAAGGGATTTTTCATTTTTATTGTTTCCCTTCAAGCATCATTAAAATCACTGCTCCCTTAAAAACAATCTTTTAGAAAATAAAAATGCATTGATGCATGTTCCCCAGGGCAGTACCCAGGCCCTCGTACCCTTTGTATGGCCAATAACTTGCATATAAGCCTTCAAAATGGGGACTTTTTTAAGTTCAGGTCCAATACACTTTAATAGAATTTGTGGCTCAGGTCCAAACTTTTTTCATGTTCAGGAGTTCTGGTGTGAACCAAACCGAGGGATGTTCGGCCCATCACTAATGTTGACTATTCCTCATTTTATCAAAAAATATATAAAAAATTGGAGTTAGGCTTTCAATAAATTCTAAAACAGGAACTTTACTCTTTCAATCAAAATCAACTATTTTAAATCATTTTGATACTATTCTTAATAAATAGATAAGGAAGTATATCATATGTACTTGTTTTAAACTTCAGTTACTTCCTGGGTTCCAGGCCTAGGCAAGAGCTGTCATTCATCCCATGGGTCTTCAGGAGGGGAGGAGAAGCACACCCTCCTGCATGCATGTCTGAGCTAAGGGAAAACGGATTCCCACAAGTAATTGCTACATGAATCATCTGCTCTTACTCCACAGCCAGAAATGCTACGGGGGTGTTTTCCAAAGTGAGTTCTGAGCAAAATACAGCATTGAGTCATGAATTATGGGTGAGTTTGCTCAAAATATAAGAAATGAATAAGGGCTTTCACACGGACGGTCCGTCCATGTGAAAGCCCTTATTCATTTCTTATATTTAGTTTTTTAGGCGGACCTGAACGGACGCTCCATAGAACTCTATGGAGTGACGGATGTCAGCGGTGACATGTTCGCTCCGCTCCGATCCGAAAAAGTGTGATGGAGGAAAAACCTACTTTTCCATCTGTGATTGGATCAGGTGACGACAGACTCTACGGTCCGTCTTCATCTGATCCCCCATAGGGGAGAGCGGCGCTCTGACAGGACCGCCCCTGCACAGAGTGCAGAGACGGACCTGTCATCTGCCTGCTCAGCGGGGATCGACGGAGCAATCCCCCGCTGTGCAGAGCGGGCTCTGTACACAGACACGTCCGTGTGAATGAGCCCTTAAACAACATTTTAAAATGGGAATGAGGGACACCTATTAGTAAAAGTATGTAGCCATAGGACACATCCACTGTCACACCCCCTTAAAGGAGAACTATACAAAAAAAATATATTAGTTAAACCCACAAGTGCTTTATTTTGCCACTACTATTCCTTTATATTGACTTTTGAAATTTACAAATGCAGCAAGTTAGAAATTGGATGAAAGGTTTAGCAATGGGAAACACTTTTTGAAAGATATAAAGTGCATTTTATATACAACTATATAGATCAGATCAAAATGAGGGACAAATGAGGAGGAATGAGAAACAAATGAGGAGGAAAGAGGGACAGAGGGAGTTTGTTCCAAATCAGGGACAGTCCCTCCAAATCAGGGACAGTTGGGAGCTATGTTTTTGGTGCTCACATGCAGTGTAGATCTGCTTTCATATTTCCTATACCTGTCTGCTCCACAGAATCAACAGACGAATTTGCTAATTTCTAATTTTAATGAATAACTACACTGTATGTGGCATCCAAGTGCTGCTGAATCTTCCAAGCAAAAATCCATAAACATGTGGCTATTATCACAGCTGCATTGCATAAACACACCGAAAGAAGTAAAATAGTCTGTTTTTACGGGTGTAGGCCTCGTGCTGAGCTCGTGTATGATTAATCGCATAGCAGTAATACAGGGGACTGAATGGATCCTGTCAAGCAGATGATGTATGGTGTGTGCTGATATGGTAAAAGCTTCCCCCATGTATGAACTTCCAAGAATTGATCACACACACAGGTTTCCATTTGATTTATCATTTGCAGTCAAAACATTGCTCAATGTTGCATAAAATCTGGTTAAAACAATGCATGTTTGGCTGAGAGCATAATAAGTAATGTGCATCTCACAGCAGCCGGCTCTTCTCTTGGGAACACCTTCTAATGGAAATGTTCTCCTTACCAGGAAGTGTCCGGCTCTAGTGATTAAGTAGATAAGCTGCAATCTAGTGAAATACGGAGTATATTAAAGGTTGACCTAACGACAGACTAAAACTGGCAGTTTATTTAGGAAGAACTTTGTTAAACACTAGATGCAGCTGTAATTGGAACTTCATATCTATATTATAATTTCAGAAAAAGTATACTTATGTTGTGAAAACTCTTATTTGAGTTTTGAATGGAGATGGACCAGGCTTTTATGACTTCTCTCTCTCTATGTCAGTGGTTCTTAACCTCAGTCCTCATTACCCCCCACCAGGCCATGTTTTGGGAATTTCCCTTAGATAAAATAGCTGTCCAAAATACCAAGCCATTGACTTAGATTTAAAGCACCTGTGCAAGATAAAAGGAAAGCCTGCAAACATGGCCTGGTGGGGGGTACTGAGGACTGAGGTTAAGAACCACTGCTCTATGTGGTCATGACTAAGTCTGGGTTCACATCCTGATTCTGTACAAGTGCATTTGTGCGGGCACAGCAGCCCATTCAAAAGTCCCAGACCCTTCTTAAAATCACAGCCGCATGGAACTACTTGGTGCTGCAGCACTATCCAATTTTTCAGGCATTTGCTAAAGAGAAACGCATTTTGCCTACAGGTCAGGAAAGGCATGCGACTAGCGTGCGTTCCCTGACACGCTTATGTGTGATCCTAGCCTGATAAAGAATCCTTCTCTTGAATGTGATAGTAAAGGTAATTTTTTAAAGATTTGCTGACAGTTTATTCCAGGATAGACACTATCCGTCTATAAGCTTCCCCTTGCCTGCCAGCCTTCATGTACACTGAACAAAATTTTTTTTTCATGTACACTGAGCCACGCATGCGCAGCTCAGGTACATTTAGGGCCCAGATATGTGGTGTGACTCACGTGTGCATGCACAGGAATAATGTCATTGTGGCCCAGTCATTAAAGTGGCTTAAGGCACGGTACTAGGAAGATAGGCCGAGCGAACATGGATGAGCCTGGGGCCTGCTGGGTCGATTAGCCACAGCTCTGGAGGGTTTCTTTGGCAGGCAAGTCTGCCATAAAGTGCTAAAATGCAGTGGATATTAGCACATTATGGCATAACCCACCGGGGGCCTTTAAAAAAGATAGATAACTCTTAACTAACTCTTTAACTACTTCCCACCCGGCCACTGTACATATACAGCCGGGTGGGAGCCGTCTACTTCTGATGGGACGTTCCGGAACGTCCTTCAGAAGTAGCGGGATCGCGCGTGCCCGTGCATCGGCGCGATCCCGATGCGCTCGTGTCACCCGGATACGGCGTATATCGGATCGGCAGGAGGGCTCTGTGATTGGCCCTCCTGATCACATGACGGCCGTGTCGAATCACAGCCGTCATGTGATGTAAGCAAACAGCCGGTTGCTAGGCAATCGGCTCTCCTCTCCTGACATGGAAGTCGTCGGTGAGGAGAGGAGAGCGGATCGCTGCAGCCGGCTGTTGTTCTGTGAGTATTAGCTGTTTTCTTTACAGCTTTTTACTCACTGATCACCAGTGTAGTGTCCCCACAGTAAAACACACATGTACCCACACATGTCCCCAAATAATAAAAAAACATGTCCCCAAATAATAAAAACACATGTCCCTCACATATGTCCCAGTAAAATAACATGTCCCAATGATTATCTGCACACATATGTCCGTGATCACCTGCACACATCTGTACATGATCATTTGCGTACATATGTCCGTGATGACACGAACCAATTATTATACACTTAACGGAATTTTTTTTACAAAAAAACATGTAGCAGAATACATTTTGGCTTAAATTTATGACAAAATTTGATTTCATTGGATTTTTTTTTAAAAAGAAAGGAGAAAATATTGTTTTTTTTTTTCAAAATTTCCGCTATGTTTTTAATTATATCGCAAAAAATAAAAAATGGAGTCGCGAATAAATACCACCAAACTAAAGCTCTATTTGTGCGAACAAAATGATAAAAAATTCATTTGGTTACAGCATTGCATAACCGCGCAATTGTCACTGAAAGTGCGAGAGTGCTGAAAGCTGAAAATTGGTCTGGGAAGGAAGGGGGCGAAAGTGCCTAGTATTGTAGTGGTTAAATACAAAAAATTGTTCATTCTGATATCTGTTATTTAAGACACACAAGCTCACAGTGTCGCATCAAGAGTGCATGAATATACACTATATCACTATATGACCCCTGCCTTTGCATGCACATGAACTTTAATGGCATTCCAGTCTTAGTCTGTAGGGTTCAATATTGAGTTGGCCCAGCCTTTGCAGCTATAACAGCTTCAACTCTTCTGGAAAGGCTGTCCACAAGGTTTAGGGGTGTGTCTATAGGAATGTTTGACCATTCTTCCAGAAGTGCATTTGTGAGGTCAGGCATGTTGGATGAGAAAGGCCTGGCTCCCAGTCTCTGCTCTAATTTATCCCAAAGTTGTTCAGGTTGAGGTCAGGACTCTGTGCAGGCCAGTCAAGTTCCTCCCCAAACTCACTCATCCATGTATTTATGGACCTTGCTTTGTGCACTGGTGTGTAGTCATGTTGGCATAGGAAGGGGCCATCCTCAAAGTGTTCCCACAAAGTTGGGAGCATAAAATTGTCCAAAATATCTTGGTATGCCGATGCCTTAAGTGTTCCCTTCACTGGAACTAAGGGGCCAATCCCAACCCCTGAAAAACAATCACACACCATAACCCCCCCTCCCCCTCCACCAAATGATTTGGACCAGTGCACAAAACAAGGTCCAATAAGACATGGATGAGCAAGTTTGGGGTGTGGGAATTTGACTGACCTGTACAAAGTCCTAACCTCAATCTGATAGAAAACCTTTGAGATGCATTAAAGCTGAGACTGCGAGACAGGCCTCGTCCACATCAGTGCCTGACATCACAAATGCGCTTCTGGAAGAATAGTTAAACATTCCCATAGACACACTCCGAAATCTTGTGGACGGCCTTCCCAGAAGAGTTGAAGCTGTTATGCCGCGTACACACGATCGGAATTCTCGTCGGAAAAGCCTTGGATGTTTTTTTCTGATGGATTTCCACTCAAGCTTGTGTTGCCTACACGCGGTCACACCAAATTCCGACGCGGTGACATACAACACTACGACGAAAATTAAGTTCAATGCTTCCGAGCATGCGTCGAATTGTTTCCGAGCATGCATCGGAATTTTGTGTGTCGGCAATTGCCACAGACGATCGGAATTTCCGATAGAAACTTTTTCCGCTGGAAAAATTGAGAACATGCTCTCAATCTTTTGCTGGCCGAAATTCCGCCAGCAAAAGTCCAGTGGAGCCTACACACAATCGCATTTTCCAACCAAAAGCTCACATCGGTCTTTTGCTGGAGGAATTTCCGATTCCGTGTGTACATGGCATTATAGCTTCAAAGGGTGGGCCAACTCAATATTAAACCCTACGGACTAAGCCCCCGTACACACGGTTGGAAATTCCAACCCCAAAATCGGTCAGATTTTTTCCAACGGATTTTGACTGACACTGGTTTTGCATACACACGGTCGGACAAAGTTGTCGGAAAATCCGATCATTCTGAACGTGGTGACGTTCGCTGCGTACGACGGAACTACGTAGAGGCTAGTAGCCAATAGCTTTGGTCTCGTAATTTGATCTGAGCATGCGTGGCATTTTGTCCGTCAGAATTCTCTACACACGATCGGAAAAAGACAGATCAGATTTTGTTGTCGGAAAATTTGAGAGCAGGATCTTCCGACGGACAAAGACCGATGGAGCCCACACACGGGCGGATTTTCTGACAACATGGTCCGATCGGACATTTTCCGTCGGAATTTCCGACCGTGTGTACGGGGCTTAAGACTGGGATGCCATTAAAATTCATGTGCGTGTAAAAGCAGGCATCCCAATACTTTTGGAAATATAGTGTAGCTATAAAGCTTAGATGCTCTGATCATGTTTAGCAGCATTAGTAAGGGTCAGCTAACAATAATTCTATGACTAATTTTTCAGTTTCACATCAGTTCTGAAAACTTGGAACACTCACAGTCCTAACTCTCCGGTTCCAAGGTTAATTAACGTTGTCACAGCAAAGAACATTACAGTCACGAAGAGGTTAGAGAACTGGGTTACCAAGTCACCCTATTATATACTGCTACCTATAAAAAAGGGCATGTGTTGATAAGCTTTTGGTTTGTGTGGCATCAGTTTTCAACTCTTCAACAAGTGTTATCAGTTGCATAAAAACGAATAGCAAGGATATACACAGAAATATATCAACTTATAATAACTCTAGGAAGGTAGGTAGTCTGGTTTAGTAACAACATACGATCATATAAGCCATGTTGGAGTTCTTAAAGAACATGCAGTAGAGAGAAAAGCTACTTGGGAAGGATAAAAGAAAGGGAGATTTCCGACCTCAGAGCCCTCACTTCTGTGGTCAGCAATTTGCCCATGCTTTATAAAAACTCAGGGTAGACGAGGTGGCTTTGGAGAAAGCAAATTCAAGCTGAAAGTGGGCATTTATTATGCAAGTGACATCCGATAATAAGGGTGGATATGAGGATTTCCACCGTTTCGCTATTGGTAGAAGGGCAGCAATTAAAATGTATTACATTTCTGGGGCTGACTAAATGCAGAGAATTTTATTTAATGATTTTATTATCCACAGAAAAAAATGATGGCCAAGTGTATTACAATGACAAAAATCTAAGCATGTGTCAAGCACAAAAATTCACAACCACTTAAATGTAAGTCATCTTCTGCCATCCCCCTGTCTGTACTAGGTAAATGAGTGATCGGTGAGAAAAACAAATTGGTGGCTTGCTCCCCTATTGGCAAGCTCTGTACAGGACATTGTGAAAGCAAAGTGAGAACTAAATGTAAAAAGTGTCAATTCATTTACAATTTACTGACATGTATACAATTGTGAGATTTTTAAGAATACTATGATCTTAACACTTTAATCGCTTCCCCCGGGTGGACATCATATGATGTCATGGACTTTGAGTGGAGATATCTGAATGACGCCTGCAGCTACAGGCATCATCCAGATATCTTTTTCTTCAGCTAGCGATTCCCTACAATATAAGCGCCATCTTAGTGGCTGTTTAGCCACTTGATTGTTTTTACAGGTGGCATGGAGGATGAATGGATCCGGTGAAGGTTTACCATAGAGCTGGCCGTGGGACGGATGATTTTTTTTCTGGAAAGCCTGAGATTGATTTTTTTTTAATCTCAGGCTTTTCAGCATAGAGGAGAGATCTGGGCAGGGGCGTGCCTAGATCATTTGGCACCCGGGGCGGATCCTATATCTGGCACCCCTCCACATTAAAATGTAAAAACACCCCGCTTTACCCCCAATATCTCTTTGGCACTACTGTGTACCCCCTCTCCACAACTGCACCTCTGGACCACTTTACATTACACAGCACCCTGCATCTCTGGACCCCTTTACATTACACAGCGCCCTGTACCTCTGGACCCCTTTACATTACACAGCACCTTGTACCTCTGGACCCCTTTACACAGCACCCTGCACCTCTGGGCCCCTTTACACAGCACCTGCACCTCTGGACCCTTTTACACAGCACTCTGCACCTCTGGACCCCTTTACATTATACAGCACCCTGCACCTCTGGGCCCCTTTATACAGCACCCAACACCTATGGACCCCTTTACATTATACAGCACTCTGGACCCCTTTACACAGCACCCTGCACCTCTGGACCCCTGCATGTTACATAGACAGCCCACCACACCTCTGGACCCCTTTACACAGCACCCTGCACCTCTGGACCTCTGCATGTTACATAGACAGCCCCCCTTCCTACCTTAATCATGCAGCCAGAGGGAGAGACACAGCTGCGCTGAACAGAGGAACTGCTGTTTTACATATTAACACACTAATGATTGGTTGCTAGCACTACCTAGCAATCAATCACCTGCTGGTTAACTTAAAAAGTTAACTCCAGCAGTTCCTCCTTTAAGAGCTGCTCACCGTGTCTTATTTTTCCTGCACCGCTCGGCCGGCTCTAGATGTCACCCGGGTAGTGATACGTTCCAAACCCAGCCCGGGCACCCCCGCAACCTGTCACAGCTCGGCTCTCCTGGCTCTCCCTGGCTGCCCTGTCACCACGCCGCTGCACTGCCTGAGCCCACCCCGCTGCCACTGCTTCACTCGTGGGGGGGTGCTGGCCTGACTCCCCCTGCAGTGTGTGGCACCCGGGGCGGATCTGGGGACTTATAGACCCCAGGTCTCTCTATAAAGAGGACCTGTCATGCCCTATTCCTATTACAAGGGATGTTTACATTCCTTGTAATAGGAATAAAAGTGATCAAAAAATATAAATATAAATAAAATTTAAAGTGCCCCCCATCCCCTCATGTCGCATTCAGAAGCGAGCGCATATGTAGGTTGCGCCGCATATGTAAACGGCATTTAAACCACACACATGAGGTATCGCTGACATATTTAGAGCGACAGCAATATTTCTAGTGTTAGACTTCCTTTGTAAAATTTTAAAGTGTGACAAGTTTGGCATCTAATTACTCGGAGCAACATCATCTTTTATATTTTACATAAAAAATTTGGTTCCTTCAAGTGTATTTTTTCCAAAAATAAATATTTTGAAAAATTGCTGCACAAATACTGTGTGACAAAAAAATTGCAATGATCACCATTTAAGTCCCTAGGGTCCCTACTTAAAAAAAATATATATATAATGGTTGGGGGTTCTGGGTCATTTTCGAGCAAAAGAATTATGATTTTTACAGTAGGAAAGAAATGCCAGAATTGGCTTGGTGGCAAGTGGTTAATTCAGCCTAAAATGGAACACGCAATAAAGTATCATACATCATGTAATGCTATACATTTTTGTGTATTTACAATAAAGGTAATAGGGCAATAAAGAACAGAAAATACTAATTATACCAGCTGTGTGCTACATTAAAGTAGAGCTGAACTCAGTAAAAAATTGGCTATTTTATAGGGGACATTTATTAAATTGTACCCTGAAAATGTACCCTTTGTCTTAAATTCTTCCTGAAAAATAGCAGTGTACGTCCTGTACCTTCAGGTCATAGTTCTATATCTGCAGCATAAGATCCAAGATACTGTAGTCCCTGATTGCTAAGTAATTCTGAGTAAAAAAAAATTATAATGTCACTACTGTTCTGCTCACTGTTCTCCCTGCTGGAGGCACTGACATGTAGAAGCAAACTCCTGCTTCTAACAAGATGGCAGTCTCCATACAGAGACTATGCAGAATAAGGACTAGTACCTTATATACTCGCGTATAAGCCGACCCAAATATAAGCTGAGGCATCTAATTTTACCACAAAAAAATGGGAACACTTATTGACTCGAGTATAAGCCTAGGGTGAGAAATGCACAGCTACTGTAAGTGGAAAAGAGGGTCAACAATGCCTATTTGCAGACTCACTGTGCCCATTTGCAGCCATAGGTCCCCGAACTTCAAACTTGGTAGTTAAGGGTTCCTAGATGCCCCCTAGCTGCAGCCAAAATTTGGGGTCTCTGGACCCAAAGGGTCCCTGAAATGACATTGCTGCAGATGGACACAGTTGACCGAATTTGGGGCCCTGTATCTCGGGGCCACTTGGTGCTAGGAACCCCAAAGTCGGGTCGGAAAATGTCTTTCTTTGCTGCAGAAAAGTGCTTGACTCGAGTATAAGCCGAGGGGGGCACTTTCACAAAAAAATGTGCTGAAAAACTCGGCTTATACTTGAGTATATACGGTAAGTCAATAGTGGGGTAAGATCAATTGCACAGAAACTACAGGCAATAATAGTACAATTAAAGTGGATGTAAAACTTTAACTGGAGGACACTTAATTTACTAAATTACTGTGTATCATCCATAACTGATGATCTCTGTGCTTATTACATTCCCTACTGGAAGCTCATCTAACAAAATGATAATGCAGGAGAACAAATGGGAGACAAGAACAGAGGGTTGTCACCCTATAAAAATAAGTGCCTGCATAAGGATCTACATGAAAGGGTCACCATATTGTATTAATGTAATAAAAGCTGAGGATTTAGAAAGATTTAAAATAACTTTTTAAATTACATTAACCTGTGAAAGATTAAATGGGATTTTAGTGAAGTGCACAACAACACAACAGCAAGTGAATGTAAATGTTGAAATGCAGACAGCTGTATTAAAAGGGATATTTATATGTAATAGAGATGGTCACTTGGGACTGCACATAAGTCATAGAGAAGTGGTACACAGTCAAGGCATCAAATGTAAATGTGCATTTATCCTTCAATAGAAGCAGAGACAAAGCTGCAAGACAAAGGTTTGTTTCCTTGGCTTGACAGCTGACAAATACTAAAAACCATAGAATAGCTGGCTTCATTACAGAGTTGCAAATCCTCATGAGTACGGAAAGCCATTAATTTATGTTATAAAATGCCCACAGTGCAAAGGAAAAACATTGTTAGAAAGAGATATGATATGAGCAATATTTTGATAAGGAAAATGCATGACCAGCATTAATTCTAATGAATAAGTACCGTATTTATTGGTGTATAACACAAGGGAAGTTTCAGGAAAAATAACTTTTTTTTTAAATAAACCACTTTGAAGCAAAATAATGGTCAGTGAGCATCAATGCAGCCTGATTAGTGCCCATCTGCAGCCTCAATGCAGCCTAATCTGTGCCCATCTTCAGCTTCAGTGCACCCTGATCTGTGCCCATCTGCAGCCTGATATGTGTCCATCTGCACCCATCTCCCCCATCAATGCAGCTCACCATCTCTCATCTCTCGCAGGAAATCACGGAGCCGTCATCTGTTTATTTGGCTTTCAGTCGGCAGTCACATACACAGTCCCGCCTCCGCCATCGGCATTGGACCAGCTCCTGTGATAGACAGAACACTGGTCCAATGCCGGTGGCGGAGGCAGGACTGTGTGTGTGACGTGCAAGCTGAGTGAGAGCCGAGTGGAGAGGAGATGACGGCTCTGCGAATTCCAGCGGCACTCGCCCTCCTTTCCCTCCGAGGTAAGATGTTGGCTGATAAATACAGTACATTGAAGCTATTCAAGTGATTGTAAAGTCTTTTTTTTTTTAAATAAAAAATATGTTATGCTTACCTGCTCTATTGCAGTGGATTTGCACAGAGCAGCCCAGATCCTCCACTTCTCGGGTCCCTCTTCAGCGCTCCTGGCCCCTCCCTTCTTTTGAGTTCCCCAACAGCAAGCAGCTTGCTATAGGGGCACCCAAGCCGCGACCCAGCCACGTCCCCCTTTTCTCCTCATTGGCTGACTGATTTTTATTGAGAGCAGCAGGAGCCAATGGCGCTGCGCTGCTGTCTCAGCCAATAAAGAGGGGAGTCTCGAGCAGCCGAGACACTCCTACAACATCGCTGGATCTAGATGGGACTCAGGTACGTATTAGGAGGGGCTGCTGCACACAGAAGGCTTTTTATCTTAATGCATAGAATGCATTAAGATAAAAAACCTTCTGCCTTTACAATCACATTAACTTCGGAGCATTATTTGAAGGAATAATGTGGTCAAAAAAGAATGTGCATCAGTAGGTAGCACTGATGAAAATGTGTTCCAGACCAGTTTTTCCCTCTTTTTTTTTTTTTTCATCTCCGTTGAGGATAACAGAGGGCTCATTCACAACAGATACAGTCCAGTGTGTTTCTGTTCTGCATAAAAAATGCATTAACACTATTTTCCATGGATTCCAATGGCCATATTTCACACCAGTGCAGTCAACAAAAGTAGAACGTGTTACATTTTTTTCTGTAAGGAATGCATCTGGAAGCAGGGTTACCAACCTTCCAAAGTGAAAGTTACTGAAACGACATCAAAACATTTACTGACGGACACATTTTTTTTACTGACAGTTCTAAAAAAATATCAAAATTACAGTTTTCAGTGCAAATATCAATATTTAGGCTACAAACATGTAGCTAATATGATTAGCAATGCATTTAAGGTGTAACAAAAAGGCAAAAACCCTATTTATCCTTTTATATGAAGGTCAGGTTACTATAACCCAGCACAAAGCACCCCCTTACACCAGAGTCTGCATGGTGCCCCCTTTACAATGCAAGGGGGAACTCTGCAGACAGTGATGTAAAAGGAAATACTAGGAACTCTGATGTAAAGGAGAACTCTGAAGACTCTGATGTAAGTGGCAATGCTGTGGACTCTGGTGTAAAGGGAAACTCCCCTTACACCAGAGTCCACAGAGCCCCCCTATACATCACAGTCCACAGAGTTACCCCTTACATCAGAGTTCACAGGATCCCCCCTTACAGTGTAGACAGTACACAGGAAGATCCAGGGCCCCTATAGACAGTACACAGGGGGCTCTAAGGGACCCTATGGAAAGTACACAGGGGGCTCCAGGGCCCCTATAGACAGTACATGGGGATCTTCTGGGCACAGGGACCTCTATAGACACTATACAGAAGGATGTATAATACCAGGCCCTGGGCCCCACATAGCTGGCACACAGCATGGGGAGGGGAAATCAGTAGGTAGGGGTGGCCAGATGTAAAAAAAGGGAAGTCTCAGTGATATTTTCCAGTTGTACCTCCAGCTGCATGCACAGTTCTAAAGCCAGCGCGTGGCCATATTTTTTTCAGGCAAAAATTACAGTGATTACTGGTGCAAAGACGGGGTATCCATGAATAATAAGGCACATTTAAAACAAGAAATAATATAGTCCATAGACAATGCAACTAGAGTATAAAGTCCATATGAAAAATATGTATATATCTATAGTAAAGGGTAATGAGGGCAGCTATCCTCAGAGAAAGCCGGCTCTATGGGATGAAGCAAGAAAGGGAAAAACAGAAAGTGCCATCTGAGTGTAGTATTAGTGTGAAAGGTTTAATAGCAAATTACATAACACTCACAGAATAGAAGTAAAACGATGCTCATCTGGTGTATAGTGTCAACCTGGTCTCTCCTGGCATCTTTCAAACTGCATCCGTGGGCTGCTGAGGTAGAGAAAGGTCTGTAGCACGTCCTGTGGCCACCAGGAAGTCAAACTGAAGCAAGAGACAGCCGGAAACACTGTACTGGATAGGAACACTAGTAAGCTAGGCCAGTAGAAGGAGCTGAAGCTCCGAGAGCGTAGCCGGTCTATTCAGTACAGTGTTTACAGGTGGTTGTCTCCCCACTTCCGGTGTCATAATTTCTGTGCGTTCCATGCTGGTTCTGTTTGACTTCCTGGTGGCCACAGGATGTGCTAGAGTCCTTTCTCTACCCCAGCAGCCCGTGGATGCAGGTTAAAGGGGCGAGGAGAGACCAGAGTGACACTATACACCAAATGAGCATTGTTTTACTTCTAACCTGTGAGTGTTATGTAATTTGCGATTAAAACGTTTACACTAATACCACACCAGGTGGCGCTTCCTTTCACTTTCATATTTTTACAGGCAGGCACCATCTGTAATGGACATTTACAAACAGCTTGTAAATTGGATGATTTTTACAAACTGTCCGCAAATTTAGGGAGGGTTGGCAACCCTGTTTGGAACGCAGCAAAATGCATCAAAAAATGCGTCCTCAATTGAGATGAATAATAAAAAAAAAAAAGAGTGAAAAATGCACCAGAACACATCAAAAAGACATAAAGAAATGTGTATGCAGAAATGCATCCGGAATGCAGAAATTGTGGTGTGAACTGGCTCTGAGGACTTATACATTCTTGTGTTTTTGATGTGTTTAATCACATTCCAAATGCATTCAATACAGAAAAAAGCAACATATTCTACCTGCTGCACTGACACACTCCACTGGTGTGAACTAGGGCCATTGGAATCTTAAAAAAATGTTAAACACTGTCCATAAGTTTTTGATTCAGAATAAAAATGCACTGGACTGCATCAGGTGTGAACCGGTGTTGTGTCGAATACTGTCCCCCATCGGATAGTGTCCGTTCTGTACTGTGATTGCCGAGCGAAGCAAGGCCGTGCCCGAAGCGTGACGAGCGAAGTGAGCCCGCGAGGGGCCCTCTTACTAAGTGCTACCGTATGTCCACTTGGATGGTGGGGCTTGAACCTGGACTCGCCGTTCATCTTTGGAGACTTTCGGAGTCTCCTTGTCCTCCATACTGCGCAAGCGCTGCGCATGTGCAGTACGGGCCAACGTTTTTGGCAGAACACCGGCCCTAAGTTAGAAGAGGCAACTACAGCTTGTTTTTAATTAGGAGAATATGTCAAATATAGTCATGGGTGCTGCTGAAGCTACATTGCAGATTGTTTTGGGGTGTTGAAGAATTTAGTCCTGCAATCTACTAATACTTCCAGAAGGTTAAGGTGAACAGATACGTGGGACAGAATTGGTGCTTTGAGACAAAAACCTAATAAAAATGCAACAAAGTTTAATCGAAATCAAATCAAATCGAAATCAAATCGAAATCAAATCTACCTGCTGAAATCCTAGAAAGAGTGATTTAATTTACATAGCAGGCTCACTTAGCTCTGCACACAAAGAAAGGGGAAGACAGATCAAAAGGCATTTTGCTACTACGGAATAGCAATAGTAACAGAACTGATAAATTAGCCTGGAGAAGAAAGGATGACAGAGGAACACCCCAGAGCAAAAAGAGCCTTTTTTTATTTAAAGAGTTTGTTCAGCTGGAGAGTCTTAAACCAAGGAACTGAACTTTGCTGCGCATCCCAACATATCGTCAGAGCTACAGATCTTTCCGTCCATAACAACCACATATCAGTAGAAGAGTAGAAGGAGCTAAACAACTCTGTCAGAGAGTTTGAGTTTTTCTGTCCAGTGCTAAATCACCTCCTTCCAACTTCCATCACATAGTAGGGATCTGAGCATTACCATCCTGCCAGAAGACAAGGGAAGATGGGGAGAGGCAGTGGTCCTGAATGCATTCAATTATTATTTAAGAGTGACCGCTCTTCTCTTCTACTAGCTTTTACATGAAAAAAGTGATAGATTGTCTACAGCTAGAAAAGGTACAAGCCATTGATTGGACTTGGTACCGTCAATCACACCATAACTGGAACTCTAAGGAGTCCTTCAACAAGGTACTGTATATCTTGATTATCCCCTTGCTGCCCACTGCTATCAATCATTAGTGGGGACAGAAGGCTCTTTTGAATCACTCTCAGCACAGAAACAGCTACCCAGTGACACATACACTATATTGTCAAAAGTATTGGGATGCCTGCCTTTACACGGACATGAATTTTAATGGCATCCCAGTCTTAGTTTGTAGGGTTCCATATTGAGTTGCCCCCCCCCCCCCCTTTGCAGCTATAACAGCTTAAACTCTTCTGGGAAGGCTGTCCACAAGGTTTAGGAGTGTGTCTGAGAATGTTTGATCATTCTTCCAGAATGCATTTGTGAGGTCAGGCACTGATGTTGGACGAGGATGCCTGCCTCGCAGTCCCCGATCTAATTCATCCCAAAGGTGTTCTATTGGGTTGAGGTCAGAACTCTGTGTAGGCCAGTCAAGTTCCTCCAACCCAAACTCGCTCATCCATGTCTGTATGGACCTTGCTTTGTGCACTGGTGTGCAGTCATGTTGGAACAGGAAGGGGCCAACCCCAAACTGTTCCCACAAAGATGGGAGTATAAAATTGTCCAAAATGTCTTGTTATGGCGAAACCTTAAGAGTTCCCTTCACTGGAACTAAGTTGCCAATCCCAACCCCTGGAAAAAAAAAAAAAAAAAAAACACCACCATAGTCCCCCCTCCACCAAATGATTTGGACCAGTGCACAAAGCAAGGTCCATAAAGACATAGATGAGCGAGTTTGAGGTGGAGGAACTTGACTGGCCTGCACAGAGTTCTGACCTCAATTCGATAGAACACCTATGGATGAATTAGAGCAGAGACTGCAAGCCAGGTCTTCTCGTCCAACATCAGAGCCTGACCTCACAAATGCACTTCTAGAGGAATGGTCAAACATTCCTATACACACTCCTAAACCTTGTGAACAGCCTTCCCAGAAGAGTTGAAGCTTTTATAGCTGCAAAGGGTGGTTCAACTCAATATTGAACCCTACGGACTAAGACTGGGATGCCATTAAAGTTCATGTGCCCCAATACTTTAGACAATATAGTTTATGTGCAGCACATATGTGTTACATGGGCAGCAACAGGTTAAATCTAAAGCCAGAAGAGACAATGGTAACCTATAATGCCATATCTCTCTCAGGGCTCCTGCAAACCCTGCAAATGCAAGGATTTACACCTTCTACAGACTTCATAAAACAGAGGGATAAAAGTATGGAATTAGAACTGTGTGGATTCACAGCTTTCACACCTCTTATCCTTTTCTTGGACAATCAATATCTGCCTTGACACATTCCATGGTGACTGGATTAGAGTGACCGCGTTTCCTGTATTACTGTAAATGCTGAGGTATATTCCCAAGACTTATTAGAACTGAAGAAGTTGCTTGGATAAACGGTGAAATGTCTTCATTCTTACAGAATACGTCCACTTAAATATGACTACTACTAGCTACATGATACCATGACCTGGATCAATTAACTTTCACAGACATCAATAAATGCATGTAAAATAAAAAGGCATCAATATACTAAATACTAATATGGAATTAAACACATTCAATTACTGCAATACAGGGGGTCCCCGACTTACGAACGCCCGACCTACGAACATCCCCTACTTACGAACGAGGCGCTGCGGGGACCCCCCGCCATTTTCCGCCGTGTTCCGCCGTGTTTTGGCCGTTCTGCCATGCGCGGCCATTCGGAGCCTCGGAAAACTTCGGAAATGTCCGTAATTTGCCGCGCATGCGCAGAACGGCATTGGACGGAACATCGGAAATGTCCGGAAATGGTCGTATTTGTCGGTCTGCGCATGCGCGGCCGACTTACGAACATTTCCGACTTAAGTACAGGCGGGCAGTCCCTAACGAGTTCGTAACTCGGGGACCCCCTGTACAGTATTTTTTTGCTATAGTGGTCTCCTTTAAGCAGACCTCTCTGTTAAAGAGCCGGTACATTCTGTCTCCACAGGCCTCTGTGCGCATTTTTTAAAGTGGAAGTAAACCCCCCTATTGTTTTCAGCCAAGGAAGCTGCCATCTTTGCCTCTGTTTAATCTTCAACTGCCACAGTGCTGCACATGTGATCCGTTATGACACCAGCCATTGGATGGTTTGACTGTTTGGTTGAGAGCACAGCCAATGTGCAGTTAGCATTCACGGCATGCCTTTTTTTTTTAGACTGTTAAATCGATGGGTTTACTTCCGCTTTAATTGTGCTTGCTCAGGTGGCCTGACAGGTGTTGATAATTACCAGTAAATGAAACTGGGGAGGAGGCGCACACACTACTAAGTTTTTTATGGCTGACAGGAATTTAGCTTTAAAGGCTTAAGTTCACCTTGGTTCACTTATTTTCTTCCTAAATTCCAGCTCTCCTATGTACCAATATAGCATTAATTTACGTACTTTGCAAAAATAAAACAGCTTCCCATTAATTCTACACAGGCTACCTCACTCTCTTTATAGCTGTTTAAACACACTGCTCCATTACTTCTGCCTTACTTCCTGGACAGACTTTAGGTCATGATACAGGAAAGAGTTGACCAGCTGATCTCATTAGTACATACTCTGCATCATCTACCCTCAGCTGGTCAACTCCTTCCAGTGTCATGACCTAAAGTCTACCAGGAAGTAAGGCAGAAGTAATGGAGCAGTGTGTTTAAACAGATATGAAGAGAGTTAGGTAAATCAGTGTAGAATTAATGGAAAGCTGTTTTATTTTTGCAAAATAAGCACATTAATAAGTACAAAATAAGTACATAGGGGAGCTAGAATTTAGAAAAAGAGAAAAAAAAAAAGTGAACTTAGCCTTTAACCACTTTCAGACCAGACCATTTTGCTGGCTTCAGACCAGACCACTTTTTGCGATTCGGCAGTGCTTTGCTTTAACTGACAATTACGCGTTCGTGCAACGTGGCTCCCAAACAAAGTTGACGTCCTTCTTTTCCCACAAATAGAGCTTTCTTTTGGTGGTATTTGATCACCCCTGTGGTTTTTATTTTTTGCGCTATAAACAAAAAAAAAGAGCGACAATTTTGGAAAAAAATCTTTTTTTTTTACTTTTTGCTATAATAAATATCCCCCAAAAATATATAAAAAAACATTTTTTTTGCTCAGTTTAGGCCGATACCTATTCGTCTACATATTTTTGTTAAAAGCGACTATTGATTGGTTTGCGCAAAAGTTATAGCATTTACAAAATAGGGGATAGTTTTATGGCATTTTTATTTATTTTTTTACTAGTAATTGCAGCAATCAGCGATTTTTATTGTGACTGCGACATTATGCCGGACACATCGGACAATTTTGACACATTTTTGGGACCATTGCCATTTTTACAGCGATCGGTGCGATTAAATTGCACTGATTACTGTAAAAATGACACTGGCAGTGAAGGGGTTAACCACTAGGGGGCAGGGAGGGGTTAAGTGTGTGCTAGGGATGTGTTCTAACTGTAGGGGGGGGCAGCTTTGTATTACACTACACTGATCAGCGCTCCCAATTACAAGGAGCGCTGATCAGTGACACTGTCACTAGGCAGAACGGGGAGATGCTTGTTTACATCAGCATCTCCCCGTTCTGACTCTCCGTGAGACGATCGCGGGTAGCCCTGTGGCGATGGAGTCCGCGGGACCCGCGACCCGACTCACGGAGCTCGCCCCCGTCAGCACGCACGAGAATGGCATGGCGGCAAATTCAAAGGGATGTACCTGTACGCCCCCATTTGACTGTCCATGCCATTCTGCCATTGTACATCTGTGTGCGCCGGTGGTAATGTGGTTAATGTGTATACAATTCTGCAAACCTCTATAATTCTATTTTTAAAGCAACTCTGTCAGTAAAACACATTTTTAAAATCAATAAAATTCTAGCCCTTATGTCACTACAGGACACTATAGTGATGTAGGAGCCAACAGATCAAACCACAGAGTACAGCAGGGGATCAGGAATCTGACACTCCCAGAAATGTCAGATTACGGTATATTTGTTCTTCAGCAAGTGCTCTCTCTTCACGTCTGCAGAGATTTGCTGCATGGGTAGCAACAGAGATGAGTATTTTAACAACAGTGTAGAACCTTCCCATTTGGCTTTAATTTATACAATGTCAGCAGACAATTGAACGTGTTTTTTTTTTTATTATCTACACAACTGGATAGGGTATGACTTATCAATAAACATTGCTAAATATCTATAATGTATGCAACAGATCCTTTTTTGTTTAAAATATAAAAAAAGTTTCAGTTTAAAAAAGGTAAACTGACTAGTAATCCAAACTGAAGATACTACAACAATTCTCAATACACAACACAATTTACATTATCAACAATACAATTTACACCTTTGGAGTTCTATTATAAAAAAAAAAAAACCTTAAGGTTAGAGGTCAACATATGTTAATATTGCAGAAGTATTTTACAATCGAATGGAAGCGCCATGGTTACTGCTCTGTTGTAACATCTGTGAAGCTTTCAACAAAGGAACGGGGCGTCCTGCTGTGATCATACTGTTGAACAGAGCCAGTTCCAACTGGCATACAATGTGGATTGATTGCAAAGGCCGAAGCTTCTTTTTGACAGTAGTTTGTAGTATAAAACTCCCAAAAGACTTTTTTTTTCCCCTCTATCAGGCACTGAGATCTATACAAGAAACTTGGGAAACAAAATCAAATGAAGGAATTTGAGCAGGCATAAAACTCTTTCCTCTCCTTCAAGTTTTGGTCTCCCTTGTGTCAATTTGCAGATGTATTAAATTATTTTTGCTCACTGATCATTTTTAAGTTGCAAGACAAATAATAATGTGCAATGTTCACATTAACACAAAGCCATTTGATTTATGCTTTAATTCTGTTTAATTAAAGTAGGATTAATATAATCCCTGTTATACTTGATATTTTATATCTATATTCAGATAAACCTATCAGGTATATTTAGACACAGAGCAATTAAGTAAACAGCTCCATGTGGAATGTAAGTCATCTTATAAGGCTAGAACTAGTAAACATGGACCTCATTTATACAATGAGATGATCTGAATGTATTGTTTGTGCAGGTTTCATGATGTGGTAGGCTGTTACGGGTAACACAGGCACTTCAATTTCCCCCTATATTTAATTTTCTTTATTGTTTTACCAGCCAGAATCGTTTGCAAATTTGCTCAGCCTCTCCAGTTAGGCCTGGAACGAAGGTGTAAGGCCTACATGAATGTATTAGGAGTTGTTTTTTTGCAACTAATGGGTTAAAAGATGAAGTTGCAATGGCCTAGAGAGGGCTGGCAATTACCTGATTGGTGGTCATTTGCGGGAAAGGAGGGGTCCAAAGGGCCTGGTGATGGGGAGGAGAATCCAGTAGGTAGTCGCTGATTAGGGATGGAGGTATGTGTGGTTCTAGAGCCTTCACTTCCCTGTATCTGACCCCTAGTGGTCAAGTTACCATATACCACATTGAACACAGCTGATTTTGATGGACACACTACTGCTGTAATTGTCTCTACTCCCTTGAGCTGAACTGGTTTAGTGTGTTCTGCAGCCAACAGGTTGGCCGGTGTTTTGTTTGCACGGGAGCTGCGATGCTCACTGCATGCCTTCCCTCTCCCCTTCTTCCCACATATTATGGGGATGGGGGATTGGGTGGGTGTTTTCACCGTGCATTGGCGCTACACCTTCCACTCCATGCGTGTGACGCCCAGTGGGCGTCCCTTCATGCAGGTGTGTGCTATTTCAGCTTGGCTGACACATGGTGAATAGGTCCGGCTGCTGCCGTGCTGTCTTTCCCTTGTTGTCATGCCAGTGTGACGCTGGACAGGACCCTGGATGCTGGGCTTACCCTGCAGTTCCCCTTCAGTGACCTTTTTCAGAATTCCCATACTGCACTCCATTTCTGGTTCATATCTCATTAGGACCTACATGGGTAAATACATAGCAAGCTCTTGCTTTATTCTTAAATTTCTCTACTCTTCATCAATTTCTCCTGATTTCAGGAATCTCATCTCCTCTTCCCTATTCTTACCATATGGACACTCTATCTTTTCATTCTGTTCACCTTGTTGATATGCTCTATAATATACTTTTATACTGTGGTGATGGGTCTACTCTATATGACATTTCTTTTTATTTATACCAATATGGTAACAAACCATTTACTTTATTGTATACAATACAGAAAACCCATCCACAGTTACATCAAGATTTTTCCATACACACCTTTCTTTGGGGGACTGCGTGTGTGCTCCTGGTTCATGCTTCCCGTGCTGGACATATTTATCTGGCTGATCTCTGGCAGGTGGTATCGCATGACCTAGTATCAGCTCTTATGTGAGTACTTTCAGTTATGGCCGTTTATCTGTTCATCATCATCCTTAATCCCTCTACCCCTCCAGTCTGTGGCTATATCAAACTATAATGGTGATTTTTTTTCTATCCCCTTTTTAGTATATGGATGCACTTGCTCCTGATGAGTGGATAGAAGTCCACGAAATGTCGTCAAGCTTATTTTGATGCATCCATCTCATATGTATGATTCTAGATGGTTTTTATTGCTCTACCACCCTGGTATAATGTAATGCCTACTCCATTTGAGGGACTGTGATGTACAATATTTACTTTCTGTGTCATGTTGGTGACTATCCTCAATATATATGTTGATACTTTGTATTTTATATGCCAATGCATTATTATGCGTTTATATGGGTTGATCCATGCCCTATCTTTGGTCTAATAAAGAATATAATTTTTTACATATGTATATGGTTGTGTCTGGCTCTACCTCACGCACCTCATCTAAAGTCCCCCCCCCCCCCTCTTTTAAAGGTAGTCACTGTTCAGTCAGTGTCATACAAACATTATCACATTTGCCATGGCAGCTTGGCACGGTGATGGGGTTCTTGAAGGTAATTTTCTGTGTTAAAGCTGAAGTTTAGCTAACTTTTTTTCTACAGTTTTAGTTACATTACTTAGCTGTAATAAGGTATGTACCACAATGTGCAGGCTGATAGAAAACTTTACTGCAGGGCTGCCCTGTCCTCTTTCTGCTGCTGCACCTCCGGTGCTGTGAGGGTAAATAGCTCCTGCTGTCTAGCCTCAGGGGCACTAAAGATGATCCTACAAGGATACACCACTTTCTGCCCCCTGCGCCATTGATAAAGCTTTTTCATTGATTAAACCTCTCGTAACACAATATCTGAATAGGGGAGAGTCTGATGAGGAGTTTCTCTCCCATTCAAAAATCATGTTACAGTCAGCATAATCAGTGCGAGAAGCCTGGAGACCTGAATCTGTTAACCTTCACAGTGTTGGAAGTAGGAAGAGGACAAGGCAATCCTGCAGTGAATATTTATACAGGATCCATCAGCCTGTATATCGTGAGACATACTTGGTTACAGGTAAGTAATGCAATTAAGGGTGTAGAGAAAACATGTTTTTTTTAGCTAAACTTCAGCTTTAAGTTGTAATGGGGTTGGAGCTCAATCTTTGGTATGGGGAAAAGTTAAAACCCCTATTAGGCTTTACCGTTACTGGGATTCTGAGAGATTTTCCCTCACTGTTCTGGTGACAACCTTTTATCAGACAGGAGTAAAAGTGGGAAGTCCACCCTAAAACTAAAATCCCTGCATCTACAGACATGTACATTCTAACACTAACCTACCTAGCCCTGTAAAGAAGAAATCAGTATACATACCTTTTCTGAAGCCAATCCGACCCGATCTTCAGCGGCGGAAGCTCTGCAGAGGACACGACTGACAACGGCTGTGAAATGATTGGGAAGCGACATCAGCTATAGCGTTACTACGAGACTTCCGTTGTAGAACGTGTCCTCTGCACCTGCCTCTACAGCAAAGCTGCGGCTGACAGCTCAGCATGGGATCTGGTTGGTTCACCTGCCGAAAAGGTATGTATACTGATTACTTCTTTACAGGGTTAGATAGGTTAATGTTAGATCGTCGATGTCTGTAGATGCAGGGATTTTAGTTTTAGGGTGGACTTCGTAATAATGTGACCTGACACAACCTAATCATAGCAGTAGTAAACCTCCATCCATAATATATGTTTAAACAAAAGAGGAAGAGGAAAGAATGGGACTTTATATGAGACATGTCACTGAATAAATATCTAGTTTATATTAATCATTACATTGTTTATTAATTCCAAATCAAGTTAAAAAATATCAATCAATGGTAAAAGACATGATATACTGTAAATAACAGTTCACTTGTATACACATACAATTATTATACAAAAGTAAAATACAACATGATTAGCAGTACAATTTCATAGATCATTCATTCATTAATAATAAACATGAGCAATTGCTCCTAGTGAGCCAAACTTGACTGGGCGTCAGTTCAAAGTGTACTCGACGCACGTTTCATGGCTCACGCCACTCATCAGGGGTAAAATGCTCTGAAATTAAATCAATAACATATCTATAAATAAAGGCTACCCTTTAAAAAGAGAACCATCTCTCAGAAAAAGGGGGTCTATAACTTACAAAATGGTCCATTAGCGACGCCCAACCTATATCCAAGGGAAAAAGGGGGACAGGGATGATGATCTCCCCCGGGGCTGAGGTGAGGAATCCCATCCAAACCCGGGGACAGCATCCAGGTGAAGACCAGGCAACCATATCACAACCATGTGAATCTTGTGTGTGCTTGACAACCCATACTGCTCTGCAAGGATATGTAAATGAGACCATGTGAAATGAATGAACTGCTGATAAGGTAAACCTATACCAGTGACTAAATGAAAGTGATATATGGCGTGTGATTGCTGCAGTGAACTAAAGTGTGCTAACTAAAAGGACTGCTACCAAAAAATGTGTGTGCATGTACCCACCAAAATTAAATCCAAGTCCAAACACACCATTTGATAACTATGTGCACTCCATAATGATAGTAAAATATAATAAGTGATACTAAAATAGACCTGAAAAGTGTTGTGTGTGTGATATAAATGAGCCTATGTTACCTTAGGTGTATAATTCTGTTGATGTGAGCATGCCTGGGATCCCTCTCATGTGAATGACCCATGTGGAATGGTCAGCTGGCTCACTAAGAGCAATTGCTCATGCTTATAATTAATGGACGAATGATCTATGAAATTGTACTGCTAATCATGTTGTATTTTACTTTGTATAATAATTGTATGTGTATACAAGTAACCTGGTATTTACAGTATATCATGTCTTTTACCAAAGATTGATACTTTTTAACTTGATTTGGAATTAATAAACAATTTAATGATCAATATAAACTAGATATTTATTCAGTGACATGCCTCATATAAAGTCCCATTCTTTCCTCTTCCTTTTTTGTTTAAACATATATTAGGGATGGAGGTTTCCTGTTTCCACCTTCAGGGACACCGGGCACTCAATCGCAAGGAAAGCCCTCTAAGCATTTTGGCTTCAGGACAAGGTATGTGACACAACAGCAGCATATAAAAGTTTGTACCAAAATGCTGCACAAAAGGACCTTTCTTTCTGTGTGAAAGCAGCGGTATCTCTGTAGAGGTCGAACATGCCCTCACTTGTTTAGAGCCACAGCTCTCTATTAAACCGGGAGCATGATCTCTGCCAGTTGCAGAGCTATAGGTCTTTGGGGGGGGGGGGGCTATTGGGTCATTGCAGAGAGATAACTGTTTTCCACAAGGAGAACAAGGGTCCCTTTTCTACAAGATGCTGGCAGGGAATATAGCAAGCCATCCATATTTTTCTATCCTGCATGTCACCTGCCTGTCTAGAAGGTATATGTAAATCACAAAGCTGGCTGAACAGAAATACAAATCATTTGGAAGGTACAACAATCAGCAAATACAGATTTCAACTGGACATCTATTTGCTTGCCTGGAGTTCTAAGTGGGAAGGCCTCTTTCTTTATTAAAGGATATAATACAGCTCAATCTCTGTATTTGCAGAAGATACTAAGTTAAGCAGGGCAATAACGTCTCTGCAGGATGTGGAAACCTTGCAAGAAGATCTGAACAGATTAATGGGGTGGGCAACTACATGGCAAATGAGGTTTAATGTAGAAAAATAATGCATTTGGGTGGCAAAAATATGAATGCAATCTATACACTGGGGGGAGAATCTCTGGGGGAATCTAGGATGGAAAAGGACCTGGGGGTCCTAGTAGATGATAGGCTCAGCAATGGCATGCAAGGCCAAGCTGCTGCTAACAAAGCAAACAGAATATTGGCATGCATTAAAAAGGGGTTTAATTCCAGGGATAAAGCGATAATTCTCCCACTCTACAAGACTCTGGTCCGGCCGCACCTGGAGTATGCTATCCAGTTCTGGGCACCGTTCCTCAGGAAGGATGTACTGGAAATGGAGCGAGTATAAAGAAGGGCAACAAAGCTAATAAAGGTCCTGGAGGATATTAGTTATAAAGAAAGGTTGCGAGCACTGAACTTATACTCTCTGGAGAACAAACGCTTGAGAGGGGATATGATTTCAATTTATAAATACCATACTGGTGACCCCACAAAACTTTTTTGCGAAAGGGGGTTAAATAAGACACGTGGCCACTCACTAAAATTATAAGAAAAGAGGTTTAACCTTAAACTGGGTAGAGGGTTCTTTACTGTAATGCCCCATACACACGGTCGGACATTCCGACTACAAAATCCGTCGGATTTTCTCAAACGGATTTTGGACGAAACTTGTGTTGCACACACACGGTCGCACAAAAGTTGTTGGAAAATCCGATCGTTCCGAACGAGGTGACGTACAACACTTACGACGGGACTACATAGAGGCCAGTAGCCAATAGCTTTAATCCCCAAATTTTTTTCTGAGCATGCGTGGCACTTTGTGCGTTGGAATTCTATACACATGATCGGAAAAAGTCTGATCAGATTTTGTCATCGGAAAATTTTAGATCCTGCTCTCAAAGCCCGCTAGAGCCCACACACGATCGGACTTTTCCCGTCTGAATTTCCGACTGTGTGTACAGGGCATAAGAGCGGCAAGGATGTGGAATTCCCTTCCACAGGTGGTGGTCTCAGCGGGGGGCATCAATAGTTTAAAAAAACGATTAGATGAGCACTTGAACGACTGCAAAATACAGGGATATACAATGTAATACTGATATATAATCACACACATAGGTTGGACTTCATGGACTTGTGTCTTTTTTTAACCTCACCTACTATGATATGTAGACTGTTAACCAAAACAGAGCCTTAAAGGTATTTAAAAAATGTATAAAAGCAGAAACATCTATCATGTGTTCAATTTGTATCTTTGGTACATTTTGTGTTCTGTTCATACCCAATACAAATCATTATGATTTTTTGCTATTGTTACACAGAAAACTAAGCCACACGTGAGAATAATTGAAATGAACTTACTGAGCATTTATTTAATAACGTGCTTATTAAAATTTTGCCTAAGATGACAGCGGGCTCCATTAGTTAGGACGCTAATGTTTTCTGGGATTTTTGGATATACACCGATTAAACATTCAGACTGTATAATTTCCAGCTATCAACCACTGAGGGCATGCTGTTCTTAAATGTTTTAATTACGTTTTTCATTTGCATCTTGGTGTGTACATGAATGATGTGGCATGGGACAGAGTCAGCAATACTGAACATTAGGATTCCCTCAAGGACTGCAGCCCTGATGCATGGCTGTAATCAGTGCTGTTCTACAGTGCCGTGCCTGAAAGAGACATATAATCAGTGCTCATTTTAAACCTGTGCCCCTGTGATTTGCTGCTTCTCAATGGCTACCCTGCTGAGTGATGACTTTTGGACTGTCTCATGAGCAATACTGGAGCCTTACATGATCAATGTGATGTATTTGGTTAATCTAATTGAATACATTATCATTTAAACTATAAAAAAATAATCTTTGCTATTCATACCTGAAAGCTTATCTATAAAACCAATGTCTTTGCCATCAATTATTTTAAATAACTTATGCTTGTATTATAAGGAGATTGCACAGTAAAAAAAACTGGCGCCACAATCTGGCAGCCTTGGTCGTATACCTAGCTGCAATTTATGTAGCCAGCCAGTTGTACAGGTTAAGATGACTGGCTGTTTGTGCAGATAATGTAGGCAGTGGTACTTAATTCAGTTGGATGACATGTTACATCATATATAGGATCCCATCTGAACATATACAGTATTCCAAAGCCTGTTTAGCATCTTTCATTGAGTTTGCATTATTTACTGTGCTTCAGCAGTATCACCAACATCATAGCATTCCACATAGCCCTGTAGTCAACCTTGAAATGAATGGCCCTATAATAATAAAGCCCACCTTCTCTGATAATACATTGCATAATTTTTCCTTTTTTTATTCTGAATATCCATGGCTGCCCCTATATAATCTGTTTTCATGATTTCATAATTTGTTACAGTGACAAAAGAAAATCCCCATGGATTTCAAATTGAATTGATCCACACGATTGTTGTATTAAATCCCTACTAGCTATACATTGACTCCAGTAAACTATATTGGACATAGTAAGCAATAGGGTTGTCCCAATACCACTTTTTTAAGACCGAGTACAAGTACGGATACTTTTTTTCAAGTACTCGCTGATACCAATACTTTTTTTTTTTTTATGTCATGTGACAGTTTTCAAAGCACAATACAGATTAGGTGGCACTGACATGCAGCACTGATGAGCACTGATACGATTAGGTGGCACTGATGAGCACTGACTGATAGCTGGCACTGACAAGTGGCGGGCACTGACTGATGGCTGGTACTGGCATGTGGCTGGCACTGATAGATGGCTGGCACTGATGGCATTGATAGGTGGCGCTGGCACTGACATGTGGCTGGCACTGATGAGCGGCACTTATGGACATTGGGTACTGATAGGTGGCATTTATGAGCACTGATGGGCAGGCACTGAAATGCCATGAGGAAAGGCTGCCTGCGACAGCCCATCTTGGTACGCCTTGCACTCGGCCGCATAAAAGCAGCAGCGGCCATCTTGTTACACCCAGCCTGAACTATATGGGCTGGGTGCAACAAGATGTCCGCTGTTGGCTTACTGCGGCCGAGTGCAGGGTTGCAGAGTGCAGGGTTTACCAAGTTGGGATGTCCAACCGCCGACGTCGACGTGGAGCATCACTTCCGCTGTTTCGCCCGCTGACTTCCGGTTGCGCCTGGTCGCTTTCTCTCCCAGGTATCGGATCTGGCATTGGGAGTATTTTTCAAAACACCCCAAAGATGCTGCTTGCAGGACTTTTCCTTTACACCCCGCAAGTGCCCCCGCCCCAGGGTGAAAAGTCACACTAAAATGAATTGGTGCTTTACAAGCCCTATTTCTAGCGCTAAAAAGCCTGAAAACTGCCTCAGGGGTCTTAGTTTTAGGTGTTTAAAATATCTACACACACCAGTTTTGGTCAACTTACTTGAAATAGAGGGCTGCAAGGGTGGCTCCTGAATTTACCAGGAGGCCATGCATAATGTTCAGAATATGTAATGGTACAGAAAAAGGACAGAGGCTGGATATAGTACAGTAGATGACCAGAGACTGCAGGAATGCTACAGGAGATGGTAAAAGACTGTAGGCATGCTACAAATGCAAAAGACTGCATAAATACTGCAAGAGACCGTCAAGAGACTGGGGACTGAGTGCTAGAGATCACTGCCATTAGTTTCTTTACAAGTTAACACTTCATATGGCCCCCCTGAAAAATGACTGCCACCCCATTTGATATTCCTCTTAGCAAGATACATTTTAAAGACACAAAAATAAAAAGAAAACAAACAAATCAGTTAGCTAATAAAAAAACAGTTTACAAATATTTTACTTCACTGTCAATGCATTAGCACTTAATCAAGGAAAACACTGGTTGCTGAGGTTAGAGGTTGGGCATCAAGACAGCAGAGGGCAGATGGATGAGAACCAACTTCAATACTCCTGGTGCCCACTGAAAGATGAATGTTTAATCTCAGACAGGCAGTCATGCTTACTCTGGGAACAATAGCAGGATTTTTTTTTTTATATTTGATGCACAGATATAATTTCCATAGCACTGGTTTCACTTTTTATTTCAGTCATGCTTATTGTCTTGGGCAAGATAGGGAAAGCAAGAAAAAAGTTCAGGTAGTCACTGTTGGTTCTCCTTGTCCTGGAGGTCCATCCTGTCCAATAGATGTCATCCGTAAAATGGTTGGCCTCACCTAAAAGACTAGAGACTGTGGCCTGACCAGCCATAAACAGATGGAGCAACCGACTGCCATCCCATGTCTCTAGATACCTCTCATTTTGACCAGGTTGTAGGTGAATGGTACAACCTTCTCCCAAAAAAGAAATGTGGTTTGTGCTTGGAATTAGGCTTCTGCACCACATCTATTGTTGCAATTTTCTCTCTCTAATGCTTAAAGCGCTTTGACTAATGTGTACTTTTGTGAATAGGATTGCCAGTGTTATCTATGCAGTCAATACAGACAATTCCAAATGAATATAGATCCACAACCTGGGGAATCATGTCAGGAAAGTTTGTTTCCAGAAAATGCTTAAGTGAATTGCATTTGCTGCCAAGATTTTGTCATGCGCCCTTGAAATTCCTTTTTGAAGACTCAGGAATCTGTCAAAGGACATGAATGATGGACAGTGATGGTATGTGAGTCACATAGGATTCTTTTTAGCATCAAATATAAAAAAAAAAGAAAAAAAAGAGAGACTAAAAAGACACTTAAGGTACCTTTTTTATTCCAGATGCCAGAAAAGCACTTTCTTGGCAGCCAGCCATTCGCTCCCTGCTTAATTTTTACCATTTTTATGCTGCTCTTTCAACAGATGTTTATCTAAATCATAGAAATCTTTGTCTTTCCCATTTTGGACACTTTTAGTATTCAGTCTGACTCTATGAATAACAATGCAGATTAAACGTTAATGAAATCTCCAAGGTATTTAAAAGCTTCCAGGTGTTCCTATGCGCTATTGTTAGGTTTTACAAATAATTCTCAAATTCTTACTGTAAAGATATTACAACATTTCCACAAGCTTATATTCCAAAGACTTTAAAAAGTTATACCAGTGTTTAGCTGCATAATAGTATAGCCCTCCTGCCCTAGGCTGTGCTGCAGTACTTATTATGCAGCGAGCATTCAGTTTGGATAGTAACCAGCCAAGCTGTCCAAAATATAGATCTGGGGCTTGCCATGGTCCAGAATTGCTACAGCAAGTGTAAATATTAATGCTACGATCTCTGCTCGAGTAACTGGGGGGAGTGGGTAAGTTAATAAATATTGCAGATTTTTGCAGAAAGTGGTATTAAATTCACAAACAATAACATTTTATATAATGTAGCTTATATTATTGGGGGTGGCTGCATTCGTTTCTTTTTTTTTTAGGAACTTTCTTTTTTCCCCTTGTGATTCAGTCAGTAAGTCTTTTATTTTTCAACTTCCTTTAACAGACCAAGTTTTTCAGCAAAAGTGGCATTTAGCGGGTTGGTTGAAACAAACCATTTAACACTCTTTGGGTTGTTTGCAATGATCACCTTTTTTTTTCTTTTTTATTTGTGTATGTAAAAACTTTTACCCAAAAGGAAAAAAAAAAAACACTGTTTCTGTAATAAAAGGGCTTTAACAGTTTTAGCTGGAGTTAGGCTTTAATTATTTGTTAGTAAAGTCCATCAAAATCTGCTAGTGCACCAAACACTACCCTTCCCCCTGGATTGACAGGGCTGCTGTCCAAAGATGTCTCCGCTGCTTCTCCATCCAGAGTAGAGCCATCCTAACACAGGAAGTGTGTTACTGACCAGATCACCAGGTTAAAATAAAGGAAAAAAACGACAAAAGAAAATTAATATACAGTAGCCACCACATTTAGGGATCGATTAGCTGCACTATACTATTTTTTGGTTTTGCGTTTAATATTGTTTTAAGGGTTCAGTTCATATAGGGCCAATTCACACTATTGCATCTCCACAACATGCTAGTGACATGCGGTGTGGTGTGCTGGCAAAAAAAAAAAAATGCCACATGCAATGAAATCTCACTATTTTTTTGGGGGGGTTATTTGTTGGAATTTTTCTTCAGCTTTAGGTTCAGAGTCATGGGGTTATGGAGACCACCATTTGCTCACCCAGCCTCAGGTTTGGCCTATGCAAGGAGAAATAGTGCATATGCAGGATCCTTTGATAAAAGGGATTCTAAAACCTAACTCCATCTAAACCTTTTAAAGAGCATGGGCAATTGTTAGAACCTCTGCCAATGGTGGGAAGAGACAAGGATGGATTCAAGCAAAAAAAGGTTAGGTAACGTAAGATATAAGTTGTTCACATACACACAAGACTGGCCACATTGGGACAAAGTCTTATAACATGAAATTATGGATGGATTGCTCTTATTTAAAGATGCATCAAGTGATTGCAGTAATATTAACCAATGCATTTAGGGGTTTTCAAATATCCCCTCTACACGTATGGAAGGGGCTATCTTGGAAATAAAGGTACCTTTCAAGCAAAACACACTCATCAATGCCGTTCTTCAACTCAGAGATGGCCCTTCACTGTATGCAGTATAAATGCAAATCCCTACAAAGTACTGTCCCACTGACACTGTAACTTGTAGATGTTGGTTGCATTAGGAGGGACATGCTGAGCCTGCGCCCACTCCACCAGTCCATCTTACCTCTGTTACCTCACTCCCAGTAACAAAATGGGCTCCTCCTGTACACATAGCATGGACCTCATGCGTGGAATTGTTGACTCCGTCACTTCCACATACCTTTTGACCAGGTCACAGATCTCCGTAAGGTGGGTTTGGATCTGGTTGCAATTGAATACCAACCTCTAGGGAAAGAGCTAGCATACCGATCCCCTCACTGCCAGAGGACCTGTCATCTTACCAAGTACTGCACCTAATGACTGGTTGCTTAGCATCTTGAACTTGTGCTTTGTTACTCTTGGCAAATACACTCCTTCTTAGGTTGCCGAGTTAATCCTATGTAGTGGCTTTACTTCATACTCCTTAGTGCTTTACAGACCCTGGTTCTTTAAATATGCCAAAACAAACATGCACCCTTTTGTATAACTTAAGACCAAGCTTATAATGGTTATTGTAACTTTACTGAATGAGTTGCGGCATAACGGTTCAATATGAACAAGGTCCTTCTCCCTAAACTAACTATTGTACTATGGCTGCCCAGGCATACCTCCATGAGGTGATAGTCCATCGTGGCATTTTTCATGGCTTGGATATCTCTGAAAAGCTTACAAAGGTTCACATTCTTCTCTACCTAAAGTTTCATTGCTATCTTTGTTCCAAGTAAAGTTATTTTTCCTTGCTTACTGCTTCAACTGGCACCTGTCAAATAGATTAGAAGCGAGGAAACCTAGAAAGAGTAATAAAATACTGCCAGAGGTTTTGACCCTGGCCTACTTTGTAAAAATCTAAAAAAACATTGGCTGCAGTTGGTATTGAAGCTGATGTAGCCATGAAATCAGAGAAAAGATTCTGTGTTGGAGTTACTAGTCGGCCACCTCCTTAGAAATGATTGTTTTGGGTTATTGTGATCACCCTTACTCTCTGCCTTTACTCTGCACCGGAACTCCATCCAGGGTTGCCGAGCTGTCGGCAATCCTGCAGCTGATTGAGCAGTCCAGGGATTTGAAATCTTTGCTCTCCCATCTCCTCTCTAACAGCACTTCCAATTTGAATTCTGATTGGTTAGCACTAACAGAGAACAGGGAGAAGAGTGGGTATTTAAGATGCCTGGATCACTAGATGGGCTGTAGAAGCGCACAACTCATCAACTCCAAAGGTAAGTACAGCAGTGACTGCATGGTTGGAGAGGGTACCTGGTGTTAGTTCACCTTATGGTAACCGGTGTTAGTTCACCTTATGGTAACCGGTGTTAGTTCACCTTATGGTAACCGGTGTTAGTTCACCTTATGGTAACCGGTGTTAGTTCACCTTATGGTAACCGGTGTTAGTTCACCTTATGGTAACCGGTGTTAGTTCACCTTATGGTACCCGGTGTTAGTTCACCTTATGGTACCCGGTGTTAGTTCACCTTATGGTACCCGGTGTTAGTTCACCTTATGGTACCCGGTGTTAGTTCACCTTATGGTACCCGGTGTTAGTTCAACTTATGGTACCCGGTGTTAGTTCAACTTATGGTACCCGGTGTTAGTTCACCTTTACATATTTTCTGTAAAGGTGAACATTTTAAGTAAAGAGTTGCATCAACAGTGACTGACACTAATCCTTTATATACTTCACACAGAATTACTGGTGGAAGTTTGCAGCACTTCGGTACCTATATACTGGGAATGGTCACTACATCATTGATGTAGTTAGCCCTAGGCCGAGGCAGGTATGTTACACTTACCAATATATTGCAGCCTAGCTTAGAATATGTATCTCAACCACAGTGATTTTAACTTAATCAAAGCTGTAGAGTTCATTTTCTAACCAGGAAGAATCCAGGATAAAGATGAGCAACTTCAAAAACAACTTCCCCATACACACAAATACACACTCTCCTTTTTTAGAAGCTCCAAATAAAGGGCAATACAGGTCAAACTTTGATGTATCTTTTCAAACATTTAGTAACATGAAAAATGTAGTGCTTATGAGCAAGACAGAAATTTGTTGGCACAGCCAGATAAGGAGACACCTTCCTCTGTAAGCCTTCAGCGCCTGCCTTGATGTGTCTTCTGAACTCAGTGGTGCTTATTAGTAGCTTCTCACTAAAAAAAGTACACCCAATTATTAAATGGCGAATGTTTCTGCCTAGAAATGAGCATGGGCTATTGCAATCCACTGCTTTGCTGAAATCCAAATGGCATTTCAAGGCACAAAAGCACAAAGAAAAAAAAAAGTCAATTAAAAAAGAAAGAAAAAAGAGCAATTGCACACATCAGCTGTTCTTTATGGGGAAGTGGATTGTTTCCACTTTAGCAAATGACCCCTAGTGCTTCTAATTAAATAATTAAGAATCATCCATCATGGTTTATCTGGAAAAACAAACTATGTGATTTAAAATGTAGTTTGGGATTTGGGACCATGCCCCTGTCTTCCACAGAGGTCATAGTTCAACAACTATTTAAACCTATACTTAGCAGATTTCATTTAAAGTAAACCTGTGCTTCATTTTACACTATTAAAAGCAATTATTCTGCTTATAGTAGTAGTTAACTAAAAAAGTAATATTTGTTATCTTAGCTATAGATAACATTTAGAATTGTTAATTGTGCCCGAGCAGTACTTTGAAACTGTACCTTTTACCTTAAATAGCAATTGACTTCCTGATATGTGAGTGTCCCTGGGCACTTCTGTACCCACAGGCTCAAAGATGTTGATCTGCAGTGGTAAATCTTAAGCCTGGTACACACAAACAGTTTTTTTCATGGAACCCAGTGGGTTGCACAGAAAAAAAACCTGACAGCTACCGTCGGAGCCGCTGTACTAACCATGCAAGGTTAGTTCAGCGATCTCCCCCGCTGAGCTGAGAACTCTGATCGGGAGTTGGTCGGCTGCTGGTTTTCCAGCATTCATGTTGGAAAGACTGACATACGCACGGACTGAATGTCAGAGTTTTTTTTTTTTTTAAACTGGCGGCGGTCTCTCAACATTTGGCCCATGTGGCTTAAGGCACCACTGCCTCTGACTACTAGTTTTAAAAGATTTGGAGTGATATTTGGTGGTATCACTATGGTGATGCTCACCGTTTCCTTTTCTGGAGCATCTGACATCAAGAAATAAAATCCCTACCTCTAGTAAGATGGCCCCATACACAGAAACTGTGCACAACAAGCTTTAATAAGTCAGCACTTCACAATCTACACAATGTACATCAGTGGTATAACTCACTCACCAGATTTGATTGATCACTTGTTTAAAAAAATGGTCAAACAGCACAACAACATTGCTCAAAAGCATAGGAATACCTTGCTTCCTATGATCTTCCTCACTCATGAAAAGAAGGTCCTTTTTTTGTAGTGTGGTTCCTAAACCTAATCTACAAGAGTTTCCATCTTGGACCAATAGAAGAATTAAGGGCAGGTAGGCATGGGGGGACATACCAAAATCCCAGCACAGTACAATGACAGCGGAAGACTGATAATCCATCCCCAAATCCTTTATCTCCATTATAAAAAACAAATAATTTATACCATAGCAAATAATCTACAGAAATAAAAAGTGCATCAAATCAATACATCATAAAATAGTATGGTTTCCATATAGATGTGCAATTGTGCAAGACTGAAACATCTGTTTTGAATGCAAACTGTTAAAATTTGTTTTAACTTTTTTTTTTTTGCTGGTTAAGGATTATGGGGAAAATTTGTACAGTGTTGAATATACTCGTGAGATCTCTGAACTTAAAGTGGTGTTTCCACCAAAAGCTTAAAATTCATAAAAAAATGAAAAATAAAAATAATTGGAAAAAAAATATGTTTTACTCACCTCTAAATGCCTGTTGCTAGGGGGTCCCTCGTAGTCTGCCTCCTTCTGTGCCCGGGCACTGACATCACTTCCGCTTGGCGCAGTCAGTCATCTGGGACACGTGACAGGTCCCAGATGACTGCGCGGCATATCACGGCGCGCTGCGCCGCTCGTGCATGCGCAGTGGGTGCCTGGCTGTGAAGCCACAGCCAGGTGCCCAAAGTAACAATGCCGGCGCCGCGAGCGGAGCGAGGAATGAGGGGGGGGGGGCTTCGTTCCCCCGCATCGCTGGACCCTGGGACAGGTAAGTGTCCAATTATTAAAAGTCAGCAGCTGCAGTATTTGCAGCTGCTGACTTTTAAAAAAAAAATTTTAGGGGGCACCCCACTTTAAGTTCTTGGGTTTAGACACTTCCTGTGCCAATTCTCCCTGTGGATTTGTTTATTCATAGTCATACAGTTGGTAAAGTGAATAAAGACACTGGTCCATCCAGTACAACCTGAGTGCGTGTGTTTGTTTATGTCCCTCCCTTTCAATCGCTGTACACTGTGTTCACTAAGAAATACATCTAAAAGTTTTTTGAATTTATCCACACTCCCCATTGATATCTCCAGCTGTGGAAGGGAGTTCCACATCTGTACCACCCTAGCAGTAAAGATCCCCTTATGCAGGTTAAGACTGATCCACTTCTCATTATTATTATTATTATACAGGATTTATATAGCGCCAACAGTTTGCGCAGCGCTTAACAAAATAAAGGCAGACATTACAATTACATAACAATTTGGTGCAAGAGGAATCAGAGGGCCCTGCTCGCTAGAGCTTACAATCTAAAAAGAAAGGGTCAATTGATACAAGAGGTAATAGCTGTGGGGGATGAGTTGATGGAAAAAGTAAAACAGTGTTAGTTAGAAGCAGGATAGGCTTCTTTAAAGAGAAAGGTTTTCAGGGATCATCTAAAGATGGATAGATTAGGGGACAGTCAGACAGATTGGGGTAGAGCGTTCCAAAGGATGGGAGAAACTCTGGAGAAATCCTGGAGGCGAGCATGGGAGGAGGTGACAAGGGAGCTAGAGAGCAGGAGGTCTTGGGAGGACCGAAGAGAGCGGCTTGGTTGGTATTTTGGTACTAGGTTAGTGATGTAGCTGGGGGCAGAGTTATGGATGGCTTTGTAAACTATTGTTAGTACTTTGAATTTTATTCGTTGGGTGAGTGGAAGCCAGTGGAGGGATTGGCAGAGAGGGGTGGAGGACGCTGAATGGTTGGTAAGGTGGATAAGTCTTGCAGCAGCATTCATTATGGACTGAAGGGGGAATAGTCTATGTAAAGGTAGTCCAATGAGAAGGGAATTGCAGTAGTCGAGGCGAGAGATAACCAGGGAGTGAGTTAGAAGCTTGGTGGTGTCATTCGTTAAAAAGGGGCGTATTCTGGAAATGTTGCGGAGGCTAAGGCGGCATGACTTGGACAGGGAATGTATGTGGGTCCGAAAGGACAGTTCAGAGTCTAGGATTACCCCTAGCACCCTGGCATGTGGGGACGGACTGATAGATGTGCCATTGATCTTGACTGAGAAGTCAGGGGAAGGGGCACGTGGGGGAGGAAATATTAAGAGCTCAGTTTTAGACAGATTAAGTTTGAGGAAGTGGTTTGACATCCAGACTGATATGTCTGCTAGTAAATCAGTGATGCGTGAGGAGATTGATGGGGTGAGTTGAGGGGCAGAGAGATAGATCTGGGTGTCATCAGCATATAAATGGTAGTGGAAGCCATGTGAGGCTGACCCAGGGAGGATGTGTAGATTGAGAATAGTAGAGGTCCAAGGACAGAACCTTGGGGGACCCCAACAGTAAGAGGAGTTGGAGAGGAGGAAGTGGAGTTGTAAGTGACACTGAAGGTGCGATGAGATAGGTAAGATTCGAACCAACGGAGAGCACAGCCATGGAGACCAAGCAAATTTAGTTTTTTGAGGAGGAGGGGGTGGTCAACTGTATCAAAGGCAGCAGAAAGGTCTAAGAGTAAGAGTACGGAATAATGACCATTGGTTTTGGCTGTTAGTAAGTCATTTGTGAGTTTTAGGAAGGCAGTTTCTGTGGAGTGCTGTGGGCGAAATCCAGACTGAAGGGGATCCAGAAGGTTATTCTCAATGAGGTAGTTGCTCAGTCGGCTGTAGACTAAACGTTCAAGGAGTTTGGAGGCAAAAGGGAGTAGAGAGATGGGTCTTAGATTGTTAAGATTGGTTGGGTCTAGTGAGGCGTTTTTTGGTATGGGAGTGACTAGTGCATGTTTTAGAGGGTTGGGGAAGATGCCAGTAGAGAGTGAGAGGTTGAAGATATGAGTTAAAGACTGTAGGATAGAGTCAGATGGTGACCGTAGTATTTGAGAAGGAACAGGGTCCAGGGGGCAGGAGGTTAGGTGGGCATTAGAAACAATTTTAGTGACTTCCTCTATAGTAGCTCGATTAAAAGAGGAAAGTATTGATTGTGCAGGAGGACAAGGAGTGTAAAGTGAGGGAGATATGTGTAGAGTAGAGAACTCGAGACGAATTGTCTCAATCTTGTTTTTGAAGTGAGTAGCAATCTCCTGGGCAGTGAGTAAGTTAGTGGGTGGAGGTAATGGAGGACGAAGTAGAGAAGTAAATGTAAAAACGAGTTGACGGGGACTGCGTGAGAGGGTGTTAATGAGAGTGGTAAAGTAGGTCTGTTTGGCAGTGCGCAGGCAGGAATGGTATTTTTGGAGGGAAGATTTATATTGGCTGAAATCTTGCTGTGACTTAGTCTTACGCCACAGACGCTCAAGAGCACGGCTCTGCTTTTTGAGGCTTCTGGTGTTGTCTGCCTGCCAGGGTTGTAGCGGCCGGGGCCTGATTCTGTGTGTAGTGAGGGGGGCCAAGGTATCCAGGGTGGATGACAATGAACTGTTGTATATGGAAGTGGCCAAGTTGGGGCAGGACAAGGATGAGATTTTGTCGTAGAGACAATCTGTAGCAGAAAAAAGAAGAGAAGGGTTAAGATGGCGTTCTCATCCAACGTAATTGTGTGGCCACGTGTTTTCTTTGGGGACCCAAGATAAAATACTTTTCTACTAATGATTCATTTCTTGGAGATGATAGCACACACCAGTTGGCAGGAACAACTAAAGCTCCACGTAGGACATGAACATGATTGGAACATGGCAAGGAAATATTAGTATGGGCGTAACCAAGATATATAGGAATTCAGCAGGTAATTCAGCCCTGCAGACTCCCCCTCTAATGTTATCTTTAGGTAGACTGACCCTTCAAACATTGGGTAGTAGACAGTACAGTAAGTAGCTATGTAACCAGTAGATGTGCAGGTTAATATTTTTTACAAATGTGTTTTGGAAATGCGATGAATATTTAAATGATGAATTTACAGTGACTGGCCCCCCAGTTTATAAATATACCGCAAATATATACATTGCAGCAGCAATCACAAAGTAAATCATTTTACCTAACACATGCGCACTCCAGCTAGAAATTTAAAGTGGTTGTAAACCTCTGAAATGAAAAATGAACAATGCATATCCTTCTATAGTGTGTACTTTCTTCAATCCAAAGCACCCCTCTGCTATCTAAAAGTCTATGCTGACACTAGACAATCTTGGGAGATGGCCCCGCCCCTCTCCAGAACACAACATGCGATTAACAATCACAGCTGTGCATGTTTCCCTATGAGACTACATAGAGCAAGATGTGTTAATTTCCTCCACTTAAGTTTAGATTACACTCAAACTCTCTGCTCTATGCTGTGCAGCGTGACATCAGAATCCTGCCCCGTCTTCTGAAGTTGAAAATCCTGTCTGAATACTGCACATTGAGCAGCTCTAGAGAATAGGGGAATGCAGATAAACAGGTACAACCTATGTAGAAGGATTGGTTTCATCTCTGTATATTACCTAAGGGTAATCACTTCAGTGGTTATATGTAAGGGTTTACAACCACTTTAAAGCCCAACTCTGGGATAAAATGACAGTTTAGGTAAAGGTTTTACTGCTATCATTATTCCTCCAGTGCCACATACCCATTCCTTTGCCAAATTTTGAAAGAAAGATTCAGGCTAAGATACAGTTCTTATACTTCAATGCATTTGTAGCTGTCCTAGTCTCTTCAAAACATACTGAAATTATACCTAACACAACAAGTTTATTTTAAAATTAGGCTATGCTTTTAAAATGTGTAAGTAAAACATAATGATATAAGAATATCGGGCATCCTGATTCCTAATACAGCAAGCAGCTTTATTAATGAACAGTCTTGGTTACTTCAGTAACAGCGGCGGCTGGTGCTCAAAATTTTTGATGGGCACCAACTGAAAAATACTGAACCCCCCCCCCCATCAATTGCAGCCTCACTGTGCCAATCAAACGCAGCCACTTGTGCCCATCAAACGCAGCCACTTGTGCCCATCAAAAGTAGCCACTTGTGCCCATCAAACGCAGTCACTTGTGCCCATCAAACGCAGCCACTTGTGCCCATCAAACGCAGCCACTTGTGCCCATCAAACGCAGCCACTTGTGCCCATCAAACGCAGCCACTTGTGCCCATCAAACGCAGCCACTTGTGCCCATCAAACGCAGCCACTTGTGCCCATCATATGCAGCCACTTGTGCCCATCATATGCAGCCACTTTTGCCCATCATATGCAACCACTTTTGTCCATCATATGCAGCCACTTTTGTCCATCATATGCAGCCACTTGTGCCCATCAAACACAGCCACTTGTGCTCATCATATGCAGCCACTTGTGCCCATCAAACGCAGCCACTTGTGCCAATCAAACGCAGCCACTTGTGCCAATCAAACGCAGCCACTTGTGCCAATCAAACGCAGCCACTTGTGCCAATCAAACGCAGCCACTTGTGCCAATCAAACGCAGCCACTTGTGCCCGTCAAACGCAGCCACTTGTGCCCGTCAAACGCAGCCACTTGTGCCCGTCAAACGCAGCCACTTGTGCCCGTCAAACGCAGCCACTTGTGCCCGTCAAACGCAGCCACTTGTGCCCGCCCAACGCAGCCACTTGTGCCTATCAAACACAGACATTTGTGCCCATCAAACGCAGCCACTTGTGCCCATGAAACACAGCCACCTGTGCCCAAATGCCACCACCTGTGCCCATCAAATGCCGCCACTTGTGCATATCAAATGCCGCCACTTGTGCCCATAAAATGCCGCCACTTGTGCCCATCAAATGCCGCCACTTGTACCCATCAAATGCCGCCACTTGTGCCCATCAAATGCAGCCACTGTGCCCATGATATGCCGCCACCTGTGCCCATGATATGCCGCCACCTGTGCCCATAAAATGCTGCCACCTGTGCCCATAAAATGCAGCCACCTGTGCCCATCAAATGTAGCCACCTGTGCCCATCAAATGTAGCCACCTGTGCTCATTAAATGCAGCCACTGTGCCCACTGACCCCCCCCCCCCCACTCGCGGGGTTCGCAGCTCTGGCTGCATCCCCCCACCCCCCATGCGGATCATGGCTCTGGCACCCCTCCCGTGCCTGAGGGGGTGCCAGAGCCGCGATCCGTGGGGGGGGGGGGGGTGGGGGGATGCAGCTGAGGGGACTTGCCTCTCAGAGCGGCGGTGATCTCTGCTCCAGTGTGAGTCTCCTCACTCCTCTTAATAAGCCCCAGGCATCCAAAAGGATGGCCTGGCGCTGTGGACAATCAGGAAGCAGGTCCTGCCTCCTGATTGGCGGGGAGGAAGGTTAGGGTGAAAATAGCAAAATTTAATTTGCTATGGTCATACAATTGGGTGGGATCAGGGTGCACTCTCTGCACCCCTGAGCCCACCCTATTTTGAAGCCTATTAGAGCTTCTGGCTCTAAGCAGGTGCTTCAAAATGTACCACCCCCTCCCACCCCCGCCATAGGAATCCATGCGCCCAGCTCCAGACTTGCTCTATTCAACCCACACATATTAACCAGGTGCTGGCTACCACAGCCCATCTCCACTATTAGTCAAAAGTAAATGTAAGCCCAAAGCAAACAATAGCTAAGGCATGGAAATCCCCATATTTAATTGTGGCTGAGACGAAACAGAGTGAATCGCACACTGATGCATGCAAAAATGGAAGCCATTGAAAAAAAAATGGATCTCCAAACTCGATAAAATCTGGCAAACCTGGATTAAACATTGCTTACCACTAGATTTTGCCAAGACAGTCCTTATGCCATGTTAGTTATATGTTACATTTATACCTCAGCTAATGTCTTGCTAGTGGTCAGGTCACCCTTGGGAATCTCTCTTCCTCTAGCCCTCCTCTTTTCACTTTTTCTTCTTTCCTACTGTCATATGGCTCCTTAACCCTTGCTCTGTGATGGATTTTTCATCCCATGTTATGACTGTTCCTGCCACTGACAGACAGTCCCTCCATGGCTAAGACCCCTTTTACCCAGGGTAGCCTAATGCCGCGTACACATGATCAGACTTTCCGGCAGACTTGGTCCGGCAGACCGGAATCCGTCGGACAATTCGATCATGTGTGGGGGCTCCATGCGGACTTTTCTTTCCCAAAAGTCCGACGGACCTAGAAATAAAACATGTTTCAAATCTTTGACGGACTTGAGTCCGGTCGAAAAATCCGGTCGTCTGTGTGCTATTCCGATAGACGACGCTAGGGCAGCAATTGGCCTACTGGCTATGAATTTCCTTATTCTAATCCAGTCGTACGTCATCCCGTTCAAATCCGTCGGACTTTTGGAGTGATCGTGTGTGGGCAAGTCCGTTAGTTTGAAAGTCCGGCGGACCTCCGCTGCAAAGTCCATCGGAAAGACTATCGGACCTAGTCCATCGAAAAGTCCGATTGTGTGTACGCGACATAAGACATCTCATTCACTTGGTAGCCTGTACCTAACCTGTTACAGCAGTTTACAATGTTTTTTGTATGGAGATTCTCACTCCCATTCTGGTTATAAGCTGTGCTTACTATAGGCCTTACAGTATATCCACAATTGATGTGCAGATTAGGCCAACGTGGTCCTATTGACGATACTCTTAAGTTGTTCTTGATCACGACTTGGACAATTGGCTCTATTTATTTGTTATTTTGTATAACACCATTTGATTGTGCTGAACTGACCTCCATTTATATCCTTGATGTACATTGATTTCAAGGAACTACCTTGTTACTGTTCTCAATATACTGTATGCTCTCTACCTTGTTAATTCAATAAAACATTTAACAAAAGTAAATGTAAGCTGCACTCCAAAACTTACCACTTCTTTCTATATTTAATTTGTCAAAAGATGAAAACTACATACTGTACATTAATGTCTCCATCGGAAACCCCCTTCCTTGACACATTTGAACACTGCACAGTAAAGTGGTTTCAGGTGAAGACATATGCAGTTTTCATCTTAACAAATTAAATATATAAAGAGCTAAGTTTTGGAATGAAGCTTACATTTACTTTCTGTATTTTATGTTCTTGTATTGAGTGAATTGGTTAGGAGGCCTCCGATCAACTGGTCATATTGGTCAGTAAAGTAACCTTTATTTTTTCCCAAATTTGAAAAAAAAAAAAAAATAAAAAAAAAAACATTAACTGGAAAGTTTTAAGGGGCTTTGTGAAGATAATTTTTTTCATCTATAGGTCGTGGGTGCAGATAAGATTGCAAAATTGTGTTTTATAAAAGAAAATATGTGGCCTGGTATGCTAGATAGATGCATATTGGTATCCTTTTGACCGCCAAGAACGCGGTGACGTACAACACTACGGCGAGCCGAGAAAAAATTAAGTTTAATGCTTCCGAGTATGCGTCAAATTGTTACCGAGCATGTGTAGGAATTTTGCACGTTAGCCTGCTAGCCACGGAATTGCTACAGATGATCGGAATTTCCGATAGAAACCTTTTCCTGTCTGAAAAATTGAGAACATGCTCTCAAATTTTTGCTGACGGGAATTCTGCCAGCAAAATTCCGACACAGTCACATTTTCTGATGAAAAGCTCTCACCGGTCTTTTTCTGTGTACGCGGCATTAGTCCTGCCTACTGCTTTATGGAATGACAGCACTGCCTCTCTTGCTGAATCTCTCCAACTGTGAGCTACAGCATCAGAGATGGAATGTGTGAGAAACAAATAAAGCAGGTGTTGGGTAAATCTGGGTAGGTAAAGGAAGTTTTCGCTTATTTTTAAGGCTTTTTCATCCCATAGTAACTGGATCTGGTACTTGATTCTTACAGGGGCCTTTAGTTGTACTCCACTTAACCTTATGTGGATGTCATATGACGTTCTTATGCCCCGTACACGTGGTCGGAATTTCCAACCACAAAATCTGACGGATTTTGTCCGACACTGGTGTTGCATACACACGGTCGGACAAAGTTGTCAGAAAATCCAATCATTCTGAACGGGGTGACTTTCGTTGCGTACGACTGAACTACATAGAGGCTATTAGCCAATAGGTTTGGTCTCCTAATTTGATCTGAGCATGGGTGGCACTTTGTCTGTCGGAATTCTCTACACGATCGGAAAAAGTCCGATCGGATTTTGTTGTCGGCAAATTTGAGAGCAGGATCTCAATTTTTTTCGGAAAAAGTCCGATGGAGCCCACACACGGTCGGATTTTCCGACAACATGGTCCGATCGGACATTTTCCGTCGGAATTTCTGACCCTGTGTACGGGGCATTAGGTTGAAGTGGAGATATCTGAATGATGCCTGCATCTACAGGCATCATCCAGACATGTTTTTTTCAGCCGGTGATTCCCTCATATGTAAAAGCCATCATAGCTGCCGTTTAGCCTCTTGATTGCTTTTACAGGCGGCAGGAGGGGACGGCCCCCCTTTCGCTACCCTCCGATGCTTCTACCGTCTTGCATGTGGGACTGGCGAGCAGAAGAATGAATTAGCCAGTGGTTTACCATAGAGCTGACTGTGGACCAGATGGTCCTTGGCCATCTCTATGACCCTTGGAGGCCGGAAGCGACATCATGAGGTCACTTGCGGCACCAGCAGATGTAAACACTGACATTTTTTCTGACATTTTTTTCTGCCTTTTTTTTTTGCTGGGAAGCCTGAGATTGATTTTTTATTTTTTTTTATCTCAGGCTTTCCAGCATTGAGGAGAGATCTAGGGACTTATAGACCCCATCCGTAAAGAGGACCTGTCATTCCCTATTCATATTACAAGAAAAGTTTACATTCCTTGTAACAGGAATAAAAGTGATTAAATAAAATGTATTTAAAAGGATAAGTTTAAAAAAACAAATAAATATAAAAAAAAATGATATTGTTTATTTTTTAAGTGCCCCATCCCCTCGAACACAGAAGCGAACGCATACATAGATCGTGCCTGCATATGTAAACAGCTCTCAAAACACATATGTGAGGTATCGCCAATAACGTTAGAGTAAAAGCAATAATTTTACAGCAAGACCTCCTCTGTAACTCTGAACTTATAACCTGTAAACATTTTGATAGCGTAGCCTACGGTGATTTTAAGTACCGAAGTTTGGCGCCATTGCATGAGTGTGCGCAATTTGAAAGCATGACATGTTAGGTGTCTATTTACTCAGCATATCATCATCTTACTTTTGAAAAATTGCTGCGCAAATACCGTGTGACATAAAAAATTGCAATGACCGCCATTTTATTCTCTAGGATCTCTGCTAAAAAATATATATATATATATATATATATATATATATATATAAATTTTTGGGGTTATGAGTAATTTTCTAGCAAAAAAAATGATGATTTTTACATACAGGAGAGGAAAGCCAGAATAGTCCTGGGCTGGAAGTGGTTAATTTAACAATACTCATTTAGATCCAGCAGCATCTGGTTGGACTTTATCATTGCAGGATGCCACAGGAGGGAGCAAACTATTGTGATTAGTGGATATCAGCAAATGAGCAGCCTGGGAAATATTTTATAAATATGCAGTCCCCAGCAAATGAGTTGATGAATGTTTTAAATATATACCCCTATTTATTTATCACAATGTCAAAAGTGAAGTACAGCCAAGAACACAACTCCATATCCAGATCCTTAAAAGGAAAATATTTATTAAATTCATTAATTATTTATTCATGTGTGAAATACACTGGTGTGTATTTATCGTCACACAGTCGACATGGTTCTATGTTTATATTTAGTAACATAAGAAGCTGCCGTGTGGCATGCCTAATTAATTACAGATTCCTTCTGAAAAATATACTGATGTCCATAAATAGTAACAGTGCTGTATGATTTTTAACAATGTTTTCACAGACAACAAAGAGCTTATCTTAAAGGGAATCTCTAACACAAAATCCATATATAAAATCCTAACAATGAACTTCTTTTATTTGTTCTCATTTTACTGGTAAATAAAACAGTGAAAGTGTTTTTTTTTTGTCTTTTTTGTCTGTTCTAAAAGTGCAAAAACATACATATTTACCATATTACCAGAAATCTTGTAAGCCAATAAACTAAAGCCTAGTACACACATGATGATCATGATCGTCCGTTCCTTTTTTTTTTTTTTTTTGCATGCTAGTCTCCATACTGAAAACAAAGAGGTTATTAAAGTACGAAAATATCCGTACAACAGAATAAAAATTCGGAAGGGATGTAACATATTTGTATTGTATTTCCTTTTTTTTTAATTAGAATTAATTTAATTATTTTTTTCCCCTCGCAAAAAAAAAAAATAAAAAAACATACACATCAAGCATAACTAACACATCCCATAAACCTTAAAAAAAAAAAAGGCGCCTCATCTATTGAACCCCCTTATACTGTGTGCCACGAAGAGAGTACATAGAATAGGAGAAATAGGAGTATAGAAAGTAGGATCAAGATAGCCCAATAGGCATATAAGCGGTTGGACTGGAATGTTTAAATCACAAAGCCCATTAAGTGTACCAACCACCTCCTCCCAATATCTCTGGAGTTTGGGGCACCGTCACAGCAGGTGTACAAGAGCACTTGATTTGCCACATCTGGCACATGCTGGATCAGATCTCAAGCCTATAGAGTACAACAATTCTGGGAGTCTATATACCCTGTGTAAAATAAAAATCTGGGTCAATCTATGAGCTGGAGAGAGAGAAGAAAAAGGAAGAGACTGAAGAATCCCCCCCCCCCCCCCAGAACCCCTTGGGGATAAAGCCAATATCTTGTTCCCATCCTGCCTTGGAACGAATAGGAAACCTCATTCAAAACTTTTCCATTAGGACATTCTATAATATTTTAAGACAAGAACTGTGCTGATTAAACAATCGTACTATCCGGTATAGTACAAGAAATGTTTTTGTGCTTGTCCCTTCGGAAGATTTTCAGATGAAAATGGTGTACTAATGATCAGATTATCGTACCGCTTCGAAAGCAGTATTTTTTGTACGATATTCTGATCATGTGTACGGGGGCTTTACTGTGCTGCATTCTCATCAGTTGCATTGTTCCCAGCTATCTTCTGGGGTGACAGTGCTCAATCATATTTATGGGGGAGCTGCGTTGCCCCTCCTTGTAGGACATGATTGTTCTAATGTGACAATGCTGCTTCTCTATACAGTAGATATAGTGAGTAAACTCTTCCATCAAAGTACAGGAAGTGTGTTACCGCCAGGATCCCAGGTAAAAATAAAATTTTAAAAAGCATGGATAAAGAAAATGAATGCAGCCACCACATCTCGAAGGTCTGATATATTGCATTTTCATTTTTTTAAATAGATTTAGATATGCTTTAAATTGGTTGAAAACTCACATAGTGTGCCCATGTCTCAAGGATAGGGCGCACCATCAGTAATTAGTTAAAGCGGTTGTGCACTCGTTTTTTTTTTTTTTTTGGGCTATATGCCAAGGGCATATAGCTCAATTGGGGGACTTACCTGTTCCATCTTCCATCTCGATCGCCGCCGGTTTTCCTCTGATAAAATTCTTCATCTTCTTCTTGTCTGCTGGGGTCCATCTTGCCTGTGGGCATGTGAAACCCCACAGGCACTTTAGATGGCCCAGCATGCACCGCCGTTACTCGCGCGTGCGCAGTAACGGCACATCGGCCGACAACTCACGAGATTTCGGAAGATGTGTCCGAAATCTCGCGAGATTTCGGAACATGTGGCCGAAATCTCGCGAGATTTCGGAAGATGCCCGCACTGACTCCTGGGATCAATGACACCAGATCCCAGGAGACAGTGCGGCGTGACGAGGATCCCCGCACAGACCCCGCCCACCCCTGAAGAGAAAGAAGACAGGAAGTCATCAATTACAAGGTAAGTAAAAAAAAAAAAAAAAAACACATTTCATTTAGTACTCTTTGCCTGATTTGGAAGGCAAAGAGATTTAATAAATAAAATGTGTGCCGAACCGCTTTAACAGAGGAAACACTTTATAAATAAATGAATCAAACCATTTTTTAGTCTATCCTCTCTAGGTTACATCCCTTTTTTTTATCCCAGCATGGCCTGAGACAGGGGCAGATATAAACTGCAGTGGGTCCTGGTGACATCTCCCTCTTCCCAGACTTTACGGAGTGGAGTTGTCAGTCAAATATTTAATCCACCCCACAAGCAGTAACATCTGAGGGGCCAATTAGCTTCATTCCCTCTATATCATAGCCCCACCACAGACCCGAGCCATGATGACATAGGTAGCTAGGAGGATAACCAGTAAGCTATGAGTAGAGATTGCTTACTTAGCAAAAGAAACATACACACTGTGGTATCAACACTGCAGCAGCTCTATGAGCCTGCAGCTCGTTATCAATAATTGAGAAGGACGAGTGACTGGCAGGATCAACTGGTAGTTTATCTATTAGGACAATTTCAATAAAGAACATAGGGCACAGAACATTTTGAAAGTATGCATTATCATTTTTTTTTTTTTACCCCTTCAAAGTACCCCCTTACATCAGGTATCCCCAACAGAGTGCCCCCATACACCAGGTGTCCACATACATCAGGTGCCCCATCAGTGCCTCCATACTTTTTAGCTTCATGCTGGGGGTGGGACATGCACGTGACATCATTGGTTGTTAGGACACTGGCAGCCCTAACAACCAAATACTGCAGAGAAATGGGGGAATTTTTGCTGGGGACTGACTAGCTGATGGTCCAGATAAAACTGTTACTCTATGTAGGTCCTGACCACTATCTGCTATTTAGTGAAGCCTGGGGGTTAGGATATATTTGTCAAGCATGTACAGTATTGCTTTTTGTTCCTTGTTCCCTTTCTAGTTACACTAGCACCTTCTGCTTTTTTACGTTGGTGTCACTTGGACAGGAAGTGAGGGAAAATCTTCCAAACGAGGACACACAAAAAATATTTAAGTGTGGGAAAGAGAAATACTATAATAACCATTTACCCTGCCCCTTGCTTATATAAGAACTGTCAAAGCACAGAGTGGGCAGTCAGCGTGAGGCCTCCCAAGAGGCAAGAGCATTTTTATTTTTCCCTATTTTTCTGGTCCAGCGGGCGTCGTGATTGAAGATGGATTTACATCGAGGGACACTATTTTTAATTTTTTTAATAAAGGACTTGTCAAAAACTGATTCTTGTGGTTATTACTTTTTTGGTGAATGGGAAGGGGTACGATGCACCCGATACCCATTTACATGGGGGGCAGGATCTGGGGGCCCCCTTGTTAAAGGGGGTTTCCAGATTTCGTTAAGCCCCCCGCCCGCAGACCCCGACAACCACAGCCCAGGGTTGTTGGGAACAGGCCCTTGTCCCATGGGGACAAGGTGCTTTGGGGTGGGGGGGACAGAGCCCAGGGCGAACAACTGGAGAACAGCCTGCAAATTTGGGTGTTCGGCGAACGGCCAAACAGGCAAATGGTCGGCCCGAACTCATGTTCCAGCCGAACCGTTTGCCCATCCCTAGTGTCACTGGTCCCCAAAAAAGTATCAAAAGTGTCACTTAGTGTCCGCCACAATATCACAGTCGCACTATAAGTTGCTGATCGCAGCCGTTACTAGTAAAAAAATAAATAAAGATTTCATAATAATATCCCATAGTTTGTAGGCGCTACAACTTTTGTGCAAAACAATCAACATACGCTTATTATTATTGGGATTTTTTTTACCAAAAATATGTAGCAGAATACATATTGGCCAAAATTGATGAAGAAATATGATTTTTTTACATTTTTTTTTATTGGCTATATTTTATAGCAGAAAGTAAAAAATATTGTTTTCTTTATTAAAATTGTCGTTGTTTTTTTGTTTATAGTGCAAAAAATTAAAACTGCAGAGGTGATCAAATACAACCAAAAGAAAGCTATTTGTGGGGGAAAAAAAAATTTTAATTTAAAAAAAGTTAAATTAATGCAGTGCTTTATCGCAAAACATGGCCTGGTCATGAATGGGGTAAACCTTCTGGTGCTGAAGTGGTTAAAAATATTTATATTAGTGTATATAAAAATAACCACATTCAAAATCCAATGCATACATTAGCATACCCAGCTGTGCAAAATGAAATATTCAAGTTTTAGCCCTTGAGAAGGTGTCAGACCTTACGAAATAGACCATTTACGATTTAACAAGTCCACAATAGCATCAATTCAATTAAAGTGGACTGGTGTCAGTAAAGCATAGATAAATGTGCTTGAAGGAAAAAAATATATAATTTACCGGTCACGAGAAATACACATCAATATATCCTAACTGAAGCAAGCATTTCTGTCCAATCCTTGCTACTCTTTGGCAACACAGCCTACTTTATTGTGCGTTAGCATGAAGATATTACATGAGGAACGTCACTAATAAATGTTTTCCATATGATTCACAATAGAGTCTGAGAGCTCAGCTGTTCTATTACAATCCAAAGTGAGATTAAAATAGCACTTGGATTAGTAATAGCTATTGAATGGCACTGAATGGGTCAATGGTACAAAGTCTTAACAATATCACCACACCGGTGTTCTGTTACAGATAGAATTTCTAATTAAACATGTTGATTAAAAAGTTGGCCACAAGTTCGATAACTATTAACGAGGCAATTAAAATAAGGATGGTAATTAGAGACAAAGAAGAGTGATTTGAGAATTTGATCTTTCCCAATTGTATTTTGGGTCAATTACTCCTAGTGCTTCACAGATTGAGCAAAAGTGAATGCTCTGAATCATATCCTAGCCATTTTGCACACAGTAGATTAACGGCAGCTTTGTCTGAAGTGTAGCTTCAAAGTGGAAGAATGTACAAAGTTTCTGTGAATCCCAAATTATTGATAGACCATATTCATCGACATTAGCAGGTATGAAAAAGAATAATACACATTTGTTTTAGACCCAGTGCCCATCATTTAACGCAATAAAAGGGGAAAAGGAGAAGGAAATGCTCCATTTGCTTGGGTAAATCCAAGTAGTACACAAAAGGTTGCTCACCACTAACATCATTTATAAGTTCCGTTACTACACTAGCATATACAGCAATAATCACCATTCAGCAGCCCAGGAACAAATAGCCTATACCCTTCTTTTTTTTTTTACTATATAGAGTCTTTAGCTATGACTGCACAACAGGTCCTGCTCCAATCTTACTGCGTTATAACTACATCATCGGTCATTCATTCCCCCAAAATAGGGGTCTCCAAACTATGGCCTGAGGATCACATCCGGCTCACTGCAAGATTTTATGCGGCCCACAGCATCTGTTCATGAATATACCCTGGCTGGTAGTAGATGCACCAGTCTGTGTATTATAATATGGAGACTAACGCATCCAGCCAGCCACCATTACTCTCCCCCATTCTCCAGTAAAGTTTCCCACCCCTCTGCTGTGGTTGTTTGCTAGGACCTCTAGCCCCCAGCATTTACAAGAGGACTGGACTTCTCTGTCTAGACCAGCTTCGAGTTCTGACTTCCACCCTGCTGCTCTGCCACCTGAAAGTTAAGTAGGGCCTATGCTGGGCACACATAGATGTAAGGGGTGTCTCTGCTGGTCACACATGAATGTAAGAGGGGGACTCTGCTAGCCACACATAGATGTAGGGGGAGACTTTGCTGGCCATGCATGGTAGTAAGAGGGGATTCTGCTGGCCAAACAGATGTAAGGGGGGGCTCTGCCAGCCATACATAGATGCATGGGGGGGGGGATGTAGATGTAAGGGAAGACTTTGCTGGCAACAAACATGGATGTAAAGTGGGATTATGTTAGTCACACATGGATGTAAGGGGAGACTCTGCTTGGAACTCATGGATGTAAGGCAGAACTCTAATGGGCACTCCTGGATATAAGGGGTGACTGTTTATAAAAAATAAAATAAAAATTCAGTCCCCGAATATTTGTAAAATATATGTTGTGGCTCTTATACTGAAAAGTTTCAGGACCCCTGCACTATAATGTATGAGCAGTACTCATATTTACTCTTCTTTAGTATATCACTCAGTCTCCTCAAACAGTGGTCATGCATTTTCTCGTAACATGCTAGCAGTCACTCCTGTGATGAACCAGAATGTCTGACACACCATTGGCCCCTCAAGTCTCCTATACCAAGGCAGCATTATCTCCTAACACACAAAAGCAGCAATTTTCTGCAACATAATACAGTTACACTCCATAATGTGAAAGTGGCTATCAGGAACACTTAGGTGCTCCTGCTCCTCATTCCAGCATCCGGGTTTTGGCTATTGCATTCTCCCTGTCTGTGTCCACCTGCAAGGTGATTGTAATGGTCAGTTACCTGTTAAAAGCAAGCCAAGCGCTCTGTCCCTTGCTTGTGATAGCAAATGATGCCTGTGTTGTTCCTGATCGAGCTCCCTGTCCCTGTGTATGACTTCAGACTGGATTATTGGACTATTCCTTGAATTTAGACTGCCTTTTACCTGGACTGTCATTGAACCATGCTACCAGTCTGCTAACTTCAAGTAACTCTTGGCTTTGCTCAGTTTGCATCTGCCCTGGTGTGGTGGCCAGGCACTATAGCATTGTGTATAATTATCTCCTAACACACAAAAGCAGCAATTTTCTGCAACATAATACAGTTACACTCCATAATGTGAAAGTGGCTATCAGGAACACTTAGGTGCTCCTGCTCCTCATTCCAGCATCCGGGTTTTGGCTATTGCATTCTCCCTGTCTGTGTCCACCTGCAAGGTGATTGTAATGGTCAGTTACCTGTTAAAAGCAAGCCAAACGCTCTGTCCCTTGCTTGTGATAGCAAATGATGCCTGTGTTGTTCCTGATCGAGCTCCCTGTCTGTCGGCCCTGCTTTACCAGTTTGGATTTCCCTGTGTATGACTTCAGACTGGATTATTGGACTATTCCTTGAATTTAGACTGCCTTTTACCTGGACTGTCATTGAACCATGCTACCAGTCTGCTAACTTCAAGTAACTCTTGGCTTTGCTCAGTTCGCATCTGCCCTGGTGTGGTGGCCAGGCACTATAGCATTGTGTATAAGTCCTGGGGGCAACCAAGTACCGGTAGGCCTGCTTGCCTTATGGTAAAGGGGGCTGCTATAGGTGAAGCACACAGTGGCTAGCTATAGTGTCTGACCACCTGGTTGGGGTAGATGTGACAGTGATAAATAATTCTCTGTGAATTCTTTAATGGCGGCAGTCATCCTTTTCAAGTCTCTTCAAAAATAAGTGTCTTTATGTAATCTCTGCATATACATATAGTGCAGGCATAATTTGGAAAGGATTTCCATGCAAGCCTTTTTTCTTTTTTTTGTGAGACATATTAAATCCTATCCTTGTATCATAATTGATTGGACTTTTGTTCTTCAGCCAGAAGGCTAGTAATTAACATATAATTCAGTGACCAGATCAGTGTAATCTCCAGCATCAAACAACATTTATACTGTGAACCTGTACTGGAGGCTGTCATTCTGACCTCCTTGTAAGAATACTAGCTACCTAGCTTGCTTAATTTTTTTTCTTAGTCATTGGCCTAAGCATACAGATTAAAAAGTCAGAGTGAAATCAAAACTTCCAATCTGTATACTTCTAGATCAGTGTCTCAGAAAGAATTGAAGCCTTTGGATCACCATAATAGTCAGGCAGTACACCCAGAAGAAATGATCAGTAATAGCCACTATAGCTAGAATCTCTCAGTCCAGCTTTCGTAAAAGTATCACATAAATCTTGGCTGCACTGTAACACCTATAGTGGCAGATTGGTGGTTCTGGTTACCGTCGTAGGAGCCACAGATAGTAAGAGTTAATGTTGTATTGTTTCTATGGGATACTGCACTTTATACATCTTGTACTGTCTTAAAGTAGAATTCCAGGCCTTGTAACTGCCTCCCCCCTCCTAAAACCTATACCAACTTAACCTGAGATGGCTATGCCTACCCATTTTTAGGTCGCTCCAGTCTGTTCACGTGATCAGCTCCCTTGAGTCAGGCAGTGGTGGCAGCAGGGAAGAGGAGGGAGCGCCAACAATGGATGTGCCAAAGTAAGCCTGCGGGTGACGTCACTGATCAGGTATTACCAACTGATGCCAAGAGCTCTTTCCCTGCAGCCAGTGCTGGCTGACACAGGGGAGATCACATGACCAGACCAGAGTGGCCTGATAATAGATAAGTAAAAAACTTTTTTTTTTTTTTTATTAGTTAGATTAGTTAGTATAGGTGTTAGGAGGGGGGAGGGCACATTTTTAAGCATAGTTAGCAAAAGCCCAGAATTCTATTTTAATGAATAATAATCCCAGAGGGGAAAATGACCAGTCGGGTTGTGAAAGCCTGCTTTTGTGAATTGATTTTAACCTCTGTTTCGGATGTTACACACACCATGTACTTGTACAATTCCTGTGATGGCGATATCATTGAATCAATCACAGTGATCACATGCGTAAATACTGGCTGAGTCTACAATCAGCTCTCCCCTTATTCTCACAATTGCTGTGGATTGCTTCTACACTTCAAAGCACAGAATAATAATAATGATACTCATATTACTACTAATAGTAATAATCAGCTCCATTCTCTGGACATGCTCAGGGACTCTCAATGTCATTGACAAAGCATAGCCGACAGTTGATGTTTGTAAATACTTGTATGTATTTTGCATGTATTCATATTATACATCAAAGTCAAAGTACTGCTTAAGAATATTTACTGATGCTCTGTTAGCCTGAAAAGTTTCATCTGTGTGCCCCATATGATCCTGGCGTGGATCAGATATAGTTGCCATTTAAACACATCAGTAACAGCATGCAAAAAACGAGATCACCTTGGGGTGTTTACCTTCAAAAAAGGGGTCATTTTGTGAATGTTTGTACTGTCCTGGCATTTTTATTTGATATGTCTTGTAAAAGTAAGGGAAACTTTTTTTTTTCAAAATGTTTGATCTTTTTTCTTTTGCATAATACAAATAAATATCCCAGTGATTATAAACCACCTGAATGAATACCTGTCACTTTCACCCCCTTCCTGCCCAGGCCAATTTTAAGCTTTTGGCGCTGTCTCAATGACGCTCTGAATGACGATTGCGCGGTCATGCAACACTGTAAGCCAAATTAAATATTTATCATTTTTTTGAGACAGAGAGAGCTTTCTTTTGGTGGTATTTAATCACCAAGTTTTTATTTTTTGCTTAATAAACAAAAAAAGACAGAACATTTTAAAAAGATTACGTTTTTCTTAGTCTCTGTTATAAAATTTAGCAAATAAGTGAATTTGATTCTTCACTGATGTGCACTGATGTGCAGGCCCTAACAAAGCTGCACTAATGGGCACTGATAAGGTGTACTGGTGGGCACCAGTGATGTAATAACTGAGTTAAAATAAACTGAGTTACCTAACGCAGTTACTTTAGAGGGTAACGAGTAATCTAACTGATTACTTTTCCCCTCATGGTAACTCAGTTCCCATTACTTTGGCTTAGTTACCCCAATTACATCTACCGCCGAAAAAGTTCCCCCGCCAGATAAGGACCCCCTGTACTGCGCAGGCGCAGGGCTTGCGCAGTACGAAGGACTACGGAGCTTCTGAAAATTGCCGAACCTAAACAGCTCTGAGTGAACTCTACACCGCGCAGGTGCAGTTAACATGTAATTGTACGAGGTGATGCCGCACGCTCCCGATGCTCGTGCTACTCTGCAAGGGGCGTCTATCGTGTAAGTAAGGCGCGGGTCTAGTATTACTGTAACCAAGGGGCGCATTTATTATTATTGTTATACATCGAGCTCTGCCCATTAATTTAACATTCGCCCTCTTCTGTAGCCATCCGCCCCTTACACGATATAATAATAATAGACCCGCCCTTGCTTACACGCTATAACAGATCTGCCCCTTGGTTAGAGTAATAATAAATGCCCCCCCCCCTGGTTACAGTAATACTAGACCCGCCCCTTAGTTACACGTATAGAATATTTAAAAAAAATGTCAGTTACTTTGCAGGGTAAATAATTACTTATCCAATGTAGTAACTGAGTTACTAACGCAATTACTTTTTTGGAGAAGTCATTTGTAACTTAACTAATTACTTTTTTTAAAGTAAGATGACCAACACTGGTGGGCACTGACGATAAGTGCCTTGATTATCAGTGTAAATGCTGTACTCACTGTGCCCTGTTAGATTGGCTCTCCTTTCCTCACACGCTGTCTTTGTGTGAGGAAACGAGAGCCAGCAAGACTGTTTACATGTGACCAGCTGTGATTAGACACAGCTGATCACACAGTAAAGGACTGCTGTGATTGGCCCTTTACCCTGATCTACGATCCGCTGTGTCCAAGGGACACAGCGATCGTAGACATTTTCTGGTATGCGCCCTAGGGGATGCAAGAGAATATCTAGGGACGCCCTCCAAGAACTGGAGAGTGACACTATAGCCAATATACAGTGGTCAAATGGTTGAATACCAACAAAAGAAAGTTTTACTGGAATCAAAAAAATGATAAAAAAAATCATTTAAAACCTAACTCCACTTTTGTTGAGAAAAAAAAAAAAAAAACATTTCCCTTCTGGGTAATCTATATTGCAAGGATTTTTACAAACCTTCTTGCAGATTCCTACCTTTTATTATTCTGAGTGAATCTAATGGGAGTGGTTTCATAATTATCAACCAGCTGCTGCAGCTGTAGAGATCTAATGAGGAAAACTGGAGGGTCTGCATCCCTTTAGACGAGATGTCCTACTGGGAGTATCTCACCAAAAAATTATTTTTTGTTGCAGGTAATGCCAAAAATCGGTGAACCAATCACACAAGCAGTAAATGGTTCTGGGGGGCGGTCTGTACATGTACAGAACACCTCCAGGTAGCAGCGGCTAAACCATGCGATATATCCACAGTTCAAAATCTATTATGTCTAAAAAAGCCACACTAGTTGAAAATGTGATATAAACAATTCAATAACCATTAATCCAACGGTGATTTAATTATTGTGATACAAATATTAAAGTGTACAAAAATTGTGAAAAAGACCCTCATCAACAAAAATGATTTTTAAAGTTATCGACACCATTATAAATGGGAGCTCCTTAAGTGACACCCACCACCTCAGTTAACAGGGGTGCTTACCGGATCATATGGACCTTCTATTGCTAGAAAGGTCAACCAAGCTTTGGTTGTAATCCTTGATGAAAAGCTGTAAACAGATATGCCCTCCTATGGTCTCAGACACCCGCCACTTATCTCCAGGCCAGCTGTATCATGTGCCACAGATCAGGGTATATAAGGAGAGAACACTCCAATAGTGCAGTGCTGTCAGCATGCAGCCCTGCCCGATATGTTTTATTAAAACTCACGTCTTCCGGGGCATCGAGGGTTACTACCAAAGCTTGGTTGACCTTTTCTAGCAATAGAAGGTCCATATGATTGAATAAACGTCCCTGTTAACTGAGGTGGTGGGTGTCACTCAAGGAGATCCTATTTATGTTGGTGTCGGAACTTTAAAGATAATTTTTGCTGAGGATCCTTTTCACAATTTTTCTTCACGTGGATTTATTACACACTATTTTTTTTATCACAATAATTACTTCACCGTTGGATTAATGATTATTGAATTGTTTTTATCACATTTTCAACTAGTGCGGCTTTTTTGAACATAAAAGCCATATTGCATTGCATTTACAGAAAATTACAGCGGCTGCAGATTGAAATGGAAAGGTCATTTTTAATAACATTCAATTACAATATGACTTGTCGCAATAGTATATGCTATTTTACTTTATTATTTTTTCCCATGAAAGTGGACTTACCCTTTAAGTACACTAATTCACGACTAAGTGATTGTCAGTCAAAAAATTTTTTTTCTTTTTTTTAAATGGCCAGGAAAGGAAGAGGATGGGATCTGCTGGTCTTCAAGTTGGTAAAGCCTACATTTAGCTAAAACTAAAAACAGAAAAATCAGGACACGAGCCATAACTTACATAAGTTAGCATAGTGTGTCCCTAGTTTTGATTATTTTGCTTTCTGGAGAAATCTTTATCTGCCCTATTCCGGTTTAATACAGCTAAAGGGCTACCAGGAGCTCTCATCAGAGAGAAATGGGGAACTGGTGGATGACTGATAGCTCTACAACCTTCATTCGGAGATCCAGGAGACCATCACTGCCATTCACAAAAAATAACACAGCTTGAAGCGCTGTGTGTCTATTTGTAGCTGCTTGTACCCATACACAGCTATGGTCAATGAATCACACAGCCTTACAGTAGTAAGTGATCTTTCACTTTTCTGAATGAAAGATCAGCATTGCAGGACTGGCATACATGGCGCTGGTCCCAAATGCACTGATTATTCAATCATAAAAGTGAAAGTCCCTATAGCACTGCAGGGCTGTGTGATTCATGGGGTGGGCCTGCATATACGCAGAGCTACTATTATGTATGAACAATGAGTGCTATCAGGGCTAGAAAAGGGGCAGGCTGTACCTTGCCCCACAAGAACATCCATGATTTGGGCTAAAACAATATGTTAACCCAACATTTCATATTTGTGATACGTACCTGTTATACTATTTTCATGTATAATAAAGTATCCTGTACTCTTTGTATTGCTAATAATCAGTGCCTTGAATATCTGTGCAGATCTCCCCTGTGAGGAAATGCTGTTGATCAGCTCTTCTCTCCTCACACGCTGTCAGTATTTCCTTGTTTACATGTGATTAGCTATGATTGGACACAGTTGATCACATGAGTAAAGAGCCTCTTCAACGGCTCCATACCGAGTTCGGTGATGCACCCAGTCCCAGGGACAGAGCGCACCACCAGTCGCTGTGCTGAGCCCCCCCCCCCCCCCCGCGGGTGCTCAAGCATGGCGAGAGTGGGACGATATCATACAACGTCCTCCCAGAACAAGAAAGCTGCCATCCGCCCATCATTTGTCAATACAGTGGACAGGAGGTGGTTAAAGCAATATTTTTCATTACAGCTGTATTTATGTACAATTTTCTTGTATAGCATATTAGAATAAGTTACTTAAGCCTGGTACACATGGGCCAAACATTGGCCGGTTCGACAGAAACCGTCCGACATTCCACTTCTGTGTACATCAGCCTGCCCAACAGAGGCTGGGCAAACGGCCGGCTTCTGTCAAAAGGGCATGCAGGAAAACCAGCATCTGATCAGCACTGGCAACAAATGGCTGCAACTGCTGACCAGTGTCTTATGGCGGGGGGGGGCCCTGTCAGAACAAAATAGCTCAGCAGGAAGATCGCTGTACTAACATTCATTTTTTATTGGTTAGGCCGCTGGGTTGAACGGAAAAAAAAATGAAAGTGTGCTCCAGTAGTAAAGTGCTGCTTTACTGCTATATGTAGCACCTATGGAGATATTTCATGTCACCTCCTGTCCTGATATCAATGGTTTCACAAGGAAAATCTGCAACAGGCACATAGTAATACAAATCTGACAGCATTGCTAGCCTTCCCCTACTCCACCAAAAACACATTTTCTTTATGTCTGTGTTCCTGTTGAAGAGTTTTTCTTACTTTCTGTCCACTAAAAACATTGTCAGCAGGACAAGAAATTAGGACATTTTTCCAAAGGTGCCCTGAATAACATTAAAAACCTGACAGCTATTGCAACCTTTCCATGCTCTATTCAAAGCTACAAAAAAATTGACTTTTCACACTTTAATATTACATATTGCCTGGTTGACATGTCTGTTTTTTTTTGTTTTTTTTTTCCTCCTACGTTTTTTTTTTTTAATGAAGCATGGCTACATACATGCTATGTAAAACGCAAGCATGTTGGAAAGAGGTGATCAATAATAAAATAAGTGTCATGATGTGATGTTGATGTGGTCAAGAATGGTAAACAGTTGCACTTAGGATATACTACCTGCTTATTTACATTTCATGTTCTTCTTTCATCATATTTTCAAAGACTTTCAGATTCATGGTTAAAAGCAGTACAATCCTTTGGGGTGGGCATGTTAGGCAGAGATTAGATGTACTAGCTTCCTTCTGCTGCCCACAGGACTGTTATGCTTTGCAGCCTACAATGGATTAGATCAACTGACATAGGATGACCTTTAAATAAGCCACATTTCCTAACACTGTGGAACAACAAAAGGAAAACAAGTATGTGGCTGAAGTTTTGAAAATCATCAATAGTGTTGTTTTATCAGTTAACACACTAAATCGCTGAAACGTCTCTGATCTGCACATCAAATGATCAAACATCCAAGCTATTTGCACAGAGACAGAAGCTTTAATTTGCAATGATTCAGGGATGTAAGTAACCTATTCTATAGGATTGACCAGGCTCTGCCTCTCTATTCTGCCTTTATTGTTGCTCCTAAATTTTGTATTACTAATCCGCTCCCCCTTCCTACAACACCAACAATAGTATTATTATTATATTACAGGATTTATATAGCCAACAGTTTGTGCAGAATTTTACAACATGAGAGCAGACAGTACAGTTCCAATAAAATGTAATGCATGAGGAATCAGAAGGCCCTGCTTTTGTGCTGAGAACTCAATCTACTCTCCTCTAATGATCAGACTTGTCCTGACACCCCTCCCCTACACAGTCATTTACTGGGAAGATCAGTGTACTGCTGTTTATAGACCCTTACCTTTCTTATAAAAAAAGGGGGAGGTACTAATGTTTTTTTATATGTACACATAAATGTTTTACCTTTCATTTTGATTTTAAACTGCATTTTTTACAAGGTGAGTGTTTGCATATACTCTAGGAGTGGGGTGTAGCTACAACCAGGAAAAGAGAGACTTTTAATACCCATGAAGGACACTGATCTGAACAGGACCAGGTGCTATATGTACTTGGTCTTCTTCACGATTAAATAATAAAAATGCAGTTAGAACTCTTCTTTATGGTACTCAAAAAATCAGATGGATACTGTCATCATTACTATACCACTAACATGTATATATAGGCACTTGTAAAAATTATCATTTATCATTTTATTCTTCAGTATTATTTTAAATATTTTGGTTATATTTGGGTTGATTTACTAAGTGAGAAGAGGCTGTGCAGTTTGAAAATTAATTTTAACTTAGCTTAGTAAATGAAGTGAAACTCTGCTGACTTCAGTCATCCAATCATTTCAAAACTTTAGTTTTTTTTTTCTTTTTAGTTTTCTATGAAGGTAATTGGGTATTCTTTTTTGGGTACATTTCCGCTTCAACTCAATGTGAAAAATTAAAATTCACTTTGCAAAGTAAACATGCTCTACCCTGAGTAAATCAACACCACAGATTTACATATTCTTCATACCAATGCTCTCCAATTCTTTTTCCACATGACTATAAATGAACTACTTGTCTACTGGGCTCTCCGTACATGCTGTCAGTATTTCCTTGTTTACATGTGATTATCTATGATTGGACACAGCTGATCACGTGGGTAAAGACCCTCATCATCGGCTCTGTACCAAGATCGGTGATGCACTGTGTCCCAGGGACAGAGCGCACCACCGATTGCCATGCTGCACCCCATGTGGGTGCTCAAGCATGGCGAGAGTGTTCAACATCATATGACATTGTCCCAGAACAAGAGAGCCGCCACCCGCCTGTCATTTGTCAATTCGGTGGGCAGGAGGTGGTTAAAAAAATACTTTTCATTAGAGCTGTATTTAGGTACAGTTTTCTTGTACAGCATATTAGAATAAGTTAGGGGGGAACCGTCCCACATTCGGCTTGTGTGTACATCAGCCTGTCCGACAGAGGCTGGGAAAACAGCCGGTTTCTGTCAAACTGTCTAATTGGCATCTGCTCAGCACAATCAACCAATGGCTGCAAGTGCTGACTTGTGTATTAAGGCAGGGGGGCAGCTCAGCAGGAAGATCGTTGTACTAAGATCGCATAGTTAGTACAGTGAGCTCCTCCCGGGCTCCTTGGTTTGGCTAGGCCGCTGGGTTGAACAAAATAAAACTTAAAGTGTGCTCCAGGCTTTAAAGTGTATGTCAAGCCAGAATTTTCTTTCTTCAGTTTGACTAGAGCAGGGGAAGTTTAAAACATCTGTCAGGTTTTTACTGCTATCTGTGGCACCATCTGCCTACAGGCACATAGTATTAAAAATCTGACAGCACTGCTAGCCTTCCCCTACTCTACTAAAAACACATTTTTCTTTAGGTCTGTGTCCCTGTTGGAGCGTTTTCCTTACTTTCTGTCCACTAAAAACATTGTCAGCAGGACAGCAAATGAGAGGACATTTTTCCAATGGAGCCCTGGATAGCATTAAAAACCTGACAGCTGTTCTAATCTTTCCATGCTCTATTCAAAGCTACACGTTATTATTACATATTGCCTGGTTGACATGATGCCTGTTTTTTTTTGGTTTTCTTTTTAATGATGAAGCATGGCTACATACACTTATTATAATGTAAAAAGCAAGCATATTGGAAAGAGGTGATCAATAATAAAATAAGTGTCATGATGTGATTACGATGTGGGCAAGAATGGTAAACAGTTGCACTTAGGATATACTACCTGCTTATTCAGATTTCATGTTTTCTTCATTATATTTTCAAAGACTTTCAGATTCATGGTTGGAAACCGGGTTTCCTATCTACAATCCTTTGGGGTGGGCATGTTAGGCAGAGATTAGATGTACTAGCTTCCTTCTGCTGCCCACAGGACTGTTATGCTTTGCAGCCTACAATGGATTAGATCAACTGACATAGGATGACCTTTAAATAAGCCACATTTCCTAACACCGTGGAACGACAAAAGGAAAAAAAATATGTGGCTGAAGTTTTGGAAATCATCAAAAGTGTTGTTTTATCAGTTAACACACTAAATCGCTCAAACGTCTCTGATCTGCACATCATATGATCAAACATCCAAGCTATTTGCACAGACTTTAATTTGCAATGATTCATGAATGTATGTAACGTATTCTATAGGAGGGACCAGGCTCTGCCTCTCTATTCTGCCTTTTTTTGTTGCTCCTAAATTTTGTATTACTAATTCGCTCCCTCTTCCTACAAAACCAAACATATTATCATTATTATTATTATATTACATACTACACAGTTTGTGCAGAATTTTACAACATGAGAGCAGACAGTACAGTTACAATAAAATGTAATACATGAGAAATCAGAAGGCCCTGCTCCTAAGAGCTTACAATCTAAAAGGGACGGTCGAGTGATACAAAAGGTAATAACTGTGAGGGGCTCATGGAGAAAAAAAAAAGTACAATTGTTAGGTGGAGGCAGGATAGGCTACTCTAAAAGAGAGGGGTTGTCAGGTATCGCCTAAAAGTAGACAGAGTAGGAGCTAGTCGGACAGACTGGGGTAGGGAGTTACAGAGGATGGGAGAGGCTCTGGAGAAGTCCTGGAGGTGAGCAAGAAAGGAGGTTACAAGAGAGCTAGAGAGGAGGAGGTCTTGGGAGGAACAAACAGAACAATTTGGTTGGCATTTTGACACAAGGTTAGTGATATAGCTGGGGGCAGAGTTGTTGATGGCTTTGTAAGTTGTGGTTAGTATTTTGAATTTTATTCATTGGGTGAGCGGAAGAGGGGTAGCAGACACTAAACAGTTGATAAGGTGGATGAGTCTGGCAGCAGCATTCATGATGGACTGAAGGGGGAATAGCTAATGTAAAGATAATCCAATGAGGAGGTAGTTGCAGTAGTAGAGGTGAGAGATAACCAGGGAGTGAATTAGAAGCCTTGTGGTGTCATTGGTTAAAAAGGGGCATATTTGGGAAATGTTGCAGGGGTTGAGGCTGCAAGATTTGGTCAGTGATTGGATTTAGGGCCGATAGTTCAGAGTCCGGGATTAAGAAGAGCACCCTGGCATGCAGGGCCAGACTAAAAACTGTGCCATCAATCTTGACAGAGAAGTCAGGGGAAGAGGCATGTGGCGATGAAATATTATGAGCTTGGTTTTGGATAGATTGAAGAAGTGGTGTGACATCCAGACAGCAGTACCCATAGATTTGGGTGCCATCAACATAGAAATGGTATTAAAAGCCATAGGAGGCTATCAGCAGACCAGGGAGGAGGTGTAAATCGAGAATAAGATCCAAGAACAGAACCTTGATGGACACAATGGAAAATGGAAGAAGAGAGGAGGTAAAATATTAAGTGACATTGAAGATGCAGTGCGATAGGTAGGATGAGAACCAACCAAGAGTACAGTCACGGAGGTCAACCGTTTCAAAGGCAGCAGAGCGGTCCAGGAGTAGGAATACAGAACAGTGACCATCGGTTTTAGCCATTAGTAAATTGTTTGTGAGTTTTAGGGAGAGCAGTTTGTGTTTCAGGTGAAATCCAGACAGAAAGGGGATCAAGAAAGTTATTCTCAATGAGGTGACTAGCTGAGGTGGTTGTAGACAGTGGCGGAACTACCGCCATAGCGACCCACGCAGCCGATATGGGGCCCGCAGCCCAGAGGGAGAGAGTTGGGGAAGATGCCAGAGAGAGAGAGAGAGGGCCCGCAAGGGAACATGGCTCGGGTGGTTAAGAGAAAAAAAAATAGGAGGAGGGAGGAGGAGGAGATGGGGGAGATATCTGTACTGTCGAGATATCATCATGAATTGTAGCAATCTTATTTTTGAAGTGATTAGTGATCTCCTGGGCAGTAAGTGAGTTGGTGGGGGGAAGCAGAGGAGGAACGAAGTAGGGAATTAAAGGCAGAAAAGAGTGGACAGCGACTGAATGAGAGGGTGTTAATGAGAGTGATAAAATAGTTCTGCTTGGCAATGTGGAGGCAGGAATTTTATATTTGGAATGTAGATTAATAGTGGTTGAAGTCTGTTTGAGACTTAGTTTTACACCACAGACCCTGAAGAGTGCGCCTACATTTTTTGAGGTTCTTCTGGTATCTTCCAATATCAACAAAAATATAAAAAAAAATATGTTGCGCTGTCTTGTTAAACTATAAATTCAATAGATATACATAACAGCCCAGATATTATGTAAAAATGTATCTACAATATCAAACGCATAGTAATATCCAATCAGCATGAATCACAGTGCTCAATATTTATTAGTAATAAAATAAAGCACATCTTGGTGTAAAAAACATGCTCCAGGTGTGTGAGATCTGTGCATAATAATCCAACTGCTTACCAGAGCAATAGGCCCCGCATTCACAGAGGTCATACAGCCCTTTAGTACAAATCCCCATTGGATGGCTGGATCAGACTATTTCCCCTTTCAAGATGCCAATATTGATCTTCAAAGCTCAATAATATTCAGGAGGAAACACAGAAGAAAACTCCATAGTGAAGTATTATGGACACCTTTTTTTATTGTAAGAAATATTGAGACTCGCAAACAAAAACTATGTATGCAGCATAACACAGAGAATGCTCCCCTTTCTTCAGGGGGTTACGGACCTCAATGCTACAATGCACCCTATGCAGATTTAGTTTCAAGGGACATCTTCCTGGGGCATGATTTTTATGCATGCATTGACTTTGTTTTAACACTGATGAATATTGTGCACTGTGATTCATATTGATTGGATACTACTATGTGTTACATAAAGTAGCTAGATTGTTAAACACGATCTGGGATTTTATGCATATATGTTGAATTTATCATTTTTTGCTACTATCCGTTTATTATTTTTGTGTCTACGTAATAGTGAGTGTGACTGTCTAGTATTCTTTTGTTAGGAGTTTGAGCACTTTGAGTGCAGTATTTTGGTTTACTAGTTCTGGTATCATCTGTTTGCCAAAGTTGAAGTGGTCAGGGCCTGATTCTGTGTGTAGTGAGGGGGGCGATTGTGTCCAGGGAGGATGACGGTCAACAGTTGTAGACAGAAGTGGCCAGGTTGGGGCAGAACAGGGGCACGATTTTGTCATAAAAGTGGTCAGTAGCAGAATAGAGAAGAGAAGAGTTCCTATGGGTAACAGTTAGGCAGATGGAGGGAGAGGAGATACAAGACAAGGAGAGATAAATTAGTGACCAGAGAGAAGAAAAGGATTGTTGGAGAGGTTCCATGGTGTGTATAGGTAGAAAAATACAGGCATACATGTGTTGGCATCATTTCATTGTCCTGGTTCTTTCTAAATCCCATACTAAATCACTGCAGTTCTCGAACACCATCAGAAGAGTGTGCAAGACTGTCGTTTTTGAATGAAGGTGAGGTTAGGGAGATTAAGTAGAAACCTCATACCGCCCCAAAATAAGAATGAACTGAATAGGGGTAATTACTTCATCCACAGTACAAGTAAAGTCTTCTGTGTGACAGTCTAAACAATTCTCAGTCTAGTTACTATGTGATACAAAAGCCTCAAAGTAAACTAAAGCTTCCTTTACCTACCCAGACTGAACCAAGTCTTGTTTTTTTTGTGTCTTACATGCTCTCCTGCCCAGACACTGCAGCTCACAATGGGATGATTTTAATCTACAAAACTGGGGGAGGCCTAAGTGTGACCATGTGCTGACTGAAACTAGTCTCAGGAAAGGCATGCCAGTAGACAACATGGTTCCTCTAGACCAATGTTTTTTAACTCCAGTCCTCAAGTACCCCCAACAGGTCATGTTTTCAGGCTTACCATTATTTTGCACAGGTGATTTGATCAGTTTCACTGCATTAGTAATTACCACAGCCGTTTCATCTGAGGGAAATCCTGAAAACATGACCTTTTGGGGGTACTTGAGGACTGGAGTTAGGAACATTGCTCTAGACAGACTTATGTGCCTCTTCACAGGCAAATCTGTGGTGGATGCCGCTGCATTAAAGTCTATATAATTCTTGTAGTCGCACAGCTTTACACTGTGGCAAACAGGAGAGGGGAGAGTAAAGGAACTCCACTGTATCAGGGCCAGCCTTATGCAGGGAAGCGGCACGGCAATGGGCGCTAATTTTGCACCGTCATATGCCAATATAGCTATGGGATTGTGGGAGGCCCAATACATATGGCACAACAATCCTTTTTCTGGAATTGTAGTATTTTTTGGTTTATATATCGATATTTTAATAATTTTGAATGGTCAAAAAAATGAATCCATTACACAATGTGTCACACATTGCAACAACAACCCACACAGGCTCTCCTTTACACATGTCACAGATCCAAATAAACTGGCATTTCTAGACTTGGAATTATACAATATTGGAGACAAGATACATGCCAAAAACAAATTTAAACCCATGGCAGGCAACTCTTTACTACATTACAAAAGCTGTCATTACCATAAGTAATAAGTAATGCAATCCTAAAAATAAACTAAGGGATAAAGGGTACCCAGATTCCCTCATCCAGCAAGCATATACATATTACCTTGCTGACCCAACTCCCCAAAAAAAAACAAAACCATTTGATCAGACCATTCAATTCACCACTAAGTTTCACACTGAATACAAACAAATGGACCAAATCCTCAAAAAACACTGGAAAATACTACCTCCTCTTCAACCTCTTCTCCCCAAACAACTGCGAGTTACATACAGAAAAGCTTCCAATCTTAAAAACAAAATAGCCCCCAGTAAGATAAAACACCAACCAAGCACTCCATCTCCCAAGTTTTGCCTTATTCAAGAAGAGTTTATTGCAAAAGGTAAAACACATAAATTTGAAGAGCTCTATAACTGCTCCTCCAACCATGCCGTTTATTGCTTAAGCTGTCCCTGCAATTTACTACATACACATATATATATATATATATATATATATATATATATATAAAAAAAATATGTATATTTATATATATATATATATATATATATATATATATATATATATATATATAGGATGAACCATCCGTCCATTAAGAGAAAGGCTTGGCGAACATCACAGATGGATAGAGGGAGGCATAGACAAATATAGTGTTCCTCGCCACTTTGCCAAACACCATCTACAATCTGCAGGTTATTAAGTATGGGTAGTAGAGCAGATACCCAGAAAACTGATGGGTGGCACTGGTGGGTACTGATGGGCACTGACATGTGGCATGGATAGGCAGCACTGATGGGCAGCACTGATGAGCAGGCACCGATGGGCACCACTAATGGTCACAGATTGGTGTCACTGATTGGTGGCACTGTAATCAGGGCACTGATGATCAGTGCCCTGATTACATGTCCGGGTGTTCCTAAGAAGTAGATGCTGCTGATTGGCTCTCCTCACCACACACTCTGTCACACAGGCGATCACACGGTTAAAGAGCCGAGTAATTGGCTCTTTACAGAGATCGGGGTCACGCCGTGTCCTAGGAACATGCCGCTTCCGTGATCGCCACCCCCGAGGGTGCGCAAGAGCAGCCGTTCTGGGAGCCGTCATTTGATGTCCACCCAGAGCGAGAGCCGCACTTTTTTTTATACTAATGTTCCACTTTAATTTTGCCTTTTTAGAATAACAAATGCACAATTCCTGAGGTTTGTTATAGTTTAACCGCTTCCCGACCGGCCACTGCATATATACGTCAGCAGAATGGCACGGGCAGGCAGAATCACGTACCGGTACGTGATCGTGCATGTGCCTGCCCGTGGTCGCGCGCGCTCGCGACCCGGTCGGGAGCTCCGTGACCCCGGCCGCGGGACCAGCGGACCCGATCGCCGCTGGTATCCCGCGATCGGGTTACGGAGCTGAAGAACGGGGAGAGGTCTATGTAAACAAACCTCTCCCCGCGCTTCCTACACTGACTGTCAGTGATCGGCGGTTCCCTGTCATCGGGAACGCCGATCAATGACGTCAGACGTACAGCCACGCCCCCCTACTGTAAAAAAAAACACAACACGTCACACTGACTCCTCCCCGCCCCCTAGTGGTTAACCCCCTAACTACAACTGTCATTTACATAGGAATCAGTGCTATTTAAATAGCAGTGATTGCTGTATAAATGACAAATGTCCCAAAAATGTGTCAAAAATGTCCGATGTGTCCGCCAAAATGTCGCAGTCACAATAAAAATCGCTGATCGCCGCCATTACTAATAAAAAAAAAATATTAATAAAAATGCTATAAAACTATCCCCTATTTTGTAAACGCTATAACTTTTGCGCAAACTAATCAATAATCGCTAATTGCGATTTTTTTTACCAAAAATATGTAGAAGAATACGTATCGGCCTAAACTGAGGAAAAAAAATGTTTTTTTTTATATATTTTTTGGGGATATTTATTATAGCAAAAAGTAAAAAATATTGCATTTTTTTCAAAATTGTCGCTCTATTTTTGTTTATAGCGCAAAAAAAATAAAAACCGCAGGGGCGATCAAATACCACCAAAAGAAAGCTCTATTTGTGGGAAAAAAAGGACGCCAATTTTGTTTTGGAGCCACGTCGCACGACCGCACAATTGTTAGTTAAAGCGACGCAGTGCCGAATTGCAAAAAGGGGCCTGGTCCTTTAGCTGCAAATTGGTCCTGGGCTGAAGTGGTTAATACCTTTGGTAGTTTAATAATACATTGTTTAAAGAGGTCTATATTTCAGACCAGAAGGAGAAAAAACTGAGGAGTAAGGAAGGACAGAGAGATATGTGTTTAAAGAGAGACAGTGGATGAGGGGCACTGGGGAGCTATGCAGGGATAACAGCAGCCAGACAACTCATTATTCCAGCTTACTATTGGCTGTTATTGAGACACAAGTCTTTTCTCCTTTCTTAGATGAGGAAGAGGAACGCCTGTCAGTATAAGGTATATAAGCATATGGAACACCCCACCATACCCCCAGCTACACTGACAATTAAGAATTAATAAACAAATTACTGGATAAAACCAAGTACTTTTTCTCACCTCTACTTTTCCTTTATACTGGCTTTTAGAAATGTATAAATGCAATAATTTAGAGTTTTTGGCAGATAAACTGTACAATGTAATATAGAGGTCTATAAATCAGCCAGGAAAGAGGATCAACAGAGAAGTGAAGAGGGGGATTTGGCTCCAAGATATTGCCAAATGAGGAACAGTTAGGAGAAGCCAGACAACTCAATATTGTAACTCACTGACTATTGGTTATTACTAAATCACAAACAGTGCAATACCAAGTCTACATTTACAATTGTGGTCAACAAATTATACAGGAATGGTGAGGTATATAAAAGACTTACCATTCTAGCATCCCACAAGGACAAAGTCTTGTCTGCAGAGCTGGTGAGCACAATGTTGGAGTATGGAAGGAACTCAATGCTGTTGACAGAGTCCACATGGCCTCTCATGGTGTACCTACATCGCTCACTGTCAAACAAAAGCAATAAGGGATTAACTAGCAAGCAAAGGCACATAAACAACTGTTCTTACTTGTAAATCTGCATATTCAAGCACTGCATTACTATTTTAAAAGTTTAGATAAAACAATAAATACTACATAGTAAAAATACTCTTTATACCCTGTTGCTGAAAACCAGCAACTTAGTTTCCAAAATGTGCATACAAAGAAAAAGACTCTTATAGTTAATTTTAAAAAGTAGTACCAATACTTTCCATAATTGCAATAATGTATTCAGACAAAGAGAACAAAAATGTAAAACCTCTGAAAGAACAAGAAAATAAGCAGTTCACTAAGTGAGATAAAACATACGAGAGGAGTTAACACATGCTTAACAATTCGCACATTGATATATCAGGTCATTATTATTCCATTGCACGGTGCAAGCCAGATTTCGACTAGTTAGGTTGCCCTCTCTCTGAGCTGCTTATCATTCAAGCTCCGCAGTAACATATATTGCTGCTTTAAATAACATGTCCCAAATGAATTTCCTGCAGAGCCATGAGATGTAATTAGAATCACACCCTTATGTGTCAACAAGGAAAGCAGGCAGGCTACATAAGAAACTAGAACACATAGTGCATATGGCACTCACTTATAGTGATTGACACAAAGGATAGACAAGTGGGCTGCATGGAGACTAGGGTGAGATTAATTAGCTGCCACAACAGGAAGAGCCTGGCTGAGAAATTTTCCAAGGTGAAAATGGACTAAGGTGATGGACCCTGACAGCCCGCGCGTGAAAGGAGACAATACAAGAATATTCATACAGTACAAGTACTTTTAACCATATAAAAAATGAATGGGGCCCAGATATGTTTTTCTCAAATTATTTATTTGCAGCAAAATTCTGGCATTGCATTTAACGTTTAGCACAAGTAATTTGCATGAAAAGGTCAAAAGTGATTAAGACAGGAGGAAAGATAGATGGATTGTTCTATACAATGTCTACCCATTTAAATCCAAGTCAACCCACAAGTTTTGTAATTAGTCCTTGCCGGTGGATTAATAAGTAAACAGGACTCTGTACCTTACTTGAAGAGTTCATTGTGGTTCCCGACATTTTGGCCTGCTCTGTTTATATACCTTACTGTACTGCTGAAGAAGCTGCTTTTGATTGCTGCCTCTGAATGCAGCTACAACAATATCTGCACTGAAGAGTACCCACCAACTCCCTACAAGAGTGAGACATTTTTACATTATTTCATAGTTTGGATAAGGCTCATTGTTTTGCACTGCATGCATAGTGTGTTATGTTGTCTAGTTAAAGTGTTTGTTAATTAAAAAAATAAAGAGATCCTGTTCCCTTAAAGCACATTAAACCGCACAGTGATTGTGCTGTCTAATCTGCCCCTCGCTAAACTTAGCTGATCCTGCCACTTCCTGTGTCCCCCTCTCTGTGTTGACCATGATAATCAGGGCTGCTGAGCAGAAGTCCCTTCGTCATCCACAGCTCTCCTCTGCTCGCCTCCCTCACCCCCTCCTACCTGCCTGTCAGCTCTGGGTTCTGTGTCTCTGTCTCCACCCCCCTCCCCCATCCCCCATCCCCGCCACTATTAGTACAAATAAAAAAATATATAAATTGTCACTGGCAGCTCCTCTATTATAGATAGGCATACCACACTGCATAAGTCTTTTATAAAAATGAGGCATGTAAATCCAAAGGTCCAGAATGGTTTTCCTTAATAATACTGTCGCTCCGGTACTTTTGATAAGTATGCGCTATGCATTTAAATTGAGTTTTTGCTCAAAACTATAGTTGAGTTTTGGGGTTAATTGCTCTAAATTATGCTTTGGCATCAGTTTGGCTGGGCTGAGGTTCTGCCTGGTCATAGGTGGGTGAGCACCTGTGACAGGCTTAGAACACAGTCTGGTTGGATGCATTGGGTACCAATCTCCTCTTGGAGCCAATCAGTGGGTGCGTTTGCCCCGCTGTGTATACTGGGAGAGGGTACTTAAGGTGCTGAAGTCACGTGGTTCGGGGATCCGGTCCTGACCAGCCCCATGAGGGGTTCCAGTCCAGGAGTGTCTGCTGACTCCGTGGTCCTGGTCCTCCTGACCAGCTCCCCGAGACCCTCATGGCCTGGGGTGCAGATCCATCCGTTTCCGAGCCTCAGAACTGGCTAGTTCGAGGCACAGTAACTGGAAGGAGGATTATCAAGTGTTCCGGTGCCATCTCAGGATTGGAGAGGCCCAGCAACTCTACACGCAACCAGGGGAGGACTCTTCAGAAGAGGGCTATGCACAAGGCTGGCTGCTCGGTAAGAGCCTGAAAGCTGAGCTGTAAGGATACTAATTGAATCCACATTCTAACGGTATCGCCGGACTGGCTGCAAGATACTGGTACTGTAAGAAAATTTCTAACCTTATCCTTCAGTTACAACTTTCTGAGAGAGACTTTTGTGCTCATCTAGTGTTTCACAACCAAGTCTGTGGCAGAGACTTTGCTAAGCTAAAATCACTTGTTGGCTGCTAGATATACAAATAAGGATTTATCCAACAGTTGAGTTATCCAGTTGTGAGTGGCTACTCCCTGGATCATCTAGAGAGAGACATTTATTGAGTGTCAGTAGTTCCAAAGTGCCTGAGCTTCTATACTCTTACCCTCTATTCCCAACTTAGAGACTGTGTTCTGTTCAACTGTTTTATGCAAATAAACAAAAACAAACCGTTTTTCTTTTTTTTTTTTTGTTTCACAAATTTTTATTGAAAAAGTATGAACAGATAATACAATGACATGTCAATAGAGAAAAAAAAACAAAGAACGAGAGCATGTTACATTTTATGATGCTGAATAACAGCAATCTCAAAATATCTTACCAATGAGTTATTAACGTAATTCTAGGTCTATAGAATTTAAATGTAGATACATTCTGTCATAAAGAAAAAAAAAAAATGGTTCAAATATATTTTCTTATATATTTTTTTTTTTGGTGTGGACATACCACACTATACCATAGGGGTTAAGGTGGGAGGAGGTGGGGAAGAGAGGGGGGAGGGGAAAGAAAAAAAAAAAAAAGATAGATAGATAAGGAGGGGGGGAGGAGGAGATCAGGGAGTGAGCATTAATGTGAGACACCATTGTTTCATCATTTTCACGGATAGTCTTAAGATAATCTTTTCCGATTTAAATGTATTTTTCTTAAGTGATAATATCTTTATATTCTTGCGTGCTTTTAAACTCCAGCCAGTTGTACCATACAGAAGTGAAATTGGTTATTTTCTCTTGGGAGATACTTATAAGTTCTTCTATTTTTTCTATACAGTTTATTCTTCTGAACCATTCCTTTTTTGTAGGGACTATATTAGTGCGCCAGTGACAGGGGATACAGTGTCTTGCTGCGTTCGTCATGATCATGGATAATGATTTCAGATACCTTTGTTTGGGTATAGAATTGTGGTGTAGCAAGTATTGCGCAGGGGAATACTCCAGGTTCTCTGAAGTGATTGATATTATGGTGTCATGCACCGCCCTCCAAAAATCCTGGATTGCAGAACAGGACCACCATATGTGTATCATCGAGCCTTCCCCATCTCCGCATCTCCAACATCTATCAGATATCTGGGGGTAAAATTTATGTAGGAGTGAGGGGGTTCTATACCACCTTGTGATTATTTTGAAGCCACATTCTTGAGTGGTTACATTTAACGATCCTTTGTGTGCAAAATTGTGTATTTTTTCCCAGTCTTCTTCTGATATGTTTGTTTCAAGATCTTTTTCCCACGCCTGACACGACACACTGGAGAACTCCGTATTATCACCAAATAATGAATAGTATAGGGCCGATATAATATGTCTTTGTGGGGATTTTTTTGAGCATAGGGTTTCTAGTGTTGTGGGAAGTCTCGTCCAATATTGGGCGGTCTCACTTTTTGTCAGGAAGTGTCGGATTTGGGTGTAGTTCCATTGCGATATCCTATTTGGGTCAATTTCCGTTTTAATTTCGTCTCTGGATAAGAGATTACCTCTTTTGAGGAAATGTTTCACCTGTATGTCTTCATGAGGCCAGTCGTTGATCAGGAAGTGCTGATCCTGTCCAGGGGGAAAGTCAGGATTACCTCTGATCAGAGTGAGGGGGCTAAGCCAAGGGAAAGGACGGGTCTGTTTATAGGAATTTTGGAAGTTTTCTAAGGTAGGTCCTATGAGGGGATGAGCTTTGAGATTTTTAGAGTGATGCTTTGGGTTTAACCACGGTAAAACTTTAATCTTTTCAGGGAATTGATTTTGTTCCAGGGCAACCCAATCTTTAACTGCCTGGTGAATGTTCCAATCCACTATTCTGGCTAGGAGGGCTGCTTGATGATATTTTTTTAAGTCGGGCAGGGCTATCCCCCCTTTATTTTTGGGTAAGTTTAATTTGGTAAATTTAACTCTAGGCGGTTTACCTCTCCAGATAAATCCCGAGCACGCTTTGCGGAAGGCTGCAAAGAATGAAGAGGGGAGGCGGATGGGTATAGTTTGCATAGCATAAAGAAATCTAGGTAGTATTGTCATCTTTATTAGGGAAGCTCTACCGAACCAGGAGACATTGAGGGCATTCCATCTTTTTAGGTCTTCTTGGGTTTCCTTTAAAATGGGAAGGAAATTGATTTGGAAAAGATCTTCTAAGTTTGTGGGGATCTCTATTCCTAGGTATGTTATTTTTTGTTTGGCCCACGCAAAGGGGAAATTTTGTTTGCATAAATCTACTGAGTTTTGGGGTAGAGTGATGTTGAGGGCGTTGGATTTTGAATGGTTGATCTTTAAATTAGAGAGTAATTGGAAGTGCTCTAGGTCTTGGATTAAGTTGGGCAGGGAGATATGAGGTTCCGCGAGGAAGAGGAGCATGTCGTCCGCAAAGGCTGCGACTTTATATGTTTTGTTTTGAATTTCTATTCCCTTAATGTCTGGGTTTGATCTTATTTTGTTTAATAGGGGTTCTAATGTAAGTACGAACAATAATGGAGAAAGGGGACAGCCTTGTCTTGTACCATTTCGGAGGTTGAAGGCGTTCGACAGGTGGCCGTTGACTCGGACTCTGGCTGTTGGGTTGGAGTATAAGGCTCTAATATATGCTCTCATTTGTGGTAGTATACCTACGTGTTTTAGTACTTCATCCATATAGTCCCAGGCCACTCTGTCGAACGCCTTCTCTGCATCTAGGGACAAGAAAAAGCCTGGTTTCTTTTTTGATGTTAGCCAGTGATTTATATTTATTGCTTTGATTGTATTATCACGTCCCTCTCTACCTGGGATAAATCCCACTTGATCAAGTGATATTAGGGAGGTTAGTAGTGGCAACAGTCTATTGGCGAGTATTTTTGCGTATATCTTTACGTTGACGTTAATTAAGGATATTGGTCTGTAGTTCGTAACTTGGGATGTATCTTTGTCTTCTTTGTGTATGACTGTTATATGGGCCTCAAGCATTTGTTTTGGGGGGTTTTGATCTAAATGTAGTGATTGATAGGTTTTCAGAAATCTTGGTTTCAGAATATCTGTGAATGATTTATAATATTGTAATGGAAGTCCATCAGGGCCTGGGGCTTTCCCTAACTTCATGTCTTTTATCGCTTTATCAAACTCTGGGCCAGATATAGGTGCTTCAAGCTCTAGTGCTGTGTTTTCTGCAATACTTGGAGGGCTGTATTTCTCGAGGAAGTTCTGGATGAGATTTACCCTCTTGGTTGAGTTAAGGGAGTAATTGGGATTAGACGGGATGTTATATAGGTTCTGGTAGTATAATTCGAATTGTTTGGCAATCTCCCCATTTGAGGAATGAGTTCTCCCTTGGCTGTCTCTTATGTGATGTACTGTTGAGGCAGCTTTTTTACTCTGGACTGCTCTCGCTAGAAGTCTTCCGCTTTTGTTTCCCTGCTCATAATATATCTTATGTCTCAGAATATACTGTCGTTTGGTTTTCATGTTGAGTTCTTCAGATAATTGTGTCCTTACTCTAGTCAGTTCCTCAAATGCTGAGATCGCCAAGGTTCGTTTATGTGTTGTCTCTAGTTTGTGAATTTGGTCCAATAGGGATCTGATTTTGGCTTGTTGGTCCTTTTTAATTTTGGCTAACATTTTAATGAATTCCCCTCTTATGATGCACTTATGTGCTTCCCATTGTGTAAGTAAAGACGTTTCGTCATTTTCATTTTGTGTAAAATATTCTTTTAGGACGTTTTTGAAGTGTAACAAGTCTATGGGGTCTTTCAGGACTGTGGTGTTGAGTCTCCAGGTCTTAGTAGAGGTATTTTTTTCTGGAAAAGTTAGTGTCATGGTAATCGGGTGATGATCGGAAATAGTCATGGGTTCGATAGAGGTCATTAATAGGAGTTTGAGATCCGTCTGTGAGAGGAAGAAATAATCAATTCTGGAATATTTTTGGTGTATTGGTGAGAAATATGTATAGTTTTTAGTTTGTGGGTTCAGAGTTCTCCAGGTGTCGTGCAGCGTGAGTTCTTGCAATTGGGTTTTTATTTGTTTCAGTGCTCTGTAGGGAAGGCTCGATGTACCGCTTGATGTATCTATGAGAGGATCTAGGGGAGCGTTGAAGTCTCCGCCTAGAATTAGGATACCTGCAGAAAAGGTTGTCAGGAGTTCTTTAATTTTGCGAAAAAACGCTACCTGCTTGGAGTTGGGGGCATAGATATTTGCTATCGTGATGGGGTGAGGGCCTATTTTTCCTTTCAGAAAAAGGTATCTACCCCCCGGGTCTGCCAGTTTGTCATGTATTTGGAAAGGTGTCTGTTTTGAGATTAATATTGAGACACCTTTGGTTTTCCCTTCCGGGTTGGTGGCGTGGTACACTATTGGAAATCTTTTGTCCTGTAGTTTTGGCGTTTTGTCTGATTTGAAGTGTGTTTCCTGTATGCATACAATACTTGCATTTTGTTTGTGGAATTCGTTGAGAAATTTAGTTCTTTTTTCTGGGATGTTAAGCCCTTTTGCGTTTATTGAGACAAATTTTATCGAGGTTCGAATGGTTTGATGCTTGTAAGGTGTCATCTTGAATTTGGTCCGTAAAGGTCAAAGGGCTTACTGTCTCAGATATGTTATTTGGGGTATAAATTTGCGTGTACTATTGAAAAAAGGTGTCTATTAGCTGTGCAAATATCGTATATCACACCGAAGGTGGGGGAGAAGGGGGTGGAGGAGAGAAAAAAAAAAAGAATAGAAATTGAAAAGTTAAATATAGATAATTAAGTTAATAAAAATAAAATAAATAAAGATAAATAAAAAAGGGTAGGAAATAAGAATGAGGGGGGGGGGAGGGTGACTAGGGGAAGAGGTAAGGATTACAGTGGGGACTATATGGTGGCGGAATTTTCACAGGTAATTTTTCTCCTTCACCGATGTGTGCTGATGAGACTTCACTGATGGGCACTGATGGGCACTGATAGGTTACACTGATAGGTGGCACCAAAAGGGAACCGATAGGCACTGATTTGCAGCACTGATAGTTGACACTGGTGGACACTGATAGGTGGCACTGGTGGGTACTGGTAGGTTGCACTGGTGGGCACTGATAGATGGCACTGATTAGCAGCACATGAAGCGGCTAAGGGGACAGGTGGCACTCTAACAGAAGCCGCAGATTTTTTTCCTTCACACTGACAGCGTGACAGCAACAACCGATACCCAGCATGTTTATTTCCGTGATCAGCTGTCATTGGCTGACAGTTGATCATGTGGTAAAGGGCCTGCTCTGATTGGCCCTTTACCCGATCTATGATCAGCTGAGTCTCACGGACTCAGCGATCACAGAGCACCGCCGCCCGCACGCCCCCTGGGGAAGCGCAAGAATGGGAGGATGTCTATGGAAGCCCTCCCGGCAATTTAAGCCCACGCTGTAGCTGGTATTGGAGCAGATTTCACAGGGGACACACAATAAATCACACCAATACAGAAAACCTGTTAAGACCTAAGACATACTACAATTATGTCTTCCCAGTTTGTGATATCCATAATTGTTTGGACACTATTAGGGAGCATATGATATAGACTCTTTAGTACTTGACAAGATCTGAGGCCCTGTTGAATTGGGTCAGCCCACGTTGGCTAAAAGATATACTAAACTGGATCTTGAATCCAAGATTACATCACCCTGGACAAGCAGTTTGTTAACTTGTTTTTTATGGAATAAAACCCTTTCTTTAAAGAATTGTAGAATGTTCTAAATAAAGTTCTATACAAATTATTTTATACAACGTTTTGGCTCAGTAGTTATAGACCCAAGGAAGTACATGAAAAGTCCCAACCCTTAATCAGATTTCTACTAAAGCTAGGGGAAGAACACAACACAGACAGTCCAGAAACTGAGAAGGTGACTACATTGCACTCTTAAGGAGATAACCCTGCTGTACAAGGTCTGTGTGGTGGTGGATACGGCTTTCTTTACAGCAGGTTCAATAAAAGGTGGAGATAAGAGGGATATGATAGGTCCTAGAGGCACCTTGTTGAATGTGTTATTGAAAAACAGGCTCTGGCTTCACAAGTATATTTTTAACAGATTAGTATAAACCCTCATATACTTGTCGCTTTATATCAGTAGGTAGTTGAGGGACTACATTTCACCATCTCGAAAAACACAAATGATTCCCTTGGGTAAGGTCATTTTTTAGTTAATTTGGTTACAGTGTTAGTAAACCTGAAATTTGTAGGGCAATCAAAGGGCCTCAGTAGTTTACAACTCACGGTGCAATAGTTGAGCCTCCTTTAAATTATAAACCTTTAGACCAACTTCTGCTTCCACAAAAAATAAAAAAAGCAGCATTCTGAGCAATGAGAGTTGTTTTGCATAAAAGCAAAGTCAATTGGTCCATTGGACGTGCCTATCATCACAGAACTTAGAGCAGAGATGTTGCATTGTTTGTCCATAAATTTATACAAGTGCTGGTGTATGCCACCCTGGATCTTCCCATCGAAAAGCAATACAGCAACTCAGGACAGTGCCATTCACTCAGAATGCTGCTTTTTTTTGGCTGGGTTTTGTAGAAGCCATGATTGGCCTGGCAGTGTGTAGTTTAAAAGAAAGCTCAATTTCTCTACACTGCACCTTGATTTGTAAACTACTGGAGCCCCTTGACTGCATGGCAAATGTTATAATAATCTAACCCTTTAATTAAAGTAGTATATAACAAAGTTTGCTCTAATTGTATTTCCCTTGCTCATTTTGTGTATATGATATCCTTATCATAATATATTAGTACTGATAGCTGATCCTGAAAATAACCTGAACTGTATAAACTATTTTGAATGTGCTATTGTAAGTGTGACAGGGATTATTATGTTAACAAAGGGAGCCTTTCTTTCTTTTATTGTTGACTGGAATAGAGTTACCAGACTGTCAGAAAATGAAATTTAATCATTACAAGTGTTAACCGGGTGAGAATACATTTATTTATCCAACTTCTTTTAACAATAAAATATTAGTATTTTTTGTTTTGTTTTGCAGGAAAACTACAGATTTAAAGTGACAATGTCAAGGGAAATACATGGGCTACCACTGCTGGCCTCCTTCTACAAAAAAAGGTTGTTTCTTGGATTTGTCAATACTGTCAAAGAAATGGAACAAGCATGGCATACGTGTGTCCGAAAATGAATATTCCTTATCTTTATACTTGTTTAGGATCAGTGATTCAGGGGGCATTGAAGCCAATGCATCAACGTGACAGACAGGAAACTAGCTTTTTACAAGGACTGATCAGAAATGCAACCTCCATTATTCTCTCATGGCAGGTTTCCTTTAAGGTGAATGCCTTAAAATATATTTTTTTAAGATGACTTCAGATTAACCAAAACAATGAAGCAACAGGATTGGGCAACACTCTATTTTTTTATATTAGCTAACCCTATAAAACACTGAAAATTCTCTTAAATAGGTTACTCCAAAATTTCATATTCCTGCTGTACCAGGTACTTGGATCAAAAAAGCACTCTGTTCGGTTTGTATTGCACTCTTTGTGTCAAATACCTGTTTTTTGCCAATCTCTCTGTCTTCGCTGGTTGTAGGATTCACAGTCTATGGGGTTGCAGCCTCATCCCTTGTAGCTGAGCATGGATTGATTACACAAGTTCTGTGGCTGATTGAGGTGGTAATTAGACTCACTTGGTGCCTTGTCTACATTTTGATTAAGCTTCGGGGGCTAAATGGTTGGTATGTAATCGGTTTTGGAGGGGGGGTGGCACCCTAACAATGTACGACATCCCGATTTGAATCCCAGTTGCATCGGGGTACCACGTACGGAATCATCCATAGTTTCATCAAAAACCTCAGAGTCGTTGCCAGACATTATCTGACATCACTAACTCGTAGTCTGTCATCTCCATACAACATTCGTTACTCCCACTAGCCACACACAGGTCTCCCTGCAAAACCACCACATCGCAACACATTAGGCCAGTCACAGGCCTCACAACAATTGCCGTTAGGCCGACTCGTGCAACCCATAGCCCAATTCAAATGCAGTCACGCTGGCGGCACAACGATTCGTATCCGCTGCACCACACATCACAATTCCATCTATCACACAGCTTACTACAGTTCGGTCGCAAACGTGAGACTTCTGCCATAAGCTACTAGTCGTTACTCCGACCAATCCATTCGTACATACTCATAACTCGGCCGATACTCTGCTTCATGTACTCTGACAGGTCATTCACACACTCTGCACCCCGATTCGAGTCTAGTCGCGTTGATGGCACAACAATTCAAATCGGCTCCATTTATACACTCTACAGCCCGATTTGGGTCTATTCGCATCGGCAGCACAGCAATAAGAATCAGGTCCATTCGTACATTCTATAGGCCAGTTCGAATCTAGTCATGTCGGTGGCACACCGATCCGAATCAGGTCGGTTCATACACTCTACAGCTCGATTCGAGTCTAGTCACATTGGCAGCACAACAATTTGAATCAGCTCCATTCATACACTCTACAGCCCGATTAGGCAAGAAACACTTGTCTTTGTACTCCTCACCTGGTTGCCGTCACACACGCTTGACATCACCAATGATGGACCAAATAAGTTTATCTTGGTCTCATCAGACCATAGGTCATGGTTCCTGTAATCCATGTCCTTAGTCTGCTTATTTTCAGCAAACTGTTTGCAGGCTTTCTTGTGCATTATCTTTAGAAGAGATGCAGATTAATTTGATGCAGTGTGCGGTGTATGGTCTAGGCCCTGACAGGCTGACCCCCCACCCCTTCAACCTCTGCAGCAATGCTGGCAGCACTCATACATCTATTTCCCAAAAACTACCTCTGGATATGACACTGAGCATGTGTACTCAACTTCTATGGTCAACCATGGTGAGGCCTGTTCTGAGTGGAACCTGTCCTGTTAAACCACGGTATGGTCTTGGTAAATGTGCTGCAGCTCAGTTTCAGGGTCTTGGCAATCTTCTTATAGCCCGGGACATCTTTATGTAGAGCAACAATTATTTTTTTCATATCCTCAGAGTTCTTCGACATGAGGTGCCATGTTGAATTTCCAGTGACCAGTATGAAACAGTGAGAGCGATAACACCAAATTTAACACACCTTCTCCCCATTCACACCTTAGACCTTGTAACACTAACGAGTCACATGACACCGGGAAGAAAAATGGCCCAATTTGGACATTTTCACTTACTTACTTTAGTTGCCAGCGGTTTAGACATTAATGGCTGTGTGTTGAGTTATTTGAGGGGACAGCAAATGTACACTGTTATACAAGCTGTACACTCACTACTTGACATTGTAGCAAAGTGTCATTTCTGCAGTGTTGTCACATGAAAAGATATAATAAAATATGTACTAACTTTTGTATTATATTGTAATCTTTTATTGTTTACTCATTGGTTTAACCACTTCAGCCCCGAAGAATTTTACCCCCTTCCTTACCAGAGCACTTTAACTGACAATTGCGCAGTCGTGCGACTTTACACCCAAACAAAATTGACGCCTTTTTTTTCCCCACTAATAGAGCTTTATTTTGGTGGTATTTGATCACCTCTGAGGTTTGTATTTTTTGCACTATAAACAAAAGAAGAGCGACAATTTTGAAAAAAACACAATATTTTTTACTTTTTGCTATAATAAATATTCCATTAAAAAAACAAAACAAAAAAAAAAAACAAAAAAACACGTTTTCCTCAGTTTAGGCCGATACGTATTCTTCTACATATTTTTGGTAAAAAAAATTGCAATAAGCGTATATTGATTGGTTTGCGCAAAAGTTATAGCATCTACAAAATAGGGGATAGACTTATGGCATTTTTTTTTTTACTAGTAATGGCGGTGATCGGCAATTTTTTCCGTGACTGCGACATTATGGCGGACACATCGGACGCTTTTGACACATTTTTGGGACCATATACATTTACACAGCAATCAGTGCTATAAAATTGCACTGATTACTGTGTAAATATGACTGGCAGGGAAGGGGTTAACACTAGGGGGACGCTGCAGGGGTTAATTATGTTCCCTGGGAGTGATTCTAACTGTGGGGGAGGGGACTCACAAGGGGAGGAGACCGATCGGTGTTTCTCTGTACTGAGAACACACCATCGGTCTCCTCTCCTCTGACAGGACGTGGATCTGTGTGTTTAATCGTGGGTGCCCAGCGGACATCGCGGACCGTGTCCTGAGCGACGCCGCGCCCCCTAGACGGCCGGAAATGAGAGGACGTTATATGAGGCCCGCCCAGGATGGGAGATCCCATCTGCGGGCGTCATATGATTATACGCCGGTGTTGAAGTGGTAAATATTTAGGTATTTCCTACTTTAGGTTATCAAGTAAGCCATTACAGAACCAAAGAGGCTTTCAGTTCTTGTTCTCCGGGAAAAAAAAAATATATATATATATTTTGCAGGTCAAATAGCAGAACTGCTGACAAGCTATAGGCATTCAAAATGTACAGCTTCCTAACTCTTTCCAGCTGGCAGAAGCTAGCCCTCACATGGGCTTCCCTATCATATGATCACCGCGATCAGCTGTCACAGTGAGTACATCATCAGAAACCATAAGTTATAGTGACTGCAAGCTGTTGGTGACCGCAAGACCACTGTGCTAGGGGTGCTGATGGAAGTAAAACTAAGAAATTTGCTGCAAACTTTGAGATTTAAAGTAACACCAAACTTACTTTTTTATAAAATAAATGTAATATGTCTAAATATAGAATGCTATCTCTCTTTATCATTATTTCATCTATGAAATGCAAGTTTTTTTCTGCTGTTCTCAGACTTCCTGTTCTAGAGTGGCAGCATTTGTTCTCCATGCCCCACTTGTGTATGCAAATGTAGCTACTTATTCCTCTCACCACCAAAATGGACTAAACCTCTACCTGCAGACACATTGAGCTGTACAGGAATTCTGGTATTCTTGATATTTTAGAACAATTGATGTAAAAAAATGTAGATCTGAATGGGGTAGTTAGGGGGTCAGATCCCCTGTCAGATTATTATTTCTGTTTGTGCCCCAACTTTGAAAATGTACCCTCTTAATTTGTCCTGGTGACCAAAGTTACTGGAAAGTTTAAGAAAACCTAAAGTTTTAGGTGGTCAACGGGTCAGGGATAAAAGGGAAAATATTGAAATCAGAACACTTATGCTATGTACACACGATCTGACATTCCAACAACAAAACCGTGGATTTTTTTCCAACGGATGTTGGGTCAAACTTGTCTTGCATACACACGGTCACACAAATGTTGTCGGAAATTCCGAACGTCAAGAACGCGGTGATGTACAAGACGTACGACGAGCCGAGAAAAATGAAGTTCAATAGTGAGTGCGGCTTTTCTGCTTGATTCTGAGCATGCGTGGACTTTTGTGCGTCTGAATTGTGTACACACGCTCTGAATTTCCGACAACAAGTCTTGTTGTCGGAAAATTTGAGAACCTGCTCTCAAACAGTTGTTGTCCGAAATTCCGACAGCAAGTGTCTGATGGAGCATATACACGGTCGGAATTTCCGAAATAAGCTCACCTCGAACATTTGTTGTCGGAAAATCCTATTGTGTGTACGGCCCATTATTCTGCGTACACCTGCCTAAAAGAAGATTTATTTTACATAAGACAAAACTCTTCTCACTTATTGCTATACATTCAGAGTGGAAAAAAAAAGGAACTCTCCCTAATGGAACACAGACAGCAAAAAAAAAAAAAAAAAAACTGTGCCAAGGGTTTTAAACATTTCCTATTCTATCCATAACTAAAAAATGTTGTCTTTAGATTTGCTTTAATTTCTCCACAGCGGCTGTCACTACCAAGGCAGGTGAGCGCGTGCCCGCCGCGTAGCTGGGAAGTTGATGCGCGTGCCCGGCGGCTGCGATGACCGCCAGGCACCCGCGATTGCCCGGTAATTGAGCAGCACGTGGATCTGTGTGTGTAAACACACAGATCCACGTCCTGTCAGAGGAGAGGAGACCGATGGTGTGTCCCTTGTACATAGGGACACGATCGGTCCCCTCCCCCAGTCAGTCCCCCCCCCACAGTTAGAATCACTCATATAGGGAACATATTAACCCCTGCAGCGCCCCTAGTGTTAACCCCTTCCCTGCCAGTCACATTTATACAGTAATCAATGCATTTTTATAGCACGGATCGCTGTATAAATGTGAATGGTCCCAAAAATGTGTCAAAAGTGTCCGATATGTCCGCCGCAATGTCGCAGTCACGATAAAAATCGCAAATCACCGCCATTACTAGTAAAAAAAAAAATAATAATAAAAATGCTATAAATCTTTCCCCTATTTTGTAGACGCTATAACTTTTGCGCAAACCAATCAATAGACGCTTATTGCGATTTTTTTTTACCAAAAATATGTAGAAGAATACGTATCGGTCTAAACTGAGGAAAAAATTTGTTTAAAAAAAAAAAAAAAAAAATGGATATTTATTATAATAAATAGTAAAAAATATTGCGTTTTTTCAAACTTGTCCCTCTTAATTTGTTTATAGCGCAAGAAATAAAAACTGCAGAGGTGATCAAATACCACCAAAATAAAGCTCTATTTGTGGGGAAAAAATGATAAAAATTTTATTTGGGTACAGCGTTGCATGACCGCACAATTGTCATTCAAAATGCGACAGCGCTGAAAGCTGAAAAATGGCTTGGTCAGGAAGGGGGTGTTCGTACCTGGTAGGCAAGTGGTTAAGCAAATGTTCTGGTATATCTAAATTAAGTGAGAGTTAGGAAATAGGATCCCTAACCATAATATTTACAGGCATGAGAGGAGAGATAACATGAATGGCCAAAAGTTGAACTTTAAGGCTGGATTCCAGGAATTAAGCCACTTTCTAAAATGTGCCAGATTACTATGGGTTAAGTCCAATGAGGTGCATGCTACCTAATGGATTAAATTCTTCAAATTATAATTTAAAAATGTAGCTGTGCCCTGGGAGCATAGCTCTTGCTATACTTCCTGTGTTCTGGCGCTGGACCTGCTGGTTTCATCTGCTGTATCTACAGAGTTGTATGCAGCTACTCTGCCTGCCCCCCCCTCCTGCCCCATCATAAGGCACTTTATGTTATGCAGACCTATTCACAAAATACAAAGTCTTCTACAAAGTCTTCTGTGAATGGACAGCCGAGGAAAGTTGCGAGCAAATCTGCTGCTGTGAGGGAAACATTCTTTCTCCTGTCAAAGATCTAGAAGTATATGACAGATGTACTCCCTACACTCACGAAAACTGACAATTGTAAATAAAAGAACTAAGTCCAAAAGGTGGCATGCACCTTTTGGACCTAACCCATAATAGGATTTAAAGTGATTGTTATTTTTATATATAAAAAAAAAAAAGACTTTACAAACATGTTATACTTACATGCTCTGATGCAGTGGATTTGCACAGAGCAGCCCATATCCTCCTCTTTTCGGTTCCTTCTGTGCTCCTGGCCCCTCCCTCCTGTCGAGTGCCCCCACAGCAAGCAGCTTGCTATGGGGACACCCAAATCAAGTCACAGCTCTCTGTGTCAATTCAGACACTGAGCTGCGGCCCGGCCCTGCCCCCTCTCTCTCCTGATCGGCTGATTAACTTTGATTGACAGCAGCGGGAGTCAATGGACGGCTGAGACATTTGTGGACATTGCTGAATAGAGATGGGGCTCAGGTAAGTATTAGGGGTTGCTGGGGCAGCTACTGCACACAGAAGGTTTTTAGATCTTAATGCACAGAATGCATTAAAAAAAAAAGTCTGCCTTTACAACTCCTTTAAGCTTTAAAGCCATACCAAATATGCAGAATTGGTTTGACAATTGGATTGTTTTTTTGCAGTTTGGTATGGTCACAGGCCAAAATTAGCAATCTTAGGGGAATAGCCAGTTCTTCATCGCATCAAGCTTATTTTTTTTTAGAGTGATCCATTTACTAATTTAGCCAATTTTGTTGATTCATAATAACTTGTCAGGGAAGCCGCATCACCTACTAATGTCTTCCTTGTCAAGGAGGAATATGTCATTTTACTCCTTTTCTTATTACAAAGGGAGCTTAGAATAACTTTCAGTTTCAGTTTATTGAATAAACTTTTAGGGATTTCAATTGAGGCAGTTTGTAAACAATAAAACATCAATAATGATAATCATATTTATAAGATGTTTTTGTCCATAGAATGAAATATATTTAACATCTCATTTACCTATAGTATTTTTATGTTTGTCATTAGAGAAATTAAATAAGCCTCTAAAGAACAAATGTTATTGTTAAGACTAATTCTGAGATTTTTGATTTGTGAGAAGTAACTTTTAACAGGAAAGAAGTAAGTATTTGTATTCTGGGTTCATGACTTTATGTTCAACATTTCAGATTTAAATTCATTTTATTTTGAATCCTGGAAAACTGACTAATGATTGGAGATAGCAAGTTTGATTGTGTTCAGAACACCACCTCAGACCTTTAAGTCTCACTGTGCTTGGTCCCTCATTCAATAATGAGTGTTTCGACAAAAATAACTTTTTTAATTGCAATTTCTACAAAACAGCTAACGGCAGCTAAAAAAATAAAGGGTAGCACTAATGAAACTTTCAAAAATAGGAATATTTCAAGGGACACAGAGTTCAAATAGATCATACCTGCCATTTGGACTGACTGAGGAACTAATGTGATGGATTGAGCTAGAGCTGAAGATATTGATTAATGTTTAGCACAATGGTGCCTCACTTAAGAAACCTATCAATATGTTATACAATATGGTAGCCCAAGCTATTCCACTTAAAATCAAATGCATTTAAGGAAATGGTTCTTGAAAGTGGTCCTTTCGTATGAAGCTTGGAAAAAAAGCTGATTAGCAGTGCATGTCACACATTGTTTCCATAAGGAAAACACGCTGTATAATTCTTTACCTTTTCTTGTGTTTGAAATACCATGGCAAAATTTATTATACTAAGAAGCATATTTATAAAAGGCAGATTTATGAAGCAGTGAAACTGACATTCACCAAACATTCACTGTAGGTGAATCTGCCAGGTTCAATTATTTTGAATTACAGTGATTGATTCAGCACCAGTGAATGTTTTGTGAAAGTCACATTTACTGCTTTAAAGAATTTAAGGGAAATCTGTGAGAAGTCCAGCAAGATTTCCTGCGATGGTTCCTGTGATTAGCTACTTGTAGGAAGCCCCATTGAAAGCAATGGGAGACTGCCCGCTTTCACAACTAATCGCACCCACTCACATGCAATCACTCATGCAGCAATCACATCCAATTGATCAGCCCTGAATGTGGACTGCCTGCATCCAGGTCCAATCACCCGCATGTAAATGCTTTCAATGGAGCTGCTTACTTGCAGATAATCATGGGAACCCTGGGATTCACACAGGTAATTGCTGAGTGGGTGCATTTGCAAGTCTGAATGCACTCTGGGTGTTGTACTTTTCAGTTGCCGGGAAAATACAAAGTATTGTGAAATCTTGGTGCAGGCTAAGAAACAGAATGTAAATTGTGGGGGCAATATGCATTACAGTACCTCTACTCAACCCCAGACAACCTGCAAAGCTAAAGCAGGGTACACACTCCGCGGGTTGAACAAAAAAAAAACAGTCAGCTTCGGTCAGAGCTGCTGTACTAACCATGTGAGGTTAGTTCAGCAATTCCCCCTGCTGAGCTGTTGTGTTCTGACAGGGGAATGCCCCCCCCCACTAGAACACTCCGATTAGCGTTCTCTGCTATTGGCTAAGAGCTCTGATCGGGAGTTGATTGGATCCTGCTTTTCCAGCATGCACGCCGACAGACTGAAATACACACAGGCCGAATGACGCCTATTTTTTATTTTATTGTTTTAACCGCCCATTGTCTCCCGACATTCAGCCCGTGTGTACCTGGCTTAAGCGTAAAAGTGATAGGCCATGGCTACTGTATACATCATGTCAAAAAACTAAAATGCAAATAAAACTGTGCCACCCACTTTATTTGTGGCTAAAAATTAAAAAGTTAAATCAGGAATGTGTTTATATTCCTGTTTTTGTGCTACTTCTAGGTAAATACATAAAAAAAAAAGCTATACAACTTTCAAAAAAGTCCCTGTCACCAAAATTGCAGGTAAAAGCACAGAAAAAAATCTAATATTTTGAATGCTTACATGCAGTGTTTTTCTTTTCCAGAAACGATTTCATATTAACTTGCAGTGTGCCTTTGATCTTGCTAGAAAATCTGTCTACTCCAAAAAGAGTCAATTTCCTAGCATAGCCCCCTCTCTTTCCTGGTACCTCATATCCCTCTGCTCTAAGTGTCTAATCCCTCTCTCTGCTGGCCCAGCTCCTCTTCCCCTCCATGTATTTCCCTACATAGCCTTTTAGGTAGGTGCTGGAAGAGGAAAAATTAAAGAGCAGGGATAAGCAACCTTGGATGAATGAGATCAAAGATCACTCATAGTGCAGCACACTTTTTTAAACACACTTTTGTAAACATAATCTATCAAGGCCCTATTAAAAATAAGGAAGATTTAAAGAAAACTTCAGAAAATTTTAATAGAAATGCCCAAACAAATGTAATAAATATCAGAATTCCAGCAAGAAAATAGAAGCCCATTTCTCAAAGCACCATTCTGTATTCAACCTGCAGTCTCCTTCAAGATTTCCAATACAATTGGGGACCCTGGGAGCCTGGACTATTGGAATTTGTAACATATTGCTAAATTCTCTTAAAGGGAATCTCCCTTTTGTTTGGAAAATTTAAATTTAGTATACCCTTGGGACTATGGATCATTGGAAATCAGATCTGTATGAGCCTGCAAAATCCTCTGAGTCTACCCTTATGTGCACAATACTGCTGTCGCTAATTGGGTGGGGGCGGATAATAGAGAGCGGATAGTGTTTTTAGTGTTTGGCTGACTAAAACTACAAATTGCTACTCTTTATGTTCTCTCTATACCATAAGGATGTGACCATATGTCTTGCAAGATCTGTTAGCATTATGATATTTGATGGAACAGAGAGTGTGTAACTTTATCCTCTTACATGAGGAATGTGTAATAATTGCCAGCCTTGATTTTATGTGTATTTTTTTTTTTTTTATAGAATATATAATATTAGTGCCTACAAAGTCCCACCACAAAAATGTAGTTACTATATATTGTTATTAATTGGGATGTTGGCACAGGTTTTTTTTTGTCAATAATATTTTATTGCAAATGCAAAGATAATAACAGTTGTTCAGTCATACCAAAGTATAACATTTGTATACAAATACATATGAATAGTATGATTGCCAGAACACATACCTGACCTCATCAAATTGTTCTTAGGCAATACACAAAATGAGTTGAATAGACAATATAGTCAGTTATGTGAAATTATGATTTTAAATCAAGAACTGATGTTATCAATCATTATGTTGCATATAGTCTGAGTGTTTGCTCTAAGGCCCCTTTCACACTGGGGCGGTGTGGGTGCCGGCGGTAAAGCGGCGCTATTTTTACCGCCGCTTTACCATCATTTTAGCCACTGCAGTGGCGCTTTTCCGGCGGTATAGCCGTGCTGCCCCATTGATTTCAATGGGCAGGAGCAATGGGCTCAATGGGCTCCTTCACCGCTCCAAAGATGCTTCTTGCAGAAGTTTTTTTTAAAGTCCTGCAAGTGCACCACTCCAGTGTGAAAGCCCTCGGGCTTTCACACTGGAGACACAGCAGCGGCTGTTTCAGAGTGCTTTGCAGGCACTATTTTTAGTGTGATATGTGAGCATAAGTAACAATATGTAATAAGAAGTATAACAGTTTTAATAGTAGGCCATAATGTGCATAAGGTAAAGGCCAATACCCCTGGGGGATGCTTGGAGTAAAGATAGACACTTTAAAACGATGTATGCATGTGAGAAGGTAAACGTTTATTCAAAAATGTACACAGTGAACAAGGGAATGCTCAGAAGGCATGGTATGTTTGCAATTGAGGATACAATCAGTTGATACAGTTTATAACATGTCAAAAGAGCAGAAACATACAAAGCATTATGACAGAGGTATAAACTTGCTTGGTGCATAAGGTAAGGAAGATGCCAACATGTTTCGGACTGTGGTCCTTTGTCAAGGCAATTTGTATCCTTAGAAACTCATCTGAATAGATGAAAGGTCATATAATTAGTCTCAATATATCAATACATTATATTTGCACTGGAGAAAATCTATATTGCTGGAGGAGATTTATCTCAAAAAGAGGAAAAAACACAATGAGGTACTCACATGTCCTGCCAAAGCTCAATTGTTTATCATATGGAAAAGCCACTGAGCGTGGGATCCAGGGAATCAAGGGTGTATGCAGTAAAAACAGAGTGTACCTATACACTGGGGTATAGGAAACCTGCTGAGAACCCCCTCAGAATACAAGGTCCAACATACAGGGTTTAGGGCTAAGAGCCCAAGTCCTGTATTAAACACAGTGGGTCAGCGAGTGTGTCACTGTAAAAATAAAGTAAAATGGGAATAATCAGAAACTAGGAAAACAAAGTAAGAGTATCTGGCTACAAAGGAGTAGACCTAGTATTTACCTGAGTATAGTTTGTGAGTAGAGGATGGGAGGTCAACTCTGGTCAGTCAGCAGCATGAGACTGAAGCCAGAGTGTGGAGGGTTTATATGTGGTCAGATAATGGACAACAGCTGTGGGTAGGTGTGTAACAACTAACCTGAGGCCGCAGTGCTGATTGGCTGCTGTGTTGTTGGGAGGCGGGCGCCAGAAAGCGCTGTGGTAACCTCCCAGTGTGGACCTCTGACGGGGCGGTGCCGGGCGCGGCCGCGTCATGACGGCGCGGCCGCGTCCGGCGTCGTGACGTCACCGACGCGGGACAGACGGTCGCCGACTTCCTGGTGCGCTCCACGGTGGAGCGCAAACAGGAAGTAGACCAGGAAGCTGGTCTAGATGGAAGGCGAGGGGGTGGTGCGTGCGCAGTGAAGCAGATGCGCACGCGCACCTGGTCTTACCCGCGCCGGGTATTCAAAATAGAGGGGGAAAAGAAAAATGCAGGTGAAATGTTTGTAGGTTGGTCCATAAAGGACGGATGATCACAAATGAGCGATGGGGGACATGCAGGTTTAGTACAATAGACAACCTAGTAATGTATATGGCCTGTAAACCATTGGAGGGAAGGGGAAAAGAACATGTAACAATTTGATGCACAGTATATAATGCATAAATGGAAAAAACATGTGTCAATAATACATACAGAAGAGCATATATCAATACATATACAGTATGAGGTACATGAACATATATTCCTATATGCTGTAAGGAAACATCCAATCCACAGAATAAGAGATATAATAATAATACAGGCAGTGTGTATTGGGGTGTGGGTGATTGAACGTGGGAGACCATAAGTTAAAGGTCTAGTTCACAAACTCCGGTCTCGAAGCCCTCAAGGTAAGGTTTAAAGTTGAAGGCCTCGTTTAGGCCGGGAGGTATGGTGGCATTGAGGTGGAAAATCCAACGAAGTTCGCTCTGAAGGAGCGCCTTGTTGTAATCACCCCCTCGGTTTGGGGGGGGGATATGGTCTAGAGCTCTGAATGAGATCTTGGGAATAGTATCAGAGTGGACAATAGAGGTGTGTCGTCCCAAAGGTAAATCGGGATCTCTTTGGTTTATACTGGTAACGTGTCCATAAATTCGTTTCCAGAATGGTAATTTCGTCTTGCCCACGTAGAAGCACCCACATTCACATTCTAAAAGGTAAACAATACCAACAGAACGACAATTTACATAATGCTTAGGAAAGAGGCGTTGACCATTGGGTAGAAGGTTATGTAGATTGGATTTGGGTAGGTATTTGCAATAGTTGCAATTGCCACATGGATAGGTGCCCTTAAGCTGTCTCTGGGATTTATTACTACTCTTGTATTCACTAGTAATGAGTTTATCACGGAGAGACGGAGCACGTCGATAGGTGATCAAAGGTTTGGGCGGAACAAAGGGGGAAAGGGCTCTGTCTGTAGAGATGATGTGCCAGTGTTTAAGTAGTATTTGAGTAATTTCATTGTATTGTTGGCAGTAATTCGTTATGATTCTAAGGGGTGGTTGTGTGGAGGGCCCAGATGGTTTAGGGATGAGTAAAGCGGAGCGTGATTTAGATTTCGCTTTTTTGTAAGCGTTTTTTAAAACGCTATTTTTGTAACCACGTGCGCGAAGTCTGTCCCTCAATACGGAGGCCTCGTGTTCAAAGGAGGTATCCGTGGAACAATTGCGTCGGGCACGTAGATATTGAGCAAAGGGAATGGATTTAAGTAAGGGTTGGGGGTGAAAACTGGAGGCTGCAAGGATGGTATTACCTGCAGTCGGTTTGCGAAAAAGTTGGCTTTGTAGTTGGCCATGTCTGTCCTTGCTAAGGGTAAGATCAAGGAAAGAGATGGAACTGTAGCTATATGTCATTGTAAATTTAAGATTGAGAGAATTGGAAGTATTGAGGTATATGAGAAAATGGTGTAGGGTATCTATGGGGCCCTGCCACAGAATCAAGATGTCATCTATATAGCGGCGGAAAGACGCTATATGTTTAGTGTAGATGCTCGCAGCATCAGTGATAAATAGGTTTCGTTCCCACTCCCCCAGGTACAGATTGGCGTACGCCGGTGCACAGCAAGTGCCCATGGCGACGCCCTGTACCTGGAGGTAGTGGGAACCATTGAAGGAGAAAAAGTTATGAGTCAAGATGAATTTGAGTGCTCTGATAATAAAGAGCGATAACTCATGGGAATAAAGGTTGGCATTAGACAAGGTGTGTTGAATAGCAGTGAGTCCTAAGGTGTGAGGGATAGAACTGTAAAGGGCCTCAACGTCGATGGCAACCAGGACAGTGTTGGCATCAACGTGGAGGTCCGAGAGATCTTGGAGTAAGTGTGTGGTATCACGTATATATGAAGGTAGTGCCTGTACTAGGGGTTGGAGTAATTTGTCTATATAACGACTAAGGTTGTCAGTAAGGCATCCACGTCCGGAGACAATAGGTCTACCTGGTGGGCTGGGAAGGTTTTTGTGTACCTTGGGTAAGGCGTAAAAGGTGGCTTCTCTCGGAAATTTGGTTCTGACATAGTCGGCAGTAGATTTGTCAATAATGTGTTGTCTAAGGGCATCATCAACGAGAATATATAATTCCTGTTGGAACAACCTGATTGATGTACTGGGAATTATGGCATACCATTCGCGGTTGCGTAGTATGTTGAGACACATGTCAAGATAATCTAGTTTGTTAAGAACAACAATGTTTCCACCCTTGTCCGCCGGTTTAATCACTATCAGAGGGTTGGTTTTTAAATTTTGTAAGGCCAGGTGTTGGTTGTAAGTAAAGTTTTTTTGTTTGGGATGAGTGGGATAGATTTGCAAATGTCGAATTTCGTTCGTCACTGACTGTAAAAATAGTGCAGCACGTGGATTGGTGCTGGGTGAAGGAAAAAAACTTGATTTTTTCTTGAGCGAAGTGTGGTGTGAAGAATGTGAATTGGAAGGAGGAATTTCGTCCTCAAAGTTGTTGAGCACATTGTCAAGGTCAATGGTGTCAATCAAATCTGGTGGATTGTTTTCCTCCAGTAGTTCAATGAGCTGCTGAAGAGCAGTAGTCTCAGTGGCGGTGTGCAAAACATTGTCAGTAAAAGGGTTGGGAGTGTACATGCTGTGTAGAAGTAACTTACGGACAAAGAGATGTATATCTTTAATGACTGTGAACTTGTCAAGCTGTGAAGTTGGACAAAAAGTAAGTCCCTTCTCAAGGACTGAGATTTCGTGTTTGGTAAGTGTATGGGAGGAAAGGTTAATGATGTTGTTAGAGGATATTTCTAGCGTGTTGGTCGTTTGGTTTTTGGGTTGAGAGAAGTGGATTGGTGATGTGTCTGTAGTGAAGTTCGCATTTTGTCTAAAAAATCTGCACGCTGAGATGCAGATGGAAGTGAGTGCGATCTGTGTGTCTTGGCGTTAGAGGGGGCCACCGGCGAGTCCCCAAGGGGGGAGGCGCCGGGGGTCCCCTCCACGTCAGACACATCGTCACTCGAAAAATTTGGTGTGCGTCCACGTTTGGGCTTGCGAAGCCCCAAAGGGAGATTAGGTTGATGGGGTACGTGAGTAGAGGTGTAGGTCTTGTCAGTGGAGGAACGAGGATTCGGTGGTCGAAGACCAGAGCGTGTGGTGTTATCGGAGCGATTTGTGCGATTTGTATCGCTCCATTTGTATGCACGTTCCTCATGAAAGGCTTTCTTGTCACGAAAGAATTTTTTATCCTTTTGTGCAAGAATATCATGGTTAAATTTGTCAAAACGGGTTTTTAACTGTTCGTCAAGTGAGATATATAGAGGATGTGTTTGAAATTGCTCAAGCTGTGTGTTAATCAGTTCAAGTTTAGTATCTAAAGCAGTCATTTGAGACTCATATTCAGTAATCAATAATTTCATGAGTTCATTAGAGCAATTTTTCAGGACATTTTCCCAGGAGGCCTTGAAGTCCGGGCGAATGTCCTGAAAGGTGGGGAAGATTTGTACCCGGAGACCAAAGGGGTTAATGCCATGGGCAATATATTCTTTAAAAGATTTTAAAAAATACAAAAAAGCGAAATCTAAATCACGCTCCGCTTTACTCATCCCTAAACCATCTGGGCCCTCCACACAACCACCCCTTAGAATCATAACGAATTACTGCCAACAATACAATGAAATTACTCAAATACTACTTAAACACTGGCACATCATCTCTACAGACAGAGCCCTTTCCCCCTTTGTTCCGCCCAAACCTTTGATCACCTATCGACGTGCTCCGTCTCTCCGTGATAAACTCATTACTAGTGAATACAAGAGTAGTAATAAATCCCAGAGACAGCTTAAGGGCACCTATCCATGTGGCAATTGCAACTATTGCAAATACCTACCCAAATCCAATCTACACAACCTTCTACCCAATGGTCAACGCCTCTTTCCTAAGCATTATGTAAATTGTCGTTCTGTTGGTATTGTTTACCTTTTAGAATGTGAATGTGGGTGCTTCTACGTGGGCAAGACGAAATTACCATTCTGGAAACGAATTTATGGACACGTTACCAGTATAAACCAAAGAGATCCCGATTTACCTTTGGGACGACACACCTCTAGACCATATCCCCCCCCCAAACCGAGGGGGTGATTACAACAAGGCGCTCCTTCAGAGCGAACTTCGTTGGATTTTCCACCTCAATGCCACCATACCTCCCGGCCTAAACGAGGCCTTCAACTTTAAACCTTACCTTGAGGGCTTCGAGACCGGAGTTTGTGAACTAGACCTTTAACTTATGGTCTCCCACGTTCAAGCACCCACACCCCAATACACACTGCCTGTATTATTATTATATCTCTTATTCTGTGGATTGGATGTTTCCTTACAGCATATAGGAATATATGTTCATGTACCTCATACTGTATATGTATTGATATATGCTCTTCTGTATGTATTATTGACACATGTTTTTCCATTTATGCATTATATACTGTGCATCAAATTGTTACATGTTCTTTTCCCCTTCCCTCCAATGGTTTACAGGCCATATACATTACTAGGTTGTCTATTGTACTAAACCTGCATGTCCCCCATCGCTCATTTGTGATCATCCGTCCTTTATGGACCTACCTACAAACATTTCACCTGCATTTTTCTTTTCCCCCTCTATTTTGAATACCCGGCGCGGGTAAGACCAGGTGCGCGTGCGCATCTGCTTCACTGCGCACGCACCACCCCCTCGCCTTCCATCTAGACCAGCTTTCTGGTCTACTTCCTGTTTGCGCTCCACTGTGGAGCGCACCAGGAAGTCGGCGACCGTCTGTCCCGCGTCGGTGACGTCACGACGCCGGACGCGGCCGCGCCGTCATGACGCGGCCGCGCCCGGCACCGCCCCGTCAGAGGTCCACACTGGGAGGTTACCACAGCGCTTTCTGGCGCCCGCCTCCCAACAACACAGCAGCCAATCAGCACTGCGGCCTCAGGTTAGTTGTTACACACCTACCCACAGCTGTTGTCCATTATCTGACCACATATAAACCCTCCACACTCTGGCTTCAGTCTCATGCTGCTGACTGACCAGAGTTGACCTCCCATCCTCTACTCACAAACTATACTCAGGTAAATACTAGGTCTACTCCTTTGTAGCCAGATACTCTTACTTTGTTTTTCCTAGTTTCTGATTATTCCCATTTTACTTTATTTTTACAGTGACACACTCGCTGACCCACTGTGTTTAATACAGGACTTGGGCTCTTAGCCCTAAACCCTGTATGTTGGACCTTGTATTCTGAGGGGGTTCTCAGCAGGTTTCCTATACCCCAGTGTATAGGTACACTCTGTTTTTACTGCATACACCCTTGATTCCCTGGATCCCACGCTCAGTGGCTTTTCCATATGATAAACAATTGAGCTTTGGCAGGACATGTGAGTACCTCATTGTGTTTTTTCCTCTTTTTGAGATAAATCTCCTCCAGCAATATAGATTTTCTCCAGTGCAAATATAATGTATTGATATATTGAGACTAATTATATGACCTTTCATCTATTCAGATGAGTTTCTAAGGATACAAATTGCCTTGACAAAGGACCACAGTCCGAAACATGTTGGCATCTTCCTTACCTTATGCACCAAGCAAGTTTATACCTCTGTCATAATGCTTTGTATGTTTCTGCTCTTTTGACATGTTATAAACTGTATCAACTGATTGTATCCTCATTGCAAACATACCATGCCTTCTGAGCATTCCCTTGTTCACTGTGTACATTTTTGAATAAACGTTTACCTTCTCACATGCATACATCGTTTTAAAGTGTCTATCTTTACTCCAAGCATCCCCCAGGGGTATTGGCCTTTACCTTATGCACATTATGGCCTACTATTAAAACTGTTATACAATTCTGGGATGCGATAGACCATTTGTTGTCCCACCTACTTGCCCACCAAAACAATTTTTCTTATATTGATGGTTACCCCATCCAAATCCCCAACCGGGCAAGTTTAGGTGATACTGTATTTAATACTTTACTTATTTCCCTTATCGTGTACCCTTTACTACATACCCCATATAGTATTTTGCTTATACCATATACTCATCCTTGCTTCATACATCATACATTTGCACTGTTATCTATTATTGTGAATTTTATCACATATCTTTCACCTAGTTTTAATTATGGCTTTGTACCTTGGAGATGAATGGGACACACGCATGTCCAACACCATGCACCACTTTGAGTCTAATGAGTATGTTCAGTCACAACTCAAGTATACCTTCCTCAACCTTACCCACACCGTCCAAAAGAAGGCCTCCCTCTTCTGGCACATAAAATCTTTTAAAGAATATATTGCCCATGGCATTAACCCCTTTGGTCTCCGGGTACAAATCTTCCCCACTTTCCAGGACATTCGCCCGGACTTCAAGGCCTCCTGGGAAAATGTCCTGAAAAATTGCTCTAATGAACTCATGAAATTATTGATTACTGAATATGAGTCTCAAATGACTGCTTTAGATACTAAACTTGAACTGATTAACACACAGCTTGAGCAATTTCAAACACATCCTCTATATATCTCACTTGACGAACAGTTAAAAACCCGTTTTGACAAATTTAACCATGATATTCTTGCACAAAAGGATAAAAAATTCTTTCGTGACAAGAAAGCCTTTCATGAGGAACGTGCATACAAATGGAGCGATACAAATCGCACAAATCGCTCCGATAACACCACACGCTCTGGTCTTCGACCACCGAATCCTCGTTCCTCCACTGACAAGACCTACACCTCTACTCACGTACCCCATCAACCTAATCTCCCTTTGGGGCTTCGCAAGCCCAAACGTGGACGCACACCAAATTTTTCGAGTGACGATGTGTCTGACGTGGAGGGGACCCCCGGCGCCTCCCCCCTTGGGGACTCGCCGGTGGCCCCCTCTAACGCCAAGACACACAGATCGCACTCACTTCCATCTGCATCTCAGCGTGCAGATTTTTTAGACAAAATGCGAACTTCACTACAGACACATCACCAATCCACTTCTCTCAACCCAAAAACCAAACGACCAACACGCTAGAAATATCCTCTAACAACATCATTAACCTTTCCTCCCATACACTTACCAAACACGAAATCTCAGTCCTTGAGAAGGGACTTACTTTTTGTCCAACTTCACAGCTTGACAAGTTCACAGTCATTAAAGATATACATCTCTTTGTCCGTAAGTTACTTCTACACAGCATGTACACTCCCAACCCTTTTACTGACAATGTTTTGCACACCGCCACTGAGACTACTGCTCTTCAGCAGCTCATTGAACTACTGGAGGAAAACAATCCACCAGATTTGATTGACACCATTGACCTTGACAATGTGCTCAACAACTTTGAGGACGAAATTCCTCCTTCCAATTCACATTCTTCACACCACACTTCGCTCAAGAAAAAATCAAGTTTTTTTCCTTCACCCAGCACCAATCCACGTGCTGCACTATTTTTACAGTCAGTGACGAACGAAATTCGACATTTGCAAATCTATCCCACTCATCCCAAACAAAAAAACTTTACTTACAACCAACACCTGGCCTTACAAAATTTAAAAACCAACCCTCTGATAGTGATTAAACCGGCGGACAAGGGTGGAAACATTGTTGTTCTTAACAAACTAGATTATCTTGACATGTGTCTCAACATACTACGCAACCGCGAATGGTATGCCATAATTCCCAGTACATCAATCAGGTTGTTCCAACAGGAATTATATATTCTCGTTGATGATGCCCTTAGACAACACATTATTGACAAATCTACTGCCGACTATGTCAGAACCAAATTTCCGAGAGAAGCCACCTTTTACGCCTTACCCAAGGTACACAAAAACCTTCCCAGACCACCAGGTAGACCTATTGTCTCCGGACGTGGATGCCTTACTGACAACCTTAGTCGTTATATAGACAAATTACTCCAACCCCTAGTACAGGCACTACCTTCATATATACGTGATACCACACACTTACTCCAAGATCTCTCGGACCTCCACGTTGATGCCAACACTGTCCTGGTTGCCATCGACGTTGAGGCCCTTTACAGTTCTATCCCTCACACCTTAGGACTCACTGCTATTCAACACACCTTGTCTAATGCCAACCTTTATTCCCATGAGTTATCGCTCTTTATTATCAGAGCACTCAAATTCATCTTGACTCATAACTTTTTCTCCTTCAATGGTTCCCACTACCTCCAGGTACAGGGCGTCGCCATGGGCACTTGCTGTGCACCGGCGTACGCCAATCTGTACCTGGGGGAGTGGGAACGAAACCTATTTATCACTGATGCTGCGAGCATCTACACTAAACATATAGCGTCTTTCCGCCGCTATATAGATGACATCTTGATTCTGTGGCAGGGCCCCATAGATACCCTACACCATTTTCTCATATACCTCAATACTTCCAATTCTCTCAATCTTAAATTTACAATGACATATAGCTACAGTTCCATCTCTTTCCTTGATCTTACCCTTAGCAAGGACAGACATGGCCAACTACAAAGCCAACTTTTTCGCAAACCGACTGCAGGTAATACCATCCTTGCAGCCTCCAGTTTTCACCCCCAACCCTTACTTAAATCCATTCCCTTTGCTCAATATCTACGTGCCCGACGCAATTGTTCCACGGATACCTCCTTTGAACACGAGGCCTCCGTATTGAGGGACAGACTTCGCGCACGTGGTTACAAAAATAGCGTTTTAAAAAACGCTTACAAAAAAGCGAAATCTAAATCACGCTCCGCTTTACTCATCCCTAAACCATCTGGGCCCTCCACACAACCACCCCTTAGAATCATAACGAATTACTGCCAACAATACAATGAAATTACTCAAATACTACTTAAACACTGGCACATCATCTCTACAGACAGAGCCCTTTCCCCCTTTGTTCCGCCCAAACCTTTGATCACCTATCGACGTGCTCCGTCTCTCCGTGATAAACTCATTACTAGTGAATACAAGAGTAGTAATAAATCCCAGAGACAGCTTAAGGGCACCTATCCATGTGGCAATTGCAACTATTGCAAATACCTACCCAAATCCAATCTACATAACCTTCTACCCAATGGTCAACGCCTCTTTCCTAAGCATTATGTAAATTGTCGTTCTGTTGGTATTGTTTACCTTTTAGAATGTGAATGTGGGTGCTTCTACGTGGGCAAGACGAAATTACCATTCTGGAAACGAATTTATGGACACGTTACCAGTATAAACCAAAGAGATCCCGATTTACCTTTGGGACGACACACCTCTATTGTCCACTCTGATACTATTCCCAAGATCTCATTCAGAGCTCTAGACCATATCCCCCCCCCAAACCGAGGGGGTGATTACAACAAAGCGCTCCTTCAGAGCGAACTTCGTTGGATTTTCCACCTCAATGCCACCATACCTCCCGGCCTAAACGAGGCCTTCAACTTTAAACCTTACCTTGAGGGCTTCGAGACCGGAGTTTGTGAACTAGACCTTTAACTTATGGTCTCCCACGTTTAAGCACCCACACCCCAATACACACTGCCTGTATTATTATTATATCTCTTATTCTGTGGATTGGATGTTTCCTTACAGCATATAGGAATATATGTTCATGTACCTCATACTGTATATGTATTGATATATGCTCTTCTGTATGTATTATTGACACATGTTTTTCCATTTATGCATTATATACTGTGCATCAAATTGTTACATGTTCTTTTCCCCTTCCCTCCAATGGTTTACAGGCCATATACATTACTAGGTTGTCTATTGTACTAAACCTGCATGTCCCCCATCGCTCATTTGTGATCATCCGTCCTTTATGGACCAACCTACAAACATTTCACCTGCATTTTTCTTTTCCCCCTCTATTTTGAATACCCGGCGCGGGTAAGACCAGGTGCGCGTGCGCATCTGCTTCACTGCGCACGCACCACCCCCTCGCCTTCCATCTAGACCAGCTTCCTGGTCTACTTCCTGTTTGCGCTCCACCGTGGAGCGCACCAGGAAGTCGGCGACCGTCTGTCCCGCGTCGGTGACGTCACGACGCCGGACGCGGCCGCGCCGTCATGACGCGGCCGCGCCCGGCACCGCCCCGTCAGAGGTCCACACTGGGAGGTTACCACAGCGCTTTCTGGCGCCCGCCTCCCAACAACACAGCAGCCAATCAGCACTGCGGCCTCAGGTTAGTTGTTACACACCTACCCACAGCTGTTGTCCATTATCTGACCACATATAAACCCTCCACACTCTGGCTTCAGTCTCATGCTGCTGACTGACCAGAGTTGACCTCCCATCCTCTACTCACAAACTATACTCAGGTAAATACTAGGTCTACTCCTTTGTAGCCAGATACTCTTACTTTGTTTTCCTAGTTTCTGATTATTCCCATTTTACTTTATTTTTACAGTGACACACTCGCTGACCCACTGTGTTTAATACAGGACTTGGGCTCTTAGCCCTAAACCCTGTATGTTGGACCTTGTATTCTGAGGGGGTTCTCAGCAGGTTTCCTATACCCCAGTGTATAGGTACACTCTGTTTTTACTGCATACACCCTTGATTCCCTGGATCCCACGCTCAGTGGCTTTTCCATATGATAAACAATTGAGCTTTGGCAGGACATGTGAGTACCTCATTGTGTTTTTTCCTCTTTTTGAGATAAATCTCCTCCAGCAATATAGATTTTCTCCAGTGCAAATATAATGTATTGATATATTGAGACTAATTATATGACCTTTCATCTATTCAGATGAGTTTCTAAGGATACAAATTGCCTTGACAAAGGACCACAGTCCGAAACATGTTGGCATCTTCCTTACCTTATGCACCAAGCAAGTTTATACCTCTGTCATAATGCTTTGTATGTTTCTGCTCTTTTGACATGTTATAAACTGTATCAACTGATTGTATCCTCAATTGCAAACATACCATGCCTTCTGAGCATTCCCTTGTTCACTGTGTACATTTTTGAATAAACGTTTACCTTCTCACATGCATACATCGTTTTAAAGTGTCTATCTTTACTCCAAGCATCCCCCAGGGGTATTGGCCTTTACCTTATGCACATTATGGCCTACTATTAAAACTGTTATACAATTCTGGGATGCGATAGACCATTTGTTGGTCCCACCTACTTGCCCACCAAAACAATAAATAACACAGTTCAGGGGCGGGAGTAAATAATGCAGAGTTCCGCAGTCAGTAGTATGTAACATGGAGTTCAGAGGTCAGGAGTAAGTAATATAGAATACAGAGGTGACCTTCAACCCTGCTTCATCCCTGCATTTGGCTAACACACATTTAGTGCACACAAATGGAGGACCCAATTGGACATATTTCAGGATTCAAACTCTTTTGTTAAAATAGTTATATTCTTTTTTTCAACTCCACTAACAATAAGTGATTAGACATGCTGTGCACAAGAACTATTGCTGCCACCTATTGTCCAGTTCTTTGAAAAGGATCCTTTAACAGGAAGCTCACTGTCCTTGTTGTGCTTCCACATTCTCACCAGCTGAACTGAAACACTGTGCGCAGAAATCAAACATTTTAAAAATAATGTTTAAGCTGTAATGCAAACATTGTACAACGTACTTAAAGGCCCCTGCCCACAGGAGTTGGGCTTTTGTCAAAGGCAATAGTTTGCAATCATTAATTTGAGATGCTTTTGGGACTAAACTTCATTGACAGGTGCATTTAACATGCTGTCAGCCTCCTTCTGGCCTGCATTTGACCTACTTTAAATAACGTTTGCATTTTCCATAGATATGCATGGAAATGTGAAACCTGTTTGTAGAGAACAAAACCTACCAAGTCAACAAAGGCCCTAATAATGCTGTGTTGCGTGTTGGAGACATAGCATATTATACCAGCCTTTTTTCTACAGTCAAGAAATAGGATGCACAATTCTAAATATGATAATGTGATGCTCCTTCAATATTAGTTTTTGGGAGTAGATCTATTTGTGGTAAAGTGTATACCAGGGTTGCAAGTTTGGTAATTCAAGAAGGAAGTAGATCAATGTAGCAAAGTTTTCTCAAGGCCCCTTTCTAACTTGTGCAACTTGTCCTGCGACTTGGGACTGCAAAGTCGCATGACAAGTCGTTCCCCATGATTTCCAATGATAACCATTCATATATATGTGACTTCAAAGTAGTCCCTGTACTACTTTGGTCCAACTTTAATGCGAGTTGAGGTCCATAGACCTCAAGTTTACACAGGCACTCCCTGAAATCATGGAAAAATCATGGCCGCAAAATTGCGGTAAAATCGCGTGACTTAAGTTGTGGCAGTGTGAAAGGGGCCCATTTTATTAATGCTAAACATAATTTACAATCCCTAAATACTTCTCTTCTGAAAGACACACATCAAGATAATCTAGGGCATTCCTTTGTCATTTATGCTATGCATAAACAGGTGCGTAGAAGCACTGTGTAATCCACAATTACACAAATAAAAGCTTTCTGAAACATTATCTAAAGAACTGAAAATAGACCAGTGATTAAAGTGTAAAGTCTGCCCACCCTCACAGCATATATCCAGGATCCCAAGGGAGATCATTATATTCTTCTTTAGACAAGTTCGTGAAAAAAAAGTTTTGTTATGGTGTCAACAAAATACATATCTTGCATTGTATTTATAAGGCAAACATAATGCTTATTTTTTATCACACATATAAAACAACTTATATCACATTTCTGACAACTGAAATCTTTAGATACTGATACTAGATCTGCTATATATATATATATATAAATATATATATAAATCTTTTTACTAGGAATTTTATATTAGGACTGGAATGAAACAAGCTGCTACCAGTATTACGCACGATGAAGCTAATGAATTAGGCCTTAGGATGTAATCAAGAGACTGCTGTAGCTTTGATCACGTCAAAACTGGGCCATGTCTGACATTTCTCACATTCATGTAAAAACCTCAATTTTTTTGCTAAAAAATGACTTGGAACCTCCAAACATTATATATTTTCTGAAAGCAAAGGCAGTGGAGAATAAAATGGTGGTTGCAATTTATTATGTTACACAATATTTGTGCAGTTGTTTATTAAACTCACATTTTCAGGATAAAATGTACAGTACTTTAATGTTTTTTAGGGCACACAAACAAACACAATACAATTCCCAAAAACTGATAAATAAAAATAAAAATAAAAAAAAGTGATGTTACGCTGAGTAAATAGATACCCAACATGTCATGCTTTAAAATTGTGCACACCTGTGAAATAGTGATAAACTACTGTACCTAAGAATATCCATAGGTGACACTTTAAAAGCTTTTCAGGTTACAGAGTTAAACAGGGGGTCTGGTGCTAGAATTATTGCTCTCACTCTGACGGTCGCCACAGTACCTCAAATGTGTGATGCAGACACAAATTATGTGTCAAATTACCAAAGAATGGCACCCCAAATTTTTTTGGTAATGTGTTAAATATAAGCAAATGTGTAGCTGACACTTTAAGAAGTGAACCTGTCACCTGGATACTAAAAAAATGCGTGTAAAGGAATTGGCGCTTACTGTGCTCATAAAAATAATGCATCAATGAATCAAATATAGTTTAAACTACAATGCAGTGGCGGCCGGTGGAAATATTTTTTTGGGGGCCGGCAAACAGTATGCCACCCCCCACCTTGGTCAGTAGCACTTACCCCATCACCTGCGGCTTCCCCTGTTCGGCGGCCTCCTGTTCTGCTTTCCACGGGTCATCGCGGCGGTGGCTTCTGTTTCCTCCTTCTTCCTCAGTGGCCAATCAGGAGTCTTCTCTTTTCAGCCAACCGGAAAACAGGTCTCAAACCCACTTCTGATTGGCCAGATTGAGGATCAGTGTTTCATATTTATTGACTGTTCTAACACACCTGGCTGGGATCGGAGCGCATTCTCTGTGACCCAAGCCCACCCTTTTTTGAAGCCTATTACAGCTTCTGGCTCTAATCAGGTGCTTAAAAAAAAACCCGGCCACTGTAATTCATGCACCAGGTGCCCTAAAAGGGGCCGGACGCATGAATAGGGGGTGCCATGCTATGCATGAATCTATCCATTGCATATAAGAGGGTGACTTGGAGAGAGGGGGCGGTGCCAGGGTGCCCCTAATGGGCCGCCACTGCTGTAATGGATAACATCAAAGCACAATCCAAAACAGTGACATAATATGCAAACATAAAAAGTCCATTGTGACAAATCCCAACACCAATATGCTTCTATAGGTAGGTATCTTCTAGTTCTTTCACCACGGGTGCTCAAAGAGAAGGTGGCCAGAGATGTTTGACCCTTTTTTTCAAAATGGTCAAAATGCGCATTTTCAAAAGCCAGATTGGTTCAACTGCTAACACCACTCCACTCCAATGTTCAATCAGAATAGAACTAGGATGTGTATAATGACTCCTGGGTGAGCCACGGCTGTGTGCGCCCCTTGGTCTCTATGGATCAGTCCTTGTATTTTGCCTCCCCCCCCCTTTTTTTTGTGTTTGTTTTTGTTGTGTGTTGTTGTTATGTGTTTTCTGTTTGTGTGGCCTTCTTGTGATTTTGGTGTCCATCCTTGTCTGCTTTTCTGTGTTCACATATGCCTAACCCTCCGATTTGTTCTCACTAGGTCTCAATTGGCTTTTGTTTTTTATGCCTATTCAAAGTTCATTTATTTATTATTTTTTTAGATAAAGATTTTTTTGCTCTGCGTAATACTAGAGATCATGACGAGTGATTGACTAGGTGTGGACGGTTGTTTCACCATGCTTTGCACGTTTGTCTCTGTGTGTGACGTGCTGGCCTATTACTTGCCATGGTCTATGGCTTTGCATTTTCTCTGGATGGGACTTTATTGTGGTGCACTGGGGGCTATGCCGCTGTGTTGTGTCACGCCCTGTTTGTGTGTGCTATTATATTACTGACCACTGGGGGGAGCATGCTCTATTTCATCTAGACGTGGTGATGGACATGGCTGACGTTCTGCTAGTCCATTGTGGCCATCTCCGCCCCCCAAGTGCTGACATCTCTTCCAGTTGACACACTCGGATGTCACTTCCGCTTTTTGGGCGGAAGTGAAGGGAAAGATGTCGCTAGGTTTGACCTCTTTACTATGATACTTGCTTGTTTCTGGCCAATTGAGTGAGGGCCCACCCAGCTCCCCAGTGACCACCCCCTTTTGGTTTCCTTAAGGGCAGGTCTGTGTGGGGGTTATCTTGCTGGATTAGTGGGCTCCCAGGAGACCCAGACACACATCTCCTGTTGAGCTTGGTTGATGTCTTCTTCAGTGTACCTGGACAGGCTATTGTCCTGTTACAGGTACATCAACAACGTCCTCATTCTGTGGACGGGGACCAGGTGGGAGACCTTGGATTTTGCCAATAGCCTAAATGATAACAACTATAAATTGTCCATCACCAGTGAATTTGATTCACCACAGTTCAATTCCCTAGATTAAACCATAGAACTAGGGGAAGATGGTAACATCAAAACCAAATTGTATAGGAAGCCTACTGCCACCAACAACCTTCAACATGCAGATAGCTTTCACCCCAAGTCATTGGTTTGCTAGATACCAGTGGGCCAATATCTGCGGGCATGACATAATTATACAGAAACTACAGATTTTGAAATGGAAGCAAAAAATCTGGAAATGAGATTCATCCAACGTGACTATCAGAGAAGGTGGTTGACAAACGCCTATCAGAGAGCCAAAGAAAGTGATAGAGATGCTTTCATTTTTTGACACACGAATATGGACAAAAATATTCATCAAACTGGTACCTAGGGTTAGAGATATACGACACAACTACTACGGTCACCCTCTTCTTCTATCCTATGCTCCCTCACTCACATCTTCAATCTCTCCCTCTCAAGTGGCACCTTCCCCTCCCCTCTAAAACATGCGCAATTCACGCTCATACTTTAAAAAACCCTCCCTGGACCCCACCAACCTGAACAACTTAAGACCCATCTCATTGCTCCCATTTACGTCAAAACCTGTAGAACGCTTAGTCTACAACCGTCTTAGCTCCTACCTCAGTGAAAATAACCTTCTTGACCCCTTACAGTCTGGCTTTCGATCGCAGCACTCCACAGAAACTGCCTTACTAAAACTCACTAACGATTTACTAACTGCTAAAGCCAACAGCCAGTACTTCATACTGCTACTACTTGACCTCTCTGCAGCCTTTGATACTGTTGAGCATCCGCTCCTTCTCAATAAACTACACTCCCCTGGCCTCCAAGATTCTGCTCTATCCTGGTTCTCTGCCTATCTATCACAGCGCTCCTTCAGTGTTACCTACAACTCTGTCTCCTCCTCTCCATTGGCCCTTTCTGTGGGGGTCCCCCAAGGCTCTGTTCTTGGACCCCTTCTCTTCTCGATCTACACCTCCTCCCTTGGTCACTTGATAACCGCCCACGGCTTCCAATACCACTTATACGCCAATGACACCCAAATCTATCTGTCTACTCCTCACCTCACTCCTTCAGTCTCCTCTCGCATTACTAACTTACTAACTGACAACTCAGCATGGATGTTGCACCACTTCCTTAAATTAAATCTCTCTAAAACGGAGCTATTAATTCCCCCCCCCCACCCGTGCCCCCCTCCATGACTTTTCCATCAAAATCAACAATGCAACCATCAGTCCCTCCTCTCACGCCAGGGTACTCTGCGTAATCCTAGACTCGGACTTCTCATTTCAGCCTCAAGTCCAATCGCTGTCAAAAGTTTGTAGACTTCACCTCCGTAACATCTCTAAAATTCGCTCCTTTTTGACAAATGAAACCACCAAGCTCCTCATTCACTCTCTTGTTATCTCTCGCCTTGACTATTGTAACTCCCTTCTCATTGGCCTGCCTCTCCATAGGCTATCCCCTCTTTAGTCTATCATGAATGTTGCTGCCAGACTTATCCACCTTGCCAACCGTTCAGTGTCTGCCAACCCTCTCCTCCAATCCCTACACTGGCTCCCAATCACCCAGCGAATTAAATTCAAAATACTAACCACAACTTACAAAGCCATCCACAACTCTGCCCCGAGCTACTTCACCAATCTTATCTCATATCTATATCTCAAACATATCCTAAACCGTCCTCTCCGCTCTTCTCAAGACCTCCTCCTGTCAAGCTCTCTTGTTTCCTCCTCCCATGCTCGTCTCCAGGATTTCTCCAGAGCCTCTCCCATCCTCTGGAACTCACTGCCTCAACCTGTCCGGCTATCCCCTACTCTAGCCACCTTCAAGCGATCCCTGAAATCTCATCTCTTTAGGGAAGCCTATCACGTCTCCAACTAATCTTTTACCACTTCCATCAGCTCATTCCCCACAGTTACAACCTTTTGTACCACCTCCCTCACCCTATTAGATTGTAAGCTCTTCTGAGCAGGGACCTCTTAACCCTCTTGTATTTTATTGTATTATAACTGTTTTGTCTCCCTTTTATATTGTAAAGCACTGCGTAAACTGTTGGCGCTATATATATATATATATATATATATATATATATATATATATATATATATATAAAATATTGCTACAGATCATCTAAAAAAACTTGTGATTTAAACAGACATGTCTAGCTACAATCGTGAAAGTAGATCTTTAAAATTCCAGGTGTTAGAGGTGCTCAAACCCAACCTTTTAAGCAAATCATTTTACAGAGAGAAACCCAATGGATTTGGGAACTGGGTGCGGTTAATCCCCCCAGGCTTGAACGTCATCTTATGTTTTAAAGTATTTAAAATGCTTAAATTGATTGTATACACTTTCATATTAATCTCACCTTCCAATATATGTATAAATATTTCAGTTTGATAAACTTTGTACTGAAATCAGCAGACATAGATGCGATATCTTGTCTCCTGGTGTCCCCTGAACATTATTAATGCCGCCACACTTGTGAAGTTTTTTGCGTTGTGAGGTATTTTTACGGCCAATTGCGGCCATCTTAAGTGCATTTACAAACGGTTTATCATATGGATGGGTGACAATTGCTTCTGAAGCAGCTGGCGTGCCCGGCGAAACCAGTTGGGCTTCCAGTCCTGTCTCCATGTTGTCAGCTTATAGGAAACCTCTTCCCTGGTCTTTGTAAACTCTTCCAAAGGATCAAGGTCTTTCTGGATATGGACTTTTAAAAACCACCCTGGACACATGGACGGCTAAGTACACTTTTGCATTTTGAGGCGTTTTATGGCTTAGACACTTTCCTTTTATTCAAACTGATAGCTCCCACTGGCAATGATGAACTACACACCCAACAGAGGAGTTCTTTTGTGTGCATTCAATTGCCAACTAAGGGAATACTGATAACAGGGGCACCTCTGCCCGGGAGTTTTCCAGTTATATGTGACATACGACATATGCCATCACTCACTTTTACTCCAGACTGTGTATTCAGGAGGGTTGGTCTGACACAGCATACCCCCATAGACTCTAAATGTCAATAAGAATGCATAGTGGCCCATCACATCTTCTACATATGGGTTGACCTCATGTTATAGCTTAAAGGAACTATAATGCCTTTGGCCACCTGGGGGTGATATTTTCCACATATGGTTGTATTTTCCTAAACCTAGAGAAGATTTTGATGGACTTGGAACAATATTCAACTCTAAACCCTTTTTGGGGCACATCTCATTAAAGATTTCCCCCTTGAGGAACTTTTACAACAAGTTTAGAGTTAGAGAATAGCATTACGATAGGGCGGAGATAAATTTAAATGTTTTTTGATTTAGTCTACATTGACTGTGTCCCCTACTGGGACTCATATACGTGTGCACATGAGTTAACTTCCAAAAAACATCCCCTCACCCCCTTCTTTGTGGGAGGAGGGGGCCATTATACTTATTTCCCAAAGCTGCCATGGCTTTTGTTTTTAATAATTGAACACTCATGATTTTATTTTTGGTTTGTGGATTTATTTTTATTTTTTTAAAAATTATGTATAATAAAGTTTTTCTAAATTTGTAAAATTGCTATATGTTTCAGACCATCTCTTTGGGTCCGTGTACAATATTTTAACAGATTTACCTAAGGATACACTGCATGCATACAATATATTTTTGAGGTTGAGCTTAAGTTTGGTTTTATTCAGTTTTTTCTTATACTTACAGTATGTGCACCAACAGTTCCCTCATGATAGGACTATAAAAAAATCCTTTTCCTTTTTTTTTTCTCTCTGTCTTGAGAGCACATTTTAGTTCCTTTTTTTCCAATAAGCTTAGGCACAAATTTGCTATATTGACATACAATAATAATTTGTATAATAATGTATTTATATTAACTTAATTCATATTAACTTAATTATTTATTTTACAGTAATAATTCATTTACTAACCCTAAATCATTTTTCAGAAAAATTATAACAAAACAACTAATTACTTTATCAGGTGTATCAACTTGCCGAGTCTTGTTCTGAGCAATACAACTAAGTTACTTTCGTTGAAAACAGTTAATACAAACTGGACCATTCACTATAATTCCCACCGAATCAGTTTGCAAAGAATTGTGGATCAACTGGGTCACAGCTGACGAGCTATAGGTATTTATATTCTTATGTATGACCTCTTCTTATCTAAGGTCAACCTGATACAGTGAAGTTTTGTTATGCAGCTGTGAATGCGACGGGAAAGTAGAAGCATCAGACGTGAATCTGACATACTGCAGATTTTTATGTGTGTCCAGTTGGCTATGAGTATGTGACATGCATATGGCTGCTGCTAAATCTTCAATTGCTGCCCTGTAATAGAATTTCTTGACTCAAATGTCATCTTCTCTTGTCACATCTCTAAGCCTCTTATCAGAGAATGCAGTTCACTTTTGATAGAATTACCAGATGAACTTGTAAGATGGATTTCAGGCTGTTCGAAATGTCTAAACCCTAGTATGTGTGTTGGTTCAGCACAGAAGCAACCAGACAGCACAAACCACTACTAAAGGCACAAAGAGAAAAAAAAAATGTGGACAAAACACTTGAACATAGAAAAAGCCTAATACTCAAAAAGTGCTTGGAAAATAATACTTTCTCTGTCTACCACAACCATTCAGCTACTCCTCACAGTTTTGGTAGTGAAGGTTAGAAAACAAATAATAGTAGCTGACTGGCTAATAGAGAAAACTAATTTTGGATTATAAGGCTTTACATGGATTTACTTTTGATAGTTACTACAAACTTCAATTGAGATCATACAGTTCATTATGTGAGTAAATAATAAAGAGCACTGTGACCCTTTTTTTTTTTTTTAATTCAATGATGGCACACATGAAAGGGGTTCGTAGAACTCCAGCCTCAACTCTTTCTGTCCCGTCTGATTTTGCCTCTGGTGCTTGTTGGGAATCTGTGCAGCTTTGCTCCCTCTTTCTGTCCCCACTGTGGGCCTTTGAATTTTCATTGAAGGTTATTGCAGTAGGCACCAACTGATTGTCAAAGGCATGCCTCCCAGGTAGCCAGAATTATTATTAATGAGAATGAAATATGTGAGCAGCTGACACAGTGCCTGCACCACATCCCTAACATTTCAAAACCGACACTGGGCTTTTTTATGTGCGTTTTAAAAATTATACCTTCCAGGTGCTGCTGGTACATATACAACATACAGTATATATCAGTAGATTTCAATTTAAAAAAAATCCTTTTTTTTTCCCTTACAATATTCATTTAAAAATCAGACATACAAATGCAGGGGTAGGAGGTTTACATATTAACCTCTACTATGGAAGTAAACAAATTGCTTCACACAGGTTCAATAATATTTCCACAGGTAATTCCCTCAGAAATACCCAACAGCAGCAGTGGCTGGTCCATAAGGGGCGCAGGGACGCTGCCCCCCTAATCTTCATGCGTAGAGCTGGACACATAGATTTCTACAAGCTTTTTTTTTTTTAAGAACATGATTAGAGTCTGAGGCTCTAATTGGCTTTAAAATGATTGGGCTCAGGGCGCAGAGCCAATCCATGTGTGACATTAGCGAATCAACATTCGCTATTGTCTTCCTGCTTCTCCTCATGGCCAGTCAGGACAGGAAGCGGGTCTTAAGACCAGATTGGCCTGGAGAAGCCGGGGGAAGCCACCCGCGACCTGAATGTGGTAAGTTTGGACCTGGCGGGGGAGTTTGTTTGCCGTCCCCCCAAAAAATGGAGCACCAGCTGCCACTGCTCCACAGTTGCCCATGCCATCACACTGCCTCCACCATGTTTTACAGATGACGGTGTGTGCTTTGGATCATGAGCTGTTCCAAGCCTTCTCCACACTTTTTTCTTCCCGTCATTCTGGTACAGATTAATTAGATTTGTTTCATCCGTCCAAAGAATGCTTTTCCAGAACTGGTCTGGCTTTTTTAGCAGTTTTTTTGGCTTTTCTATTCTTCAGGCTTATGAACAGTTTGCACCTTGTGGTGAACCCTCTTTATTTGCTCTCGTAAAGTCTTCTCTTGATTGTAAACGTTGACAGTGATATGCCCACCTCCTGGAGAGTTTCCTTCACTTGCCTGGACGTTGTAAATGGGCTTTTCTTTACCATAGAGAGGATCCTGCGATCATCCACCACTGTTGTCTTCTGTGGATGGCCCAGGCCTTTTTATGTGGCTGAGCTCACCAGTGCATTCTTCTTTCCTCAGAATGTAGAAAACTGTTGATCTGGCCACTCCTAATGTTGCTGCTATCTCTCTTATGGATTTGTTTAGTTCTTGAAGCCTTACAGTGGCCTGTTTCACGTGTATGGACAGCTCATTTGAACGCATGATGTAGGTTCAACACAATAGATTCCAAATGCAAATACCACACTTAAAATCAACTCCAGACCTTTTACCTGCTTAATTGATGAAGGAATATTGGAGTAGCTCACACCTTCTTTTGATTCAATTGTCCAATTACGCTGGTCCCTTTGAAAAAAGGCGATGGCTATTCTTTAGAGCTGTATTTCCTAAACACTTCCTCCAATTTGGATGTACATCCATTATATAACTATAGCTTGAATATGTTTGGGTAAATACCTGAAAAAAACTAAACTTGTATGCATGTCCTAATATATATGGACCCAACTGTGTGTGTATATTATATATAATAAAATAAAGTAGTGCAGCGCAATAAATGATAAAATGAATAGATAAATCAATGAGATTAAAAAACTGTCCCAGAAGGAGTCAAAACAAGTCCCAATATAAAGTGCCTGTGCAAAACAATAGCAGCTTCAAGTGGAAATGGTGACACAATCCAGTAAATCTCTGTGGTGGTGATCCCTTCACCGAAAGTAAGGATGGCCTCTCACCTCCCTGCTTCGACCTACAATAGGTCACAAAGCAGTATGCAGCTAATTTAAAACTCTGGTCTCCAACCGTCAGGAATCCCTCTCAAACGCAAGGAAAACAACCAGGTCCACAATGGTATCCAGCATACATAAGGGTAAAAGAAGGGGACAACCTAGTGCTCTCTGTATTGAATGTGAATTTATTTGCACAAGTAGAAACAAAAGAATAACACTCACATTAACCAGCACTCAGTCCTGAGTGTCGGCGCTGTGTGTAAACAATGGAATCCAAAATGGCCGCGGGTGACGTCACTCGTGCTCCCTGTCCCTCACACGCGTTACGTCCAGGCGGGACTTCCTCAGCGTGGGGGCAGGGTAGCGACGAGTGGACCCACTATAGCTATATGCTGTAGTGCAGTAATGGAGACCGCTAATGGACCAACCGGGTCCCGCAGTTCAGTTGGCCAATAGCAGCACTACAAGGATGTCACCTGACTAGATGCGCTGTCATGGAGACTGCTGATGGACCAATCGGGTCCCGCGGTTCACTTAACCAATGACAGCGCTAGGTAAATGTCACATGACGAGATTGTGTATATTGTATACCGCTGCAGCACGGTTACTATAGCAGAGTGGGCGGCATAATATCTTAGAACAGAGCGGCATAATACATTTGAACTAGGCGGCAAGATACTTTCAGACTGAGCTCAATTGCAACCTAATTAAGGCAGCTGCAGATAATGCACCATATAGGAAAAAATGTCAGTGGATACCAATTTATAACTAACACCATTCAGTGCATTGTCAGTAAAAGCAAATCCAATTAAAGGGGCGCTCCACACTACTAAAAATAGAACATATACACAAAATTTAACATCACCCCTAAAATACAGGGGAATAAATACCTTTTGTTTTCTAAAAAGTATAAAAAGAGTGACGTCATTCCACAGCCATTTTTGGAATTAATAAACCATACATAATAAATACATGATAATTAAAACACATAAGTATCAATAAGATCCATACAAATAAATCTTTAAGAATAATTCTAAAATTAGAAAACAAATGCGATTAAAATGGACAGGATATGAAAATTAAAAAATATGGGAATTAATAATATAAAAATATTAATTAAGACACCATATGGATATTAAGACATTCCCCAACACGCACATGGAGAGCTCTCGATGTGCGACCCACATATTGTAGGCCGCAATCACATTCTAACATGTACACAACACCTATTGTAGTACATATTTTTACCTCTATTAGTACATGTAATTTATTTTTATATAAAAACATAGGATCCCCATACAATGCTCTGTATGTATCCTGGTCACTTAATAGTCTCATCATTTCTGTTTGGTAATAAGTCTTGCTCATTACCACTAGCCCACCTCCTTTATCAGCCCGACGGATAACAATGTCGTTCATCTTTTCTAGGGAAGTGATACCTCGTTTGATTTGCTGTGAGTCTTTGACCTTTTTGATTTTGAGGTTATCAAGGTCACTACAGACCATATTCTTGAAGACATCTAAGTGTCGATTATCATTACAAGGAGGGTTAAAACTGATTTATTCCCAAGATTGGAATGTATGTTAGTAACCTGGGAAGAATTCCTCTGGATCGGGTCTGTTAAAAAATATTTCTTCATATTCAATGTACAAATGAATTTCTGTACATTAATTTAAGTTTGAAATTTGTTCAAATTACGGATCGGGGCAAATTTAAGGCCCCTATCTAGAACCTTAGTCTCATCCTCTGTCAATGCTACACCACTAAGGTTAAAGATCCCGTCTCCCCCCCCCCCTACATCCTCTCTGTTTTTTATTTTTAGAGTGGACTGGGTGGTTCCTGATGCTCCTTGTGGGTATGGTTGTTCCGTCCAATCTCCCATCCACGTGGGAGTTTGTGGTGGAGGATCCCTCCAGCAGGGAGGTGAGAGGCCATCCTTACTTTCGGTGAAGGGATCACCACCACAGAGATTTACTGGATTGTGTCACCATTTCCACTTGAAGCTGCTATTGTTTTGCACAGGCACTTTATATTGGGACTTGTTTTGACTCCTTCTGGGACAGTTTTTTAATCTCATTGATTTATCTATTCATTTTATCATGTATTGCGCTGCACTACTTTATTTTATTATCCCTATGAGGCATTTTTTTGAATTAACCTTAAGTTGCAGCAGGCATTCTAGACTTGGTTATTATTTTTTCTGACAGCGCTGAGTACTCTCCATATATGTATATTATACACACACACACACACACACACACACACACTCACTGGCCACACATGCCCTCTGTTCTGAGCTGCATAAGAGCTGGGGGGAGGAGGAGAAGCAGCAGGGCACTGAGCATGCCAGTGAAAGGCTGTGCGGGGGGGGGGGGGTGTCATGTCAGGACAAGTCTGATCATTGGAAGAGAATACACAGAGTTTCCAGCATAGCTAGAGCCGTGACCACGGTGTGTTCTCTTGCTTAGTGTGGTCAGTTTTTAATAGGAGAGCAGAGGGACTAGCAGGAACACCAGGAATTTGACATGAAGGAAACAATACAAAGACAACAGGATACTTTCTCATACAAGTATATGGTACAGCAGATATCGGGTATATGAATTGATGGAGTAACAAATGTTTTAAGGTATGAGGACAATGGGAGTATTGTTAAACACATCCCATTCTGCCTAAAAAGGAGTGCTGTCTATAAAATGCACTTTGATGTTATTATGCCTGAACATCAATGAGAAATCCTTACAACTACTCAAAAAAATTAAGCACACGTATACAGCAAGTACAGTAATGAAATCAAACAACATCAGAGTCCACTGTTGTACAAGTATGGAATCCATGAGACATCAGTCAACAACAGCTATTCAAGCCATAATCCTGTAAAAAATGAATTTATAATAATAAAGTAGAAAGACAAGAAAAAAATGTAAACGTAAATAAAATGAAAAAAAAAAAAAAAAAAAAACACAAACTAGACAAAGAATAAATTTAAGAGGAAGATAAAAAAATAAATAAAATTAAAAAAAAAAAACAGAAGAAAACTTGGGGGTATATTTCAAAAGAAATTATTGTTGACATTCACCAAATACTCTGAATCAGTGAGGAGGTTTGAATTGGCTGGAAGTTTGTATGATGCCATATAAATAAATTGTACCCAGTTTGTTCTATAAATTGATTGTACTCATTTGTTCTTTAAATAGATTGCACCCAGCTTGTTCTAAAAATAGATTGCACCTGCTTATTTTATAAATAACTTGACAATGCTTTATCTATAAATAGATTGAACCCAGTTTGTTTTATAAATATATTGAACCTGGTTGCTCTATAAATAGGTTGCATTCAACTTTTTCTATAAATAAAATGCAACCAGCCTTTTTTGTAAATAGATTGCACCTACTTGTTTCATAAATAGATTACAAGCAGTTTACAAAAAAAGATTGCATCTGCTTTTTCTATAAAAAGATTGCACCCAGCATGTTCTATAGGTGGATTGCACTTAAATGTTCAATAAGTTGATGTTCTATTGCACCTTGTCCAATAAATAGACTGCACCCAGATTGTTTCATAAAGAGATTGTACCGTACTTGTTTTAGAAGAGGCTTTACATCTTTACTGAAGCTTTAAAAGAGAACTATGACCAAAGTTCTTTTGCGCCTAATGTCAGAATTTGCCCAGATGCCTGATTGGCAGCTAGCTCACCCTCTAAGTGCACCACTGAGAACCTGGGCCAGCGGCTCCCACTCCCTCCACAGCCTAGCACTCCAGTGAGTGCTGTAGGGGCAGAGTACAGAGCTGGTGATGGACAGTGTGGTTCTATGTTCAGAGCAGACCCAAGAACTGAGCGCCCAGTGGTATTTGATTTCTCAGTTCTTGGCATAGAGCTGTCAGTGGAAGCTATCTAGGTGAGTTTGTTTGATTGTTTTTTTTTTTTTTTACATTCCTGCTCTTCTCTTTTAAAGGGTTAGTTGAGTTTTACCAAAAATGCAGGTAAAATATTCCTGTAAGTAAAAACAAACTGCAGCTTTGACTACAGTTGGATAATGTCCTTGCTATAGGTGTCAGTCATTTATGTACTTCCTGAAGCCTGACTGAGAAACTCCCAGAGATCATCATCCTGTCCTGACATGGTGCTAGGGCATTGCCAAGACACTCCAGCCATTGCTGCTCACCCCCATCATCACAGAGGTGAGCTCTCAAACCTCTGCACTTGTGTGGTCTACCATCTCCTCCATCTCGGCATTAATAAACTCAGAGTTAGTGTGACAGGGTAAAAAAAAAAAAACACACACAAGGGGATTTGAATAGACTGGTAGTGTCTTAGCAATGTCCTAGCAACAAGGCAGGATGGGTTGGTGCCATCTCTGGAAGTTTTTCTGCTGGGTTTCGGAAGGTATGTAAATAACCTACAGCTATAGCAAGGGCATTATTTAACTTTGATTACAGATGCACAGTTTCCTTTTATCTACAAACACCCCTAACCTGCATAGGAATTTTTTGGCAAAAAGTGAACTAAACATTTAATGACATAAATAACCTAATGGCTCATATGTGAGGGTATGGGGGGGGGGGGGGGAAAGTTGCAGTAGAAAGGAATAGAACTATGAGCAACACGCCCACATTGCTTTTTTATTTAAATAAACCAATATTGTGTTCAAGTTGTAATTAGTTTACATTCTAATTATTTATTTAAATAGATGCAGAAAAATGGAAATGTTTCAAACGCCTTTTTTTTATTTTTTTAGAAAATTCAGCTTGTTTTATATTTATGACATAAATAATTACATGATTCATCTGTGAGGCTACCATGAAATAAACTAGCAGTAATAAAGAGTAGAAACAGAAATAAAACATTTACTGTATACAATTAGTCTTGCCCAAACAAGGGGGGGGGGGAAAGGAAAATGAAAAGGGAGGATGTGTGCCGAGTTGCCGCGGGAGACCATCCAAGAGGTGGTAGCACTCTGCGCCTGATGTCCGATAAAGCATGGGTAAGCAGCTGAGGCCCCCCCATTCCCCATTTCAACTTCTGAAGACTTGTTAAGCTTGATGCTGTATGAGATGTTTTCTTATTTTGATTTATTGATCAAATCACAATCAAAACAGGAAACCACCTTTCAGCAGTTTAGGATGTAGGATGTACAGGAGAAAACTGATTTACGATTGGTTGCTTTGGGTTACTTCACATCACTATTCTTCACAATGTTATTAAAGTCCAACAATTTGCCTCTTTTCTTCTCTTTTTCCTAAATACCCACAACCCCTTGCCAGCAGTCATATGCATCTGCTATTGTCCTGACTATATTGAAATAACAGCTGAACACGGGCAAAAAGGAAATGTCATGTCATTATGTCTGAAAGCCCTTTTTTTATATAGAATACAGCTGGCTTTTTATTCATGACATGAATGATTAGATGTGTCATATGTGAGGCTACCCGGGAATAAAGTAGCTGTAATAAAATATAAAGACATGATAGGGCATATTTATCACCACATAAAACAAGCTGGCATTTTAATGTCTTAAACCGGCTGGTGTACCCATTGATCTTACAAAGTTTTGTGCCTAGGTTGGTTTTTTATTACGCTGGGTCTATATTTCCCTTTAGCTTCTTAAAAATATAGCTCAGATTTTTTTTTTCATGTCACACTGTACTGACAGGAAAGTCCTTTGCTAAATTCATTGAGTCTCAGCTATACACTATAAAATAAAATGTAGAATTCAGAAGCCCTAAAAGCGGTTTAAATACAATATGCCTTGTAATTGGGATTATTAAAAACAAATATGTTTATGTCTTTAAACTCTTAAAAGACTGTAGCTACTTTTGGTTTTCATAGCTGCCTTAGATTCACAATTAAAGTCAACATTCATTAAGTCTTGGATATATCAGCAACGTGTTAGAACATTCCAGGCTGTATTTACCGTAATGGACATCTTGGGCCAGTAGCTAGGGCAGAAGGGTTAGAATTGTAGCACCAAGCCTCAAAATTTAGATTGTAATAACTTTTTTTCTCTTAGTTTATTTCCCTGTTCTTTTCATCTCCATGGAATTGTGGTTTAAAATCAGCAAAAGAACTGTAAAGGTGAAGAGGCTGCAGAAGGTGTTGAAATGAATGAGAAGATTCTGTACAGTTGGGAGCTATTAAAATCATCTTTCTTTTCTCTTGTATGGTGGTCTGTACAGAGGAAAAGCAGTCAGCATCCGGCCTTCCATAAAACATTCTAAAATAATTTTTACTAAAATAATGAGATAAAAGAAGGGGTGGAGCTTGTACAAATGGGGTCATTCTGGAGTACTGAGGGTAGAAGAATCTCAAAATACAGCAGATTTTAAATGTGACTCGTGTCCTTGTTAAGGAGATCTTCTTTCAGGTGTTAAGTACTGTCTGTTTCCCATTGAGGAAAGCTTCCCTCACTTCCTAAGGTTTGAAACCTTCCTCACTTTGCTAGAAAATGTGTTTTCATTTCTTGGGTGGATGTACTTTCCCTTGCTATCTTTTTATATACTTTTCAATCCTTCGAAAGTTTCATTGCCTTGTTATGCAGTTTTTTTGACAGTTCTTTTCTGCTCCCTGGAACAGCATAGTCATGCAGGTAATGGTTTGAATGATGTGTAATCCTACTTAGTGTCATTCATCCTAGAAGACAAGCAGCTGACAGGACTGAAGAAGGACTTGGAGGGAAGCATTGGATCATTGATAGAATTTGTATGTCTTTGGCATTCTTTTTTTAAGGGAGGAGGAGTAAGACATTTTTCAAAAATATATTCAAACTGCAGGTCTGCTTTGCAACATAATCATTTTGATCCTGTGATGGACCTTAAAAGGCATTTACTTATTTCTAGTACCGACTACATTTTACATTTAATTTAAATCGAATACTTGAGCTATTGCATGTTCAGCTTGCTGAGTTAGAGTCTATGAGCACAAAATTAACTAACATTCCCAGAAAATGTCTCATCATCTTAGCTCAAACTAGAGAAAGAGGGTTGTTAAACAGTGAGCAGAGAGAAAAGATCAGCAGGATATGAACAAATGTCCAAAATGTCAGGTAATGGAAGACATTTAATGCAGAGTAGAGTCTTGTAATATTAAATATGCTTTATAGGTGTCATGTTCAGGCATAATGCACTACAGCTGTGACAAAAGCTGGTTGGCTACATATGTCAATAGCGGGCTCTTCAACTGGAGCTATACGCCAAACGCCGGTGATTAAGCTGACATCTGATGTCGTCCTGGCCTGGACCTCTCTCAATCAATCTTAATTTTTATGAGGAAATTCAAAATCTAGCAATCCTAATTCATATGAAGAAATTCCCAATCTAAAGTTCACCATTTTAATGAACAGTCACTGATATGAAGGAACTGTGTGTAAACAGAATGCTGCTTTCTCACTTTTGAATAATAATGCAGTATAGGTCTACTTATAGACCAAACTAAATTAAGCTTTACACCTTTTTCCAGCTGTTCTTTTGAAAGGCCCCCACAATCGCCCCTCTGGGGTGTCAGTAATGGATGTCTCTTCCCTGTCTGGGTTGTTGGTAGAATAGGGCTTTGACTCCAGTGAGTAAAACAATACAAAATATATATTATAAATATTGATGCATTTGCATTTATATGCATATGAACAGTATTCTCACAAAAGTGAGTACACCCCTCACATTTTTGTAAATATTTTATTATATCTTTTCATGTGACAACACTGAAGAAATTACACTACAATGTAAAGTAGTGAGTGTACAGCTTGCATAACAGTGTACATTTGCTGCCCCTTCAAAATAACTCCATACAAAGCCATTGTCTTAACCGCTAGAAACAAAAGTGAGAACCCCCTAAGTGAATATGTCCAAACTGGGTCCAAAGTGTCAATATTTTGAGTGGCCACCATTATTTTCCAGCACTGCCTTAACCCTCTCTGGCATGGAGTTCACCAGAGCTTAACAGGTTGCCACTGGAGTCCTCTTCAACTCCTCCATGATGATATCATGGAGCTGGTGGATGTTAGAGACCTTGCGCTCCTCCACCTCCCTTTGCGGATGCCCAACAGCTGTGCAATAGGGTTTAGGTCTGGAGTCATGCTTGATCAGTCCAACACCCTTACCATCAGCTTCTTTAGCAAGGCAGTGGTTGTCTTGGAGGTGTGTTTGGGGTCCTTATCATGTTGGAATACTGCCCTGCGGCCCAGTCTCTGGAGAGAGGGGATCATGCTCTGCTTCAGTATGTCACAGTACATGTAGGCATTCATGGTTCTCTCAATGAACTGTAGCTCCCCAGTGCCGGCAGCACTCATGCAGTTCCAGACCATGACACTCCCATCACCATGCTTGACTGTAGGCAAGACACACTTGTCTTTGTACTCCTCACCTGGTTGCTGCCATCACACACGCTTGACACCATCTGAACCAAATAGGTTTAACTTGGTCTCATCAGACCACAGGACATTGTTCCAGTAATCCATGTCCTTAGTCTGCTTGTCTTCAGCAAACTGTTGGCTTTCTTGTGCATCATCTTTAGAGGAGGCTTCCTTCTGGGAGGACAGCCATGCAGACCAATTTGATGCAGTATGCGGTGTAGGGTCTGAGCACTGACAGGCTGACCCCCCCACCCCTTGAACCTCTGCAGCAATGCTGGCAGCACTCATATGTCTATTTCCCAAAGACAACCTCTGGATATGACATCCCCAACAGTTAGAAAGCACTCATAGGGAACACATTTAACCCTTTGATCGCCCTTGGTGTTAACCTCTTCCCTGCCAGTGTCATTTGTACAGTGGCAGTGAATTTTTTAGCACTAATCACTGTATTGGTGTCACTGGTCCCCAAAAAGTGTCACTTATGCCGCGTACACACGAAGGGACTATCCCGTGGGATTGTCCGCTGGACTCAAGTCCACCGGACAATCTCCTCGTGTGTGGGCGCCGGCGGACTTTTTGGTCCGGCGGACTAGGTTTTAAGTTTTGTTTTAAAATTGTCCGCTGGACTTGGCAGTCCGGCGGACAATCCCGCCGTTAGTAGGCTAGTCCGCCGGACTTTTGAAATGAACGGACTTGCCGCTCATTGGAAAGTCCGTTCATTCCCGCAGACTTTTTCCAGCGGATTGTCCGCCGGAGAAGTCCGGGCGTGTGTGGGCAAGTCACACGCTCGGAAGTCCGGGCGTGTGTGGGGAAGTCCCGCCGGACTAGGTCCGGCGGACAAAGTCCGAACGTGTGTACGCGGCATGAGTGTCAGATGTGTCCGTTGCAATGTCACAGTCCTGCTAAAAATCACTGATCGCTGCCATTACTAGTAAAAAAAAAAAAATCCATAAATACATCCCATAGTTTGTAGGCACTATAATCTTTGCGCAAATCAATCAATATACGCTTATTGGATTTTTTTTTACCAAAAACATGTATCAGAATACATATTGGCCTAAATTGATGAAGAAATTAGTATTTTTACTGTTTTTTATTGGATATTTTTTATAGCAGAAAGTAAGAAATATTGTTTTTTTTCCCAAAATTTTCTTCTTTTTTTTTTGGTTATAGAGCAAAAAATAAAAACCGCAGAGGTGATCAAATACCACCAAATTGTGGGGAAAAAAAGGACATCCATTTTATTTGGAAACAGCGTCGCGCGACCGTGCAACGGTCAGCTAAAGCAACACAGTGCAATAGGAAAGGGGGTAAACCTTCTGGAGCTGAAGTGGTTAAATGATTAATTTTAACATTGTTGTATAGATATTTTTACCATTAGAAAAGAATAACGGTTCACAATATTTTAGTTTGTTTGTCGTTAAGCACCAGTAAAAGTACACAGTGTCCTTCCCTTAAGGGTTCTTTTGCTTGATATACTGTATATACCAAGTTACTGTATGTGTGCACAATTCTACCTGGACTCCTATCAGGAACTTTTGTTGACAATATCTGTTTGTACATTGGATGTATGTACTATTATCAATGTTTTCTTATATAAAGCTTGTAATATTTCCATACTGGTGCTCATCAATATATAGTTAATGTAATATGCCGGTTGCAATAGTATCTCTGCTCCTAATGAATTTTATTAGATAGCTGGTTAATTTGCCAGGAAGGTTCACAGAGGCCCGTCCTGGGTGGGGGCACTGCCAACTTTATTATCAATCTCACTCTTCCACTAAGCAAAGGTTCTGCCTACAGGTTTACTGCAATATCCAATTTTTCCAAATAAAGGGCTACACATAAATCATAGAAAACAGTAACAAATCCTCAAATACCATATTACGCCCTTACTCCAGTAGTTTCTCCTGAGAAGAGAAGCACTTATCTTACCTAACTCTCTTTGAATCTGACCTTCTGCCATTGCCATGGGAACATGCACAAAAAAATTAGAGTGGAATTTAAACATGAAACTCGTCGAACACAAGAAAGTAAAAATCCACCTTTTCACACCATGTTCTTGTAATATTTTTTCAATAAAGTAAAGTTTGTTGAGAGGATCTCAAGTGCTACAAAACAGAGTGAACTTCTTGTGTGCTTCAATGTAGTAATATGTGAGAGGGCTTAAAGGGAAAGTATAGTGCATTTTCTCTGACCAATGTGTGACATATGCACTTTATTTTGTGTTCAAGTTTACATGTGTTAATTCATATGCACTTTACTTTGTGTCTAAGTTTACATGTGTTGCCTTTTATTAGTGTGCTTTTAGTTTCTTTCTCACAGAGCATGTTTGCACTTTATTTCATATAATTTATACAGCGCAGCACTACTTTTACTATATTTTTTTATAGTGCATTTTCATTAAGGCCATTCTATAGAATGACCTGCTGCTGTGCATTAAATGCATGTAAATGTGCATTGCATTTGGGCTAACTATTCATTTGAATGGGCTGCCTAATGCAGCACCACATAACAAAATTATTTTGTGCAACATTTTCAGCAGCACACCACAACACATGGTAGTGCTGTAAGGTGAGTTAGGCCCCTTTTACACTGGGGCGGTTTGCAGGCGCTATTGCGCTAAAAATAGCGCCTGCAAACTGACCCGAAACAGCTGTTGCTGTGTCTTCAGTGTGAAAGCCCGAGGGCTTTCACACTGAAGCGGTGCGCTTGCAGGACGCTGAAAAATGACCTGCAAGCCACATCTTTGGTGCGTTGTAGGAGCGGTATATTTACTGCTCCTATAGCGCCCGTTCCCATTGAAAACAATGGGGCAGCGCTCCGAACCCGCCCGCAAAACGCCGCTGCAGCGGTATTATTAACCCTTTTTCGGCCGCTCGCATGGGGTAAAACCGCCCGCTAGCGGCCGAAATGCGCCGCTAAAACGACGGTAAAGCGGCGCTAAATATAGCGCGGCTTTACCACCAGCGCCCCCAATGCCCCAGTGTGAAACTAGCCTTAGGGTACCATTTAGAATTAATTAACATGGCTATGCACATTATACTAACACACTTGTGTAAATGAGACCTTTTCATGCAGCTTTTAACCACTTGACCGCCAAAAGATTTTACCCCTTTTATGACCAGTGGATTTTTTCCTATTCAGCACTGTGCTATTTTAACTGGCAATTGCTCAGTCATGCAACATTGTATGCAAATTAAATGTATATACATTTTTTCACATAAATAGAGATTTCTTTTGGTTGTATTTAATCATCACTGTATTTTTTACTTTTTGCTTTATAGGGGCTCGTTCACACCATACGTGCATGAAAACGTATGGGAACTGAAGGGAAAACAGCAGAGATTTCACTTGCAAAGACATCGGTTTCACATCAGTTTTTTATGTGTGTTGACATCAGTTTACATGCACATCAGTTATGTGCCCATGTTGAAGACATTTCAGTTTTTTTTCGTGTACAAAAAAACTACATAAACGTTGCAGATTCCTGTGCAGAAAAAATCCACACGTGGAGTGAACAGGACACATGGAAAAAAAAATCCACACGTTGTGGAGTGAACAGGACACATGTTGTTTTTTGTGCTTTTGCAGAATGCATGCAGAAAACTACTGATGTCTCTGTACCATGTGGTGTGACGGAGGCCTAAATTTTTTTTAAGAATACTGTTACCAGTGAAGTTTAGCGTCATCATAACTGGCATGACAGTGATCAGGAATACTGACTGGTGACAAAATGACAGAATTCCAAAAAAATTATATTTATATATATTTATATTATATATTATAATGTTTGAACTTTTTTTTTTTTAAACATACTCTCATCAGAGTTGTTCAGTGTCACCATAGTGACACTGTACTACTCTGGGGGAGTGATCAGGGATTTTTTTATAAGCAATAGTTTTAACGATCGTGAATGGCTTGCATTCATGACAGCTTGCTTACTATTGTGATTGGTTACAGGTAATCACATGGTACAGGGTGCCAGGTATCATGGGATAGCTGTAGGCCATTCGCAGCATCACAATAGTAAGAAAGCAATCATGAATGGAAGCCATTCAAGGCTGTTTGTTTACATGCAATCATGTGATCTCTATAAATGGTCATAGTAATCACATGTTTACCTGACCACTTTCCCCGACACAGTGGCATGCCAGTGCACTGCAAAGTCCCAGTACATCCTGCAGCTACCACACTCTCGCAGTAAATGTACTGTTGGTGGGTAGCAAGTGGCTAAAGTAATTTTTGTTATGTCTTTCACATTTCTTCCTCTTTGTTTTTCCATATTACTGTTACGATTCTAAAGTACACATATGATTAAATAAATATGGGGGCTGCCTTTGGTGACCTCCTGAAATTTTTAGCGATCTAGCTGTTATGCTAACTTTTTAGCTTTAAACTTTTTCAGTCAAAGAAAACCAAAAAAAAACAGATCAAAAGTAGAGAAAAAGCCCTTATTTGCATAACAAGGTCCGTTACTCAAAGTACTAGTTCAGCATGACAGCCAGGCAATTAGAGTTATCAGAGGAAAAGGTCAACAATGACAAGTCAGTGTTCCTTTTGCAACAGGATTCTTTTGAATATTGAGAACTGAATATTTGCCACAAGAGTGAACAAAGCTTTAGTGGCTCTCTAATAAACAGCTGTTGACATTAATGATCAGTCACACTGGGAGTGCATTGTTTTTATTGAGTCAGCTAGTTCATAGGTGTGTTGTGGGATGAGGCTAGTTCATAGGTGTGTTGTGGGATGAGGCTAGTTCATAGGTGTGTTGTGGGATGAGGCTAGTTCATAGGTGTGTTGTGGGATGAGGCTAGTTCATAGGTGTGTTGTGGGATGAGGCTAGTTCATAGGTGTGTTGTGGGATGAGGCAGTACAGCAGAACCATTGTGTAGCACTGCACATAAATTAATATAAAATATGCAACAAAAAGCTTTTTTAAAACATTAACATACATTGATAGGATTGAAAGAAAAATTAGAAAGACTAAATATCCACCTAAGATTTAAAAGGTGAATGATTAAGCAAAACTTCCCTTGATCCCCACATCAACACAGACAGTGTTGATGTGGGAATCCCTCCTGCGTGGTTGTCTTCTCCCAGTGGGGAGGGGGCAGGGGAGGATGGTAGAAGCCACCACCGCTGGGCGATGACTGCTAGCGGCTATAGCAGCTGCTGTCGATAATCACAAGAAAATCCGGCAGGCTGGTTGTACCCAAGTTGATTGATTGATGAACTTGGTACATTCAGCCTGCCTAATAATGGTTCGAATCTCAGTCAGTTCCTGGTGAACCAGCCAAGATGTATGGCCGTCCTAAGTGGTTGATACCCAATTGGTCAAATGCATATGTATGTGTGATATTGGAATGCATGCTTCTGTAGTAGTTAGCATAGCACATATTTTTACAAAGCATCCTTTCCTCACATAAAGGCCCAATCCACACCCTATAAATGAATACACATAATCCTATAAAAATAATCAGCAAAACACATCCAAAAGCTATCATATAACGTTAGCGTTATTATATAAACAGGTTCAAAGTGTCCATTGAAGCAGATTATGGGTTTTTTGAACATTATGTTCTAAATCATAGCCTTCAGGGACAGTGACGGCTGTGAAAAGTTCAATGTTCTCTGTAAAGCATTGTGGAAAACAGTCAGTGCGATACACAAGCGTAAAAAAAAAAAATAACTTTCCATTTTTTTTTTTATTCAGTTTTGAGGATAGAACCTGCTCTATAGTATTACTGCTGATACATTCAGGTTGGGGGAAGAACAGAGAAAGCCTTCCTGTTTACTGAATGCCTAAGAAAATTAGTGATGTTTAAAAAAAGTCTAAGGTGCCAAAAGGACAAAGCAAAGGGAGAGGGTACTGGAAACATATTTCATGTATTTGAAGCCAGAACATTTTTTGTCATTTTAAATAGCGCCGGGAACCTTTGTCACCAGGACAAAATGTGATGGAAATTCCAAATAGGTGTCATCAGAACAGAAGATGAAGAGAATGTTTTCCAAGGGGGACACTTGCTTTAGTGACAGAGAAACAAGAAAATGTTTTTTAAAACATGAAAAAAAAAAGATAAAAACAGAAGCCCACAAAAGCAAAAGAGGGCAGCCAACCAATAAATACACATTTTATTGGTGTCACCACAATAGATTTGTATCTATCTGATTGGTGGTCTGGATAATTGCACAGTACCATGCTTTGTACTGATTTGTTAAGTGAAGGCTTTTATGAGGATATAAAGGTACCCATACAGTGAGGGAAAAATGTACTTGATCCCCTGTTGATTTTTTATGTTTGCCCACTAACAAAAAAAATGATCAGTCTATAATTTTAATGGTAGGTTTATTTTAACAGTGAGAGACAGAACAACAACAAAGATATCCAGGAAACCACATTTAAAAAATATATAAATTGATTTGCATTTTAATGAGTAAAATAAGTATTTGATCCCCCATCAATCAGCAAGATTTCTGGCTCCCAGGTGTCTTCTATACAGGTAACGAGCTGAGATTAGGAGCACTCTCTTAAACGGAGTGCTCCTAATCTCAGCTTGTTACCTGTATAAAAGAAACTTGTCCACAGAAGCAGTCAATCATATTCCAATCTCTCCAGCATGGCCAAAACCAAAGAGCTGCCCAAGGATATCAGGGACAAGACTGTAGACCTACACAAGGCTGGAATGGGCTGGGTTACAAGACCACCACCAAGCAGCTTGGTGAGAGGGTGACAACAGTTGGTGCGATTATTTGCAAATGGAAGAAACACAACATAACTGTCATCTCCCTCGGTCTGGGGCTCCATGCAAGATCTCACCTTGTGGAGTTTCAATGATCATGAGAATGATGAGGAATCAGAACAGAACTATACAGGAAAATCTTGTCAAGGCTCTTAAGGCAGCTGGAACCATAGTCACCAAGAAAACAATTAGTAATACACTAAACCGTGAAGGACTGAAATTCTGCAGTGCCTGGAAGGTCCCCCTGATCAAGACAGCACATGTACAGACCCATATGAAGTTTGCTAATGAACATCCGAATGATTCAGAGGAGAACTGGGTGAAAGTGTTGTGGTCAGATGAGACCGAAATCAAGCTCTTTGGCATTAACTAAACTTGCCATGTTTGGAGTAGGAGAAATGCTGCCTATGACCCCAAGAACACCACCCTCACAGTCAAACATGAAGGTGGAAACCTAATACTGTGGGAGCGTTTTTTCTGGCACAGGACAACTTCACTGCATCAAAGGGACGATGGGCGGGGCCATGTACCATCAAATCTTGGGTGAGAACCTCCTTCACTCAGCCAGGGCATTGAAAATGGGTCGTGGATGGGTATTCCAGCATGACAATGACCCAAAACACATGGCCAAGGCAACAAAGGAGTGGCATAAGAAGAAGCACATTAAGGTGCTGGAGTGGCCTAGCCAGTCTCCAGACCTTAATCCCATAGAAAATATGTGGAGGGAGCTGAAGGTTGGAGTTGCCAAACGTCAGCCTCAAAACCTTAATAAAAAGAGAATCTGCAAAGAGGAGTGGGACAAAATCCTGAGATGTGTGAAAACCTGGTGGCCAACTACAAGAAATGTCTGACCTCTGTGATTGCCAACAAGGGTTTTGCCACCAAATACTAAGTCATGTTTTCTGAAGGGGTCAAATACTTATCTCCCTCATTAAAATGCAAATCAATTTATAACTTTTTTGAAATGCATTTTTCTGGATATTTGTGTTGTTATTCTGTCTCTCATTGTTAAAATAAACCTACTATAAAAATTATAGACTGATCGTTTCTTTGCCAGTGGGCAAACGTACAAAATTGGCAGGGGATCGAATACTTTTTTTCCCTCCACTGTAGATCTGAGATAATTTTCACCTAAACTTCCCAAATGTTGTCTGGATAATGTAATAAATAATATATATGTAATATATAAGTAGACTTGCTTAGACATCCCAACTTACTTGATCAATGGTGCTGGCTGTTTTCAGCTGATCACGATTGTTTTCCTTTAAAAAAAGCCAGCACCAAATGTGCTCTTCTGACACCCCCCCCCCCCCCCCACACACACACACACTTCAATAACCATTTACATGAACACAAGTGTTCAAAATGTGCATGCTTACACTGTATAAAATGATTTTTCACAAGAAAGATGTTTTGATGGTCAAATTTAAAAGTGGTATTAAACCCAAAATAAGACATTTTATATATTGCAATTCTTAGATGTGGTGGCTGCATTGGTTTTCTTTTAGGTTTTTTTTTCCCTCTGTTTTCACCTGGCCAGTAACACACCTCTTATATTAGAGTACCCCCACTCTAGATGAACAAGCACAGGGGCACCTTTGGGCAGCAACACTGTCAGTCTGGGGGGGGGGGGGAGTAGTGTTAGATACACTAGACAATTTAGATACACTAACAAAAAAAAGCTAAGCTCCACATAAACCACCTAACACTTTATAAAGCAGTTACAGTAAACTTGTTTGTTTTTTTGGGATAAAGGTTTTACATTAATAAATAAAAGTTGACCATTGTAAGCACCCCTCTCAATGGTAAATGGTTTGTCTCAAACACTAACTGCTACATCTGCAGGAGAGCTTGTTCTGTTGAAAAGCAACAGACATACTGTCTAATTCCCCAGATGAAAGTAAAGGAAAGAAGGCCTAAAAAAGAAAATGAATGTAGACATCACATCTAAGAATTTCTAAGCTGCAATATAATAAATGTTACTGCTTAAAATATTTCACCCTTTTCTAACATTAATGGGCATCTATAGGGCCGCTGTATTAGACTACATGTGCTGACACTATCATATAATTATGATATGTATTTTGTAGAACCCACAGTACAAACCTAATAAACTGAAAAAGCTTTAGAATTTATTCTTCAATGCTCAATTTTACTGATGTATACTGGAAGTTAATCAGAACATTCCATACACAGCACATCATATAATGAGGTCAAAGATAGCTTCTTGGCAGGCAAATAAAATGGTTCAAGTACACTGCCCAGGTGGTTTTTATTGAGCGTTTGTGTTTTACATTTTATGTTTCTATAAATCAGTTTATTCATTAATTAAGTTATAGGCTAGAATAGAGCCAGACAATTCCTGCTGAAATTCTTAGCATGCAAAAATAAATGTCACTTTATAATACTTTAATTGCCCAAGTTGGCCTTAGAAACCTATGACAAATCCTAGCTAAGAATTTATCACATCTGTAGAAAAATATCATGATTTTAAATCTGCAAATATTTAAAATACTGAAATGGCTGTATTCTTTAGCAAGATCGAGAAGTACAAATATTACACAATGATACATTACTAGGCAACTGTAGGTTATTCATAAAACATATTTTGAAGGTGCTTCATTCAAATGTGCTCAAAATGAGCAGAAATGTATTTTTTTAGCTAATAATTTTTTAGCTAATCATTTTTATTTAAAGGGATTTTGGTTTGCCTGAGCTGCCCACCAGGTGATTCAGGAAAATGCCTAACTACAGCATACCTCGCCTAGGGGGAGGACAGTGGCAAAGCAGGTGGCTGCAAGGAGAGAGGAAAAGACTAGACAAGTGCAATTTGTTTAGTTCCGAATCATTTTTTTACCGAATTTTGACAAATTTGTTAATTCCAAAATTTCCGAATTTTTCAATTTCTGAATTCCACATTTTTGAATTTTCAAGTTTACGGAAATTCAAAATGTTTTCCATTAAAATTCTGGAAATTCAAAAAATCGAAATTGGGAAAATCGAAATTAGGAAATTTGAAATTTCAAAAATTTGGAAATTTGAAAATCCGAAAATATGAATGAAAATCTTAAAATTCAAAAGAATGAAAATCTGAAAATTTGAAAACCTGAAAATCTGAAATAATAACTAATAATAACTATTAAATTATAGGTATTGGAATTTCCTTTCAAATTTGGCTGTTCGTGAACGCAACGAGTGCGAATATAGTCGAAGTTAAGAATTATCTGAACAAATAAATGCCATATATAAACGAATGAAACGTAACAATCTAATAATAATAAATAGCAAAAATAATAAAACATTTTTATTATTATTATTTATTAATTTGTTCCATTCCATTTGTTTAGATGCAGCATTTGTTATATTGGATAAATTTGTATTCGTTGCGTTCACAAACAGCCAAATTTGAAAGGAAATTCCAATACCTATAATTTAATAGTTAGTTGCTATTAGTTAGTTATTTCAAAATGGTGATGATCAGCAATTTTTATTGTGACTGCGACATTATGGCGGACACATCAGACATTTTTGACCCATTTTTGGGACCATTGTCATTTATACAGCAATCAGTGCTATTTAAATGCACTGATTCCTGTGTAAATTACATTGGCAGTGAGGGGGTTAACCAGGGGGTGGCAGTGTAAGTGTTCCTAGGGGCATGTTACTAACTGTGGGGGCGTGGCTGTGTTTTAGTGAACACTGATCTCTGCTCCAATCACAGGGAGCAGAGATCAGTGTCACTAGTTGCTAGGCAGAACAGGGAGATGTTGTTTACTTCCGCATCTCTCCGTTCAGCCCCCCCGTGAGACGATCACACGTATCCCCGTGGCGATCGAGTCCGCGGCCATTCTGCCGAAGTACATCGTCGTGCGCCGGTCGGGAAATGGTTAAAGTGTTACTAAACCCACACTAGTATAATCATTCTGTATATGTAGTAAAGTATGCTAATTTTACTCACTTGGGAACCTAATGCCGCGTACACACGATCGGAATTCTCATCGGAAAAAACTCTGACGGTTTTTCCAACGGAATTCCGCTCAAGCTGTGTTGCCTACACACGATCACACCAAATTCCGACGGTCAATAACACAGCGGCATAAAACACGTTTGACAGCACTATAAAAGGGAAGTTTAATGCTTCCGAGCATGCGTCGAATTGTTTCCGAGCATGGGTCGGAATTTTGCGTGTCGGAATTGCATACACACGATCGGAAAATCCGAGAGAAAGGTTTTCCGTCGGAAAAATTGAGAACAGGTTCTCAATTCAAAGTCCGTCGGAAATTCCGACAGAAAAAGACCGTTGGGCATACACGCGGTCGGAAAATCCGATGAAAAGCTCCCATCGGACTGTTTCCATCGGAAATTTCGACCGTGTGTACGCCGCATAACAGGTTAATCCTCCGCATTGTGTAAAAAGGATGTTTGATCCTCCCCCATCTGATCCTCCCCTTCCTCCACTGACTCCAAAACAGGTCAGGATAAGACAGAGTTACTGGAATCAGGCTGCACATGCTCAGTTTGGTGTGTATTGCTAAATAATTTTTACTCTTTCTAGGGAGAGTGCATGTGATCAGCATAGGGCCAATCAGCATTGTCCAGACAGAGGTTCATGGGTCCTGCAGGATGCCAGTGTATTATGAAAACTCCTCCTACAAGCTTTAAACAGACACTGATGAACAAGTCACAAGACTGCTACAGTATATACTGCTGATGAGAAAGGGTATTTAGCAGTTTATATTTACTAAAATAATTGCATTTCCATGTTCTGTGTACTGTGGGAGCGTGATGTAGTGAATGCAAGGTCCTGGGTTTAGTTCTACTTTAACCGCTAGCCGACCAGCCGCCGCAGTTATACTGCGGCAGGTTGGCATGGCTGCGCACATCGCTGTAGCTATACGTTGTCTCTTTAAGACACTATAGCAGGCGTACAATGTCCGCCGGGCACCTGCAATCACTCCTGATATAACGAGAACGAGGGGGAAAAAAAGGGGGTGGAAAGAGGGGTTTTAATAAAACCTGAAGGCTGTTGAATTTGTCAACTTTATACATTAGCTATAAAGAGGTTCAGGGGGCACAGACCAGAGTTTAGTGTGAACAAGGTCAGCATTGGGAGGTGTTTCATGTTTGTGTAAAATCAAGACAGGATGTGCAAATCTGCCTCAATCTGAAAAAAAGGTCAACCTGCTGATAACAAACAGTTCTGAAATGGATATGAATTGAAGAGTTTGTGCACATAGTGGAGTGAACGAACTGCAATGAGGTGAACAGTGGCATGTCTTCTTTGTATGTTGTACTGTTGGTGACATGCTCCAAACTGCTTCACTCTGATGGATGTGCTCTGTTATACACTGTGCTTATCACAGCATTGCCATATTATTGGGCACACTATTCATACCACTGGAACTTTCAAATTCCACCTGATTCTTTTGCTAGTCTATAGTAAGACCCCTTTCACACTGGAGCGTTTTGCAGGCGCTATAGTGTTAAAAATAGCGCCTGCAAAACGCCCTAAAACAGCTGCTCCATTCACTCCAGTGTGAAAGCCCAAGGGCTTTCACCCTGGAGCGGTGCGCTGGCAGGGCGCCAGAAAAAGTCCTGCCAGAAGCTTCTTTGGAGCGGTGAACTCACCGCTCCTCCACCGCCGCTCCCCATTGAAATCAATGGGGCAGCGCTGCGATACCGCTGGCAAAACGCCGCTCCAGCTGCTTTTTTGTGGGCAGATTTAACCCCTTTCCGGCGCTGGCGGGGGTTAAAGCCGAAAACAGAATAGCGCCGTTAAAACGACGGTAAAGCGGCACTAAAAATAGCACCGCTTTACAGCTGATGCCGGTGGCGGCTCAGTGTGAAAGGGGTCTAAAAGGAGCAAAATCCCTTTAATTAGTCACACTGCTTGTACCTGGACAACACAGCTAGCAATCAATAACAATTATTTTGAAGAGTTAATAAAGCAACTGTGGTCTTATGCAGGCTAATCATTTTTCTCTAACTACTCTGCAAAATACCCTTTAGTGTCATTCCTACTATAAACAGAATAATTAGCGTGTAGACTGTGTTAATAGGTCTAAGAATTATTTACTCTGATCTGGAGGCCCGCAGACATCAGTAATTCCTCTAATGGAATAATGAGATGACAACTCTCAGTCACTGGCTCCAGATGGTTTGAAAATGATTTGGAGTATTAAATTACGGTTGTAAGTATTTATTGGACATGCTGGAAGTATTTGCTTTTATTGCACTGTTTGCATATGACATTCTCATTTCTTTTTTTTTTTTTTTTTAACCAGCAACACTGAAAGACATGGCATACTCCCCTCTGTGTTAATTGTACATTGCTCAATAGAGCACCAAAGACTTTCTATAGCTGTGTAAATTAGCTGAAAGACTTAATTCAGCAGTCTACACGTCTTCTTAACAAAAGCTTGTTTGCACACCCTGTCTGGCTTTAATCTAAAATGTTTACTTCTAATTAAAAAACAAACTTCTACTGTGACACTACAAATTTCACATAAACTGTTGTAAAGGTAGCTATAGGCAATGCATGCAGCCAATAATCTAATGTTGACACTATGTTTGCTCCTGATAAATCAGCACTGGAGGTGTCTGAAGCATACCGCACTACCTGGCAGGGCTGACAACGCTGCTTGAGATTTCAGAGCAGCAGAGGCAGTGTTGTCAGCTCACTACAGGAAGTTAGGAGCTCATTGACTTGTGGTAAGATCAACAGGTCTTTTTCTGTACTTGGAATTTTTTTTTTAACTACTTCCCACCCGGCCACTGTATATATATGGCCGGGTGGGAGCCACCTACTTCTGATCGGACGTTCCTGAACGTCCATCAGAAGTAGGGGGATCGCGCGCGCGCGTGCCCGCGCAGCGGCGCGATCCCGATGCGCTCGTGTCACCCAGACACGGCGCATCTCGGCCCTCCTGATCACGACGGCCGTGTCCAATCACAGCCATCATGTGATGTAAGCAAACAGCCGGTTGCTAGGCAATCGGCCCTCCTCTCCTCACACAGAAGTCGTCGCTGAGAAGAGGAGAGCTGATCGCTGCAGCCGGCTGGTGATCAGTGAGTATTAGCTGTTTTTTTACTCACTGATCACCAGTCTAGTGTCACCAACACAGTAAAACACACATGTCCCCAAAACATACATGTCCCCAAAACACACATGTCCCCAAATAAAAACACATGTCCCCAAATAATAAAAACACATGTCCCCCACATATGTCCCAGTAAAATAACATGTGCCAATGATTATCTGCACACATATGTCCGTGATCACCTGCACACGTCTGTACATGATCATTTGCGTACATATGTCCGTGATCACGCGAACCAATTATTATACACTTAACGGAATTTTTTTTAATAAAAACATGTAGCAGAATACATTTTGGCTTAAATTTATGACAAAATTTGATTTTATTTGGTTTCGTTTAAAAAAGAAAGGAGAAAATATTGTTTTTTTTTCAAAATTTCCCCTATTTTTTCGCTTATATCGCAAAAAATAAAAAACGGAGTCGTGAATAAATACCACCAAACTAAAGCTCTATTTGTGCGAACAAAATGATAAAAATTTCATTTGGGTACAGCATTGCATGACTGCGCAATTGTCATTGAAAGTGCGAAAGCGCTGAAAGCTAAAAATTGGTCTAGGAAGGGGGCTAAAGTGCCCAGTACTGTAGTGGTTAAAGATACAAAGCATAGGAAAATGTATATGTATTGCACAGATGTCATGCATGTTTTGTTTTTTTTTGTTTTTTTTGTTTGCCCAAACATACACTTAAACTAATCTACAAAAACAATACTTCAAAATGCCGTCACACACAAATCGTAAAAGTAATTGGTCAACTTAAATCGTTATTCATGAACTATTGCAAATTTGCTAATTCCTAAAAATCATCTCAGTTTAATTATAAAGCGGTATTAAAGCGGTTGTATGGCAAAAAAAAATTAAAAAACATGTAAGGCAAAGGCATAATGAGCTAGTATACAAAGGCATACTAGCTCATTATGAAATAGCTTAGAACGAATGACCCACAGGGCCGCCCGGTCACCACTGAGGGAGCTGACATGTTCCCTCTGCATTTCCCATGCGTGCGGGAGCCCTCCGTTACAGCACAATACGCCAGACCTTTGCCGGACCTTCACTGCACACGTGCCGCTGACGTCAACGGCTGCATACAAGGTGAATAGCTCCTAAACCTTACATATTCATTTTACCTACAGGTAAGCCTTATTACAGCGTTTTATTTCCCTTCGGTACTGATCCACATTGTGCTCCACCGATCTCGATCCGGAGCTGTCCCTGAGTTGGTTCACTTCCTGGTGGCCAGTCACGATCCAAGAGAGGTTCCATTCATCCCCTGAAGTATCCAGGACCGGGTTATGCTGTATCCCTGGCTGGGGTTAAGGCCATCTGCGCATAGGGGTCCCCTGTAATAAGGGACCACCTGGCTCTGGTAAGCAGGCAGTGCGTCTCTGTGGTGGTGGCGGTGCATTCACTCTTCAGTTTGCTGTGAAGTCACTGGTTAAGTTTCGGAATAGAAGACTTTGGAGTACCTTTCCAAACATATTCTAAATATACTTTGATATTTTGGGACATTTTGGCTGTGGACTTTTCCCTCATTATATGTTTTGTTTTGTGCATCTTTTTCAACCTTTTTTTTTTTTTTGATTTATCAATATTAAGGGTCTCATACGTGACCAATTGGATGTGATAATTTTTGCACTTATATTTCTGTTTGAGGTATTCAATGTTATTACTATTGGGTAATGTAGATGCCAATGTTATTACTATTGGGTAATGTAGATGCTTATTTTTGCACATTAGACCATCTATACACATATCAGTATATCATCACGGTATACTATTACCAAGCATTCACGTTTTTTATTTCTAGTTTAATTTAGCGCTGCTCCCTGTCCATTTGTATTGTTTAATGTAGTATAACATTTTGAGCAGCAGCTTTATTTTTCACGAATAGCGCAATTTTCTTCTTCTTTATTTTTCTTATTACAGGCTTACCTGTAGGTAAAAATGACCAAGCGGACAATACAACCGCTTGGTCTCCAAACCAAAAATGTAATATATTGCAATCATTAAATGTGGTGGCTGTATTCGTTTTTTTTTTTCTTAGGCTTTTTTTCTCTTTTCTCACCTGGTGATGTGGCCAGTAACGCACTCCCTGCACTGCGTAAGAGTGCCCCCACTCTGGATGAAAAAGCATATGGCCACCTTTGAACAGCAGCATTGTCCGTCTATGGCAGTGATGGCGAACCCTGGCACCCCAGATGTTTTGGAACTACATTTCCCATGATGCTCAACTACACTGCAGAGTGCATGATCATGGGAAATGTAGTTCCAAAACTTGCCGCCCTCTTGCTCTGGTGATACGAACGCATATGATTTGTGTGTTAGGCCGATACCATTTTAGAAAAGGGCACATTTCATACAGTTAGCAAAAAAAAATTGAGTTGCCAACACATATAGATTGGTAGGTGCAAAAGGTGGCAAAGAAGATAAGTAAAATTGGCAGGAAGATTTTTTAAATAATCGTTTTGTTTTAGTTATTCTGCAGTATTTCAGCTTTACAATGTATTTGTCATTGGTGTGTGTAGCCTATTGAATTAGGGTGTTCACCCCAGAGCGAAAACACACATGCCTTTCTCTGCAGGCTCAGATGCACTGGACAGTGAATGAATGGGGAATACTCTGTGCTGAGCAGCTTCCTGTTCATTCACAAACTGAAGCATAGTAAACACTTAGTAAACACTTTACTATGCTTCCGCTATAAATGCATATCATTTGTGTGTTCACTATGTTGATTTAGAAAAGGAAGGGGCCAGTAAATGACATATTGAATAGCCCTTTCCCCTGCACTGCATCCTGAATCATCTTTGTAGCAGCCAGGGAGAGAGGAGATGAGAAGCCAGCAGCACTGCGGGTGGGCGCAACACTGGAGGAAGCCTGGACAGTAGGGGAAATCAGCACTGCACAGAGTGATTAGGATGTGCCCAGGTAGGTACACCTGGCAAACCTACTGCACACACCTATCATATACAGTGGTGTGAAAAAGTGTTTGCCCCTTCCTCATTTCCTGTTCCTTTGCATGTTTGTCACACTTAAGTGTTTCGGAACATCAAACCAATTTAAACAATAGTCAAGGACAACACAAGTAAACACAAAATGCAATTTGTAAATTAAGGTGTTTATTATTAAAGGTGAAAAAAAATCCAAACCATCATGGCCCTGTGTGAAAAAGTGATTGCCCCCCTTGTTAAAACATACTATAACTGTGGTTGTCCACACCTGAGTTCAATTTATCTAGCCACACCCAGGCCTGATTATTGCCACACCTGTTCACAATCAAGGCATCACTTAAATAGGAGCTGCTTGACACAGTAAGGTCCACCAGAAGATCCTTAAAAGCTACACATCATGCCGAGACCCAAAGAAATTCAGGAACAATTGAGAAAGAAAGTAATTGAGATCTATCAGTCTGGAAAGGGTTATAAAGCCATTTCCAAAGCTTTGGGAATCCAGCGAACCACAGTGAGAGCCATTATCCACAAATGGCGAAGACATGGAACAGTGGGGAACCTTCCCAGGAGTGGCCGGCCGCCCAAAATTACCCAAGAGCGCAGCGACGACTCATCCAAGAGGTCACAAAAGACCCCACAACAACGTCCAAGGAACTGCAGGCCTCACTTGCCTCAGTTAAGGTCAGCGTTCATGCCTCCACCATCAGGAAAAGACTGGGCAAAAATGGCCTGCATGGCAGAGTTCCAAGGAGAAAACCACTGCTGAGCAAAAAGAACATCAAAGCTCGTCTCAATTTCTCCACAATACATCTTGATGATCCCCAAGACTTTTGGGACAACATTCTGTGGACCGATGAGACAAACGTGGAACTCTTTGGAAGGTGTGTGTCCAAGTATATCTGGCGTAGAAGGAACACTGCATTTCAGAAAAAGAACATTATACCAACAGTAAAATATGGTGGTGGTAGTGTGATGGTCTGGGGCTGTTTTGCTGCTTCAGGACCTGGAAGACTTGCCGTGATAAAAGGAACTATGAATTCTGCTGTCTACCAAGAGATCCTGAAGGAGAATGTCAGACCATCTGTTCGTGTACTCAAGCTGAAACGAACTTGGGTTCTGCAGCAGGACAATGATCCTAAACACACCAGCAAGTCCACCACCGAATGGCTGAAGAAAAACAAAATGAAGACTTTGGAGTGGCCTAGCCAAAGTCCTGACCTGAATCCTATTGAGATGTTGTGGTATGACCTTAAAAAGGCCGTTCATGCTCGAAAACCCTCTAATGTAACTGAATTAGGACAATTCTGCAAAGATGAGTGGGCCAAAATTCCTCCAGGACACTGTAAAAGCCTCATTGCACGTTATCGCAAACGCTTGGTTGCAGTTGTTGCTGCTAAGGGTGGCCCAACCAGTTATTAGGTTTAGGGGGCAATCACTTTTTCACACAGGGCCATGATGGTTTGGATTTTTTTTCACCTTTAATAATAAACACCTTCATTTACAAATTGCATTTTGTGTTTACTTGTGTTGTCCTTGACTATTGTTTAAATTGGTTTGATGTTCCGAAACACTTAAGTGTGACAAACATGCAAAGGAACAGGAAATGAGGAAGGGGGCAAACACTTTTTCACACCACTGTATGTGCAATTGCACATATTAAAAAAATTGTCAAAAAAGGTGAAATTTTTGTTGACTAGAGTAAAATATAGGTTGTGAACAAGCACGAGTTATCCGTGTGAAACCGGTCTACCAATGTTCCTGTAACGTCCTGTCTACGTCCTGTCTACGTCCTTTGGCACCTTGACAATAAAGTAACTTATTCTACAGAAGTTCTTCGTTCCATGGTGTGCGACCAATCTTCTTTTTCTTCAATTACTATTGATGGTGGGGAGCCGGGGGCCAGCACCCACGAGGAAATCTTTATTCACAGTCTGAGCGGTGTTACACTCTTTCTAGACAAAACATATATAAATATCTATAACTGGGTAGATAGGGAGGGACATGTGTTTGAGTAGTGTCCTAGTCTCTCTCTCTACGCACTCAAATCCAATATTTGAACTGTATTTAGGTTCTTTTGGTCATTTATAGTATTTCTGTTTACCTTAGAATGATGTTACTGTCTTTTTTTAGTTTGCTGGCAACACAGATTTTAAGAAGTTCATATATCCCCATTCTGTAATTTGTACTGATAGCACGCTTAGGGAAGTATGATAATCCAATAATCCCATAGAAAGTTACTTTACACTACTTCTGACCTAACATAGACCTAGAGTAGAAAACAATGGATATCTGCATAGCACAGGTTGAGGATGCTTTCATAAAACATAATTGTCTGTAATAAAATGTCCCTTTTACGTAAAATATATATATATTTTTTTAAGGGTTACATTGGTGCCGTATTACTGTACCCAAAAGTGACTTTAGTAATAAGCATTTGGAACACCAAAAGTATATAATCAAACTGCTGTTATTTAGAACCATAATTTAGTAAAAAGTACTGTATGTACACAGTGGAACCTCGGATTTCGAGCATAATCCGTTCCAGGAGAATGCTCTTAATCCAAAGTACTCACATATCAAAGCGAGTTTCCCCATTGAAGTCAATGGAAATGAAAATAATTTGTTCCGCATTGACTTCAATGGCATGCAATACCGCATGCGGGCAGAGGTGGGGGGGCGCTGAAGAGCCTCGGAAATGTCCGGAAAGGCCCGAAGGCCACCTCGGCTGACCTCGGCAAACCTCGGAAAGACTCCGTTCCCGAGGTTTGCCGAGATCAGCTGAGCTGTCCTCGGGCCTTTTCGTGCATTTCCGAACAGCGCCGCTCGGTTTCCGGCGCCCCCCCCCCCACCTCAGGCCAAATTTGGTACTGCACACACTTTGACCTGAATCATGCTCGTTTACCGTGTTATGATTTTTTAAAATACAGTGCTCGTATTGCGAAACGCTCGTTAACCGCGTTACTCGCAATCCGAGGTTCCACTGTATATGCCATCTTCCCTTTATAAAAATGAAACACAAACCACAAACTTGGAGATTATAAAGTAAGCACATGATTGAAAAGATGCCTGAGCAGAGATCAAGGTGATCATTAGAGTCCGGCTTGATTTTTACAAGAAAAGACAAGAATTGCAGCTTCCTCCATCTCTGGATCAGTGTTCTGACAAGTGGTTTTCACTGACGGTATCCCCTCCTTATGCTTTTTTTATTCATTGTATGCTCTGTTTAAATTGCACAGGTTTGTGGCAGGTTTACATTTAAACATGCCACGTGCCTCCACTTAGAAATGGTAATTGCAATGTCTAACACTAAGTACCAACTATTACATTACACCTGGGACAAATTAACTCTTTCATCATCTTTATTAGACTGCAGCCATTAAGAGCGTTTTGCACATTAGAATGACTGTTATTTCATTTTGTACTGATGTGTGCTTAAACATGTATTATTAAAACTGTCACCATGCACTGTTCCACATTATACAGCTGGAACCTTTACAAAACTTAGCAGACAATAAAGAGCCATTAAATCTGAGCATTATCACTGTATACGCCAGGATAGATATCATAGCAACAGCAGAAATGTAGTATAATTTAGGCCTTATGCATTATTCTAGCTTTGTTTAGCAGTGGATAGAAAATGTAAAAATTGTTTGCAAAGTCTGATGCAGTTGCCATAGGAAGCCTAAGGAAGTCTAATGCCCCGTACACACGATCGGAAATTCCGCCAGCAAAAGTCCGATGTGAGCTTTTGGTTGGAAATTCCAACCATGTGTAGGCTCCATTGGACAAAAGATTGAGAGAAGGTTCTCTATTTTTCGGACGGAAAAAGTTCTGATTGGAAATTCCGATCGTCTGTAGCAATTCCGACGTGCAAAATTCCAATGCATGTTCGGAAAAAATTTGACGCATGCTCGGAAGCATTGAACTTAATTTTTTTCGGCTTGTTCGTAGTGTTGTACGTCACCGCGTTCTTGACGGTCGAAGAGAACTTTTTTTTTTTAAACTTTATATCTTTATTAAATTATTTTCAATTTTACAAAACACACATTTCTCTCATACATTTAGTCATTAAAAACGAGACAGCCAAGAAGGAATGGGGAACAAAAAATGACAGGGTAACCCCGAAAAGTTTTTAGGAGATCCCCCCTTCCTAGGTAACATTATTAATCTCTGCATATTGTTTTTGGTCTAGTGATTATCTCTTCCATTGTTCTCACTACTCGCACTTCCATTCACCCTAGTGCCCAGAACTTTTGTGTGAACGTGAGTATGCAAGCCAAGCTTGAGCGGCATTCCGTCGTAAAAAAAACATCCAAGATTTTTCCGACGGAAATTCAGCTTGTGTGTACGGGGCATAAGCAGTACATTCAAAGCAAGTATTTTGCCTTGTAAAAATGTACTGTGCTATAGCTTTCTTAGGTAGTAGAACAGGCTGCTCTAAGCAGTCACACTGCTTGATCAAAGTTTAATGTGCAGGATTCAAGGGGGTTTAAATTTAGCTAAAGAACACATCTCATCATTTCAGAAGAAGAAAGGCTGGATTTGTACGAGCAATCTGTTGTTCTTTGTGCACAGCAAGGTAATGCTATCATCAAAAGGTACCCAAGGGGGCAGGTACTTAAGTCCTGATGAGGGTACAGTGGATAATGCTATCATATTGTCCTTCCTGCAGCAAATCACTATCGCATCACCTTTGAAGAAAAGATGATAGCCATTAACATTATACATGCGGTTACAGATTTCTTGGAGGTAAAAGAATCATGGCGAGTGTGTTTTTATATACTTTGCAGCAGTTAAACCAAGTTATGAAATATATCTATATATCCTAAATTTTTATTTTGCTTTTATGATTGCATTTACAGTGTACTTTTTCTGGGATTGTGTATAGGGAAGTAAATAGTTTCAAAATGTATACTATAGGCATTATGTTAAAAAAAAAAGTGAAGGATGGAAGTGTCAGTGTGTTGCCTCAGTTCCCCAGCAACCACTCCAAGTTGAAAAATTTCCATCAAGAAAATGAAAGAATGGCTCTGCTTGGTTGCAAAGTGAAACAAGCCTTTTTGTGAATGATTTATGACAGTTGAATAAAAATTAAAAATTGATTTGATGCCCATAGCGACCAATCAGGTTACATAGTAATGTAGAAAATCGAATCAGCGGCTATGGTTTATTCTGTATGGAAACTTGGTGAAGTGCATGGAGTAACAAGATCATAGAATATAAAAAAAAACAAATATACTGTAAGTAATAATGTAGTAAAATCAGCTTAATTGGTGAAAAAAAAAGTCACTTTAAGCAAAACGAGTGTGATTAGGTCAACTTAAAATCTGCACTCATTGTGGGGGAGGGATCTATTACAGGACTACCTTTTTCACACATTATTTTCCAACATCGAGTAAGGTGATGGCAAAACTCATCCATTCAGCAATTTAAAAAAAATAAAACCTTTGTTAAGACATTTTTACACTCCTCTAAGTCCGCCATCTATGCCTTCTGCCAGCCTTGCTTCCAACAACTGGTGAATCCAGTGTGGCAGCCTGTACCCACCGGCCAGAAACCTCAGTATGCTGCTGCAATTTTCTGTATGCTGAAAGTACCCCATCACTGGAGAGCCAAAGGGAACTATCCACGTCACCAAAGCAGTAACATGGACATCCAAAGAAGGACTCTTCCTCAGCAGGAAAGAATGTAGAAGACTTAAGATCGAACATGTCACTTGGCCATTGATTTAGGTAAGTATTCTGGGCATTTATGCTATGCCCCAAGTTTACTTTTAAAAAAAGTTACAGATTTCCTTTACAAATGATTGGTAGATTAAAGTGAACATTTGCAATTTATTCGGTTTAATGTGTTAGTTCCATCTTTAGCGAGAGTTAGATTAGCTATTGATACAGCTCTAAGATCTGAGGTCATAACTTGGGATTCTAAAGGTTAGCTCACACAAGTATTGGATGATTGTAAGCATAGCTGGGATCTTTTCTTATACAATTAGAATGAGATTATTTATAGCACATCTTCTTTGGTTTCTGCAGAGTTAAGTTAAAAAAAAAAAAAAAGCTGTGGTTCTCTTTGACGCATTTGATTAAATATAGATAAAATGGGATAAAAACAGGCAGGACCCATCCTAGGGTCACAGACGCCTGGGTGCATAAATATTTCTGGCGCCCCCACATGGGCGTGGTTATCTTACTAACCCCTCCCCTTTACAAATGTTTCTATGGCAACGACTCAAACACAGAGATGCTCCCCTAAGAAGTCTTCATTACCCTGGGATACTCCTATGATCTTTTAACAATAAAGGAAATACAGGAAGAGAGTTCACTAATGGGACCTGGAGGGGGGTCTCTCTGATGCACACAGAGAGGGCTTCTGTTAGAGTCTGTTAGAAAGAGCCCCTAGACATACTTCAGACATACTAAAGGAGCTGGTCATAGACTGCAGACATGATACAATAGATGGTAAGAGACTGCAGACATGATACAAGAGATGGTCAAAGACTGCAGACATGATACAAGAGGTGGTCAGAGACTGCAGGCATACTACAGGAGATGGTCAGAGACTGCGGGCATACTACAGGAGATGGTCAGAGACTGCAGGGATACTACAGGAGATGGTCAGAGACTGCAGGCATACTACAGGAGATGGTCAGAGACTGCAGACATAGTACAGGTGATGGTCAGAGACTGCAGACATACTACAGGAGATGGTCAGAAACTGCAGTTCCTATGGATGACAGTAGATAATGGCCAACTGGCCCTCTCATCTGACCTAGCAACGGTTCCTCTGATCAGGAGTCAGCTCACTCTGGGTTGCCCGTGGCGACTCCGCTGGTTAACGCTCAGATCTAGATTCTGGCAATGACTCCATTCCTTTCTTCACCAGGGATGGCGCTAGGATGTGTGGTTTTCCCTCTTGCACAGGGCAGCGGGGTTCTCTCTCTCTGATGGCGTCCTCTCCCTGGAGTCCTGGGTGCACTTCCCTGAAAGCTTTCCCAGGCTCCTGACTCTCGCTCTCCCTCTCTCATTCAACTGGATATGCTGTGTGGGCTGCAGTTTCCAGGTTACAATGGGGCCGCCAGTCCTCAGGACTACATGTCCCACAATCCTCTTCTCTGTTCCTTTTTTATTGTATTTCTTCCCTGGCCAATATGAAGAAGGGAGAAGAAACATAGTGGGCGGCTGTGCTGGCAAGCATAGCTCTCTAGTACAGCAGAGTGAGGAGGAGAGGGAGGCTGCACTCGCTCCACTCCGGGACACGGCTGCTCTGATCTCCGGCTGCTTCGCTCTCCTCCTCTGACAGGAGGAGGGAGGGGGGATGGGCAGTAAACACAGAGAGCCCTCTCCGCGTGGATAACAGTGGTGGCGGCACAGTCTATCCTCCTCTGATCCGCTCCTGTCAGTTGCTGGCGGTGAGAGCAAGCGGGATGGGATCCACAGCAACCGCTACATGTGCTACACCTCTGGACACAGACAAGGAGAGGCAGAGGGAAGGGAACACTCTGGAGCTTCAGTGCCCCCACCTCTGTGGCGCCCGGGTGTGGTGCACCCCGTGCACCCGCCCAGGATCGGCCCTGAGAACAGGCAATTTTTTAGAAGCCAAAGAACACAAGTACAAAACGTTAGCAAGCACCTATGAATTAAGACACTATGGCTACCAGTCACATAAGATTTGTTAATCACTTCAACAGAAAGAATCTTTACTTTTTATACATTTTATTTTAGTTTTAATTTGGGGTCTATTGGACTTGACGGTTGTTTAGCAGCTGTTTGTACTGTATAAAAAAAAAAGTGTAAAGAATACTGCGCTATCCAAAAATTTCTATAAATAGTATCCCATAACAATGATTATAGAATAAAATTATTTGTGTACAATAAAAAACCAAACAATAAAAATTAAACAAGCTGCTGCAGTTGTGAATGTGAGATACCCACACCAACAAGACCAATATAAAACAAACAACTGCGCTGCAAATATTGTGCACTAATGACACAAATTAGTGTAAACCAACATACATTGGAATTGACACAACAATTTTAGACCTCCTTGTATCAATGAAGTCCGTGATGGCATAAAACAATCGTATAAAACCAAAAAATGAAATAAAAGTGAAAAAAACAAACAATAGTGATCGATTGTTTTTATAAAGTTCAATGTGATTTGTGAAAAACACACAATAAGCGTATGAGAAGTTCCAGAGACTTCACAGTGCTCTCATTCAATAAACAGCAGTTCAAAAGTGTGATCCAGATAAGAACAAGAAAACACCTCCACCGTCCTGTTCATAGTCTGCCCCATCAGGGAGAATGAAGCAGATTTGTAGATGCGTGCAGGTCCAGTACTTCAGTTAGAATGTTATATAAACATTGATGGACAAGAAGTTCTCCTCTTTAGGACAAGAGCAGAAGTGTCCAAAAGCAAAGCTATAGGAATGAATAAGGGCTGCTATGGCAAAGCCAGCAGGTGTTGCAGTCCTTGTTTATGGAAGCACATTAACACAAGATGCAAATCCTACATTATATTCCTGTGTGCATTGGACCATTGTCTATAATTCACTTCTACTGCAATGAGGATCACAAGAACTGCCAGAAAGTGCACCAATAACTAATGCTGCCTTTCAAGTGTACATAGCCCAATCCTCTAAATTATGCACATTGTACAGGCGTTGATTCGTATGTCCTATTTCATAAAGAGTAAAACTAGATATGTTTAAAACCTTAACAAAATACACACAAAGAAAATGATAAGGTTATATTAAATTTCTGAAAATGTGTAATGTGTGAGGTAAATTAAATTAAAGTGACCTCCAAAATGACCCCCATTAATGTTGAGATGTCTAATGGCAAATAAGTAATCATCTTTTTGGCTTAGGTAAAGTAGTCTTGTGCTCAGGGCGCTTAGCATAAGATCATAACAATGAATAAAACCAATGGCTAAGCTTCTCATAATTGGAATTTGAATGAACAATAAAAATATATAACAGGGTAACCTTTAACAATGGCAATTTGCAAACATAACTTTGGCACACTAGCTATATGTGCTTCACTTGGTTAAAAAAAAAAAAAAAAGTTCTGGTCCTCTTTGATGCATTTGATTAAAGATAGATAAAAGTTATTTTCCATGGTCTCAAAGAGGAACCTACACTATATTGTCAAAAGTATTTGGACACCTGCTTTTACACGCACATAAACTTTAATGGCATCCTGGTCTAATGCCCCGTACACACGGTTGGATTTTCCGACGGAAAATGTCCTATCGGACCATGTTGTGGGAAATTCCGACCGTGTGTGGACTCCATCGGACTTTTTCCGTCGGAATTTCCGATGGAAAAAGTTTGAGATCCTGCTCTCAAATTTTCCGACAACAAAGTCCTATCGGACTTTTTCTGATCGTGTGTAGCGAATTCCAATGGACAAAGTTCCACGCATGCTCAGATCACATTACAAGACCAAAGCTATTGGCTACTAGCCTCTACGTAGTCCCGTCGTACGCAACGAACGTCACCACGTTCAGGATGATCGGATTTTCCAACAACTTTGTCTGAGCGTGTGTATGCAACACCAGTGTCGGATAAAAACCGCCTGAAAAAATCCGACCGATTTTGTGGTCGGAATTTCCGACCGTGTGTACGGGGCATTAGTCTATAGGGTTTAATATTCAGTTGGCCCAACCTTTGCGGCTATACCAGTTTCAACTCTTCTGGGAAGGCTGTCCACAAGGTTTAGGAGTGTGTCTATGGGAATGTTTGACCATTCTTCCAGAAGCGCATTTGTGAGGCCTTGCTTTATGCACTGGTCCAAATCATTTGGTGGAGGGGGAATTATGGTGTGGGGTTGTTTTTCAGGGGTTGGGCTTGGCCCCTTAGTTCCAGTCAAGGGAACTGGGTACAGTGGGGATTTTTGGGAATCCTGACCTGAGATGGGTACAGTGAATGATGTGAACATGTTTACAACATTTACATAACTCTTAAGGTGTCAGCATACCAAGACATTTTGGACAATTTCATGCTCCCAACTGTGTGGGAACAAATTGGGGATGGCACCTACTTGTTCCAACATGACTGCGCACCAGTGCACAAAGCAAGATTCATAAAGACATGGATGAGCGAGTTTGGGGTGGAGGAACTTGACTGGCCTGCACAGAGTCCTGACCTCAACCAAATAGAACACCTTTGGGATGAATTAGAGCGGAGACTGTGAGCTCGTCCAACATCAGTGCCTGACCTCACAAATGCGCTTCTGGAAGAATGGTCAAAAATTCCCATAGACACACTCCTAAACCTTGTGGACAGCCTTCCCAGAAGAGTTGAAGTTGTTATAGCTGCAAACGGTGAGCAAACTCAATATTGAACCCTGCAGACTAAGACTGGAATGCCATTAATGTTCATGTGCGTGTAAAGGCAGCTGTCCCTATACTTTTGACAATATACTGTATATACAGTATATGAAACTGTAGTACACAAAATGTTTGTTTTGTTACAGTGCTACTCATAATCATGCCTACTGAGAGTATTTGTCAGGTCATAGATGACAGCAAAATAGTTCAGATGAGCTACATATGCAGACAGTTCAATAATATATAGTACATACCATGAGCAGGACTGTAGACAGAGCAGGCTGGCTGGTACTTGTGGTGCACCACCACAGATGTCAGCAAGGACTGGTGCAAAGATGGAACAGGTCAGAGCACGTCAAGAGGGAACAAAGTGTGATAACACAGGAGAGTATGAAGAAGCATAGTCTAGACCAGTGTTTCTCAACTGCAGTCCTCAAGGTGCCCCAACAGGTCATATTTTCAGACTTGCCATTATTTTGCACAGGTGATTTGATCAATTGCACTGTCTTAAGCCCCATACACACGGTCGGACAATCCGCGGACCAGGTCGGTCGGATCCTGTCCGTCATACTTTGTCTGATGTTGGTTTTGCGTACACACGGTCGGACAAAGTTGTCGGAAAATCCGATCATTCTGAACGTGGTGACGTTTGTTGCCTACGACGGGACTACGTAGAGGCTAGTAGCCAATAGCTTTGGTCTTGTAATGTGATGTGAGCATGCATAGCACTTTGTCCGGTCGGACAACCGTACACACGATCGGATTTGGTGTGATCGGACCGTGTTGTCGGCAAATCTTTCCAGCAGGAGATAAGACTTTGTCCGTCGGACAATCCGACGTACACTGTCCGATGGTGCATACACACGGTCTGATTTTTCAACAACATTGTCCGATCGGACAGAATCCATGAAAAAGTCCGACCGTGTGTATGGGGCTTAAGGGATTACTTCAGCCGTTTCATCTGAGAGAAATCCTAAAAACATGACATGTTGGGGCACCTTGAGGACTGGAGTTGGGAAACACTGGTCTAGATGAGCTCTGTCACACACAAATAGATCAGAGTCCAAAAGGGTACAGAATCACAATGGAGAGAGTAGGGTGAGAGCAAGCCAGGTCATACACTGTAATCCATAGAATAAATACAAGCTGAGTCAAGCAAGAGCACACCAGGTATTTACTGCTACCACAAGCACTGCTGGTGTGTGAAACAGGTGTTTTAAACATGGGCGGAAAGAAACTGGCCAATCACTGTTTCCAGGTAAAGGCTTTCTTGGGTGACTTGGCCTTAAAAGGGCCAGCGCAAGTCCTGGTACTGACCATATTTTTTTTTGTCACTTCCTCATTTCAATTCCAACCTTTCATGCAACTATGCGCATTTAAAAGAAAGTGCAAGAGTGCAGTTTATGTAGCCCTGCATTGTTTGTGTCTAGCACACAAAGAACCAGCTAATGGGTAAATGGAGAATGTACAACTCTAATGCCGCGTACACACAATCAGAAATTCAGCCAGCAAAAGATTAAGAGTATGTTCTCAATTTTTGGTCGGAAAAAGTTCCGATTGGAAATTCCCATCGTCTGTAGCAATTCCAACGTGCAAAATTCCTACGCATGCTCAGAAACAATTTGATGCATGCTCGGAAGCACTGAACTTCATTTTCTTGGCTCGCCGTAGTATTGTACGTCACCGCATTCTTGACGGTCGAAATTTCAGCAAACTTTTGTGTGACTGTGTGTGTGCAAGCCAAGCTTGAGTGGAATTCCGTCGGAAAAACCATCCAAGATTTTTCCGTCAGAAAATCCACTCATGTGTACGGGGCATAAAGCTCTATTCACACTTGTACAACTCCAAAGGTGCGCAATGTGGATATGACTTTGGCTTTGACCAGTGATAATGGACAACTGTTGCACAAAAGTTGCATTGTATAAAATTCAGATACAACTTTCATGCAACTTCTGAGAGTCAACATTAAAGTCTATGGCCTTCAAGTTGCATGAAAGTTAGACTCAAGTAGTGCATGAGCTACTTTGAAGTTGCTGCAACTTTAAGTTGCACTTATATGAATGGTTATTATTGGAAAACATGGGGAACAACTTTGATGTCCAAAATCAGCCAAAAACTAAATTTACACTATAGCTTCAATTTTAGGAACAGGGGGCTACATGTACAAGAGGCTTATTCCTTTCTAAACAGTTCAATATAATACAATCCTTAGCATATGTTCAGTACCAACTTATTTGGACCATAGAGGTTAAAACAACCTTTTGCCATATCATCCCATAAGAAAATTATAAATCATTCTACAATTGTTTTATTCTCATTGGAGGTTTCTTCCCCATGCAAAGCAGAGCCCAAAAGTGGATTATTCTCCCTGACCAGTTGCACACAGAACACGAGCATCAGCCATGACCAGTATCTCACATCTTTCTTCTTATATGCTGCAAAAAAGAGGTTGTAACTTCTGTTTTCACTGTTGGAGAAATGTGCCATCAAGAGTAAATTTAGCATGAAAGCAATTGTGCCACATATCAAATCTACCTTATTCTTTTGCATTCAAACCTGACAGTTCCATTTTTGTTAAAAAAAAAAACTTGACAGTTCCCCCCACCAATGTCTATACTGCTACAAACTTCTTTATTGTAGCTCCCTGCTACTCCCTCTGCCCACATTGTCCAAATCACTTAAAAATCCTTGTACCCCTATACAACACCTTTCCACAGACTTTACAAAGTAAACTCTGATAAAAAACGTTCCCCACACTGCCCACAGAAGCTTCTGCTGCAGGTCTTCCCAAGTAAGGATGAGCTCAGGCGTGTTTGCATGGTCCACGTGCAGAGCCCGCCAGGTAGTCGGCACATTGCCCGATACGCGGCTGCAGAGATCGGGCATTGTCTCACTGCCTGTGATTAGTGCAGCGCTGCGCCGACTTCCTGGCGGGCTCTGCACGTGGCCCATGCAAACAGCCTGAGTTCATCCCTATTCCTAAGCTGTCCACACTGTGTGTCCTATAAATATGTATGAGGTTCTATTATACATAACCTTGGCCATTCTGGCCATATTTCCCAATTTGTCATTTTTTTACCTGATCTACAATCAGCTGGAAATTAGCTTCCTCTCTACCCCTGCCTGCTGCACACAATCTGTGCCCTCTCTGCCCATCTCTCATCAGCCCCAGTTGATTTTGAGCTTTTTCCAGTGGAATATTTTTCACTGCTACTTCTAAGAAACAATTATCCCCCACTCTGCCTCCTCTATACCCTGTCAATCCCTTTGCCCATGCTTAGAACCTACCCTACCTCATCGCCTGATATTCCATGGTGAGCTGCCACTCCTCTCTCCCTTACAGTCTCTACCATCATCATCTTTTATTCTGTCTCCTCTGTGCCTGCCTGGCACACAATCAGTTGACACTCTACCTCCTTCTCCGAATCCGCAATCAACTGCAAGTCCATGTTGAGCTCCCCTTCAGGCTTAACAATGACCACAGTCAGTGCCAACACCCACTAAGCCATAATCAGTTTCTGGCCCTTCTTCTCTCCCATTTCCTCTTCATACTACAATCAGCTTCCATTCTATTTCCTCATATGATCAGATCAGCCTGATCAAATAATATATGTTACCAACTAATTCATACTAGAATGTTATGACTCTCCAAAAGACTAAAAATATATTTGCAGTTGCCCATCATAAGCAATGCTCTGCATTACATATCCTTGTTATACACAACAGAATAATTCTGTGTTCTCATACAACAGTAGTGAATATAACTAAACAAATGTCCTGTTTGAACTCATGCTACTGATCTCTGAGGGTAACTTGCTTCCCTTTCTGTCCTATAAAGATTTAAACTTTGTCACTAATGCATTATGGAGCAGCCCTGACAAGAAATGGTATATTTGTTGTAAGGGAACTCTGCGCGTTATCATACCATGAAATGAGTTGCTTGATGAAATACGACATTCTTTTCAGCTACTGAGGAGAGAGATTACACTCGCTAAGGCAGTTATTTAGTGGCTATTTCTTATTTACTGTTTATCACAGCCTGTTGGAATAGAGACAGTTGCTGGTATGGCTGTGATATGCTGCTTCGCACCTTTGGTATTTTAAAGTTTTATTATGTTTTCCCACAATCTTGCATTTGATGGATGACACTTACACGCTCTCTTCTGAACGTCTTACTGAGAAGGAGGCAGGAAGAGAAAAAGGTCATTGTGGATTTGAGCCATTTTAACCTTTGCTGTCAAAAAGCATGACACAGACTTGCTACTTATGATTGAGGCAGCAGATGTGTCATCCTCAGGAGAGGAAAAGGGCCATTGGGATTTCAAATCGGGCATATTATGACCAATTAAACTAAGAGGCCGTGGTACTGTCCTGTAACCAAGGCCTTTAGTGACAGTATCAGACTTATAAAGAAATAACAGGCCAATAAAAATATCCTTTCAATAATTGAAAAAGCAGAGGCATTGAGGGATGTGTGACCTTGAACAAATCTGTCTATATTTATGTAGAAAATACTGTCTAAAGTGACCGTGTGAGGCTCTCAATGTGAAAATTGTTATAGGAAGGACACATTGTTCACACATGCCGAGTGTGGAGCTCAGAAGTATTGATTATGAGTGGAGAAGACTGTTTTTACAGCCTCCTCCAGATTTTGGTATTCACAGATTAGGGTTCGTAGTTTGGAGATTTCAAAGACCTTTGGGAGGGAAGAAATCTCTAAACCAGTGTTAAGGTGTTGGAGAAGACCAGCTGGGTATGTGTCCAGGTGCACACAGCCCTTAAAATGACTTGGGTGGAGTCTATGCTCAACTTAGCTAAATATCTTTGTTACTATTCCTAAGCGCTGAGTCTTTCTGGTTATATCTATCTATGCTCAACTTACCATGTCAGTTTGTGATCTGAAGAATCTTTTAACCCAGGACATGTTTTACTCTTGTTGGACTTGTAGACTCCTTCAATAACTACTATGGTTTTACACTATGTGGCAATCTCTCTTCTTTTATATCACTGGCATGAGAGAAAAAGGAAAAGGAAAAACCAGCAAGGCTGATTTCAATGCCATTTTAGTTGGCTTTCCATGGATGGATCCTTAATGGGGTGTGTGAATCCATGCTTTGCTAGGCTCCTATAACGTGGAGTCTATCTATCCAGTAAGGGCACATCTTTTATACTTCACGGTTGAAGGTGCACTTTGGGTGTCTGTTATCCTTCATTCCAGGAATCACAAGTGTTTGGACACATATATGGACAGCTTTTTGGATTTGTTATTCAGTTTTTTTAGACACTAGCGTGGCAATCTTTTGTTGTTCTTATAATGACAGGCCTGGCCAAAGCTCAGGGCTCCCGTTAGGAGACAATTGTGGCCTCCAGTTAGGAGAGAGAGGTGCTCTACTCAGGAGACAGCACTCCATGCTAGAGAAATGATTCTATGTCCATAGGAGAGAGCTGAAGTGGTTAAGCAAGTCTGGAATCAGAGAGTCGGGACAACTAGGCACTGTTTTGCTAGTGACAACCCCCTGCGTGTTCAACTGTTTTGCTTTAAACTTTTTTTTACCTTGTTTAATAAAAGTAGGCTGGCATGCCTTAAAACCACAGTTTACACTGGCACAGACTCACTACAAAACACTTCTTACCACGGGGCTTAACAACCCCCAATGTCACACTACCTACTACCTTTTAGTCACATCACAATTTCTGAGGACTATTACTCTGGTCAATGATGTGTCAGTCTTCTATTGCAGGATTCCTCACATATTTATGTGTCATATCACTGAACGTATATTTTTTAGTTATAGAAAAATATATAACCTATACCAGAATCCTACTTGGTTAATGCCATCTAAAACCAAAAAAAGCTTGTAGTCCTAGTTTAAAGGGAAGATAGTTGTAAGTAAACTACAGTTTGAGCTATGGAACTTGTAAACAAAAAGATTTTTAAAAGATGTAAATAGATGGAGACATACATGTATATGAAAAGAAGCCTAGAACTCCACCTGCTGGCTCAAAAAGAGAATGCAAACTATGAATATATGTCATATTAACCGGACAGAAATATTTTTCTTCTATTTTTTTAATAGCCCTGACCATAATAAAGAAAGGATTTCCAAATAACAATACATTACCTTAAAGCCTAACCATTTCTGTTCACTCTATACTTGTATATACTTATTTTAAAACATGTCATATAAAACTTTTAAAAACAAGCAAGGGGTGACCAAAAGCATTTACCTTGCCAAAATTGACCAAAATTGCTAAATGTGTCTGAAGAAAAACATAGTTGTTTCTCATAGTAACCATACATTCCTATTTAGTTTTTTATGAAAGTACAACAAAAAAAGTAGTATATAGCAGTCTTGTGACTTCTATCAGTGCCTGGGTAAATCTTGTAGGAGGAGTTTTCATACTGCATTTGCTCTCCTTTTAGGATTCAGGACCCCTGACCCTCTGTCTGCAGTGCTGATTGGCCCTGTACTGATCACATACTGTATACTTTGTGTGTTTTGATAATGCTGGATAAAAGCCAGTCTAAGTAATGACACATTCAGCAAGCACTTTACAGACTTTGTGATGCTTGTCAACAGCTAGTTATGTTAAGTTAAAGTATTACTAAACCCAAGACCCTGCATTCACTATTTCTGGTCTCCCACAGTACACAACATGGATGTGCAATCATTTTATCAAAATACCTTTTATTATCAGCAGTATATAGCAGTCTTGTGACTTCCATCAGTGCCTGTTTAAAGCTTGTAGGAGGAGTTTTCATGCTGTCCAATTAGGATGCTGACCCTCTGTCTGGACAGTGCTAATTGGCCCTGTGCTAATCACATGCATTCTCCCAGAAAAAAAAAAAAAAAAAAACCTCTCTAGCAATACACAAACTGAGCATGTGCAGCATAACTCCAGTAACTCTGTTTTATCCGGACATGTTTTGGAGACAATGCAAGAAGGGGAGGATCTGTGCATACAGGATCCAACAGCCTTTTTACACAATGTGAAGGATTAACCCGTTCCACAGTGAGTATAACAAGCATGCTTTACTGCATATACAGACTGATTTTACTGTTGTGGGTTTAGTAACACTTTAACATTGGAAGCATTGGAAGTGCTATCTGTTAGACCCCTAGAGCAGCAGTCATCAACCCTGTCCTCAGGGCCCACTAACAGGCCAGGTTTTATGTATTACCTTGGGGAGATGCAGACTAGAATACTGCAATCACTGAGCAGCAAATTATATCACCTGTGATGTATTTCAGTTATCTTGCAAACCTGGTCTGTTAGTGGGCCCTGAGGACAGGGTTGATGACCACTGCCCTAGAGGACAGAAGACTGAGAAATCATCTTGTAGAACTACATGCTTGATGGATGAGGTTAACTAAATGCAATATCTGGTACACACAGAGGTGGCGCGTGCAAATTCGTTTTTCATGCATTATTAGTGATCACTTCACATTATTGATGGACATATTTTAGTCAATTATGTGTTATATGTATATTGCATTGTGACATTTAAACAGGTTTATTCTAATTTAATTGAAAATCTTCATTGTATTAGTACATAGCAGCGCACCACTTTGTTTTTTTTATTGACACAATGCCGTGAAAATGTAATAGTAGAAACAGAGTAGACAATTACATTCAAAACAAAGCTATTAACATAAAAAAAATTGAAATAAAAGGCAAAAACAAATCATTTTTTGTAACAGCAAATTGAATAAAACACCAAACATCCTTTGTTCTGAGTTAGAAACGCAGATGGTAGCTTCACAAATGAAATGCAGACTGAGAGAGTTACATACAAATATGTTTTCTACAGTGTTTCATTTTTAGTCTTAATCAAGTTGGCAAAAAGTCTGCTTGTTTACTGAATATACTGTATGTAGGCAGAAAGTGACTTGAAAAAGTTATCCTAAACAAACAACATCTAAAAATAGTACAATTAGGATAAGATTTAAAATTTAATAAGATATAGAAAGAAATAAAAAAATATATATATATCAAAGCACAGTAGCAAAGAAACAAGTCATCTTTGTAGTTCAGTGAAAAAAAAGTGTTCTATCAAGTAGCTAAACATTTAATAAGCCAACACATTCTAATCTAGATTTGAAAGTTACTCTATAAAAAGTTGAGTTTTACTAAAAATGCAGCCACCTCTAAAAAAGGTCCTATGAAACTTGTTCTTTTTAAGTATGGATATGCTCTGTTCTAGTGACTTGTGTTGCTGTGGAGGCGTACAATGACTCCTAATAAGCATCTGCTGTGCTGTACATTCCATCATCAACTTATAGCAAAAAAAAAAATCAACTTTTACTAGTTTATAGCAGTCAATGCCAAAAAACATGATTTCCACTTGGTTCCCATACTGCTTTTTGCTCTTCGCCTCTTTATATAGAAGACCATTCATACAATAATAAAAACAAAGGTAAATGTAAACAAAAAAGTATAACATACCTGTTAAGATCCCATATCTTGCTGTTGTTATCCAAGGAACAGGAAGCTAGGAAGTCGCCACATGTATGCCAGGAGCAACCCCACACTGCATGTGTGTGCCCTTCCAATGTCAGGATACACTCTGACTTAGCAAAGTCCCAGATCCGTACAGTTGTGTCACCTGAACATGTTGCTAGCTTGGTGCCACTAATAGGGAAGACAGGGAAAAATTGATACATTAATGAATTTGTTTATTATTGACTATTGGTAATGTAGTATTAATTATTATTATATGACGGAATCACTTTTATGTCAAGTGAAAAGTATTTGACCATGCACTACATATTTTTACTTTTACTAAATACCCTTACAGTGTACTGCATATTGATTTTGTTTTAAAAAAGATGGCATTGCATATATGAAATTGCATAGGGAATCCTATAATCCAGCTTTCCCCATGCCCTCTACATCAATCTTCTCAACACAGTTGCCCAGTCTGTCCAAAGAGAGAGCAGCATTACTATTGTGAGAAAGCCTATGCTTCATATAAAATGTTGTGCATGCATCAAGCTTAGACATAAAAAATAATGTACTGAACTATAGATGTACATGTCTCTTATTCTTTTTTTCCATAAAATGTTATTTAGGTAAAAAAAAAAAAACAATTACAGAAATCTCGATCAACTGTTGTACATAACTGAGTTTTAGAACAACAAGATTTCAATACATGTAGAATTTTGTCACTTCAGCATAAACCTTTACATGGTGGATCTGAACCTACTATTCCATTCAGTATGATCTACATTTTGTCAGTAAGCTTCATCCAAGACGGGGGCCCATGTAGAGTGCGACTACCGCTAAGATTCTCAGACAAGGGGTGGGGAAGGGAAGGTGTCTTAAGTAGGATACGTGGACATCGCTTTTGGAGGGAGTTGCAATTAGTAGTAGGGAGGGAGTTGCCATTTGTTAGGTCCAAGTTTGGTTCTTATAGATTGTAGCTGAGGTGTATGTGAAGTGGTCCTCTATTTACCTGCTCTATTTTTGCTCCTTGTATCTTGCCATACTACAGCCTGTGTTAGCCTGCCTCATTACAGTGTCAACTGGCTATTACTATCCAACTGAGATTTTCAGATTTCCAGTGAAAGCTTTCAATCTAATTTTGAACTATATTTGTGTTTCTGGACTGGTTACTGAATGTGGATTTTTGCCACTTTTTCATACTTGCAGCAACACCAGGCAACAATTTCAACCAAAGTTGTTCCTGTGGGATTAGCAAATGGACTCAACAAACCATCTTTTAACCAAGCTATCCCCCTGAAGGAGGTTTATTAAACCAATATAGTGATAGGATGGACATTTTTCCTTATGGTGCATGCCACCGGGATCTTTAGTCTAGTCCATTAATACAACCACACTTTATTTAGTAATCTGCTTGGGTTATAGGTGTGTGCATGTATGGTGATCGTGTGACACAGCTGCTCTTAAACAGACAATGTTGTCTAATTTTAATATGATCTTGGTGTTGGTCATGGGTACCTGGTTTTGACTTTTTTTGTATTAAAATACATTTTTGTAATAAAATTATCCCTCATTAAGAAGCTTGGCCCGTGTCTCCTTTTCAGTGGGTCTCTTCCCCCTGTATTACCTTTTTAAAGATCCTGGATCTGCGAGCACTCCCAAAAAATATGGGCAAAGCCCGCAGAAACCCAAGAACATCTCCAACAACAGGCCAAAGAATTAGGGTATATACGATGTAGACGCTGTGGTGTATAGTAAATTCTGTGTTATTTTCAATTTTATCAGTTTGTTTCTGGTCGCAATTAACAATTGTAAAGTGTAATCCCGCATATCCTCTGAGTCTTCGCTGTCCAGCTCCTGTTCCTCCACATGCCACACTTCATGCAATGCAATCAATCCAGTCCCACCGGAATAGAAGGCAATAATGTCATATATTGTGGATAATGATTTACTAAGATCGGCATCTCGCATGAGAGCCTCCAAATCATCTTGCTCTAAACGAACCGCAAGAGACTTGAACTGTGATTCATTGGCATGTCAGAGTTGCAGGAACCTGAAGAAGAAATAATTTGGGAGTTGAAATTTGTTTTTTAGCCTGTCAAATGTGAATTTGTGAACAATACACTTCCATCACAAATATCAGCCAAATGTTTGATTCCTTTAGCAGCCCATAGACTGGGGTCTGGTAGTGATTGGAATTCTAGCAAACTTGGATTACACCATAGTGGTGTATCTGGGGACCAACATGCTTTTGTGAGATTGGGTTTAATTACAGTAATATACCAGGCTTTGATAACCACTTTCATAGCTGGAGTTAAAGAAGGGCATGAGATTCTGGATCCTCTATAAAGAGCATTACGAAGAGTCTCAAAAGATCACGAGTCAGCTGCCTCTAGGACTACAAAGGCATTAGTATCATCAGAAATTAGCCAATTGTGGGCATGAACAAGCATAGCCGGCAGATAGTATGTATAAATGTCTGGGCAGGCCAGTGCCCCCTGTGTCCAAGGTCTGCGTAAAAATTTTCTACTGAATCCAACTGTTTGAAAAAGGACTTTGATATTGATACTGGGGAAGGTCTTATGCCACGTACACACGATCGGACTATACGGCGGACCAGAGTCCGCCGGACAATTCGCCCCTGTGTGGGCTCCGGCGGACTTTTTCTTCCCAAAACTCAAAACTGTCTGCCGGAAAAATCCGCTCGTTTGTGTGCTAGTCCGCCGGACTTTTCAAATGAACAGACTTGCCCACACACGGAGTAAAGTCCGTTCATTTTGAACGTGACTCCAGGTAGACGGGACTAGCGAAGGAAGTCAATGTCGCCGCCTCCATCGGCGAGATTGACACCTTGCTAGCCCCGTCGCCTGGTATGGATTTAAGGGGGAACCCCTACGCCAAAAAAATGACATGTGTCCCCCCAAAGTCCATACCAGACCCTTATCCGAGCACGCAGCCCGGCCGGTCAGGAAAGGGGGTGGGGATGAGCGAGCGCCCCCCCTTGAACCGTACCAGGCCGTGTGCCCTGAACAGGGGGAGTGCTTTGGGGAAGCACTCCAAAGCACCTTGTCCCCATGTTGGTAAGGACAAAGGCCTCTTCCCGACAACCCTAGCTGTTGATTTTCAGGGTCTGTGGGCGGGGGGCTTATCGGAATCCGGGAGCCCTCTTTAATAAGGGGGCCCCCATATCCCGGCCCCCCACCCTATGTAAATGAGTATGGGGTACATGGTACCCCTACCCATTCACCTGGGGGAATGACTGTCAATAAAAAACACACAGGTTTTTAAAGTAGTTTATTAGACAGCTCCGACTTCGGGGGTCTTCTCGCCAGGCTCCTCCGCTATCTTCTGCTCTTTTACAGCTCTTTTACTAGCGGAGGAGCCCGGCTTTCTCCTTCGTCATCCGGGGGTCTTCTTCTGACTTCGGGGGTCTTCTTCCGACTTCTCCCGCTCTTCGGTTTTTCTGCTGGGCTCCTCCGCTATCTTCTTGCAGCTCTTTTACTAGCGTTGGCCAGGTCTTCTCGTCCATCGCTGTTGCCGCTGCCGCCGCCTTCTTCTTCCTTCTTCTCTTCTTCCGATGTTGACACAACGCTCTATCCGCCTGTAAAGCCAGGGGTGCATTGCGCTGCGCCTTTTATAGGCATAAGGGGCGGGGTCACCTGGTGCTGCCACAAGGTGACCCCGCCCCTTATGATGTCACAGTCCTGGGGATGCCGGGCATGCGGTTCAGGAGGGGGGGCGCTCGCTCGTCCCCACCCCTTTCCTGACCGGCCGGGCTGCGTGCTCGGATAAGGGTCTGGTATGGACTTTGGGGGGGCCCCCACGCCGTTTTTTCGGCGTAGGGGTTCCCCTTTAAATTCATACCAGGCGACGGGGCTAGCAAGGTGTCAATCTCGCCGATGGAGGAGGCGACATTGACTTCCTTCACTAGTCCCATCTACCTGGAGTCACATTCAAAATGAACGGACTTTACTCCGTGTGTGGGCAAGTCCGTTCATTTGAAAAGTCTGGCGGACCTCCGCCAAAAGTCCGGCGGATTGTCCGCCGGAAAAGTCCAGTCTTGTGTGCTCGTGTGTGGGCAAGTCCGCTTGTTCGGAAAGTCCGGCGGACCTCTGCTGGAAAGACTGGCGGATTGTCCACCGGACTAAGTCAGCCAGATAGTCTGATCATGTGTGCGTGGCATTAGACTATATAGCAAGACTGGGAGGATTTTTGTTTTAAGTAAATTCAATTTTCCCTATAAGGGATAGTGGGAGGTGAGACCAAGCCCTAACCGTTGCTAAACCACTGTAGCACTGGTGACAAATTAAGTTTGTGGAAATACTGGACATTAGAGAAAATATTAACCCCCCAGATACCTGATAGTGTGTGCCCATTGTAACAGCGAAATAGGATCTGCCATTTCCTTTGCCCCTGGATCAATCCGTAAAATTTCAATAACAAATAAAATAGACAAAAAGAGAGCAAATACAAGCAGTGCATGGTTAGGGTTCAAATACACTTTAATCTTAGGCTCCACAGCATTTACCTTTTTTCTTAGGATGGGATTGCTAACACAACCCCCAACTGATAGGGCCACTGTGTCAAGGTTTTTAGGGTCATGGTCACAAACCTTCCTGGTTTGGCTGGCCCTACTAATAGTTATGCGACCATTGCTATAGCTCTCACAATCACCAAACCAATCTTCTCCAGCACATCAAAGTTGGAATACTTTTGGGGCTAGAGTTGTTTTACATGTCAATATATGTAATGACATGCCTCCTTAAAGGAGAAGTACAGCCAAAGCATGTTTGGCTGTCCTTCTCCTGCAGATCACAGGTGTGCAGATTGTGCATTCTGCACTCGTAACCCGTTTTCAGCAGACAGCAGCTCTCTGCTCAGGGAGCTGTGAGAACACTGAGCGATCAACGGTGTTTGATCACTGGGTCCTCAGTGTTAGAGCCGGCAGGGGACCGATGCTGCATCCACCTAAGTAAGCATGATTAAATAAAAAAAAGATTTCCATACTTCTCTTTTAAACCCAGCCTGTGCAGATAGAATGGCAACTTGCTGACTTGGAACCATCCACAATCAGCGAAATGTAACTTCAGCAAAGTGCAATACAGAGGATATTTTCCAGTCTTTTGAAGAATAAGACTACCATGGAGGAGGTTTTCTAAAACTGGAGTGCAAAATCATGTGCAGCTGTGCATGGAAGCAAAGCAGCTTCTAGCTTCAGCTTTTTCAATTAAGCTTCGACAATAAAACATGGAGCTCAGGTTCACACTGCTGCAGGATTGAAATTGTGCGAGTTTATCTGAACTTGCACGATTTTATACCCGCATGTCAGTCCGACTTCGGGGGCGATTTCAGAGACATCTGTGCGGGTTCCTGCACAGATTTCTATTGAAATCGCACCTGAAGTCGCCAAAAGTACCACAGAAGCTACTTTTGGGAATCGATGTGGTGCCGCAAAGTCGGTGTTGCACCGATTCGGACAGTGCCATTGACAGTTTGGCATGCGATTTGACTTGTGAACCTAGGCAGAAGCACCAAACAGGAGGGGAAAATGCAGGATGATACCAAATACAAAATATAAGAACTTTATAGTGACACTGAACAATTGCTAGATGTCAGTACATACCAGAACATGATTGATGTATTGCATTTCAATGTAACAGAAAAATATACCTTAGGTGGGACACTGCAGTTAGGTATGTAATTTTACTGATAATGAAACTGATGGAAAGAGAGACAAATACAAATAGGGGAAGGGGACTTTAAAGATGCCTACAAAAATTAAAGACTCTAACAAGTACAATAAAATAATTTTAATTTTTACATATCCATAGCTACCGATCACTTTCACAGAGCTGGCAGCGTGGTGCTTCCCACCTTGTGCCGGCGGCCCCCTTCCTCCTGTGGTTCCTGGGCTCTCCACCTCTTTCCGGAGGCCAAGAACACAACCGCCAACTAGCGGTGCTGTGAGACTGAGGCAAATCCATGATTCAATCTCACATGCAAACAATGAAAAGTGAAGTGATGTTGGGTACAGCCAGGGGACACATCTAACCAAGCTGATCTGTGCTTGATTAGCCGATGTAAAGGGCAGGGCCATAAAGAGTACCCGTCACCAGCCCAATGCTATCACATAGGGGTTTATTAACCATTTGTGATCGGAAACAAGTAAAAATAAAATAAAGTTTTAAAAAATAAAATTATAACAAAATATATAAAAAAATAATTAAAAAATTTGCCGAACTGGCTATAAGGAAATTCAGAGTGCCACAAGAACAGTGTGAATGGATGTCAGACAGAATTTCCAATAAAAAATTTCAATTAAAGGTGAGGTATGAATTAATGACCTGAGGAGGAAAGAATAATTGGGAAGTAGTAACCATATTTTGGATGTTTAGTGTTTGTGTTCCTTGCAATGTACACAGTCATAAAGAAACAGATTAATTTTAATGAGGATTTCTTATCAGCTGTGATAGTATAAAACTTGGTACAAAAGAGTACAATGTCAGATTAACTTAAGTAAAATTGAATATGAAATAGGCTATAAAACTGTGTTCTTTCCTGTTGCAAGTGAACTTGATTTCATATCAAACTATTTTTGTTTCTATTTGACGTGTTTTATTGCAAAAGAAATGTTGATTCATTTCATTTACAGTGAAGCAGATGGCCATGGAAGCCAAGCATCTCTGCAACATTTATTTTAGCTGTAATGTGATTGTTCTGCTTCATTCTTCCGGGCAAAGCTGAACTCCCTAATAAATGTGCAGCAGCTGAAACACTTTTGCGCACAAGCTCCTCTTGGCATCATGAACACTGCTGTGCAAAAAATGATGGGTTTATGTAAAGATTTTTTTTTTCATTAGATGATGGAAGAGATAAGAGTTTAATGTTGTTTGTTAATTCAATGATTACACAAACATTTAAAAAATGCCACTACCAAAAAATACTATTGTCAAGCAAAATGCAAAGCACCTTTTCAATACTACAAAACAACCAATAAGATTACTTAAAAGGAAAAGGTAAATCTTGGTTGCTCTAGGCCAGTGATGGCCAACCTTGGCACCCCAGATGTTTTAGAACTACATTTCCCATGAAGCTCAACTACACTGCAGAGTGCAGACGCATCATGGAAAATGTAGTTCCAAGGTTCGCCATCACTACTCTAGGCAATTTCTCCATCTTTGCACCAATTTTCTCTGCAGTAGTGGTTATGTAAATTATTTAAAGAAAAAATATTGCCCACCTGGAAAGAATTGTTTTAATAGCAGCTAAATAGATTCCAAGTCTTGAACCGCTTAAAAGAAGTTAACTTTTATTCAAGAGTTCTTAAAAGAGAAGTATGGCCAAAGCATTTTTGGCTGTACTTCTCTTGTAGGTCACAGGGGTGAACTTACCTTTTCTCTCCTGTGACCCAGAATCAACCAATGGCATGCTATTGTCTGCTATCAGCTGACTTGGCAGAGCTGCTCCAGGCTGTGAAGAATCCCGAAAATATTGTCAGGATCCACACGGCTGCCTGAATGACAGCTGGCTCCACATTTCATCACGCAGCAGAGAGCCAAAGCCAGCTGTTCCTCACCTGCCCAGCTCTCCAATGAGACAGTCACTGCTCTCATTTCCAAGCAGACCAAGAACTGAGCAATCAGCGGTCATGCGATTGCTCAATTGTCAGGCTTACAGCCAATGTGAGACAGCTGCAGCATCACACTGATGCTACAGCACAGAGGTGAGTCTATAGGTTTATTTTTATTACAAACACCAAACTGTCAGAAAAGAACGAATAAACAAACAAAAGAAAACTAGTTTACAGAGATTAATCACTTAAAGTGGGATTGCACACACAAAAAAAATAAAAAAAAAATCATTAATATTCCTAAAAAAAAACATTTGGAATTTTTTTTTAACTCACCTCTAAATGCCTGTTGCTAGGGGGGTCCCTCATAGTCTGCCTCCTTCAGTGCCTGGGCTGGTGACATCACTTCCCGTCAGCGCAGGAAGGGCTCAGCTCTGCCCCCTCCCTCCTGTCAACACGTGACATGTCCCAGATAATTGCGCGGCCACTCACGGCGCGCGGCGCCGCTTGCGCATGCACAGTGGGTGCCTGGCTGTGGCTTCAGTTACAATGCTGGCACCGCCGAACGAAGGGGGGACGAGCGGGGCATCGATCCCATGCATCGCTGGACTCCAGGACAGGTAAGTGTCCGATTATTAAAAGTCAGCAGCTGCAGTATTTGTAGCTGCTGACTTTTATTTTATTTTTTTATGGGAACTCCTCTTTAAGGACCGGAAGATTTTCCCCCTTAATGACCAGGCCATTTTTTGCGATACAGCACTGCGTCGCTTTACCTGACAATTGCGCGGTCGTGCAATGCTGTACCCAAACAAAACTGATGTCTTTTTTTCCCACAAATAGAGCTTTATTTTGGTGGTATTTGATCACCTCTGCAGTTTTTTTTATTTTTTGCACTATAAACAAAAAAAGACCAACAATTTTGAAAAAAAAAAAAAAAAAAAAACAATATTTTTTACTTTTTGCTATAATAAATATCCCAAAAAATATATAAAAAAAAAAACAAATGTATTCATCAGTTTAGGATAATATGTATTCTTCTAAATATTTTTGGTAAAAAAAAAATACAAAAAATCGCAATAAGTGTACATTGATTGGTTTGCGCAAAAGTTATAACGTCTACAAAATAAGGGATAGATTTATGGCATTTTTATTATAATTTTTTACTAGTAAATCAGCGATTTTTAGTGGGACTGCGACATTGCGGTGGACATATCGGACACTTTTGACACTTTTTTGGAACCACTGACATCTATACAGCGATCAGTGTTATAAAAATGCACTGATTACTGTATAAATGACACTGGCAGGGAAGGGGTTAACACTAGTGGTGCTCAAGCGGTTAAATGTGTTTCTAACTGTGGGGGGAGTATACTGACTGAAGGAGGAGAGAGATCGCTGTTCCTGATCACTAGGAACAGGCGATCACTCTCTACCACTGGGGATCTGAATGTTTGCATTGACAGATCCCCGTTCTGCCTCTCTGTGGAGCGATCGCGAGTGGCCGGCGGATATCGTCTCCCCCGCCACGCAGAGGGCGTGCGCACGCGCCTGCTATAGCTCTTGATTCAGTCACTTACATTGCTTGCATTTAAAAATACATTTAATGATGTATTCAAGCATCTTTAACTGAACAAAAATTGAAAATGCTGATAGGGAGGGTTATTATGTCAGATGGGACCCTAGTGGCCTCTTCGATCATAGATGCTTCTTCCTGCCTGTCATTGGTAATGTACACTGAGTTGTGCATGTGCAGCTCAGAGTACATTTACAGCACCACTTTTTGCCATGATGAAGTGACTCCTGTGTTCATGAGCAGGAGTGATGTCATTACGGCCTGGCTGGCTATTCAAGTGGCTGAACGGTGCGAACCCAGAAAGAAGACCAGGAGAAGATGGAAGCACCCGTGTCCAGCTGGAGTGCTGATAACACAGCGCTTAGGGAATTTGTTTGACAAGTTTTGCTATGCTGCCTAATATATAGCGCATATTAGCACATTAAGGTGTAAAGCTATGGGGTGGGGGGGTCATTTAAAAAAAACATATATAGCAGTTGAAAGTAGAGTTGAAAGTAAAGTAGAGTTGAAAGTGATGAAAAAAAAATCATATTTGCCTGCTCTACGCAATGGTTTTGCACAGAGCAGCCCCAATCCTCCTCTTCTCAGGTCGCCCGCCGTCACACTCCTGGTGCCTCCCTCCTGCCAAGAGGTAGCAGCTTGCAACTATGCTCTGCATGTTCATTGACAGCTCCCTCTGCTGTCTCAGTCAATGATGAAGGAGAGTCCCTGGAAAGCCAAGGCTCTTGTGCACGTCACTGGATCATGAGAGGGCTCAGGTAAGTATTGGGGGGGGGGGGCTGCTGCACAGAGAAGGTAAAGAACTTTGAGCCTTTAGAACCCCTTTAATTATGCTTTAATGTCTACAGAGATTCAATAACCTGTGCCTTTTATATCCACCTAAAGTTCACCTTTAATGAAGATGTATCCAATTTATATCCAGATTTCATATTTTAATTATAGTTGGAACCAGATGGACCCGTTTTCAGCTGGATTTGCAAGGCTGCAACAGGTGGGCACATCTAGGATTTCCATGAACAACCCCTTATCCCTGATGTTCTAGTATTTTCGTTTTGGTTGGAAAAAAAGCTTTAGGGGTTAACAGCTGAAGAAATCCCAAAAAATGTAAAAGTTAAGTTTAAAAGGCAGCAGCAAAAGTGCTAGAGAAGTTGGCACTTGTTAACATCGGCAAGATAAGAATGGAGGATCATAACTGTGTTGCTAGAGAAAAATAGCTGGCAAGAGACCGCACTGGGAGTGTATGGATTAATATTGCAAAGATAGGAAGTACAGATAGATCACACATTGCTCTCCACAGACGTTTTCCGTTACACATAAAAAAGGAGATTAAAAATGCAGGTAAAAACTATGCTTTTTTTCATCCCTTTCTCTACGTTTAGCTTTATTTCTAGTACTTTTTTTTTACATCCACAATTCAGTCACTGGGGAAAAACTAAACAATAGAAAAATGATCATAAATACTGCAACAACTTCTTCAGAATGCTAGCAGGGAAACATACTGCATCTATGACTTGCTGCTTGGTTATTGTTTTAAAATAAATGTATACAAAACAAGCAAAATTTAAAAAGCTCACACAAATATTCATAGGATGAAGGATACCTGGATATAGGATAATATGTAGGGCCGGATTCCTCACAAGGCCACCGAGGCCAGGCTCTGGGGTGGCAGTGGTGCAGGGGCGGCACCACCCCTGCGGCAACTTCTCTGCTTCCCCCCGCAGCCGCACTAACAAAGCCCCCGGCGGGTGGCGGCAGTGCTGTATCTTGCCCCTGTGGCCACCTTCCGGCTCCTGCACAGTATAGCCCCCGGTGTGGTGGCCTGTGTGGAGTGGCACTTGCTAAACTACGGGCGTACTTGGCCAGGGGGAGGGAGCAAATGATGTATAATTATACACTATTAATAGATTAATATTAAAGATTAATATACACTAGTAAGCTGTGATATTTTGAAACCGACGAGGCTGCACTGATTGCAACTGATAAGGCGGTACTCCTAGGTGGCACTGATAGGCGGCATTGGTAGGCTGCACTGATAGGTGGCACTGATGGGCACTGGTAGGCGGCACTGGTGAGCTGCACCGATGGGCACTGGTAGGCTGCACTGATGGGCTGCACTAATGAGCACTGATAGGCCGCACTAATGGGCACTGATAGGCAGCACTGGTAGGCTGCACTGATGGGCACTGGTAGGCTGCACTGATGAGCACTGATAGGCGGCACTGGTAGGCTGCACTGATGAGCACTGATAGGCGGCACTGGTAGGCTGCACTATGTGTATTTTTGGTCTGTACAATTAAAGCCAGTTATTTTCAGTGTTCTCGTGTGTGGAGATATGTTTTTAATTGATCTATTGTAGCAGTCATCGATAAAGGATGAGAATGGTGGTGGTGTGTGTGTGTGTGTGTGTGTGTGTGTGAGTGTAGAGGCGGAGGGAAGGGCGGCATTGAAGGACCCGGCGTTGGGGTGGCAAAGGGAGTAAATCCGGGCCTGATAATATGACTTCTTAAAATAGATGGTATGTGCTACCACTTCCACAGAATCCATAAACCAAAGAGTACTCTTCATTTTAGTGGAGTGGAAGGAGCAATGAGAGTAATTTTTTAAGTGCAAACCCTCACAAAGGCCTTTTTTTAATTGCTCCATTTTGGTTTGTTAAAACACTGAAAGCCTAACTATCCAACAACACTGATCAAGTGTTTCTGAATGACAGTTGGGGAGGAAAGGGGGCATGAGAGGCAGAGCACATAGAGCCTGTACTCCCCCTGACCTCCTCCACCTCCTAAAATGCTGTGCTGTCTCTTCATCTCTCCTGTTTAGTTTACACAGAGTCTGGAGCTGCAGCCTGCTATTCAGGGGAATGAAGAAACTGTCAGCTTGTTAAGCAAATTATTGCAGTTGGAGAAGAGGGCTTTCATTAATAAAACACAATCTGACAATAGTACAAGCCAGGTACTACACTAGGCTGTCTCGGACAAGTGTGCAGTTAGCTTGTTTTCTTGTAAATGAAAGGCCTTTTCTCCAGCTGCAGTCATTCATAACACCAGCTGACAGCTTCCATTCTCTCCATTCTCCTAAATAGCAGGCTGCCGGTCCGGACATGTAAACTAAACAGGAGAAGTGAGATGATACTGTCAAATGGAAAGGGGACAGGGCTCAGTGCCCATGGGAAAGCCCATATTGGTAGGTTGTATGATTAACCACTTCAGCCCCGGACCAATTGGCAGCCGAAGGACCAGGCCCCTTTTTTCGATTCGGCACTGCGTTGCTTTAATTGACAATTGCGCGGTCGTGCAAAGTGGCTCCAAAACAAAATTGAGCTTTCTTTTGGTGGTATTTGACCGCCCCTGCGGTTTTTATTTTTTGCGCTATAAACAAAAATAGAGTGACAATTTTGAAAAAAATGCAATATTTTTTGCTTTTTGCTATAATAAATATCCCCCAAAAATATATAAACAAACATTTTTTTTCCTCAGTTTCGGCCGATACGTATTCTTCTACATATTTTTGGTAAAAAAAATCGCAATTAGCGATTATTGATTGGTTTGCGCAAAAGTTATAGCGTTTACAAAATAGGGGATAGTTTTATAGCATTTCTATTAATATTTTTTTTTTTTACTAGTAATGGCGGCGATCATGGATTTTTATTGTGACTGCGACATTATGGCGGACACATCGGACATTTTTGACACATTTTTGGGACCATTGTCATTTATACAGCAATCAATGCTATTTAAATGCATTGATTCCTGTATAAATGACAGTTGTAGTGAAAGAGTTAACCACTAGGGGGAGGGGAGGGGTTATGGGCTGTGACGTGTGTGTGTTTTTTTACATTAGGGGGCGGGGCTGACGTCTGACGTCATTGATCGGCTTTCCCGATGACCGGGAACAGCTAATGACAGGCAGAGTAGGAAGCGCGGGGAGAGGTTTGTTTACACATACCTCTCCCCGTTCTTCAGCTCTGTGACCCGATCGCGGGACACCATCAGCGATCGGGTCCGCTGGTCCCGCGGCCGGGGTCACGGAGCTCCCGACCGGGTCGCGAGCGCGCCGCTGACGGCACGCACACGACCCATGGGCAGGCATTTAAAGGATCACGTACAGGTACGTGATTTTGCCTGCCCGTGCCATTCTGCACACGTATATGTGCATGAGGCGGTCGGGAAGCGGTTAAGATGTATTTTATTTAACCTCCACTGCTTGAATTGTAATGGGGGCATTTGTGCACAGAAGGGTGGATAAAATTTTATGATAAAAAATAAAAAAATTGTATTTTTTTTTTATTTTTTTCAAATTTATTTTAATAAAATGCTTCTAGAGAAAAAAACTATCTAAAGATAGTTTTCTATTTAAGATGCATTAATAATTTATTTTATTTAGCATGAAATGAAGCTTAATTATGTAGAATGAGGCTGTATATTCTGCAATATTTACATTTTTGGTAAACTCATTCAATGAATCCAAGCTTTGCAAGCTGAGATAACATGCACTGCATTGATGCATTCACACAATTTCCCAGTAAACATGAGAGAAAGCAAAGTTCAGGAATATTCCTTTATCCCATTGTTTTGAAAATCTATGTACACTACAAACTGTATGATTGAATCGGTTCCGATATCGTTGTTTTACTAACCTGACAGCTCATTATTCTCAATAGGAAACCTTCATTTTGTTTGCAAATAATAAAGATTCTGACTACCAGCAAGAATAAGTTCTTACATTTAAAGAGCACCTGTCATATCAGATCCATCATGGCAGCAGTTGTTAACGGGCATCCACTCCCCTGCTGCCGCCACGTCCCTCACCTTGTTGTGTCACTGCCACATCACCAGTGAATGGGACTGTTAGTGAGTCAATATCGGGACAGAGGAGGAGCCACTGCGGGACAGAGATGACAGTTGCTCTTTAAAATTTTTGATTTAAATCGAGTTGATGTAAATTAAGCCTTTTTACTAGTGATTTAAATCACAATTTGATTCAAATCAAATCCACCCTGGTGCACAGGGACTCAACATGCTTTTTTTTCTGGTGATGCTTTAAAAAGCAACTACATTTTTTTACATAGACCTTACTTTCCAGTCCAACGTCATCAACACCTTCCGGCCCAGCCTACAGTACAATGACGGCAGGGCGGAAGCACTTCTGTGCAATCTGTCACTGATCACTGTACCGGCCCGCTGCCAGTACCATGTGATCACTGTGACCAATCACAGCAGATCACCAGACATTTGTAAACAATGGATGGCTTCCTTTCATGCCATCCATTGTATACAATTGTGTTACTAGCTGTGACTGGTCATAGTGATTACATGGTACAGGCAGGGCCAATCACAGCCCATCTGTACCATGTGATTTGCTGTGGCCAATCATAACAAAATACACTGAATGAATTTGTTTCATTCAGTAAAAAATGGTTGCTTATACCAATGAAATTTACTGGTATAAGCAATCAAAATATGTTAAAAAAAATCCTGATCACTTCTCCATAGTACTACAGTGTTATGGTAACACTGTATTGCTCTGGTCCCAGCGTGTTTAGAAAAAAACAAAAACGTTAAAAAAAAAAAAAATTATTAATTTTTTCATTTTCCAAAAAGTTGTGACAAAAAACTTGCCATGCCTCCTACTAAATACAGTGCATCCGGAAAGTATTCACAACGCTTCACTTTTTCCACATTTTTTTATGTTACAGCCTTATTCCAAAATGGATTAACATTTTTTTTTTTTAGGTAACCGCCAGGTTCATAAATAGGTTTATTTTATTTATAAAGGTTTTAACCCCTGATTGCCCCTAGAGTTAACCCTTTCACCAGTGATCACAGTATAACTGTCACTGGTGACGCTGGTTAGCCAGTTAGTTATTTCGTTATTTAGGTTCCCCGTCAGGTTTTTATATAGCGTCAGGTACCCCCATATATTACCTAATAAAGGTTTTAACCCCCTGATTGCCCCTAGTTAACCCTTTCACCCCCTTTTGCCAGTGTCACTAAGCGATCGTTTTTCTGATCGCTGCATTAGTGTCGCTAGGTAACCATTTTTTTTTTTTAGGTAACCGCCATGTTTATATAGGTTCATAAATAGGTTTATAGGTCAGGTACCCCCATATTACAACCTAAATAAAGGTTTTAACCCCCTGATTGCCCCTAGAGTTAACCCTTTCACCAGTGATCACTGTATAACTGTCACTGGTGACGCTGGTTAGCCAGTTAGTTATTTCGTTATTTAGGTTCCCCGTCAGGTTTTTATATAGCGTCAGGTACCCCCATATATTACCTAATAAAGGTTTAACCCCCTGATTGCCCCTAGTTAACCCTTTCACCCCCTTTTGCCAGTGTCACTAAGCGATCGTTTTTCTGATCGCTGCATTAGTGTCGCTAGGTAACCAGTTTTTTTTTGTATTACTGTTACGGGTGACGCTGGTTAGTTAGCTTGTTTTTTATACTGTCAGGGCACCCGCCATTTATTACCCAATAACGGTTTAACCCCCTGATCGCCCGGCGGGTGATATCAATTAGGTTTTAGGGTCAAATAAGGTCTGCGTCGCCCCAGGTTAGTGCCAGTACCGCAAACACCCACGCACAAAGCATACACCTCCCTTAGTGGCACAGTATCTGAACAGATCAATATCTGATCTGATCAGATCTATACTAGCGTCCCAGCAGTTTAGGGTTCCAAAAAAAAACGCATTGTTAGCGGGATCAGCCCAGATACCTGCTAGCACCTGCGTTTTCCCCCTCCGCCCAGCCCAGCCCACCCAAGTGCAGTATCGATCGATCACTGTCACTTACAAAACACTAAGCACACATAACTGCAGCGTTCGCAGAGTCAGGCCTGATCCCTGCGATCGCTAACATTTTTTTTGTGGTAGCGTTTTGATTCAGTCGCTTCAGTCAGGAGCTTTTTTACCTGTGAATCTCAAAAAAATAAAAAAAAATAAAATAGTTGTCGTTTTATTGTTCTCTCTCTCACTCTATTCTCTCTCTATTGTTGCTCTTTTTTTACTCCATTCTATTCTGCAATGTTTTATTATGTTTTATTATGTTTTATTATGTTTTATCATGCTTGCTTTTCAGGTATGTAATTTTGTTTACTGTGTGTTTTAGTGTTGAGCATTTTTTTGTTTTCAGGTGCGCCATTCAGTTGCAACGCGGATTTATTTATCTTGACAGCAACAGCGTTTGCTCCCACGATACATAAAGCCGCGACTCCAACGCTGTAGGAGGTGATTTCACCACCACAGTTAAAAAAAAGAGCATATATGCCGAAGCATGGGGGGCAGCAGGGGGGGGGAGCGATTGGCTCCTAATGCCACGTACATACGGTCGAAATTCCGACCGTGTGTACACGGCATAACTTTTGCGGGAGGATGCCCCCATGCATCGGCATATATAAATGGTGCATGTATGCCCATCATTAGAAGTGGGTGGATGAAGGGAGGTATTCTAATGGTGGGCATACCCACCAATCAATCTCTTTTTTTCGTTCAGCCAAGAGGCTGCATGAAAAAAAAAAGATTACAATATATGTCCAGTATGTTGCTGGACTTTGAATGGTTATACCAGAATGATGCCTGCAGGTTTAGGTATCATCTTGGTATCATTCTTTTCAGCCAGTGATCGGCTTTCATGTAAAAGCAATTCTAGCGGGTAATTAGCCTCTAGACTGCTTTTACAAGCAGTGGGAGGGAATGTCCCCCCTCCCGGATATAAACCGCGCCATTGGGAAATTGGGAAAGCATTTTTATCACACCAATCTTGGTGTGGTCAGATGCTTTGAGGGCAGAGGAAAGATCTAGGGTCTAATAGACCCCAATTTTTTCAAAAAAAGAGTACCTGTCACTGCCTATTGCTATCATAGGGGATATTTACATTCCCTGAGATAACAATAAAAATCATAACAAAGAAAAAAAATGGAAGGAACAGTTTAAAAATAAAATAAAAAAGCTAAATAAATAAAAAAAAAACAAAAAAAAAAAAAAAAAGCACCCCTGCCCCCCTTCTCTTGCGCAAAGGCGTACACAAGCGGTGGTCTGGCGTCATATGTAAACAGCAATTGCACCATGCATGTGAGGTATCACCGCGAAGGTCAGATCGAGGGCAGTAATTTTAGCAGTAGACCTCCTCCGTGAATCTAATGTGGTATCATGTAAAGGCTTTTAAAGGCTTTTAAAAATGTATGTAGTTTGTCGCCACTGCGTGTTTGTGCGCAATTTTAAAGCATGTCGTGTTTGGTATCCATGTACTCGGCCTAAGATCATATTTTTTATTTCATCAAAAATTTGAGCAATATAGTGTGTTTTAGTGCATTAAAATAAAAAAAAGTGTATTTTTTCCACAAAAAATGCGTTTGAAAAATCGCTGCGCAAATACTGTGTGGAAAAAAAAATGCAACACCCACCATTTTAATCTGTAGGGCCTTTGCTTTAACAATATATATAGTGTTTGGGGGTTCAACGTAATTTTCTTGCAAAAAAAAAATATGTTTTCATGTAAACAAAAAGTGTCAGAAAGGGCTTTGTCTACAAGTGGTTAGAAGAGTGGGTGACGTGTGACATAGGCTTCTAAATGTTGTGCATAAAATGCCAGGACAGTTCAAACCCCCCCCAAATGACCCCATTTTGGAAAGTAGACACCCAAGCTATTTGCTGAGAGCAATGTTGAGCCCATTAAATATTTTTTTTTTTTTGTCCCAAGAGATTGAATAATGAAAAAAAAAAAATATATATATTTTTTTTACAAAAAGTTGTCACTAAATGATATATTGCTCAAACATGTCATGGGCATATGTGGAAATACACCCCAAAATACATTCTGTTGCTTCTCCTGAGTACGGGGATACCACATGTGTGGGACTTTTTGGGAGCCTAGCTGCGTACGGAACCCCAAAAACCAATCACCGCCTTCAGGCTTTCTAAGGGTGTAATTTTTTTATTTCACTTCTCACTGCCAATCACAGTTTCGGAGGCCATGGAATGCCCAGATGGCATAAAACCCCCCAAAATGACCCCATTTTGGAAAGTAGACACCCCAAGCTATTTGCTGAGAGGTATTGTGAGTATTTTGCAGATCTCGCTTTTTGTCACAAAGTTTTGAAAATTGAAAAAAGAAAAAAATTTTTTTTTTTTCTTTACTTTCTTCATTTACAAAAAAAAAATGAGAGCTGTAAAATACTCACCATGCCTCTCAACAAATAGCTTGGGGTGTCTACTTTCCAAAATGGGGTCATTTGGGGGGGTTTTGTGCTATTTTGGCATTTTATGGCCTTCGAAACGGTGATAGGTAGTGAGGAGTGAAATCAAAAATTTGCACCCTTAGAAATCCTGAAGGCGGTGCTTGGGTTTCGGGGCCCCGTACGCGGCTAGGCTCCCAAAAAGTCCCACACATGTGGTATCCCCATACTCAGGAGAAGCAGCAAAATGTATTTTGGGGTGCAATTCCACATATAACTATGGCATGTGTGAGCAATATATCATTTAGTGACAACTTTTTGAAAAAAAAAAAAATCTTTTTTATTTTTGTCTTTATTCAATCACTTGGGACTAAAAAAAAAAAATATTCAATGGGCTCAACATGCCTCTCAGCAAATAGCTTGGGGTGTCTACTTTCCAAAATGGGGTCATTTGGGGGGGTTTTGTACTTCTCTGCCCCTTAAAATACATTATTTTCCTAAAAATTATACAAACAATACATAATGACAATGTGAAAGAAGTTTGTTTAAATTTTTTGCAAATGTATTAAAAATAAAAAGAAAGAAAATGTACATAAGTATTCCCAGCCTTTGCCATGACACTCAAAATTTAGCTCAGGTGCATCCTGTTTTCACTGGTCATCCTTGAGATATTTCTACAACTTGATTGGAGTCAACCTGTGGTAAATTCAATTGATTGGACATGATTTGGAAAGGCACACACCTGTCTATAAAAGGTCCCACAGTTAACAGTGCATGTCAGAGCACAAACCAAGCCATGAAGTCCAAGGAATTGTCTGTAGATTTCTGAGACAGGATTGTATTGAGGCATGGATCTGGGGAAGGGTACAGAAAGATTTCTGCAGCATTGATGGTCCCAATGAGCACAGTGGCCTCCATCATCCGTAAATGGAAGAAGTTTGGGACCACCAGGACTCTTCTTAGAGCGGGCCACCTAGCCAAACTGAGTGATTGGGGAGAAGGGTCTTAGTCAGGGAGGTGACCAAGAACCAGATGGTCACTCTGACAGTGCTCCAGCATTTCTCTGTGGAGACAGTAGAACCTTCCAGAAAAACAACCGTCTCTCTCTCTCAGCCAAAAAAAAAAGAAAAAAAGGAGTGGCTACAGGACAACTATGTGAATGTCCTTAAGTGGCCCAGCCAGTGCCCAAACTTGAACCCGATTGAACATCTCTAGAGAGATCTCAAAATGGCTGTACACCCCCCCCCCCCCCCCCCCATCCAACCTGAGGTAGCTTGAGAGGTCCTGCAAAGAAGAATGGCAGAAATTGCCCAAAAATAGGTGTGCCAATCTTGTAGCATCATACTCAAAAAGACTTGAGGCTGTAATTGGCACCAAAGGTGCTTCAACAAACTATTGTGCAAAAGCTATATATACTTATGTACATGGGAGTTTCTTTTTTCTTTTTAATAACTTTTCAAAGATTTAAAAAAAAACTTCTTTCACATTGTCATTATGGCATATTGTTTGTATAATTCTGAGGAAAATAATGAATTTAATCCATTTTGGAATAAGGCTGTAACATAACAAAATGTGGAAAAAGTGAAGCGCTGTGAATACTTTACAGATGTACTGTGCCATGGACTGTCAACTTTCCAAAAAGGGATCATTTGGGGGTATTTGTACTGTCCTGGCATTTTTAGGCCTCAAGAAACGAGAGCCATCAGTACTGATCAAGTTTCAGATAAACAGTGTATATACCATAGTTTGTGAACGCTAGAACTTTCCTACAGACTAAATAATAAACACTGATTTGGGATATTTTTACAAAGAAATGTAGCAGAATACATTTAGACCTAAATTTATGTAGAAAAATTATTTATTTGCAAAATTTTATAACAGAAACAAAGAAAAACCTGTTTATTTAGAAAAAAAAAAACCTAGAGGTGATTAACCTCATCCCGCCAAGGTTTAATTGTGGTGACTGGGCATCATATGACTTCCTTCACAACACGCCGCTCGTGCATGGCGATCAGTGCTGCGGTGTGTGGCTCAGACATAACGCATCTCCCATCACAGTAAAGAGCCTATGACGTAGGCTCTTTACCATGTGATCAGCTGTGTCCAGTCACAGCTGATCACAGTGTAAAAAGGAAGTGCCATTTATTGGAATTCCTCTATTCCGATGACAACACGAGAGTAGAGGAGAGCTGATAAGAAGCTCTCCGGACAGGAGGGGGGGGTCTATTCTGATAATCTGTGCATTGATTATCATTGCAGTCCCATCAGCGATACCTGCCAGTGCCCACCAGTGGTGCCAATCAGTGCCCATCAGTGCTGTCTTTCATTGCTTATCAGTGATGTCTGTCAGTGCCGCCCACCAGTGCTGTCTATCAGTGCTGCATATCAGACCCACCTATTAATGCCCATGAATGCTGCATATTAGTGCCTCCTCGTCAGTGCCGCCCACCAGTGCTGTCTACCAGTGCTGCATATCAGTGCCACCTATTAATGCCCATCAATGCTGCATATTAGTGCCTCCTCATCAGTTCCGCCCATCAGTGCTGCCCACCAGTGCTGTCTATCAGTGCTGCATATCAATGCCACCTATTAATGCCCATCAATGCTGCATATTAGTGCATCCTCATCAGTGCCGCCTCATGAGTGCCCTTCAGTGCAGCCTCATCAGCGCACACTGAAGGAGAAATATTACTTTTTTTTATAACATTTTGTAACAAAAAAATATTATCGTTTTATTTTTTATTTGTTTAGCAAAAAAAAAAAAAAAAACTCAGTGGTGATTAAATATCACCAAGATAAAGCTCTAGCAGTCTCAAAAAATAATAAAAATGTTGTTTTTTTGGGGGTACAGTATTGCATGACCGTGCAATTGTCATTGAAAGTGCGACAGCACTGAAAGCTGAAAATTGGTCTAGGCAGGAAGGAGGTGAAAGTGCCCGGTATTGAAGTGGTTAAATACCACTAAAAGAAAGCTTGATTTGTGTGAAAAAAAATTATACAAAATTTCCTATGGGTGCATGACTACGCAATTGTTATTTAAAGTACGACAGCGCTGAGTGCTGAAAATTGGCCTGGGCAGGAAGGGTGTACCCAGTACTGAAGTGGTTAAAACCCAATTGAACCATCATCTTTTGTTACTGTAAAGCCAGCTTGTATGCACTGTAATAAATACCCTGCTTTTTTTGGGTTGGCTTTGGTTCCCAAGTTCTAAAGCAATTTACCCTGAGCTGGAAACTCTGCAGAGAGTCAAACAACTGATCTCACTCCCAGTGGCCTGGGTTTTCGGTGGTCTGACACGTCCCCATGCCAAATGGAAATCGCAAACAAAGTATAAAAAGAGCTTTCTGCAGTCATTCTATAGCATGGTTCTACTCTGCTCATGCAGGTTTGAGCAGGCTGCAGCTACTGCTAAGTAATTGTTTTCAGAAAGAGCTTGTGGAATGGATTAAAGTTCAGAGAAGCACAATCATCTTGAAACTGACGTCCCTTGAACCAATTAAGCAATTTCAAGCTTGGGAAAACATTGCTGAGGTCAATGGAATGGACAATTTTATTGAGTTTGTACTTAATGGCTGCACCCGCCTTATTTGTTAAATATCTCTATGTAACATAAGACACAGTTTCAGCCTAGCGAATCTCTGCTGTCGACCATCACTTTTGCAAAGGTCATGTTGGGGTGTACGGTCCGCTTGTTACAATATGTAGATATTGTCACACTAGCCAATTACTTACTGCAAGCCTAAGTCTATAGCTTTTCGTAGAAAATCATTTTTCCGTGTGTATTTTAAGTGAGCAAGGAGGTTCACGCTATTCAGTCCATGAAAAATGTACAACCCTGTAAGATTGGGGTGATTAAACTCAAGCAGTAGGTGCATTTACAATGAGTTGTGCCAGTCCAAAACTGTATTTCCGGGCATGGCAGCCCACTTTTATTTAAAAGCAAGTCAAAGATTATACAGATAGGTCTACCCACACAGAGGTTTCTCACCGTCATAGCAAAAGCATAACTTCAGCCTCCTGGCTCTCTTGTAGCAGGAGTACCGAGTACCTCTGCAGTTTCCTGGCCATCAAACACCTTTTGGTCTTCCTGGCCATTAACCACATCCCAGTGTTATGCACAGAGCTGTACTTTAAGCTCTGCGTCTTTTCTTGCAGCTCCCTAGCTGTGCTTGTCCCGCCAGGCTTTGGCTGGACAGCATAGTGCACCAGCACCTCTCGGCTCCCTTCACACACTGACCTCTTCGAGGGGGTGGAACCCTGAGCTCGAATTCAGGCTCCAAAATGAAACCAGCACACATCTGAGCCATTCGCGTGCCTGCTTCTTCCAAAATCTGCCATAAACCACCATTTTACCAAGTAGCACCCTGCTACAATCCCCAATTCCAAAAAACGCTGTGTAAAATCTACATAAAAACAGAATGCAATGGTTTGCAAATCTCAAACCCAAATTTTATTCACAATAGAAAAAATACAAAGCATATCAAGTGTTTAAACTGAGAAAGTGTACAATTTTAAGACATAAATAAGGTAATTGGGAAATTGATGGCAGTAACATGTCTCAAAAAAGTTGGGACAGGGCCATGTTTACCACGGTGTAGCATCACCTCTTTTTTTAACAACTTTCTGTCAATGTCTGGGAAATGAGGAGACCAGTTCTTGTGGTTTTGGGAGAGGAATGCTGTCCCATTCTTGCCTGACTTAGGATTCTAACTGGTCGACGGTCCTGGGTCGTCTTTGTCCTATTTTTCATTTCAAGATGTGCCAAACATTTTCAAACGGTGATAGGTCTGGACTGCAGGCAAGTCAGTTTAAGCACCACGACTCTTCTACTACAAAGCTGTGCTGTTGTCATAGATGCAGTATGTGGTTTAGCATTGACCTGCTGAAATATGCAAGGCCTTCCCTGAAAAAGACATCTGGATGGAAGCATATGTTGTGCTAAAATCTGGATATACATTTAACATTGATGGTGCCTTTACAGATTTGCAAGCTCCCCATTCTATACGCACTAATGCACTCCCATGCCATCAGAAATTCAGGCTTTTGACACCGACTCTCTAAGATGCTCTTTTTATACAGTACTTAATCATGTTACTGATTGCCAATTAAACTAATTAGTTGCAAAATGTTCTTCCAGTTCTTCATTGTTAGTACCACTTACTGTGCCAGCTTTTTGTTGCCCTGTCCCAACTTTTTTGAGACATGTTGCTGCCATCAATTTCAAAATTACCCTATTTTTATTTTTTAAATGGTACATTTTCTCAGGTTTAAACATTTGATATGTTTTCAATTTTCTGTTGGTAATGAAATATACGTTTATGAGATTCGCAAATCATTGCATTTTATTTTTATGTAGATTTTACACAGCATTGCATATTTTTTGGAATAGAAGTTGTATTCTTATAAACTTATTCTTGGATTATAAAATGCTAGAAGCCTTTTATGTTTAAATAGCTATTTTGTAAGTTGTTAAGAAGTATTCTGGATGCAAGAAAACTTTTAAAACCAAAGACTCTTAGGAGGTATATTCATGGACCTAAAACTAGCCATACACCTTAGATGGAGTATCAATCTAAGCAAAGGAAGATCACCTTCCCAACACCACTGTACATATGAATAGCCTAATAAAGGCTATCTAAACTCAAAAACCGAAATTAATAATCCTGTGTAATGATGATGAATAAAGGAAGACCCATTCATACAATGTAGACAAAATCAGGAAAGCAGCCTGATGAAAACCATAGCTGCCCCCCATAATTACAGTGGATAAATGATCATAGCCACCCAAGGATAGGGAGTGTGTCATTTACAATATTATCAAGTGAAAATAAAGAAAACAATCCTGGAAATAATAATACATCCACAACATCTAAGGGCTAGCAAGCTGTGATATATATATATATATATATATATATATATATATATATATATATATAATCTCAGATTTTGGTTTTAGATACACTTTAACAAACTGACCAATGGGGTTATCCATGGAAAAGTACAGAAATTCATAACAATCATTCTTTTACATACAAAATTTTACAAAAATGCTTCATGTTGTAGTGAAAAAAAAAATATGCACAACAAGTAAGTCACAAATTATTTAGTTGCAGTACTACTGCACAATTACCCATTTTACTACTGGAATAATTTTACATGTTTAACACAAACTAAAATACAGATGTATTTTTCCATAAAAATTTACTTAAAAACCCCCATACATATTTTCTGAAAGCAGAAGACCTGTAGAATAAAATTATGGTAATTCGTTTTTTGTGCACACAATCACTATATAATCTCCAAATTTTCTGTTAAATATGAAATATAAGACTGCTTTAAGTAAATAGATACAAAATCTGTCAGGTTCTAACATTTTGTGTGCCTGTGAAGCAGCAAAAACCTATACCCAAAATTTTACATAAGCAACGCTTTCAAATTCTTTCCAGGTCATCAGTTTAGAGTTCACTATAATGGATTTAGGATTATTCCTCTCACTCTGGCATGTGCAGGGAAGCCTAATGCAGCGTACACACGGTCGGAATTTCCGATGGAAACAGTCCGATGGGAGCTTTTCAACGGATTTTCCGTCCGTGTGTATGCCCATCGGTCTTTTTCTGTCGGAATTTCCGACGGACTTTGGATTGAGAACCTGTTCTCAATTTTTCAGATGGAAAACCTTTCTATCGGATTTTCCGATCGCGTGTTTTTCAGACGGAAAACCTTTCTATCGGATTTTCCGATCGCGTGTATGCAATTCCGACGCGTAAAATTCCAACGCATGCTCGGAAACATTTTCGACGCATGCTTCCGGAGCATTAAACTTCCCTTCTATAGTGCTGTCGAACGTGTTGTATGCCGCGGTGTTATTGACCGTTGGAATTTGGTGTGACCGTGTGTAGGCAAGACAGTTTGAGCGAAATTCCGTCGGAATTCCGACGGGAAAACCATCAGAGCTTTTTCCGACGAGAATTCAGACCATGTGTACGCGGCATAAGTGTGTTGCCTATTTGGATAAATACATGAGGACATCTTACATGTGAATTTGTGCGAGCAAGGTTGATTTATTTATTTTTTTGTAACTATTACAGGGGGAATGACAACCCTCCTATGTGATAGCGTTGGCAGTTAACAGGTCCACATTATGAATACATCCATCAGGGGTCTATTAGACCTTTAATACATCCCCTCCAATCTGTGCAAATTGTATAAATCAGGGACAAAAGAGTCCCTAATTTGAGGTTTGAGTTTGCTGGCCGGGACTTTAAAACTCTGACCCTGGAAGGGCTCAGAGCTAAGCACTCCTGGGTTCATACTCTACAGACGAGTCCACCAAATGAGTCCATGAACCACTGGGAAAGAAGAAGGTGGACCGGGGGGGGTTTGCCATAGGTGGAATCCACTTTTTCGACTTTTAAAAAAAAGATCAGTAGGTTGTACAGCCGCTGAGATTACTAAAAAGCTCACAGAACAAAAGCAGAAACATACTAAAGCCCCATACACACGCTCGGATTATCCGAGGACCAGGTCCGTCGGATCATGTCCGTCGTACTTTGTCCGATTTTGGTTTTGCATACACACGGTCGGACAACGTTGTCGGAAAATCCGATCATTCTGAACGTGGTGACGTTCGTTGCGTACGACGGGAATACGTAGAGGCTAGTAGCCAATAGCTTTGGTCTTGTAATGTGATCTGAGCATGCGTAGCACTTTGTCCGTCGGAATTCGCTACACACGATCGGAATTGGTGTGATCGGACTTTGTTGTTGAAAAATCTATCCAGCAGGAGATAGAACTTTGTCCGTCGGACAATCCGATGGAAACTGTCCGATGGTGCCTACACACGGTCGGAATTTCCGACAACATTGTCCGATAGGACAGAATCCATCGGAAAATCCGACCGTGTGTATGGGGCTTTACAGGTGCCATTGTGACAGTGGGCTTGTTTACATCCCCTTACTGCTGCTCTATAATAGTGAGTGTGGCAACAGTAAAAGTTCATGTAAACTCAAATCACTAAATTCTCATATAATCTTTATTATATAAATATAATTTTAAAAGTCATTAAATTTTTTTTTTATCTACAGCTTCCATTAAAGTATACCTGGTGATCCTCCTATGAATGCCCTTGCTCAGGCACATTCTGTTATGAGCTAGGGGTTGATTTGGCCCCGTCTCCCAGCTGCGTTTCTGCTTTGTCACCCTGTCCTCTGTGCTTCAGATGGAGACTACAAACGACAGTGCCACTGCTCAAAGCCCAGGCATTTTCTGCCATTTTCCGCCAATGTCACCATCAGGAAGACTATCCTGGACAATGATGTACGGCCATTGTTGGATCGCCTGCAGGAAGTTGCTGCATAGAGGCTGGATGAGATCAGCAGTGCTGAGATGAAAAACAAAAAGCTAAGAAAAGGTAAAAGCACTTTTTTATAAAAGGAATGAAAATGGCAGAGGAATGTTGTTTTAGAAATGCTATAGTAATAGCAACATTAATATTCTGCTCTCCAGTTCCCTGCATACTCCTAACTCTGTCTTATAAATATGATATATACATATTTCCAAGATTGCTTGATCAATGTGTGATTCCACACTCCCGATGCCCTTCAGTACACCTTTCTGATAGGCTTCCCGGCACTCATTAGGTTACAATAGGGCAGAACGCACACGATTGAATCATTCAGTCAGCATCTATATTCATGATAGCGTCAATCATCATGAGTGAAGAAGCGCCAAATTAATAGAAAATTCTGCAACGACAGAGGCAAATAAACAATCTTCATATGCCATCTGTGGGTAATTAGTTAGCAGCAAGCCATCTCTACTGTGGAGTTTGTAATAGGGATCTCTTTCCCTTAATTTATGTAAATTTTACCATTTTTAGGCAAAACAAATTACGGAAACTGTTGCTTTCTAATGAAAAGTAAACTTTGTTTACAGTTCACTGAATAGAATTCCTTTTTATGATAAAACAGACGGCTGATCGTGTGGTGAAAAGCGTGCTATTTCCAATTGAAGGAGGCAATCGTTTAATGTGTTCAATAAGGGAAGGATTGGCCTAACACCTTTCCTAAAACTAAGGCATTTGCTGAACAAATAATTCCATAATAACTTCTCAGCTGTTAAATAGGATTTCATGTCTCCGTGTCGGCAATGCTTGTTTTGATAATTATCAAGGTTGCCATTATCCACCTTTTATAGAGTTAAGGCCTGTACACACAGTCAGAAAATCTGAAGATAAATTTTGTCCGATGAACAATCTGCCGATTTTCTGAACGTTAGTATGCTGCTTTTGACAGACGATTACGAATTTTCGGCAGACAAAAACTGGATGTGCATGCTAGACAATTTTTGTCTGATATGACCACAAAGTCCAATTTTCTTTTCATTAGTATGGTGTTCTGACCAAAAAAAATCTGAAGAGCAAGACTAGGCATGCTCAGAAATGAAAGGACACATACAAAACAATTGAACACATTACGTCACTTCTGACGCTGAATTCTGTCATCAGAAAATTTTCTGATGGGCAGTACCCTCTTCACTTTCGATTTGAGACTAGCATAATAAAAAACTGATGCTATAACAGCGTCAACTCTTCTGAGAAGGCTGTCCACAAGGTTTAGGGGTGTGTCTACGAGAATGTTTGACCATTCTTCCAGAAGCACATTTGTGAGGTCAGGCACTGATGTTGTACGAGAAGGCCTGGCTAGCAGTCTCTGCTCTAATTCATTCCAAAGATGTTCTATCGTGTTGAGGTTAGGACTCTGTGCAGACCAGTTCCTCTACCCCAAACGCGCTCATCCATGTCTTTATGGGCCCTGTTTTCTGCACTGGTCCAAAGGATTTGGTGGAGGGGGGATTATGGTGTGGTTGTGTTTTTTAGGGGTTGGGCTTGGCTCCTTAGTTTCAGTGAAGGGAACTTTTAAGTCGTCAGCATACTGAGACATTTTGGACTAGTTCATGCTCCCAACTTTGTGGGAACAGTTTGGGGATGGCCCCTTCCTGTTCCAACATGACTGCGCACCAGTGCACAAAACAAGGTCCATAAAGACATGGATAAGCAAGTTTGGGGTGGAGGAACTTGACTGGCCTGCACAGAGTCCTGACCTTAAACCAATAGAACCCCTTTGGGATAAATAAGGGTGGAGACTGCTAGCTAGGCCTTCTTGTGCAACATCAGTGCCTGACCTCACAAATGTGCTTCTGGAAGAATGGTCAAACATTCTCATAGACACACTCCTAAACCTTGTGGACAGCCTTCCCAGAAGAGTTGAAGCTGTTATAGCTGCAAAGGGTGGGCCAACTCAATATTGAACCCTACAGACTAAGACTGGGATGTCATTAAATTCATGTGTGTGTAAAGGCAGGCATCCCAATACTTTTGACAATATAGTGTAGATTCATAAAATATGCACATATCCTGCAGAAGCAGATATAGCAAAGAGTCCCTCCCAGAGTCTTACCCCCAGGTACCCCACACACAACTCACAATTGTATATATTAACACAGCTTAACACAGCTTAACAGATTATATGGCAGTCATCTGGCTTAAACAAAAATAGTGCACTGGGATATCCAAAATAAGGGGTTTTAGATATCCTGGAACAGTGTGGAGGTAGCCACCTTGGTAGAGGCAAGGCTTTACTTTCTCATTTCAGAGCTGTTTCCTTGATGACTTATGAACTTATGACTGGTAGTGTAATATTAAAGAAGTGACAGAAGAACAGTGATCACAGATCCACAGAATGGTAAGGCAGAAGTAGGGAGAGCCTTGCATGTAGGCCCTCAGGTAAAGGCACCTTTCCAGCCTGGAGAACAGTGAGCAGTACAGTAGTGACACTCCAAGCTTCCTGAAACTAGCAATCATAGAAAAATGGGTGTATTTACTAAAGCCGGAGAGTGCAAAATCAGTCATACTTCTGCATAGAAACCAATCAGCTTCCAGGTTTTATTGCCAAAGCTTAATTGAACAAGCTGACGTTAGAAACAGTGACACTGATTTTGCACTCTCCAGCTTTGGTAAATAAACCCCAAAGTGTCTTAAATGATCTCACAGTACAGACATACAGCTCAAAGCACAAAAGTGCTTAGGTACAGAAAGTGTGCTGTTACTTTTCAGGAGGAATTCAAGGCAAAAGGTACATTTTTTCTATTGTACTGTTTAGGCATTATTAACCACCTGCAGCCGAAAGGCACTACAGCGTGGATCTCTTGTTCTGGAAGAGCACCTATGAACGTCCTCCCAGAACACACTTCACGTGCACCCTCTGTAGCCGTTGTGTCCTCCGGAAACAGCTGATCAACAAACTTGCCGGTTATCAGCATTCCTTTCCTTGCGCGCTGTCATAGCATGATGATAGGAGAGACAATATCTGGCAAGTCTGACAGGGCACATTTAAACTGATAATAAGGGCTCTGATCATCAGTGCCCTGATTATCTGTGCAAACCCCATCAGTTCCAATCAGTGCCACCTCATCAGTGCAGCCTCGTCAGTGCCCATCAAAGCAGTCTCACCATAGCCCATTAGTGCAGCCTCACCAGTGCCCATCAGTGCAGCCTCACCAGTGCAGCCTCAACAGTGCCCATCAGTGCAGCCTCGCCAGTGCCCATCAATGCAGCCCTGCCAGTGCCCATCAGTGCAGCCTCGCCAGTGCCCATCAGTGCAGCATCATCAGTGCCCATCAGTAAAAAATAAGAATTACTTACAGTGGCTTGCGAAAGTATTCGGCCCCCTTGAACTTTTCAACCTTTTGCCACATTTCAGGCTTCAAACATAAAGATATACAATTTTAATTTGTTGTGAAGAATCACCAACAAGTGGGACACAATTGTGAAGTGGAACGAAATCTTTTGGATATTTTAAACTTTTTTAGCAAATAAAAAACTGAAAAGTGGTGCGTGCAAAATTATTCGGCCCCTTTACTTTCAGTGCAGCAAACTCACTCCAGAAGTTCAGCGAGGATCTCTGAATGATCCAATGTTGTCCTAAATGACTGATGGTGATAAATAGAATCCACCTGTGTGTAATCAAGTCTCTGTATAAATGCACCTGCTCTGTGATAGTCTCAGGGTTCTGTTGAAAGCGCAGAGAGCATCATGAAGACCAAGGAACACACCAGGCAGGTCGGTAATACTGTTGTGGAGAAGTTTAAACCCCGGATTTGGATACAAAAAGATTTCCCAAGCTTTAAACATCCCAAGGAGCACTGTGCAAGCGATCATTTTGAAATAGAAGGAGTATCAGACCACTGCAAATCTACCAAGACCTGGCTGTCCCTCTAAACTTTCAGCTCAGACAAGGAGAAGACTGATCAGAGATGCAGCCAAGAGGCCCATGATCACTCTGGATTAACTGCAGAGAACTACAGCTGAGGTGGGAGAGTCTGTCCATAGGACAACAATCAGTCGTACACTGCACAAATCTGGCCTTTATGGAAGAGTGGCAAGAAGAAAGCCATTTCTCAAAGATATCCATAAAAAGTCTCGTCTAAAGTTTGCCACAAGCCACCTGGGAGACACACCAAACATGTGGAAGAAGGTGCTCTGGTCCGATGAAACCAAAATCAAACTTTTTGGCCACAATGCAAAACGATATGTTTGGCGTAAAAGCAACACAGCTCATCACCCTCAACACACCATCCCCACTGTCAAACATAGTGGTGGCAGCATCATGATTTGGGCCTGCTTTTCTTCAGCAGGGACAGGGAAGATGGTTAAAATTGAGGGGAAGATGGATGCAGCCAAATACAGGACCAGTCTGGATGAAAACATGTTGGAGTCTGCAAAAGATCTGAAACTGGGACAGAGATTTATCTTCCAACAAGACAATGATCCCAAACATACAGCAAAATCTACAAAGGAATGGTTCACAAACAAACGTATCCAGGTGTTAGAATGGCCAAGTCAAAGTCCAGACCTGAATCCAATCGAGAATCTGTGGAAAGAGCTGAAAACTGCTGTTCACAAACGCTCTCCATCCAACCTCACTGAGCTCGAGCTGTTTTGCAAGGAAGAATGGGCAAGAATTTCAGTCTCTCGATGTGCAAAACTGATAGAGACATACCCCAAGCGACTTGCAGCTGTAATCGCAGCAAAAGATGGCTCTACAAAGTATTAACGCAAGGGGGCCGAAAAATTTTGCACGCCCCACTTTTCATTTTTTTATTCGTTAAAAAAGTTTAAAAAATCCAATAGATTTCGTTCCACTTCACAATTGTGTCCCACTTGTTGGAGATTCTTCACAAAAAATAAAAATTTTATAACTTAGGCCCCTTTCACACGGACGGCTGTTCTGCCGCAGTTTAGCATGTTTATTTTGTCTGTGAAACTTCAAGACTCCAGGCACAGCGATCAGCTGCATTTGTACAGTGCGATTACCTGCGTTTACGAGCGTTTACGTGCGGTTGCGTTTAGCTGCAGTACATTCCAAAAGCATTCCCATAGCAACCCTCAGGAATTGTTCCCTTGAATTTACCCATGATGCATTTCGGTCCTCTGCATTGCAAACCACCTTTTTCTAGTTTCTTTGTTCACTGGCTGAGTGTGTGTTGGAGTTTCGTAGGGAGAGGAGTGATCAGTGTATTGTGCCTGATTTTTTGGAACATGAATGTGAATATGAGCGGTTTGCTGGCAATGCTCATATTGCTGAGGATGAAGAGGAGAAGAGCGATCGAGTGCAGGCGACGTCCCCATCGTTACTGGGTCCATCCCTTGACCTCCCAGCGTCTATCGATTGGCTACTTTGCCCTGATGTTCGGTGAGCTGAGGACTCACGTGGACAAGTTCTTTAATTATACCAGGATGTCGGTGGGAACCTTCGATGAACTGTTGGAACTTTTTAGAGGACGCCTGAGTAGAACCAGGACCAACATGAGACGAAGCATTAGTGCAGAAGAACGGCTGTTACTTACTTTAAGGTAGGTTTCCATATGTTGAACAGATGCTCATGTACATGCAGGTGTACCAACATTATTGACAATAGTGTGTATGTATGTATGTATATATATATATATATATATATATATATATATATATATATATATATATATATATATAATTTTTTTCTGAATTGTTATCAATTCTGTATTGCAGATACCTTGCCACTGGTGCCAGTTTCACCTCCCTCCATCATCAATTCCTAATGGGAATTTCCACAGTAGCTACAATAGTACATGATACTTGCCTTGTTATTTGGGAAGAGCTTAAAACCAGAGTCATGCCGGAACCAACATCCAGTCTGTGGGAGGAAATAGCGGAAGAATTTTGGGAGAAGACTAACTTCCCAAATTGCATTGGAGTATTAGATGGGAAACATATCCGACTCATCAAGCCACCAAACTCAGGTTCCCGCTATTTTAACTATAAAAAGTACTTCTCCATTGTCCTCCTGGGACTCAGCGATGCCAACATGAGATTCATTGCTGTGGATGTCGGAGCTTACGGGAGTTCTGGCGATTCCAGAATCTTCCGTAATTCCATGTTGGGCCAGCGATTTGAATATGGGGAATTTAATGTGCCACAGGCAAGGCCTCTTCCTGGTACTGCTATGCCCGATCTTCCCTTGGTAGTGCTTGGAGATGAGGCATTTGCCTTATCCACCCACCTTCTCAGGCCCTATACGAGGCATGGTCTCACTGCCAGGAGGCGCATTTTTAATTATCGTCTCAGCAGAGCTCGGAGGATGGTGGAGTGCGCATTTGGTATTTGCGCCAATGGCGTGTATTGATGACAGCCATGCACCTTGAAGTGGATCATGCGGTCAATGTAGTTTTGGCATGTTGTGTTCTCCACAACTTTTTGAGAGGTAAGGAGATTCTGTTCACCGAATCCCCGTTACCGCTTTATGAAGAACCCATAGGTCATGTTACTGGCACTCGTCCCACTAATCAAGCCCTACAAGTGCGTGAGGATTTTGCTGACTATTTTTTGACCGAAGATGGACAGGTCCCATGGCAAAATGACTATGTGTAAAGTTTTTATTTGTTACCCATGTTGCAGCAACCTGCTTGTTAGATCCGTTTCCATTTCTGTTTGGAATAAAGTATAAATTGTTTTTATTTTTTAACTTTGCTATGCAACGTAAAAAAAGGTTAGAAAAAATAGACAAACCTTACAAAACATTGAATACTTGCAAGTATATAACACTATGTTTTTAATTCCTTTGGAATATTGGACATTTTCTTTTAGTTTCAAGTACAAATTGACTCAGTACAAATGGTAACATGAGTCCCAAAAAATAACACCTCCCCCCTGAAGAATATAGTATGCTTAAAGTGCTGCTAACAATTTTTTGAGTATACAGCTGGACACTGAGTGCAGTAAAAAAGTGCAACAGATTTCTCCATGTACGCTGCACTGTGTAGACGGGGTGATCTCCCACTGCGCCAAGCTTCAGTATCTATAGTCAGTCCCGCTGGCTCTCAACCTAAACAATGCTTGCACCCAATCAGAATGTTTAGGTATTGTGAGAGGCAGCGGGGCCAAGTAGCAAGATATTCAAGCTTGGGACAGTGGGAGATTCCTCCATCCACACAGTTCAGCATCGATGGAGGAATCTGGGGTTGTAAACATTAGTTTGTATACGTATCAAAAACATTAAAATTAAATATTAAAACAGTCATATGTAATTAGAAGGTCTAAACTATAAGTTTTCATACACTGGATAAGGGTGACGCATAGAGGAGTGGCTTGGTTCACTGCCAACATCTATGGGTGATCCTGCTCGGGAAGATGAGGGTGAAGTAACTGGGTGTGGCTGCACATGCATCCTTTGATAACCAGGATTAGCTGGGTAAGGTGTATACATTGGTGGGGGTCCTGCATAAGGGTTAATGGCAGGTGTGTTGTCATGGCACTGCTGACTGGGCATTGGTCTACTGAAAGAACCACTAGGTGAATTAAAACCCATAGCCCATGGCTGAAATTTAGGATATGGGCGTAGCTCTTTGCAAGCGGCCACGATATACGTTAAATAGGCATGTATATCACCCCTGACCTCAGTGCGCTTATCTGGAGGAATCTCCCTGACTAGACAAAGCAACATTCGCAAAAACATGACATCTGGGTCTGAGATGTTGAGAAATTCATCATCTTTGGCCTGGTTTTGGGATTGGTTTCTCATTTCTGCAATAATACGGTTAAAATATTCCTCAAAAGGTGTCTCTTGTTGAGTCAAGCGTGTTCGTCGGGTGGTTGAAGTAGACCGGACTCTCCTTTCTGTATTTCCCTGAAAATGGATCAAATATATAGATTATGCTTCTGATGTTGAGGTCACACTACAGCATACTGCTAAACATGATGCTTGCACAAATATTTAAGTCATGTCACAGCTTGCATCACCTGTTTAGAATAGATGATACACAGCCCCAAAAACCTATTAACAGGACCTGAAGACCAAAGCCAGAAGTACTGAGGTGGTACTTTGCCCAAAAAGTAAGCGGTTGTTTCTCTTCAAAAGAACATATGTACCAACGCCAGTTTTTTTTTTTTTTTTTTTTGGGCGGAGTTTGTGACGTTTTGAAAATACATACCTCAGGTTCTTGAGTGGATGGTATATATTCTTGGGATGAAACTGTATCGGAAATGGTTTCTTGACTGGTGTCAGCGTCTTCTGGTGACAAACTTTCACGCCTTGCGCTTGCTCTCGCAGGAACACTTGACACAGTTCTAGGTAACAAAAACAACATAAAAGTAAAAAAAACAAAACAATATTGTCATGTGTACACTACACCCTCGGAGCTGGGGGAACATTGTTTAGCACATTCTAATCAATGGGACCGTGCAGCTATACTGCCCACAAAACGTTAAGTTAAATATACTTACGGGCGCATCTCGGTGGTACGCCTCAAAAAAGACAAAGCCTCTGCATGGGGGTTAGGCCTGCGACGGGTTGAGGGTGCTCCGCTTCTCTCCGCAGCCTTCTCTTTTGTACCGGTCGTGTATAAACCTCCTTTCCTGCAATATATATTTAAGGGGGTAAAAAGTCAGTGATGCAGTGCTGTATCGCTAAACAATGGCCTGGTCAAAGGGGGTAAAAAGTCAGTAATGCAGTGATGTATTACTAAACAATGGCCATGGTCAAAGGGGGTAAAAAGTCAGTGATGCAGTGATGTATCACTAAACAATGGCCTGGTCAAAGGGGGTAAAAAGTCAGTGATGCAGTGATGTATCACTAAACAATGGCCTGGTCAAAGGGGGTAAAAAGTCAGTGATGCAGTGATGTATCACTAAACAATGGCCTGGTCAAAGGGGGTAAAAAGTCAGTGATGTATCACTAAACAATGGCCTGGTCAAAGGGGGTAAAAAGTCAGTGATGTATCACTAAACAATGGCCTGGTCAAATGGGGTAAATGTTCAGCTTGTGATTAGGAAACAGCTCACCACAAACCTTGCACTCACCTCGGCTATCCTGTTCTGTCGCAGACATATCCTCCCAATTTGGTGTAACATATCAGTAAACTTCCTCCCACTTCGACCTCTTCAAAACTCTGTCTGCATATCCTGGGCATTCTGGGTCCCATAGCTCCGGGCGGGCATGCACCAGGGCTATAATGACCTCATGGGAGATGTCTCGAGCCGCCATGCTGTCTTCTCCCCTTTTCTTTCCTCTATCCATATGCACTTCCTGTGTCATTTCCCAGGTACACCTGTTGATTTTTATGTGCTTCCGGGTGAAATCTTTATTTTTCTCACGCCGCTATCCGCAGTTGAAAAAAAAGACTGCGATTACCTGCGGTTATGTGCATATAGCTGCGCTACATCGCACCTGGACGCATTCAATTCTATTTTTTCTATTCGCACGGAACCGCATGTAACGAAATCGCAGGTAAACGCTGTGTGTGAATGGGGCCATAGGAAAGCATTGTGTGCTTTTAGCTGCGGTAGAAAACTAGAAAATCCGCAGCTAAAAGCACCATTCTATCCGTCCGTGTGAAAGGGGCCTTAACGTTTGAAGCCTGAAATGTGGCAAAAGGTTGAAAAGTTCAAGGGGGCCGAATACTTTCGCAAGCCACTGTATTTGCAAAACGTTATAACACAAACTAAGAAAACATTTTTTTTTTTTCGTTTGTTCAGCAAAAAATAAAAAAAAAAACAGTGGTGATTAAATACCAAAAGCTCCATCTGTCTCAAAAAAATTATAAAAATTCCATATGTGTACAGTGTTGTATGACTGTGTAATTGTCAGAGTGCGACAGCACAGGAAGCTGAAAATTGGCCTGGAAAGAAAGGGGGTGAAAGTGCCCAATATTGAAGTGGTTAACATTTATAGATGTTCCCTAGAAAATATAAAATATTTACCTAATGAGGTCAGGTTCACTTTATGACTTACTAACTAGCAAAGCAAGGATGAATATGTGGGCCCTATTAACTTGCACTGTTAAAAGCAAGCTGGCAGCAATGGTTCCAAACAGCTGTTCTAACAGCTTTCCTTTAATCTACAAAGCAGCAATGTACTTTTTAACCCTCTATCCATATAAGAAATGGGCATGATTTTCACACTATCACACTATTAAATTATTTTGGCAAGTCTAAAAATACATCAACCACGATTTGATAAAATCCACTTCTTCATTACCAATGCAGGGCAAAAACAAAGATTTGAAAAAGCTGCCTGTTTGGAAATTAATTTTAATTGCATACAGAACAGTCTGTCTGTGAGAAACAGACAATCTACATCCCACTATTTAATATGTTTTTTATTGTGCAATTACAAAACTCTAAATTCATTCACGTAACCATCTTGGGTAAACATGCATGCCAATAAACCACAAAAACAAACATCCAGAGCAAAAGAAATAAGAAAAGCAGTAATTAATTCCCATCATTCTGATATCCATTTTCATATCTGTGGTCTTGAGCAGGCAAGTTTTCAAATCTGATAAACGAATGTGTCAAACATAATTTTCTTTCTTTCTTTAAGCTAAATCTGACCCTCGGACACTCAAAGGCAGAGAGCTTTAAATGGTATGTATAGGCCTGCTCTAGTTACTTTTGGGAAAATATTTTCTGGTAATTTTCACAATATTAACTGGTACACTTCACTAGTTGATCACATTGGTCAATGTTTATGGCACCAACATGCTGACCATCTTTATAGTTTTTGTATTCCTGTGTCCAAGACAACAGTGCCAGGCGTGAATACAGTTCAAAATGTTTCTTCTTTGACAGTGTTAACCATGATCACTTCACTTTAGCAGAAACAGTTCAACTGTGATTTTTTATTTAGCTAATATGCAGATTCATTTTGTATTATTTGTGAGGGGTTAGCTCGGCAGCGGGTGTGTGTGACCCCCTGGATGGGTTCACAACACAAAATCAGGCACAGCAGACAGCGTTGTAGGTGAAAAAACAAAGGTGCGGTTTATTTATGCTACATGCAGTGAAAAATATAGCAGCCAAACAAAAAGAAACATGAAAAGAAATCCTGGTCAGTTTGACCTCTAACTACACATGTAGATCCCCTGTCTATCAACTGAGTGCAGCCTTGTGCTGCACCAGTCCCTATCTCTGTTGTAGAGGTTTGCCACACAGGCATTAACTCACCGCACAGAACAGAAGTCACACTCCCCAGTCTATACAAACACAAAACTGGTTCCAGGATGGAGCATCTCCCTAAGCATGCTGGGGTTTTTTGTAGAGGTCTTAATGAGCCCACTTACTTCAGCTGGGCTCATTAACTCTTCCCCTCTAGTGGTATAAGTCTGCATAAAGCCTGAATCTAGGGCATACATATTTTCCATCCTGGATACAACCAGGTGATTTTACCTGCCTGCTGTCACATATTATAACTGTTACCTCTGAATGCCATTACATTTCCTTGCTTGATGAGCTTCTTCGTTGGCAATAGGTTACTTTCATCAGTAAGAACATATGTATCTTTATGGTGTCTGTTTGGGATAGAGAGCAGTGTAGATAACCTTCTTATATTCCTTCTGAGACCATATACTGTCAAATAGCTAATGCTTTAACATTTTTAAAATTGATGATATGAATTGTAGCTCCAGAGTGCATGCTTCAAGTGAAAAATGATGAGACACCCTCTTTGGAGTGAAAAGCACACTTGGTATCTGAAGAATCTCATATTTCTTTCTTTACGTATTTGGCCTTTTGTTGTTTAACGTGTCTCTTTTGTGGATTCATTCTAGCTTTCTCAATTATGCAGCTTGCCTTTTTTTTATGCACAAAAACTGGGAGATAGCATGTTTCCCAATTGTTGGTGCCTTCATAGCCAAGAATTGTACTCCTGAGGATAAAATGTCTCTCAAATGCAAAACCCCTCGCAGAGCAGATAAATATATGTGCACAGTTTGCCTAATTTCTTCAAATTTTAAGCTGTAGCAAGTGACAAAAGTAACTGGTTGAGGCCCATCCCGTATTTCACTTTTAGATGCCACCATCTAAAAACCCTCTAATGTGGAACAACTTTAACTAGCCCTAAAGAACTAGCCTCTAATTATGACTTTCTTTTTTTTTTACATGTGCCAGATGGCCATAGTTAACATGTAGGAGAGAATTCCTCAAGATGGGTTTCTAATATGCTTGTAAGTGGGTCATAGTCAGATCTAGATAAGTGATATGTGTGATCTATTCCTCATTGGTAAACTTATGGTTAAACTGATCCTGGTGTCTTACAACAATCAAGTCATCGATATGCTGAAAGAAGAACCTGATCTGACCCCTGAAAGGATTAGTATCACCAAAGGCCATGGCACTCCTCCAACCAACTCATGCATAGCTTGGCATATTTGATCACAAACTTAGCATCCATCTAAGCACCATGTCCTTGAAGATAGTAATTATCATCACACAAAAAATGATTGGGCATCAATGCCTACTGCCTCCCAAATGAAACATTTCAGAATGAATGAATAGTGTTACAATTGAAATGATGTCTCAAGACTCTCAAACCTAGGTCATGAGGCATACAAAAGTACAGTGATTTTATAACATGTCAACCACTTGTTGTCACCAACCACATATCTTATTTGGTAGGTAAGTTGACCCCTAGGAGTTTGAGAGCAAGCCAGTCACCAAATTACCCAGAGGCTCACAAAGGGAGAAAACATTGGCATTTTCAAAGTGGGGACTTGCAGCATGCATTGGTCAATGGCATAACATTTGATAAAAGGAATGGACGTCATTAGTGTGCAATTGTTGCCGTTTATATGAGCATGGTTGCTGAACCTATGTCTGTATAAACAGAATACTAACTGAGACACAGGCGCTGAACTCTGGGCAAAGCTAAAACAAATTCAATTTTTAGTGTGCTTTTTTTTTTTTTTTTTAGATATTTTATTATATGGTTCCATGCTTCTTTGCTATAATTCTCATCTTTGGGTTATGCCGAATTGGGTAGGGGTTGTGCATACATTTAATTTCACATTTTACATTTCTTCAGTTACTTTCTGGTTTCCATTCCTAGGCAAATGTCATACATCCCAGGAGACTTCGGGATGGGGGGTTCTCAGCTAAGCACACATACAGATGTACTGTATTTCAGGAGGCAAATGCTACATGAATCATCTGCCTTTACTCAAGATGGACATGGCTATATAAGCTGGGCGGGGGGGGGGGTGTATTATTCAAAGTTATTTCCCAGCAAAATAAAACAGAGACATGGACTTTGCATTGAATATTAAAAATTAATGAAATAGGACTGTTGTTTTTTTTTGGTGCACAGCTGCAGTGCAGTTTTCCTTTAAACCGTTTACCTTGCTGAAGTGCTGCTCCTAGGCACCCCAGGGAACAGCTTTCAACAGTACAAATTTTATTAAAATGTATGTCTACCAGGTTGTAGGTAGATGATAGTCTTATAGCACATACTGTATGAGACTAAGCAGAAACTGATGACCTCAATAGACATTAACAGAGTTGATGAACATTAGTGAAGCATAGGTAGCGGAGTTACTTTGCAAAGGTATTACCCAGCAATAATACATCAATCTAATTACAGATGAGGATCTGTATTGAAGTATAGGTTTTTATATTTTACCTAGGTTTTAAATTTTAAGTTCAGCTTTCGAACGGAAGGAAAGAAAATGAACACTAAATTGTGGATGTTGCCACGTCATCACACCCAGGCATAAACCACATACCTTCAATGCATGAACATTGCCCATCCTGCCTACAAGCCCTGACTCCCAGACTGAGTACAGTCATTACTCACAATGGTGGTATCCGATTGAGTGTAAAGGGTTTAGAAAACTCTTTGGAAAAGGCCAGATTCAGAGCCTGTTAAAACCATCTGGCCCTTAGGTGACATAGTTAAAGGAGGAGAATTATCTCAATTTGCTGATCTGAAACAAAGATTTGGCCTGCCTAACCCGCATCTGTTTTGCTACCTTGAATTGAGAAATGCATTTCTCTCTTAATTTGGCTCTATCAGGGTGACAATGAAACCCTCCACATTGGAAAATGCCCTACTGGACAAGTCCTTAAAAAACCCTTATCAGAATTATACAAAGAGCTCTTCCCTGCTCCTCTTTCCTCGGTAATCAGGTGTAGGTAACAGTGGGTGGTGGAGGTTCCAATTAATCAATCAATTGATCCAATTAAAATTTTTGCATAAGCTATATTATACTCAAGCTAAATTAGCCAACATTTACCCAGGAACTTCAACGGAGTGTTGGCGTTGCTCACACTCTCTGGCTGATTTTAGTCATATATTTTGGCACTGCCCGATAGCTCAGGAGTTCACCTCACCTCTGTGCCAGTGCCTATGATGGTGTCAATCTGCATGCTTGGCTTGGTGGAGGGCCTGGCACCAACTAGGGCTCAGCACACTTTACTCATCGTCTTACTGGAAAGGACTTGTGAAAAGGTGACTCTATTCTATAAAGCCCCATATTTGAGCAGGGGCTGCCCAAACAAGTTTGATAAGGTTTGAAAGGTCTGGCTGCGGAGTTCTGCCTCTGTTGCATAGGGTGGTCTCAATGTTAGGTACGCAGACTGGGTGGAAGGTGGTGAGCATAGGTGTGCCATGATCAAGTATTTGCTCTAAATGCTGAGGTTTTTGGTTAGGCCGGTTTAGCACATACTAGATACATGACTGTGTGTCCAGCTGTTTTATTATCTTAGAGGCTGCATACTGATTTAATGTATGAATTATTGTTTTTTTTATTCTTGCCCCTGAGGGGGTCCTACATCCGGGATGGTGGAGTTACCTGCAGGGTGGTGAGCTTGGACAGGGAGGGAACAGGAGGGGATGTTTTTAAAGTATTGTTTTAAATGTAACTTGTAAATTCCACCCTGCATGGCGAGGAGTTTTTGTTATGCATTCGCATAAAAATATTAAACACAAAAAATCGAAAAAAAAAAACCTGGCCCCAGGTAGGCAAAGTAATGTTCATGCAAAGGGGGTATGTTTTTTATGCCTTTGTGTGTGATGAGGGCTACATGGGGCAATGGGAAGTGTTGATTAGTGACAAAGTGTAGTCATACTTTAAATTCTGGCTTACACCTTGCTGTTGTACAGGAGGCAACATGACAGACATTTTTGGACTGATTGAATAAGACCGGAGGGAAAAAAAATGCCCAGAACTGGAACTTTTGTTCAAAGCAACCAATCAGAATGCTTTTTTAATTTTTCCATACAGTGAATGGTGAAGGCTGAGGAAATAGCTCCAAAACGATTTTTCTAGTTCCCTGGGTAAAATTTGCATTTTAATTAAATTAATGTATGCCTGAAAACAGTTGTACAGTCTTTTTTTTATCCTCGTTTGCATTTTTTAACCATTTTAAATGCATCTACTGTATACATTTTTATTCAAAACTTTGTCTTCAACCAAGGAAGTTTTCAGTATCTGTGTGTACATGCGATTTTAGGTAATACAGTTTGAAAACCTGGAAGTGTCAGAGCTTTACCTGGCAGAACCAGCACAAATAAGGTCATGGCAGGAATGTTTGAAAGACTGCTGCAGGTATGTGCATTGATATGGAGCATGGATCTGTCAAATGCCCACACAACATCTTTAGCAAATTACATTTGATTGCTGACCACTGGTTTGCCCCACACACTTTCAGCCCTTAGGGCTCTTTCACACGGACGGTCCGTATGTCCGTGTTTCATCCATCCGTTTTCGGATGAAAAACGGACATACATGTATCCCTATCTCGTCCGTGCCCGATATGGTCCGTTTCTGCAGACGGAGGAAAACCCTATTTTTCCATCCGTCTGCAGAGCGGATCCCCCATAGGGGAGAGCGGCGCTGTGACAGGTCCGTCCCTGCGCTGTGTGCAGAGACGGACCTGTCATCTTCCTGCTCAGCGGAGATCACTCCGGCGATCCCCGCTGAGCAAGCGGATATCCACAGGGCGGATCTGCACTGATCCGCCCCGTGTGAAAGAGCCCTAAGTGATGTTGTTTTTCAGGAACATTCAATGAGCTGTTACACTAGGTGGATTTTGATCCAATCAATATTCATGGCACAATGGATACATTCTGACATTGATAGTGATTTAAATTGTGAATGTATTTTTGTAACAATTGTGAATTTATTTTTTGAACGATCCATTTTAGGGTGCTGGTATGTTCAGATCATAGAATGACTATGGTTTGAAAATACATTCTGTGTGGGAGATGATTTCTAGCTCATTATCTGCTTACTTGCAAATTGTTGTAATGGACAGCATTTTAAACAGAACCACTAGTCCTCAAGGAACTACTGACTAAATTACACTTTGACACCTAGCTATTGGACACAGGTCCATAAGAACTATATCTGCCTGACAATTCCACACACAAGGATTATAATACTATCCACTTTACTGTGTTTTCAAAGAATGTTATATGATGTTCAAGTGACTATTTTGTTTTCATTTAGTTACCCCAGACAATAAATTATAGTTGTCAGGCTCTGGTGTTAGATTGTTATCTGCTTAAAGCGCTGCAAAGTCCCCCGGAAATTTGTCTCCCTTTCTTCTTACACAAATTAACTGACACATACTGATGCTGCTAAATTTGGTCTGGGAAATTAGTCTTTAATGACCTTAAAGCCCCATACACACGCGCGGATTATCCGTGGACCAGGTCCGTCGGATCATGTCCGTCGTACTTTGTCCGATGTTGGTGTTGCATACACACGGTCGGACAAAGTTGTCGGAAAATCCGATCATTCTGAACGTGGTGACGTTTCTTGCCTACGACGGGACTACGTAGAGGCTAGTAGCCAATAGCTTTGGTCTTGTAATGTGATCTGAGCATGCGTAGCACTTTGTCCGTCGGACTACGCTACACACGATCGGATTTGGTGTGATCGGACTTGTCAAAAAATCTATCCAGCAGGAGATAGGACTTTGTCCGTCGGACAATCCGACGTACACTGTCCGATGGTGCCTACACACGGTCGGATTTTACGACAACATTGTCCGATAGGACAGAATCCATGGGAAAATCCGACCGTGTGTATGGGGCTTAAGTCTTAAAGGGTTAAAGTGGTTGCAAACCTCACACATGAAAAGTCAACAAAGCACATCCATCTATAGTGTGCACTAGTCTGGACCCAAAGCACATGGAAATTATTTGGATTGGATTCATTACTAGAAACTGCAGATGGTCAACAACTAGTAACAATCATTGGTGAAATTACGGATTCAGGGATTTAATCTGACTGCCACTGCTAGGGAGAAGAAGGATTTTTTTTTTTACTCACAGTAAAGATTAAAACTAAACCCGAAGATTTAACAGTTTCAAAAAACATTGGCAGGAATGCTAAGGTCCCTTTCAAAGTCACGCAATTTTGCCACGATTTCAGGGAGATTTGAGGTCTATGGACCTCAACTCGCATCAGAGTCAGACCAAAGTAGTGCAGGGACTACTTTGAAGTCGGCATAACTTAAAGTCATACTAATATGAATGGTTGTCATTGGAAATCATGGGCAACGACTTGTCATTGCAGTCCCAAGTCGCAGGACAAGGCGTACAAGTGTGAAAGAGGCCTAACAGTCACATTTGCTTGTGTCCTCAACCAAACTGTCAAACCATCAAATGACCAGTGTCATAAATAATCACACATGCAGCACCATGGCAGTTGCAGATCAAACTAAGGCTAATGCCGCATACACACGGTCGGAATTCTCGTCGGAAAAAGCTCTGATGGTTTTCCCGTCGGAATTCCGATGGAATTTCGCTCAAACTGTCTTGCCTACACACGGTCACACCAAATTCCGACAGTCAATAACACCACGCCTTAAAAAACGTTCGACTGCACTATAAAAGGGAAGTTTAATGCTTCTGAGCACGCGTCGAATTGTTTCCAAGCATGCCTCAGAATTTTGCGTGTCGGAATTGCATACACACGATCGGAAAATCCGATAGAAAGGTTTTCCATTGGAAAAATTAAGAACAGGTTCTCAATCCAAAGTCCGTCGGAAATTCCGACAGAAAAAGACCGATGGTTATACACACGGTCGGAAAATTCGATGAAAAGCTCCCATCGGACTGTTTCCATCGGAAATTCCGACCGTGTGTACGCGGCATAAGATGGCAGCTTCCTTGGCTAAAAATGATTGGAGGGTTTAGTTCTGCTTTAACTGACAACTGTTTCACAGAAGTATTTTTTTTTGTCCATTTTTTGCATTAACAGTATTAGAAGTAGAAAATGTTAACCTGTGTATATTTTGGTCTTTTTGGGTTTAATGTAGGTACTGCTAAATTCTTGATACAATATGTTTATTGTCCCACTGGGTTGTGTTTGTTCCTTCACTTTGTCTAAGTAGGAGGCAGATTCAGAAAGATGATAGCCAACTGGTAAGGAGATATTAGCTGAGGTGTAACATGAGGAGCATACATGAACATATGATGATAGGAATGTATTCTCATAGATAACATAAAAATGTTTTACAGGCTAAAATTATCTAGAATTCTGTTCAGCTAGTCTAATGGATTTACACTGCAGGGGATATCCTTTCTTCAGTTTTGCAACTTCCTAGGTAACCTCCCCATCTCAATCCTTTTCACTGGAGAAAAAATAAACCGTACTACGCTGTTAATGTAACCACTTGCCTACTGAGCACTTTTACCCCTTCCTGCCCAGACCATCTTGCAGATTTCAGTGCCGTTGAACTTTAAATTGACAATTGTGACAAATGACAGGCAACACTTTACCCATATGGCATTTTAATAATTTTTTTCACACAAATAGAGAGTCTTCTTTTGGTGGTATTTAATCACCACTGGATTAAACTTATTACTTATTTTTTGCTAAACATATGAAAAAAGACCAAAACTTTAGAACCAACCTAAAATTCTGAAGACTGAAATTCTTGCCCATTCTTCCTTGCAAAACAGCTCGAGCTCAGTGAGGTTGGATGGAGAGCGCTTGTGAACAGCAGTTTTCTGCTCTTTCCACAGATTCTCGATTGGATTCAGGTCTGGACTTTGACTTGGCCATTCTAACACCTGGATACGTTTATTTGTGAACCATTCCTTTGTAGATTTTGCTGTATGTTTGGGATCATTGTCTTGTTGGAAGATAAATCTCCATCCCAGTTTCAGGTCTTTTGCAGACTCCAACAGGTTTTCATCCAGAATGGTCCTGTATTTGGCTGCATCCATCTTCCCCTCAATTTTAACCATCTTCCCTGTCCCTGATGAAGAAAAGCAGGCCCAAACCATGATGCTGCCACCACCATGTTTGACAGTGGGGATGGTGTGTTGAGGGTGATGAGCTGTGTTGCTTTTATGCCAAACATATCGTTTTGCATTGTGGCCAAAAAGTTTGATTTTGGTTTCATCGGACCAGAGCACCTTCTTCCACATGTTTGGTGCGTCTCCCAGGTGGCTTGTGGCAAACTTTAGACGAGACTTTTTATGGATATCTTTGAGAAATGGCTTTCTTCTTGCCACTCTTCCATAAAGGCCAGATTTGTGCAGTGTACGACTGATTGTTGTCCTATGGACAGACTCTCCCACCTCAGCTGTAGTTCTCTGCAGTTCATCCAGAGTGATCATGGGCCTCTTGGCTGCATCTCTGATCAGTCTTCTTGTCTGAGCTGAAAGTTTAGAGGGACAGCCAGGTCTTGGTAGATTTGCAGTGGTCTGATACTCCTTCCATTTCAAAATGATCGCTTGCACAGTGCTCCTTGGGATGTTTAAAGTGTAAGTAAACCCCCCTATCGTTTTCAGCCAAGGAAGCCGCCATCTTTGCCTCTGTTTAATCTTCAACTGCCACGGTGCTGCATATGTGATCCATTATGACACCAGCCATTGGATGGTTTGACTGTTTTGTTGAGAGCACAGCCAATGTGCAGTTAGCATTCCCGGCATGCCTTTTTTTTTTAAACTGTTAAATCGATGGGTTTACTTCCGCTTTAAAGCTTGGGAAATCTTTTTGTATCCAAATCCATCAGTCATTTAGGACAACATTGGATCATTCAGAGATCCTCGCTGAACTTCTGGAGTGAGTTTGTTGCACTGAAAGTAAAGGGGCCGAATAATTTTGCACGCACCACTTTTCAGTTTTTTATTTGCTAAAAAAGTTTAAAATATCCAATAGATTTCGTTCCACTTCACAATTGTGTCCCACTTGTTGGTGATTCTTCACAAAAAATTTAAATTTTATATCTTTATGTTTGAAGCCTGAAATGTGGCAAAAGGTTGAAAAGTTCAAGGGGGCCGAATACTTTCGCAAGCCACTGTATATGTTCCACGCATGTTCCAGACAGTTTCCAATATGGCCGCGGCGGGTTCTAGCATGCGTAGAACATAGCCGTAAGCTAAGGGGAGAAGGTAATAGAGTAAGGAAAAACTGCGTTTCCAAAATGGCCACGGTGGGTTTGCGCATGCACGGAACGCCGCCACATGTGTTTTCGTGTCTCTTTATTGATGGGAGACAGCTGTTGTAAGTTGGGACCAGCCAATGAGCATTCCTATTCTGGCAGCGTCTGACGTCACTAAGTGGATACGTAAAACCCTCAGGGTGGAGGCAATGTTGTCGTGGCCAATCACTTTGTATGGTACCTGCAGGATACCTGCAGGATTTTAATTCCAAGGTGAAAAGTACATTGATTTTGTGCAAGATTGTGGCAACCTGATTCCAGCTTATTGTTGAAAATAGCCATGGTCTTTGACACTAACCTATCATTCCTCTATAGGGGATACTCCCTTGAGATAGATTAATCGACATTGATCTTCCCTGGTTCAATGGTATCATATTGATACTAAGGAAAGGAATATGGTTATCTTCAATGAAGAAAGTGTTTAGGTAAGAGGAACTTGCCAAATTTATTGTTATACCCATCTAGAAAAATCCTAGATTTATAAGAAAACTCCGTGACGAATCATGTGTTTTTTTAGATGGCATAGTCCCCTTGAAGCTTACCATAAGTATATGAAGTATACGTTTTAGGAGTGATATAATTATCAACCTGTGAATACCTTGACTTCTTATCATAACAGGGTAGGTCAGTTGAACTATAGTATGGTTAAAATGATTGGCTTAAGTAATAATAAGACTGGTGTACCAAGTTAATTCTACTATAAGCTTTTACATAGGGCTATTGTCTCCCCCCCCCCTTTATGGCACACTGACACCTCATTGGACCTCTTAGTGGGCCCTGAGGACCATTTGGAAAATTCTTCCTTGAGCTTGGGACTTTCCTCAAGTTCTATATCAGCGTACATAAAAAAAACATTCTGCGCAAATGTCCATAAACAAGCTCAGGTGGTTTTGTTTGTTATTTTTTTTTTTTTTATTACCTTTGTTGTGTGTGTTTTTTTGGGAACAAAAATTTTATATGAGTTATGTAATAGGTAACTGCTTCTTATTTCTTTACCCATATGCATATACAGTATGTACGCTGTTTTTTTCCTGATGGTTTTGCATATGTTCATATGGTATTTCAGTTACTTACTATTCTTGTCAATAAAAACATTTTGATAAAAAAAAAAAAAAAAATACCCAACGTCTTCCCTACCTGCCACTACCTTTTAGTAGCTCCTTAACACAAAGGGCTTGGATTTTAACAGCAGTCATCATATGCTGTAAAGTTTTCCAAGGCTAATCTCGCTTGTCCCTAGCTCTACTGTAGATGAATCAGACCTTCAAATAGTAAGGTCAGGCCATACTACGATCCTCCTTCACAGTTGAGATGCGGCAAAACGATTCTTTGTTTAACTCTGGCTTAAGAAACTGCTTTAGGCTGACATTTCACAGAGTTTGAAGTCATTATTATCACTGTGACTTGTGACCCCAAGGGCTTTCAATCCATAGCAGATTTTTTTTTTGTTATACCTCAGCTTACCTTGGCACCTTTATGGAGTTTTCCTGTCCTCCAGCACTGGAATATATAATCCCCAAGTATTTCAAAATGGCTTCAAAAGAAATATTTTAGCACAAGCTAAAACCTGTTGGTTTTATTTATCATTTTTATGTGCACTATTTGGAACATGGGATGCAAGCAGAATGGCAAGAATCAAACCTAACCTTCCATAAGTTAAGTCATGTGCTATATTTATAGTTATTCTTTGCTTATATCTTGAGACTGCATGTATAACCATTATAATCATCATCTGAAACGCAAACAGAAATCGTAATCGGTTTGACTAGATTGATAAACTGTTGATTCCAGCACACTGACCCTATATATGTCATAAGGGTGCACTGTCTTGCACCAAGTGCAGAACTATGGTGAAATGTCTGTGAGTTGGAATGAAAGAGGTGGAGCTTTCAGGGGTTTGCTTAAGCTCATAATTTAAATTATTTTCTTATCAGGGAATATCTGTTGGCCAGCTGGTTTGGGCATCTTCATATGTGCCACTGCCAGACTTTGCTCATGGCTATGCATATAGTGTTGTGGCTAGGCAGGAGTGCATGTTTTTGTGTACATGATCTACAGTTTGTGTGCAGATGTGTGTGCATGCCCAGGGTCAGTGTTGGTGCCAAGCATCCTATTTAAGTGCTGGCCTGACTTGGTGTCAGTGGTGACTGGTCTTCAGCTTGTATCCTGTGTCCTAAAATGTGTTCTTCAAATGCTTCCTGTTACCAACCTGGCTTTCTAATTAACAGATTGTGGATCCTGCTGTACTGTTTTGGTATTGCATTGCCCACTTATTGCTGACCTCGGCTTGCTATGTGACTTCACTATTGCCTCTGATTCTGCTTCATGCTACCGCCAAGTACCTGACCACGCTACTCCAAAATTCAGCTACAGACTTCTGTTATATATTCCTGCTGCTTGCCTGCTAGTGTCACTAGCAGACTCCGTCACCCTGAACCCCCATCAAGTCAGAGTTCCTTAAATTTCTGCTTGTTCTCCTGCTTACTCCTAACCTGACTCTCCAGCCTGCACATTTTGCTGGATCTTGCAGTTTGGTATCTGCAGTCAGGAGATTTGGCTAGCATCTTCGGTTGATAAGATGCAGGCAGCTCTTTTTTCATAGTGTCCTTGGACACAGGCAGCTCTTAGCCAAATGCAGTTGTGTGCTTGGGCCCATAGCATAACATACAACTGCATAAAAATCCATAAAAGTAGTATGCTTTACAGATCCAAAAGCACTGCATCTTGTGCCATGCGAATGAGCACTAAATGTAATTAAAACTAGAATTGTTGCAGATTTCATTCTTTCTGCAACGTGTATGGTCCCATGAAACCCAAGAGACCTAAATGGCATAGTTAGGTAGGATTTGACTCTTGGACAGAGGTCAGAATGGTTCGGTTTGTGGATAATGGATTTATTTCAAGAAGCAGATAAAAAGCTGCTCAATCTACAGTACTTCAAAAGACACTAGTAAATAGCAGATTGCGATGTTTATGTCTTCATGTATTTTACAACATGTATGTGAAATAGGGATTATTGAATGTAATTTTGATAATCAAAGAAATCAGAGCAAAAAAACATATTTGAAAGGATTATAGACTGTCCACTAATCAAAAAATCTTGCCTGGGTTCCTGCAAGTCTGGATCCCTGGAAGCCATGGTAACAATGTATTATGAAAATCTGATTAACATTCTCTGCGACGTCTGCGGTTTATTTTCCAGCTGTTCTCAAACAGAGTATTTTAGCCCACTAATAAAAAGATGGGGTGGGTTTCAATAAATTGTCTTCTACCTTAGTGTATTGTAGTCTGAGTCGATAACAATGGTAAATACCTTTGTAGGGAGATGGTAAGACTATGTGGCATAAAGGTTACTGGGGATTATTGAGGGCAGAAAGGACTCCAAGCATTGTGAATGGTTGCTAATGGATCATGTCTGTGTTGATCTCCAGATATATCGTCTGCGAGAAAACCCAATTAACATCACAGAACTGGCTGCAGCACACAGAGAGGCTCTACAAACAAATAATTGATGGTGCTGCTGTATATCATCTTTATAATGTAATCTGGGTTTTAGGGTTACCCAGTAAACAAGTTATTTCGTCTTTGTAACACTTTCATCTATTTTTATGCTTCAAGCCAAGCACAACAATGTCATCATGCATGAGGCAAAAGCTAACCTTGAAAGCAACAGAACATAAATGAGACATCTGAGACATTGAATGGAAACCGTGAACTATGCAGATGAAATTTACAGCTTTTTCTGGACCATTGCTAACAAAATGCATCCGTAAATAGATTTCAGACATTTGCTTATATATCATACATTGGCTGCTTTATTAGTCACAAGGCTAAAGGCATATTGGGACCCATTAATCAAAGCATGTGAAATAACAACTGCATGGATTAACCTATAGCAACCAACTGTATTTAAAGCAACACTTTCTGGAAAAGGCAGCAGAACTCAGAGCATAATAATAATGCCCCCCCCCCCCCCCTTACCAATATTATTTGAGTGCATAGCTTTACAATTACTTATTTTGCTGGCACTTTCCTTCCTTCCATTTATTTTGTTTAAAAGTTTTATATATTCTGTTTTTTACTTGCATAAAAAATATGACAAGTATACAGGAGACAGCTAAAGGGCCGAAAACACTAGAGAAACCAGTCATAAGTCTGGGCAACTCAAACTGAACATATATTGAAAATCTGGGTAAGCAAAAGTTACCTTAGTGAACAACAGATTCAGAGATGTAGAAATCTTAAATCATATACAAATCTAAATTTTGCCAGTAAAAATAAAAATGTGCCTGCCCATCCTTACGCACTTCCTACTTTATTGTCATGCAAAGTATCAGCAATGAATAGAGGGGTTAGGGAAGAGGTTGGAGGGGGCAGGGGCAAGCAAAACTTTGCCCATAAAACTTTAGGTATGCCGATATACTGCTACCTAGATCTCTAGCCTATGGATTCCAACTGTCTTGGATTTGCTGGGACAGTCCTGCATCTACTATATGTGCTCTCTCACAATGATCGCCCTTATTTGAGTTACTGAGCATGCCCAGTAACTCAGAAAAGGGTATAACTTAGGGGATTGTGACTGTATCAGAGGCAGTGAATCATCTTGTTTTTATGCCAGCAACTTAGCACATCGATTTATTTTTTCTGTTGTTTGAGGGGTTCTCTTAAAAGAGAAGTATGGTATTTGTTTGTTTTTCTTAATCATACTTATCTAGGTGGATGCAGCATTGGTCTGATGCTGCAACTGTTCCCCGTTGGCTCCAACACTGAGAACCAATTGATTAAACACTGCAGATTTCTCGGAGGGGGCTGTGGAGGGGGCTGTGGAGGGGGGCGTAAGTGGCTGGCTCAGGCTCTCAGCGGCTCGCTGAGAGGCTGAGCCATGTGTCAGGCCAGGCATGTGGGCAGATCCCAATCATATGGTCACAATCTTTCCTGAGCCTGGACCGGCTCTGTGATGTCAGCCCGCTGTCTGCTGAAAATGAGTCATAGGAGTGCAGATCGTTCTGTGATCCACAGGAGAAGTACATCCAAACGAGCTTTGTTACCCCATCTTTGGATATTTTGTAGTGCTAGTTCCACTGGGTTTGCACACCAAATTGGGGTTCCTAGCACCAAGTGACCCAGAGATACGGGGCCCTAAATTTGGTCAACTGTGTCCATCTGCAGCAATGTCATTTTAGGACCATTTGGGACCAGAGACCCCAAATTTTGGCTGCAGCTAGGGAGCATTTAGCAACCCTCAAGTTTGAAGTTCAGGGGACTTATGGCTGCAAATGGGCACAGTGAGGCATAGAAATGGGCACAGTGAGGCTGCAAATTGGCATTGTTGACCCTCTTTTGCACTTACAGTAGCTGATCATTTCTCACCCTAGGCTTATACTCGAGTCAATAAGTTTTCCCAGCTTTTTGTAGTAAAATTAGTTGCCTCCGCTTATATTCGGGTCGGCTTATACTCGAGTTAATATGAGATTTAAAAAAAAATAAAGAGAGAATCATGCAGACTGCAAAAGCTGAATTTTTCTGAAAGTGTTAACTGTCTGGCTATCACGATTTATTAATTTGTGTCAACAACTTAGAGCAAGTAATCAGATGAAAATATTTTAAGTTTCTCCAACTTTTCTGACTTGCATATGTGTAGTGTTACTGCTATAGGAACCGCTAGATAGAATGGGTCTTCTGGTTCTTGGCCTTGACCTCCTCAGAAACCTCAACCTCTCTGACACCAAACCAGATAATAAAAAAGGTAACTGAATGTATTGTATATTAGGCCAATGGGTAACCAGGTAAACACCAAATAAATTGACAATAGTATTGATATCGACTGACATACAGGGTATTCACTGGCAAAATATAAAGCAGCCTTTAAATTTAACCACTTTATCAGCATAAATAGTAACAATGTCACCCAAAGTGCAGCGGTGAGCAGTGAATAAAGTTGAACTGCTAATGAATGACTACTAACATGATCTGATGGCAGCTATGCTTGGCCTAAACTAACTGGATTGGCCCAGACCATATGACTAAATACATAAATGAACAAATGGGGTGTAGCAATAGTAACGGGAGGGGCAGTCTCTAATATGGTTCTTTGTCCGGCTACTGTTGGGGCCCTTTAAGAACATTGGTACATTTGGTAAAAAGTCCCCTTTGAGAATCTACAGGCAGTGAATAAGCAGTGAGTACTGGCTTGTTTCAGTATAGTTCTTGGTGGCTGCAGTCAGTTACAGATGCAGTTTGATTTTCCTGCGGCTCAGACTCTTTGAGAGGGGCATGGTTATATAGTAAATCTGGTTGAAAAAATACACAAGTCCATCTAGTTCAACCAATAAAAGGGTAAATATGGTAGTGATAATGTGAGTGCTGGGTTAAATTGGGTGTAGCAGGGTTCTGAGGCATACATGTCTTACCCTCAGCTATGTGTGTAACAATGGACAAAAATGTGGGCTTACGGCTCATACTCCTGGTCTTAGCTGTCTGCTCTTGCAGTAGCCCCTTCAGTTCTACTATGATGTTGCAAGAGTCCACCAACTGTGCAGTGAGCCTGAGTACACTCGGGTTTCCTGGCCACAATGAGAAAAGAAGTGGTGATGCAGGCAAGGCTACTGGATATCTTGTGCTCCTGATGGTGAATAGCTCAGAGGGTAAATGGCTTGGTTTCCATGGAGACAAGGTCCCTTGGATGTATCTACCAGAACTCCCACAGTACCAAATCAGTGGCTTTTCCCAGGCTATTCCACTTAAGTCAAGTCCTTCCTTGGCTTGCCCTGTGCCCAAAGTATATCAGGATCTGCAGTTCAGAAACCCTGTTGTTCTTTTACTTGGTTGTTGCTTTGGACTACACCTTCCAAGATTCCCAGCATCCTGCATAAAAGTCTATGGCAGGGATATGTAATTAGTGGACCTCCAGCTGTTTCAAATACACAAGTCCCATCATGCATCTTCCTCTGGGTGTCATGCTTGTGGCTGTCAGAGTCTTGCTTTGCCTCATGGGACTTGTAGTTCTGCAACAGCTGGAGGTCCGCTAATTGCATATCCCTGGTCTATAGCTTTGCTTGGCTTTAGTTCCCCCCCCCTACTGACTGGAGGAAATTGGTGCAGCATAATTTCAGTATCTCAGCAAAAAGGGGGACAGAATATAAGCAGTATCTCTATCTCCATACTGAAGTAGTACATAACCTGGCTACATACGTGTTCTGGGACATTGTCTCAGAAAGTATTACAGCTTGTAGAAAAACCTAAAATCAAGAAACTAGCATTTTCAGAAGGAAATCACCAATGGCAGACCCCATATTCCTCTCCTGGTGGGTTTACTGTAAGATTCTTGCCTTCGGGTATGAAACGCTGGAACAGGTTAGGGTAGCAATATCATGTTATGATGTGTCATCTCTGTGAACATGGTTATCTCACCAGAGTTGTTCATGCAGTCACAAATCAGATTTTTACAGAATGCAAACTAACATTTATTATGCCACTAGTTATAGACCAATATCATTTTAATGCTCCAATGTCCCATTGGCACTACATAAACTCATGGATGCAGTACAGACTTATAGAAAAATATTTACTTACTTTGGATGGAAACAGCAACCTGAAAGCCAGTCAGTGTGCCCTTCACCAGTCATAATTATCTCTCCACTGGGGATAGACCACATCTTCCAGAGCCGATCATCACTGGCTGTCACCAGGATGTCCTTACGAGGATGTAGGGCCACACTGCAAGACAAATACATATGACATTTTACACACTTTTCTAAGCATATTGGCTGTCTCAGTAAAAAATAAATACCTTTTTTTCTACAGCATTATGGAAAAGTGAAGGAATTATCTGAATGGCTGCTACCGTAAGCTCAATTTAGATAAATATTAGAACTACAGTCAAAAAATATTTTTTGATACAATTTGGCCCATGTTTGGGAGATTTCCCCTTACTCCCTCTGTCCCTGGGATGGTAACTGTTTTCAAGGAACTATTTTCAGATGCAAAAAATTAAAGGCACAGTGTCCACACATACAGAATAACAATCATTTTGTTTTATTAGGTTCCACTACTGCTGGTTTTCAATAATCACCTCAATGAATGTAGACCTTAAAGGGCACTTAGTTCCTCAGTGTATTTAAACTAATGAGACTGCAAAAGTATAGGTACTTTGAGGTACTTGCAAGTACCTCCTAGACTGTTTTGCATGCCTAGGAAGCCACAGTATCTTGGGTGCTCACTATTCACAAGCTCTTCACTTCTGCTCCTCCTGGAACTAAGGCCCATCACTCTTACACCCTGCTCATGCCATTAACAGTGCCAGAGTCACTGTGGTCACTCAAAGTATATCTCAAACCAATCACCAAAATTTTATAAAAGCTTTGGCAAATTAAGGTAATTTAAAATTAATTTTCAATATGCACCTGTTATTAGAAAATAGCTGTTGATTTTGCTATGGTTTATTTTAAACACCTCCTATAATGGAGGACAACTCTCCCCCAATCGTGCTCCTGTGTTGTCAACCTGTTACTGTACCCCTGTAAAAGACTAAGTCGGAACCTTAACACACATTGTTCAGGCATGATCTTCTGTTGTCACAATCAGGGACTGGTCCAGTGCAATAATCTGCAAGTGCATGCAGATAGTGAGGTGCAAAAGCGATAGAAAGAGGTGATTTTGGCATTTTATGAAAGAAGGCAGATGCCTAATAAATTTTAATATTTATTTCGGTTTTAAAAATGTTAATTAAAGAGAAAGAGGTTAACAGAGAAATTGACAAATAAGCTCACAAGGTAACAGGTACAGAACAGGTAACAGTACACCAACAGGTACAGAAAGTCAACATGTTTCCTACTATAGTGATGAACAGCTGACATCTGCCCCTTCAAAAAGTCAAGTTATCCTGTTAGCTGCCAGGGCTTTAGCCCAGAAAAAACAGAAGCAAAGGAATATTAAAATTAACAGTATGCATACTTGGTAACCTGACAAACCATAGATAGGCTTATGTATGGGTCTATCCTATAAAGATCATCATGCCATCTGGCATGTCATATAGCTGTAAGTCTCTGAAGTAAGACTATGGTGCCATGGGATCTGAATGTACAATACAGGGGTGTCCGCAAAAGAGGGGGGCCACAAAGAAGTATAGAAGAAGGAAGATGGTAGGGGGGGGGGGGGAGAGAGAGAGAGAGAAAAATATGGGAGGGAGGGGAAGGTGTGGACCTAGCTTTCAGAAGGGGAAATTCCCAGTGGACCATGAGATTTACTAGTGAAAAGGTAATGGTTTATTATAGGAAGTGAGTTAGCAAACTAAACTTCATCCACATAGCATACTAGCTCATTATGTAATACTCACCTGAGATCAAAGCCCTCGCTGCGGTGCCCGTACACAGCACCGGCTGGCGACATCACTCCTGGGGGTTATTTCCGGGTATTGCGGCTCCAGCGCTGTGATTGGCCGGAGCCGTGATGACGTCACTCCTGCGCATGTGCGCGTGAGCTACCAGTGATGGCACACTCACTGAAGCAATGGCACATACGTGCCATTGCTTCAGTGCGCATGTGCCGATGACATCGGCACATGCAGGGGAGAGGGGATATCTCCTAAACCATGCAGGTTTAGGAGATATCCTGGGTAACTACAGGTAAGCCTTATTATAGGCTTACCTGTAGTAAAAAGTGGTCTGTAAGGGTTTAGTAAAGAGTTAAATTGGAATATTTTCCCATTTCAAATAAGTATAATCATTGTAATTTTCACAATTTGCCACTGTTAGGCATGGGCTCCCATGAAAAAAATGATGAATTGTGTTTTTTTTCTAGTCAATTCCTCCCTGGTATGTCCATAGCACAAATGATTGGCTGAATGCTCTCATCATTTTGCTCCCTCAGGTCTCTCCTCGTGACAACAATAACTTCAAAACTCAATGCTTCTCTGACTTCGGGCACTAAAATGGATCCATTCCCTTGTTGCAAATTGCTTTGCCTCCATGTTTCCAACAGAGATATCAGACTTGGGAATCGTGCGACGATGCCTTGAGAGTATCTCTGGCTGACGGGAGCTATCTAGCCGAGACACCTGGCTGCTTTCTGTGTGCTTTATCATAGCCGTTCATCAGGTTCCATTACAGAGATATCTGTATGTCTGTAACAGAGCTAAGAGAAACTGAAAATGAGAAAGTGGCAAAGAAAAAAAGAATTGCACTTGAATCCCATCAAAACTTTGTGTCAGTCCTTGACAATGGAGTACATACATGCTATATATATATATATATATATATATATATATATATATATAAAATAAAAAATGTATATGTATATATATATATATATATATATATATATATAGTGGAGATGCGCCCCATCTCACAGGTGCATATAAGCAGCCTGATTTTGGCAGGAATACTGATTGCACACCTGTGGGCTGGGTTCATAAACATCCCAGGAAATGCAGTCAGTGCTCAGACTTGGAGACGGCTCCGCCCAGCAGACAGGAAATCTGGCCAGGAGGTTGGGAGAGTTCCAGGAGGAAGAGACAGGAGCCTAAGTCTGGAGTGGCACATTTCTGAAAAATCACATGCACCACTTGAATCTAATCACCCCGGATCGTCACAATATATATATATATATATACACACACACACACATCACAGCACTGTGCATTCGTTTTAGGCAGGTGTGAAGAAATGCTATTAAGTAAGAATGCTTTCAAATATATATATTTTGCCAGCCACTTCTGGTTCCTTTGCGGGAATAGTGGTTCCACCTCCACCTTCCATCACAGTGGGATCCCGGGCTGCCGAAAGAGGGGAAGACATGGCACAAACAGCTGCGAGGATCCATGCGCTAGTGTGCGCGCAAAACGTGATAGATTCTGGCACCCAGTGGCCGATTTAAGGCAAAGCAGCATGAACCATTAGTTGCTGGGTGATCTTCAGCTCTCCCCGTGTGTTCCTGTGTTCTTGATACTATTGGAATTCCTGTTACCCACCCAGGTTGCCTTTGACCTGTCTTGTCTCCATTCAGGAGGTTCACAAAGTCCTTGCTAGGTGTGGTTTCTAATTATAAAATTTGAAAGTGCAAATTGACAACTTATCTTTGAGCGCTTAAGATGGTCCCAGTCACTATTGTTATCTGAGGGCGGCCTCATTCCACCCTGTGTCTGCAGACCATTTGCAAAAGTCTACTGTATAGTCTTCTGCAGGGTGTCGCCTTTGCTGCAAGTTATGAAGGGCAGATTCAGCAATGGCCACGCGTTACGGATCATACAATAAGGAAATGGCCTCCAAGAATGCATCCACCGAGTTCATAACAGGACTCTTCTGTTCCCACAGGTGGTGGGCCCAAGACTGAAGTTCAAAGGACAACAGAGAGATAATCAACCCCACTTTAACAGTCTCTAGAGAAAAAGTTCTTGACTGAAGGGTCAAGCATAGCAAGCAGGCATTCTTGAATGCTCTGAACTTCCTTTGGTCACCCAAAGAATGTTCCGCAGTGGGTACCCTTGGTTCAGGAGGTGGGACCACCAAATTAAGAGCAGGAGCCGAGCATTCTTGGGCAGGGGAGGCGGATGTAGTGACTGCAGCAGGCAGATTAGGAGTTGCTGTAACAGAGAACATTGTCAAGTTCTATAAGCGACCCTCCAACTGGAAATATCCATCCTGTAGACTCTGTAATATGGAAATATAGGAGAGAGTTTGGGACTTTATATGAATCCTCTCTCCTATATTTCCATATTACAGGGATGGAGGCAATTGTTCTATCCTGTCCAAAGCCTCATATAAAGTCCCAACCCACTCCTTTTTCTTCATCCTGTAGACTCGTCACTGCTTTGGGTAAGGGCTGCAACTTGCTGACACAAAGCCTTGAGCGGGGAAGCACCTTTGTCAGCCTCTGACATATTGGCTGGATGATAATGTCATATAACTGGTCGGAGGCCAAAGTGCTGAGAGGGCTTTCCTTGTGGCTAAGTGCAGGGCACCCCTGAAGGTGGTAACAGGGGGTGCTATGCCCAAAGAAGCAAGGGTTCCCAGCTGTGACAGGCTGAGTAATGCAGTGATGTCTGCTGGATGGAGGCTTGACAAGCGGGATGCACTGCAGGGCAGGAGTCCCTCAGACGTTCCCGATGAGACTTGGCAGAAGGGAGAAGCAGGGTCAGGAGCCAGGCCAGATGTCACACAGGATGTCAGCCAGGGCTAATCCAGTCAGGAGGAAGCAGAAGTCATACACAGATCAGCAGGCAGAAGCGGGGTCAATGGAGCAAGCCGAGGGTAATAGCCAGGAATGGAGACAAGACAGGTCAAAAATCATCACATCAAGAACAGGAACACACGGGGGGAGCTGAAGATCATCCAGCAACTAATGGCTTTCGCTGCTGGCTTTAAATAGGCCACTAGGTGCCAGAATCTATCACGTATTGCGTGTGCACTGGCACATGAAGCCCCACGGCTGTTCGTGCCCGTGCAGCATGCGCATTGGCCAATTTTTTATGTGCAAATCTTCGGGTCTGCTGGGCATTAGTGGATGTGACAGTCCTTCTACACACCATTCACTGACAGGTTCTAAGCCCATACCACTTTATACAGAACAAAACAACCATGTTTCAAAATGACCACAAGTTCAGTGGCTAATTGAAAAGTTGAAAAAATCATGTTGACATTTTTGTGTTTTAATAAGATTATATTTAGGATCTAAGAATTTTTTTTTAAATAACTATACATTTAGGTTAAAAAAAGGCATGTATCCATCAAATTGAAAAAAAAAAAAGCTAGATGTAGACTTTTTAAGCACTCCTAGGATCACAACTGACTTAACCCTTTCATGACTAAGCCTATTTCTGACATTTGGTGTTTACAAGTTAAAATCCCTATTTTTTGCTAGAAAATTACTTAGAAGCCCCAAACAGTATATATATTTTTTTAGCAGAGAATCTAGAGAATAAAATGGCGGTGGTTGCAATATTTTATGTCACACGGTATTTGTGCAGCAGTGTTTTAAACGCAATTTTTGGGGAAAAGGGACACTTTCATGAATTTAAAAAAAACAAAACAGTATAGTTATCTCAATTTTTTTGTATAATGGGAAAGATGATGTTTAGCCGAGATACCAAACATGTCACGCTTTATAATTGCACGCACTTGTGGAATGGCGACAAACTTTGGTACCTAAAAAAATTTAAAGCGTTGCCTATGGAGATTTTTAACGGTTACCAGGTTAGAGTTACAGAGGAAGTCTAATGCTAGAATTATTGCTCTCGCTCTGAAGATTGTGGCAATACCTCACCTGTGTGATTTGAACACCGTTTACATATGCAGGCGCGACTTCCATATGCGTTTTCTTTGCTGCACGAGCTTGCGGTGACGGGGGCGGTTTGAATTTTTTTTTTCTTTTTAATTTTTTTTTTTTGTATTATGAAATTGTGTTTTTTTTTTTTTTTTTAAATGTGATCACTTTTATTGCTGTCACAAGGAATGTAAACATCCCTTGTGACAGTAATAGGTGGTGACAGGTCCTCTTTATGGAGGGATCAGGGGTCTAAAAGACCCCAAATCCCTCCTTTGCACTTCAAAGTATTCAGATCACCGAAAATGGTGCATCTGAATACTGTATATTTTTTAAAAACCGGCGCCATTGGCAGCCGAGTAAACAGAAAGTGACGTTGTGACGTCGCTTCCGTGTTTACATCAAGGAGACTGGAAGAAAGACGTTTCCGGGAGGGAGGGGGGACGTCCACTTCCGGGAGGGAGGGATAACAACCGAGCAGCTTTTAGCCGCATCGGTTGTTATCCTCGGAAAGCCGATCGCCCGCTCTAAACAACAGTACAGGGATGATGCCTGCAGCAGCGGGCATCATCCCGGTATAACCCCCGAAAGCCGAGTACGCATATCTGCGCACGCCCAGTGGGAAGGGGTTAAAATAACAACATCTTTATTCAGTGGAATAATATAAATATATTTTTAACCACTTTCAGACCAGACATTTTGCTGGCTTAATACCAGAGCACTTTCTGCGATTCGGCACTGCGTCTCTTTAACTGACAAGTGCGCGGTGGTGCGACATGGCTCCCAAAGAAAATTGACGGCCTTTTTTTTCCCACAAATAGAGCTTTCTTTTGGTGGTATTTAATCACCCCTGCAGTTTTTATTTTTTGCGCTATAAACAAAAAAAGAGTGACAATTTTGAAAAAAAACGCATTATTTTTTACTTTTTGCTATAATAAATATCCCCCAAAAATATATAAAAAGACATTTTTTTCCCTCAGTTTAGGCCGATACGTATTTATCTACATATTTTTGGTTAAAAAAAAACAAAAAACAATAAGCAATTATTGATTGGTTTGCGCAAAAGTTATAGCGTTTACAAAATAGGGGATCGTTTTATAGCATTTTTATTAATACTTTTTTTTTTTTACTAGTAATGGTGGCGATCAGCGATTTTTATTGTGACTGCGACATTATGGCAGGCACATCAGACATTTTTGACACATTTTTGGGACCATTGTCATTTATGCAGCAATCAGTGCTATACAAATAAATTGATTCCTGTGTAAATGGCACTGGCAGTGAAGGGGTTAACCATGGGGTGGAAGTGTAGGGGTTAAGTGCGTCCTAGGGGCGTGTTACTAACTGTGGGGGCGTGGCTGTGTGTTAGTGATAACTGATCTCTGCTCCAATCACAGGGAACAGAGATCAGTGTCACTTGTTGCTAGGCAGAATGGGGAGATGATGTTTACTTCTGCATCTCCCCGTGAGACAATCGCGGGTATCCCCGCGGCGATCGAGTCCGCGTGACCCGTGACTGGACTCACTGGGGTCCCGACCGGCGTGCACACGATGGCACGGCAGCATTTTCAAAGGGACGTACCTGTATGCCCTTATGCCTGTCCATGCCATTTTGCCGACGTACATCTGTGTGCCCCGGCCGGGAAGTGGTTAAGCAGTGAAAATTCTGTCTTCACATTAACCACTTCAGCCCCAGAAGATTTGGCTGCTCAATGACCAGGCCATTTTTTGCGATACGGCACTGCAGCCAAACAAAATTTATGTCCTTTTTTTCCCACAAATGGAGCTTTGTTTTGGTGGTATTTGATCATCTCTGCGGTTTTTATTTTTTGCGCTATAAACAAAATAAAACAAAAATTTTGAAAAAAACACAATATTTGTTACTTTTTGCTATATTTTTTTTTTTTTTTTTAAACTATTTTTTTCCTCAGTTAAGGCTAATATGTATTCTTCTACATATTTTTGGTAATAAAAAACGCAATAAGCATATTGATTGGCTGGCGCGAAAGTTATAGCGTCTACAAAATAGGGGAAAGATTTATGTCATTTTTATTATTATTATTATTATTTTTTTTTACTAGTAATGGCGGTGATCAGTGATTTTTATCAAGACTGCGACATTATAGCGGACTGATCGGACACTTTTGACACATTTTTGGGACCACAGACAACTATACAGCGATCAGTGCTATAAAAATGCACTGATTACTGTGTAAATGTCCCTGGCAGGGAAGGGGTTAACACTAGGGGGTATCAAGGGGTTAACTGTGTTCCCTAGTGTGTGTTCTAACAGAAGAGGGGTGGGAGTGACTGGAGGAAATTACAGATTGTGGTTCCTAGCTAGTAGGAACTCACGATCTGCCTCTCCTCACAGAACAGGGATTTGTGTGTTTACACACACATGTCCCTGTTCTGCCTCTCGTGCCCACGACCGTTCGCCAAACACATCGGCATCCGCCCAGAGCAGTGGGGGCCCACAACGCGCTTAAAGGGACCAGCGTACAGCTACGACGGTTTGCGGGATCGCGCCGACCTGCCACAGTATAAGGACGGCGGCTGGTAATTGAAGGGAGGAGCTCCCCATACAAACTGTATACATAAGGGTGTAAATGTATAGGATGACATCATGATACACAATTGGGAGTTTCCACAATCCTTTCTTTTGCCTTTACATGTTTCGCAGTTTCCCAGTTCTTCAGGAGGAATTAAAGATGAGAACAATATTAAATATATACGAAAGTACAAAAAGTTAGCAAACGCTACTCATTAGAAAGACAAATATATATTTCTAACGTATTACCTATACACTTACTTAAAAAACATAAATCCCGCACAGGAGTGACCTAATGGGCACATGACCACTCTCAGCCTTAGAAGGCATTGTCCTTCCCAATTCCTAATGGCTAATTTTATGGACTGATATTCTGCAAGATTACCTTTATTAAGTTTAGTAGCTGTTTATATTTGCTTTTAGAAAAACACCCAATCTTGTTTCAAAAAAATGCATGGAATCTGCTAGAAGCAGTTCATATGAAACACCATATTGGGTTTTCACAGCTCTTGTAGTAAAGAATTCTTTCTGTATTCAGAAAGTTAAATTTCCTTATAAAGAATGCCTTTTCTGACTTTTGTGGTGACCTTCAAGTAAACAACTGTCCACCGAGTTCAGTTTATGGGTAATGTATATATTTATATGTGATCATATCCTCCTTAAACACTTCTTGTCAAGGGAAAATAAATTCAGTTCAGTTAATATTTGTTCATAGCTTAGGTCTCTTATGGTCCCTTAATAACCTAGATCCTTTTCTCTGCACCCTTTCCATTTCCACAACCATCTTTTTTGTGAAGTGGTGTCCAAAATTGAATTGCACATATTGGGACAATAATATGTGACTGACCTGAGTCTACACCTCTTTTAATACAAGAAAAGATTTTGCAAGTTTTTGAATCTTTACATTGGCATTGCATAACATTATTAAATCTATGATCTGCAGATCTTTCTGTGTAATTGATTATCCAGATTTTACCCTATCCTACTGTAGATTGTACAATGCATGTATGTTTCTAACCCCAAGTGCACATGTCACGAGGATGAGTCAAATCATCTGTGTCACTAAAGGGCAACAGCTGACTAAACAGCCAAAATAAAATGCAGTAAAGGATTGCTAGGCAGGCTAGAAGTAAAAGAAGATGGCAGACAAAAAGAGGGATTTGAGTCAGCGAAGAGTAATCTACAAGTATGAAGACATTTGATAGCAAAACACACTAAGGCTGGGTTCACACTGCTGCGGTGCGGGAACTGCTGGGGGTGTCAATGAAATGTTAATGACACCCCCATAGCAGCTTGCATATCGCAGTGCGATCTGCAAACTCGGACAGGAATCGGATCGCATGGTGAGAACACCATGCGATCCGATTCTGCTGCGGAGCGAAAAAAAGGGTCCTGTCCGATTTTGGGCCGAATGCGATGCGAATTCAGCCATACTATCTGTATGGCTGAATTTGCATCGCACAGAGATCGCATATGATTTGAACTGCAGTGCGGTGCGAATCATATGCGATCTCCCGCACCGCAGCAGTCTGAACCCGGCCTAAATCAGGCACTAGCTGATTATTCTGAATTTAAAGACTCCTAATTGAGACTAGGTGAGCAGCTGAACCCAAGGCATTACTGAATTATATCCAGCAGATGGCAGATGCCACAGGTTTACTTTATATCATCTAATATAAAGTTTATTTACCCTGTTCTGTATAGGACCAATAAAATAAAAATATCTAAATAAATTATAAACTCAAGACATTTTGATAGGACTAAATGCCACTGCATAGTTTTTTCATCTGCGGACATAGACAAAGTACATTTAATCTCAAACTCTATAAAATGTATAAATAGGTAAAAAACAAAACAAAACAAAAAAAAAATAAACATTGGGGTACATCTCTTCCAACCTTAGGTTATTCGGAGCATGAATTATTGACCATCACTCAATGAAAGTGATATTTAGACCAGTTATCTATCCATCTAATGCTTGAATCTTTGAACCCTGCAGAACATAATTTACACTTACAACTTTGTAGTGGTCTGTGAAGAGCAGTGGTAAAAGCTGTAGCAAGGTCCAAATACAATACATCTGCAGTCATCACTGTAATTTAAAGGGCAAAACTGGAAAGCTCACCTTATCTCTTACGATGGCCTTGACATCGCCAAGATCCTTTAAGACCCAGCACTCTACAGTATTAAATAATTTTAAACGATGCATTTTTCTGGTTATTAAATGCCCCACCTCCTCCCATCCCAGGCACCTTACTTACAATTGCCATAGCTGGCATCACAGAGCAATAGAAAGGTGTAGGGTAAGAGGGGGTGGTCCAGTTACATGAAGCTGTGTTAATTGCCTAATAGAGAACTGCAGTTCTGGGGATTCTTGATCAAGAAAAAACAGAGGCAGCGATCAGACACCTGGACTTTGGGGCCACATTACATGGTAAGGTAAGCCAATGAATTTATTTTAAGATTTAAGAGATGGTTTAGAAATATTAATGTGCATGTGGGACCACTAGTAAAAAATCTACACGTCAAGGGTATCTTATCATAAGGCCTTCTATAGTGTGTTAGTGGCATCACACAGAGCTCCTCTATTTTCTTTGCAGAAGCACCCACAGGACTTCTAGTGTGTTAGTGGCATCACACAGAGCTCCTCTATTTTCTTTGCAGAAGCACCCACAGGACTTTCTAGTGTGTTAGTGGCATCACACAGAGCTCCTCTATTTTCTTTGCAGAAGCACCCACAGGACTTCTAGTGTGTTTAGTGGCATCACACAGAGCTCCTCTATTTTCTTTGCATTAAGCACCCACAGGACTTCTAGTGTGTTAGTGGCCACACAGAGCTCCTCTATTTTCTTTGCAGAAGCACCCATAGGACTTCTAGTGTGTTAGTGGCTTCACACAGAGCTCCTATATTTTCTCTCAGCAGCACCCACAGGAATACCGACTACAATGGCTGGAAGACCGCCAAGGGGAGGCAGAGCGTGCAGAGCCAAGAACACAGGGCAGGCAGGCTCTGTTTCTAGTGGACGTGGCCGTGGACGTGGACGTGGTCGTGCATCGTCATCAGCACGTGGCCATGGGACCCGCGCGTCTTTGTTTTCGGCAGCTGGACATGTGGGGCCGCATCATGCTGAAGGCTTGGTAGAATGGATGACCAAGCCCTCCTCATCCTCATCATCCTCTCTCACCCAGGCTCAGGGTACTGACAGAGCATCATCAGCCACCCCTTCCCTAGACCCACCATGTCCTCCTGAGGAGTCCCCCGAACTCTTTGAGCACAGTGTTGGGTACATGCTCCAGGAGGATGCCCAACGATTCGAAGGCTCGGATGACGATACCAGCTTGAGGAATCTGGCAGTACAGTTCCACCAGCTGCAGCTTACTGCCAGGTTTGCTCTAGTGGTGAAGAGGGAGGGGATGATGAGGTCACTGACTCCACGTGGGTGCCTCAAGGGAGAGAGGATGAGAGGAGGACGAGGAGGAGGAGGATGCGGCGTCACATGTCCAACGAGGCAGGATGCCCCTGGAGGCCAGGTAGAGGCCAGCACAGCAACTGTACAACACCGCAGAGCTCCGCCTGTGCAGGGCGCTGCCTCTGCACGTTATCAGAAAAGTTCTTTGGTGTGGGCCTTTTTTGAGACGAGTGCAGCAGATCGCACCACTGCTATTTGCAATATTTGTCTCAAGCGTATCTCGCGTGGCCAAAACATCAGCCGCTTGGGCACGACAAGCATGACCAGACATATGGCGACCTGCCATGCAGCTCGTTGGCAGGCACACATAAAAGACCCACACCAAAGAACTAAGCGGACCTCTCCTTGCTCCTCCTCAGCTGGGATCTCCATCCCCACTACACCTTCAGTCCTCTCTGAAAGCTGCTCTGAGAGGACTGAAGTGTAGAATTCGGTGTGTCACAACCAAGTACTTGCAGTACACCGACGTCCGAATGCAGCAGGCAAATTTCCCTGCCCCAGCTGCTGGACCGTAGAAAGAAGTACACTCCCAGCCATCCACATGCCCAGCGGTTGAATGCTAGCCTTGCTAAATTGCTAGCACTTCAACTGCTGCCTTTTCAGTTGGTAGACTCGGCCCCCTTCCGTGAGTTGTTCAATGTGCGGTTCCTCAGTGGCAGGTTCCCAAACGCCACTTTTTCTCGCGGAGGCGATTCCGTCTCTCTACCGGCATGTGGAGGGCAATGTCCATGCCTCGCTGGACAGGGCGGTCAGCGGTAAGGTGCATATTACCGCTGACTCATGGTCCAGCAGGCATGGACAGGGACGGTACCTTTCTTTCACGGCCCATTTGGGTCACTCTATTGGCAGCTGGGAGGGATGCAGGACAAGGTGCAGTAGTGTTGGAGGTTGTTCCGCCACCACGCCTCCAAACGCGACTACTGCTACTGGTTGTGACACACCTCTCTCCTCCACCCCCTCCTCTTCTTCTTCCTCCAGTGCTCTGTCCTTGGAACCAGCGGTGCTCCGTAGGCGTACAAGGGGCTACGCAAGTACGCAGGCAAAAAGATGCCATGCCGTGCTTGCGCTGGTGTGTTTGGGGGACAGGAGACACACTGGGCCAGAGGTTCTGGCAGCTCTGCAGGGGGCAGGCCGAGAGGTGGTTGACGCCACGTCAGCTTAAGCCAGGAATGGTCGTTTCTGACAATGGCACCAACCTCCTCTCCGCCCTGCGACAGGGGCAGCTCACCCCATGTGCCCTGCATGGCTCACGTCCTCAACCTGGTGGTGCAGGGGTTCTTGGGCAGGTTCCCAGGCTTACAGGATGTCCTGAGCAGGCCAGGAAAGTCTGTGTGCATTTCCGCCGATCTTATAATGCCAGTGCTCGGCTGACTGAGCTGCAAAAGGAGCTGAACCTGCCCAAGAACCGCCTAATATCTGACATGCCCACCAGGTGGAACTCAACGTTGGCCATGCTGCAGCGACTGCACACGCAGCAGAGGGCCATCAATGAGTACCTTTGCGACTACGGCACCAGGACAGGGTCAGGGGAGCTTGGTTTTTTTCCCCACGTCAGTGGAGCATGATCAGGGATGCATGCACTGTCCTCTCACCAATTGAGGAGGCCACGAGGATGGTGAGCAGTGACAGTGCATGCATCAGTGACACTGTCCTCTTGTCCACCTGTTGGAGCATACGCTGCGTGGATAATGGACAGGGCACTTGAGGCAGAACAGAGGCAGGAAGAGGAGGACTTCCTTGCCTCTCAAGGCCCCCTTTATCCGGACAGTGTTCCTTCTGTCCCACCCATCACACAGGAAGAGGATGAGGAGGAGGAGGAGGAGGAGGAGGAGGAGGAGGAGGATTGTGTGAGCAATGGAGGTGGAGCCTGGCACTCAGCATCAGCAGCAGCAGTCTTTTAGGGATGATGTACAGTCCCAACAAGCCAGTGGACTTGTACGTGGCTGGGAGGAGGTGGCTGGCGATCATGTCATCCTCAGTGACCCAGAAGACTCCGGACCGAATGCCTCAGCTAACCTACGCTGCATGGCCTCCCTGATCCTGCAAAGCCTGCGGAAGGATCCTCGTGTTCTTCGGATCAAGGAGAGGGACCATTACTGGCTGGCCACTCTCCTTGATCCGCGGTACAAGGGTAAGGTTGCGGACCGTATCTTGCCGTCGCAGAGGGAGCAGAGGATGAGACATCTCAGGGAGGCCTTGCAGAAAGGTCTGTGCAACGCGTTCCCAGAAACTGGGAGGCTACAAACTCCTGGTCCTGGGCGACGAGTTGCTGAGGCTTCGGTCAGTGGCAGAAGGAGCGGTGGGGAAGGTGGACGTCTGACCGATGCGTTCAGACAATTTTTTGTCCGCAGCCCCAAGGTATGATCGGTTCCAGCAACCATCGCCAGCGTCTAATATACATGGTGCAGGAATACCTTGGGGCAAGGTCAGACTTGGACACCTTTCCCACCGAAAATCCTCTGGCTTACTGGGTCCTGAGGATGGATCGCTGGCCAGAGCTTGCACAGTATGCAATTGAGCTACTGGCCTGTCCTGCCTCCATGCGTTCCCTTTTCTTTCCGAACGCACATTCTGCTGCTGGAGGATTTGTGACTGATCATAGGGTGCGCCTGTCCACCGCCTCATCGGTTGATCGACTGACATTCCATCAAAATGAATCATGTCTTGATCAACCACCAGCTACCAGGCACCTGAGGCGGATATAACCGAATAATTTTTTAATGTCACATCCTTCAAGACTGCCTTTGCTGATGCTGAGTGACTTGTCCTCTTATGTTCACTGACTAACACCTGCCTAAGGCACACTTTCAGGGGCGTGTATTTACATTACATGGTAAGGTGGCACCAGCAAGCCCAATGAATTTATTTTTTTCGCAAAGATTTAAGAGATGGCACCAGGTGGCACAATTTTCAGCCCTTTTAGAAATATTAATGTGCACCAGTGCCTGTCAGCCCCTGTTTAACATGTGGGACCACTAGTAAAAAATCTACACGTCAAGGGTATCTTATCATAAGGCCTTCTATAGCAGGGGAATCTGGTTAACATATTTTTAAGAGGCAATTGGTGAGCTGACACTGAACAGTAATATCCAGATCTTACTTTATAGAAAAAGTTCTATATCAAGGCATCATTACTACATCATCTATAGACACTATCTATATAAGTCACTATGTTAACAAAGAAGTCAGTAATCCAGCCATTATTTCATGGGTTCTAAACAAAATGTAATCCTGTTAACATTTACTGTAGGCTTTTGGTTGAAAATAATAAACTCACAAAGACTGAAAACTGGCATGTTCACTGAGCTAAATGTATTGCAGGATGCCCCCTGAGGTGTTGGAACCTCATTACACAATTCTTTCAAAGCCCAGGAAGTCTAAGACTAATCAAACAGCATGTGGTTTGTTGATGAATATTTGTTTAGCTGCTTCATCTTTGCGCATTCTACTGTAACACAAACGCCATTATTTTTGTAATGCACTGCCACAGTGCCCAATTAGTTTAACTCGGAAAATGCCAATATCGCATTGCTGGGTTTTACTTTAGTACACTTGGCTGGTGATTAAAGTGAACTGATCTGCCCAGTTTAAGATCCTTTCTGGACTTGGCTAATTCATAGATATTAGATATCCTCACATATCTGCCAGGCGCGGTCTGCTCCTTTATTTTCATATTTTCACTTTTTTTTTTACAAACTCTCACCTCATATGCTTTTCCAAAGTCAGTAATTTATCAAGTAAATAGGATTTAAACAAAGAAGGATAGTCCCTAAAGGGTACTTGTACCAATAACAATTCACTAGCGATAGATAGATAGATAGATAGATAGATAGATAGATAGATAGATAGATAGATAGATAGATAGATAGATAGATAGATAGATACTTTTATGACACCTTCAGCTAAACACCTAATTCCTTCCCAGTCCAAATGGTGCCAAGAGGAAATGGGAGAACCATTCTGCAACTGTTTGAGATAGTTAGCAAGGGATGAAATGTTCACTGTCCGGAACCACTTTAGGAATGGCAAACCAAAAATATAGTTAGAACTTGTGTAGTTTGGTAAGTGCATTCAGTTTGAATTTGAGACCTGCTTTAAATTCCTCTGAGATCTGAGTTGCTTCTAACTTTCTTCTGACCTCGTTCTAAGCTGCTTTCAGTTGCATTTGAATTTCCTAGCATTGCATTTGTATTTGAATCACATTGGGAAAAAAGTAGCTCAAACAAACAAATGCCTTTTTATAAAAACCCTTAGGGCATCATGACAAATGCTTAAAGTGTAACTCCACTTTTGTTGAGAAAAAAAACATTCCCCTATGGGTGATCTATGTTCATTGCAAGGAGTATAACAAACTTTGTTGCAGATTCCTACCTTTTGCTATTCTGAAGAAATTCAAGTGTGTTTGTCTGTGCCTCTGTTCTGAGTAGGTCTAATGGGAGTGGTTTCATAATAAACTGTCAGGGCACTAATGAGAAAATCTGCTGGGCATGCATCCCTTTAGACAGGTTCCTATTGAAAGTATCTCTTCAAAAACGAAATTTCTGTTGCAGGGGATGCCTGAAATCTGACTTGCATCATAGTGCAGATTTCTGGCATAATTGGTGAGCCAATCACACAAGCAGGAAATTATGTTTCCGGAGAGTGGTCAGTACACATTCCGTGTACAGAACAACTCCATGTAGCCATATTGAAATGCATTTTCAGAAAAATACAGAGCTGCAGAATGAAAAGGAAAGATAATTTTTAATAACATTCAACTACAATATGATTAGTGTCGCAATTATATGCGCTATATTATTTTTTCGTTATTTGCCATTTTTTTTCCCCCGCGAAAGTGGAGTTGCCTTATAACACTCCACAACAGTCATAGAAGTTTACAGGTCTATGTGACCATGAGAGGGACCCAACACCCACATCTAGTATAGTCAGGGCTCACAAGTGTCATCTGGCCTTTAGGCTAGGTTCACATCTGAGCGTCTGTGGGAAGGACAACATTTTTGAATTCTATCCAGATCCTGTTAAATGCCCAATACTTTTCTACAAAACTATAAAAAATTGCACGCCTTTTAGCACCCACAGAGAACACATACTGCTGCTTAATCCTAGTGGCAACCCCATGCACTGGGAACCGCAGCATGGTTTCCTGTACTGGGAACTGCATTGTACTATGTGGTTTCCTTGCGGGCACATTTTTGGAAAAGATGCCGGGACCTTCTTCCTGTGTTTTTAGCAGGTACAGCAGCCCATTCTACTTAATTAGCTTTGGTTTCTGAGCAAACGCAGCCGCCAAAAACCACATGAATGTGAACCAGGCCTTATTCAGCAGCATAACCTGCACAGACGGTACACCCACTCCTGGATTTGCAATATATCAGCTCCTTAGATCTCTGGAATTACTGATCATTTTGGCTTTTAGTTTTAATAAATAACCTCTACATATACAATATTTCCTCATATGCACAGGCAGAATGTTCGGGTGTTTTGTGTGTTTTGGTGTGTTTACATTAAAACTTTCATATCTTTTTGAATACTGTTGGCATTACCTTCTGCTGAACTGTAGTCTTAACAGAGGATGATAAATCACACTACACAACTTAGTTGACAGTAAATGAGAGATCACAAAAGCCATGCCATGACAGCTTTTCTACACCTTCCATCTGCTGCTTCCACCTTCTAACATGTTTCCTACATAATAGCCGTCAGCCGTAGAGGTAACTTCTACTGCTATACCCACAAGGAACTCTTATACCTGTAGATGTGCCACTAGCATTTTTTTTTCTCCCTTCCTCCTGATCCTCCCCTCTTCTCTCTCCTTCTAGGGTGCTGCACATTCAGTACGATTGAATAGACATTTTACCTAACCCAACTTATTCATGTGATAGGCAATGTTGTCTTTAGACACAAAAAAAAATAATTCTCAGAAGCATCTTGACCTTGCCAAAACAAAGAAGCGAAGTCCCTTTACATGACATCTTTCTTTATTTCCATGTAGCCTTGAATCGCAGACTGGTTTCATAGTAAGACCACTAAGTTATGGGTCAAATAAGAGAAAGATCCTTAAAATACCAAATCTCACTTAGCTTTCACCTCCTGTCCTGAGAATGAATTGGGTTACCCTAGCTTCACTGGTAACTGTTACTCTGTTACAGACGCTGCAGAACACTTACCTGGCCAAAGGTTTACTTTCTACAAGACCTGACCCCTTAATTATTTTCTTTTGGAAACCTTGCATTTTCTCCTTTTCTGCACCACCCTCACTTCGTCATATGGCACAGGATTGAAAGGGTTCTGATCAATGGAGTACTACAACAGGACAAACTACCTATGCAATCATATAATTTGTATTTTTGTCACAATCGACAGACAGCAAGGTTAGAGTATTCCCAATACTTGCAATCCCTATTATCACAGTACCAGATCCTATACAGACTTTGAAAAAAAAAAAATACTTCACTTAGGTTGACCTGAACATACTATTTCAATAACGTACAGCCTCCTGCTTAAAGAGACTCACCCTCAAACTCCTTGAGAGTGGAATATCACTGGGATAAAGCACAAGAACAACATTTTTAACCTGCTAAATGCCCAACACTTTTCTACAAAACTGATTCCTCTGTACCATACTCCTGCTTGAAGCACCTTTTAGCACCTGGGAAAATGTCTGCTATATGGGGAACCTGCCCCTTAATTACACCATTTTGGGACAAAATCCTGAAACTCTGCCATATGTTAGCTGCCGACACTCTACCCAGTATCGCTCAACTCACATTGGTATCTATGACCCCTAGAATTTATAAACATATCAAAAGATGTCAGTTTTGTCACTTTCTTGTCTCTGCTTGTGCCATTATATCTCGACACTGGCATAGAACAGACACTTCCCTGCTTTTAGAGGGGTATGTGTAATGGACTTCATCTACCAGATGGAGCAGATGTTCTCCTTGGAAATAGACACTACAGAAATTTTTCTGATCATATGGTCCACATTGGTTCATTTCGAATACTCCACAGATTTCACATCACAATATATCACAGAATATTTCTCAAGGAAATTTGGGACTCTTGTGTGGCACACCATCAGCTTTTCCCCTACCACCCTATCTATCTATACTTATCCTCAACACCCTTTTCCCCTTTCCCTTCTTTTTTTCTCCATTTAAAAAAAAAAAAAATGTTCCCTCTCTTCTGTATTGCTCTCAGCCCATCCATTTTTATTGTCCCCCCCCCCCCCCCCCCAGTTTAGTTTTCTCAACAGCAAAAGGCAATCACATATAGAAGCCTGTAATGTATTTATTATAATAGTTACTTATATAGTGCCGTCAATTTACGCAGCGCTTCACATATATTGCACATTCACATCAGTCATTTACCTGTAGAGCAAAGATCCTAAACCTTATATTCACGGGGAAAGGATGACACACCATGCTCTACTTGTTTCTTATCTCTTTGCTGTGTATGCATCAAATAAAATATGATTCATCACATTATGTAAGGTCTTTGCTGGTAAGGAATCATATGTTTAATGTTCATTCCTTCCTTTTTATGTATAATGCTAAAACTCAATAAACAGAGATTAAATATAAAAAGAATATAGTTTCCTGCACTTTAACAATTTATATGAGAAATATGCTGCAAGAAAGGCCCCAAATATCTAACAAAATGTTCATCATTGGTGTAGGTTATAATGTTAATGAATAAGAAATAAAGCACAGTTTTTTTTTTTTTTTTTTTTTTTTTTTTTTAACAGCAGGGCCTATCAAAACAACCCTTTTAAGATTTTTCCATATTATTATATTTCATTTTATTGCCCTATGTTATTGTGGAAACCAACCCTTTTAAGATTTTTCCATATTATTATATTTCATTTTATTGCCCTATGTTATTGTGGAAACCACGCAGAATTGTGCTACTGTTTCCACTGCAGACAGACTTGGCATATACGCCGCATGCTTGGTGATGGGTTAAGACAGCCTAGTTTTTCAGTTTGTATTAAAAGCCCAGACATTGTCTTACATTTTTTATGTTAACAAGCTGGATCTATGGCAGTTTTTCTCCTAGGACTGTAGCAGCATTAACCTTGGCACAGTGTCTGCACAGGATTCCAGGAGAGGCCTGTTCAGCACGGTCTAATGTTCTCTCCATCAAGGTGTCAGGAAACTATAAGGTATTAGTTTACCGGCAAGCGGTGGACATCTATTCCTGCCACTGACAGTGATGGGGCCATTGTGTTTTGATTTAGATTGACACTGCTAATCTGCATGCTCGACACCGGGAGATTGAGAGGCTTGCTGTTAACTGTACTCACTTGTACAAGGAAGAACCTAATCAAACATTAAATGCTTACCTTTGTGACCTTGGAAAAATTAGATATGTTTCCTCTTTAAATGCTTCAAGGATTTCAAGAAAAAAACCTTACTTAAAATTAATTCACTGCTAATAAGCATATAGCATGTACTGTATATATGCACTGTGTCTTTTTAATTTTGAGCTACAGAAGAAAAAAAGCACTTAAAGTTGAACTTAGTTCCAAGTACAGTGCCTTGAAAAAGTATTCAGACTTCTTGACATTTTCCACATTTTGTCATGTTACAACCAAAAATGTAAATTTTATTGGGATTTTATGTGATAGACCAACACAAAGTGGCACATAACTGTGAAGTGGAAGGAAAATGATAAATGGTTTTCAATTTGTTGTACAAATAAATATCTGAAAAGTGTGGCATGTATTTGTATTCAGCCCCCTTCACTCGGATACCCATAACTAAAATCTAGCGGCACCAATTGTCTTCAGAAGTCACCAAATGAATAAATAGAGTCTACCTGTGTGTAATTTAATCTCAGTATAAATACAGCTGTTCTGTGAAGCCCTCAGAGGTTTGTTAGAGGACCTTAGTGAACAAACAGCATCATGGAGGCCAAGGAACACACCAGACAGGTCAGGGATAAAGTTGTGGAAAAGTTTAAAGCAGGGTTAGGTTAAAAAAAAATATATCCCAAGCTTTGAACAGGGACAGAGAAGCTGGTCAGAGTTGATGGGAAGATGGATGGAGCCAAATACAGGGAAATCTTAGAATAAAACCTGTTAGAGTCTGCAAAAGACTTGAGACTGAGGCGGAGGTTCACCTTCCAGCAGGACAACGAGCCTAAACATACAGCCAGAGCTACAATGGAATGGTTTAGATCAAATCATATTCATTTGTTAGAACGTCCCAGTCAAAGTCCGGACCTAAATTCAATTGAGAATCTGTGTAAAGACTTGAAAATTGCTGTTCACAGATGCTCACCATCCAATCTGACAGAGCTTGAGCTATTTTACAAAGAAGAATGGGCAAAAATGTCAATCTTTAGATGTGAAAAGCTGGTAGAGACATCCCCAAAAAGATTTGCAGCTGTAATTGCAGTGAATGGTGGTTCTACAAAGTATTGACTTGGGGGGGGGGGGGACTGAATACAAATGCACGCCACACTTATAAGATATTTATTTGTAAAAAAATTGGTGTCCCAGAAGACTTTGGGGGGGGGGGGGAGGGAGGGAGAACTTCCATTTCTAAGAGCATTTGTGAGGTCAGTTACTGATATGGACAAAAAGGCTTGGCTCACAGTCTCCACTCGTGTTGAGGTCAGGACTCTGTGCAAGCCAGTCAAGTTCCTCCACCCCAAACTCGCTCATCCATGTCAGCATGGGGAAGATAAGTCCTGCAGTGTTGTGTTTCTGTGTTGCAAGACCTTCTGCGATGTCAGACGTGCGTGCCAGCCCTCTTCCCATGATGGCATTGTGCTACATACTATACATCGATCTTATCTGAATCCACAGATAACAGTGACAGTAAGGTCATTCAAAATAACATAACTCATTTAAGAGCCATAGCAGGCGCACTTGCCGGCTGCACGGCGGGGGACCCAATGCACGTGGCCGGCAGGCTCAATCTCCGCTAACCACCCGTGATTGTGGTGAGAGCCAGAACAGGGATTTGTGTATGTAAACACAATAATCCTCGTTCTGACAGTAGAGAAGAGACAGATCTGCTGTTCGTAGTAATTACGAACAGCGATATGTCTCCTCCTCCACTCAGTCCCATCCCACCACAATTAGAAACACTCACGAGGGAACACATGTAACCCCTTGATCACCCTCTAGTGTTAACCCCTTCCCTGCCAGTGACATTTACACAGTAATCAGTGCATTTTTATAGCTATGATCGCTGTATAAATGTCAATGGTCCCAAAAAAGTGTCAAAAGTTTCCGATCTGTCCGCCCCAATGTCCTAGATAACGTCCATTACTAGTAAAAAAAAAATAATAATAAAAATATCCCCTATTTTGTAGACGCTACAACTTTTGCGCAAACCAATCAATATATGCTTATTGCGGATTTGTTTACCAATAATTTATAGAAGAATACATATTGGCCTAAGCTGATGAAGAAATAAAAAAAAAAGAGATATTTATTATATCAAAAAGTAAAAAAATATTGATTTGTTTTTTCTCTAAATTGTCTGTCTTTTTTTGTTTATAGCGCAAAAAATAAAAACCCGCAGCTATGATCAAATACCACCAAAAGATAACTCTATTTATGGGAAAAAAAGGATGTCAATTTTGTTTGGGTACAATGTCGCATGACCACGCAATTGTCAGTTAAACGACACAGTGCCGTATCACAAAAAATGGCCTGGTCATTAAGGGGGAAAATCTTTTGGGCTGAAGTGGTTAATAGTAGTTAAACAGTAACCTGATGTTACCTTTTAAATTCCTCCTGAAATATAGCAGTGCACCTCCTGTGCCTTCAGCCTTATAGTTGTATATCTACAGTGTGAGATGATCTAAAATGCTGCTGCCTTTGGCTGATAGTTCGATAACATCTGGAGTAAGATTTGGTGGTGTAATTTTCACAGTTTTCCTTGCTGGAGAGGAAGCTGTACATAAAGACCTGTGGTGCAAAGGTCCCCTTGCTTCTACTGCATTCATTCTGTGGATCTGTGCTTCCTCCACTTTTTCTGCTGCTTCTAAATTAATATTCCAGTCATCAGATCATCAGTCATCGGTTGGGGGGGGGGGGGTGGTTGGCTTCATGGAGAGACAGTGTGAAACAAGGCATGGTAAGTCAGTAAAAAGGAAAATATTACCTGCTAAGAGACCACAGGACTAACTGATGACAAGTCATTTTCCCTAACTTGCCTTTTTTGGGCATAACTTCCACAATGCAGGTTGTCTTTAAATTGAGAGAGGTTCCAACTTTTGTCCACTTGTAATGCCGCATACACACGATCGGACTTTGACGGACTAGGTCCGGCGGACAATTCGATCGTGTGGGGGCTCCAGCAAACTTTTCTTTCCCAAAAGTCAGACGGACCTAGAAATAAAACATGTTTCAAATCGTTCCGACGGACTAAAACCGACGCTAATGCCCCATACACACGGTCGGAAAATCCGACCACAAAATCCATCGGATTTTGTCCGACTGATTTAGTCCGACACTGGTGTTGCATACACACGGTCGGACAAAGTTGTCGGAAAATCCGATCATTCTGAACGTGGTGACGTTTGTTGCCTACGACGGGACTACGTAGAGGCTAGTAGCCAATAGCTTTGGTCTTGTAATGTAATCTGAGCATGCGTGGCACTTTGTCCGTCGGAATTCTCTACACACGATCGGAATTGGTGGGATCGGACTTTGTTGTCGGAAAATTTTTAGAGCAGGAGATACAACTTTTTCCGTCGGACAATCCGATGGAAACTGTCCGATGGTGCCTACACACGGTCGGAATTTCCGACAACATTGTCCGATAGGACAGAATCCATCGGAAAATCCGACCGTGTGTATGGGGCTTAAGGCAGCTATTGGCTACTGGCTACTGGCTATGAACTTCCTTATTCTAGTCCCGTCGTACGTCATCACGTTCGAATCCGTCTAACTTTTGGAGTGATCGTTTGTGGGCAAGTCCATTCGTTTGAAAGCCTGGCGGACCTCTGCTGCAAAGTCTGTCGGATCAAATTTGCCGGAAAGTCCGCTCGTATGTACGCGGCATTATAGGTTAGTATTCTATATTATGCCTTAGGGTTTGATATTAAACAAATCCTTGTCAATGTGCTGGTTGGCTGGCTGTCTCCGGCTTCTACTTACTGGAACAATGACTCAGTACAATTGATTAGGATAGACTGATATCAGAACTATACTATATAAACTATAGAAGCCAGCAATATAGCCAGGAAACGAGCATTATCAAAAGGGGACAGGTTAGCAATGATAGCTTACATGTGTCATGTTCCCTTTAACAAAGAGGTTGAGGGGGGAAACATGTGTGCTGTAACGGATCATTTGAGAGAAAAATCATTTGCAAAATATATTTCAAGTTGAATCTGCAGAAAAGTGATTTTCATTTTTTTTTTTATCTTTGGTTTGCAGAGTGGCTGAGATTAGTTCTCTGTCTAGAGAAAAGCTTTACATGCATGCATGCACCAAGAGCTCTAGAGCCATGTGTTCAGGAGACAGCTCATTTTACAATACATGACAAGCATTATGGAAATAGATAGTGACAGTAGAAAGAAATGCATTCTCCAGCAGCGGCTCCTATTTCCTCACCTCTGCTCCCCGCTCAATGGGAGCCTTTTGGAGGGGTCACGTCAGGCTGAGACTACCTGTCTTAATAATGGAAGACCCATTTTCTAGTAATACGCTGCCTCAGCTAGCAGCCCACACAGGGGCTTCACCTATCGGAGGGATCATTTATTTGTGATATGTTACAGCAGTCACAAAGCTCTGGACAAATCTTAAAAAATGTAAAACAAATCATCCCCTGCAATAAAGTTAAACGCCGGAGGATGTTATATAGTAATCTAATGCAAGGAATAATTTGCATTTTCCTTTTAATGTTAAATAAAATTATTAAAAAGTAGTACAAGTTGTTTTCCCTCTAGCATAAACATCAAGCAAACTGTGCAAGTCAAACTGGAGCCAATTTATAAAAAAAAAAATATAAAGCAAGAATACCAAACAAAAAGTGGAACAGTTACCCAAGGTCTACCAATCTAGGTGTATCTTGAACTCAAAATACTGCAACGGCAGACAAGAACAAAATCAGATGGGACCACTGACTTTTTTTTCGAAATCAGCAGACAATGACCCAAATTGTCATTTCAGCTGTGTCTGGGGTGCTATTAAAGCAATCTGCATCAATGTCATTTAGTTGAATCGTTATGATTCTGGTGTATTCTCTTTTATTTATTGCATAATTTTTAGCCTATGACTGCTTCATAGGCACCGGTAGTCTAGTACCAGTCACAAAGATTATCACAGATTAACAAGACTAGTTTTGACCTGTAAGAAATCAGTATGCGATTCAACAGCTTTCTTCTTGATCAGTATGCAACATATTCTAGATCATTGTTTCTCAACCTTTTCAGTCACAGGACCCTTAAAAATGATGCATTTTTGAGGCACCTTATTCTAAAATGTAAAAAACAAAACTAATACGTTTACGTAACACAGAGACATCCACACACCCAACATTAGAGGTGATTTATACTTGCAAAGCAAATACACCTATGCATACTTAGTATTCCAGCATTTCTTTCTGCCTCAGTTTCTCTCCCTTATGCCGCGTACACAAGAGCGGATTTTCCGTCAGAAAAATCTTGGATGTTTTTTCCGACGGAATTCCGCTCAAGCTTGGCTTGCATACACACGGTCACCCAAAAGTTCGCTGAACTTTCAACCGTCAAGAATGTGGTGACGTACAACACTACGACGAGCCGAGAAAATTAAGTTCAGTGCTTCTGAGCATGCGTTGAATTGTTTGGGAGCATGCGTAGGAATTTTACATGTCGGAATTGCTACAGATGATCAGAATTTCTGATCGGAACTTTTTCCGACCGAAAAATTGAGAACATGCTCTCAATCTTTTGCTGGCTGGAATTCGGCCAGCAAAAGTTTGATGGAGCATACACACTGTCACATTTTCTGACCAAAAGCTCTCATCAGTCTTTTGCTGGCCGAATTTCCGATCTTGTGTATGCGGCATTACTCTATGAATGTGAATGTGATTCCAGTGCTGACCAAGAGGGGCAGGTGCGGGGCAAACAAGGAGCACCCAATGTGCTCCTTATTAACCAATTATGTCTTTACCAACAGTTGGTTGAAATGCTGCACAAATACCCGTGGCTTTCTGTAACGCAAAAGCAGGCTTGATCCATTAGCGTGCTTGTGAATAATTTCTGGGCAATTTGGGGTAATTTTTAGGCATTTTGCCAAGACACTCCTGAAGAACTCAGAAGGCATCCATGGATGAAAAAGGCTGTTTTTATGTAGTTGCGTTGAATCGCCCTTCCAGGTCAAGATTTCCGAAACAATATAAAGCATGCATATGGTCAGCGGTGGCCACTTGCTGCGTCCATGCAGTTTACAGGAAACCTATAAAAGGATCATGTTGGCTGCCACGGAGATGTCTTTCTGAAAATGCTAGTTGCCCAGCTGTCTCTGGGTTCCAAAATCTGCAGGGCTGTCTAGGGATTTTTCACACTGTCCCAGTGCAGAAACAACCAGGGTCCTGGTTTTCCGCTATCATGGGTGGCCCCAAGATGGCAGGAAGGGGGCTCACTGCAGAAGATGAGAAAGGGTTCTGCTGCATAAAGGGCCCTACCTTTATCGCAGCAGTGTGAACCTGGGCTTATAGAGGGCCCCGGGATTAGTGAGAAGGGCCACAGACTTGGCAAGAAGGGCCCCAGGACTAGAGGAAAGGTCCCCAGGACCAGACTAAAGGGCCCTGGGACCAATGTAAAGAGCCTTGGCGGAAAGGGGGGCCTGCATGGTTTCTTGCATCGGGGCCCTAAAAGTTCTAGTTATGCCTCTGCACTGTCCACAGAGTCTGTGTACTGCTAGTTGTCCTGGAGGATCTAGGACATTGGGTACTGTCACAGCAGTGTGAACCTAGGCTTATAAAAGGGCCCCACGTTAGGAGTAATGGGCCCCAGGATCAGTGAGAAGGGCCCCAGGTCTGAAAGAAAGGGACCAGGACCGATAAAAAAAATCCCCAGCAGTCAAGGGGGCCCTTTATGGTTTCTTGTACCAGGGCCCTGAAGGTTCTAGTTACGCCTCTGCACTGTCCTTCAGAGTCTGTGTATTGCTGGCTGTCTTGAAGGATCTAGGACACTGGGTACATTGCTACAGAAATTAAGTAAATCCTCCATGCTCCTACAGTGTCAGTGACCTTTGCGGCTAACACTCAAAAATCATGAAAGTTGCATTCCCCACCCCTGGCCTGCCATGCCCCCTCTACTCCTCAATTGCATCCTATCTCCTTCGCACACACTCGTTTAGGGCACAGTGTATTGTTCTATTTTGAGTTGGTCTTTTGACCTTTGAAGAAAAGATGGCAATTCCTGCACAGGAGTGGCTGGAAGTGTCTGTAGTGCTTTGTTGACTGAGGCCTCCGACCCTTGCCGGCTTCCTGGTAAGAGGGTAAGGGGGATGACTCAGTGAGCGAGTGAAGCATGGTTCATTTTTATCACATTTTCTGGTGCATTTGCAGCACTTGGCAAACACACGCCTGCTACCCGTGCTCAGGGTGCCATTAACATTTAATGGCAACGTAAGCATGATGCAGGTTTGAAGCAAAGTTATTGGTGCCTCGCTGTTCTTGTGTAAACACACCAATTTCACTTTCAGGCTCCATTCACACCTAGCGTAGTGGGAGCGCATGTTTTTTGGCTTGTTTTTCTTGTGACACGCAAAGGGCAGTCCATTGATTTCAATGAGCTGCACTACACATGGCAAACTAGTTCATGTGGCATTTTGGCGTTCTGCCGTTTGCACTGTTTTTATTGTGCGTTTTGCTGTGCTTGATACTCATTTTTTTAAGTGGCAAAATGGCTGTTTGCTTCTGCATGTAGGTTGCCGCTAACAATTAATGCACCAAACACACAACTAGTTCATTTTAGGTGTAAAACGTGGTCATATACTATACAATATCATTGTACAATTTCTGGACAATCTTCTTTAGCTTTACCTAAACTATATAATTGAAGGACACACCTATCTATCCAATCCCTCTGTATCCAATAAGGCAAGCCCTTGCACTACATAGTAGATGGCAGATCTAAAGGAGATTGTACAATCAGATTCTATATTTTATGGTGAGCTTCACAGACTTTCAGGGACATACTTCTCCTGTACACTCTGCCAAATTAGCAATCAATGAAAGACAAAGGTAAGGTACAAAAGGAGGATGATCCTGGCTGTGTATTCAGTGAGAATGATGTTCATTGATTGTATGTTAGTACAGAGGTGGGTGGGAGCAATCTCCTGGAGGGGGATGATGGGTACAGGGTGTGTGACAATGAGGTCAGCTGGTGAACTACTTCCTTCCAATGGTTTTCATATCCTAATAGTCAGATAGCAGGAAGTACTAGAGGAGATTTCTATAGGAGACAGTGGAGGCTGAGGTAAGTCCTGGCCTAAAAGACAGGAGAAAGATTTTTATTTTCTGCAACAGAGATACATTAATGGTATGTTAGGGGAGCTGGAATTTGGGGGGGGGGGGGTGAGCCTTTAACTTCCCTCTGATATTTCTGATCTATATGCTGGTTACATATTAGTGTTTCAAAACACTGAAGTTAAAGAAGGTCATGTTGTAAGCCTTCCTCGTGTTGACAGATAGTGATCTGTAGATCAATCCCATTGTGCCAGCCCAGAGTGAATCTAATCCATTCTCAGGAGCGAGAAATGTGGTGACGGGTTGGCACAGATGTCTGCGACAAGAACCTGCTGGAAAAATAACTGGTATAGATCATTCCCAGCTGTATTCTGTATGCCACTGATAAACCTGCAGTGAATGTGGAAACTAAGCTGGAGAGACAGACAAATGAGTCTGCGTACAAAAGCCATGACGTGCAAAGAACCAGACCTACCCTTGTTAATAATCTCAGAGGTTGCCTGATTGTCCGTAAAAAACACCACAGTATTGCCTGTCCACATGTGACCCCACACCTGTGCTGCAGACACTGTGGGGTAGATCTCAAATAAAGCAAACGTTTGTGCGAACCTGGGTATCGTCCGACATTCATCGTCCCATGGTCCCACCAGCGAATGTGTGCCAAAAATAGCCGCATAGCCTCTGGTGGCTGCAGCATCAGTGATGACCTGCGGAGACAACACAAACTTCCGGGATGACCATGGAGATGCCGTTCCAGTGCTGGAGGAACTCATCCCACATGTGCAGATCGGACAAAGCTGCTGAATCCAATTTGACCCTAGAATCAGTGTCGGAGACTGAGGGTAACAATGCCAACAACCGGGAAATTATCCTCATAGCAAAGTTCAGCATACCCAGCAGAGATTGTAAATCTTTCCTGGAAACGGCTTGAGAAATTGTAAACCCATGGTTCCGATCCCTGATTCTAGCTAACTTGTCCGCAGGCAGACTAGCCTGCATGTACTGAGTATCTAATACGATCCCCAAAAAAGTCAGTGTGGTAGCCGGGCCTTCCATTTTCTTACTTGCCAGTGGAATGTCAAGTGCAGAAAACACAGCCATGAGCTTCTGCAGATCAGTGGGTAAAAGGCTCAAACTCTCGATCAGGAGGTAATCGTCCAAATAGTGGATGACTTCCTGACAGAGCACTTGACAAAAAGCCAAGAGCTGCTTTTGGACCTAAAAGTGAGCTTGGTAGCAAAATAATACACCCCCTCCACCTGATCCCATGCCACTGCCAGAAATAAGACAAAATGGGGAGAAGCTTGAAGGCATCCGTTATGTCGGCTTTGGACAGCCATGCATTCCTCTCCGATGGAATTAAGAAATTCAGACTAGGCAACTGCGAACAATGAGGGGCTGACAAATTGTAAAAAAAAAAGTTTATTAGAAAATGTCCCCTTAACCAAATCTAGGGGTTGACTCTCCAGTTATGGAAAGGCGGTATGGAGACCGGCCCTATGATAAAGCCTTTTTCTAGCACGGTCTGTGACTGATAACAGATTTTTACATTGAAAAGGTGTAATGAAACCTGTGTGAAACCCTTGAGTGAAACATTGCACCAAAAAAATGACACAACGTGGGGGAAGGATGGGAAGCCAGGCAGGCCTGTAAGAACGGGACGTTGATGCGGCTTAGTCATGAGGACTTAGCTTGCTTCAGCGAGCAGGAAGACTTGGGGTGAGCTCTGTAGCAGCTGGCACAGACATGCAAAAGGCGACACTGGCTATAATTGCACGAGCCATGATTGAAGTTAACCTGGCAAAATGGTGACAAAACAACTGTGTATCCATATTGCTCCAGTCAGTTAGCGCCTGGTGCTGGGCAAAAATAGCTGTGGTTTTAGCAGAAAAAGAACGATGGTAATCGTACAAAGCTGACCCCCCAAATTTTTGCCACAATTCCACCACTGCATAGAGGTAGAGGTCCAGCTCCTCCCTCAGTAGAGGACAAACAGAGCAAATGACATCCCTGAAAATGCTAAAGGCAAGAACAGATCCAGAATAGAGAGCTTGCGGTTAAGTCTATGATCCCTGGTCTTGACCATGAGGGAAACATCACCACAAGCATATGCCTTATTGTCAGCTATGTCATGAGCGCTATCAACAGAGAAGCTACTGTAAGTTAACATCTTTACCATCAAGAATGTCCTTTTTAAAATTCGCTGGGATGAAATGAGCCAGAACTGGCAGCAAGCTAGCACCTTTACCTGCGGCTAATGAAACAACCAAGGGGGTCATGATAACTGCTGATGTGCTGGGAATAGCGGGTGCCCCCAGGGCCGGGTATGGATGGCTTTCCAAGACCTCAACCCTGGCCTATAACTCCTGAAAGGATGTTGCCAATGAGCTCAGGGTGGCGTGGATTTGCGAGAGGGATGACCCGACTGAAAGAAGGGTGACTTGCTCAGGAAGAGCCTGATGCACTAGGGAACAAAAGTCTAAAACGTTCTGCTTTGCGCGCTGAAGCTGGGTAAGAGATACCCTTGCGCTGTAGTTCACACATCTCCCCCTCTTTTCCCCAACCTCTTCCCGTGGGAAAGGCAACACCCCCCCACCAGACGAGCGGGCCCCCCTTCCCCCAAAACAAACATGTGGGACTTAGACCAGAGGTGGGCCTGCATTTGAAAGCGGGGAGAAATGGAAACCCCTCAGCAGCTGTAAAATTTTGGAAGAAATACTGCGCCAAAACTCAAGCAAAAAAGTAGCTGCTAGCACAACAATCAGACTCAATTGTATACAGACATGGAATTATAAAGTGCAGCGCTTATGTAAAAAGAAAAATACAAACGTGAAGTAATGGGAAATGCGTCCCTAAAGTGCAAAAATGAGAAATGAGTGTTCCTGTTTTGCATAAAGCCGCATAGAGGATTCAGACCCTATGGGCGGGAATGCGTAGCAGGTATGTTAATAATAATCACTCATATCTCTAATATAGAGTGAGAAAATTAAGTGATCAATTGTGATGAGATGGCCCAACGATTTCTCATAAAGTGGAAAAACCAAACCGAAAAATATAATAAAAATGTGTGCAACCCTGTCTCCTAATATTAGGTTCAAAGTGCATTCTAATAAGCCTTGTAAGGGCAGACTGTGCAAATGTTTTATCACAAATAGCAAGTATAGCAAATAGAGTGTAGCGACAAAATATGCGACTTATCTTAATTTAAAAATCGCATGAAGCTGTGATCAATGAATACAAACTCAAAAAAAAAAATAATAAAAATTGGAGAAGTGTGGACCGTTAGGCCATCCCAACGGGCTAACACGAAACCACTTGGATAAACAGGAAATGGCTAAGTTCTAGTCTGCTGTACACAATTGTGATATTATTCATAAAACAAAAGGACAGTCCTAAAATCGCTATATTCAACTTAAAACACTGCTAGATATTTGCCTAAAGCGACAGGAGTTTTCACTGTCAAACAGAATGTGCTTTTTCAGAACACACATATACAGAGCAATCATGTGATTTTACCAGAACGTATATAGAGATGGCAGATATATATCGTTCTATTTGGAGACAAATATATAGATTTTAAAGTCAACCAATCTTAATGGCTATAGTAGGTTATGTTCACAGAATATGGTTCCAAGGGTATATTCCTCTTTGTAATGTTCAATCGGTTGGCTGTGTTCTACCAGTGATGTAGTGCTAGTTCACAGTCAGCCGTGGATGGAACTTTTATATGGAGATGTAATTGCAAGGGGGACTGGTAGTATAGTATCCGGATGGTAACCAATGGTGGTGGTCAATTCTGGCTTGGAGGGGAATCAACTTTCTCTTTAGCATAGAATATGGAATGATCGAGATACTCTTACCAGAGTTGGTGGACTCACAGACCTCTCGGTGGTGAGTCAAACAGGCATGTTACCGGATCCACCGGATATCAAGGGGAGAGGTGCATCCTTTGGAGGTTTTTCCGTTTGCTGCAGCTGAAGGAGTCTCCAATACTCACCCCCGGCAGACTCTCCAATTTCCAAGGCAGAGAGGTGAAGGGACTCTGGGAGATGTTCTCTAATGTGAGTAGCTCACAAAAGGAGGGAGAAAAGAAGGGCAAAAACAAGGAGAGAGACTCCTCATGGTGTATTACCAAAAAAACAAAATGGGGTTTTATTTGAGATTTTGCAATCACAAACAGAAAGTAAAATATTTAAAAAAGCTTTTTAAAAAGGCGCAAAAATCAGGTAGTTAAGGCAAGCATTTAACCCTACATGTTTCGCCTACATAGGCTTCAACTGGGGTACATGCCTGCCAGCCATACTTGCGCCATATATATACAACATTTGATAACCTCATAGGTCTCACCTGTCAGTGTGTGGCTTCCCACTTCCGGTAATCCTATTTTGCGTTCCAAAGCGTACCAATGGGAGTGAGGGAATCGCAGAAAATGGAAAACCAAGCCTCAACGTTTTTCTCTATTCGGCCCAATCTTAGCTAGGTTGTGTCATGTGAGGCGCATCTTTATTATGATACGAGCCAGGGAGGTGGGGGCGGGCGGGAGGACGCCTGCATGATACACACTGACATGCCAATATGCCACTATCCAATCCAGAGTCTATGACGCACTGCGTCATCGAGCGGGGCCGCGCAATCTACGTCATCACGTCATCGTGCTCTAAAGTCAACAGACAGGGAGGTGGGGGCGGGCGGGGGACGCCATTGTGGTATACACTGGCAAGCCCACACATCACCATCCAATCCGGAGTCCATGACGCGCCACGTCAAGGAGCGGGGCCGTGCAATCTACGTCATCACGCTCCGAAATCAACAGCTCGTTCCGCTGTTCCATAATATTGACAGGGGTGCTATGGCAACCAGATGCCTCCAAGGCGAAGGGCTGCCAAAGGGCAATGTGACAACATTACAAAGGAGCCGGGCACCTTATAACCACGGCAAGTCTGGATGGCCTAATTGGTGAAAACCAGGCAATCTGATACGTATATATTACTACAGCCTTAAAGAGTAGGGGAACCATTTTAGTGGTATTGAAAAAAGGCGATGTAATACAAGAGGAGCAAGAGTCAAAGAGGGAAAAAATATATAACATGGGGAAAAAAATTATATGAATGGATTAAAAGGATCTTGAATAAAAAAATTGTATTTATTTTTTGAAAATTAGAATATAAAATATAAAGGCCCACAGTGAAGTAGGTTTATAGAGGGAGTCCTACGGGGCTCCAGGGTAATGTAATATATAAATGGAAGCTATTTGTTGATTTTGTCCCAATATTTTATTATTGGATTACCGGAAATGAGAATACACCTACCGACTGCACTCTAACATGATGTGCCCGACCCTCAAACATATGGCTAACATTTCATAGACATTTTAGTGCATGGAAGGTAAGCATTTAAGACAAATTCCCTTTACATAGAAGTAGTACTAGTAGCTTGACATGCAGCTTCAAAAAGTGATTCCGTCATGTCATCGCGTACAAAACAAAAAAACATCAAAATATACTAGAAGAGCATGTAACATATATGTGAAGTTGTAGCAGAAAAAATCCATCTGAGTGGAATTAATGTGGCAAAATATTAGTTGGAGATAAAATAAGTGCTATGAAAGACATTAAGATTTATTGATAAAGGCGTTCACGTCCCACTCTATATTGAGACCGTGGGGCGTATAACTCTTTAATTGATGGATCCAGAAGGTTTCAAGCTTGGACACGCCTCTAATATTTGGTTCACCCCTCCAGTGTGGCACAAATTTATCTATAGCCTGGAACTTGGTTCCTCTAAGATCTTTATTATGATAACGGAGATAGTGTTTGGGGACACTATGGTCTGTGCGGCCTTTTTTGATGCCTGCAATATGCTCATTGCATCTAACAGCAAAGGTGCGGATCGTCCTGCCTACATATTGTTTGCCACAAGGGCAGGTAATGAGATAGACCACAAATTTAGTTTGACACGTTAATAGATGTTTGATCTTATATTCTTTGCCAGTATAACTGGAGGTAAAAGTTTCAGTTTTCTTTTTCCCTAAGGAGTTATGCAGGCAAACGTTACATTTGCGGCAGGGAAAAAAGCCGTTAATGTTAAAGAAAAAGGACGGGATCTGAGGATGATCGGGCACACTTGGTGCAATCTGTCCTCCAAGTGATGGAGCTCCTCTATAGATCACTCCGGCTTTTTCGGGCAAAAGGGGTCCCAAGATGTGGTCGTTCTTAATGACCTTCCAATGGTTGGAGATAATATTTTTAATTTGTTTGTGTTGTACCGAAAAATTGGTCAGTAACGACCATTTGTTTCGGGAGTCTTGTGTTTTTCTTGGGCGGTCCTCAAAAAGTTGTTCTCTATTGAGCAATGAAACATGTTTGATATCCCTATCTATACTCAAAGTGTCGTATCCTTTATCCTCAAATCTTTGTTTAATTGTTTCTGCTTGTTGGAAAAAATCAGACAGGTTTGTACAATTTCGTCGGATCCTGGTAAGTTGGCTGCGAGGAATTGATTTTAGCCAAGCTGAATGGTGGCAGCTATCAATTGGAATATATCCGTTTCGGTCGGTCGTTTTAAAAAACGTTTTGGTGATCAATTGGCCCCCCGAAACGGATATCTCTAGATCCAAAAAATGAATTGTAGAGGTGCTGGCCTATTGGCATATTGGCATGTCAGTGTGTATCATGCAGGCGTCCTCCCGCCCGCCCCCACCTCCCTGGCTCGTATCATAATAAAGATGCGCCTCACATGACACAACCTAGCTAAGATTGGGCCGAATAGAGAAAAACGTTGAGGCTTGGTTTTCCATTTTCTGCGATTCCCTCACTCCCATTGGTACGCTTTGGAACGCAAAATAGGATTACCGGAAGTGGGAAGCCACACACTGACAGGTGAGACCTATGAGGTTATCAAATGTTGTATATATATGGCGCAAGTATGGCTGGCAGGCATGTACCCCAGTTGAAGCCTATGTAGGCGAAACATGTAGGGTTAAATGCTTGCCTTAACTACCTGATTTTTGCGCCTTTTTAAAAAGCTTTTTTAAATATTTTACTTTCTGTTTGTGATTGCAAAATCTCAAATAAAACCCCATTTTGTTTTTTTGGTAATACACCATGAGGAGTCTCTCTCCTTGTTTTTGCCCTTCTTTTCTCCCTCCTTTGTGAGCTACTCACATTAGAGAACATCTCCCAGAGTCCCTTCACCTCTCTGCCTTGGAAATTGGAGAGTCTGCCGGGGGTGAGTATTGGAGACTCCTTCAGCTGCAGCAAACGGAAAAACCTCCAAAGGACGCACCTCTCCCCTTGATATCCGGTGGATCCGGTAACATGCCTGTTTGACTCACCACCGAGAGGTCTGTGAGTCCACCAACTCTGGTAAGAGTATCTCGATCATTCCATATTCTATGCTAAAGAGAAAGTTGATTCCCCTCCAAGCCAGAATTGACCACCACCATTGGTTACCATCCGGAGACTATACTACCAGTCCCCCTTGCAATTACATCTCCATATAAAAGTTCCATCCACGGCTGACTGTGAACTAGCACTACATCACTGGTAGAACACAGCCAACCGATTGAACATTACAAAGAGGAATATACCCTTGGAACCATATTCTGTGAACATAACCTACTATAGCCATTAAGATTGGTTGACTTTAAAATCTATATATTTGTCTCCAAATAGAACGATATATATCTGCCATCTCTATATACGTTCTGGTAAAATCACATGATTGCTCTGTATATGTGTGTTCTGAAATAGCACATTCTGTTTGACAGTGAAAACTCCTGTCGCTTTAGGCAAATATCTAGCAGTGTTTTAAGTTGAATATAGCGATTTTAGGACTGTCCTTTTGTTTTATGAATAATATCACAATTGTGTACAGCAGACTAGAACTTAGCCATTTCCTGTTTATCCAAGTGGTTTCGTGTTAGCCCGTTGGGATGGCCTAACGGTCCACCCTTCTCCAATTTTTATTATTTTTTTTTTTTGAGTTTGTATTCATTGATCACAGCTTCATGCGATTTTTTAATTAAGATAAGTCGCATATTTTGTCCCCCTCGGCAGCTGCATGTCCCCTCAATGAAAAAACGGATATGTCGGCGGTCGCACCAGAAATGATGCAAACGAGCGTCAAACACAAACAGTTACGCCTCTGATGCGAATAGGAACGCCCCTAACATGAAGGAAACGTCCCTAACACGAGCAGAAATGCTGACGTAAGGGAGGATTCGGGGCTGGCCTTTTAAAGGTGACACTCCTCCCACAATTTCAGCCTGGGGCCCGCATTCCTATTTGTACTGTCAGTGCAGGTTTCCTTTAATTGTTGTTCTGCAGACTGGCTTGGCCCAAAACAAGGGACTTCCCCACATACCTTTACCAAGGAGTGAGTTTAATGTTTCCTTATATTAACTGTACACCTTAAATATTGTCAAGCAAGTCAAAAAATTTTGAAGTTTGTACTAAGCAGTCTGTTTAGCATGTATATTATATATATATATATATATATATATATATATATATATATATTGTTGCAGGTCTCAATTTATGTAGTTTCACATAAAAAAAAAAAAGGATAAGCCAACTTATGCTTCAATGTCAAGGTCTTTACGTTTCTTGCTACTGATAGTATACTCAAACATCTATTCAATGTTGGACACACACTATCCTACTCTATATACTTTATCTGCAGATATACAGTAGATATACAATTATTATACAGAAGCATTGCCATGGTGTAAAAAACTTTGCAGATATAACCAATGACCTGAAACCTTTGACATTAAAGCTGCTGCAGGACTGTATTTCCCAAAATGCTTTGCTCTCTAAGCCAGTGACAGGCTCTCATCAAAAATTCCTTCTTCCAGAGTCAAAATAAGATTTTGACATCAAATATTTGTATATAAAATACAAGCTAGACACATGAAGAATACATGATGGCTCAGAATGGGATTTCCATGTGCAGAAAAGAAGCTAAAGCTATGCTTGGTTTAGCACAAATGTGAGTATAACTGGATGCCAGGCAGACAGACATGCATGCCAATGTTATTGTTTGCTGAAAATGTCTGCTGACTGATTTCAAACAAAACAGCACATGGCACTATGAGCTGCATAAGAAATACACAGGCAAGCTACTGTATAATGTTTTCCCTTTCTTCTTTTAGTTACTGAACCAAGCGATCAAAGTCATAGATGGCTAGAGGAAAAAATTATGGCAGCAACAACAAGCTAGGAATAGTTACCTGGGCACTTCAAAGAGATCAAAACCCTAAATGGGTGACATTTAACTGGCTTTATACAGGTCTAGATTTCATCAATATAACCATCCAACCTTGTTAAAAGTATGAAAGCAAGCTTTAGAAAATATTTATGAGAACACCAGACTAAACACACTAATCAATAAGCTATATACAGTAAATAGTTGATTGTTTTCCTTAACAGATTTGAATCTACAATAACTCCAAACATCTGCCTTCAACACAAATTGGGACATCATTAGCCACAGCAGAGGTGATCAACCAGTGGACACATCCCAATGCTCATAGCCACAAATCAATATATCAAATAATCAAAAATATGATCTGGGAACTAATTTCTTAAACCTTCATGCATGTACTTACATGAAAAATAGGATTTTTTTTTTGTCATACTTACCTGTAATATCCTTTTCTTTGGGTACATCATGGGACACAATATTTATTACCTGCTGGGTTATACTTCACCTCCAGGTGAATGGACACTGGTAGACCAGTGTCGGCAGTGGTGTAACTAGAACCTTTAGGGCACCGGTGCAAGAAACCATGAAGGGCCCCCCTGAACCCCAGCCGAGGCCCTTCCCTCCGAGTCTGGTGGTGGAACTCCAGGGCTCAGTCACAGGTACGACTTTTTTGAGTCCTGTAGTTCCACCACTGGTATCAGCAGTTTTTTTATTATTTTTTAAAAATTTTTATGAGTCCCGTTGGGGGACTTTGGTGAGATATCAGAGGTCTAAACAGACCTATGATGTTACACCTTTGAGACAAAGAGGAAGAAGGGAAAGGGAAATTGGGACCCTGTCCTCTGGGGAGAAGTGGGCCCTGTCCCCTGGAGAGATTGGGTCCTTGTCCTTAGGGGAGATGGGGTCCCTGTCCCCACGTAAGTAGGAGTCCCTGTCCCTAAGGGAAATGGGGTCCCTGTCCTCTGGGGAGAAGTAGGCCCTGTCCACAGGGAAGATGTGGTCCCTGTCCCCAGGGGAGAGATTGGGACCCTGACCTTAGGGGAGATGGGGTCCTTGTCCTCAGGTGAGAAGGGGTCCTTGTCCCCAAGGGAAATGGGGTCCCTGTCCTCTGGGGAGAAGTGGGTCCTGTCCCCAGGGGAAATGGGTCCCTGTCCTTAGGGGAGATGGGGTCCCTGTCCCCATGTGAGAAGGAGTTCCTGCTCCCAAGGGAAATGGGGTCCCTGTCCTCTGGGGAGAAGTGGGCCTTGTTCCCAGTGGAGATGGGGTCCCTGTCCCCAGGTGAGAAGGGGTCCCTGTCCCCATGGAAAATGGGGTCGCTGTCCTCACAGGAAATGAGGTCCCTGTCCTCTGGGGATAAGTTGGCTCTGTCCCCAGAGGAGATGGTGTCCTTGTCCCCAAAGGTAATGGGGTCCCTGTCCTTTAGGGAGAACTGGGTCATGTCCCCAGGGGAGATGGGGTCCCTGTCCTTAGGGGACATATCTCCCAGAAAGACCTGTCAACATCTGTGTATGAGGGGGAGTGCTGGCAGACAAGCCTTTGGTGTCCTTTGGGGAGCCGGCTCTCATAGGGCTGCACTGCATCTATGTGCTTAAAGTTTGTTTGCCCGGGAGAAGCATGCAGTGCAGTGTGAGACAGACTCAGGGGGTGGGACTCTGGCTGGGGAGGACAGATACCGGACTGAGCAGCACTGCATGGAGCAGGAGAGGGGGACCCAGAGGAGCAGCAGAGGACACAGGTTGTGTGGGGAATGCACAACTAAAGAGCAGCCAGTGCGGTAGTCGAGCATGGAGCTCTGCTAGTCACCCCCCACCTCCAGCCACCCGTGCCTAACCGCCTATGCTGCCACCGGCCATATGTAGAGGGGGCGGCATGGGCCCCTTGCAGCACAGGGCCCGGTTGCGCTCGCGACTGCTGCACCCCCTATAGTTACGCCCCTGTGTGTCTGTGGAAAGCAGCCTGCAAGTATCGACATGAGTGCTCTTTTTAAAGGGGGCCCCATCCGTTATTTTAGTGTGCGAAGAAGGCTAGTGGGCCTTCTTCAGCTCAGCATGATATTTTTCAAAAAAAGGCTGCACGGCGGTAAGGCTGGAAAATATGCGCCCATGGCTGGAGAGGTATCCAGAAAAGGAGAAGGGCCATCTTCTTAACGGGTTCCTTTATGGTTTACCGGTGCCTTCCTTTTCAGGTGAGGGATGTGAGGTGGTGAACAACTTAAAATCTGTGCATCGTTTTTCGCAGGTGGTGCATGAGAAGATTGCAAAGGAAATTGTGGATTGTCGTGTTGCGGGACCTTTTCCGGTCCCACCGTTTAGTAATTTTCGTATTTCTCCTTTGGGGGTGGTTCCCAAGAAGAAGCCAAACTCTTTTCAGCTGATCCGCCACTTTTGTTTCCAAAGGATGGCTCCCTGAACGAGGATATTGATGGGTCACTGTGTTCTGTGACGTACGCTACCTTTGAGGAGGCGGTGGTTAAGATTAGAACATTCGGTCCTGGAGCCTTGCTAGCCAAGACCGATATCAAGTGAGCCTTCAGGCTTCTGCCTATCTCTCCACTGGCTTTCAATTCCCTAGGGTTTTGTTTTGATAGGAGCTTTTATTTTGACAAGAGCTTGTCGTTGGGTTGTTTTTTGTCATGCACCTATTTTGAGATGTTCTCCACTTTTCTGCATTGGGTGGTCAGTTCAGAATCCAGGTGGAATGGCATTGTCCACTACCTGGATGATTTTTTGTTCATTGTGCCACCGGATTCGGTTTTGTGTGCTGAGCTCCTGAGTCTTTTTTGTAAGATCAGGGATTACTTTGGGTTTCCCTTGGTGGCAGAAAAGACGTGCCTTCAGTCCATCTCTTTGGAATTTCTTGGTATTTTGATCGATACGTCCATGTTGGAATTTAGTTTACCTCAAGGGAAGCTGGAAAGGCTTTGTTCTCTAATACTTGCCTTTATTCGTTGGATGAAGGATTTGTTGAAGGAGATGCAGTCCTTGTTGGGCCTTTTGGCATTTGTGCGTAAGGTTATGCCGGTAGGGCGCATTTTCTCCAGGTAATTGTACCTTTCCACTACAGTCTACAAATCCCCCTTTTCTCATCTGCACCTCACTGCTGATCTGAAGGATGACTTGCTCATGTGGGCAAATTTTTTGGAGGCGTATAATGGCAAGTCCTTTTTTCAGGATGATTTTTTTCCGGCCCAGGATTTTTTGTTATTTATGTGGCTGGTTCCTGGGGTTTTGCGGTGATATGGTGGTCTTGTTGCTGCTGTGGGGCCTGGCCCGAGGCTTGGATTCAGAAGAAGGTTACCAGGAATATCGTGCTATTGGAGCTTTTCCCTGTGGTGGTGGCGCTGGAGCTTTGGGGTGAACAATTTGCAGATCGTCGCATCTTGGCGAGTACTGACAATAGGGGGGAAATGTTTGCTGTAAATCCTCTAAATCTGTTTCAGTTGTTCTCCTCTTGCGACATATGTTTTTTCTTTGCCTTAAGTTCAACATCTGGCATAAGGCCCAATATGTGGCACAGGCCCTTTCTTAGTGCATTTGAATTCACGCCCATTGAATAAGTTTCAATTTGATGCAGTTTTGAAGAAATGTCTTGCTCATTTAGGTCTCGAGAGTTTCAGTTTTTCTTCCCATTAATTTTGTATAGGCGTAGCATCAGAGGTCTCCAGAGCAAGTATCCCTCCTTTGGGTATTAAGAATTGGCGTAGAAGTGAATGTTTTCAGTTGTATGTGCGTCCTAACCTTTTTCTTTGACTCATTTCAGGTGTGTAATGATGTGTTTGGATCATAGGACACTCCTATGTTAATTGGGCCCGAAAGCGAGCAGCTCAGCGTAGGAGTGGTTGTAACCTAAATTTGTCTCCAGAAACCATCACTATTTACTGGAAGGGAGTGAGAGGCATGCTCTGGTGTAAGTGTTTCAAGTGTGCCCTGTACCCTCCATTTTGGTTGTTCACTTGGGGGGGTAATGACCTGGGTAAGGTAAAAACGCTTGATTTGTTGTATATGATTAATAGAGACCTTCAGCGGTTTCATTTACCCTTCCCAGGTACAACCTTAGTTTTCTCAGAGATCATAGCGAGGCTTTCCTGGTGGTGTTCTCCTCAGTATCGGGCTTTCGAAAAAATGAGGAAGCGGGTCAACAGGGCCTTGGAGAAGTACATGCCATCCAGGTGGTTTGTCTTATAGGCATGTTGATCTGGAGGGTGGCATTCCGGGTCTGTATAGATGGGACGGGGTGCATATTTCAGACGTCGGCCAAGATATTTTCAATACTGGTTTGCAATTGGGCATTAAAATGGCTGCTGTTGTGGGTTAGGCCGACCTTGTTTGCAAGATCGGCTGGTGGGGTCTTGGTTTAATGTTATAATCTTGGTTATGGCTCAAGTTCTGACAACTGGGCCAAAGTAGTCTGAAGTAACCTGTGTATTGTATCCTGATTAATGCATCAATGATTAAAGATGAGTGGTGTTATTTGTTATGTTATCACCAAAAAAAGTGCAGGGACCATTTCATGCCACTTTTGACTAATGTTTTTGGAGACTGTAATTGTAAGGAATGAGGTGTGTTATGCAATCCCATGGCCAAAGTGGGCACCTGCCTTTGGGCCCACTTCCTTGGGATTGCGACCACCCCCCTCGCCTAGGCTAGTATGGTAGCGGGGTCTTTTATTAGGGTAATAGGTTTGGGGTAGTTGGTGTTCTGGCCCTTTAAATATGGTAATAGGGGATCTGGATGGATCAGATCCCATGGAACATTCCAGGAAGGCTGCTGGAAGGCTATAGAAGGGCCCCATCAGCGTCAGCTGGCCTCTTGGTGTGCACAAGAGCTCCCTCCCTCCTGCCCGTCATGTGCACTTTATGTGGTGCTGATAGCCTGGAGTCAGGGGAGTCTTGGTTTAATGTTACAATGTTGGTTACGGCCCGAGTTCTGACAACTGGGCCAAAGAGGTCTGAAGTAACCTGTGTATTGTTTATTTTATCACCAATAATGTTTTTTCTTTCTTGACAGCTGGTTGCATTTGGGGACTGTGGTTGGGAGGGATAAGGTGTGTCCTGCAATCCCATTAATTGACTGCAAGTACAGAAAAATACCTGGTCATCAGTGAGCTCCGAAGTGCGCTACAAAAACGGTCTCTACTGAAATCCCAGCAGTATTATCAGCCCTGCCTATGCCCCCCCCCCCCAGATGGACTACAGACCCCCCACTACTTATGAATTCAGTTCAGCAGAGGTAGCAGATCTTTTTCCATACTTGCAGCATATAAAGAAATATTCATGTTTTGCCGGAAAAGTACTGCATATTATTTTTTTTTTTTTTTTGCACAAACTTTTAGGAGGAGAGCTTATATTATTGGCTGGATCATCAGATGCAAATAAATGTAAAAAAAAGGCAAAAGAAAATGAATGCAGCAACTAAATGTATAGATTGATCACTGTAATATATTACCTTTTTTGTTTTTGTGTTTGGTTTGGCTTTTGGGCACATACAGGAAAATATGAGTTCAATTTCATTTGTCGTCTTTAGTTAATTTATTAAAGTGTATATAAAACTTTTTTTGTTTTAGTTTTGGATAACATGTGAATATAGTAGACCTACTCTATTTTATTCAGAACTATGCATGGATATACATACACTTTAACCTGTTAATTGCATAGGTTAAATTGGGCGCATAATCTTGAGAAAAATAAGATTACCATTGTTTGTGTGTGTACCATACCCAGTATTGTGTTTTTCTATTGTACAACACAAGCAGATTTTAATGTATTGCCCAAAAAGCTATTTTTTACTACCTGCAGATCTTTGTGGCCAAGCAGAAACGGACAGCTCATATAAAACAGAAAAGTAACCTCCATGTAAGGAAACATTAATTCCTTAATTTCATCTTCATTGGCCTACATAAAAAAGATTAGATAATGACAAAAAGGACATCCAATGGTCATGAGGCATTGCTTTCTGAACTAGCAACAACCCTCGTCTTAACTCTTCTGCTAAAACATCCAAAGGGAAGCCTTTCACAAGCTTTGCAGGTAGACAGTTCATTACCCCAGGTAAAATGGGAATATATTTCTGTCTATTACTGACTTCTAAGACTCTTCTATTTGATTTCTACAGGGAAGCTCATACATTCGCAGTAACTGATGTCAGCTGGGGCACTAGTTTTCTTTTTCAAATTTAGTATTGTACGATCTTAAAACTAAATGATTCCCTATAACTTCTATTTGTGGTTGTATTTCAGTCTGCCAGTCACTTCAAACAATGCTAGTTCTAGGGCCTTGCTGTTATTTAATATGAAGAAATGTGAGGCAGGGACCCTATTTTACTACACAGAAGGCCTTCAGGCAAAGAAATCCTATTTGAATATTGAGACAATACTTTTGCTTACTTCCTGTCAAGTGAACAGAGCAGGAATAAGCAAAGAACGGGGCCTAGCAACACATAGTAATGGAACAATCTAGGACACGGTTTGCCGTGGCAAAATTACCCCAACTTAAACAGCTATGGCAGCTATGTGATCATAAAACACTGTTGGCCACTCGGTTAAGCCTGGTTGCTACAGCGGTGCCGATCCGCTGTCTAAATCTCACTTCCCGCTGCCACAGGCACTCAGGAAGCTATACGGGCCTCCCCGACTTCGTTTTGCCAACCGATGACGTCATCGGTTGCTAAGGGCGAGTCGGGTGTATGCAGGGCTTGCTGGGATGTGCGATCGGGTCTGGGAGATGCTGACTGGCATGCTTTTCCCCGAGGGCAGTGAAGCAGTGCATGTGAGGAGAGGAGGAATAACGGGGAGGACCACCAGTGGCTGGATATAAGCTCCTCTGAGCTCCATGAGGTTTAGGAATTGTACATGTACTTTACCTGCATGTATTTGTGATAAGTTTAATTGCAGGCATGGTGATTGCTTTTTTTAAAGCAATATACATAAGATATGTGTGTTTTAATTAATTTTTATTTTTGGGTAATGGTAACTATACTCTGCTGCAGTTTGGCCGCAGCGCAGGATATCCGCGGTTTTCGTGTGTGTTTCCTGTGGTTTTCCACAGAAAATGCACCAAAAATGTAGGACATAATGAGAAACCGCAGGTAATGCACATGAAAACCTGTGGGTATCCTTCGCTGCACCTGCGCTATGGCCAAACTGCAGTAAGTCAATGTGAAAGTGCCAAAATTGTAACAAGTGTTCTGTAGGTCTTTTTGTTTTTCCACTTCAAGACTGCAAAACGTATACGTACATTGCGGCTTTGAAATGGTTTACCAGGGTTATGGCTGAAGATATCATCCTTAACCTCAGTATTGTTTGTTACAGCCGGCAGTTGGCTTTTTCACGAAAGCCTCCCAAGCGGATATAGAGCCACTGGAATGCTTTCAGAATCGGTGGGAGGGCATTTCCAATAAAATTCAAAACCATTAAATTTTTTCTATATTTTTGGTTGGTGTGCCTCGAGATTCTGCCAGATTTTAAAGGGTGAAAAAAGGTTGAAAAACACTGATCTAGGATGCTCCACATGAAAATCGGCATGACTTCCTCTCCATAGTTCTATGTGGTTTAACCTAGTTCAAAATTTAGCTGCACACCCTTCCTTGGTATTGTTTACTATGCCTTTCCTATGACCTCACATTTTTCTAGATGTACGGCATGTAACACAGAAAATGTATAGTACATCTATTTAAAAGATTAAGTTAATCAAATGTAATAGCAAGATATGTATATTACGTACAAGAGAAAAAGGACAACACTATTGTGTATTTGGCCATGGTACGTCTGTAACATGTGAAACAAAAACTGTCTTTACAGAACTGATTGTAATGTAAAATTCCAATTTACTATTCATAGTTATACTGCAAATCCCAAAAAATTATTAATCTGGAATCTGAGGTTTTGGCATTTTCTTTTAAAATCTATAGCTCTGCAATGGGTTCTTTAGGTTTTGATCAGAGTTGCTCACAAGAAAAGGCTGACCTTCCCAGTAGAGTGTAGGAAAGTCAGACATGAAAGGTTTAAAAACAGAATGTAGAGAGTTTTGGTCCATTAATTCCTTAAAAACATTAAAATATGTATATACTCGAGTATTAGCTGAGTTTTTCAGCACATTTTTTTTGTGCTGAAAATGCCCCCTCGGCTTATACTCGAGTCAAGCACTTTTCTACAGCAGAGAATGAAATTTTCCGACCTGAATTTGGGGCCCCATATCTCGGGGCCACATGGTGCTAGGAACCCCATCTGGGACCCTGAGATACGGGGTGTGACGGACCTGGCCGAGACACAGGCTGTTGGAGGGGACTGAGTGCGAGCCTGTTGCCTTGGGATTATGGGCCCTGCCATTTGGGGGAACAGTGCTCTTTGAGCTGCAGGCCTGGGACCCCTGAGCTGGGGATACTTGGATTCAGGTCCATGCTGGCCCCCAATACACATAGAGTCTGTATGTGTATTTGGCATATTAGCAAGAGACGCTAATGTCATGACTCAAACTCCAGCCACCTGTGTTATGTAATTGAGTATAGTCTGGCTTGTAGAAGTGTGTCACCTATTGTTGTGTGTGCTAATTAACCCTGCAATTGAATGATGGAGCCCAGTGTTGATTGAGATAATTAGCTCATGCTAATTAGGTTAAGCTTTAGTCATCTAGCTGTATATAAGTGTGACATGTCAAATAAAGATTGATTCCTGATGTACCCTACACTGGTGTTGTCTGGTGACTGGGTAAGCTAAGGGGGTCTTGGATTGTGTGGTACCGGACAGAGGAAGCAGTTACGGCGGACATCTTGGGTACGAGGTCCGTCACAATTGGCTGGCAGCGGTGGGATCGTGCTTCCTTGTCGTGAACACATCCAAACCATCACCTGGATCCAAGGCCCGGATACGTCATGGAAGAGGAATTCGGAAGGAGGTTGCGAGAGATGCGGATACAGCACAGAGGACCAGTATCGGTGCAGGTCCTGCTGGGATGGTATGATTCTGTTCGCCTACAACTCTGGAAAGAAGCGCTAGCCTGTGAGCAGCGACACCAGGGAAAAGTTCTCCCCTCCATCCATGTAAGGTACTGGTCGCAGTATGAAGTACGAATGCTGTTATTGGGGAACAACCGAAGCAGGAGTGGACAGCTGAGTTAAGCAGGCTGATCCGGGCAGAAATGCGTTTGGACGAGAGCTACAGAGCCCTCCGGTGGTATGTAGCCCAAGTGTGCCCGTGGACAGCGGATGACAGGCCCACGGAAGGCTTTGATTATAATGGCCTGGGATTGTTGTACTGGAGGCTGTCCGAGGACCCCGACTTTGGGAGTGATCTGGAGTGGCGTTTGGAGGAAATAATGGAGCACAGAGAGCAAAGATTGAACGTCTCGGAAGTGCTCTGGGCACAGGAAGATTTGGAGTTCCTGGCCGCTCAGGAATGGGAGCTGGAGATCGCCTACATACAGCTGCTAGACACTGCTCAGCAGGGTGGGGCTCCCTTTGCCTGGGACTATGAGGAAATACCAGCAGACAGCTCTGAAATCCTGGCTGAAGAGTCGGCGATGTGGCATAGTAACAGAGTGCTTTGCCCACCTGCCCCCGCAGCTATGGACGCGGAGGTCTTATGGCGGATGCAGGAAGTGCTGACAACAGGGCAGAGCTCTGCTAACCTGTGCCCAGCACCGATGACATCTTCTAGGTTCCACGGACAGGTGGTGAACCTCTATCCCCAGCCATCAGTTGTAGAGACTGGGGATTTAATAGACTTTTCTGCTGAGGAAAAACAACCTCATGAGCCTCCATCAGAAGAGCTGGTATTAGGGCCAAACTTCACTGAGCTCTGCCCAGCACCAACGGCAGTATCCGTGGAGTTACAAGGAACTTCTCCAGCTGAAGCGCAGGTCACCGGACAGAGGGTCCAAGACCTCTGCCCCACACCGGTGGCAGTTATGGAGGCTCAGGGTGAGAAGGTGGCAATCACTTCCCAGCAGCAGATACAGGGGGAGAAGGGAGAGGAGGTGTTTGTCGTCCCTCCCCAACAGTTGGCCAGGGTGGAGAAAGCGATCTTTCCTCCCCAGCAAAGATTTGTGCACCTGGGAGACAGTACCAGAGACATGTTGTCCCAGCAGCCAGATGAGGGAATGGAAAAGGAAGCAGCCGGCTCCCCTTCCCAATGGCAGCTACACAATTTGGGAGTGGAGGAAGCCAGCCTCCTGCCCCAACGGTTAACCATAGCGGAGGGTGTGGGGTCCCCAGCAGAAGTGCTGGCAACAGGGCAGAGTGCTACCCACCTCTGTCCAGCACCAGCAACAACTGTGGAGTTCCAGGAAGCCGGGGCAGTCGGCCTCTCTCCCCAACAGTTAGCTGGAGGAGATGATGTAGGGAAGCTCCTACACCCACCTGAACTGCTGGCAACGGAACAAAGTGCTGCTGGCCTCTGCCCACAACTAACAGAGGGCAGATTTCCTGTAAAGGGGGATGGGACTGCAGTCCCCACCTGTATACCCCAGGGATGCTGGGCTGTCGGCTCAGATCCCCAACAGCATGATGGAGTGAGCCCAGTCACCCTGTCTTCTCTCCAGCGGCTGAAAAGACTCCAGGGAGAAGGGCCAGTCCAGGCCTCTCCCCAGCGGCGGATATGTTCTATGAGAGAGGCAGAAGTTGGCTGGGTGAGTCGTGCTCTGTTTGGAACAATTTGTTTGGGGTACTGTGTGGGTACAGGCATTAGAGGACTGGAACCACTGACTAACTTCGGAGTCAACCCGTCTGGGGTCTCCTCCTGTGTTAGTCGCCTGCTGAAAGGGGAGAAATGTGACGGACCTGGCCGAGACACAGGCTGTTGGAGGGGACTGAGTGCGAGCCTGTTGCCTTGGGATTATGGGCCCTGCCATTTGGGGGAACAGTGCTCTTTGAGCTGCAGGCCTGGGACCCCTGAGCTGGGGATACTTGGATTCAGGTCCATGCTGGCCCCCAATACACATAGAGTCTGTATGTGTATTTGGCATATTAGCAAGAGACGCTAATGTCATGACTCAAACTCCAGCCACCTGTGTTATGTAATTGAGTATAGTCTGGCTTGTAGAAGTGTGTCACCTATTGTTGTGTGTGCTAATTAACCCTGCAATTGAATGATGGAGCCCAGTGTTGATTGAGATAATTAGCTCATGCTAATTAGGTTAAGCTTTAGTCATCTAGCTGTATATAAGTGTGACATGTCAAATAAAGATTGATTCCTGATGTACCCTACACTGGTGTTGTCTGGTGACTGGGTAAGCTAAGGGGGTCTTGGATTGTGTGGTACCGGACAGAGGAAGCAGTTACGGCGGACATCTTGGGTACGAGGTCCGTCACACGGGGCACCAAGTGACCCTGAGATACGGGGCCCCAAAATCGGTCAACTGTGTCTATCCGCAGCAATGTTATTTCGGGACCCTTTGGGTCCAGAGACCCCACATTTTGGCTGCAGCTATGGGGCATTTAGGAACCCTTAACTACCAAGTTTGAAGTTTGGGGGACCTATGGATGCAAATGGGCACAGTGAGGCTGCAAATGGGCATTGTTGATCCTCTTTTCCACTTACAGTAGCTGCGCATTTCTCACCCTAGGCTTATACTCGAGTCAAATTGAAAAAAAAGGGGGTTCAGTGCCGGCTTTGAGGGCACAGGCAAATGTGAATGCAAAAGTTCTCTTGTCTTAACTTTTTGTTTGCTAAATACATTTTTTGGACATATTACGCTATGGGAGCATTTCTTATTATTTCCCTTGAGCATGGAGGATATTCCCTGCACTAACGCAACCCAGACCCCTGAGTGAGGACAAATCAGAGTAAAGGAGTGGTTATCCAGTTAATAAACCAAACTCCAAAAATTCACCTAAATCTGGTGAGTGGCCATTTCTTAGTGGTGGTGGATTTACATAAGGGTGATGTACAAAGCTGCGAAGGTGTCAATCACTAGTGGTGCATTCGAGTGGAATTAACCCGTCACGGATTGATTTAAATGACAGTGGTGTCAACACATGGACTTTTTTATATGTTATATGCTATATACAATTTTCTGTGGCACATAGAATTTGAGAATATAGATTTTTTGAATTTTCCTTTGCAGGAGTGGGACCACAGAAGTGGAGGGGGGGATTTTGTTCCTTCACAGATTTGGGATCTTGTGTGCTGGTTTGTTTTGTTTTTTCTTTAATAGAATTGTGGTTTGGTTATACAGAATTTTCCTTCACAGGATTACAGATATACACGCATATATTTTTTGAATTTTATTTCCTCACAGGCTTGGGTTTTGTATGATTAGGAGGTTTTGTTTTTTTTCACAGAATTGGGACTTTGTTGCAAAAACTCCCTTGTAAGAAATTAGTTTTCTGGACTGTATAAAAATATTCACTCTTTCACATAGGAGTGTCCATCACTATTGTATAGTAACTAGAGGTACAATATTCATAGTCACTTTATCTGATGTTAATTGTCACTTTATTTAATTTTATTCCGTCCACCACAGGACCGACTTGATCCTTAAAGGGATCTATAGTTGACAGCAGTATTATACAATAAGATCCTTAAAACATAGCTTTTTATGGTGCCTAAGGACACATAAACCTTTCTCTGATTGGCGCATATCTCCCAAACACCATAATTATACTCGAGTCAATACGTTTTCCCAGTTTTTTGTGTGTAAAATTAGGTGCCTTGGCTTATATTCGGGTCGGCTTATACGGCTTATAGGGTCTACATTACTGTAAACGTCCATGCCTCTAGCTAATGTCTGCTGTGTTGCTTAATACAAAACTCAGTAAAAACATTTTGTGAAATAAATTAATTTAAATGAAGTACCTATATCCTTAGATATTTATAGCTGAGATGACCAAAATAAATTAAATGTGTTTATAAGAGGCCTCTGTATTCAATCAGCATTTAAATATAAAACAGCAGTATAAAAAAAAAAAAAAGGGTCAGCAATGGCAGCCTCTCTATTTCTCTTATGATGTGTAGTTTAAGAAACTTTGAATTTCACCAGACTATGCCTCTACTTACAGACTACACGTAAAATCACTGGGGCTTGCACTGATTTACTAGCAATAAATAAAACCACGTAAGTCTTCTCCCATTACGGCCTACCTGCTAATAAAATGTTCTGCTAAAACAAATCACTATCTTTTAAAATATCAGCAACAATTAAACCAAGGACTGCAAACATTCAAAAATCCAATACATTTTGAAAGCTTGTATTATTTTCCAGCCACAAAAAAATTCAAAGCTGCAGAAGCCACATGAAATGTGTTTGGATTGTGACACTGCTGCAGTCTCATTTATTGCTGATATAACAAGGCTAAGCCAAAGGTTATCTCTTTCTCAGTGGAGTTGTAGATGACAAATAGTGAGATTCTGTACATCCTGGCATAAAGAGAATGCAATGTGCTATATCATATCTACTCAGTATACTGTGAATAGTAATTTAGGGCACCTAAACAACCTTTATTACACGTGGAATACTATTCACAAACTAACGATTATTTCACTTGTCTTGAGCTATAATTAACATGTGCAGCCCTAAAGGAAGCAAAGAGATTTAGAAATCGTTGCAGTGATAACACACTACTGTAAGGAGTATGAAATGGCCATACATAAAGCCCAAATCGTGGCTATGTTTTGATAGGATGTCCCCCAGGTGCTATAAAAAAAGCAACTTATGCTGCAATACTCACCTTTAATCTGGAGCACACATTACCTCTTCTTGGCTATACGATGTATTTGTATTCTGGACTTAATGGGGTTGATTAACTAAAACTGGAGAGTGCAAAATATGATGCGGCTGTGCATAGTAGCCAATCAGCTTCCAACTTCAGCTTGTTCAGTTTGACAAAAAAACAACAACCTGAAAGCTGGTTTCTATGCACAGCTACATCAGATTTTGCACTCTTCAGTTTAAGAGAAGTATGAGATTTTTTTTTTTTATTTTTGAAACCTACTTACCTAGGTGGATGCAGCATCGGTCCGATACTGCATCTGCTCCAAGGCTGAAAACCGAGCAATCAAAATCTGCTGATAACTCGGTTCTCAGAGCTCAGTGAGCAGAGAGCCGGTGACTGTCAGTCAGTGGCTCTATGCTTTGCCCCCCCCCCACCCCCGGGAGCATTGGGTTCTGGAGGGGGCGAGAGCAGCCAGCTCAGGTTTTCAGTGGTTTGCTAAGAGGCTGAGCCGGGTGTCAGTCCAGGCATGTGGGCGGATCCCGACCATATTGTCGCAATCTTGCCCCAGCCTGGATTGGCTCTGTGACGTCAGCGGACAGCAGGTGCAGAACGAACTGCACTCCTGTGATCCACAGGAGAAATACAACCAAACAAGCTTTGGCTGTACTTCTTTAACCCAGAAGACTAATGACCATTTTGTTAAAGCAGGGGTCACAGCCCGTCAACTAACCGGGCAATTAAAACTAGGCATTACCCTGAATCTCCTCATTTACACTGGTGCAGAGATACTCTGCTCTGTCTCAGTATGGATCACCCAGCCCATATAAGAGGCAAAACTGAAGAGGACACTGCAGCCTCTTTGGGATCATGTAGTGGAAGAGCTGGTTTACACAGGTGGGTTTAGCAAGTTAGTAAGTGGCCAATGGACCATGCTAACAGCTTTTTCTTTGTTGGAGAGGAGGAGTACGACTGGAGAGAAGTTACAGGTGTAATTTATATTTCAGTGTGCGTGTCAGCAGTTCAGCCTGCCAGGTGCTTGGCTTCATCATGGACCTGCTCTTTCATCTGTGGCATACTTGGACATTAGGAATTTAAGAAAGGCCCTGATTAGTATAAAAATTTGCTTTGTTATCAAGGGGCAGGGTCCTGGGCACCTTTATATTAATAGCAAGGAAATGATTACCAAAGTGCCCATGATATTAGTGTTTGAGAAAATTAACCTGTGGTAAGGATAACTGACTGTCACGGTCAAGGGTCAGGCTCGCAGACTAATGCAGTAGTGAGGCTCCAATCGATCAGCAGGATAAAGGTAGGATAAAGGTAAGGTAAACAGACAGATGTCACAATCTCACCTAAGGTCTAAGCACTAACTGGTATTCACCAGAGCTCCTGATGGTGGAGATGGGTTTAGCTGTGTGTTAGTACTAGGGTGCGGTCCTCAGGATCTCCACACCAGGAGGTGCACAATCCTGGGTCCAGTAGCAGGTAAGGATCAAGCAAAAAGTGTAGTCAATAAACAAGTCAAAGGTCTGTAACAAGTGGTAGTGGAAAGAAGGACAGATGCAGGTATGCAAAGGAACAATATATCAGAGGGAGAGAGCACAATAATCTGGAAAACTGGAAGTAAAGAGACATGGCCTAAATCAGGAAATTATTGGGAGCAGCAAAGAGTTCAAGGTCGACCAGAAACAAGAGACAATGCAAGATTTTCATAAGAGGTTGGATAAGGAGCTTTACAGCATCTCAGGTGGCACAACAAGAATAGAGGTCGAAGGTTCAGATCCGGATCCTGACACTGACCTAGCAAGATGGAATCATGTTCTGCCATACCAGCTGTGGCTCTAGCAGAGAAAGAAACAACTATAAGGCCAAGTTCACACTGGAATTAAAAACAAGCGTTTATGAGGCGTTAAAAATGCCCCTTCAACGCCTATGAAAATTATACAGTGGACAGCACATAGTGCTGTTGACTCTATTAAAACATGAATCGTTAGCGTTGCATCGCTTCAAAATTGAAGCCTCATATGGAGTCAGACTTTCAACTCCTCCCATTCATGTCTATGGTAATGCTTTGCAAACGATCTGGCAGGCAGTTGCAGAGCGGTTGCGGGGCGTTAAGATAAGTTTATTAACTGTAATGGAATAAGTGTTTGTGGAGCAGTTTTAATGCGCCTTAACGCTCATCAAACACTTCAAAATTGCCCATAGGGTGTTTGGGGAGCATTTTTAACTCATTGTTAACGCTTGTAAAATGCCAGTCTAACGCCCATACTAAAGCTCATTAAAGCAAATCTAACATCCATACTAACGCTATAGGAGTGTTTTTTAAGCGTTAGAAATGTAATCAAGTGTGAACAAGCCCTAAGGCTACCAGATTGTACTTATTTCAGGTATTGCTATAACAACATTTTCCCATTCAAAGAGATTCCCTTCTTAATTCCCTTACCTTGTTAATAGCTAATAGCTCAGTACCATTTCCAGACAATTTCACCTTTATATAGTGTGAACCAAGCAAGGTAAAAAGAAGATATGATCTCTGAAATGCTCCACATTTAGTCACCTGACATTCTCAAATGTCTCAGCAAGAGACCAGAGTATGGTCGTAGCACACCTTTTTGTTGGAGTCCATGCATTAGACTGTGATGGATGGCCAAAGTGCTTTGAGAGTTTTAGCTGTCAAAACGAATTCTGCCCTGCTTTCACACCTTCATTAATCCATTCTTAATCACAGCATATAAAAAAAAAATATTACCTCCCACCAACCATTATAACAGTGAGAGCATGGCGTAAATTCACTTCCACCTCATGGAGTGGCACTCCTAAAGCATCCATCAAATTACCCATATCTGTTCTTAAATTGCTTATTCCCGACCTCCATATACATAACTGGCCCAAACATGAATCCCTATCCTTGAAAGACCTAGTCCAAAAAGGTAAGATCAAACCTTTCCACACACTCACAACAGTTTTAAAACTTAGCCCAGAATCTTACTACCAATATATGCAAATTGCTCACCGTTTCCAGAGCAACCCTCAACTATTGGTCTCTATCCTCACAAAAGCAATAGCATTCTATTCACCCCATTCCTCTGGAGGTAAAGGTATCTCCCTATTCTACTACTTACTGCAAAAAAGACTCTTCCAACACTCCCTGGCCTTCAACCAATGGGAGCGTGATCTAGGAAAATCATTTACAGAAAAGCAATGGCAAAGGGCTCTCAAATCCACATATGAATGCACTGTGGGAACTTACGCAGAACATTGTTCAAAATAGATACTTAACCCCAGATAGAATAGCCAAATTCGACAAATCGCACATCCCCCAATTGCTGGAGAAATTGTGGTTCACCAGGTTCCTTATTACATATCCTCTGGGAATTCCCAAAACTAAAGCATTACTGGCATGAAGTATTTTCAATTATTTCACAAATTACTGATTATAATACCATCACCAGATCTCGTTCCTACTAAACCTAAATATAGGATTCCATAACTATAGCTCACAGAAAAGTAATTACTCACGTACTACTTGAGCCAGCCGAAACATAACTAAACTCTGGAAAAATATTAAATCCTCAGGTGTGCTAGATGTCATTATGATGGTCCAAACACATCATGATTATTAAACTTTACACCAAGCTGAGACGAATGTGGAACTCCTGGTCTAACTGGTATAGGATACACACGAGCTTGTAAATACTTGGTAGTCTCTTCTAGGCAGGTCTCCTTCCCCCCACCTAAAATATTGTTGCATCAATTAAAGCTTTTACTTACATAAATCAAGAAAACTGTTACAGCACTGTTTAAGATACACCACATCTACTACAAATCTGAGCTTATCTAATAATATTCGTACATTCAGACAATCTTTAATAGCAGCTCTGTGTTAATATATATGTTATCTGTTCATATGTTTCCTAATATGCAATACGACATGTTGACCATGTTTGTAACCTGAAAATGCACAATAAAAAAACTATTGAAAATACATTAAAAAAAGTAAAAAAACAAAAAACAAAAACAAATAACTAAACTATGCTTTAATGCATTCACTATGTATGTAAGCTGTGCATTTAGCGCCTTGACTGGAGAGCTGCATGCAATATCATATTTCCCAGGGTGGTAAAGATAGACAATTGAAGTGCAAAGCCATACAATACTCTTTGATCTGTGAGTTTTAAAGTTTCAAAAGAGGAAATGCCAATAAATGCATTTGCTTATCTTCCAACCCAGCACAGTACTGATCTGTAGCTAGTCATTGGAAAAGATGACATGGCCAAGAATTGTTGGCCTTTTCCCAAATAGAAAAAGGAAAGAAGAATGGACTTTATAGGCACTTGTTATGAAAAATATTTTTTAGTACAAAATTTATTGAATAACATATATAATTAAACACGAAACAACATATAATACATAAATAACACCAGTATTGACAGAAAACAATATTGGAGCTAAAAGGTTGAGAACTCCGAAAGACTGCCCCTATGGGTATTACAGTACCACACAATGATTCGCTAGACGTGGGGTCGGTGTACGTGTAGTATTGACACCATAAATTCTTCCCACTGGAATGTGGACTTGCCCAAGGAGGGGGTTGGTCGTCGGTCCCACCAATTAAAAGAAGAAACTTGTGCTCGACATGTTTCGCGACTACTAGGTCGCTTCCTCAGGAGCTTATGTTCTGGTTTAGAGGAGACAATGTGTTACTTTATGTCACTTTTACATATCTGTATCATACAAACATCTTACATTCAATATAAACATTTACATGGATAAAGGTGAGGCTCACCTACTGATGCAGAGCCCTGACCCAGAGTCTCTCTACTCGCTTGCGCCGGTGGGCCCTCCAGATGGTTTCACGTGAACCCCCCTAAAGGGAAGGAGGGGGGAAGGAGGAAAGGTGGACACTGTAGGCCACCGAAAAGCAGCGTCGCCACCTCTATCGGGTATACTCACCGACGGTGAGACCCTCGAGGTTGGGCACTGCTGTGCGGGGACAAAGTTATGGGGACATAAATGGTGACTAGTGATACAGAGAAGGGATGAAAAGGGGCAAAGCAAGAAAGTAATGATAAACGAAAAAATTGGTCAATTAGAACATCATATATTAAATGTTCACTGGAAAAGTAGCCTCTCTACATATACTCCAAAATACTTACTGGGGTAGGTATTGGTAAGAAGTATAATGGGTTGCTTATCACTTCACTCTGCTGGGGACCCGGAGCTTGATACCCAGATGGAAAGGTCCGCACTAGGGGGATATATAGATAAAAGAGTACTTGTATGTTCTCTACAATGCGTGTATAGTTAATGTTATCATTATACCTAAAGCCAGCATAAAAGAGAGAGGCCTGGTAGTATGACCATAGGGGAGAGGATATATCTCCTAAAGGCCACATCTTGGTATAGATGAATTAATTAGCAAATGTACTTAGGACTTGTTTAAACGGTATTGAAAAACAAAACTAATGTTTGCCCCCTTAAAGTAATGGACCCCCTAAGACATCTAAGGGCATCAAGAAAGTAAAGGGCACTATACCTTGCAGAGTGAGTAGAGTAGAGTAGTATATGTCCAGCAGGAAGATAATGCGGCTGCCTGGCAGGTATATGGCTGCCGCTCTCACAGGGCATCTGTGAGAAGTGGCAGCCAAGAGACCGCTTCTTATGTCCCGTTCGGATGACGTCAGAGCACGTCCGACGTCTATCCGAACCAGCCGGGACGTCATCGACAAAGCCGTGGGTGCGCACGCATCACATGCTGCGTTGCGCTCCACCCGGCGTAGATGGCGTGGCGGAGGACGTTGCATAGCAACGTCGTCCTAGCCGCACAGCACCGCAGGCCTGCACCCATGTGGTCCCCGATGACAGCGGGGGACCAGGGCAGCACGGAACGGAGGTGCTTGCGGCTTGGGCGGCTGCATAACCTTGCCGCACTGGTGGCTGCAGGGTGTCCGTCCTCAACGTGGTGTACAGGACATGGGGTCCATCGCGCTGAGTTAGGATGGAAAAAAGAACAGGATATACACATAAGTGGTATACATATGGGTAGATACTAGCGAGGGAAGGGAGAGGACGGGTGGGGGACAATGCATCAGGGGGTTGCCTCATATTTTGAAAGAAGTAAAGACATAAAATAAAATGAAATAAAATACAGTACAGCAACAAGCGATGAAAAAACATCACGTGTATTCGTAAACATGGTTTGCAGTGAGTCTACAAGACTAAACTTGGTACAGAGACTAATGAAATCCTATAAGGTGAATCGCACTATTCAGGAGAAGGGAAAAAGAAGGGGAAGATATAGGGAAAGGGGAAAGGGGGAGGGGGATGGGGACTGGAAGGGGAAGGAAGCTGCATGGAAAAACAGGAATAAAATTTGTTAGATCATCTCTAAATATTCCCCCCACCGGGCACCAAAGAGGGAACATCCCCCGTCCATATACTCAAAGAAAGGGGCGGTAGGATATCACCTCGTTGATGCCAGGCGGGGTAGTGGCCTCTAAACGCTCGATCCAATATGTTTCACTTTGTAAGATTTTTTTGTCCCAATTTCCGCCTCTAGGATCTTGTTTAACCACTTCTAAAACCATGAAAGTGATCATAGAGATGTCGAATTTATGATATAATCCCAGGTGTCGGCTCACGGGAGTTAGCATCTTGGCCCATTGGGAATAGAAGAGATGATCATAAATTCTCTTTTTGAGGGGACGTATGGTTTTCCCCACATAAAAGGCTCCACACCTGCAATTCATAAGGTATACTACCCCTGGGGTGTCACATGTGGCATTGAACCGAGGAGAAAATTTCTTTCCGTTGGGTAGAATGAAAGTGGTGCCCACCTGTATGTGTGGGCAATAAGCGCAATGGCCACATATGTACATACCCCTGGCTAGATCATCAGTTTGGTCTATTGGCTGGTAGAGACTGGCCGTAAGTTTGTCTCCCAAGGACGGTGCCTTTCTAAACACAATTTCCGGTGTGGCGCGGACGTATTGGCGAAGCACTGGGTCCTCGCTGAGGAAATGCCAGTGCTTCGCCATACATGCGCGAAGTTGTGGGTGTTGAGCCGAATAGCGTGTGATGAATTTAGTTGTTTGTTGTTCTTCTGTGGTTTTAGGTTTAGGCTTTGGAAAGATTAACTGGGTTCTGTCTAGGCCTAATGCTTTATTATAGGCCCGTCTTAGGAGGCTTTTACTGTACCCCCGTTCGCTAAGGCGGCTCCGTAGCTCACTTGCTTGGTGTATAAATTGTTCATCATACGTACAATTTCGCCTAAGGCGGAGATACTGTGCGTACGGGATGCTATGCACCAGGGATTTGGGATGACCACTTTCCGCATGCAGTAGCGTGTTGCCGGCCGTCTTTTTGCGAAATAGTTTGGTGACTACATTATTCGACTGATCTCTATAGAGTGTTAGATCCAAAAAAGAGATAGTATCTTTGTGATACTCATATGTGAATCTGAGGTTGAAGCTGTTGGTGTTCAAGAGGGCCATGAGACATTGTAAATCAGAGATGGTGCCTGTCCAAATTAAAAAAATATCATCAAAATACCTGAGCCAACATAGTGTCTGGCTCAGGTATCGATCAAGCTTGTCATCGGCAAAGATTTGCCGCTCCCACCCCCCCAGGTACAGGTTGGCGTACGCCGGGGCACAGCATGTGCCCATGGCGACGCCCTGTACCTGGAGGTAGTGGGTGCCGGAGAAGGAGAAGCAATTATGCTTCAGAATAAAAGAGAGGAGTTGCAGCAGGAAGGTGTTAAACTCCCATAATCTGTTGTCCTCCTCCATCAGAAAACTACTGACAATTTCAATGCCTTGATCATGTGGGATGCTTGAATATAAAGCCTCCACATCCACTGTAACAAACATAGCTTGATCAGGGATGGTTAGGCCCTCCAAACATCTCAAAAGGTCTGGGGTGTCCTTAACATAGGATGGTAGCTGAATGACATGGGGCATAAGAAAAAAATCAACAAACCTACTGGCATGTTCAGTAATTGATCCTATGCCGGATACTATGGGCCCATAGTATCCGGCATAGGATCAATTACTGAACATGCCAGTAGGTTTGTTGATTTTTTTCTTATGCCCCATGTCATTCAGCTACCATCCTATGTTAAGGACACCCCAGACCTTTTGAGATGTTTGGAGGGCCTAACCATCCCTGATCAAGCTATGTTTGTTACAGTGGATGTGGAGGCTTTATATTCAAGCATCCCACATGATCAAGGCATTGAAACTGTCAGTAGTTTTTTGATGGAGGAGGACAACAGAGTATGGGAGTTTAACACCTTCCTGCTGCAACTCCTCTCTTTTATTCTGAAGCATAATTGCTTCTCCTTCTCCGGCACCCACTACCTCCAGGTACAGGGCGTCGCCATGGGCACATGCTGTGCCCCGGCGTACGCCAACCTGTACCTGGGGGGGTGGGAGCGGCAAATCTTTGCCGATGACAAGCTTGATCGATACCTGAGCCAGACACTATGTTGGCTCAGGTATATTGATGATATTTTTTTAATTTGGACAGGCACCATCTCTGATTTACAATGTCTTATGGCCCTTTTGAACACCAACAGCTTCAACCTCAGATTCACTTATGAATCTCACAAAGATACTATCTCTTTTTTGGATCTAACACTCTATAGAGATCAGTCGAATAATGTAGTCACCAAACTATTTCGCAAAAAGACGGCCGGCAACACGCTACTGCATGCGGAAAGTGGTCATCCCAAATCCCTGGTGCATAGCATCCCGTATGCACAGTATCTCCGCCTTAGGCAAAATTGTACGTATGATGAACAATTTATACACCAAGCAAGTGAACTACGGAGCCGCCTTAGCGAACGGGGGTACAGTAAAAGCCTCCTAAGACGGGCCTATAATAAAGCATTAGGCCTAGACAGAACCCAGTTAATCTTTCCAAAGCCTAAACCTAAAACCACAGAAGAACAACAAACAACTAAATTCATCACACGCTATTCGGCTCAACACCCACAACTTCGCGCATGTATGGCGAAGCACTGGCATTTCCTCAGCGAGGACCCAGTGCTTCGCCAATACGTCCGCGCCACACCGGAAATTGTGTTTAGAAAGGCACCGTCCTTGGGAGACAAACTTACGGCCAGTCTCTACCAGCCAATAGACCAAACTGATGATCTAGCCAGGGGTATGTACATATGTGGCCATTGCGCTTATTGCCCACACATACAGGTGGGCACCACTTTCATTCTACCCAACGGAAAGAAATTTTCTCCTCGGTTCAATGCCACATGTGACACCCCAGGGGTAGTATACCTTATGAATTGCAGGTGTGGAGCCTTTTATGTGGGGAAAACCATACGTCCCCTCAAAAAGAGAATTTATGATCATCTCTTCTATTCCCAATGGGCCAAGATGCTAACTCCCGTGAGCCGACACCTGGGATTATATCATAAATTCGACATCTCTATGATCACTTTCATGGTTTTAGAAGTGGTTAAACAAGATCCTAGAGGCGGAAATTGGGACAAAAAAATCTTACAAAGTGAAACATATTGGATCGAGCGTTTAGAGGCCACTACCCCGCCTGGCATCAACGAGGTGATATCCTACCGCCCCTTTCTTTGAGTATATGGACGGGGGATGTTCCCTCTTTGGTGCCCGGTGGGGGGAATATTTAGAGATGATCTAACAAATTTTATTCCTGTTTTTCCATGCAGCTTCCTTCCCCTTCCAGTCCCCATCCCCCTCCCCCTTTCCCCTTTCCCTATATCTTCCCCTTCTTTTTCCCTTCTCCTGAATAGTGCGATTCACCTTATAGGATTTCATTAGTCTCTGTACCAAGTTTAGTCTTGTAGACTCACTGCAAACCATGTTTACGAATACACGTGATGTTTTTTCATTGCTTGTTGCTGTACTGTATTTTATTTCATTTTATTTTATGTCTTTACTTCTTTCAAAATATGAGGCAACCCCCTGATGCATTGTCCCCCACCCGTCCTCTCCCTTCCCTCGCTAGTATCTACCCATATGTATACCACTTATGTGTATATCCTGTTCTTTTTTCCATCCTAACTCAGCGCGATGGACCCCATGTCCTGTACACCACGTTGAGGACGGACACCCTGCAGCCACCAGTGCGGCAAGGTTATGCAGCCGCCCAAGCCGCAAGCACCTCCGTTCCGTGCTGCCCTGGTCCCCCGCTGTCATCGGGGACCACATGGGTGCAGGCCTGCGGTGCTGTGCGGCTAGGACGACGTTGCTATGCAACGTCCTCCGCCACGCCATCTACGCCGGGTGGAGCGCAACGCAGCATGTGATGCGCGCGCACCCACGGCTTTGTCGATGACGTCCCGGCTGGTTCGGATAGACGTCGGACGTGCTCTGACGTCATCCGAACGGGACATAAGAAGCGGTCTCTTGGCTGCCACTTCTCACAGATGCCCTGTGAGAGCGGCAGCCATATATCTGCCAGGCAGCCGCATTATCTTCCTGCTGGACATATACTACTCTACTCTACTCACTCTGCAAGGTATAGTGCCCTTTACTTTCTTGATGCCCTTAGATGTCTTAGGGGGTCCATTACTTTAAGGGGGCAAACATTAGTTTTGTTTTTCAATACCGTTTAAACAAGTCCTAAGTACATTTGCTAATTAATTCATCTATACCAAGATGTGGCCTTTAGGAGATATATCCTCTCCCCTATGGTCATACTACCAGGCCTCTCTCTTTTATGCTGGCTTTAGGTATAATGATAACATTAACTATACACGCATTGTAGAGAACATACAAGTACTCTTTTATCTATATATCCCCCTAGTGCGGACCTTTCCATCTGGGTATCAAGCTCCGGGTCCCCAGCAGAGTGAAGTGATAAGCAACCCATTATACTTCTTACCAATACCTACCCCAGTAAGTATTTTGGAGTATATGTAGAGAGGCTACTTTTCCAGTGAACATTTAATATATGATGTTCTAATTGACCAATTTTTTCGTTTATCATTACTTTCTTGCTTTGCCCCTTTTCATCCCTTCTCTGTATCACTAGTCACCATTTATGTCCCCATAACTTTGTCCCCGCACAGCAGTGCCCAACCTCGAGGGTCTCACCGTCGGTGAGTATACCCGATAGAGGTGGCGACGCTGCTTTTCGGTGGCCTACGGTGTCCACCTTTCCTCCTTCCCCCCTCCTTCCCTTTAGGGGGGTTCACGTGAAACCATCTGGAGGGCCCACCGGCGCAAGCGAGTAGAGAGACTCTGGGTCAGGGCTCTGCATCAGTAGGTGAGCCTCACCTTTATCCATGTAAATGTTTATATTGAATGTAAGATGTTTGTATGATACAGATATGTAAAAGTGACATAAAGTAACACATTGTCTCCTCTAAACCAGAACATAAGCTCCTGAGGAAGCGACCTAGTAGTCGCGAAACATGTCGAGCACAAGTTTCTTCTTTTAATTGGTGGGACCGACGACCAACCCCCTCCTTGGGCAAGTCCACATTCCAGTGGGAAGAATTTATGGTGTCAATACTACACGTACACCGACCCCACGTCTAGCGAATCATTGTGTGGTACTGTAATACCCATAGGGGCAGTCTTTCGGAGTTCTCAACCTTTTAGCTCCAATATTGTTTTCTGTCAATACTGGTGTTATTTATGTATTATATGTTGTTTCGTGTTTAATTATATATGTTATTCAATAAATTTTGTACTAAAAAATATTTTTCATAACAAGTGCCTATAAAGTCCATTCTTCTTTCCTTTTTCTATTTGGGAAAAGGCCAACAATTCTTGATAATATGTAGGATGTGGCACTCACATATATGATAGGTGTTTTTTAGATTGCCACCTTGGGACGCAGCAATCTTTTTCTTGATCCAGTTTTAAAGAAGCCAGCCAAAATCCATCATTTGTTCAAATTTGGCTTCTAGTTTTGAAGCAAGGGCACTGGTTTAAATATTAATGTATGCACCTTTCAAGTATTTGTGGCCTTGGTGCATTTCTATGACCGACAATTTCTGCATGGAGTTTGCAGGATCTATATTTGTTTGCACTATGCTCTGACATTTTCCCACAATCCAAAAGCATAATGATAAGCTAACTAATGGTAAGGATATGAGATCTTAGCTCTTTCAAGACTTATGATAAAGGTTCAATGTACTGTCTGTAAAGCACTGGATGTGCTGTATTTTATAAATAAATAGAAGTAAAAGTTAGGACGCATGTGAAAGATATTTTAATTAGAAAGTGTAAAGCAATCCCTAAATGTTAACTTGGCTTCTATATGTTTCCATTACCAAAGTTTTATTTCCTGGCTTCAACATAACAGAAAATTCTTAACCAACATTATAATGAAAAACGGGAACTGCAAGGTACATTACATCATAAATACTTATGACCGGTTGTCTTTTTAACTGTATGCGAAGATGCTATAAATGCTACCCGAGACTAATAACTGAGTAGGAAAATTGCCTATTTCTAGGTACACTTTGCTTTCTAGTACACAGAGGACCCTTCTGGAGTCAAGCACTCTCTAATGAATGTGTGGAGCTGATCATACATCAGATGTGCCCCACTGGCCTTCTCTCCACGTAAAGGGAGTAGTCAGCAGTCTTCCAGAAATGCTTACATTTGTCCTCACAATGACCACGCTAATGACATTGTCTGTCTCACTATACAACGTAACCCACCGTTGAAGGTTTGATTAAAAGTGAAATCTTGTATAAGAAGATCATAAACATTTTTAACACCTAATTAACCATATAGGAATGATTGTTTGTATATTACAAATGTGCTACTATGGTTTACGAACTGTGACATTTATGTCAAAAAGTGTGTTGATTTGATAAAAATTATAGTAGTTTTTCCAAACTGACACAGACATGGTTTGAGGCTATTCTGCATATTTGCTTAGCATATTCTAGAAAACAAATTGCACTGTGGTATTTTCCAAAAAATATTGCATTTCTACAGACTTGGCTTTACAGTGTTTTGCTGGCATCATGCCAAAGCTGGACCCTGGAGAAAAAGCTATTTTTTTTTTTTTTACATTTACTATGTAAATATAAACTAAACTAAATAAAAACATCCTCTAACGATGCTTGTCCCATGTGTGGATGCTGTTACTTTCAGAAAAAAAACATCTACTCAACCTGTCATGTGGGTCCCAGTAACAGTTTGCAGTTTAAAAGTTTGGAGTGGGCAAATACAGCTTCAGCAATCCACCCCACTTTCTGTATCTGCTCCACTGTGAGACGTGGCTGCACCTAATGAACAGGCACACACCTGTGGATCGCATTTCTGTACTATTCCTGGTGTGAACCAGCCCTAAAAGTGGAAAAATGCATAAGCGGTATAGACATGACTAGATCTAGGGGGAGGTGTTGGGGAGGACTATGCCCCCCCCCCCCCATTTCAGTTCTGCTGCTCATCCTCCATGGATGTTGTGCCCATTGAGCTCCCCACATCCCCGCACTGTACACAGTCTGGGCACAGGTGTAGCTTCTTCTCTCACACGACACACAGCTCTGATCAGATTCTCTTACAAAAAGTCTATCTGCACACTGTGTAGCTGTCTGCTATGCTGCAGTTCTGACTTGAAAAATTCCCTAAATAAGAACAGCCATGCAGTACTTCATTCAACTATACAGTGTGTAGATAGAGGATGTCTGTAAGAGAACCTGATCTCAGCTGTGATGAGAAGGAAAGGAGCTGTGCTGTGTGAGGTCTCAGGAGCGAGTAGACAGCCCAGAGCCGATATCAAACAGAGAGAAAGGAAAAGGGGTGGATCCCGACAAGATTGTCGACATGAGAATCCAGAGGAGACTAACCCCTCCCACAGGTAATTACTTTTAACAGAAAGAGTGGACTTCTCAGAGGGCTGAAAAGATTTTTACTTATAAGCAACTCGCAAACAATAGGATGAAGATAAAAAAAAGTAAGCCCATAGTTCTCTTTTAAGGTAGACCTACAGCCAAAACGACAAAATAAAACGAATAGCCAATTTAAAGATAAAACAATAAAACAGATTTAATTACAGTATTTATCTTTAATCCAGCGCTTTCTGCAGTACTTTCCCACCATTAGAGGTCCTCAGTCTGACAGCCATTATTATTCAACCCACTTCCTCTGAGCCCAAGCTGTCATAGGTCAAGCCCAAGCTTTGACCGGACAGTGTAAAAGAGAAGAGAGCAGTGAGCTCATCTCTCCTACACATTTTTGCTTTTTCTTTCTAACAGCATGCTCCTTGCCAGCATGTGAACTGATTGGTTCCTTCTGCTTATTCCTCTCACATTATGATATCTGCTGTACAGGGACTGAGAGGCTAAATAAGATACTCACACTCTACAGTTACAAAATACATTTAAAGCCTTTACATTTAAAGAGATTAGTTATTTAGTTATTGTTAATCAGCACAAGGGACAGTATTTACATTGAATACATTTTACCATTTTTACCATGTCTTGTGCTGATTTAAAAAAAATAATACCTTAGGCTTAATTTTTTTTTAATTACCCCCATGTGCTGGAGGCTGCTCTCTTACTTGAAATATTCTGCCCTCTGCCCTCCCCCATACCCCCCTGCATTTCACAGCACATCTGCAGGGGTTAATACGAGCCACTGGACCGGTCACATGCATGCTGTCTATACCAACCCTTTCCACCCCCTCTTACATTTATAGAAGTTTTACTATTTGCTTCCAGCATTGAAAAGCACTGCATGGAGGAGGTGAACCTTTCATTCATCTGCCCATCTTTCATTTATACAGAGCTTTTCATTGCTGGAAGCTATAATACAGCTTCTATGAATAGAGGAGGGGGCGAAAAGAATGGGCATATAGTACTAGGCATTCCTGACGGACGAGAGCCTGTAACAGGTCCAGGTGCTCATATTGACTCCTAGAAGATTACTGCTGCATTGGTATTGGGGGGGGGGGGGGTGTGGGTGCAGGGGCGATATAATTACAACTAAGGGAGTAGCTACCAACACAAGGGACACTAGTCATTCAATGCAAGTACTATCCTTGTGCTGATTTTATAAAGAAAAATGAATTGGAAATTCTGCCAGCATCTAACTAAGGCTAAACCTACTCCCAACTAGGGTTGCCACCTGTCCGGGATTCACCCGGACAGTCCAGGTTTTAAATCATGTGTCCGGGTTTCAGTCCACCCAAACCCGGACACATTATTCAGACTGTGTGGCTTGGAACAGGGCCTGACAGAAGGGTGAGGGGGCACTATGTGGGCCGCATTACTATTCTCTTTGGAGTGCCTAAAGGTTTCCTAGGTCTGTTACAATCCTATAGTGTATACAAAAAAAAAAAAAAAAAAAAAACTTGATGTGCGCCGCTAAAGTTTCGGGTTTGGCTTGAAGATAAAGTGGTAACCCTAACTCCCACCCCAATTATAACACTATGCTGTCTATCTATTCTATCTTTTGATTGAACTTCCACTTTAAATATGTATTAATGATTACAAAGCTGAATTAATTTACCGGGAATTCAGCTTTAAAGAAAACAATGCAAGAACAACTCAAAATATAGGCCCACAGGAAACAATGGCAAACATTAGATATATTTGTTTTAGAAAATTAACATAAAATATATTTGGTGTTTTAAAATACTAAATAACTAAATTGAGGTATTTTTAAATTGCAACTTTAAACCTAATTTTTCAGATCTGTGCAAGAAAACACTCTTATGTATTCCAAAGCATAATTATACAATAGAAATTATACAATAATTATGCAAGCAAGGAGGACTGTAATGAGCCACAGAACTCTGTGCAGCCATATTCAATTTAAACTGTGGCTTAAAAACACCAGTTTGACATATTTGCACAGTTTTGATCATTTTTTGAGTTGGCGGCCACTGGCATCTTTAAAATCAGCTGGTTGTTAAGGAGGGGGTCGGGAAGCCATCCGCCGCATCCTTAGCATCAGATGATTCATCAGCTGTCAACAGGGTTTCCCACTGACAGCTGAATGTAAAATAAAGCATTGCTGGCACTAAAAAAATGTGAAAAAAACAGCGTGGGATCCGCTTCAATCCATACCAGGCCCTTTTGGGTCATGTACGGATTTTAAGGGGAACCCCATGCCAAAATAAAAAAAGAAATGGGATGGGGCCCCCAAAATCAATACCTAATCTCAGCATACAGCCTGGCAGGCCAGGAAAGGGGAGGGGACAAGCGAGCGCCACCCCTCCCCTCCTGAGCCATACTAGGCCACATGCCCTCAACATTCGGGGCAGATAAGCACCCTGACCGCAGACCTCCACAACCACTGACCAGTGCCCCCATATTGAGGGCATGTGGCCTGGTATGGTTCAGGAGGGGAGTGGCGCTCATACGTCCACCCCCTTTTCTGGCCTGCCTGCTCGGATAAGGGTCCTGCATGGATTTTGGAGGGACCCCACACCAATTTGTTTTTAATGTGGAACTGCAGTCTGCTCACATAATTTGTAATAAAAACATCTTTGCCATTCTGAAGCTTCCCTCCAACCACTTTGCATATTATTGTATATATACTGCGATTTTGTACTTGCCAAATATGCTGCAGAATTCTCCCTCCACTAAGCCTGGCTGCATCAATTTTAACTGTGGGCAGCTGAAGCTGCTACCGGTTCACTTCCTGGATTTACACAGACACACAGAGGCACATCTCCAGCTCTGCAGCCCTGCAGCTCTCATTGGCCCTCTTATGATCCATCCCCCCTCCTTTCCTGGCAAACTCTCACAAAAGTGAGAGAGAGCTGTGCATGATGTCATAAGCCTAGGCTTTTTACCAGACAAGAAACAGGAAGTGGGCTGTATAAGGTATTTACTGGCAGAAAAAAATATGTTTTACTATCCAAAGTTAAAACAACAAGGGCAGAAGATTTGATGGAAAGTTGAAAAAATTACTGAAGTTCTGCTTTAATGTTGGCACGAGGAATCCCCTAAAGATCAATACCAGACCTAAGGGTCTAGTATGGATTTGGGGGACCCCACGCCATTTTCTTTGGCGTGGGGCTCCCTGTAAAATCCGCACAAGACCCATGTTCAAAACTGATCCAATGTGCATGCCCATAGAAGGCAATGAGCCTGGAATTCACATTTGAATCGCACCGCAGTGCTCCAAAAAAACTGCAAAAGACTCTTTTTATATTTGCAGCAAACTCGCACTGCTGCTGCACCACATTATATGTGAACCAGGTCCATAGAAAACTGGCTTGATTCACATATAAATACACATATTCGCCAGCACACCAAGGATCTTCAAATGTTATCCAAAGGTTTTTTTTTACAGAAAAGATCATATCACAAAAGCAAGTGCAACGTTTCGGAGCCTCGCAGGACCCTTTCATCAGGCATGTAATGATGCATACATGACGAAGGGATTCAAACGTTGCACTTGCTCTTGTGATATTTCTGCAATAAAAGTCTTTGGACAACATATGGGTATCCTTGGTGTGATGGCACATATGTGCTTTTATCTGTGATGTTTCCAGTAACCAGCTGGTAGTCGCTGCAGTACCCACTATCGATGAGCCTTGCTCCCAGGAACATGAGAGGGGAATATAGACAATACTTGATTCACATATCGTGTGAATGGGAATGCGGTTCAAAATGCATCCAATTTGCATATATGTGAATGGAGCTTTAGAAGGCACCACTAGCAATTATGGATTAGTGGGTTGGCAAACATTTCGGAAAGAAACAGGAAACCCCTTTAAATCTTGGTTAATGCTTAGAAGTTGAACAATTTCCCAGGTCCCATTTGTTTCACATGTCAGAATTCATATCTTGGTTTAGAGCAAAGCCTTCAACCCCACTTTTACAGCACTTAATGCAGACAATACGTTTAATCACTCCATCATGCAAAGAATGTTTTAATGATTGTAAAACGTTTAACTTGACTGAAACAGCGTAGTTAACAAAGAGCTTAATTCACACTTTCTTCTGCTAAATTATTTATTCATCTATCTACAGTACATGTCAATGGAAAACATATTGGCTGTTAAGTGTCTGCAGACAAACTAAGTATATCCGATTAGTGTCAAATAACGACTTAATGTGTTAAGTTAGCCCAACCACAGTGAATACAAGACTTGCCTCATTTTCTGCTGGCAAGAGACAGAATACAGTTATCAGATTACGGACAATGGTCTAGTGCACCAGACCTTTTCAGTACAGAAGGTAGACTGTAGACACAGGTACAAATGAAGTATTGCATGATACTTCACTGACATCAGAGGCTTGGTACTCTTCCGTGATGGAGCAAGCCAACCAACATAAAAGCCCTCCCTCCCATAATGATTACCTTAATTTCCTTACATGTAATTTCTTTGAAGAAGCACAACCTGTTGCATCACACAGGTGGACCAAGTAAATAAACAATTTTACCTACCTACAAGGTATAAATATTAACACATGCTAATATTTAACGCTTGTCTTTAGTATGTTTAACCACTTAAGCCCCGGACCAATTTGCAGCCAAAAGGACCAGGCCCCTTTTTGCGATTCGGCACGGCGTCGCTTTAACGGATAATTGCGCGGTCGTGCGACGTGGCTCCCAAACAAAATTGGCGTCCTTTTTTTCCCACAAATAGAGCTTCTTTTGGTGGTATTTGATCACCTCTGCTGTCTTTATTTTTTGCGCTATAAACAAAAATAGAGCGACAATTTTTGATTGGTTTGCAGAAAAGTTATAGCGTTTACAAAATTGGGGATAGTTTTATAGCATTTTTATTAATATTTTTTTTTACTAGTAATGCCTGCGATCAGCGAATTTTATTGTGACTGCGACATTATGGCGGACACAGCGGACATTTTTAACACATTTTTGGGACCATTGTCATTTATATAGCAATCAGTGCTATTTAAATGCACTGATTCATGTGTAAATGACACTGGCAGTGAAGGAGTTAACCACTAGGTGGCGGAGAGGGTTTAAGTGTGTGTGTGTATTTTTTTTTAACTGTAGGGGGCGTGGCTTGGTGTCTGACATCACTGATCGTCTGTCCTGATGACAGGGAACAGACGATTAGTGTCAGTTGCGCTAGGAAGCACGGGGAGAGGTTTGTTTACACAGACCTCTCCTCGTTCTTCAGCTCTGTGACCCGACTGCGGCCACGGTCACAGAGCTCAGGACTGGGTTACGATCGTGCCACCGGCGGCATGCGCGCAACCCACGGCTGGGCTCTTAAAGAGACACATACAGGTACGTGCTTGTGCCCAGCCGTGCCATTCGGCCAACGTATATCGGCGTGAGGCGGTCCTTAAGTGGTTAAGCAAATAAATGTAATACTTTAAGTTGAAGAGTCTGTGTAGATTAAGTCTTCTACAGTATGGTTTACTCTTGTTTCGTTACCAAATATTTAAAGTTGTTTGTAAACCTTTATTTTTTATTTATCTTTTAAATAATAAATATGTTATACTTACCTGCTCTGTGCAATGATTTTGCACAGAGCAATCCCGGTCCTTTTTTTCTAGGGTTCCCTGCCAGGGCTCCTGGCTCCTCCTCTTAGGCAGCATGTTTCAGGATTGAGCCTGCACTCGCCAGTGTCTATGGACACAGTGCAACCAGATGCCAAAAGGGACTTATCGTATGGTGTCCAGCTGTAAGGCCTTTGAATGTCCAATATTCACAATTGCTCAAGGAAAGAGCTGTAATCTCTCTCCTGTTACAAGTGTTACCAGCAATAAATTACAAAAACATCCCCTAGACCAGTGATGGCGAACCTTGGCACCCTGGATGTTTTGGAACTACGTTTCCCATGATGCTCCACTACACTACAGAGTGCATGAGCATCATGGAAAATGTAGTTCCAAAACATCTGGGGTGCCAAGGTTCGCCATCACTGCAATAGACTGTTTATTGGAGCCAGAGTAAACGGACTGTTGCTTGAGTGGCTGGTGGCCTCTGTACCATTTCGTGGAGAACCAGATAGAACGACTAACGACTAAAATGTACTGGAGATTTTAGTAATATGACTAAAACACATCTAAATCTAAAATTGCATTTTAATCAAAAGGCTATGACTAAAACAAAACCAAAATTTGATGTCAAAATTAACACTGATGTCCAGAGGCATTAAAAAAAAAAAGAAGAAAACGTCACATTTGAGTGCAGTCATTTACATAGGATTGTATACGCAAATATGTACAAGTGCCACTGGTGTGCGTAGCCTATTGCATTAGGGTGTGCAACCCAGAGCACAAACACACATGCATGTATATCAGCAGAGCAGTGGACAGTGTCAGTAGAGCAGAGGTTGGTGTCAGTAGGGCAGTGGACAGTGTCAGTAGTTTATTTTTATTATTTTGAAATTATTTTTGACAATATTTAAAAAAAAAATTAGGTGCCCCATTATGGGGCATTTGCGAAATATCAAGGGTCTAAACAGACCCCCTTTTGAGAGGAAGACACTGAGGACAGAGATTACCCAGTCACTTTCTCTGCAGCCTGCATTAAACATAGGTTTATATGCTTCAGTTAAGAATGAAGGCAGGAGCGATCATTACAGATTACTCACTAGGGGTTATTTACGAAAGGCAAATCCATTTTGCACTACAAGTGCAAACTATAATTGCAAAGTGCCCTTGGAAGTGCAGTCACTGTAAATCTGAGGGGTAGATCTGAAATGAGGGGAAGCTCTGCTGATTTTATTATCCAATCATGTGCAAGCTAAAATGCTGTTTTTTATTATCCTTGCAAGTCCCCCTCGGATCTACAGTGACTGCACTTCCAAGTGCACTTTCAGTGCAACTTCAAGTGCACTTTGCACACTGTGTTCATTCAGAAAAGAAAGGCTGGTTAATTAAATATTTACCAGCCCCTTCTCTGCTCCTTAGAGGAGAGGAGGGAAACTGGCAGCACTGCAGGGGGGAGATGGGAAGTAAGGGGAATCGGCACTGCACGGGTGATCAGGCACACCCAACACACGCCTTTGACAAGAGCATATACATGCATTGCAACCCTGCCAGCAAGAAGAGGAAGAAGAATGTTAAGCATGCACAGTATATGCATACACACATTGATGTGCCTGTATATTGGTCTTTACAGTGCGTAACTTGCGGTTTTTTTAACTAAGGATATTTCTGCCAGCGTGATCCTGTGCATAAACATCGGTAAATTATTAATTATGTCTGTTTACAAGAGGCCTAAAACAGGTGAATAGGAATGCAAAAACAGCTTGAAGCAGCTTAGAAGTAGGTAAAGCAAGTCAAAAGGATGTCAGGAACAGATCAGAAATTGGGCTTCAGCTCCACTTTGCTGCATGGAAATACAACCATATGACACCTAGACCAAGCATCATATCTTGTTGTAGCGCCGGTACTCCTGATGAGTACGCACTATGGCTTTAAATTTAGTTTTTGCCCAAAACTGTAGTTGAGTTTTGGGGTTAATTGTTCTAAATTGTGCTTTGGCATCAGTTTGGCTGGGCTGTATTGAGGTTCTGCCTGGTCATAGGTGGGGCTTGCTCCTGTGAGAGGCCCTAGACGCAGTCTGGTTGGATGCATTGGGTACCAATCGCTTCTCGGAGCCAATCAGTGGGCGCGTTTGTCTCACTGTGTATTCCGGGAGAGGGTACTTAAGGTGCTGAAGTCACGAGGTTCAGGGTTCCGGTCCAGAAGTTGCTGCTGACTCTGTGGTCCTGGTCCTCCTGACCAGCCCCCAGAGACCCTCATGGCCTGGGGTGCGGATCCATCAGTTTCCGATTTCAGGAATGGCTAGTTCGAGGCGCAGTAACTGGAAGGAGGATTCTAAGGGGTTCTGGTGCCATCTCGGGTTTGGAGAGGCCCAGCAACTCTACATGCAACCAGGGGAGCACTCTTCAGTAAGAGAGCCACGCACGAGGCTGGCTGCTCGGTAAGAGCCTGGAAGCTGAGCTGCCACGGACATTGATTGAATCCACAATTTCTTACGGTATCACCGGACCGGCTGAAAGATTCTGGTACAGTAAAAAAAGTTCCTACTTTGACCTTCCGGTTACAACTAAGTTTCTCAACCAAGTCTGTGTGAGAGACTTTGCAAAACTAGAATTACTTGTTGGCTGCTAGATTCAAGCTCAAGGATTTATCCAGCATTTAAAGAATCCAGTTGCGAGTGGCTATTCCCTGGATTATGTACAGAGAGAGACTTTTATTGAAGTCAGCAGTTCCAAGCACCTGAGCTAAACTTTATCCTTATACCCTCTATTCCCAAGTTAGAGACTGAGTTTGTTCAACTGTTTTAAGCAAAAAAAAAATCCTAAAAAGGAATTCAGGTGTCGGTCTCTACAGTTACTGGGTCATCAACCCTGGGAACCTCTAGACAAGGACAACGAGTTATGAGCTGGTGGAGGTAATCGGTAAGCCCAGAAAAATGAAGCTGCTCCTTCGGGGGTCAGTGCTACACTGTGCATAGCCAGCAATAGTAAACACCACACTTTGGCTCTCTGGAAGATGCATGTGTTTAAAATGGGTTATTAATTTCATATTGTCAATGACAATTTCGATCAAATGAATGCTTTCTTGGAACATCTAAGGAAAATAAGAGGCAGTGAACTGTCATTCATTAAAGCAGACAGACTGTTTATGCACACATTTCTTGCAGTATAAATATATCCTATTGAGTGCATTAGAACATTAGAGATGGATATTACAGCCTGACACTTTCTTTCATGCACTGAGCAAAATCCTGCTGTGTATTTGCCAGAAGTCAACCTCTCAGTGAATCTTTGGAAACCATGCAGAATTGTTTGTAACATCTCTTGCTGCGTTCAAGAGTGAGTAAATAGCCATCACCATAGCCAATGTTATTAAAGAATTTTTAAGCAGATATCAACACAGCATAAAGCCGGAGAGAGATGGCGGCTATACGCATGCTACTAGGATGTCTGATCCCATTTAGAAGTACTAAAATGCTGAACTTATTGCACAGAATCCCTTTTGAGCAAAACACGAAAAACAACCTTTCCATTAGTCATTGTCACCCCAATTAAAATGTATTATTTTTTTTGCTTTTTAAGCATTTTCAAAAGCATATTATGGGATGTAATTATGTGCATGGAGTTAGTAATAACACAGTAGTTTAGCAGATGACAAGTCTAGATCTTTACAAACCCCACAGGCGATCACTCAATAGAGAACAGCGAACACTATAATTTTCTTACAAAGAGTAAAATGGAAGGGGATTGGAAGTAGAGAGCAAACATACAATGAGCAGCAGAGAATCCATATTGCGCTTTACAGATTTTTATACAGAAGGCTTTTGACCGTAAAACACAGTGGAATCAAAGGTCTTCTGTTCTTATCATCAGATATGTTTTTACAGCATAGCATTTCTTTTATCAAAAATGATTTCCCTAAAATAGCTTTATTTGAGAAATGCTTTCCTATATTAAATAACAATAATATTTCTTAATATTGTTTCTATGTCACCAGAGCTGCATTACAAAAGACAAAACAAAATGACAAAAACAATGATAACAGATGAACCAGGGATTAAGTATATATTTAGTGAATGGTTTTCTGTATACTTAAAAGTCTAATTATGTAACTGTATGAAATGTAGTGCCTTTTTGTTACATGTACAACACCAAAGCAGTAAATAAATACATATGTAAAATCAAGCTGACTTTTATTTAAAAAAAAACAAAAGAAAAAAGTATTAACAAAATCCCGGCAAGCATAAATAAGGCTTAATGCCTGGTATTGCACACTATTACAGGCGATGCACAGTGGCCGCTCCACAGCTTGCGTCCCAGCAGCGCTCCAAGCCTCCTGCGCTAACCGGAAGTGATGTAAGCACACCTTACGCGTTTCCTCATGTGACTTTATCAAAGACGACACTGTACATTTCCCATGATGCTCATACACTCTGCAGTGTAGTTGAGCATCATGGGAAATGTAGTTCCAAAACATCTGGAGTGCCAAGGCTCACCATCACTGGCCTATATTGTTTAAAATCTAGTAATGCACGATGTCATCCTGCTCTGCACATTCTCAGTTGCTCTTTATTCTTGCCACTGTGCCTAAAATCAGAGCCACTAGCGCAGGGGTCTCAAACTGGTGGCCTCCAGCTGTGGCGAAACTACAAGTCCCATGAGGCATTGCAAGGCTGACAGTTACAAGCATGACTTCCACAGGCAGAGGCATTAAGGGACTTGTAGTTTTGCAACAGCTGGAGGGCCACCAGTTTGAGACCATTGAACTAGAGGCTAATCAGCTGACAGCTTTAAGATTTACTGTTACTTAAAGTGGAAGTAAACCCCCCTATCGTTTTCAGCCAAGGAAGCTGCCATCTTTGCCTCTGTTTAATCTTCAACTGCCACAGTGCTGCACATGTGATCCAATATGACACCAGCCATTGGATGGTTTGACTGTTTGGTTGAGAGCACAGCCAATGTGCAGTTAGCATTCACGGCATGCCTTTTTTTTTAGACTGTTAAATCGATGGGTTTACTTCCGCCTTAAGGGGGAAGAAAGCAACTGTAAGAGAATTATTGCAACACGTCCGGGGGAAAACACAGGCAATCGCAGATTCCTATATGCGCCAATGCGCATGTGCGTGCAAGACGGACTGCGCATACGCGCAGGAGCACGTCCCTAGCCTCAATTGCCGCCAGACGGCCTATTTAAAGGGTGCCCTGACTCCCGATTAATGCTGACTGGTCTTTAGCTGTTTCACGATACCCTGAATCCTGTTTGAATCCTGCTTGATACCTGTTGCAAACTCTAACATTCCTGATTACTGGTTCTTGAACCCGGCTTCCTACTGTCCTTGCTACTGCCTAATGTCTTGGCACCTTGCTGCCTGCCTGCTGCTGAATCTAGCTATCCTAGTGACCGCGCTCCAGTTCCCTGCTTGATGCAATGCCTTCTCCGAGTGCCTGTGCTGGCTGCCCTCCATCCCAGCTCCATTGGGTCCAGTGTACCTCTGTCACCAGACTACAGGAATTTCCAGCAAGCCACGTATCCTGAACCTGCAAGCCAGTTGGCGCTCCCCTTTAACCTCGGCTGATCTAGCCAGCATCATTCCAGTTTCTGACCTGATGTTCTGCCTGATTCACTGAGTTTACATCTCATGCCACAAGCTCTGCAAGCAACACTTACAGGCACTCATGTTTCTCCTGACCCTAACCACCATCTGTTCCACTCTCAATGGAGCCTGGGCTGGAGATACAAGAGAGGCCGACCTCGTCACTTTAGCCTCCTACCAGGTACGTGACAGCAACAGGTATGATACAGACTGTGTGTCCCGATAAGTAGTGAGTCATTAGAGGCCAATCTACTGACGGCCCAACAATTTACTGCTGCTGAAGGGGGGGCGGGCGTGGGAAGTGGAATGATGCAGACTGTGCTGAGGGAACACCGATTAGGGAGAGAGAAGAGGAAAGCAGGAGATTTAAAATACACCTGTGATAAACATTATAAACCCTTAATTTCTTTGTAAGTAGGCAAACTTAATATATAAGCAATCAAATAATTATTTTCCCTACTGTAGGTTTTAGGCATCCAAGAGCTTACAAATTGTCCTTAAGGCCCCTTTCACACTGAGGCACTTCTAAACTGCCAGTAAAACACGCTTTTGAAGAGCTTTTCTGAGATTTCCATTCATTTCAATGGAGAGGGGTGTATTTTCACTGTCCTGCCAGAGCACTGTTTTTTTTTTTTTTTTTGTAAAAGCGACTGAAAAGCGCCGCAGTGTGAAATGGGTCTTAAAAAAAGACAGAAAAAAAAAGGAGTTCAGACTTCAATGGGGTTTGGAGATGCACAATATTCAGTAAAGATTTTTTTTCCAGAATTTGTGAACCTCCTGTTGACTGAACTTTGCACATTCTCAATGCTAGGCTTGCTTTAAAGCCAACCACAAACCTAAGGCAAGAAAGCTGTTTTGAATTAATTTGCCTGCTGGTGATGGGTTAGCTATTTACCTTTTTAACTACAGAACATATATTAATAGTTAAAGCATACAAGTTAGAGTGATATAGTGATATTAAAATGATAGCAAGATAATGGTCTAAAAAAAAGTCAGAAATGCTTTTTTTTTTTTTTTAATGTAAAAATATTTTCAATGGATGGCTGTATATAGATATTTTGCTTTAACTGCTCTGTAAGGAGCCAAAAGGTGTTTTGCAAAAGAGATGCCTAAATAACATACAGATTACTTCTCAAATTTTACATCCATTAAATGAAGCTAAAATTGCTGTATCAAGCATTTCCAAATGTATGTAAGTTTATAAATGCATCAATTTTCAAACATTTTAAAACAGGCTAATGGAAATACCAAATATTAGTATAGATATTGCTGTTCTACTTATATATTGGTCATATAAATCTGCTAATATATATATGTCCATAGCCAGATTTAAAGCAAAGGGGAAATAACTGCAAATCATAAAAATACACAAGAAACAGACAGATGCACAGAAGCATTTCTTCAAATCTTTTCTATTTTCAGTTTCTGCTTTTTGGTACAAAGGGAACCTTTTGGTGAGGTATATACCTATATAAATGGTTTCTGCATCAAAGAGGCCTATTCAGTCTAACATTTGTATTTCAGTCTTTCAAGTCATGGTCATATGTAAAAAATAAAATATATGTACAGCTTTGGCCTCATCCCCCAACTCCCCCAACAGAACCAGGGGAAATTTTTATTCCTGGCCAGAGGGCCGGCCATTGTATTGCATAATGGTCACTTTCACTCTCTCCCACTTCCTTCTACCTACTTTCTTTTTATTTATCCCCGTGTTTGTCACATTTTTGTATTTTTTTGTTTGGTGTCCACATTTGTCACAGTGTGATGAGTAGGGTGTGGGTCCTCGGGCCAACTCTGAAAGTCTTGGGAGGGGTTTAACATAGGTCTTCTGGCCTGGGAGCCCCACCAAGTACTTGGGCGGGTCTGTTTCAGCAGAACCTCCAGAGAAAGGGGGACCGCCTGGTTTCGACCAGATGGTCCCATGTGAAGTACCTCAGTCCCCGTCTAAAGCCTAACGCCCCGGGGGATCAGGGTAAGGTCCTTCCCTAGTGGAGGACAGTGTAACACCTGTTGCATGTTTTGTGTTTCACTCTTTATGTGTGTGCACTTTTTTTTGCACTGGGTGGAGTTTCTGGGTGTGTTTCACACGCCACTGGCTTTTCAAAAAAAAAAAAAAAAAAAACAGCCTCCCAGAGATTGGATAAGGTCAGATAATGATTTAAAAGCCAGGTTCTGATTCTCCCACACTATTTCTGGAAAATTCTTCCAGAAGCAGGCAAAAAGCAATTAGCCACCAGATTTAGGGATAAATCTGATTAGACCTAAAAAAGTAAATTACAGCTCAGCTGGCTACAGCAGAGCTATACACTTAAGTTAACCTGCTCAGTGCAGGAGCTCTCCCCGAGTAAGCCCCCATACCTGGAAGTACCGGGTATGTCCCTTTGCTCTTGGAGTCACTAGCTGAGTCAGGTTGCAACAGAAATAAAGCAAAGATTGGTATGTGGGATTAGAGAGGGGGCAGTTTAGTGAACTAGAAGCTTTGGCCTACATTGGCAAATTCCTAATTTATTGCAGTCTCACTGGATAACAGTGCTGTATAAAAAAGTTGAAATAACCAACTTCCTGCCACTGAAATTACATAATATGTTCACAACATTGTAGTTTGCTGTTTCATTCATATTAAAATAACTATACTGGTTAAAAAGCACATACTGTACATTTGTCTATATATATATATATATATATATATATATATATATATATATATATATATATATATATACACACACACACACACACACACACACACATAGTTTGCATGCATTTTGACTCCTAGTACTTTTATTTCAGCAATCACTGCTGTAAAGTTTAAATATTCTACATTTTGCTGTACACAATATTGTTAATCAGCTCATTGAAAAAAAAAGGGTCCTATATATTTAGAGTTCCAGCCCTTCAAAAAATATACAGCGTTGCTTTTTAAGATGTAGCCAGAATTTGAGCTTTTTGCTTCACAAATCTAGGAACACCATCTGTACATTTGTTTATGCTTTGATTCTCTTTATCTAATTAGTCTATGGCTATCGTTCTTTTTTTAGATGTGGTCCTTGGAGGGAAAGCTGAGGATGGAAAGAAATAGGAAATGTGACAGTTCCCTAGAATCCAGTTAAAATGTGTGAATAAGAACATAAAGTATCGTATATCAAACAGAAATGAATATTTTTAACTGTCAACAAATACAAACTTGGCTGCCACCTAAATCCGCACACCTCTTGATTGGTCCCATTGACAGAAGTGAAATACTGGAAATTGCTTTTGGTATGAGCACCTTCCCTATGCATTCAATACCCAGACTGGATTCCCTAGTTTATGGTTGGCAGCAGTCCTGGTACTGCCCAAACATCATCCTAATTGAAAGCACTGAAATGGCACAAAAAGGAAGGGGATGTTCTAACCATTTTGTGCATAAAAAAATTTTTATGTCAGAATATCATTCATTTTTCACATTCATTTAATTGACACATTGGGGATGATGTGCTAAATGATAAAGCACGTTCACTTGGGAAATGGGATTTTTTTTACTTAGCTTAATGAGGTGAATGAGATGAAGTAAAGTGAAAGTTCACTTTGTAAATAATACCCAATCATATGCTATGAACATTTTAAAAAAATTTAATTTTGTTAGCATGTGATCAAATGACTGAAGGCAGTATAGATTAATATATTGATCTAAGCAAATTTTCACTTTGGAAAATTGTAATATAATCCAGTCAAAACATCACAAAATCAGGAATATACTATATTAACTATTCAAATTGCATTGCTGTATGTTTGAATTAAATCACCATTGTATATAAAGAATCACTCCTTTACCTCAAGTGACCTAAAGCCCAGGCAGCCTACATTATATGATCTCTGGCTACTGGAAGCGTTGTGGATGTTTCATGTAAACCACAAAACAAAAAAGGGAAAACCAGGTAACTGGTTCTCAAAAAGAAAAAAAAAAATGGACCTTACAGATACATAATGACACAGTTACTGTAGTCAAAATTATATATATTTTTACATTTCAATTAAAAGCAGCGTAATAAAACCAGACATTTTTTTTCTTCCACTGTGTAAAGTAAGACCTTCCATATAAGAGGACACTTTGGCTTAACAACTTGGTCTTCCCAATACTTCAAGCACATATACGTTATTGCACAGTAAAGTGTCCTCTTCTGTCAATGCCCTTCATGGTGAATGCCACCTCTTCAGGACAGAACAGTAATACAATAATACACTAATTATAATAGAAAAAGACATCCTCAAACTGATTCTAAAGGCCCAAGGTTTTTACCTTAATGCATTCTATGCATTAAGGTAAAAAACCTACTGGGTGTTGCCCTCCCCCAGGGTATTAAAACTTGCTAATATTGTGATCAACTGATAAAATGACCATTTGCATGTAATGCCCCGTACACACCATCGGATTTTCCGACAACAAATGTTGGATGTGAGCTTTTTGGCGGAAAGTATGAACGTGTGTACGTTCCATCGAACATTTGTTGTCAGACTTTCTGCCTCTCTGTGTGTACACAAGTCCGTCGGACAAATGTCCACTCATGCTTGGAATCAAGTACAAGCCGGAAGTGCTCTGTCTTGTAAAACTAGCGTTCGAAAAGGAGATATCACATATGTTTTGTACATCACTACGTTCGTAACTGCCAACATTTGTGTGACCGTGTGTATGCAAGACAAGTTGGAGCCAACATCCTTCGAACAAAAATCCACAGTTTTGTTGTTGGAAAGTCAGATCGTGTGTATGGGGCATAAGAGTCATTAAAGTCACTTTGGTACTGATCTAAAACTGAAAATAATGTTGCTTCCTGTAAACAAAAAAAAAACAATACAAAAAACAGTTCACTGCTGTTTATTCAGTCAAACACTATTCATGAGCAACATTCCCTCAAAGTCTGTACATTACTGTGTCCTGCAGTGAAGTTGAGGCCAGCAGAAAAATCCCTTACAGCATTTGTTACCCACACATATCATATCCCTGATATGTGCCTGCTGTACCATGTATGTGTATGAGAAAGTATCCTGTTCTCTTTGTATTGTTTCCTTTATGAGAAATTCCTGGTGTTCCTGCTAGTCCTCTTGCTTTTGTATTAAAAACTGACCACATTAAGCAGGAGAGCACACCATGGTCCATACCTCCCAACATTTTGAGATGGAAATGCCTACTAAAAAATGTATGTAGGCATAGGACACGCCCCCCTGCCACACCCCCTTAAAGGAGAATTAACCAAAAAAACAAAAGGTTAATTAAATCCACAAGGGCTTTTTTTACCACTACTATTCCTTTATATTTGCTTTTAAAATGTACAAATGCAGCAATTTAGAATTTAGATGAAAGGTTTAGCACTGGGAAACACCTTTTAAAAGATAAAAAGTGCATTTTATATACAACTATATAGATCAGACCAAAATTAGGGACAAATGAGGGGGGAAGAGGGGCATTGCTCCAAATCAGGGACAGTCCCTTGAAATCAGGGACAGTTGGGAGCTATGATGGTCAGTTCTCTAGCTATGCTGGGAAATAAGTGTACTCTCCTCCAATGATTGGATTTGTCCTGACACGCCCCCTCTGCACATCCTTTCATTGGGAAGATCAGTGTGCTGCTGCTTCTTCTTCCCTAGCTCCTATGCAGCTGAGAACAAGGAATGTGATCACTTATAAAAAAAGGGAAAAAAATTAATTATAATGTTTATTTTTTTTTTTTTATATCTATACAAAAATGCTCTGCCTTTAATTTCTGTTTTAAACTGAATGGGTTGTTTTACAGGGTGATCGTTTACAATTACTTTCAGTGTTGTAGGGAAATAAGAGTTTGACACTCTCGGAAGTGTTCATTCCCAACAGACTTTGGGTGAGCAGAGGTGATTTCGCCCAGAATTCTTTTTTTTTTTTTTTTTTTTTTTTTTTTTTTACAGAAAGCGTTTTGCATTATGATATCAACAACAGCATCACTTTAAATTGCCCTTTGAGATGGAAAACGATCTAAATGGTGGCACACCCTGCGAACTAAGATTATGAATCAATCTAACTGAAACTACATAGAAGATGTTTCCTCCTCACTTGTTAGATGACAGTGAACAAAACCATTATTTATTTCTGTCCTCCTCCTCATATGAATCTGTACAGAACACCTGTTTACAAGAAGCGTACATTGCCGCTTGCTGACACTATTTATTTGCTGCAAGGGCAAACCACACTAGTCAACTGTTTACTAAAACTAATCCTCCCTTTGTGGTTTTCCCTCTAACCACAAAGAAGACTCACGCAGCTTAATCCGTAATGTTTAAAGGGTATAATCAACTCATTGAAACCAAAAGTTTGATGAGACTTCCATATCATTAAAAGAACTGTACAGTTATAAGCAGAATAATTACACTTTATGATCAATGCAAGAGAGTTAACAGCTGCCTAACACACAAAGCTATTTCCTGCAAGAGTGTGAGAGGCCAGGGAACTTTATATCTAGAATGCAGCAAGGGTATAGTGATAAAAATAAGCATATGACCAGCAGAATGTCATTTGCTTTCATAGTCACCGAATTCAAAGTAGCATTAGATTTCTGTTTTAATGAACAACGTATCTGAAAGAAAATATAATATTAGACTTTTAAGTGACTGCAATATAGAAAAAAAAAAATCCAGCCAATTGCCAGTTCCAGTAATGGTCATGCATAGGTTACTAGCATTGGTTACAAAGCGTCAGCCATTATTAAAAGGTATGCATACACTACAGGCCATGGTTACAATGGACGTTATGATCTGATTAGGGCCGGTACAAGAAAAGAAAAGGTAATAGTAATCTGAAAAAAAAAAAAAAAAAAATCATTGTCCACAGCTGGGCACAGACAAAGATTTTCTTCTTAACAGCATGGATGGATTGCAGACATTTGTATCCTGGCAGCTGGCACCCGCATCAGTTGATTGCCCGCAGTCACTATTCAGCCTACTTTTTTGTTTCTTCAAAGTTTGATGAGCCAATGGTGTTGGCAGGGCCACCAATGGCTTGAATTTCAACAATGGTATGGTATTCCCCAGCTTTAAATCAGTCACAACTTTGTTCAACTGCATTAAAGTGGTTGTGAACCCACTTTGAAAAAAAAAAAAAAAAAAACTAACACATGCAAGAAAGGTATGATGAGCTAGTATGCATAGCATACTAGCTCATTATGTAATACTCACCTGAGATTGAAGCCCTCGCTGCGGTGCCCGTACACAGCACCGGCCGGTGACATACGTGCCATTGCGCCGATGACATCGGCACATGCAAATACAGGGGATATCACCTAAAACCAGGTACAGGTAAGCCTTATTATAGGTTTAGGAGATATCCTGGGTAGTTACAGGTAAGCCTTATTATGTAGCAAAAAGTGGTCTGTAAGGGTTTACAACCACTTTAAGAACATTGTGTTAACAACAAACAATAACATTCATATATTATTTTATTAATCTAACAATGTTTGTATTGGGCCCTTGACAGGGCCTCTTTTACCATCTGTCCAGAAACCACACCAACTACTAGACATCAACAAACCTCATTAGTGAGTACATACCATAAGGCCTCATACAAACGGGGCATTTTTACTGCCGCTTTTAGCAGCGGCAGACTTTTTTTTTTTTACAGCTTCAAAATGCCTCTTTGTGTTATTCTATGGGGTTGATTTACTAAAGGCAAATCCACTCTGCACTACAAGTGCACTTGTAAGTGCAGTCGCTGTAGATTGCTGTAGATCTAATGGGGAAGCTCTGAAACGAGGGGAAGCTCTGCCAATTTTATCATCCAATCACGTGCAAGCAAAAATGCTGTTTTTTTATTTAACTTGCATGTCCACCTTAGGTCTACAGCGACTGCACTTCCAAGTGCACTTGTAGTGCAAAGTGGATTTGCCTTTAGTAAATTAACTCCATATGTGTCCATGCACACATAGGGGTTGTTTTACTAAAGGCAAATCCACTTTGCACTGCAAGTGCACTTAGGAGTGCAGTCGCAGTAGATCTGAGGGGAAGATCTTAAATGAGGGGAAGCTCTGCTAATTTTATCATCCAATCATGTGCAAGCTAAAATACAGATTTTTTATTTTCCTTACATGTCCCCCTCAGATCTACAGCGACTGCACTTCCAAGTGCCCTTTCAGGGCACTTGTAGTGCAATGTGCATTTACCTTTAGTAAATATCCCCCCATAGGCTTTTAGCAGCTGTAAGTGGCATAGGCGTTTTCAAGCTGTAAAAAACAAAACCAAAAAAAATAGGGTAGGGTCATTATGGAGCAGAAGAGTTAAGCTGTAAAAACGCCTGATGGGGCTAAACGTGTGTTAAAGCTGTATACAGTTGTAGCACCGGTACTCCTGATGAGTATGCGCTATGGCTTCAAATTTAGTTTTTGCCCAAAACTGTCATTGAGTTTTGGGGTTAATTGTTCTAAATTGTGCTTTGGCATCAGAGTGGCTGGGCTGTATTGAGGTTCTGCCTGGTCATAGGTAGGGTTTGTACCTGTGAGAGGCCCTAGAACGCAGTCTGGTTGGACGCATTGGGTACCAATCTCTTCTCAGAGCCAATCAGTGGGCGCGTTTGTCTCGCTGTGTATTCCGGGAGAGGCTACTTAAGGTGCTGAAGTCACATGGTTCGGGGTTCCGGTCCAGAAGTTGCTGCTGACTCTGTGGTCCTGGTCCTCCTGACCAGTCCCCAGAGGCCCTCATGGCCTGGGTGTAGATCCATCCGTTTCTGAGCTTCGGAACTGGCTAGTTCGAGGCGCAGTAACTGGAAGGAGGATTCTAAGGTGTTACAGTGCCGTCTCGGGTTTGGAGAGGCCCAGCAACTCTACATGCAACCAGGGGAGGACTCTTCAGTAAGAGAGCAACGCACAAGGCTGACTGCTCGGTAAGAGCCTGGAAGCTGAGCTGCCATGGACATTGATTGAATCCACAATTTCTTACGGTATCGCCAGACCGGCTGAAAGATTCTGGTACAGTAAGAAAAGTTCCTGTCTTTACCTTCCAGTTACAACCAAGTTTTCAACCAAGTCTGTGTGAGAGACTTTGCAAAGCTAGAATTACTTGTTGGCTGCTAGAGCCAAGCTCAAGGATTTATCCAACCGTAAAGAATCCAGTTGCGAGTGGCTATTCCCTGGATTATGTACAGAGAGACTTTTATTGAAGTCAGCAGTTCCAAGCACCTGAGCTAAACTTTATCCGTATACCCTCTATTCCCAAGTTAGAGACTGAGTTTGTTCAACTGTTTTAAGCAAAATAAAAATCCTAAAAAGGAATTCAGGTGTCGGTCTCTAAAGTTACTGGGTCATCAACCCTGGGAACCCCTAGACAAGGACAACGAGTTACAAGCTGGTGGAGGTAATCGGTAAGCCCAGAAAAATTCAGCCGCTCTTTCGGGGTCAGTGCTACACAGTGTTAAAGTGGTTGTAAACCCTTACAGATCACTTTAACCTACAGGTAAGCCTAGATTAAGGCTTACCTGTAGGTGCAAGAAATATCTCCTTAACCTACACAGTTAAGGATATATTTTCCTAAAAATGGGCACCGATATCTACGGCACATGCGCGCCATAGACAACGGCACAGGCACACTGAGCGTGCCTTTAGTAAAGGCGATTATGCTGTCACTGACTGCTCCTGCTATGCATACTAGCTCATTATGCCTTTGTCCTGCAGGGTGTTTTTTTTTTTATTACAGAGGGTTTACTTCCTCTTTAACCAGTGTCAAGCATTTTTAAGCTGTAGGAATTGAATTTTGTGGAATGGAAAATATAAGAGGGCAGAAAAACGCTGCTAAACACGCAGTAACGCCAATGCAAAATGCTTCTAAAAGCGTGTTTTTAAAGTCACTTTTTCCTGGCGTCGATATTGGCTTTGCAGCTCTTTTTTTTAACTCCCTGTGTACATGAGGCCTTAAAGTTACTGCAACCACACCTTGGGACTAAGTGCCGATTCACACCAGCGTTATGTGGGAACCAGCACAATTCCAGTGTCGGTTCCCGCATCGCATAGAACTTGCAGGCAGTTCACACTGCCCTATGCGAACCGCTGCGGGGGTCAATAGAAAGATAAGGACTGTGAATTTGGATAAGAATCGGATCACATGGGTGTGAACAGCCATTTGATCCGATTCTGGTGCGGACAAAAAAAAAAAAAGTTCATGCACGATTTTGGTCCGAAAGCGATGGAAATTCAGCCATACATTGTGTATGGTGAATTTGCATCGCACATACATTGCATGTGATCTGCACAGTAGTGCCGTGTGAATCGCATGCAATGTTTGACATTGCACAAGTGTGAACTGCCACTTAGTGCTTTATGAACTAAACTGAACTGAACATATTACTTTTTTGTGACTGCTGAGGTTCAAACATTGTGGTACAAAAAAAATACAATATGAATTTTCTTTGGTTGACATGGATAAGTTCATCTGTCAACATCTGTGAGAAAAAAGTAATGCATTAAAAATCAATACTAATGAAATAAACTAACCAATTGTTCAGAAATAAATTGTGCTCCTTCTCCAGGGTAGCACACCTGTTCTCCTAACAAGAAAAAATTAACAGGTACGAGGAATTAATTTGTTCTTCCACACACTATTTTCTCCCTAAGCCTTGGTTCACACTGATGCTACATTGAAATCGTGCTTCTCGACTTGAAGCAGCGTGATTTCAAAGTAGCAAGGTCAGCGCGATTTCAGGTGCTACTTGATAGACATCTTTGTGGCTTCATGCACAGATGTCTATTGAAGCCGCACCTGAAATCAGCAAAAGTAGTGCAGGAACTACTCTTGCAAATTGGTGCGGTGCCGCAAAATCGGTGTCGCACCGTTTGGAACCGTGCAATTGCCTCCAATAGGCTGCGACTTGATCTCTCAAATCGTATGACAAATTGCTCCAATGTCCTAAGCTAAGGCTCGGTTCACACTATAGCGATGTCAGACAACGCATGTGATTCGCACTGCATTGCTGTGCAGATCACATGCGATGTCTGCGCGATGCGAACAATCTGTATGGCTGAATTCGCATCACATTCAGACCATGAGGCCCGATTCACACATATGCATTTTTAGTGCTTTTTGCATTTTGCAGACTTGCACCACAGAACGTGGTCCATACCAAACCATGTTAAATGGACTGTAGTGCAAATCTGCAAAATGCAAAAAGCACTAAAAATGCATACTGTATTTTCTGGCGTATAAGAATACCTTTTACACCGAAATTACACAGCCAAAAAGCAGGGGTCGTCTTATACGCCGAGTGAAGCCCCGCCAGATGGATATCGGTCCGTTGGGTGCTCTGTAAAATTGTAATATGTATACAGTATGTGCCGCTCAACCAATCCCGGCGGGCGATGCACTCTGATGAATACAGAGCCTGCTAAGCCTGCTCAGATTGGGTAACAACCTCTGCCAATCCGAGCAGGCTACATGAGTCAGAGCAGCGCGGGCTGATGTCACAGGCTCTGCCAATCCGAGCAGGCTTTGTATCCATCAACAGATTAGTAAAATACAATGCCTGCCGTGATTGGCTCAGTGGTGCACACTGTCTGCACACTGTATTCTGAAGTGTACCTGGCGCTACTGTAATAACATAGCATCATATACTGTGTACTCTGTGCTCTACATATTAACAAAGCATCCTGTACTGCACATACAGCTCCAGATCTCCCCTAAAATACAGGTATGATTTATGGTGCTTTGGAGAAGATTTATTGTTGCTGCCTACCAATTGTGGGATCTCTGGGACTAGTTCACCAGTTTCCTTTTTCTGATGTTAAGTCTGATTTTTTATTTTTTTTGTTTCTTTCTTGTTTTTTTGTAAATGGTGTTGCCTCTGAAGGGGGGTAGTCTTATATGGCGAGTATAGCCCCAAAACTAAGTTTTCACTGGAAAAATAGGGGGTCGTCTTATACACCCAGTCGTCTTATACGCCGGCAAATACGGTAGGTGTGAATCAGGCCTTATAAAGGACCCTTTTTTTGGTCAGCACCTAAATCGCCAGTGGTTCACACTGCCCTCTGCGCACCGCTGCGGGTGTCAATGCAAAGTTAATGACACCCCCAGATCAGTTTGCGGATCGCAGTGTGAACTGTGAAATGGTGCAGGAATTGGATCGCATGGGTGTGAACACCCATGCGATCCAATTTCACTGCGGACCAAAAAAAGGGTCCTGGACCATTTTGGTCCGAATGCAATGTGAGTTCAGCCATACAATCTGTATGGCTGAATTTGCAACGCACAGACATTGCATGTGATGTCTGACATCGCTATATAGTAGCTGCTTTGTAATCTCTCTGGAGCTAAAACTGGGAGAATGGGAGGACTTACCTGCGCTGCAGCAAATTGTAGCACACTTCAATACATGATGTGCATTGCAGGGTGCTGTTAAAAAATAAAAATAAGAGCAGGAACATGTTCTCTGCAGGGCAATTCAATAACCAACATGGCACGCGGTGGCATATGCCTTACTGTAACTCACCTTAGTGTGACAAGGCCTTAGCTTATAAGACTTTAAGAGCTACTTTTGTATGACTTTAAAGCCCAATTAAGCTTTCAATTTAAATTACCTAAATAATGGATGCTTTGTAAAGAGAACAAGCTGCAGGACACTGAACACATTTTGTTTGGTGCACCTGAAAAGTGAATGACTTTGGGCTCATTCTGACTTTGATGCGAGTTGAGGTCCATTATACAGGCATTCCAAGAAAACACATCAAAGTCGCAGACGTGAAATTGCAGCAAAATTGTGCGACTTTGAAGTTGCGGTAGTGTGAAAGGGGCCTTATAGTGTGCAACCTGGTGTCTGTTATGTATGGGTGGTGGGGGACTGTACCTTGCGCTTTTGTACAATACAGCCGTGGCCAAATGTTTTGAGAATTACACAAATATTACATTTTCCCAAGTCTGCCGCCTCAGTTTTTATGATGGCAATTTGCATATACTCCCTCTATGCATTTTTGATGAAGGCTTCAGGGCGCCCAAAAAGGCCCAGCAAGCACCAGGACCGTCTCCTACAGTTGATTCAGCTGCGGGATTGGGGCACCACCAGTGCAGAGCTTGCTCGGGAATGGCAGCAGGCAAGTGTGAGTGCATATGCACGCACAGTGAGGAGAAGACTTTTGGAGGATGGCCTGGTGTCAAGAGAGAGACAGACTGATATTCTGCAAAAGGTACAGGGATTGGACTGCTGAGGACTGGGGTAAAGTAATTTTCTCTGATGAACCCCCTTTCTGATTGTTTGGGGCAGCCAGAAAAAAACCTTGTCAGGAGAGGAAAAGGTGAGCGCTACCATCAGTCCTTTGTCATGCCAACAGTAAAGCATCCTGAGACCATTCATGTACCATTAACTACCAAGTTCGGGGGACCTATGTCTGCAAAGGGGCACAGTGAGGCATGCAAATGGGCATTGTTGACCCTCTTTTCCACTTACAGTAGCTGCGCATTTCTCACCCTAGGCTTATACTTGAGTCAATAAGTTTTCCCATTTTTTTGGGGGTAAAATTAGGTGACTCGGCTTATATTCGGGTCGGCTTATACTCGAGTATATACGGTACATCTAGGATCTAGAACCAGATTAAAGCAGAATTGTTTTTTTTCAAGTTTGCTAAAAAATCATCTGTTATAACTCAATCCCTATTCTGGTATTGTTTTGTGAAATGTTAAGAAATCCACTTTCCCTGTCATAACCACAAGCTTGCAGTGATAATGTCAGGGCAAAGTGAAAGGGTGCTAGATTATGATGAGCAAAGCAATATGCTGCTGTATAGGAATAAAGGAAGAATGTGGAAGAATGAAGTGATGTCAGGGGGGACCATGCAGTAATGTCAGACAGTGCACGAAAATGCCAAAGCAAATCAAGTTATTGTTTAAAAACAAAGTACTCCCATGGGCAACCGGGGAGAGGGAGCATGTAGAGTACAATGTACTGATGTTGTGAATTCAATATCTACAGTTCAAGCACATAGACATGCTACATTAGTATTTTCAAACAATATACACAATAAAAGGCTCAACATAAATGCTTTAACAGCCAAATCTTAATCTGAACATAACCCTAAATGCCAGATGAAATTTAAACTACGATGGGCATAAATTCATTAATAATATCAGGGCAATAAATTAAATCATAAGCATACTAGTGACTAAAATACAATCAGGTTTAAAAAAAGCATGCATTAACCACCTCCTGACTGGCCATTGTGTTCAAATGGCTACATTAGGAGCTCTGAAGCTTTGAGAGGTCATTTATAAATCTTCTCATCCTTGGGTCAGAAATTAGATGGAGGAAATCACAGGGATGGTGCGGGTGACCCAACTGACCAACAGCGGGGGGGGGGGGGGTGCTTATTTGCAAAAAGAAAACACCAGCGGCCACTGGGCTTGAGGTATTGCTGATGATGGATGGAATCCTTTTTAAGGTCTGGGAGGTTCTGGAGATTTCTTATGTAGCATATTTCCATGGTTTAAACAAGTTGGGATGTGGATTTTCATGGCTATTTTGCTTATACTTTTTAGTTACAGTGCAGTGAAATTGCTTATGTGCCTGAGCTTCAGAATATGTAAAGCTACATTTCCTGCAGAAAAAAAGCCCATTTTGCTGATGAAACATCCTTTCCAAGAAATAAAGACCCTCACACATTTTTAAGGGAAAGGAGCTCCTGCTACAAGATCAGGGACTCTCTGGACATGGGTGTGTTTGCTCAATAGCCTAACTGTAAACTACCTTGATGAACTGATGATAGACTAATAGTTATTCAGGATTGGACAAAAAGGGGGGGAGTCTAGCAAGTGGGCCTGACTCAGTTATGTTTTAGGGAATCCATTTTGTATTTTATATACGCGTAGAGTTCTCCTTTAAAATTGCCTTTGCCTTAACAGACATTTTCATATGGGAACATAAAGATAACATTCAGGATTTCTCTCTCTTAACAATACAAAAATCTTTGTAAGCTATGAAATAAGCATGTTCCTGCAACCAACCATCTGGTGTGTGTGTGTGTTCGTGTTCTCCTCCTGTATACACAGTGACGGGCACCCCTTTTTTTTTTTAAACACCAGCTTCTACTTTAACAGGACTCCTAATATGCATATTTCTTTCAAAGTTAGTGAAAGTTCAGTATGAGAGACAGTTGATTAGCATTTCCAGAATGAAGTTAGCAATTGCATGTCCCATATTTTTTGTCACGCTTCTTCAAGATCTGAAATCTTGAATTTTGACAAGAGTTGCTTAAAAATTGTCTGATGTGATGGCATCTCAGTGATGAAGAAACCAGGTTAGTCTTTCACTGTATTTCAGGTGGCAGATCCAAAGCTTGGAGAAACCAACCTTACAGATGGGGTTTGGAGGAAAATCTTTAGAGTTACGTCTTAAGCCTTTTCTGGTTTCCCCCGTTTCCTCTTGTGAATGTCCTCTGAGCCTTCTTTGTGTGATGGGGACACAGCAGAGGTTTCTATTTAATCATCTCAGTTGCCTCGGTTTACTCTTGGTGGTGGTGTTGGTTGCCAGTAGAAACCAATGTTTCTTTATCTAGACAGTTCTCAGATCTAATTTGAGTCTAAAGTTGTGTTCACCAAAAAAAAGGGATGATGTAGTGTCTCTATGAGGGTGATATATTTCTGTTTTAAGCTAGAAAGCTCTTTTTGCTGAAATCGCAAGCTGTCTGCGCTGTTACTGTAACAGATTCTAATGAGGTATATGTCACGATGTTTAAAGCATTTATTCAACATTCAAACATATTTTATATCAACTTTGAAATTTTTCTCCACAAGTCATGTTCCAGCGAATAAAGCCACTTTTTTAGTTTTGTATATAGTTGGAAAGGGTTAGATCTTAGTCATGTTTTAATAGTGCTCTTTCCCCTCACATCCACAAATGGCTGGTACCCACACACATACGTGATGAAAAACTCCACAACATACTGTAGATAGCAATGGAAACATTACATTTTGTGGATGGCTAGTTAACAATCCTTTGTTTTTTTTGAGTGTGCAAATGTTGTCTAGAGCTAGATTCGAATTTAAGCAACCTTGTTAAAATGAACATCTATTTTCAGAAACATGTTGCGGCTCTGGCTTTTTCTATTATTCCAGAATTATTTTAATAGTATTAACATGAACTGAAAATGTGAACTTTTTTTTTCGAGCTTTCCAATTTCCTTAAATGGACTTTGGTTTCTTCATCTTCTGCATATTGATTAGGCCTTCTGTGTGCTGAAGCATAAAATCCTTGAATAAATGGCTATATGAGGCTGTGCCCCGGTAAATACTAATTGATTCTGAGTCAGCTTGTACCCACATATGCGCATGCAGCATTTCTCCCCAAACCCAAAAGTATTGGATTTCTGCCTCTATGTGCATGTGTGGCTCCCTGGATGCAGAAAAGTGCCAGAGATTTTACGCTTTAGCATGCAGAGGCTTCTAAGGCCTCATGCACACTAGGTTCTTCTGAACATCTTTCTAATGAGAAGAGAATAGCAGCATTAAAAACGTCAGGCTTTTTTCTGCCCAAATGCTCCTGTCCTGTATGTGATTTTTGATGTTTTCATATTTCTGCCCCTAAACACCAGTGCTTCTAAATGCCTGAAAATGCCAATGTGTGCATGGACACATAGGCTAACAGAGGGGCATTTCAGAGCAGAAAAAAAAACATCAAACACTTGTAAAATGGGTGTTTGACAGCTGCAGTGTCCCGGAGGCCAAAATGTGCATGAGGCCTTATGCCGCGTACACACGGACAGACTTTCCGACGGCAAATGTGCGATAGGAGCTTGTTGTCGGAAATTCAGACTGTGTGTAGGCTCTATCGGACAGTTTCCATCGGAATTTCCGTTGCACAAAATTTGAAATCTGGTTCTCAAATTTTCCGACAACAAAATCCGTTCTCGTACATTCCGATCGTGTGTAGACAATTCCGTCACAAAGTGCCACGCATGCTCAGAATCAAGCAGAAGAGAAGCACTGGCTATTGAACTTCATTTTTATCGGCTCGTCGTACGTGTTATATGTCAGCGTGTTCTTGACGTTCGGAATTTCTGACCAACTTTGTGTGACCGTGTGTATGCAAGACAAGTTTGAGCCAACATCCGTTGGAAAAAAAACATGGGATTTTGTTGTCGGAATGTCCAATTGTGTGTACGTGGCATTATAGATCTGATTTCAGAAGCTTGATTGTGTCCTACAAAGAAAAAAAAGTGGCTTTTGATTAGTTTGAAATCTCCCTTGTGTTCTTTGCCTTCTGGCTCATCACTGTCACAAAAAAGGAGGAGCCAACTGAAAATGCAGAGACCATAGCAAGCTCTTGGACTTGTAGAAGTGACAATTATTTAAAGCGAAACTTCACTCTCTCAATCAGCATTGACTATTACTGCTAGCATTAGTATATCGATAAGAAAGTATATTATATTTACTTGTTTTAAACTTTTTTCTACATTTCTTCAGTTAGTATCTGGTTTCCAAGCCTAGTGTCAAGGAAATCATGTGCATAATCGTACAGAAAGACATGCAAGGAGATGTGTACTTGCCAATAAGCCCCCGTACACATGGTCGGAAAATGTCCGATCGGACCGTGTTGTCGGAAAATCCGCCTGTGTGTGGGCTCCATCTGACTTTTTTTTGCTCTCAAATTTTCCAACAACAAAATCCGATCTGACTTTTTCGATCATGTGTAGAGAATTCCGACGGACAAAGTGCCACGCATGCTCAGATCAAATTACGAGACCAAAGCTATTGGCTACTAGCCTCTACGTAGTTTCGTTGTACGGAACGAACGTCACCACGTTCAGAATGATCTGATTTTCCAACAACTTTGTCCAACCGTGTGTATGCAACACCAGTATCGGACAAAATCAGTCGGAAAAAATCTGACAGATTTTGTGGTCGGAATTTCCGACCCTGTGTACGGGGGCTAAGAATTGTCAAGTGACAGCTAGAAGTTACGCAAATCACACACATGCGCATAGGAATTTTCGAGTGACAAATAGACATTTCTGACTTGCTAACGTATTCCGCGCATGTGCGCATTAACGTGAACATGCGTGAGTACTTGGCACCCTCTTGCCTATTTAAACTGGCTCCATAGACCAGAAGTTTGCGGAGTGGTTGTCTGTGACCCAATTCTGTGCTTGTTCCTGTGTATACCCGGCCTGTTTGACTCTGCTCGTTCCTGATACCCGATGGCTGACCCAGCTTGTGACCTGACTCTACCTTCTGCCTACTGTTCCGGTACCTTCTCTGCTCGCTTGATACTGACCCTGGCCTGCCCTGACTCTTCTCTCTGGATCCGATTCTGTAACTCTGCTGCTTGGCTGTTACTAACTTCTGCCTGCCTGACCACCCGAGACCCTGCATCCGCATACTCTCCAGCTTAACTGTTGTCTGCTGTCCTGCAACTGTGGACCTGCATCTGCCAGTCCCCCCAGGCTGTCTGCTGTTCTGCACCTGTTGGTGTGTATCCGCATCGGCCAGTTCACCAACCTGCCCGCTGCTTGGCACCTGCTGCAAGTATCTTCTCTCCAGGATCTCCTACCAGGCACACGTGCCACTCCGTGCCCTATTATATCCTGTCACCATCTTTAGGAGAAACAGAACAGGAGGTGTAAGGGAAAACCCTCCTGTCAGCTCAACCTCAACCAGGTACGTGACACCTAGGCAAATGATGTCATACATCCCAGGTGTCTTCAAGAGGGGAGGAGGGGTTTTCTCAGCCAAGCACACCTTGATGCCTGCATGTATGAAGCTAATGGCAGATGGTTTCCAAGAAGTAATGCTACATGAATCATCTGCCCTTACTCAAGATGGCCACAACCAGAAATGCTAGGGGGCGTTTTTCAAAGTGATTTCTTAGCAAACTAAAGCTGGATGAATGGGTGAGTTTGCTTTAAATATTAAACATGAAGTAAATAACATTTGTGGTGCTCAGATGCAGTGTAGTTCTGATTTAAAGTGGATATAATCGTCAGACATGAAAAATTATCAAAGCACATCCCTCTATAGTGCGTACTAACCTGAATCCAAAGCACCAAGTCTGGTCCCTTTTTGATTTTTCCTCTCTCTTACTGACTCCTAATAGATTAAGCTGACACCTCAGCCACCCAAAAAACAGCCTGCCCCACCTCCAGTACATATCCACAGCTCCATGTTTGGAGTTTGTGAGGAGAGAGTGTGCACTGCAGTGTGTGATGTCAGATCCCCACAACCTGCTTTATGCTGTCGAGAGATGTGGCGTAAAATGTGTGTTTTAGAATACTGTAGAGGATTGATGGATACAGATAAACAGGTACAACGTATGTAGGAAGATTTGTTTAATCTCTGTGTATCACCTGAGGTCACCTAACTGAGTATATGTATACTGTAAGTTTACAACCACTTTAAGCACTTTCTCAAGACAGGCATGTCAGAGTGGCTTAGTATAAGGCTAGCCTGCTGGTCGAAAAAAAAAAAAAAGAGCCGATTCCTCGTCCACACACTCAATGTGGATAGGGGAATCCTTCCCGCTGAGACTTCATATTCTGACAGTGGGGAGCCTTCCACCAGCCTCCCCATACAAGAATTGAAACCGGACGAATTTTCGATCCACGTATGGCCACCTTAACAGTCAGCAAGTATTTTTTGCACAAATGACACACCACTTACAGAACCTGCAAAACATGATTTTGGGTTTTGAAACAGTGTCTTGCCGTAGCTTTACATATATATTATAAGTATAGATAGAATAAACTACTCGTCAAGCCTCTTATCTTCTCCTGTCATTATACATACTTCAAAAGGTGGCCTCCCACTCAACAGATCTGGCATTTGCAACAGTCTGAGTTGGTCTTCATGGATGATTTACAGTGTGCCTCTTCTACCTGGGTTCAGATTAAAACCATACTCCAGATGCCTACATATCATTTTCCTGATCAAGCCAGCAGATTTAGACAAATGTTACAGAGTTTTGGGATACTTCCATTAACTAGAAGTTGTTTTATTATGCAAGGCCCAAACTCCACCAGGGATAATATGGGAATATAAATGTAGCCTAATGACTCTCTGCATGCCTTAGCTTGGGAACACAGGACCTGCTGATTTTACCATTTAAACTTCAGATGTTGAAGCACCCAGAAGATTGCAACTGACCTACAAATCACACCAGGAGCAACTTCTGGTGTGGGGCAAAATTTGTTGCTTTTATGAAAGCCAATTCTTAACTTTTGGTGCATCCCACCAACAGGATGCCATGTAACTTCCACTTTCCCAGAGAGGTGATGAGTGGCATTTATTTATTTTTTATTCTATTTCAATTGAAAGTGTTTCAGTTTGACAACATATTATATGGTTTTGGTTAATCTAAAGGAAAATTGTACAATACAATGTGTATAATGTGTAGCCAGCTTAAGGCTGTCAATTCACGGCCAGGCGGCGCAGCTCTCGTGGCGGGAGGGCGTCATAGGGACATCCTCCCCTTCCCAGCCCTCCAGGGAGCACGCACGTGTCGCTGGCAGCGCGCATGCTCGCCGTGTCACTGGGCACCCGATGTGTGTACCCGGCACCCGCGATTGCCTGGGAATACAGCAGGACCGTGGATCTGTGTGTGTAAACACACGGTCCTGTCAGAGGAGAGGAGACTGATGGTGTGTTCTCAGTACAGAGAAACACTGATCGGTCTTCTCCCTTTGTGAATCCCCTACCCCTTCAGCACCCCCTAGTGTTAACCCCTTCCCTGCCAGTCACATTTATACAGTAATCAATGCATTTTTATAGCACGGATCGCTGTATAAATGTGAATGGTCCCAAAAATGTGTCAAAAGTGTCCGATATGTCCGCCGCAATATCGCAGTCACGATAAACATTGCAGATCGCCGCCATTACTAGATAAAAAAATAATAATAAAAATGCTATAAATCTATCCTCTATTTTGTAGGCGCTATAACTTTTGTGCAAACCAATCAATATACGCTTATTGCAATTTTTTTTACCAAAAATATGTAGAAGAATATGTATCGGCCTAAACTGAGGAAAAAAAAAATTTTATATATATTTTTTGGGGGATATTTAGTATAGCAAAAAGTAAAAAATAGTTTTTTTTTTAAACTTGTCCCTTTTCTTTTGTTTATAGCACAAAAAATAAAAAACGCAGAGGTAATCAAATACCACCAAAAGAAAGCTCTATTTGTGGGGACAGTGTTGTATGACCTCGCAATTGTCAAAGTGCGACAGCACTGAAAGCTGAAAAATGGCTTGGGCAGGAAGGGGGTGAAATGCACTGTATTGAGGTGGTTAAAAAATAAAAATAACAAACATGTCATACTTGCCTCCACTGTGCAGTTAGTTTTGCACAGAGTGGCCCCGAACCTCCTCTTCTGGGGTCCGTCAGCAGCGCTGGTGGCTCCTCCTCGCATCGAGTGTCCACGTTGGAGAAGCGATCTCCTTGGTGGACACCTGTACGGGCGCGTTCCCGAGTCCTGCATCTGGGTCCATTCACACAGAATGCAGGACTCGGCCCTGCCCCGTCATTGGATTTGATTGACAGATCCCAGCTACAGATGGTGTATTCGTTCCCGGCCAGAGAGAGATCGGTGTCAGGTAAGTAAAACAGGGGGGGGGGGGGGGGGGGGGCTGGGGGGCTGCAGCACTATAGAAGTTTTTTCAACTCAATGCATAGAATGCATTAAGGTGAAAAACAATGAGGGTTTACAACCCCTTTAAATCACAATCTGCCTATACTTTTTGTAGTCTTATCTCGGATGTTATGTTCTTTTAGTGGATTTACAATGTCCATTGTTCATTCACTTGTCCATTCACTTCAAATGTTAGGCTAATCTCAGCAGAGAGCTGAGGAGTTAGGAGGCATACGTATTCTTTGGCATATCACCATTACATGGCAATAGTAATATGGTGCGGGTATTAATATTGGCAACATGTTTACCATTAAAAATACCAATAACTGTATAGAAAAGTAATGTAGAAAGGAAAATACCCAAGAGAACATAAAAAAGTGCCTATCAAAGATCGCATAGGGAAAATAAAATTAAAATTATCAATAAAGTGAACAGCTGTCTCCTTTTTGCAACGAAGTAAGCCGGCTTAAATAACAGGCATTAATAAACGGCTTCAACTCTGCAGAGTTGCAAAGTTTGAAATATTCAGTACACAAGGGAGGCAGAAAAACATGAAAGGCCAAATGTTTCTAGAGTTATTCCTTCCATGTTATGGCCTGGCTGTCTCTCCAGTAATTACAAGACTATGATATACATCCCAGCTTTATTTCAAGCTTTTGTAGACTGCAAATATGTAAAGCTTCAAACAGTTCAGGAGTGATTTGATTAGGAGCCACATGAAGCATCACTTTTAATATGGTCATTCACAGAGCCAACTCCACCAATATGTTCAAGTATTTCTGACAATGCAATTTCATTGTGCAATAATAGTACACAACAGTTATTTGGGTAGTGAAATATGCTAGAATTTGTACTACTGCAGATCTTCAAAATTTAGTCCATTCAGTGCAGGCCAAACATCTTATATAGTAGCAGAATTTCTACCACTAGTATATATGCTTTCTATCTGTCACTGGTTGTTAAGGAAGTGGTGGGTGCTAGCGCCCACCACGTCCTTGGCAACTAGTGACGACACCAAGCTGCAATCATTCTCTGGCCATAAAAAAAAAGGGTGGGGATAGTGTGACATTACTGACTGACTAAATATGCCACATTGCCATAACTGGTTAATGACGCCACCTGGGTGACCCTGCCACTTTGTGATTGATGTGGATTTACATAGCTGGATGGCATAATTGATGATGGATGAACATGGAATTTTGTTTTAATAAAGGACTTGCCAAAAACTGTGTAAGTGTGTATATTTACCACAAAATATCAGTCACAAATGTTCTGAAGACGACGTAATGACGAAACGCGTTACTGCGTGACTACGCAGCTTTTCCACTCTGTCAAACAGCTTGTGCTTCGTGCCGGGCATCACAACGGTCAGGTTATCCAGGAAGTGGTGAGAGAGCACAGGCTGTTTTGTGCAGCAGCAACAGAATTACACTGAATCAATGCTTGTTTGGAATTTCTTGTAAGCATATTTCATCATGGGGGGAAGTTGGAAATAAAATTTAAACAGGATTACGCTATGTAGTTTGTTCCTCTTTATTTCATGTTATGCCAGTGCGGTTTTGATGAGGATTCTTCATTCTGAGTTCACATCTGCCAATTAAGGTGATTGGAGATACAAGGTTTAATTTAATTGTTCTTATGGTGAGTTTATTACCATAGGAGAGATAAGTTCACGTGGTGTAGCGGTGATGGAATTTCAAGATCTCATCTAATCTAGTATCACCTCTGAGTGGATGCATGTTACATAATTTCTTCTTTTGAACTTTATGATTTATGCACATTGAACTATTTTTGTATATTTTTTTCACTCCTCAGTAGATGCATGGTACATCATTCATCTTTATGAACTCTATGTTTAATGCATATTGAATTAATTTAGCACATGAATGAGTAGGGGGAGAAGCCAGTATTTGGGTACTCCCTTATTGTTAAAGAGGGCTTCCAGATACTGAAAAGACCCTCATCTGCAGACCTCCACAACCATTGGGCCAGAGTGGTGGGAAAGAGGGCAAGGTGCTTTTCCAGGGGGTTCCCTCTTGAAAAAGGTACCCCCACCAAGCGCCCATGTTGAGGGCATATTGCCTGGTGTAGTTCAGGATGGAGGGGGGGGCATGCTTGAATAAGGGTCTGCCATGGATTTTGCATAGGGTTCTCTTGACATTCATACCAGACCCTCATCAAGGCTAAGGTTTTGTTATGCATCTTCAGGGGCAACCCCACACAATTTTATTGTGGGAGCCCTTATTAACAAATACATCAGACTCTCATCTAGGAGAAGTGTCTGGTATACATGAAGGGAGCCCCCAGCCATTTGTTTACAAACAGATGTAAAGCAGCAAAAGCTACCATTTGCTAGCAATTTATACTGCATTTTTTTTTCTTTGTAAGTATCAGTTTTGCTGTAGGTTTTATATATCGTACAGATGTACAACTTCGGAGGCAGGTTAAGAGCATTCTCCAGAAATGTTATTTGAAGATATTTTGCAATTTATTTTAATGTTGATCCTTATGCCTCGTACACACGGTCGGAATTTCCGATGGAAACAGTCCGATGGGAGCTTTTCATCGGATTTTCCAACCGTGTGTATGCCCATCGGTCTTTTTCTGTCGGAAATTTCCGATGGACTTTGGATTGAGAACCTGTTCCTAATTTTTCCGACGGAAAACCTTTCTATCGGATTTTCCGATCGTGTGTATGCAATTCTGACGCATGCTCGGAAACAATTCGACGCATGCTCAGAAGCATTAAACTTCCCTTTTATAGCGCAGTCGTGTTTTATGCCGTGGTGTTATTGACCGTCGGAATATGGTGTGACTGTGTGTAGGCAAGACAGTTTGAGCATAATTCCGTCGGAATTCCGACGGGAAAACCATCAGAGCTTTTTCTGACGAGAATTCCGACCGTGTGTACACGGCATTAAGCATTAAATTTGCTGTTCGCCAGCAAATGGGACTTTTTCAGCGTTTTGCTTTGGTACATTTCCCCCCAAGACAAGGCCCAGATCCCATTCCATTTGTTTGATAATCTCTTGCCTATTAGCCGAAAAAAATGGACATTATTTTTTATTTTATTTTTTTTAACAGCCAGCTCCTGTTGACTTCAGTGGGGTTTGGATAGCAGGGAACGATGCTAACTGATAACAGGCCAGAGGCAAAGAGCACTGGGAGTTTTCAGCCTACAATATTTCTGGCTGGGTGAACAGCTAGTTTTATTGCACTTGTCGGAGAGGTATACATAAAAAAAAAACTTTTAGTTGTTAATTTTATATAAATAAGTGAAATGTATTGCTAGCATTTACATACACATTATTAATGGTTTTCTGCTATTCCTGTAGAGTGCCTCCAAGAGCAGGATACACATGGCAGGGGAGAACATCAACAATTACATTTAATCTTACATCTGCAAGTATCCTATAATGGGCAAGAAAATACAATGTTTTACTGTTGAAACTGAGTACTAATAGAAGTACATAGAACCAAGGTTAACAGAAGCTGCAATGGTCACAAAGCCAGTAAGCTTTTGGAAGGGCCAAGAAATACATGTTGGAAATGAAGATATTTGATAACAGACAGGCATCCAAGTTTAGTTGTACTAAATGAACAAATGGCAAAGGATAGTAAGAATTAAATATGAAGGAAGACAGATTTAAACACAGATACTGCATTTCCAGACTCATTGCTAATTACTATGCAGAGCACTCAGAATGGCACCTCATGCTTAAACAACCAGTATGAAGATGAAACTGGAAAGCATCTGATCACCAAATAAAGAAGTCCAAAGGCTATTAAATATAGAGGACCCCATTTATTTCACAGATACAGTATAACTCACTAAAAATACTTCAATAAAGCAGTATTAAACTCAAAATCAAACCATAATATATTTCAGTTTATTAGTATTAGATAAATAAATAAAAAATAAAATAAATAAATAAATAAAAAACGGATAACTGTAAGCAGCACTGCTAGGGTTAAATGGTTTGTCACATCTCTGTAACCGACACATTCTGCTGGAGAGCTTGTTTAACAGACTTACTGGCTATATCATCAGATGAAATTAGAAGGAAGAAAGCCTAAAAAAGAAAATGAATGTTGCCATCACATCGAAGAAATGGTCAGCTGCAATAGAATACATGCTTTTAGGGTTAATACGAATTTAAAAAGGAGAAGTATAGCCAAAGCTATTTTGGCTATACTTCTCCATACGGATCACTGGAGTGTAGTTCTTTATGCACTCCTGTGACCCATTTTCAATGGAAGCTGACAAGCCGCTGAGAGCCTGAGCCAGCCTCTTCCGCCCCCACCACAGCTCAGAGCGCTGGAGGGGAAGAGCAGAGAGCCGGTGACTGCCAGTCACTACTTTCTGTTCAGTATGAAGGGGGAGTGGTGTTTGATCATCTGCAGCCATCTAGGCGGGTATGATTTTTGCTACTCCCATACTTCTCTTTTAAAAGGTACTGTATGTGTATAGACCAGAGAAGGGATACATCCCCTGTCAGTTCATAACCTGATGTCTGTGTCCCATTGGGGAAATTTCCCTTAGCTTTCTGTCCTGGAAATGTACCTTGAAGTGAGAGGAAATCAAAACAAAGGGGAATTCCAATCAAGGACAGTTGTCACTGGAACAATGGTCTTGATTGCAAGATGTCCCCTAACCTTTTTTCTGGCATCAACTTATATCTTCTCAACTTTTTTTCCTCATCCCTTTCTGTCTCTATAACAATGGTCACAAGGGTGAACCTATCAAATATTTTACAGGAGTTCTAAATCTTCTTTACTAAAGAAAAAGCTTTGGCTAGATCACCCAAACCCCCCTGTTCTCACCACAGTCCCTGCCACAAACCTCCATCCTATCCCCATCCCCAATATTGCCCATTATGGAGTGGGCACATTTTAGCTATATATAATTTTTAAGGGATGTCCAACCTAAATGTTGGATTTTGTCAAACAGGCTTTTATATCCGAGACATTTATGGACTGCTGTAAGCCCCTGTGAGCTGCTCAATATCTATTTCTAAAATAGCAAAGCTTGCAGCATGCATAGTTATCTGTTATACCATTGAGTGCCATTAGGTTTAGGAAAAATTTATATTTTAAAGCTTATGTATACAAATGTGGATTGGCTTGCATTATATTAATCATAGTCCCCATCCTGTACTCAAACAAGATACAAAGAAACTAATGCAGGACACAATCTACACTAATGAAAAAATAAACAATCAAATTAGTTACCGATAGCCCTCCCTCCTGATAGATAAACCTTTCATGACTAAGCCTATTTCTGACATTTGGTGCTTACAAGTTTAAATCCGTATTTTTTGCTAGAAAATTATTTAGAACCCCCAAACATTATATATATATATATTTTTAGCAGAGAATCTAGAGAATAAAATGGTGATTGTTGCAATATTTTATGTCACACTGTATTTGTGCAGCAGTGTTTTAAGCGTAACTTTTTGTGAAAAAGATACTTTCATGAATTAAAAAAAAAAAAAAAAAAACAGTAAAGTTAGCCCAATTTTTTTGTATAGTGTGAAATATGATGTTACGCCGAGTAAATAGATACCAAACATGTCACGCTTTATAATTGCACGCACTCGTGGAATGGTGACAAACTACAGTACCTAAAAATCTCCATAGGCGACGCTTTAAAAATGTTTTATGTTTACCAGGTTAGAGTTACGGAGGAGGTCTAGTGCTAGAATTATTGCTCTTGCTCTGATGATCGTGGCGATACCTCACATGTGTGATTTGAACATGGTTTACATATGCGGGCGCGACTTCCGTATGCGTTTTCTTTGCTGCGCAAGCTCACGGAGGCGGTTTAATTTTTTTTTCTTATCTATTTTATTTTAGATAATTAAATTGTGTTTTTTTTTAATAAAAAAATGTGATCACTTTTATTGCTGTCACAAGGAATGTAAACATCCCTTGTGACAGTAATAGGTGGTGACAGGTATTCTTTATGGAGGGATCAGGGGTCTAAAAGACCCCAAATCCTTCCTTTGCACTTCAAAGTATTCAAATCACTGAAAACGGTGTATCTGAATACCGTATATATTTTTTAAATCCGGCGCCATTGGCAGCCAAGTAAACAGGAAGTGACGTTGTGACGTTGCTTCCGTGTTTACATCCAGGAGACTGGAACCAAGCCGTTTGGCTTTTAGCCGCATCGGTTGTTATACCTGGATAGCCAATCGCTCGCTCTAAACAACGGTACCGGGATGATGCCTGCAGCTGCGGGTATCATCCCGGTATAACCCCCCGAATGCTGAGTATGCATATCTGCGTACCCTCGGCGGGAAAGGGATAAACAGAGTATTAGGAGTATTGATTTTAGTAGAAATGCTAATTAAATATATTTTTTGAATTCATAAATGCTTGGTCATGTATAGGTAAAAACAAAAAAAAAAAACACTTTGCAATACAAGATTGTACACAGCTCAAATGTAAAAGACACAGGCTGGCTACTGGTGCCACTGAAAAAGGGATTGCCCTTTGTGAGACTGTCAAAGAGCTACCCATGGAGTTAAAGCTTTGTGTTTTTCATAGATAAGCATAAACCCTCTCAGATAGAAATCACATTGACTTTACAGTTCAAGTTGCCAAGCAGCATCTGCCTTCCTCGTGTGGTGTTCACAAACAAAGTGACAACCTAGTAAATAGCAGCAATGAAAGATGAGACCAGTTAAAGACCACCCCACTGCTGGAGAAAGAAAGCAGATTCATGGTTGCCAGAAGCCCTCAGCTATAGGGGAGATATATGTTTGCCAGAAAGCAGACAGGTAATGGAGGCCAGATGTTACACTGCGGTATAGCGAAAACAGACTTTTAGGATGAATTTGTGAAAGAGCTCAGCATTTTTAGAATAGAAGGTAAAGTCTGCATAGACATTATTCTATTATCTTTGAAAAGAGAAGTAGGGCCAAATGTCTTCTCCTACTTCGCCCTGCTTCTCCTGGGGATCACAGGAGTGCACTTTGTTCTGCACTCCTGGGACCCATAGTAAGCCATTTCAGGCTCTGGAGAGATCCTGACTTTAAAGTCAGGATCCACCCAGATGCCTGGGCCGGCATCCGGCTCAGCCTCTCAGTGATCCATGGAGAGACTGAGCCAGCAGCTCCAGCCCCCTCCACAGCCTGGACTTTCAGTGAGCACTGAAGGGACAGAGCAGAGAGCCGGTGACTGACCTGTGCACTGAAGCTTTCTATTGTGTATCTTTTCATTCTTTGTAAAAGCCGGATAATTCCATTTTTTCCATAGATCTTGGTATTGTCAGTGGCAATGTATTAGCAGCTGGTCCTATGGCTGCTACATTGCCCACTACCAGGGCATCTGCACCAAGATTTGCTTTTGGGAAGCAGTTCACGTCCTCAATTTTCCTCCCCCAGCTGCCACCCATACATTTTTTTAAAGCAGCTTGTGGGGTGGCTACATCTTCTTGATTTACAGCTCCACCTGCCTTGCTATCCCACCCCACGGAACCACAAAAACGCTAATCCGTTTTGTGTGTCCAAGAGAACATAGAGAAAACTTAATGTAGTGACATTTGTAGAACACGTCAGAGGTTTCCTGCTTGCTCTGCCCACCAAGCTCACAGTGCAGTATGATACAAAAGAAAGGATATCATATGACCAATGGTGTAAAAGGGAAAAAAAAAAGGAGTATATATTGTAAGATGTTCTTGGGTATTGTTTGGTAAATTCAGGATCATGTAACCAGTTTGCATATACTTTTTTATAAATGTAAATGGTTTACCTGTGTCTATGTGTCTTAGCTTTTTTTGTATCAATACATGGCTTGTATTGTACTAAATATCTGGTTGCTGTTTATTATACATGAAACGTGTTTTTGATTATATACAGTATCTCACAAAAGTGAGTACACCCCTCACATTTTTTGTAAATAATTTATTATACCTTTTCATGTGACAACACTGAAGAAATTACACTTTGCTACAATGTAAAGTAGTGAGTGTACAGCTTGTATAACAGTGTAAATTTGCTGTCCCCTCAAAATAACTCAACATACAACCATTATTGTCTAAACCACTGGCAACAAAAGTGAGTACACCCCTAAGTGAAAAAGTCAAAATTGGGCCCAATTAGCCATATTCCCTTCCTGGTGTCATGTGACTCGTTCGTGTTACAAGGTCTCAGGTGTGAATGGGGAGCAGGTGTGTTAAATTTGGTTTGATTGCTCTTACGCTCTCATACTGGTCACTGGAAGTTCAACATTGCACCTCATGGCAAAGAACTCTGAGGATATGAAAAAAAATAACTGTTGCTCTATATAAAGATGGCCTAGGCCAGGGGTGCCCAACCTTTTGAGGAGCGAGGGCCACTTTAGCGACTTGGTAACCGGTCGCGGGCCACAATGAGCGTAGCGGGCGGATGGCAGGTCTGTGTCCATTCTGCATATGTAGAGCAGACACAGATGCAGCCCGCTCTACCCTAAGGGCCCTCCTATCTGCCCAGACAGAAGGGGACAGATCCCCTTCTGTTTTTTAAGCAGATCGGATTGCAGATAGGCGTCTGTTTACATCTGCCGCTCTATAGAGGTGAATGGAGGGTCTGATCGGTTCTGCCTGTCTGTTTTTCAGGGGGACCCAATCGGACCGATCGTGTGAAAGGGGACTAGGCTGCTTTCACACTGAAGCACAGCGGTTTACCTGCTCCTCAACTGACCTCAATCTTCACTTCTTCCTCAGGATTCCTGCAGCTGGTTGCTGCTGTTCCCCAGGTGGTTATAACTGGTGGCTGCTGCTGGCTGTCCTTCAGGGCTGGTACTGCTGTTGGGTACTGCCTGCTGGTACTGCTGACTGGTACTGCTGGCGGGTACTGGTACTGCTGGCGGGTACTGGTACTGGTGGCTGAAACTGCTTGCAGCTACTGGTACTGCTGGCGGGTGCTGATGGGTACTGGTGCTGCTGGTGGGTACTGGTGCTGCTGGTGGGTACTGGTGCTGCTGGTGGGTACTAGTACTGCTGGCTGGTACTGCTGACTGGTACTGCTGACTGGTACTGGTACTGCTGACTGGTACTGGTGACTGGAACTGGTGGTTGGTACTGCTCGTGGGTACTGGTACTGCTGGCTGGTACTGGTACTGCTGGATGAAACTGCTTTCTGCTACTTGTACTGCTGGTGGGTACTGGTACTGCTGGTGGGTACTGGTACTGCTGGTGGGTACTGGTGCTGCTGGTGGGTACTGGTGGGTACTGGTGCTGCTGGTGGGTACTGCTGGTGGTTACTGGTGACTGGAACTGGTGGTTGGTGCTGCTGGTGGGTACTGCTGGCTGGTACTGGAACTGGTGGCTAGTACTGGTGGTTGGTACTGCTGGTGGGTACTGGTACTGCTGGCTGGTACTTGTACTGATACTGCTGGCTGGTACTGGTATTGCTGGTGGGTACTGTTGGCTGGTACTGCTGGTGGGTACTGGTACTGGTGGCTGGTACTGCTGGTGGGTACTGGTACTGGTGGCTGGTACTGCTGGTGGGTACTGGTACTGGTGGCGGGTACTGCTGGTGGGTACTGGTACTGCTGGTGGGTACTGGTACTGCTGGTGGGTACTGGTACTGCTGGTGGGTACTGATACTGCTGGTGGGTACTGATACTGGTGACTGGTACAGCTGATGGGTACTGGTACTGGTGACTGGTACTGCTGGCTGGTACTGGTACTGGTGGCGGGTACTGCTGGTGGGTACTGGTACTGGTGGCGGGTACTGCTGGTGGGTACTGGTACTGCTGGTGGGTACTGGTACAGCTGATGGGTACTGGTACTGGTGACTGGTACTGCTGGCTGGTACTGGTACTGCTGGCGGGTACTGATACTGGTGGCTAGTACTGCTGATGGGTACTGGTGGCGGGTACTGGTGACTGGTACTGCTGGCTGGTACTGGTACTGCTGGTGGGTATTGGTGACTGGTACTGCTGGCTGGTACTGATACTGCTGGCGGGTACTGGTGGCTAGTACTGGTGGTGGGCACTGGTACTGCTGGCAGGTACTGGTGGTGGGTACCGGTACTGCTGGCTGGTACTGCTGGCGGGTACTGATACTGCTGGCGGGTACTGGTACTGCTGGCGGGTACTGGTGGTGGGCACTGGTACTGCTGGCTGGTACTGGTGGTGGGTACTGCTGGCGGGTACTGCTGGTGGGTACTGGTACTGCTGGCAGGTACTTCTGGCTGGTACTGCTGGTGGGTACTGGTACTTCTGGCTGGTACTGCTGGTGGGTACTGGTGACTGGTACTGCTGGTGGGTACTGGTACTGCTGGCTGGTACTGGTAGTGGGTACTGGTACTTCTGATGGGTACTGGTACTGGCACTGCTGGCTGCTGTGAGATCTCAGGAACCATGCAGCTGCAGTACACATTCCTGTCACAGGCGGAGTGCATTTGATATCACTCCGCCTGTGAAGGAGCCGGCGCTATACAGGAAGCATCGGCTCTGCTTCCTTTAGCGGCGGCTCCGTTCTAGCTGATGCTCGGAGATGGCGGGTCGGGAGCCCGCGATCAGGGCTTCCCGACCCGCCATCTCAGGGCAAGACGTGGCGGGCCACCTCGGATGGCGCCGCGGGCCACGGGTTGGGCACCCCTGGCCTAGGCTATAAAAAGATTACCAAGACCCTGAAACTGAGCTCCAGCACGGTGGACAAGATCGTACAGTGGTTTAACAGGACAGGTTCCACTCAGAACAGGCCTCGCCATGGTCGACCAAAGAAGCTGAGTGCATATGCTCAGCATCATAGCCAGAGGTTGTATTTGGGAAATAGACATATGAAGGGGTGGGGGGTCAGACTGTCAGTGCTCAGACCATACACCGCACACTGCATCAAATTGATCTTCATGGCTGTCGTTCCAGAAGAAAGCCTTATCTAAAGATGATGCACAAGAAGCCCCACAAACAGTTTGCTGATGACACGCAGACTAAGAACATGGATACTGGAACCATGTCCTGTGGTCTGATGAGACCAAGATAAACTTATTTGGTTCAGATGGTGTCAAGCGTGTGGGGCTGCAACCAGGTGAGGAGTACAAAGGCAATTGTGTCTTGCCTACAGTCAAGCATGGTGGTGGGAGTGTCATCGTCTGGGGTTGCATGAGTGCTGGCGGCACTGGGGAGCTACAGTTCATTGAGGGAACCATGAATGCCAACATGTACTGTGTACTGAAGCAGAGCATGATCCCCTCCCTTTGGAGACTGGGCCGCAGGGCAGTATTCCAACATGATAATGGCTCCAAACCACTGCCTTGCTAAAGAAGCTAAGGGTAAATGTGATGGACTGGCCAAGCATGTCTCCATACCTAAACCCTATTGAGCATCTGTAGGCATTCTCAAATTGAAGGTGGAGGAGCACAAGGTCTCTAACATCCACCAGCTCCGTGATGTTGTCAAGGAGGAGTGGAAGAGGAATCCAGTGGCAACCTGTGAAGCTCTGGTGAACTTCATTGCTAAGAGGGTTAAGGCAGTGCTGGAAGATAATGGGGGCCACACAAAATATTGACACTTTGGACATTTTCACTTAGGTGTGTACTCACTTTTGTTGCCAGCAGTTTAGACATTAATGGCTGTGTGTTGAGTTATTTTGAGGGGACAGCAAATGTCCCCTCAAAATGTACACTGTTATACAAGCTGTACACTCACTACTTTACATAGTAGCAAAGTGTAATTTCTTCAGTATTGTCACATAAAAAGATATAATAAAATATTTACAAAAATGTGAGGGGTGTACTTACTTTTGTGAGATACTGTATATATATTGACATTAAGAGGAATGTCTTAGCTCAATGGTAGTGCACAACAGTGCATTCAGTCAACTTCAGCAACCCTTTGATGTCTTTTGGGAAGTTTTCAGTTCCTTTTAAATAAGTTGCCCACACAGGGGTTTCCTCCATTACGGTCATTTGCACAACACAATACTTCAGCCTCCTGGCTCTCTTGCCACACAGCTGCTTCAACATCAAGTATAGGCCTTAAGTCTGATCCTCAGACCAAGACCAACACACACAAATACCTAAACTCAAGCTTTCTCATAGCTTACTCTCAAATCAGCTCCCTGCTCATCTATCATAGACTAAATTTGCCTCCTGCAGATATGCACGCTCTGGCTACTCCATGCAGCCTATTTCACTATTAGAGAGGGTTTGGAGTCCTCCTGATTCCTGGCACAGACTGCCTGTCTGTTGGGTGGAGCTCTGAAACACTGTCAGATCCTATAATTTAACACACCTTCACACTCTGCCTGCTGGTTCCTGGTAAAATCTGTACATAGGATTAGAAAAGTACTTTGAAGTCTCTAGCCCCTGATCCTGGAATTACAAAACCTGTAGAAAGAGCAGAATCCATCTTCCTCAACTCAAAACTGACATTCTGGAGCACGAAGTACCCCCTAAGGAATTACTAGGGACTTTGTAGGTAACTAATGAACAGATTAGTAGAAAATATATAAATGTATTAGTTTAAAACATTTGTGGTGTAAACAACACCAATAATAAATTGCATATGATGTATAAACAAAATCACATAGCAAGTAAAAAATGCAAATTCTTCAATATTGAGCCCAACGCGTTTCTGGACCTGCGTAGAATCCTTTCTTCTGTGTGACTTTGTCTCATTTTATAGAATACCAATACAACAGTTTTACTTCGTATGAAATGCCCCTGAAGAAAGAACTCTACGCAGGTCCAGAAACACGTTGGGCTCAATATTGAAGCATTTGCATTTTTTACTTGCTATGTGATTTTTTTATACATCATATGCAATTTATTTTTGGTGTTCTATACACCACATTTTTTTTGTTTACAAACGTTTTTATTATTTTTTGTAAGAACAGTGAGAATACAGAATGTACAGGTGATCAATGAACAATCAAAACATAGTTTAACAATTTAGGAGCCATTACAGAGTGTAGTAACAGATCTTTGTACATCTCTAAACAGTGAACATCGAACCATTGGAAGCTCAATGCGTCCAATAGGTCAGCATATCAACTTGGTCCATAGACAGACCCTTTGGCTTCAACTTTGAGAACAAAAGGAAATAAAAGAAAAGAATACCAAGTGAAGATAAAAAATAACATGTCTTGATATTTGTGCAGCGTACTGTATCCAGTCTGTAATGAGGTTGAGATATAGAAACCCAGGCTTACAAAGTGAGAGGTACACCACATATTTTTAAACTAATAAATGTATATATTTTCTACTAATCTGTTTATTAGTTACCTATAACGTCCCCTAGTATTTCCTTGGGGGGTACTTCGTATATAATATTGCTTAAAACGGGATGTTGGTAACATATGGGCCTTCTCGGGGTGGACTCTTATAAATTATTGAAGCTGTTATAGCTACAAAGGGTGGGCCAACTCAATATTGAATTCTACGGACTAAGACTGGGATGCCATTAAAGTTCTTGTGCGTGTAAAGGCAGACATCCCAATACTTATGGTAATATAGTGTATCTCTGATGCAAAAAACAATTGTTTTTTTACTCTGATGTAAAAACAATCAAAAGTTTGATCAAGTCTCTCAAAGATCTATTGAATAATAAAATACAAACAAACATTTTTGAGGAGACTCCTTAAGGCTGCATATGCTATAATATAACATTTCCCCAATAAACAAATCCATCAAACACATAGTTATTCCTTCACAATCTGCACGGATCACCCTAACCGTTAACTTCATGTGGGGTTTTAATAAAATGTATGGTCCTATATTTACAAAGGAATCACCAAGGCCCTGAGCCTCCTGCCTTCAGTGTAGCATAAAAAAGAGGGAAAAATAAGCCCACACCTTCTTCTCCCCACTGGGTACTAAAAAGCTGTTTTTTATTTTAACCTTAATGGGTTATTTCTTTTTATCTTGTTTTTTGGGTTGAGTGCTGCTATAAATATAAAAAGCATATAAGATGATTATAAAGTTAAATGTAAATACTCAATATGTTTGTATCCCTGCACAGACACTGATCAGCAACATAGCATCACCAGGTCGGGGTTAAAATCTCTGCGAGCGGGGAGAATGGTATGTGTTGCCCATGTTGGCATGGATTTCCTCTGAATATTCCAGCTTCCTCTCACTTTCCAAAAGTATGCTGGCAAGTTAGTTGGCTTTTGTTTAAGCTGGCACTTCATGTGTGCGTGTGTGCTGGCATGACAGTACTAGAAACACTACACTGTAAGCACGATTGTGACCAGAACAGTTGAGCATAGTAAAAATAAACTGTTTAGCTGACAGTCATCGGACACTATATAAAATACTGGTAATAAACAATTTTTTTTTGTTTTTTTTAGTATCCAATGATCTATATTAAACAAGGACAATATAGAAGAAACACCATCAGCCTGAAAACCTAGAAGACATAGTTATGTTTTCCCAATTGCAATAATATTTCCTAATGTTCCATCAGGATGTAGAAATATCGCACCCTAACATAATCAGAGCCAGATTTAATCAAGCGAGTGTTTTCATAGCACCTGCATTTACGCAGGAACACTAAATTGAAAAAGAAAAGCGGGTCGGCTTTTTGAGAGCGCTGCCTCTCCACATAAAATAAAAATAAAGTCAATTCACGGCAGCACTTACCTATCGCACAAGAAAACGCACAACCTCTCAAAGTAAAATGACATTTAGGGAAATGCTGTGACAGTGGTACTGTATACAGAAAGCAATTTAAGTCAGGAAAGTGCTGTCTGTAGCTATTTAAGAGAAAATAGCATGTTAGGCTATAAATCAGATATATATTTTGTATTTTGGAATTGAGATTAATGGCTCACCTACTCTTATTTTTTCCCTCCATATTTCAATTCATTTCATTTTGCAGATAGGGCTGGCTTGACTATCGAAGCGGTAAACAGGCACTTTAGCTCAGCAGCGACACAAACACAGCGGCAGCAGCATATAGGCTATGACTGCGCTGTCTACTGGCGAACAGAGAATAGGGCTGTCAAGAAAGAACTATGTCAATGGGACTCTAAGGGGCTGCCAAATGCTTTATTGAGGAAAAAATTGATAGCAATAAATGGCAACAGAGGGTCTTGTGTGGCTCTATTTCATGCATTTGATGACAGCCTGTCATAAAGAGTATCAGGGAAACACATAGTTTCATGTATGTGATTACTCTGTTGTTTGCAGAAGTCCTTGGCACAGCTGTTTACTAGTTTAATGGCATTTAAAAATGATGTTTGTACAATACAAGGATGTGAACCGTGCAGAAATGAATTATGGATATCCATGTTTATTTAGAAACAGGACAATTAGTACATCAATAGCTCATTTACCCAATCCTTTGTACTAAGCCATAGCAGACTGAAAAGATGATGCATGCCAATCATTTTTAGTAGGCAATGTTATAGTGGAATAGGCTATACAAGACCCTATAGATGAGAGTTAATTGAGTTTTCTGCTTTAATTATAGATTTATCCAATCCCCTCCTTAACCTTTGGAGAAAGATGCCATTAAAGCGGGGTTCCACCCTAAAGTGGAACTTCCGCTCATCGGAACCCCCCCCCCCTCCGGTGTCGCATTTGGCACCTTTCAGGTGGAGGGGGGTGCAGATACCTGTCTAAGACAGGTATTTACACCCACTTCCGGGCATAGGCTCCGACTGGAGTCTATGCCTCTTCCTGTCCCACCGCGCTGTCTGCTGGGACACACACGGGACTGAGTCCCAGAGTCTATGCCTCTTCCTGTCCCACCACCTTCCTGTTCCACGGGAGTCTATGCCTCTTCCTGTCCCACCTCGCTGTCTGCTGGGACACACACGGGACTGGGTCCCAAAGACAGCGCGGACGAGTCTCATTGCACTGCGCGACTTGCGCATGCGCAGTAGGGAACCGGGAAGTGAAGCCGCAACGCCTCACTTCCTGATTATCTCACCGAGAATGGAGCTGGAAGCAGCAGAGAGCCGAGCGATTGATCGGCCTCTGCTGCCAACATCGCTGGACCCTGGAACAGGTAAGTGTCCATTTATTGAAAGTCAGCAGCTGCAGTACTTGTAGCTGCTGGCTTTAAAAAAAAAAAAATGTTCAGGTACAATCCCTCTTTAACTGTAAAAGTTAGGTCCTATCGCCTATCGGTCCTTCTGCCATCCATTTACGTTTCTTCTACAAGTGACAGGTAGGTAGATTGAGTGATACATTATGGGTTATTATTTTCAGAGACCTACCACCCACTGCTTCCTAAGAACCAGGGCCGGGACAAGTGGTGGGCAGGAGGGGCGGTTGCCCTGGGCACTGTGGTATCATGTGATGTGGGGGGGCACCACAAGGAGATTAGAATTTGTGTTAAAAAGGGGAATTTGAGGGGCTTCAGGGGGTAAGAATTGTTTTAGGAGGGCAAATTTAGGGAGGGTGTGCCAGGAGTTGTGATTTGGGGGGATTTGTGTTGGGAGTGGGGATGGGACACAAAATGCCCATACATCTTGGGGGGGGGGAGCAATTTGGCATGTTCGCCCTGGGCTCTAAATGACCTTGTCCCGCCACTGCTAAGAACTTTTACATTATCTATAGATGACAGTCATTACATGTTTTCATTGCAGTACTGTATTTACCTGACAAATTATACCCCAAAATTGACAAACATTATTTATGGGTTTTGGATAGACTGAGAAGGGTAAGTCTATCTGTGTTCCCAATGGAAAGATTTCCCATTGCTTTCTGTTCCTGTCACTGCAAAAGTAAGGGGAAATCTCTGCAACGGTAAAAGGAACAGTAATTGAATTCCCATCAATTCCTGTCCTGATGAAACCCTGAAATATAGGGAGTTTTCAATTTAGGAAAGGAAAGAAAATACACCTAGTGAGAATGCAGAAAGCAAAAACAGCCCATTTCCCACTCTATTTAAAAAAAAAAGGGATGGAGGTGCGTATATACAGTATTTAAACCTAGGAGAGATTTAGAGAAGTTTTCCCAGTTCTCAAAATAAGCAATCCCAGCACAAATAACGAAAAACCTTTATAATATGGTGTCTGGAAGCCAGAAACATCCTCTAGACAACATTGTCAAGTTTACCTGGCCTGGCCTGATTGTGACGTTACTGCCTTCTGTGCTTGTATCAAATGCCTGCTACGTTGATCAGTGCACAGCAAGACTTTTGTGTGTTGTGTGTGTGTGTTTGTGTGTGTGTGTGTGTGTGTGTGTGTGTGTGTGTATGTGTATGTGTATGTGTATATATATATATATATATATATATATATATATATATATATATATATATATATATATATATATATATATATATATATATATATATATATATATATATATAAATTGACAGGCCGGGCAAAGAGAGCATTAATCCGAGAAGCAGCCAAGAGACCCATGGTAACTCTGGAGGAGCTGCAGAGATCCACAGCTCAGGTAGGAGAATCTGTCCACGTGACAACTACTAGTTGTGCACTCCACAAATCTGGCCTTAATGGAAGCGTGGCAAGAAGAAAGTTGAAAGAAAGCCATAAAAAGTCCAGTTTTCAGTTTGCGATAAGCCATGTGGGGGACACAGCAAATGTGGAAGAAGGTGCTCTGGTCAGATGGGACCGAAATGTAACTTTTTGGCCTACAAGCAAAATGTGTGGTGGAAAACTAGCACTGCACATCACCCTGAACACACCATCCCCACCATGAAACATGGTGGTGGTAGCATCATGTTGTGGGGATGCTTTTCTTCAGCAGGGACAGGGAAGCTGGTCAGAGTTGATGTGAAGATGGATGGAGCCAATTACAGGGCAATCTTAGAAGAAACCCTGTTCGAGTCTCCAAAAGGCTTGAGAATGGGGCGGAGGATCACCTTCCAGCAGGACAACAACACTAAACATACAGCCAGAGTTACAATGGAACGGTTTCGATCAAAGCATATTCGTGTGTTAGAATGGCTCAGTCAAAGTCCAGACCTAAATCCAATTGAGAATCTGTGGCAAGACTTGAAAATTGCTGTTCACAGACACTCTCCATCCAATCTGACAAAGCTTGAGCTATTTTGCAAAGGAGTATGGGCAAAAATGTCCCTCTCTAGATGTGCAAAGCTGGTAGAAACATGCCCAAAAATAATTGCAGATGTAATTGTAACGAAAGGTGGTTCTACAAAGTATTGACACAGCAGGGCTGAATACAAATGCACACCACTATTTCTTTGAAAAAAAATCTTGAAAACCATTTATCATTTTCCTTCTACTTCACCATTATGTGCCACTTTGTGTTGGTCAATCACATAGAATCCTAATAAAATACATTTACGTTTTTGGTTGCAACATGACAAAATGTGGAAAATTTAAAGGGGTATGAATACTTTTTCAAGGCACTGTAGTAGAACTTCAGCCAAAAATAATAAGATTGAACATTGACAAAGTAACACCACCCGTTTTTAATGCAATATCCCCCCCAATACATTTTTCTGCCACTGGATGCCCTCACTCTTATTATAGACAGCATCATTCAGTCCTCTTCTTCTGAACTAAGGCCATCCTGGACCACCCAGTCTTCTCTTTGTCAGTGTGCTCTCTCTGAGTATGCCATCCCTTTAGAGCACTGTGCCATGATCGTAGCTCCCAAGCACATGCATCGGAGTGATGCCATTGCGGTTCAGCCATTTAAACTGCCGAAGCCTGCAAACCCAGGAAGAAAGACCAGGTTAAGGTAGAAGCCCTGTTAGCGGTGACGGAGCATACTAGCACTTTATGCTCGTAAAGGAGAAGTTCAGTAGTTTTGCAGGTCAAAAAAAAGTGCATTTATTAATTATTTATTGGAGCCTGTAAAGTATTGCACCAGTGATCAGCAAATCGCTGGTGCCATGCAGATCTCCAGCAGATCTGCCAGTGTATCTGCTTGCCCATACATCCCATATGGGTAAACAGATATAATCTCACAGGAAGCATGAATGAACCACCACAGAGCTCCACAGTGCCGTTAAAGATCATTGAAAACTACAAGCCGACAGCCGAAAAGGCTGCCGGACCTTGTAGTTTTCCATGCACAGAGCCCTGCCAATCAACGATGATGCCGGGCGGAGGATGTAGAAGAACCCCGTTAGCTGTCACAGTGGGGGATCGGGAGGAGCGGGGGCCAGTCTTTTCCCAACATGTTATACCCTGAATATGGGTGTAACATGCAACATGTTATGAAAGGTGAACTTATCCTTTACCTTGAAGGGGGAAAGTTTTTTTTACAGCTTTGCAACCGCTTTAATATACTGAAGAAATTTAGTAGCTAAATCATTAAAGGGTAAATTCACCTTTACAGAAAAATCTGTAAGGTGAACTTACACAGGACCCCCACCTCGCCCACCCCCATTCTGCTGACCTATATGGCGGTGATCGCCCATTCTGAGCTCCAGTATAGCCGTCTCATGGCTCCGGGGCTTAGAAATCCCCAGAGCTTGACCTCCTAAATGTAACCCATCAGGAGGGATTTTTAGGAGCATTCTAATTGGTCGGTGCCATCACATGGGCGGTGCCAACCAATCAGAACACGCATAGCCCGTCCTCTCAGTGGGGAAGAAGAGTGAATGCTGAGAGAATTTCTAAGCGCCGGAGCCATGAGGCGGCTATACCAGGGCTCAGAACGGGCCCTCGCCACCATACAGGTCAACGGGAAGGGGGGGGGGGCGAGGTGGGTGTAAGTTCACCTTACATATTTTTCTGTAAAGGTGAACTTACACTTTAAATGTATTTGAAAATTCAGAATATGAATCCTGCAGTTTACACTTTTTACTGAAGCATTTTTGCATTTACATTTTTAATGTGAATGTTTTACCTGTTTTTCCTTAGGCTGACCTGACTGAACATGCAACTATTTTTAAGGCAACAATCTTATAACACAGAGTACAAGAGTTTATTTGTCCTGTCTAATCTGAATGTTAGCAAGTGTTGCTTAAGACTGCCTGAATGTTCCACAGAACTACTGGAACGCTGTGGAATGAGAATACAAACATTCTGGCACTCTATAATCAAAAACCTCATCCCAGCAGTTAAAATGTGCAATGGACATAGGATAGTCCCTTCAAATGAAGGACGATTGGGAGCTATGAGCAAGGTATCCCAAAAACAAGTTTGTACACAGGAATGAGCGAAAATACCTCCTAAACTGCCATATGGTACTGATCAGCGGCTTCAGAAAGAAATTAAGGGTATTACTGATAAAGAAGGTCCAATTGCCTCCTAAATATTGCTATAGATATCAAAAAAGAGATCACATTGTTGGAGAATGCCAAAACTCTGAAACTTCTTAAGGCTTTACAAACTTTCTCGCAACTGTACATAATCTATTGCAGAACTTCTTTACAAATTCAAAAGCCAGCAATGTTACTTTCATAAGATGTTAAAGATTCTTGAGGTTCTGCTGAACGAGTGCTGAATGACAAAACTGCATGTTGCTACTCTGTATGCAAAACTGTGTGGTCTAAAGCTGGACTGACAGACAGAAACTGACAGCATTAGATTTCAGCTGCCAGTCAAGAGCCACTGGTGAGGCTCTAGAGGACCTCCTTACTAAGAAGATAAGAGCTGTAAAAGATCAGACATTTTTAATTTCAGTCTAACTTTTGTGAATAACGTGCCATAGGTTCTTTAATCGTTTTAGTGCAAATATGTTAAACGGTATAATATGATTCAATAATTGCTTCAAGCATTTTGCTTTTATCACAGTAGTAAAATGAACTGTGTTTTAAATTACAGCAAAAGTGGTTATTTAGCTAGTCTAATATCTAACACAGTTACAATGACTTTCAAATGTGTGAGTTTGTCATGGATAAAGTAAAGTTTAGAGAGAGTGAATCATACCATGTTAATAGAGCTCCTAAGAAATGTATTAATTTGGTCAGCTAAAGCGAAGAAGTTATATTTTAAAGGGGAAGTCCATCTATTTAAATTTTAGTGACTTGTGGATCCCAGTCTGCTAAGTTTGCCCCTAGATTTCCTTATGCATTGTATGCTCCAAGAGTGAGATCTCATTGCCATAATTCTCCACTATATTTCTGTCATGGGAGGTTAGGTGTTCCTGCCTACTTTGTATGTTTTACTATCTGCTGTTTTATTCTCTACAACGGGGGTGTCAAACTAAATTTCATTGTGGGGTGCATCAACATTATAGTTGCCCTCCAAGGGCCAGATGTATCTGTAGGACCATATACATTTATCCAGGGCTTTTTTCCTGCGAGACTAGGTGCAGGAACTCAACCACACCCCTCTTGCCGAACCGCATTAAATGGTGGGTGAGACAAATTGCACAGAGGAAGGATCTTAAAGGGGCAATAAATACCAGGAGTGCTTTGTGTGTGGAGTTCAGGAATATGCTATGTACAGAGTGCATAGTTCAGGGGTGTATTACATATCAGGTGCAGGGTTCAGGTGTGTGCTGTGCACAAAGTGCAGTTTTAGGGGTGCCCTATGCACAGAGTGCAGAGCGACTTCTGCACCACTCTCCCCTATCCCCCACCTCTGCACACAACTCCCTTCCGCAACCCGCACCCCCTTCTCCAAAAGCTTCCTTGCATCTCATCTATACAGCCTGGCTCTAGTACAGAAGTGTAGATGACTCCCTCTCTCACCTGCAAGGAGATCATTGTTTGGCATCTCTGCACCCAGGTACAGATGGAAATCACAGTGCAGCTTACCACATGATACCCCATCCCACACTGCACCGCCATCTACATCTACCATGTCCCTGCCATTTGTGGAGGGCAGGCAGGGATATGAGAACCATCGAGAGGAAAGCTGCCCTTAAAAACCCAGAAGGCGTCCATGTTTACAAGTGACAGTGGTGAGCATGGAGAGGGGGGCAAGAGCTGTTCCAGCTGGAAAAAAACCCTGGGTGCAAGGGCCACATGAAATGGCCTCACAGGCCAAATTCTGCTCCGCGGGTCTTGTGTTTCCCACATGTGCTCTAAAGTATAAAATCGATAGAAATTTGATAGGGAGATAGAAAACCTCATCATAATGGTCATAGCAAGGTTGTAGGCCTGGTAACTCAAGCTAGGAGAGCTCACCAATAGAGTTATCAAGAGAAACAATGAAATATGAAACTATTAAGTATTTTAACTCTCCAGCATATGCAATACCAAAAAGTGAAAGAACAGTTTTGTGTTGACTGACCTTTTAAAATGGTATGAAGTTTAAAGGCAAAAATGTTGCGTTGTCTTATTCTAATGATGAGCATGAGGAAGATCATAATTGTAGTGCCCCTGCCCTGGTCAGCCTAAATTTAGTATGGCTTTTGCCGCGTACACACGAAGGGATTATCCCGCAGGATTGTCCGCTGGACTAAGTCCACCGGATAATCCCCTCGTGTGTGGGCCTCCGACGGACTTTTTTTCAAAAAATCCGGCGGACTAAAGTTTTAAGTTTTGTTTTAAAATTATCCGCTGGACTTGGCAGTCCGGCGGACAATACGGCCGTCTGTAGTATGGTCCGGCGGACCAAAAAGGACGCATGCTCAGTAGCAAGTTTTTTTCTAGTATTTTTCTTTTTCTAGTCCCGTCGTACGTGCTGTACGTCATCGCGTGAACCGCCGGACTTTTAGCGTGATCGTGTGTGGTCAAGTCCGTTTGCTTTTTAGTCCGCCGAAGCCAGCTGGAAAGTCCGGCGGATTGTCCGCCGGACTAGGTCCGGCGGGAAAAGTCCCTTTGTGTGTACGCGGCATTTGTTGTAATCAGCTGAACTGCAATTTACATTTAGGTCTGAACATGTTTATCTCTAAACCTTGTGGCTACGAAAAGTTATATGCCACTAGGCAATCCCTGGGAGGCTGACCCAAAAGGTGTGGCTGGGGAGGGGATAAATATCTGAGGATCTGATCAGAGTCTACTGCTATTAGGCCTCAGCATGTGCTAGGGGCTGAGCACCTAAAGAGGGGAACCTTTCACTTTTTGTGGTGGCTACTAAAGGGTCGAATACTGGGGGGGGGGGGGGGGGATTTTTTCAGAAAGATGTCCTCCAAGATCTATAGCCTTTGGGTAACCTGCATCCTCAATCCTCCTTCCTACATTTTTATCAGGGTATGCAATATAACTATACAGAAATTCCCAGACTGAGCCTGAGGGGGGTAAGGGGGGCCCTATATATTTATTTTCAGCAGCTCCTCCGTGGGTTATCGCTTAATTACTATGTTGTAAAAGAATAACAAAATATTTTTAAGACAAAAAATGGAAAAAGGTGCACCAGCATCGTTTGTTAAACTGTGGATGTTTATTAACAAAAGCCTCCAATCATTAAAATCAGTTTTCAGAGTAAGTGATCCTGACCACTGTTTTTGCTCTAAAATCCTTTTTTTTTTTAATATACTTCCACAGTGTACAAATCTAAATACAGCAAGTTGACACATTTAAGCCTACAGTGCCTTAGTCATAACAGTTTGATTGGATGAGGCAGAAATTGTGACATCACCACCCTGCCGCTCCATCTTGTCCATTAAGAGAATGCCTTGCATTAATTGAGAAAATCACAAGGCCTTCTGTGGTTGGAACCTGCGCCAAGCACCCTGCTATGGTTACTATGCAGTAGGGCAGCCACTTGGACCCAGAAGACAGCAATTACAACAGTGATTCTTTGCTTCCTCAGTAATCCCATAGGTACGAAATGTGTATACTTACATTGGTCCAAACTGAACCAGCGTAAAAATGCAATAAAATCCATACCTGGAGTTCAGCTTTAAAGTTAGGCAGCATGGAAGCTACATCCACTAAATGACATCACATACTGCCGATAGCTAAATAGATATAGGAGCTACAAATCTATTAATTAGTAAAAGTATAGTATAAACGTTACAGTATTATATATCTATATAATAACTTAATCTATCACCTAAAAAAAAACTAAATAGTTAAATTCAGGAAACAAATATAACTCCTTTGAAGAGAAGGATTGTTTCCTCATGTGTGGCAAAAAATGAAACAGCTGCTCAGGAGTTTTTGTTTTGCTTCCTCTGGACCAAATGCAAAGAGTTATAAGAAGCTGCAGTTCTCATATAGAAGTCTTTTTTTCAAGTTTATTAAATTAATTATCTTTATTTATTGATTTTATTTCATTTTTTTTCATTACTCTGGAAGAGGACCCATAATGGATTTACAAGTGGGTAGTTCTACGGAGGACAACGCCGGAGGAGAGTATAACAAAGAGCAACTTTTTTTTATTTTCAAGAGATACTAGTAAATTTGCATGCTGGTGTCCTTCGCTGCACTCCGTGGTTCTTTTTACCAACCCCTGTGTCCTGCACTGATGTAGGAGCCAGTGTAAGAAAGTACAGAATGCAACAAGGAAACCAGCATTCAACACTCAAAGAAATTTTAAATGCTAACCACTCTTAAGCAAAACTTGAAGTGGAGTTCGCCAGGGCAGGACAAGTAAATATTAATTGTTTGCTTGCATTTTCTTTTTAATAGTAATAGAGTGTCACTTAATGTAATAAACATGTCCTTCCCTATTGACCAATGAGGCCCACCTATAGTTGTGACATATGTGGGAAAAGGCTGGTCAGCCTTTGACACTACCAGAAAGTGTAGAGACTTTACATATTGGCCTTTGCAGGAGAGCTCCTGTAGACTTCAGAAGTACTACGTGTATACCACCATGTATGTGCCTGTACTTGATACATGTGCTACATTTACAGTGTCATTTTTATGAAAACTTTACTTTATAGCCAACAAGTACATAAGTATTGAAAACTGATCTTTAGATGAAATGCATATGAATGAACTGTTTCACCTGCCAAAAGGATTTCTATTTCTCTCCATCTAGTCCTGATATTTACACAGCTTTGCCACACGGCACAATCCCGTATGGCAGGGAAAGGTTTGCCTGATGTTGCAGTTCACTAACACTTACAGGTCTTATTTTGGCTAATACCTCTATAAAATCGACATGCTCTAAATTGATGTGGCACGTTGAATGCTATACTGCAATACAAATATTGTATACCCAGCAACTCCGATTTCTTGTAGCCAACATATTGACTTATTTTGAATAAAAGTAGCACACTTAAACTTTCTGACCAAAGCAGGCCATGCTGCTATGAATAAGATTCACTGTTGTCAAAACACATAAGCATGTTGCTTTTATTGGAAGTGACTTAATACAAGTAGATATTGGCTACAAGAGATCAGAGTTGCTGGGTGTAAAGCTGATTTGCATCTTGAAGGAGGTTTCTTTCTGTAAAAGTTGGCAGTGACATTTTTGGGAATACAAGGGGGTCCCCGGGTTACGAACCCGTTAGGGACTACCCTCCTGTTTGTAAATCGGAAATGTTCGTAAGTCGGTCGCGCATGCGCAGAAAGACAATTACGGACATTTCCGATGTTCCGTCGAATGCCGTTCTGCGCATGCGCGGCAAATTACGGACATTTCCGATGTTTGCCGTCCTTTTCCGAGGCCCCGTCTGGCCGTGCATGCGCAGAACGGCCGAGGGTCCGCGTAAAATGGCAGAGGGTCCCCGCAGCGCCCGGTTCGTAAGTAGAAGAGGTTCGTAGGTTGGGCGTTCTAAAGTCAGGGATCCTTTGGGTCCACAAGATATGTGAAAAAGTACTGCAATGGTAGCAAAGGTTAACAATTCTTTCACTTTACCTTCATCACTGTTCAGTTTTTATACAGATGGAAGAAACTGGCTCATGCGAGGATAAAATAAAAGTGAAAAATGCCTCATTTTGTGAACACATAGAAACTGGAACTCATTGCATTACCATCCCCTCTGATACCAAAAGGCTTTCAGATAAGAGCTCCCTTCAGATGTCAGAACTAAATACATCTAAATCCCTTGATGACCAGCCATCATCTACAAAGCCTTTGAGAATGCCACTAGTAGCCTCTTGTCCTAAAAATAGAGGAAAAGCCATGGCTTCAGATGGCAGCAATGTGATAACTTTTTTTGTATTACAACAGGAAGAGTTTGGCTGCAGATATTATGTTTTTCTGTGTAATTTGATTTGATAACCTACAACCTTTCACTTGGTACTCTGGAGAGAAGGAGAATTTCTCTCACTTCCAAAGACATTCTTTTATTTTTTTATATATATATATATATATATATATATATATATGATATATGTGACAGTACAAGTCTACACATAGATTACACAGTTTAAATAATTAACAAATAATCTAAACAGGAAATTTAGTAAGAATATAATCACATATCTCCTAGATTATGCCTAAGACCAGATGCGCCTGTACTGAAAGGTTGTAAGGTCAAAGTACCATGTGAAACAATGAAAAGTTAGCAGTTCAGCAAAAATAAAAAGTGCATTATCTTAAAGCCTGTCACTGGAATTTTTTTTTTTTACAACAAGCAGCCTGCAAAAGAGTACTTTTAATGGTGTGGGCTGCAGAAACTTTGCACACTTCACGAGCTATGGCCTCTGATGGTTCACATTTGACGCACTTCTTGGAATATCAGATCTCTGCTGTACAATGTGTTTCCTCCAGCTGGCCCCTGTGTTCTACTGTCACAAAGAGCTGGAAGATGAAACCATTAATGCCAGCTGCTGAAGATGGTTCTGGAGGCTGTAGCACCTAAAGACAGTTTGGGCTTGCTTTCCACCAGAGCGGTAAGTATTGAGTGTCTTCTTTTGCAAAATGCTTGCTGCTGAAATTTGCTTCCAGCTACCGAGGCACTTTAAATAACTGTGCTGTTCGAACATTAACAATTTTTATACATTCAGGGACACTAGCAACTTTACAGAGATAATCTTTTAGCTTGGTTTTTACCTGCACTTTGAGGAAGGTTGTCATAACAGACAGAGGCTTGTGTAAACCTTTCTTTATTTACATTCAACCGGTCTGCAGTCAGCCCTGATCTACAGTCTGTATTTTACATGCTTCAGAGAACATGCTTTAGACCAGAACTGAGAAAAAGTACATAAACAATGATCCTTTTAAATGTGTATTCTGCTTTTTATGATGTGCTGTCTAGCAGAACATTGATAGGGATGGGGATCTGGAGTAAAGGGGCAGGACCTAGCTAAATATGTGCATAGGCTGCCTTCTAACAGCAGTTTTTGATCTATTTCTGCATAAATTACATGAGAGTAGTGCACAATAGACCAAAGATGCAGAAGGACAGGCAGATTTTATTTTTCATATTTTCTTTATTGAATCAAGTGATTAAACAAGGTTTAGGTAAGATTCGTATGTCTACTGTAATTTTTGTTACATAACATTTTATTAAATGCTAGTAAAGTGAAAAATTACATCACTTACCAATCCAGATAGTGCATTACATAGTCACATGGGTCATACAGAGCTAAATCTAGATATGTACATTCTCTCCCAAGATTATCTTTACCTCAGGAAGGGATTGAGCATTGTGAAGTCATTGGAGTTGAGCAAATAGGCTGCTAAGTTTACAAAAGAATGTTCACTTTGCATAGAATACTAACTAGGTGCAGGGTAAAAAAAACTAATATTCCTTGCACATTTTTGGAAAATGGAAGTCAGCAAAGCTTTAACTCATTCACCAAGCTAAGAGGAAACGCCCCTTGCAAATTTCCTTGGAAAGTGAACAGCCACTTGCCCTTAGTAAATTCACCATATTGGCTCTTACATGTACAGTAGAGTGCTGGGAAAAAAACATTTGCCCCCTTTCTGATTTTTTTTTTTTTTTGTATATTATTTGTCACACTGATTCAGATCATCAAACAAATTTTAATATTACAGAAAGATAACTCAAGTAAATACAAAATGCAGTTTTTAAACGATGATTCCATGTATTAAGGATAAAAAAGCTGTCCAGACCTGATACTGCCACTGTTGAATATAGAAATCACTTAAATAGAAGCTGCCTGACAAAGTAAAGCAAGCTAAAAAATATCAAAAAGCAACACATCATGCCGTGATCTAAAGAAATTCAAGAAACAAAGTAATTGACATGTATCAGTCTGGAAAGGGTTACAAAACCATTTCTAATGCCGCAGACTTTGACGGACTTGGTCCGGCAAACTATCCACCGGACTTTGCAGCGGAGGTCCGCTGGACTTTCAGACGAACGGACTTGCCCACACACGATCACTCCAAAAGTCAGACGGATTCAAACATGATGACGTACGACCAGACTAGAATAAGGAAGTTCATAGCCAGTAGCCAATAGCTGCCCTAGCGTCGGTTTTCGTCCGTCGGACTAGCACACAGACGACCGGATTTTTCGACCGGACTCGAGTCCGTCGGAAAGATTTGAAACATGTTTTATTTCTAGGTCCGTCTGACTTTTGGGAAAGAAAAGTCCGCTTGAGCCCACACACGATCAAATTGTCAGATGGATTCCGGTCCGCCAGACCTAGTCCATCGAAAAGTCAGATCGTGTGTACGTGGCATAAGGCTTTGGGACTCCAGCAAACCATGGTAAAAGCCAATATCCACAAATGGAGAAAACTTGGAACAGTGGTGAACCTTCCCGGGAGTGACCAGCCTACCAAAATTACTCCAAGAGCACAATGATGACTCATCCAGGAGGTCATAAGAGAACCCAGAACAACATCTAACAGAACTGCAGGCCTCAACTGCCTCAGTTAAGGTCAGTTTTTTTTTGTTCATAATTTAACAATTCAAATAAGAAAGAGACTGGGCAAAAATGGCATACATGGGAAAGTTTCAAGGCAAAGGCCACTGCTGACCAAAAAAATTATTGATTATCCCCAATACTTTTGGGACAATAATCTGTGGACTTATGAGATAAAAGTTGAACTTTTTGGAAGGCGTGCGTCCCGTTACATCTGTTGTAAAACTAACAGCATTTTATAAAAAGAACATCATATCAACATTCAGACATGGTGGTGGTAGTGTGATGGTCTGGGGCTGCTTTGCAGCTTCAGTACCTGGACGACTTGCCATAATTGATGGAACCATGAATCCTGGGCTCTACCAGAAAATCCTGAAGGAGAATGTCCGGCCATCAGTTTGTGACCTCAAGCTCAGGCCCACTTGGGTTAAGCAGCAGGACAATGATACAAAACACACCAGCAAGTCCACCTCTGAATGGCAAAAAAAAAATTAAGGTTCTGAAGTGGCCTAGTCAAAAACTTAAATCTGATTGAGATGCTGTGTCATGACCTTAAACAGGCTGTTCAGGCTCGAAAACCCTCCAATGTGGCTGAATTCAAACAATTCTGCAAAGAAGAGTGGACCAAAAGTCCTCCACAGCAATGTGAAAGACTTATTGCAAGTCATCTCAAAAGCTTGATTGCAGTTGTTTCTGCCAAGGGTGGAACAACCAGATATTAGACTTAGGGGGCAATTACTTTTTCACATAAGGCCAGGCAGGTTTGGACAGTTTTTTTTTTTACCTTAATAAATGAAATCATCATGTAAAAACTCTGGTTATCTTTGTGTAATATTAGCATTTGTTTGATTATCTAAATCATTTAAGTGCAACAAATATGAAAACAAAATAAAAAATCAGGAAGGGTGCAAATACTTTTTCACAGCACTGTATATCATATTACTCCAAATAATCCTGCTGTGTATAAGCATTGATATTATTATACCTCAATACTAGACAACATCAGAAATTGTATATTATTGTAAACCTAAAATACTTGAATACAATAAGCAAGTCTGGGGCCATTTTCTGCCAGCTATTCCTCTTACACTCTATCATCTTTATGAATATTTTATACAACATTTCAGCCATGTAGATTATGCATATCTATCCAGACTTCAAGTTGCTTCTTTGTATACAACTTGGTACTGCTCTATTAAACTAAAATGGCTTTCTGCATCTCTTCCTTAAAGGATGTACAAAATGCTAATAGTGGCTCTGAGCTTTATGTTCTGGTTATTGGCATTTATGAAAAAGATAGATGCTATGTATTCTTCAGGAACATTAACCGCTTCCCGACCGGCCACTGCAGATATACGTCAGCAGAATGGCTCGGGCAGGCAGAATCACGTACCTGTACGTGATCGTGCATGTGCCTGCCCGTGGGTCGCGCGCGCGCCGCTAGCGGCGCGCTCGCGACCCGGTCGGGAGCTCCGTGACCCCGGCCGCGGGACCAGCGGACCCGATCGCCGCTGGTATCCCGCGATCGGGTTACGGAGCGGAAGAACGGGGAGAGGTCTATGTAAACAAACCTCTCCCCGCGCTTCCTACACTGACTGTCAGTGATCGGCGGTTCCCTGTCATCGGGAACGCCGATCAATGACGTCACACGTACAGCCACGCCCCCCTACTGTAAAAAAAAACACAACACGTCACACTGACTCATCCCCGCCCCCTAGTGGTTAACCCCCTAACTACAACTGTCATTTACATAGGAATCAGTGCTATTTAAATAGCACTGATTGCTGTATAAATGACAAATGTCCCAAAAATGTGTCAAAAATGTCCGATGTGTCCGCCATAATGTCGCAGTCACAATAAAAATCGCTGATCGCCGCCATTACTAATAAAAAAAAAAAAATATTAATAAAAATGCTATAAAACTATCCCCTATTTTGTAAACGCTATAACTTTTGCGCAAACTAATCAATAATCGCTAATTGCGATTTTTTTTACCAAAAATATGTAGAAGAATACGTATCGGCCTAAACTGAGGAAAAAAAAAGTTTTTTTATATATTTTTTGGGGATATTTATTATAGCAAAAAGTAAAAAATATTGCATTTTTTTCAAAATTGTCGCTCTATTTTTGTTTATAGCGCAAAAAATAAAAACCGCAGGGGCGATCAAATACCACCAAAAGAAAGCTCTATTTGTGGGAAAAAAAAGGACGCCAATTTTGTTTTGGAGCCACGTCGTATGACCGCGCAATTGTTAGTTAAAGCGACGCAGTGCCGAATTGCAAAAAGGGGCCTGGTCCTTTAGCTGCAAATTGGTCCGGGGCTGAAGTGGTTATAGAGATGCAAGCTGAAGGTTTACAGTTAAAACACTCCCAAACCGCTGCCTCACAATGAACATGTCAACTTTATAGAGTTATTCCTACAGTCAGCCCTGTTAAAATGAGACATTTATAAAGGGTAGAAGTATGAGTGAATTGTACAAAAAAAAAAAAAAAAAAATTGGAGCTCCAGAAACAACAATAAAAGTTTTACATCCACTACTTTCTATTTAAATGTGCTGAACTGTAGTGCAACACATAGGGGTTTATTTACTAAAGGCAAATCCAGTTTGCACTTGGAAGTAAAGTCGCTGTAGATCTGAGGGGGACATGCAAGGAAAATAAAAAACAGCATTTTTCCTTGCACATGATTGGATGATAAAATCAGCAGAGCTTCCCCTCATTTTAGATCTTCCCCTCAGATCTACAGCGACTGCACTTCCAAGTGCACTTGCAGTGCAAAGTGAATTTGCCTTTAGTAAATCAACCCCGTAGGAAGTTATATATTAGTGTATATGGTTAGCACATGCTTGTTCCAGGCACATGATTCAGTTAAAAAATTTGGATGACAAAGCTTGAATTTACGAAAAAAAAGTCAGGCATGCCAAATTCCATAGTTCTCTTATGACAGATTTCTGCGAAAATAAATGAATCCAAAGTTCCTGATGCCGACCCTAAAACCTGGTACACATGGGCTAAAAGTAGGGCGGCATCGGCAGCTTCAATCAAAACCAGCAGACATTTGGCCCATGTGTACGGCGACCGGCTTCTGTTCAAGAGTCATGACAGAAAAAAGGTCTGCTGAACGACTCCTGATAAGCTGACTGGAGTATTCTGGCAGGGGGCCCCCCTCCTGTGGGAACACAATAGCACAGCAGGGGAGATCACTGTACTAACATTGGATTATTAGTACAGTGGCTCTGACCTGAATAGTGTGTAGGAGGCTTAAAGCAGAGTTCCACCCATAAATTGAACTTTCACTGATCGGATTCCTCCCCCCCTCCGTTGCCACATTTGGCACCTTTCAGGGGGGCGGGGGGAGCAGATACCTGTCAAATCCAGGTATCTGCTCCCACTTCTGGGAAAAGATTGCCAAAATGTCTGGCACCTCCCCCCCGCTGCCTTCTGGGAGACACACAGGTCCCAGAAGACAGCAGGGACCATTCAAAAAGCTCAGCGCTGCTCGCGCATGCGCAGTAGGAAGCAGGCTGTGAAGCTGTAAGGCTTCACTTCCCGTTGCCCTTAGTAATGAAGCCGTCACCTGCACCTGGAGCCGAGGGACGGGCCGGCTTCGGGTGCAGACATTGCGGGCTCCCAGGACAGGCAAGTGTCCTTATATAAAAAGTCAGCAGCTGCAGTATTTGAAGCTGCAGACTTTTACATTTCTTTTACCCAAGTGGAACTCCGCTTTAAGACTGCTGGCATATGCTTTAACACCCTGGGATGTACCGAAGGCCCCGTTCACACTGCCACATTACACCAATGTGTATTTTTTTCACACTTTTATCCACGCTTTTTGTGTGATACCATTCACTTGAGTGGGCTGCCCTACGCACAACAAATGCACAAAAAGACACTCCAGCACCTTTTTCAGGTGGTGAGTTTTGTGCGTTTTTTACTGCGTGTTCTGCCACAGCACAGCGTGCGTTTTCTAGCTGTGTTTGCTGTGCCATTAATAAATAATGGCACTGCACATGGAATGAGAATTTTTCATGCATGTAGAAAAAACATGCAGAAACGCTTGTTTCTGAAACATGCAGATGTGAATGGGGCCTAAAAGTGGATCACTGAACTCTCTTTTTAAAAGTACTGTGGTTACCAGTAAATGCTTGTCTTCAACACCTCTTCCTTAGTGCCTGCATTGATGGATTTTACCTCGTCTAAGCTGCATCAACCTGCTTCAAATTTATTTTGTGTTTGCATTGACTTGCATAGGAAGAGAAGCATTTTTGCCATGAATAAAAGTCCTTCAACAAAGATCCTTAAAGTGGAAGTAAACCCTTCCAAATGACTTTGGCCTACATGTAAACCTAGATTAAGGCTTACCTGTAGGTCCAATAAATATCTCCTAAACCTACATGGTTTAGGAGATATTTAGAAATAAAAAGGCATCGCTGTCTACGGCGCATGCGCCGTAGACAGCAGCGCGCAGGCGCACTAAGGGCGCACTGAGGATGCCGAGATCACGGCGATATGCCGATCTTGTGCGCATGCGCAGGAGTGACGTCATCGCTGCTCCAGCGAATGATAGCGCTGGAGCGGCGAGACCCGGAAGTCACTCCAGCCCTGGATGGCCGCGCAGAAGATTGTGGATAAGGACCGCTTCGGGGGCTTCGTTTTCAGGTAAGTCTTTCATAATGAGCTAGTATGCTATGCATACTAGCTCATTATGCCTTTGCCTTGCAGGGTGTCTTTTTTTTTTTTAAGAGGCTTTACTTCCTCTTTAACCAACTGTACTATGATCCGCTGCAGGCATAAACTGGAATAAAAAAAGACAGCCAAGGTCTATAAAATAAGGAGATCATTGATGCTACAATCAGGAAATAATTCTATTTAATTAGAATGGATCGGACTAAAACTGGACAGCCAACAGGAGTTTCCACAAACTCACAAATATTTTCAGAGAGACCAATCCTTCTGACAATGGCAGAATTGTGAGAAAATGAGCTCTAACACCTACTCCATAGTCGTTCATCGCAATGTCAATGATATTCATAAATTGTCTTTAACCCATTCAGCTCCGGAAGGTTTACCCCCCTTCATGACCAGGCATTTTTTTGCGATACAGCACTGAGTACCTTAGCTGACAATTGTGCGGTCGTGCAACATTGTACCCATGCTCAAACTTTTGTGCGTCAGACTTGTGTACAAACGATCGGAAATTCCGACAACAAAGTTTTGTTGGCGGAAAATTTGAGAACCTGCTAGCCAACATTTGTTGGCGGAAAGTCCAACAACAAATGTTCGATGGAGCAAACACACGGTCTGACTTTTAGCCAACAAGCTCACATCCAACATTTGTTGTCGGAAGATCCGATCGTGTGTACGGGGCATAAGATTAGAAAATCTCAGATTTTCTTGTTTGACATTCTGATTGCCGTTCATACTATGTACCTCTGAGCAGCATGGTAGGGACCAGTCCTCTTGCATCCCCTTACCCTACCCATGCCCCTTCCCCTTCTTTAGTTCTGCTTTTTCTTCCCCTCACCCTTTACTTCTGGCTTGTCTTTTAACCTCTATGTTCCAAAAAGGTGCTCTTTAGGCTTTGGCACTAGTTACCCAGATCCCAGCTACAAACTTGGTGTGCGAGTTTAAGACTATGACTTTATTAGTAAGGAAGTCTTGCAATAGCAATGTAAAGGGCCATATGGTTTTGAGACTGACAGAAGATATTGGTTCATGTTGGAGACACAGCTTTCTTCAGTCCTATTATACTGTGTTATACGCCAGTTAAGTATTTCTTATGCTATGAAGGATGTTCTCTGTTGAATGTAACACGTGCTTTGCTAAGGCGAAAAACATATATATATATATAAATGAGAAAAAAACAATATGAACTAAAAAGGGGGAGTTTGGGACTTTAAATGAGACATATGGGTCACATGTCTCCATCCCTAAATCTGTGAAATCTTTTTTGGAACTTTAAATGAGGTGAGTACACATGGCTAGGAGATGAGTTTATATCAAAAACATGTTTTTATTGGTGAATTGAGGAACATGGCAAAATGACATGATACATGAAGCAATGAATAAAATTGTCAATAACATATTACAGACCATATATAGAAACAAACAAAGTAGCAACCAGCCAACCACTGTGTGGTATGGAATGAATCCTGGATGTAGGAAAAACACTTAAAAATGCATAATACCACTCTTCAGAGGCGGGTGCACACAAATCTATAAAACAAAACAAGAGTAGACCAGTGTGATCCAATGTTGTACCCTTCAAACGGGGAGGATATGTACAAAAAGAAAGGGAGAGAGTTACTCATCCCTATAAGTACTTACATCGTAATAAGTCTGCAAAATGGGGGATGAGGAGTCGAGTCAGAGGCTGTCCAAATTCTGTGCACCGGGAGCTGCGGAAGGAACCCGCAGAAGAGGGACCGGGTGCATAAACATGATCCCCAAGAAGACGAAAGACAAAGATCCAGATAGTGGGCTTCATATCTAAAAATATATATTGGGTATACTGTAAATACTATATATTGTGAGAAGTTGCTAGAGCCCAACACCAAGGTGCAGGTGAACAAGTGAATGGGAAGGAAAATAGTGTGCGAGGTGGAAAGAGCAGATCAGAAATAAAAAAGAAAAGAAAAATTGTATTATCCACAAAATGCATTGGGCTAATTTGGATGCACTTATTCTCATGTAGACGCCCCTACTCAATACATTATCTTGAGTTCACCACCTACCATGTTTTTTAAAGTGTTTTTACTACATCCAGGATTCGTTCCATACCACACAGTGGTTGGCTGGTTGCTACCTTGTTTGTTTCTATATATGGTCTGTAATATGTGATTGACAATTTTAACCATTGCTGCATGTATCATGTATTTTGCCATGTATGTTCCTTGTTTCACCAATAAAAACATGTTTTTGATATAAACTCATCTTCTAGCCATGTGTACTCACCTCATTTATTCCAAGGGCTTCACATGTTGGAGTGAGATTATTATAGAAATGCAACTGACTTCTTGGGATACTATGCTCAGGATCGGAGTATAAGCCAGTTGTAGCACTTCAAATATCCCCACTTGGATATTACGTTTACTTTTTATTGCAGCTGTTAAATCATTGTAATTGGATACATTATGTGCCAATTTTAGATACAAATAGCACCTAGTTGTAGTGATCTAATATTATCGTCGTTCCTCGTAGATGGAATATCGTTATTAAAAGTATTGTCTCCGCAGCAAAACCCGATTCTCCAGAGAGAGACACTTTATTGGCTTCCAAAACAGAACATTCTTACAGACGACAAAATCCAACAGAGTTCATGACAACGAATATTTCCTCTTGTACCTATGCCTTCATGGATACAGAATCTTCTCTCAGACCATCTTTCTCTAGACTGCTGACAACCTGCCTGTCTTCTCATATACTGATCTGACACTGGGGGGGGGGGGGGGGTCAACCAAATGTTTTCCATGAATACCCCCCCGGGTTAGACCTCAAGGTCTAATTACCATCAATAAATACTAGGTTAAAAGGCTGTTCCTCACACACACACAACTTGCATAAGATTTACACATCAAAGGGTAACAGATAACATTGTCAACTTATATCTGGCCTGGTCTTTCAGAGTGACAGGAGACAACCCCAAGCTGTGAATAGTCGTAATTATAAAGCTGCCCCAATTTACATTCTTGCATATTCCCCCTTTGACATGTGTGAATACTGATTAGATTAAGATAATAACAGCTACCAAAGTGGCATGCCTAGAATAAACTTGTCTTTAGAATGCCTAAATAAAAACACTACATATAATAAATATGTATATATATAATATATATATATGTGTACATATATATATATTAGATATAATATACTACATATACCCCCACTTGGGTCGTTCTAACTACTAGAACTGACCCATAAATCAAGCAACAAACATAGCATTACCGACTTGAGGTATTGGATGCTTCACAATGGCTCATATGAAATATAAAGTTGAAACTGGTTACATCTCTCTTCACCAGCCTCTAAAATATCCCCATGAAACAGTCATTAGATAATATAGCTTTAGACCATGACTGGAAAAGGATTCGGTAAACATCCTTATTATATCACATCAAGATCTTGAATATTGCACAAAAACGAGCTGATGTCACAGTCCATTCTTCAATTTTCAACTTCAACTTCATCACATCTCTCATTGAAAGTAGACTTGGTGTGCTTGGTGTGCTGGGAGCTCCAATCCACGTAAATCCAGGATTCCTCTCCAGGCTCAAGGTTTTCATTTTCTTAAAGATGCTTTTGCACAAACACCAGCAAATCCCGAAATTCTACTTCCATCTTTATAGTAAGAAGAACCATCCATGTACCAGCTCTCACTTTCAAGTTCAAAAGGTTTGGATACGGCTGAAAAAAACTGCTATTGCTGTACTTTGTAATTTGCTGTAGGCCGACTCCTCATTTCCATCCTTAATAGAGCAGTTACTTGAATCATTCAGTCCATAATTCCACCTGAATGGTATACCAATCTATATACCAATCTATAATCCATATATCCATATAATCCATATATAATCCCCCACTTTCAGATAGAATCAGCTTGACATCAGCGTTTATCAGATCTTCTATCCAGACAAAGCAGCAGTGGAAAATCTTGCCAGTAAAGTTAGGTCTTTTTTCATCCATATGTCAATAATATTAATGACTGATTCAACAAAGTTTCAAATCATGACTGGAGTGATGAATTTCACTCACCCCTCTTATAAATTTAGGAAAACCACCCAACATACTATAATTTATGCTATGCCAAGCCATTGTGCAGCATCTCACCTTAGATGTCAAATATATTGATCAATATGCAATATGTAATATGCAACATGTTATGTAACACGAAAATTATTTTAGGTTTAAATGTTTCGCTCGGGTTTTAAGATAAAGTTCAAGAAATAAAACATAATAAAAAAAAAAAAATAAAAATAAAAATGGAAAAGGGTGAAAAATAAAAATAAAAAATAGGGCTTGATGAATAAAAATGGGAAAGGGTGAAAAATAAAAAATAAAAAATAAAATATAGGGAAAAGTCCATTGTCCAAGTCAAAAAAAAAAAAAAATCAATTGCTTGATGAATATTGAGAGAGTCCATGATATTGTTTATTCAGTGTTTCTCCCCCACTAGCCAGAAATTTCAGCTTGCAGTTCACATGCTATGCAGATGCAGTATCTTCAATATATCTGAAAGACAAAAAAACTCTCCAACAAAACTAATTAGCAAGATCCTTAAACATTCTTTGAAGTTAAAACAAAGGACTATTTACACATCCCCAGGTTGAAACTAAACCACCCCCACTGTTAGAGAAATGTCACTTGTATTCAAAAACAGATCTGGATAATGTAATCTGTTTAGCTGTCCCAGCAAGGTGTAATGTTCCATTTTCATCTTATCGTACTCAATCTTTAGGTGGTCATATTTCTGTTTTAACTGAGAAAACGGTATCCAAGCCTTAGATACCTTTTTATTATGATTTTGGTCAGCTCTGTTTTTCATATCAATATCACCTATATTTGACCTGGTGTCTCCTCTTTGATTGTTATCATAAGACATTATCTTTTGATCTTTATGTTCAGTATTTGTCCTAAACAATGTCGCTAAATTAATTTTGACAGCTTGCTCATTTGACTTTCTCCATAAATTGTCTGCTTTCAACAATACGTCTTTTAAATCATGAGGATTTGGGGTAACTAGTAAAATATTTTGTCTGATCTCTTCATTTAAAGCATGTAGAAATATACTCATATGTAACAAGCCACCATGCTCAAATGCAAGATTATTACTGACCAATATTTCCATAATAGATTTTATCCTTTCTGACAGTTCGTAGGGAGATTCACTTTTCATTTGTTTGATCTTCCCATGAACAGTAACATCAGAACGTACACCATACAAAACACATAACAATTCCATCAATATGTCCCTTGTCCTCATTGGCTGAGTACAGATCTGCTTAATTCTCACCCAAAGACTATTTCCTATAGAATGTTGCATAACTCTGTCTAAATCAGATGGGTTGAGATTGTACATATCTCTGACATTCTGCAAGTCACAAAACCATTTTAAAAATCTGTTTAAATCATGGCAGGGAATCATTCCTATTTCTTTAAGAATTGCATCTAATTCTTTTGGTTTCAAAGGCTTCATTACAAGCTGAACTTCACCTGCATTATTATTATTGTTATAAACTGTGGTGGTCACAGTGGGTGCGGCTGGCAATGAATTATCAGATTTAATATGAGGTTCTGTTTCATTTGATAGAATGTTTGTATTTGCATTTTGCTGCAGATTGCTGAATCCACGATTCGATGCATATCTGCATTCCTGAGATCTCTTCTCTAATTCCATAATTCTTAATTTCAATCTCTCATTTTCCTCTGATAATTCATTACAACATTTAGACTTCTCAAGCAGAGCTTCCCCAATGGTGACTGCATGCAATTTTAAATTTACAGTCTCAGATTCTGATTGGTTTTGTAACCTCTGACAAACCTTGTTGCTATTATCAACTGCACTCTGTAACTGGGTAATTTCCTCAACCTTATCCTTCAACGAACTTTTCATTGTTAAACAGCAAGATAACAAGCCCTGTACAATACAACCTTTTCTTTTACTTTCTGAAATTTTGCTCTCAAAAAAATTTTTTTCTAAAAATTCATTCATCATAGTCCATGTCTGCTTATATTTTTCTGGCACTTCATAAGGACCACCATGACGCTTAATACATTTTAACACCCATCTGTTAACTTTATCAGAACTGACACTAGCTTTACACTGAGTAAGCATTTTTACTATATTATTAATAATTTAAAAAGAGATATATTTTACTCACCGCATTAATTACTCCTTCAGCTTCCAGCTCACGTCTTCTGGTACACGATGCAGTCCTTTTCTTTGTTTCCAGTCTCCAGAGAATAATTCTGGGGTTCCAAACTTGTTTGATTTTGTAGATCAGACTCTCTTATGTCACAACCAGACGTTAGAGTCACAGCACAGGTCTTGGGTCTCCATCAGACTTCTGTCCAACTCACAGGATTTTTTTGTCACCACCGACTTCTGTTGTCCTGAAAATGCTCTTCTGGTCGCTTGAACGGCACCAATGTAGTGATCTAATATTATCGTCGTTCCTCGTAGATGGAATATAGTTATTAAAAGTATTGTCTCCGCAGCAAAACCCGATTCTCCAGAGAGAGACACTTTATTGGCTTCCAAAACAGAACATTCTTACAGACGACAAAATCCAACAGAGTTCATGACAACGAATATTTCCTCTTGTACCTATGCCGTCATGGATACAGAATCTTCTCTCAGACCATCTTTCTCTAGACTGCTGACAACCTGCCTGTCTTCTCATATACTGATCTGACACTGGGGGGGGGGGTCAACCAAATGTTTTCCATGAATACCCCCCCGGGTTAGACCTCAAGGTCTAATTACCATCAATAAATACTAGGTTAAAAGGCTGTTCCTCACACACACACACAACTTGCATAAGATTTACACATCAAAGGGTAACAGATAACATTGTCAACTTATATCTGGCCTGGTCTTTCAGAGTGACAGGAGACAACCCCAAGCTGTGAATAGTCATAATTATAAAGCTGCCCCAATTTACATTCTTGCATATTCCCCCTTTGACATGTGTGAATACTGATTAGATTAAGATAATAACAGCTACCAAAGTGGCATGCCTAGAATAAACTTGTCTTTAGAATGCCTAAATAAAAACACTACATATAATAAATATGTATATATATATATATATATATGTATACATATATATATATTAGATATAATATACTACACTAGTAGGGTGATATCTTTTATGTTTCAATGATTTTTATTGAAATGTCAGAAAACAAGTAACAATTAACATAGTTCTCGACATGTTTGAGTATTGCACAGTGGTTCTTATATTTTACACAAACAAATTGCATAGATAATTCGTCATGGGTGTTTACTAACGCAGTATTCGTTTTACTAATTTTTGTAACTACATAGCAATTATTGTCCATAGTATATTTCCCGTATTTATGGCACGTAGAGCCATCTTACTGTGGTATTTGCCACTGTGTCCATCTTTTCGTAGTTTATGACCAAAGGCAAACTCCATTTTATGATTCCCAGAATGTCTCCCTCTGCCCTGATATACCGGCTCTTCCCCCTTACAGTGGGGGAGAACGGCCCACAGGTCTCGGGGAAGTCCACTCCAGTCCTCTGTATTTGTTATCTAGTTGAGAGAAAAACATTATTGGACCTTAAATAAAGAGGGGGAAAGAGTAAAGTTTAGTGAAAGTAGAATAGAGAGAAGGGAGAGAAGAGGAGGGGCTCCATGCTCCATAGTTCATTCTGGGGAGGTCCTAGGTTGTAATTGTCCGAGGGTCATTTGTCAAATAACTGATCCATGGGTCCCATACTTTATTAAACAACTTCATTTTATCCTGTACCATCGCTGTTAGTCTTTCATTTAACATGAGCCATGACATTTTGCGTTTAAGTTGGTTGAACAGTAGACTTCCAATTTCTTGCTATCGTGATTTTAGCTGATATAAATATAAACGTAAGAAGCCTTTTTTGGTGTTTGGAGGCTTCAGCTACCTTACCGCCCAGGAGTGCGTGTTTTGCGGATTTTGTCAGGTTAATCTGGGTGAGGGTGTATATAAAGTTGTAGACCCCGATCCAAAATCTCCTGACCTTGGGGCATGTCCACCATATATGGTATGCTGTCCCCACCTGTCCGCATCCCCGAAAGCACCCCGGGGTAGCAGCAGGTACGAACGTGGCAAGTCTGGCCAGTACCATATACCATCTTAATAGGACCTTGTAATTGGCCTCTATAATAGAGGTGTTGGTGAGCGAGCGGGATGCTGCTGCTATTATCGAGTGCCATTCTTCAAGATCTAGAGTCTCCTGAAGATCTTGTTCCCATAAGGTCATATAGTTTAGCTTTACCGTGGGGGGTGAAATCTTTTAATTGAAAATCTATGGTAAGATTTTCCCATTTTTATATTTCCAAACAAGAAAGACAGACAATCTGACTGTATGACAACGTGAATTATGCTGTACACAATATGGAACACTTGGAAAGAGTGAGTTGATCCTTTAGCCATTGCAGTATAAAAGCAAAAACAGCTTTGCTACGTGAACAGTATTATATTAATATATCGAAAGAGCTGAGTGAAAAGCAGATAACCATTGAAAAGCATGTGTCTCTGTGACATTGCCACAGGCCTCCATTACTATGGCCTTGGGTTGTTTGTGGTTGAATTATTTTCCCGTTTGCATCGTTTCCATGCAAACACACATTAATAATGCAAGTATCTTCTTTATAGATGCAGTTTTAGTCTTAATTATACAAGAATGTGCATATTTAAAGAGCTTTACATAATTTAATCTGTAACTAAAATGGTATTACCATGCTTTAATTAAGACATTATACACTAATTTTCCTCGGATGCTCACAATCATAATTACTGCATGCGTGGGTGAACCCTTGAATTACTACTAATCGAATTTGGTATGTGAACTCGTATCCCCAAGGGCACTCGCATTTAAATGACGAAAGCCAACTTTAAGATTAATGATCATATGCATGTCACGATCACATGCAGTATTGTAAAGTGAATGACCAGACTTATTATAAAATATTTACAGGATCTACTGAGCATTAGCCATCTACTTTCATTAAAACTTTACGAAAGTATAGTCCACCCATTTCCATATACTCAATTTGAATGAAAGAGGGAAAAGAAAACATGCAAGAGTTATCTTGATATATATTCATCTGTTTAACGTGCATATAAAGAAATATATAATAATAAATATATATATATATATATATATATATATATATATATATATATATATCTACTACAGCAGGCATTTTTTGTATGTTATTCAAAAACATCTTTCCCTATAATTTATAATTTTCTAAATGCTGTATGTATGGATGAAAGATAGCGCAAAACATGCACCACATCCCCAATTTTTAAATAGAAACTGTACAAATGAAATGGGATTTTTAGGTGCACAAATGATAACACTATTAAAAATGTACAAAATAATTTAGGAATTCTATTAAAAAGTATGGTTTCCTTTCACGTTATAAAGTATTTTGTTTTCCTCTGTGAAAATGGATTGTACACATAAACCCAGCAGTAGTTGGTCACATTCAACTTGACTTGTTCTGTAATGTTGGAAAACGTTTCATAGCTTCTCCAAGCCATTTCTTCAGTACCAATGAGTGTCAGGATGACAAATGACCATAGAATGTGTAGATGTATGTCCAGAACAGGATGTGAGGTGTGAAAATTGTGGAACCACTCTTTTCTAGTTACATAATCTCATCCTTGGTGTCAGTAGGTCTTCGTAGGTGTCAGTCCTTCAATTTGCACAGCTGAAGGTGTGAATTGCTGTCAAATCATCAGAGTAGAGATTTTAAAATGTTAAATGTGGAAGGTCTACCCATGTGTTAGTGTATTAGCATGGGGGTGGACTAGAGGATGCCAAGGAATTGCAAAGGCATGCTGCAAGCTCTGAAGTGTGCCTGCTAGCTAGCGATTCTTTCTCTTATGTACCTGGAACATAGGGTGCTTCTGTTCAGGAGATGTCTGATCATCACATGGGGTTCTGTTCCAGTCCCTGTGGATCTGTGTCCTTTAGCCGACCAGTAGTGAGAGGGGGGTTGATGTGGTGAGCCTGCCTAGGGAGGTCCTGTTATCCGATCGGTCTGACGAGGGAGCTCTACTGCTCATGCTCCGAAATGTGTTACAGCTACCTGAAATCACCATGTCCTGTGCAGTCTACAAGTGAGGCATGCATTCCACCATGGCCTCTGGTGACGGGACCTCCCTAGGCCAGCTCACCGAATCCACCCCCTCTCTCGCTGCTGGTTGGCTAAAGGAGATGGAGCTACAGGAACAGGAACGGAACCCCATGCGACGATCGGACATGCTCATTTTACAGTGTGATCTTGTAAGTGCAATTCACTTAGGTTGTCAATAAACATTTTTAATACTGCACTGAGTGGCACTTTCTCCTCTTATTCTTCCTCATATGTTAACATTTTTTTTTTTCATGTTTTAACTTGTGCTCCAGAAGTACCTATAATATATACTCAGTAAAGTATATGTAAACCCAGTAAATTTGAAGTCAATTTAAATGCAATTTTCAATGTTTTAAACCTTCAGCTTTGGTAAAAAAAATCCTGGTGATCCAGCCATGCATGGTATTTTATGTATTTGCTGTTATAGGGTATTTCCCAATTGTTCTCATGCATTGTTGTCCTGTTACATGCTATTCTAATAGATGAGTGGCTGTATCAAAGCACATAATGTTCAGCTACATGCACTCCTTTTTCATGCATGTAGACAGAAAAAAAGTTGCAAAGAGGCTGCAGGATGAAAAAAAGGTGAACGGGAATTTTATATAACCAGTTGGGGAACCTTGGGTGTACAACACATACCTGAGAACTTCAACAAAGTAGCTTAATTTTACACCTTACACTATGTTCCTCTTCCCTGTCATCATTTCTTATTTGCACAATGACAGCTGTATCGCAACAGTGGCTTCAGCTGCTGCTGTGCAGAATTTAACATTTTATTACAATGTTTCAACAAATTATTACATCAAATTTACGCCTTGAAAAAAATGCATTTCAAAAGGGATGATCTTTAACCTTTGACTGTCAGAAAACTAGCCTGATGACACTCAGAGTGTGGCGCTTCAACTGCAAGCCTGATTTCAGCTTTTAGCTGGCATTTTGCAGTTCAGCTCAAAGACAGATTTCAGATAGTTACACTAGTTGAAGTTGAATTTAAACATAAATTTATTGGCTTTTGAAGGCATAAAAAATGTGTATTTATTAAATTGTCTGGAATTCTTTAATGAAAACATTCAGGGCTGATTCTCAATGTGGTGTGTTAATATACATTAAAATGATACTAAAAAGTAGGGCTGTTACTGATTAAAATTTTTTGTGTTTGATTAATCAATTTTTTTTTATCGATTAATCAACTCATTTCGATTAATTATAACACACATACAGATCCAACTACTTTTAGCTGATCTCCTTGCATTGCAACTCTGCATTAGTCAGTGGTAAATGTGGTATACACTATATATAATCACCCGACACGAGTTAGTTTCCACAATCCATGACTTAACTTCACAGTTCACACAAATACGTTTTAAATTCAAACTGTAGCACTGACGTAAGGAATTTTTTTTCCACAATAGCGTGACAATCCCTCCACCTCCAGTCTAACTAATCACTCTCACCGTATGGCATGGACCCCTGTGCAAACAGGTGGTCATGCAAGCGGGTATCAAAATGGTTAACATGGACCATAAACTTCTCTCACGTCTCTCACTTGGGGAAGGGGGGACGTCACCGGAACTCCCTGAAGCCAGCGGAGAGGTGAGTACTGATCAAAAGAATTTTGATCGATCAAAAAAATTTACGATTAATCGAGGAATTAATGTTTAATTTCCACAGCCCTACTAAAAAGGTAAATTGTTTTTACGAAAAAAATAAACATGGTATGCTTACATTCTGTTGAATTGTTTTGCACAAAGCAACCCTGATTCTCCTCTTCTCGGGTTCCCACACCGGAGCTCCTGGCTCCTCCCCCCTGCTGAGTGTCCTTATAGCACACCGCCTGCTATGGGGGCACTATGCATGCTTGTTCCTAAGATAGTTCTATGTGTCCATAAGACACACAGAGCGGGGCTCTGGCCTCCTTCCCTGCTCCCTTGTCACTGGCTGTGAATGAAAGCAGTGGGAGCCAATGGTGTCTCTGAGCCAATAAAGGAGGGAGAGAGCCAGGAGAGAAGCTGCTCTCATGCACATCGCTGGATCCAGACCATGCTCAGGTAAGTATTAGTTGAGGCTTGAGGTAACATGCATACTGAATTTTTTTGCATTCTATGCATGAAGGTAAAAAAAAAAAAAAAAAAAAAAAAAACTTTCAGCCTTTAGAACCACTTTAATGTTTGTTGCCTTAGAGCAGCCCATTCAATCTAACAATGGATCAAAAAAAACAAACAAAACAAAAAAACACACCCTTTTTTATAGCAATGCAGTGCACCACATCCCATGTATGTGTGTTGTGCACTATAATGCATTGTGTGGTACTCACTCACAACGAATGGCACTGCAACACACTATAGAGCAAGTATTTTGCTGTGCTTTGAAGGAACATGCCACCAGGGGGAGAAAGCAGGGGAGTGCTGTGCTAACTGTCTGAACACAGGCTGGAGCAAGAAGGTGACCTAGCAATGTTGCTTAACTGCAGTAGAGAAGTCACCAATTTGACTGTGCTGTCTGGCCAGGCTGCGTGAATTTCAGCACCAGATAAGCAGAAATACAAATCCTTTGGAAAGTAGGACAGCTTCTACACTTGCGTTTCAATTATATATTTATCTGTTTTCTTGGAGTTAAGCTTTAAGGTAAACTGAAACACTTTCACTGAAATAAATTTATGAAGCGAATGTATAGTATGTAAAGCTTTACATACATTTTCAGCACTATGTACATACAGTATCTCACAAAAGTGAGTACACACCTCACATTTTTGTAAATATTCTATTATATCTTTTCATGTGACTACATTGTAGCAAAGTGTCATTTCTTCAGTGTTAAGTAGTGAGTGTACAGCTTGTATAACAGTGTAAATTTGCTGTCCCCTCAAAAAAACAAACACACAGCCATTAATGTATAAACCACTGGCAATAAAAGTGAGTACACCCCTAAGTGAAAATGTCGAAATTGGGCCCAAATTTTCAATATTTTGTGTGGCCACCATTATTTTTCAGCACTGCCTTAACCCTCTTGAGCATGGAATTCACCAGAGCTTCACAGATTGCCACTGGAGTCCTCTTCCACTCCTCCATGACGACATCACGGAGCTGGTGAATGTTAGAGACCTTGCCCTTTTCCACCTTCCATTTGAGGATGCCACACAGATGCTCAATAGGGTTAAGGTCTGGAAACATGCTTGGCCAGTCCATCACCTTTACCCTCAGCTTCTTTAGCAAGGCAGTGGTCATCTTGGAGGTGCGTTTGGGGTCATTATGTTGGAATACTGCCTTGCGGACGAAGAGAAGGGATCATCCTCTGCTTCAGTAGGTCACAGTACATGTTGGCATTCATGGTTCCCTCAATGAACTGTGTCAACAGCACTCATGCAGCCCCAGACCATGACACTCCCACCACCATGCTTGACCGTAGGCAAGCCACACTTGTCTTTGTACTCCTCACCTTACTGCCACCACACACGCTTAACACCATCTGAACCAAATAAGTTTATCTTGGTCTCATTAGAGCTGAGCAAGTGCAGTCAACTTTGTTGGTTGACCATGGCGAGGCCTGTTCTGAGTGGAACATGTCCTGTTAAACCGCTGTATGGTCTTGGCCACCGTGCTGCAGCTCAGTTTCAGGGTCTTGCCACTCTTCTTATAGCCTAGGCCAGTGAAGGCGAACCTTGGCACTGCAGATGTTTTGGAACTACATTTCCCATGATGCTCATGCACTCTGCAGTGTAGTTGAGCATCATGGGAAATGTACTTCCAAAACATCTGGGGTGCCAAGGTTCGCCATCACTGGCCTAGGCCATCTTTATGTAAAGCAACACTTCTTTTTTTCAGATCCTCAGAGGGCTTTGCCATGAGGTGCCATATTGAACTTCCAGTGACCAGTGTGAGAAAGTAAGAGAGCAAAAACACCAAAATTTAACACACCTGCTCCTCTGTCACACCTGAGACCTTGTAACACGAACGAGTCACATGACACCAGGGCGGAAAAATTTCTAATTGGGCCCAATTTGGACCTTTTGACTTAGGGGTGTACTCACTTTTGTTGCCAGCGGTTTAGACATTAACCACTTGCCACCCGCCCACCATCAAATGACGGCTGGGCGGTGCGGCTCTCGTTCTGGATGGACGTCATATGACAGCCTCCTAGAACAACCGCTCTCACGCGCTCCCAGGGGCGCGCAGTGTGGTGATCGCGGGCACGCCGTGTTGCTAGGACACGCCATGACTCCGATCTGTGTAAAGAGCCACGGCTCTTTAACCATGTGATCGGCTGTGTCCAATTACAGCCAGTCACATGTAAACACGGAGTGTAAGGAGAGGAGAGCCGATCAGCGGCATCTCCTCACAGGGAACAGCTAGGTATGTAATAAGGGCACTGATGATCAGTGCCCTGATTACATTTAAGTGTCCACCCGTGCCAGCAATGATTGCCCACCACTGCCAGCAATCAGTGCCAAACAGTGTCCACAATTGCCACCAATGTGTGCCCACAAGTGCCAGCAATCACTGGCCATTAGTGATGCCAGTCAGTGCTGGCAATCAGTGCTGCCCATCAATGCCAATCAGTGCTGCCCATCAGTGCTGCCTATCTGTGCCCATCAGTGCTGCCCATCAGTGCTGCCTATCTGTGCCCACCAGTGCCACCTATCTGTGCCCACCAGTGCCACCTATCTGTGCCCACCCATCAGTGCCGCCTATAAGTTCTCATCAGTGCCACATATCAGTGCAGCATATTTGTGCCACCTCATCAGTGCCACCTAATCAATGCCCATCAGTACAGCCTATCAGTGCCCATCAGTGAAGGAGAAAAATGACTTATTTACAAAATTTACTGACAGAAACTAAGAAAAACTTTTTATTTTTTTCAAAATTTTTGGACTTTTTTTTTTGTAAGGAAAAAAATAAAAACCCAGGAGTGATTACATGCCACCAAATAAAGCTCTGTGTAAAGAAAATTATATATAAAAAAAAATCACATGGTTCGAGTGTAGCATGATGGTGCAATTGTCATTCAAAGTGTGACAGCGCTGAAAGCTGAAAAATGGCCGGGGCAGGAAGGGGGTGTAAGTGCCCTGTATTAAGGTGGTTAATGGCTGTGTGTTGAGTTATTTTGAGGGGACAGCAAATTTGCACTGTTATACAAGCTGTACACTCACTACTTTACATTGTAGCAAAGTGTAATTTCTTCAGTGTTGTCACATGAAAAGACATAATAAAATATTTACAAAAATGCAAGGGGTGTACTCACTTTTGTGAGATACTGTACAAAGTTTTAATAAAATAATACAAAAGACAAGAATCAACTGTTATATTTGATTGGCACGACTATCCAGATCTTCATCATTATTAACCACATGGCTTAGGGAACTGCATTTCAAGATATACCAATATTTGATTTGTTCAGCTGTTTGAATAATGCTTTAATCTGGATATTTAGAAGGTGACTACATCTTTCTAACTCAAGATGGATTTCCCGTGCCTCAACAAAACGGCAAGTACTACAGATTTCATGACTCTTAAAAATGAAGGCAGTCTATGATGCATGAATTTCAGTCTTCACGAGAAGGTGCTTTTGGCTTTCTGTCTTCCCATATGTTGAAAATATGCTATGGCCTGAAGGCAGTACTTTGTCATCATTATGTTCTCTGGACACTTTCTATCTCTATACATCATTGTGACATGCTCTTGTGATGTCCCCACACCTATAGGGGGGCATGAGATAGGAAAGCCCAAGCCATTAACATTGACAGATGTACTTGATGTGAAGGAACATCCTACGGTTGTGTTATATAGGCATTAATCCCAAAACATAGGATTTTGTCACAGATTTCCTATGAGAGGTTCTGGATGAGTGATACTTCTTTATTCAGTGATATCCAAGCATCAGTCTAAGTGAAAAAATTAGCAACAGTCGTATAAACTCTTGACTATGTCTTATGGGAAGGTATTGCTGAACTGCAACTTTTGGTATCGAACCATGAACCTTCTAGGGGTGGACCATATTGTGATACAGTGTAGAGTTATTAGTTTAAGTGGAGTTCTAGTCAATATTTTTTGTTAGATTTGGAAAGAGCAGAGAATGGTTAGATCCTGTCAAGTAGCTTTTCTGCTAATTTTCAGACCTCTCTAGGTTTTCTGTCTAGAGAGGACATGATGGGAAATTCTACCTTTTGTCTGTTTTCATGAGACAGTGTCCCAACTGGGAGATTTCTCTATTCAAGTGACAACTGCCAACATAGGGATTTATTCTGCATTAGAAAGCCTAAAGCAGGGATATGCAATTAGTGAACCTCCAGCTGTTGCAAAACTACAAGTCCCCTCATGCTTCTGCCTCTGGGTGTCATGTTTTTGGCTGTCAGAGTCTTGCTATGCCTTATGGGACTTGTAGTTCTGCAACAGCTGGAGGTCCGCTAATTGCATATCCCTGGCCTACAGAGCTTCTACCATTTTGGTAGAAATAAACTTGGCCGCAGATCTACTTTAAGGAGTCACTCCAAAAGACAAGTAATTATCAATTTGAATTCTGCTAATGCCATAAAGAAAAGACTGTGACAAAATCAGAAAGTCTCCTCAACGTATTCCACCAACAAATCCAGGCCAGTCACAGACCACTGTCTCTCAGCCTGATTTATGACCAAGAGCACAGCATCCCACCATTTGAAGACATCAGGTAGTGAGTGTCCTGACAGCAGAGTGGCAAAGACAAACCTCAGACAAGCTATAGAGCAGAGTAGGCTGGAGCACAGTATGCTGTGCAATTAAGTTATTGACACAATGGCCATGTCTCCTCATTACAAAATAAAACTGTGGTGAGTTTGGTCAGGAATCTATGCATTTTTATATTAAAAAGGAGATAATGTTTCTTTATTACCATATCGACAGCAGAACATTTTCAGACAAAAAATTCTAGGCATGTGGGCTGTGTTACCTATATTCTTTTCACACCTTTATTAGCTGTATGTGTAAGGTCAGATTGTTAAAAGTTATTGGCGATTGGTTGTGCTGGCTTACTATATATTTTTAATATCCAGCAGTTTTTTTTTTTTAAAGAATCATTGGCACCCTAACTAAGGCTAGATTTTGTTTTTCTGAAATCTTAGGCCTACTGTGCTGTCCCTATCCCACAGTCAACTGACAATTAGGAAAAAATAAAAAAATGAATCAAAAAACAAGTTCACAGAGAGAGAATCAGAACTAGGTTTGCTGTGTGTCCAGGTTCAGAGTGACCCTATGTCAACAATGAAACTGTTCCGTGCAGGGGCAGAATCTATGAAGACACAGTCAAATAACATTGGTAGAATGTTCAGCAATCGGGAACTTTTTTTTAGCCCATATTGGCTGTGTAAAACGCTAGCCTAAATTTTATCACTATGATTTATACTACAATACTAGCAAAAGGAAGCAGCCACATTCCAATATGTCCCAAACATAGGTAGGTTTATTCAGCAAATGTGATCAACACACACTCTGCCAAGACTTCTATGATACAGAAAAGAGGGGAGGAGAAAACATTTCCCAAGTAATTCTTCAACGAGGAACAGCTAGATTTATCAAAAAATATATAATTCTTTATTGAAAAAATCCACAAACACTGAAAGCTAGTAAAAATGTATATATAGCAAACCTCCGAGTTTCTTCAGAGCATGCACAGACGTCTGGTAAGTATCCTTAAATAGCGTATGCAAAGTACAACATATGGTGTCTCCACTGGGTTCATCAAACGTCCACTTTGGGTTACTCTGCCAGTCACACGGTAACAGTTATGCCGCGTACACACGATCGGAATTCTCGTCGGAAAAAGCTCTGATGGTTTTCCCGTCGAAATTCTGACGGAATTTCACTTAAACCGTCTTGCCTACACACGGTCACACCAAATTCCAACTTGTTCAATTAAGCTTTGGTAATAAAACCTGGAAGCTCATTCGTTTCTATGCAGAAGTGAGCCTGATTTTGCATTTTCCAGCTTTAGCAAATAAACCCCATTGTGTACTTAAAGTGGGGTATGCCTGTATACATTTTTACTAGCTTTGTGTTTATATGGATTTGATGACTATATGAGGAATTGTTAAAATTCAGTTCCCTTTTCCAGTTAAGCTTTATTTAGGTGTGGCTGTAGTGTCATTTTTATCTCTGTTGTTGTACAAGACTTCTATGATACCTTTCATCCCAGCTAAGCTTAATCATAGAGATAATTTGTACTGTAGTTTGCCTTAATAAGACCTGTAAGTAATAACTGCAGTGGCGCCTTGCGGGCAGTTTTAACCCTTTTTCGGATGCTAGCGGGGGTTAAATGGGCACAGTGAGGCAGCAAATGGGCATTATTGACCCTCTTTTCCACTTACAGTAGCTGTGCATTTCTCACCCTAGGCTTATACTCGTGTCAATACGTTTTCCCATTTTTTTGTGGTAAAATTAGGTGCCTCGGCTTATATTCGGGTCGCCATATACTCGAGTATATACGGTACTAGCATTGCCCACTCACTGGAAAGTCTTTGGAAATCCAAAAGTGGGTGCATCACAGTTATGCCCCGTACACACAGTCGGAAAATCCGACAACAAAATCCATCGGATTTTTTCTGACGGATTTTGTCCGACACTGGTGTTGCATACGGTCGGACAAAGTTGTCGGAAAATCCGATCATTCTGAACGTGGTGACGTTTGTTGCCTACGACAGGACTACATAGAGGCAAGTAGCCAATAGCTTGGGTCTTGTAATGTGATCTGAGCATGCGTGGCACTTTGTCCGTCGGAATTCGCTACACACGATCGGAAAAAGTCCGATAGGACTTTGTTGTCGGAAAATTTGAGAGCAGGAGATAAAAAACTTTGTCCGACGGAAAATCAGATGGAAAATGTCCGATGGAGCCTACACACGGTCGGAATTTCCGACAACATTGTCCGATAGGACATTTTCCATCGGAAAATCCGACCGTGTGTATGGGGCTTTAGAGTGGCAATAAGAACTACAAAGTAAAATTAAAATAGATAAATTTCTGTTTCTGTATTTATAGTAAGGCAAATATCTCAGCTTGCAAACTGATTGCTGGCAGCTACTACAAAATTAACACGCATACTTTTCTTTTTCTTTTGCAAGTACAATAATTTTGTATTTTGGTAAGCTTTCATGCTGATTTTTGATGTATAATATGTCTTGGCTTTCAATTTGTAATACCATGAAGCTTGGAACAATTTCACAAGACACCATACCATGTAAGCGTACTCAAGAAGCCTGGCAAGAACCAACATGCTGTTTGCCTTCTATAATCTACACTAAGAAAATCAAAGTATAATTTCAGCAGAAATGCAGTTTATGAAGCTCTATCCTGCTATTTTAATCTAACATGTTACTGATCTCTTTGTAAGCACAGCTGCTCTTCTCCTTGACTTTGGCTTAGTTTTGTTGAAGCGTGAACTTGCAACCTGTCAGAGAAGGTCATATCAAACACCATGAGATTGTGAGGACCGGGCTACAGCAATTTCCCTGTAGAGAAGTACAACGGCACAGAGAAAATAACAAGCATCTCTGTGCAGAAGTTAACCAGAAGAAAACAATAAAAAAACATTACAAATTCCAATCAAGCTTAGCGGATTACATAACATTGTGACCTTGTGCTATGTATATTAAACATTACAGCATTAAAATTAATCTGTAAGCACAAACAATCATTGGGTGCAAGGCCACCATTAGAAATCATGGGGCCCCATGAAGCCCATCGGACAGACCCCCCCCTCCTTAGTCAACCATATGTGAAGATATATCAATCCCTCAGAACAGATATCAGGAGCAGAAACTTTCATTTAAATAATGGGTTTAGCTTTGATTTGAATTTAAACATTTTTTTTCTGTGGCTACACGTGTTGGTCAAATGTTTACTTATTTACATGCAGGTTGGTAGATGTCCTCTCTAATTGCTATCTGTAAGGCCCCATTCACACCCAAGCAATTTTTCTGCTTGAAGCTTGTAGCTCTAAAACGCTCAACAAGCCAAATCCCATTCATTTAAAAGGCCCTTGTTCACATCTGAGTGTTCTGCCGCCTGAAGCAAAATGCCTGTTGCTCAAAAAAGTGCAAAATGTGCTTCTTTTGGCCCCATAGACTTCAATAAAATCGCTTGACTTCAGCGTTTTATGTGCGTTTTGTTGCTTGTTTTCTGCTCATAGCAGCTCTCCACCCCTAATTTTCTCTCCCCCTCCTAGTGCTTTCTATTGGCTAAACAAAAATGCCTGAAGCTGTAAAATGCTTGTAATATACTTCTAAAATGCTTTAAAAACACGCCCACAAAATGGCTACACCCAGGTGTGAATGGAGCCTAGAATAGACAGTGAAGTTATCTTCTTTGTTGAGTGACTGATAACACAAAATAAAGTGGTGTATACACGAACTGGAAATCAGTGGCACGCCTGACTGTTCAACAGAAGCCAAAGACTGGCTTCTGTCCACCGTTACCGCTGAAAAAACAGCATTTGATCAGTGCTGCAGTTGATCAGTGTATTCTGATGGGGAGAGGGTAGCCTCCACTGTCAGACTACAATAATTCAGCAGGAAAGATCCCTGCATCATACATTGTTTGTGTTGATGTAGGGATCCGTCAGTTTTATTTCATTCAACCTGCTTGCTGAAAAAAAAAAAAAAAAAAACTGAATGCGTATTCTCTGCTTTACAAGATAACTGATTTTATTCAGTGTATCATAGATCTGAGCTGGCTCAAATAATGACAGAGATAAGATGATGAGTAAAATGCTGCACTATGCTGCACTACTAAGCAATAGCAAAACATAAAAAAAAAATAAAAATCCATATGCAATAGAAAAATAGGATTGGGAAATGTTTCATATGTAAGTAAAGCTATATGTAAAAACTGTTTTGCTTTTACTTTCAAATATTAAGCAGTTTACATTTAAATAAACCCAGGGCAGAAATATTAGAGCTACCCATGACTTATTTTTGAAATTGCGAGCTTCAGGGCATCATATATTATTTTGTTTGAAACAGAACTCCAGCTTTACCTTCAACCCCCCCACCCAAAACCTTTTTTTCAAGGGTTTTCTGGCTAGTAATGGTGGTGGTGGTCCTTATTGTTGTACTGGACGGTGCTCACATAATCACATGTGCAGTAGTACTAAATCCCGAGTCTCGTGTAAGGATGCTTCCCCCAGGAGATAGGTCTAACACAGCCTTAGCTCAAAGGAAGAGGGTGAATGATGCTGGCTGTCATTCAACCCAGAAGACTAGTGGCATTCCATGGTAGAAAGGTCTTTTTTTTCTCAAAGAAGTTCATTAGAGAAAAGAACAAAGAAATAAACAGGACATATAATTCAGATTCCAGATAATGCATTGTTACAACAATTATAACAAGCAATCATGTTCCGCCATTGGATTATATGGATCACTCTCAGAGCACGCCCGCCGTACAGCTCAGCAGGGCCAGTTAAGCTTCACACTAACAATTGATTCTACAATCAAAATCTCTATGACAAATATGTTAAAGCAGTATTCTGTCCAATATCAAATCCACTGGAGAGAGCCCAGGGGTATTTAAACATGGTGACCACAGTTTAGTAAATTTCCCAGGGCGTCCTCTGTGTTGGAAAATATACTTCTGCAAACGCAGGGTGTGCCCCACTTGGGTAGTCCATTCTTTCACTGTGGGAGGGTGAGTTACCTTCCAATGTCTGAGAATAAGCTTACAAGCCTGAAAGAGGGAACTAGCAATGGCTGTAGAGAGGTCTTTAAGTAGGGGAAAATGGCAGACTAAAATTGAGTATTGAAGCAGTGTCAGAAACTGTGCTCGAACCTGGGACCTCTTCGGTGTCTGGCATTGACTTATCCCACTAAGCTATCTGGGATGCTGGACAACTCCTTGCCTCATCTGTTGGACAATCCTATCTGATCCATTGGCTAACCCTGCCTTGTGTCTTGATTGCTGTTGAACTACTTGCTCCTCCCTTGAACTCCTTGCTCCTCCCATGAACTCCTTGCTCCTCCCATGAACTTCATATATAAGCCTGGTCTCAGCACTTCCTTTTTGCCAGGTTATTGTGCCTTCTCTGCCAGTGCCTTGCTCTTGTCTTCCCTGCTGCCATCTGTATTTTTCTACCACTCGTGATCGACCCTTGGCTTGTTCCTTGACTACTCGACTGCCTGATCCCAACCTTCAACTACTCATTACCAACCTTTTGGCTTGTTTACTGACCACTCTGTTGCTTGATCCTTATCTGCTCATGCGCTTCTGGAACCCGGCTTGTTCACACCCTTGCGGGGCAAACCTGAGGACCGCGCAACCTGGTACTAGCATGCAGCTCCACCATCAGGAGCTCTGGTAAACACTGGTTAGTACTTTGACTGCGCACCTCAGGTGAGCCTGTGTCATTTGCCAGGGTGACTGCCTGTGTACCTATCCTGCTGGTCGGTGGTAGTCCTGCAACTACTATAGCAACTGGTCTTCAAGTCTGACGCCTGATTGTGACACACAGTCTGCTTTGTTATTTTAAAAGTAACTACCTGCATATTTTAACAATTGTTTTTAACTGACATTCTACTTTGACTTTACTTAGCCACAGCAAGCAGGTATAGAGCAGAATCAGTCCCCAACAGGTCCTCCCTTTTTTCTATCCTTTTTAGTTGATCACAATTTACATATACAGTACATCTAAAAACGTTGCTTTTTCCTATTTTCCCTTATATCTCCCTGGCTCAGCTGGGTCAAATCATTTTAGTCACCCCTCAGTCCTTTATCATGTATGACAATCACATATATGTATTTCAACTATTTGCCTAGATTTCAGCTTTTAACTAAAGAGGCAGTCCTTTCCCATTCTGACCCAGACCAACAGTCTTGACCACTGCAGCATTTACTAGATGGGTTGTTGTTTCTAAAAGATTTCATAGTTTGGCATTAGAATGTGTGAGTAACTTAGTTTTAATAAAGCCCTTTTAGAAAAAAAAAATTTATAATTCCCTGTAGCCCAAAAATGCTAAGCACTTGAGCCCCAAACGTGTGTCCCATTACATAAACATCCTTTCTGCCAGGATGGCAACATTTATGTATGTATTTTTGTATTTATGTATATATGTATTTTTGTTTAAATTTTTAATGATTTACCATTCATCACAGACTAGTCCATGCATATAACACAAAGAATTCTTTGCTGTCTTTGTATTCCATGACATGCTCTCATTTCGATTAAAATATTTGATCTTTTTTTTTAGGACGTCAACACGATTTTGTTTTCATTGATTTTCAATGGCTCGAATAAAAGTAATTATACATCCTGCAAGGCATTAGGAACACATAAAAGATATACTGAGGTCAGCTGACAAAAGATTATTAAAATGTATTTCTCCTTTTACAAAATATCTTCTGGAAAAAGACAGCAAAAATAATATATCTTTTGTAAGGTGAAACATGCACTGTAAATCTATAAAAATGTTCTAGATAAGTAAGTAAATACTTTAAATAACCTGTTGGTTAATGACACTCTTTCTCTCGGATACAATCTACACCATGGTTTATACTGTACTTGAAGATGCATTATATTGACCTACAGCTTGCTGCACATATTTATCTACAGATTTATTATGTATTACCTAGGCAGGGAGACAAAGGGAACACTGCAAATACAATATCGTAAATAACATTCTTGCGTGAAATAGTAAGCAAGAAGCACAGGCATTTTCTGGCTTATTTGTAGATACAATGTTGTCTTTACAGGGATGCAAAGAATGTTCATCACCAGGCTAAAAATGGGTATTCATTTATTATTTAACTATAGATTAGTCATTTATTTCCTAAAATGAAAAAAAAAAAAAAAAAATGTCCAACGAAGACTTACAATAAATGTCTTAAACTAGAGATGCACCAACAATATTGGACGCTAAAAATAGTGTTATCAGCATTTTGCTGATAAAAGAAAAAGGTGCCTATAATGGCACCAAAAACGCATGCGTTTTTTACACAATTAGCGGCAATTATACTGCTAATTTGCAGCACTTTTGCTGCAATTCTACCGCAAATTCTCAGCGATTTTACTGTGCTTATGGTTTGTTTTTCATATGTAATGTGACTCAAAAACCGCATCAAAAATGTAACACAGGTGTGTTTCAATACATTTCAATGAAGAGGTGCATTTTTTAACTGACCAAAAATGCAGCAAGCAGGATTTTTAACACAACGGAAGTGCAACCAGTGTGAAGACATGCAAATAATTTAAGGGGATGCATTTTTCTTGAGCTTTTCCTGCGCTAAAGGTGCCAATAATGGCCGACAATAAATTCATATTCATTTAAATGGATGATATTAAAAAGTCAAATATATTACAATTCTATATAAAAAACGATTTGCCAACTTCACACACACTATCCCAAACCAAGAAATAATGCCTTTATTTGTGGGATTTCTAATGGAATGACACATGTGAATACCTTCAGTTCTAAGAAGGCTCTATTGCGCTATACTCTGGTTCAATGGATTGTTTTTTTGGTTCCTTTAGGTCAACCTCACCAATCCCTGTCCAATTATAAAGTACTTTATCAAATGTATCTGTTAAACCATTTTCACTGAATATTTCTACAGATGTGTTTGTTACTTTTTTAGATTCTCAATCATGTCTGTACAGCGGAATGTTGCTGGGCAGCAGAACAAGTGACCCATTTGCATATACATAAAAACACATTAGGCCCCTTTCACACGGGACGGATTCGTATTGATCTGCCCCGTGAAGACGCTGCTCAGCGGGGATCGCTCAGCTGATCCCCGCTGAGCCGGCGGATGACAGGGCGGTCCCTGCACCCTATGGGGGATCGGATGAACACGGACCGTCTGTCCGTGTTCATCCGATCCGCTCTGCAGACGGATGGAAACATAGGGTTTTCCTCTGTCTACAGAATCGGACAATAGCGGAGGTGGATGATAGCAGGTGTCAGCGGATGCTCATCCGCTGACACCCGCTATCCCATAGGGGTGCATGTATGTCCGTTTTTCATCCGAAAACGGATGGATGAAAAACGGACATAAGGTCCGCATGTGTGAAAGGGGCCTTACTGGGTCTTTTTTTTTTTTTTTAATCATGAGACTTTAAAATTACAAATCTCATTGGATTAAGTTGAAAATGTCTGAGCACATATAAAACACTTTACTAAAACAGATACCAGGTTATGGGTGGTGTCATTTCCTGCTCATGATTTGAGGTGATTGTAGCCGTATTAGTGCACTTGTGGCAAAAACAATTGGCTACTGTCTGATACTTTTTATATGCACTAACAAAAAATTTGTCAGGATACTGCATATTATATAGCTGCATGAAGAAGCAGTTAACCAATCTAACCACAAAGGAAACACAGATCAACAGTGACATCTTTCTCTCAAGATTCAAAATGAGGAATGTCATGCCCCAAGGTCCTTGGATTAAAAGTTTTTGTGAAAATACATTGAACTTTCCTTATGCAGAAGGAGACTTTATCCAGACGTACCAGCAAAAGATTAGGGAATAACCTCATTCACAAACTGTATGATAAAAGGGTAACAATCAGGAAACAAAAGAAGTCTGGGTTTGAAACCTTAACATCATTGAACCCTACAAGCATCAACCAAATTAAGAATAAAATGAAAACCTTACAAAGACAACTGCAAAAACTTGCCATGAATAGGAAGCAAAAAAAACTCCAGAAGCTACACCAGGAGCAGACCTTTTGGATACAACCTAAACAACATAAAACACAACATCTATACCTCCTGCTATTAGTGACCTGGAATACAATGCAGAATTCTATGGTACCCCTTGCGTAAATGCTGACCAGACTAAAAATGTGGATATAACAGGGAAACTTGGAATCGTCAATTTGTCAAATCATAAAATTTCCAAACCAGAAAAAGTCCTCTCCAAAGGCCTCACATTTTGCCCAATCAACAAATTGGACAATTTACAAGTACTGTCAGATATGGAGGAATTTTTCAGGAGACTCAAAGAATATTTTCACAGTAATGAAAGGAATCCTAGGAGAATACAATGTGACAAAAAGAAAAAGAATTGAAACTTCACAACTCCACAAGGACGCAACCTCAAACTGGACACCTATATTGACAGCTTCAGACTGCTAGTTACATCTCTGATATCCACACAGCATAAAAAAAAATGTATACAACCTTTCACCACTGGAGTGAATTTTTTTCACGATTTTTTTTTTTTTAATTCATGAAAGTGTCTTTTACCAAAAAATTGTGTTTGAAAGACCGCTGCAAAATACCTTGTGACAAATTTGCAACGATCGCCATTTTATTCTCTAGGTTCTCGGCTAAAATATATAGAATGTTTGGGGGTTCCAAGTAATTTTCTAGCAAAAAATATGGATTTTAACTTGTAAGCAACAAAATGTCAGAAACAGGCTTAGGCATGAAAGGGATAACAGAGGAAGAAACTCTGAAAGAAATATTCCAACAACCCCCAATACTGTCATTCAGACAACCACTGAACCTCAGACATAAATCAGCAGGAAACTTCATTCTGATTATGAAGTCATAAATAATGGAAGCAAACCCTGCAATAAAAAATGCTGCAAACTGTGCAACCAGATCAATCTATCAAAAAGTGTCACACACACACAAAAGGGACCCTCAATATCCCAGGATCATACCACTGCCCCTCCAGTAATGTCGTGTACCTCATTCAAGGCAAAAGATGTAGCAAAGGATATTATATTGGCGAAACAGGACAGATGTTGTGAACAAGGATGAATTTGCACCGACACACCATCAAGGAACATAAAGAGTATAGTTTCTGCACACCTGTGGGACATTTCTTCTAACTACCGGACCACACTCAAGAAGACCTCAATGTTTTAGTTCTTAAACAGAATTTCAGAACTATCCAGGAAGAGAAAACTTTTGAACTAAGAATGATACTTCCATTTGACACAAAAGATAATGGCCTAAATTTAGATATTGGTTTTCTTACTCATTACCCCCCAAGTCTATAGCTCTCCCTTTGTCTTATATTACTAACTATGCTAGCTTTATTACTATTGCCATGTACATTTGGTTGTGAGCGTTTGTTTTTCCTTTTTTTTTTTTTCCCTTTCCCTCAGAGATTGTGTTTTTTAACATTCTGCTAAAACTTTTGTGAATCGGTACCTTAAAGAAGGTGATATACCCCAAAAGCTTGTCCTGAAAAATTGTATGTTAGTGCAAATAAAAAAAGTATTATATACAGTACTCAGTTGTGTCTGCTCATGACTTCTAATTTAGTCCCATCCTGTTTCCTACTAATAGAGGGATTTGTCTACAAATTAGGTCGCAAGTCACAAGTGATGGCTACATTGCATCATGATGAAAAAAAGTACTTTATGCTGCTCCCATTCAAGCATATTTATTTGGATTTCTCAGCATGAAGGACAATCGGGACTGGCTCTACTATTAGGCACAGATGGCATGTGCAAACAGGCACAGAGAGATTATAGATATAGTCATTTGTATAAGCCTATTTGAACATTCCACAATATTGTAAACCAGTTCAGAAACAAGAAAACAAGTAAATGTGTTTTGTGGAAAATGTTTTCTTCCTTCCTTCACAAATTTTCCCTCTCCCTAACTTTTGCCCCACCAACGTTACTCTTTTTTAGCACATTCATCCTTTTCCCCTCACAACATGCACCAACTTCAAAGCTACATCACTGGACCACACAAATTGCAGCACGTTCCCTATTAACCAGTTACATTACATATATTCTTCTGCAAACTGATGTAGGTTTTGGATTGTTTGCCTGAAACTCCCGTTTTATATTGTATGTAAATGCAGTCCATATACTTTACAAAGATTTTTAAAAAAATCCTAAAAGAGGATTTTTACTGGGGAGCCAAAAGTTGGGTGCAAACCCGGCTCTAATGACAAAAAGGCAATGGGCAATATAGCATTGCACATTGCAGAGAAGGTTTAGTAGTATGAGCTCATTCTAACTGGTGTGAGCTAGACAGTGAGCAATAAGCAGGGGTACCCTTTAATGTCAGAAACACATTTACAAAAATAAAATTTTACTACACTATATTTCAGTCACTGTAATGATAATGTTAGGCTGTACAGACACGGTATGACTATAATAGGCACGTTGTACTCTACATTTAGAGTGAATTGCAGCCTTGGCATCATCTCTTTCAGAAATAGGCAAACTTCACAGATGCTGCTTTACAATTACTGCAAAGGGGTTACAATGACTAAGCCAACGAGAAAGGTCCAGGACCCATCATGTACATGTGTTAGCATGATCCCTAATGTAAACCTGTGCCCAAACGATGGACAATAAACTTTTTACATAATCTTAAAAAGTAAAAGATGTAAATAAGCCCTCATTCACCTCTGTAGCTGCTTGCAATGTGGTGTAATTCATTCAGGGCTCAAGTCCTGCGGGAACGTATGGGAATGGAGTTCCTGTACTTTTTCCACAACAGGAACTCAGTTCCCGTTAGCAGCTGTGTCCTGCAAGACTTTGAAGTATGCAAGCTGTGTGGCAGGTGCTACACCAGCAGCAGCCACCGACACAGCTCGCAATAGTAAGTGACGCACACCAGGGGTGTACTGACCATTCAGGCATTGCCAGTAGGGGGCCCAATGACAGCTTCCACTTCGCTCTACCTGTCAATCACAGCTAGCTGACGGGTAGATCAGGTCCCTGCTGCTAAGAGATTGTGTTTAGTCAGACCTCTCGTGATGCGCTCCTCCCCGCCGGCCCCTCCTGATTTTCTGTCTTCTCATCCCCCCCAGTCTCCTGCATACTTGCTCTGTGTGTCCTGCTGAATTCCCCCCTTCTCTATCTTCAGTACCATATGATGAGAGAACCCAGAGGAGGAGCACCGCTATTCTGCTCACAGGACATGCAGGGAGAGGGGTGAGCTGAGGGAGAAACATCAGTTTGGGGTGGTAAGCTGAGGACAATACCTGGCAAATTTTAATGCCAGGAGGGAAGTTTATGTGGAAATATGTGAAGGGTTGGAATAGCAGCGAGTGTGTGTTGGAGCCCTGCAGAGTTTGCAGCCCCCAAAGCTAACATACATCTCCTAAGCAGGAACACATCACTATCTCCCCAAGCATTCTGTCCAGATAATGTGCAGTTCATTTATGACCTTTCCGTTTAACCCTGTGTTATCCAAACTCTGTTCAATGGAAAGTGTAAACTCACCACATAAACACTCAATATACAAAATAAAATCCCCCATAAAGATCAGAACATGAATTTCACATTTGCATGGAAGCACAATTGAATGAATGCTGATTATTCAGAGAATTACAGTTTTTATGTTTATTGAGAATTGTTTTTTTTATGTACTAACAATTAAGCTTCATACACACAATACGAAAATTGGATGAAAAATACTACTTTTGAAGCGTTCGTGCATATGAGCGTATCATTTTTTATTTTTTTTTGGTGGGGGAGTGGATCTTGGGTGGGAGTTCCCACACTTTTTTCCCCAGGACTTGACCCCTGAATTAATTCACTAATGCCTGGTACATACAATGAGATTATCAGACGAATAATCATTCATTTTTTATTGCATAGTCTCATATTGAAAATTAAGTGTTTACTAAAACAACAAAAATTCTCGTATGACAGAATAAAAAATCAGAAGTGATGTAATGTGTAGTAGTGTTTTTGTAATGTATTTTCGAACGACAACGTACAGATTAAACCAAAATCGTACAATCTGGTATCATACGAAAGATAAGTTTTGTGCGTGTCCCATTGGATAACATTGGATGAACTGTCATGATCGGATCCTGAAAGCTGTGTACTAACGATCAGATTATCGTACGATCATTTTAAAAGTGTACGGACCATAAGAGCACAATGATTTTTTTACAGAGTCGCAACACCTGCTGTGATTACATTAGAAAGCTGGTTGGCTACCAAGATCTACTTTTATAGACAACAGCCAAGATGTCTCTGCTGTAATTATTTCTCCACAATGCCTATAACTATAGAGCTGAATGAGGGCTTGTTTTAAAGTGCTTTTACTGCTTGTTCAGGATATGCAAATACTTTAGTGTACATACAGGTAGTCTGAGGACAGGTTCACTTTAAGCTAGTCCAGCCAAGTGGGACAATATGGAGTCTGCACTAAGTGCACTTTTGGAGTAGAACTGGATATTTGGTATGACAATCATGGCCCAATAAAAAATTATTTGTTCAAGTGTACTCCTTCATGCCTTTTGAACCTCACAGCACAGCACAAAAGATTAATGTGCCTTGGTGAGAGGGTATATTGTTATTTTACTTTCGCATACAAGATGATGTATAGCTTAAATTAGGCTTCAAAAATTGATATTCCATCTTGAAAGGAAAAAATTTGCATAATGCAATTTGTTCGAGTACAAGGCACTTGCATTTTGATGCTTTGATAATCTAAAGCTGGCATCAACACATTTCTTTTCAGCGCCTCCATTCTACCAGGCTTACGGTTGTAAAATGGCTATTTGCAGAGTGTAAACAGTGTGCTGTCTATGCCGGGGATTGCCTTCCTCCACAGGCTGGAATTATTGCACTGTCAAAAAGAGGCCGTGGCTCTTTCTTTTAACTGCCAGATCAGCTAATAAAATAAAGTGTATTAAAGGGAACATTGCTACAGCCTCTCCTTCTCCTACACCACATACACAAATCCAGTGGCAAACCAAGACATTGGAGACCCCTCATTTCACATGGACCTATTTCTCAGAAGACTTTGAACTGGAAATTCTTTTTGCAATTCTCTAGTGAATTAGCAAACAGATCTTTCTTAATAGGCCCCATTTTTTAATGATAGAAAACTCCAATTTCTATTGCAGTTTTAAATGCTGGTGAGATCAATTAATCTCGTCACTTGGTGGCATCTATCTATAAATCTGGAAAAAAAACATTTTTTGTGCTGAAAGTGCCCCCCTCGGCTTATACTGGAGTCAAGCACTTTTCTGCAGCAGAGAATTACATTTTCCTACCGACTTTGGGGTTCCTAGCTTTAAGTGGCCCCAAGATACGGGGCCCCAAAATCGGTTCGGAAAATGTCATTCTCTGCTGCAGAAAAGTGCTTGACATTTTCCGACCCGACTTTGGGGCCCCCTATCTCGGGGCCACTTAGTACTAGGAACCCCAAATTTGGTGTGCAAACCCAGTGGAACCAACACTACAAAATATCCAATTTGGGGTTCCTAACAAAAAGTGGCCCCGAGATGCAGGGCACCAAAGTCGGTCAACTGTGTCCATCTGCAGCAATGTCATTTCGGGACCCTTTGGGTCCAGAAACCCCAAATTTTAACTGCAGCTAGGGGGCATCTAGGTACCAAGTTTGAAGTTCAGGGGACCTATGGCTGCAAATGGGCACAGTGAGGCATGGAAATGGGCATTGTTGACCCTCTTTTCCACTTACAGTAGCTACATTTCTCACCCTAGGCTAATACTCGTTTTTTTTTGGTAAAATTAGGTGCCTCGGCTTATATTCATGTTGGCTTATACTCGAGTATATACGGTATTTGTTTATTCCTATATGTAGTGTAACTATACCAAGTTAGTCCTTCTCTATCAATTACACATGCTGTGCTTCTTGCTTAAAAATAATGCACAGTAACCCTCTTTTCCACTTACAGTAGCTGCGCATTTCTCACCCTAGGCTTATACTCGAGTCAATAAGTTTCCCTGCATATATTCGGGTTGGCTTATACTCGAGTATATACAGTAGATCTTTAATTCTTTGAAAAAACAAAATAAGGAATGTGATTGCTCGCTATGAGTAGTGATATATTAGGCCTAGCCATGTCAGTATGTTTTGATTAGGAATGAGCAGAGTTCTAATTTCACTGAAATTTCAGCAAAAATTAGGAGATATCAGGAAATTGCAATAGGGAAGATGACATTAAAGTGGAAGCTAGGACCCTCATTAACCTCATTATTTTTCTATTTTTTTTTAACAACAGAAAGAAAACAAAGACATCAAATACATAAATAAATAAAACATTTAAAAGGGAAAGTACACAAATACCAGAATAAGGTAAGAACTAAAATGTAAAGAACATTAAACGAATGCAACTAAACTACTCTAAACACACCCTCTAAATAAACAATAGATGTTTTCCCAAGAAAATGCTACCTAAGCAGCTCAATGAGAAAAACTGAGGAATTTTCACTTTGCAAAATCAATTCAGCATAAAGAATTCTGCTCATCTCTAGTTTTGACCTATTGCAGTGTTGTTTATGATTCCAAGAGGGGTGAACTCATAAAAATAAGTGACCCAATTGTATCTTTATCTTATGGCAAGACTTCGGCAAAAAGAAACAAAATCAGATTTGGACAGAATGGAGAAGGGTTAGATCCCTGGTACCCAGCATGTGCTCATTTTCTACATATTACTTATTTGCCTTTAACCTGCAACAGCCAGTAGTCATTCTTTTCTCTGCCAACTTATAAAAAGGTGCTAACTCTTTCTGGCTATACTTAAAAAAAAAAGGGTTGTTATTGCTTTGTCCTTGTTGTAGAGATTGCCCTATCCTCCTGCCTCACTGACACAAAATAAAGAGAAAGAAAATCAAATGCTTGAAATGGCCTAGCTTTTTACAGCTAGCTGTGTCCCCATTGAAGATTTGCCTTGAGTTCCTGTCACAGTGACAGCTTTATCACTATGACAGGAAGGGAGGAGAACATGCCCTATCGGAACACAGACTTTTTAATGAAAATAAAATATCCAGGGTAAGGCTAAACTATAAATGATTTTACAGCATTGTATTAGGTCAATTTAGATACTCGGAGGCTTTCTCAGCTAAAATCTTTACTAACCAATGAATAAGAATGCAAGTCTCGAAGACACATCTCAGAGAACTTACAGAGAAAAGAAACAGCATATTGACTCTGAATTTGTCTCATTTGCATTATTTCAGTAAAAAAAAACGATACACACGTAAAAGAACGGAGAATCCAAATAAATGTCCAGTATGTAAAATAAGAATATAGCACCCAGTATTGTTGCACATGTTCACAGGTCATTAGCAAAGGTGACTGCGTCAATTGCCCTTTGGTCTTATGGCAGGAGATTCGTGGCATTGAGACATTTTTCAGTAGTCATTAGTATTGTGACAGTTCATGTTGCTGTCACTTACCATTGGGGTTTGTACACCTGATAAATCCAAGGGACTTTAGATGACGCAATGATTACACCTGGCTAGTTTTCCTTTATTTCAGAGATTGATTTTTTTTCTTCCTCTAGTTTCCTCATTTTTATTTTCTGTTACACTTTTTAGTTCAGTATGTGCTTTCAGTATAAACAGATGGCGGATTCATACAATTCCAATTTTTTTTTTTTACAAAGAAAGAGAAAAAAAAAAACCTTTAGACATTTTCACTCCCTTCATTTCTTTACCAAAGTAATTTTTTCTATGTGACTGTCTATAAACTTTCAAAACGTTTTCTATGGATTTAAAGGATAAGTGCTCCCTTCTAGGAAAAAAATAAAGGCATGTGTGCATTTATTGTTTTTTTCTGAAGGAGCCTGAAAAGCATTGGAGTCGCGATCAATGGATCATGGGTGCAGTGTCAGGCTTTTGCAGACAAGTCCTACAGCTTTCAGCTCATACCTCAATATGGGCCGTCAGTTCTGAAAGCTGCAGGGCTTGTAAATGAACTACAAGGGGGCTCATCAACGCCCTTGTGGTAATTTCAGAACTACAAGCCGTCTGCCACGGTGAAAGATGGGACTTGTAGTTCATTCATTCACAGAAAACTGTGAATGAATGACATGTATGTGTGAGTGGAGCTCCACGTGGCCATGCTCTTTTCAAAAATTGACAATGGGTGCGGAGAGAAGAACCCAGTCTGCTGCTGATGGGGGAAGGTGAATCAGGGTAGGGGCCGCAAGAACTGGAACATTTTACATGTGCTACCCTAAATTTAGGTGGGACGTGCAACATGTTCCAAAGGTAAACTTATGCTTTAACCTCAAAACTAAGGTAACATGCAAAGCGTTGCTTTATATTGCAAAATATGTGGAAATATATCTGATGGATTATATATATTTTAGATTTGGATAAAGTGGATATTAACCCCCATCAGGCTATTATTGCAGTCTAAATCAACACTATGTAACTTCACCCTCTCAAATTGACCTGGTGATCATTTTAACCGGGACTGTAAGTGATGAAAAATCCCAAAGAAATTTTCCAGAACAAGGAATGAGGGGAAATTTTCCAGAACAAGGAATTAGGGTAAATATTCCAGAACAAGGAAATGTATGCATTATATGAGATTCCTAATGCAGTGATAAAAGTTAGAAGGGAGAAGCTGCGCTATTTTTAAAATCCAAACAATTGTAGGTATCAAAGTATAATAAATTGACAGTTCAATTAAATCCCAACAGACACCGAAGTGAAGGTTCAAAAAATGTCCCTGATCGAATAAATTGAGATAAATAAGTGAATCAGTCCAAAAGGTAAATAAGTGACCCAGTCCAAAAACAGCAATAGATGCAAAATGTAGCACAAAATATATTGCGCTACTTCAAGTCCAAAATTAATGTGTATAGTCAATCCAGTGCTTAAACGAGTGGAGATAAGTGCACCTAGTGACTTAATCATAGAAAAATACACAGCCACCTTGTGGAAAACATGCTTACCAGATCGTAAGCCAAATACGCAGATGGCTTTAACCCAGCCCAGGCCTTTTATTTACAAGAAGACACAGTACTGCGATGTAATTGCAATCTTAGCACAGGTTATCGTTGATTCCACAAATCGTGATCAACCAAATGACAGACCAAAAATACAGATATCGCCTCAGGCAGATAAATCCTCAGCTGGATACAAGCATGGAGCTAGTGGATGGGTGGAAAGAACCTCCCAGCAATGATCTGAATGCTCCGTATATCCCGTGGGTAATAATGGATATCAGCCCAAAAAGAGAATATAATAGACCATAGTGTAATAATGTCAAAACTTGGTTTAATAAAGTAAATTAAAAAAGATACACTTACAAACAATAAAATATTGCATAAAAAATACGAAGCCGGCTGGCTACAATACAGAGCTCCCACCCTCCTCAACGAGACGCACGTACCTCCTTGAGGTTTCGTCATAAAATGACGTTATCAATGGGGAACGGGTAGAGTGCTGATCCACCACCATATAAATACACACCAAGTCTCGTTCTGAGTCCCGCAGGAAGAGTCCCAAAACGCCATCTTAGGTGTGGGCAACCCATGGAAATAAAATAAATATAGTTGGACAATATTAAATTATGTCAGATTATAAGTGATAATAATAGTGTGATCCAATTAGGTTAAAATTATATATTAAATTCATGAAACCTCATTGGGATTTCTATTCCAAACGAAACCTATACTATGTTGTGTTAAAGATATGTGATGAAATAAACATGAAAAAATAAATTTAATTTTAAATATAAAACCACATGTGTTTGTGATTAATTACATATAGTCACATGAATATCAGGCGACAACATGCAAATAATGAATGTATTCTTTAAAAATAAAATTTATTTTTATAAAGAAATAATAAATTATTGCTATTCTCAAGGGAGGCTTTCTCTCATTTTGGAAAGATTTTTTTTTGTTTTCTGTTGTGACTATAAAGTGAAGGGGAATCTCCCCAACAGGACACAAGTAATAACCAGCCCAGTTTTGGCTATAGACATATTGCATTTTGGTTATGTTAACATTCCTGTTAGGATTATATAGGAGGGAGGACATTGCTGACATACTAAAGACAGTTCAGATGAGGCACTGCTGTCCAATAACTTTATCTCCTTAGAGCAACTAACAAGACGTAATAATGGTACATGCCCAGGGGGGTGGAAAGGATTGGCGATGACATGACCACTGTGATTGGCTGTCCCAGTGGTCACATGATTGGAAGCCAATCTCACTATTGATAGTTGGGAACCACTTTGACAGTAGCTGCACTCTCAGCACTGAAACATTGACTGCCCAGTGATGCAAATGTATAGTGTGTGTGTTAAAGTTTACCATATTGCCACCAAACATGTGTTAAGCAGGCAGGAACAAGTTAAAAACTCAGCAAGGTGTAATCTAAGTAACTAAAATTGGGATGAGTAAGGGCTCTTTCACACGGGGCGGATCAGTGCAGATCCGACCCGTGGATAGCTGCTTGCTCAGCGGGGATCGCCAGAGCGATCTCCGCTGAGCAGGAAGATGACAGGTCCGTCTCTGCACTCCGTGCAGGGACGGACCTGTCAGAGCGCCGGTCTCCCCTATGGGAGATCGGGTGACGACAGACCGTAGAGTCCGTCGTCATCCGATCCGCTCTGCAGACGGATGAAAAAATGGGGTTTTCCTCCGTCTGCAGAAACGGAGCATAGCGGACACGGACGAGAGCGGGTGTCAGCGGATGCTCATCCGCTGACTCCCGCTATCCCATAGGGATACATGTATGTCCGTTTCTCATCCTAAAACAGAAGGATGAAAAACGGACATGCGGTCCGTCAGTGTGAATGAGCCCTTAAACAGTTTTATTTCCCCACAATTTGGGTAAAAATTTGGAGATTTTGGCTATATTTTGTCATTTAATGAGATGCATTGGAGTTAATTGGAAAGGTTCAATGGGCTTGAATGGTCTCTGAGGGTTAGGGGAGCTGCTTTCAAATACCTTATACTTGCAGCAGCTAATTTTCCTTATTTTATTTTACTAATTAAAGAAAGATTGTAAAGATATTTTTCACAAGTAGCTCAATGCAACAAACAGAGTTTTCGATAATACAATGTTGGCTAAACCGATTTCACACTGCTCACCCCTAATCAAAAAAGGAAGCATTCTATAAACACATTACAATTTTCAAAAACCTGCAACGCAACCCCCGAAAGTAATATGCAATATCTTTATTGCGAGCGTCATCATGCAGATAACTGCCAATAGACTATGCCAGCGATCTCCAAACTACGGCCCTCCAGCAGTTGCGGAACTACGCATCCCATGAGGCATTGTAAAACTCTGGCATTCAGACATGACTGGGCATGATGGGAATTGTAGTCCCTGAACAACTGGAGGGCCATAGTTTGGAGACCCCTGGACTATGCAGAGAAGTTTGTTTCTGAATAGGTCCTCTCTTATTTTTCAACTGGTTTTCTATGACAAGTCTGTACAACTGACATACCATCTGAGGCCCAGACTGTATAGACAGTATGGCAAATTGATCACTTGACTAGATTCACAGGCAGTATCAACTCACCAAGGCAGCTCTGTGGTGGAATGTATTACATTCCACCACAGAGCTGCCTTGGTGAGTTTACTCCAAGCAGGTACATTACAAAGAATATTTTTTGAATTAGCTCAGATCACTCAAGCAGCTTCCTAATTCTGTAGCTCCTAACTCAATGAGGGTAATACTGAAAACTAAACTAGGACATAGGGAGGTCAGGATAGTCTTAAAAAAACTATACTACCTAGTATACAGAGGATGAAATAGGAAAACATACCAAATTCAATAAATGATTGAAATTAAACAAATTGCTCTGGCAGTACAGTTATTTTAAAGATTATGTGGGCCTGTCAAATGTTCTGGGGTAACAGACACTGGACTATAATTTAGCTGCTAAGCAAAGAAATCAAAAGGAAATTTGCCAGTTGGTTATACAGTACTTATTACATTTACATTACATTTCCCCCAGCTACTTATTTTAAAACAACAAACTTCTTTCTAATTGGCCTGGAGTTTTTCTTTTTTTTTTTGTTTCACAAAGTTTTTTATTGGTTGAACAAGAAATCATAATACAGCGTTATGTCGGTACATTTGCGTAAACATAGTACATATGACATTTGGATTTAATACAATTTACAGTAACGCATGAAATCAATATGGTTATACACAATACCAAGTTTTACGTTAATGCATAAACTCAATTAGTATTGAGTTATTTTTGTGAGAGAGTGGCTATTATAAACTTAAAATGTATCACGATGGGAAGGAGGGTGGGGGGAAAATAAATAAAAAAAATAAATAAAAAGGGGGGGGGGGGGGTGAAGAGGGGGTGAGGGAAGTAGATGATTAACATTTGGTTACTATAGGATTTTCTTTCCTTTTTCTTCTTCCCTTCACCCCTTTCAGACCTACTTATTGGATAGGTTTATTATGTTTATATATGTGTAGCGGCCATAACACCTTGAGGGGCGGCCTTGACTTTTGGGCTTACCAGTTACCTCCTCTTGGCTTGTTGATTAATGTCCAGGGGTTCCCAGGGTTAGTACCCAACAACTTTGGATGCTGACACATAAAAAGTCCTTTTGAAGGTTTTTATTCTGCCGTGGTAACATCCAACATAACACAGTCTCAGATAGGAATAGAGGGCAAGGGTGAAAAAACTCGGGCACCTTGAACTGCTGACATCCACAAAATGTCTCTAATCAACCCAGAGAGTAGCCACTCGCAGCTGGGCACTTCAATGCCGGATAAACCTCTAGCCAGAGGTTTAGCAGCCAACAATGTGATCTGGAAACTTGCAAAAAGTCTCTGACACAGAATAAACTTGCAACCAAAGGTGAATAGGAACCTTTCTCACAGTACCTGGAACTTTCTCTGTCTCCTTGGCAGTACTGTGGAAGTGTGGATATACAACTCAGCTTCCAGGCTCTTACTGAGATGCCAGCTTGTTGGCCCTCCTCCGAAGAGACCTCCCCTGGTCACTTGTACGAGTTGCCGTGTCCCTCCAATACTGAGAGGACGCCTTGAATCCTCCTTCAGTTACTGGGCCTCGGGCTAACCGGCTCCTAGACTCGGGAACAGACGGATCCCCACCCCAGACCATGCAGGTCTATGGGGCTAGTCAAACTGACCATGTTTGCGGGACGGCAAACGCTCCTAGGCCCGGGACCCCTCACAGGGCTACCCCGGTCAAGAACCAGGAAGCAGGACTGCGGCCGAAACCCAAACACGTGACTTCAGCACCTTAAGCACCCTTCCCCAGACTACACAGCAGGGCCAGATGTGCCCATTGATTGGCTCCGAAAAAGATTGATACCCAAGATGTCAAACCAGGCCTGGTTCTAGGCCTGTCATGGGTACCTCACTGCACCCATGACCAGTCAGAACCCTAGTACAGCCCAGCCAAACTGATGCCAAAGTAAACCTGTACAATTAACCCTCAGAACCCCATTACTGTTCTGAGGGAAAAAAAAAATATATATATATATATATATATATATACACACACACACATATATAATACAATATTATGTATAATATGTTTATATATATGTTTTATATGTTTATGGAGTTTTTCTGATGCTGTGTTTCTTACTTTATTCACACACAAAATTTGTCATTCTTGACATGACATTAAAACCATTTTATTACTCATCCCTAGCAGTTTTTATACATGGGAAGAAAAAAATCAAGAAAGGTGATAAAACATAGTAGAAGATTTCAAAACACAATTCAATATTGCTGACCCCTGCAAACCTGAAGGTTATTTTCTTTGAAAGCGAGAAAGATTCGAGGAAAAAGCAGTTTATATAAAAAAAAAAAAAAAAAGAAGACAGCATCACTAATTTATTTAGACTGCCTAAACCAAACTGCACCGCCCTTCCCACAGCACCCAGAGGCACTTTAAGGCACACCGATATGTTTTTCCTGCATTTTTACTCTGCAAGAAAAACACAAGAAAAATGTTTCCCCTTAGATGGGACTTTTCACACCACTGTGCTGTGGGTGCATGCTGCATCTTTGGTGCAGTGTTGAAAACCGCACAAAAAAATGAAGCTTCCCATTGAAATGAATTGTGGAAAAAATCGCAATAAAAACACACCGCTATTTGCGTTTTTGGCCATTTTTGAGTCACATGTGCATTTTTCACAGGTGCAGGCAACCCAAAAATGCACCAGAAACGCATATGAAACACAGTAAAATCATATGCATTTTTACCACGATTTTGCTACAGAGCAGTGTGGAAGGGCCCTAATTGTATATACAAACAATTGCCCTTATAGCCAAGAAAGACCACAGTAGAAGTGAAGTAACAGATCCCTAGAAGCATATGCAATACAAAAACCTGAGCATGCATGAAAAGAAAGATGTAAAGTGATTAGTTCAAGATTTGTTACGGTCACAGTCAAACAAAAAATTAAATATAACAACCAAATTAAAAAATAAATAAAATAAAAAGGTAGCCAATGTACAACATGTATGTTCTTATAGCAAAGGCTATGTATTAAAACAGTATAAAAAAATAAAATAAAAAAATTAAGTTGTTTTAGATATGGGTAAACAAGGCGACCACAAAAACTTATCTGCTGCAGGTCAAAATACAGGTCAAAATACCACAGTGGGGGGATGTTATAACAAGACCACATTGGTACACTCCTATTCCATAGGCTTTCTTTTCAGAAAATCTCTACAGTAAGGCTAGTTTCAAACTGGGGCGTTGGGGGCGCTGGCGGTAAAGCGGCGCTATATTTAGCGCCGCTTTACCGTCCTTTTAGCAGCGCATTGCGGCCGCTCGCGGGGCGGTTTTACCCCCTGCGATTGGCCGAAAAAGGGTTAATACCGCCCGCAAACCGCCACTGCAGCGGCGTTTTGCGGGCGGGTTCGGAGCGCTGCCCCATTGTTTTCAATGGGAACGGGCGCTATAGGAACGTTAAATATACCGCTCCTACAGCGACCCAAAGATGCGGCTTGCAGGACATTTTTCAGCGTCCTGCAAGCGCACCGCTTCAGTGTGAAAGCCCTCGGGCTTTCACACTGAAGACACAGCAACAGCTGTTTCGGGTCGGTTTGCAGGCGCTATTTTTAGCGCAATAGCGCCTGCAAACCGCCCCAGTGTGAAAGGGGCCTAATTAAAGCCACAACCGCTTTCTGCATCAGGTTATATTACAATTAGATATTAAAGAGTAGAGAAGGGTGGATGTATTCGGTTATTTGGGCATCCAGGTGACTGATCACTAACTCCTGCAGATGGCTGTATTAGAGAACACCAGCCAATATGGGTAGATACAGGTGTATACTGTGCTGTGCTGGAGGCACAGAACACACACTACCTCCTGCAGATGGCTATTTCAGAGAACACCAGCAAATATGGGTAGATACAGGTGTATACTGTGCTGTGCTGGAGGCACAGAACACACACTAACTCCTGCAGATGCCTGAGTAAATAACACACTGTCCCTGCCTATCTATCTCTCTCCCTGCACGCCGGAACACACTACACAAGGCCGCCGCGCTGGCGGCCTTATATAATGTGGGGCGTGTACTAAACCCCCTGAGCTATAATTGGCCACAGGCATCCTGCCTGTGGCCAATTATGGCTCTCCTCGCTGCCGGCGCAGTGATTGGCCAAGCATGCGGGGTCGCAGTGTGGGCCGATCGTATTACACAAATTTGATGCGAACGGCCTACAAAGTTCTGGTTTCGTCGAACGGACGAACGGCCGATGTTCGATTCGAACATGGGTTTGAATCGAACACCGGGCTCATCCCTTAGAAATCAAAAGGAAGAACTCCGGACAGCCGCACACCGGGAAAATAAAATCCAAAGGGTTTATTTAAAAGCAAAAAGACACTACAATCCAAACACGGCAAAAAGGGGGGTACAGAGCTGACGCGTTTCGCACTGTATTTCAGTGCTTACTCACCGGGCTCATCCCTACTAGACATAAATATTTGCAGGACAATCAATGCTAATCCTAAACTGACTAATTTTTGCACACTATTCTGGACCCCCAAGTGTGGGTGAGATATAGAGTTAAAACTCTGGGGGACATTATGCCCCCTGGCTCTTTTCTATGCTTCTTTCAACGCTCTCAACACTTCCAGCTGTCAGGGTGGATGTTATTTAGATACTTCCAGCTACAACATGTCGCAAGGTCCCAATTTTCTCAGAGGCCTCTCCTCCAGGCTGACACTGTAGAAGAGCTGCTGGCCCAGGGAGATCTCTGTAAACCACTGTCTGTCCTATACAGGGCCCTTTTGAGTGTAGACTCCAAGAATGAGCATTTGTGGGATCTATGGAAGGGTGATATTCTGTCCCTAGATAGAGTGGATTGAGAAGGTTGTCTTAGCACTGCCCTAAACTGCTGATTTCATCTAAAAACAAGCAGATACAGACCAAGTTCTTACATAGAGTATATTATACTCCCCTGAGATTTGATACAATTTATCCGGATCATGATCCTGTATGCCCACAATGTTGTATCCACCCAGGTTCCTATATTCATATGTTTTGGGACTGTCCTAAGATCAAATTGTTTTGGTCTGAAATTTTTGATCTCATTAAGCTAAGGTTGCAATTGTCCCTTCCTATATTACCAGAGCTGGCCTTGTTAGGGGTAAATAAGGATGCCCAGCGACCTCACCATACCAAACTGTTTTTACATCTGTTATACTACACTAAGAAGGAAATTTTGTTTAAGTGGACCTGCACTGTCCTCCCTGCTGTGTCGTCCTGGAAAGCCATGATTAATGCTGCCTTGCCACTGTATGAATTGACTTAGATCAATCGTGGACATCCTTGGCCGTAGGATAAGGTTTGGCTCCCTTGGACATACCAGTAGGGGGTTGTTTGGTGTGGGCCTCTTTATCACAAATATGTGCTGAAAGGTAACATGTTGGTTGTTTTCCCTCACGTACCCTCGTATCCCCTTGGTTTTCCTCCCTTGTTCATTTTATTCCATTGCTCCCACCCGCTCATTCTCCTACCCTTTCCTTTTCCTTGTCATCCCTGATCTACCTCCTCCCTTTTTTTCCCCCTCCTACTCTTCTCTCCCATTTTTTTATTTTCATTTTGGGTGAGGCAGTGACCCAGGAAACCCATTGTGTATCATGCTACATTGGGGTATTGTAGTATGTACTGCAGGAAATTGTGTTTTTTCAAAGCTGCTTTTTCTTGCTAGACTATGCTCTTTTATTATGGTCTTCATGCCTTCTGTTGCATTTTACCATGTCAATATTGTTCCGATATATTATATATATGTACTGCTGGTAATATTTTAATAAAGCAATCCTGTTTGGTAAAAAAAAAAAAAAGAAGTAGAACAGGGGTTTAACTATAACCAGTCCGCTCTTGCATGATTGTGATGATCAAAATTTGTCTGGTTCAGCAGACTAAATTTCAATTAGTGTGTGGCCACACGCCCTCAACAGAAGTCGATCTTTCATTGGCTTTTGTCAAAGGGACATACCAGGATCATAATAAGAGGCATAACTATGGCTACATTGACTGCTAGGGCAAGTGGTAGAGATGCAAGGGAAAGGCCCATATGAATTGTGGGCTCCTGATGAAACCTGTAGGACATGGTCATCCCTTTGGCAGCTGAGTCCTGCTCTCTGTAACAGGAACACTGTTACATCTTAGGCTAAGCCCCCTACTGGTAGGAGATGTACCCCACAGAAAGCCAAAACTTGGTCCTACTAGCTCATTTCATAGATCAGTGTTCTACAATTTCCCCAACGTGTCCAGATTCAATGAATTTGGACCTTGACTACTTGCTGCCCGAGTAGACTCTGAGAATAGTGGATTAAACTGCACAATAGAGTGCTTGTTCTAAATGCAGATGAAAGAAGACACAAAGTAATCTTTTTGGAATATAAACACTGTAATACTGTTTAGATTTATTTAATCTTCCTCTCAAGCACTGCTTAATGGGTGCCGAGCTATGATTTAAATTAGGGAAGAGAAAAGCTATGAAACATCTGTATGCTTATTAGAATCAACATACAACAGATGTAGGTTTATCAAAAAACAAAATTGCCCGTCTTTGTAAAATGAATATTCAGCTTGGATAATCTGCTGCAGTACCAGCTTGCTTATTAGAAAGAAAGACGTGTTGGTGTTTTATGCCATTTAAAACAGGAGAGTACCACTTTTAGGTATTTCAGGCGGTCTTTCTCAGCTTCCTAAACTTATTTAAAACACCCACAAACGGCACAGAGCACGTTTGATGCCCGTATATTTGGCCAATGGTCTCTTTGGTTATAGGGGTCATATTCTGCATACATCAAGGTTTAACAAATTCAGGAACCCCTAATAAGTCATGCCATCTGTATGACCTGGAGTATTTATTCATTTAATTATTGCTTAGTTTCTACCTACAATGTGGCAAGCCATCGAACACTCTTCACTTCATATACATTTGGTTTTGCAGTCTGTGACAGTGAAGAAGTTAAGGGCTTTTCCAGGAGCAGAATTATTTTATGAGAATGTTATGCAGAGTTCACGGTTTAGTCATTCTGTGCTGTAAAATAACTAAAAAAAAAGTAAAAAAAGAACAATGGTCAAAAAAGTAAGTCCAAATTTAAATGGAAACGTATTAGCTTTGTTTTACCATTTTTTTTTTACATTATCAGCAGGACTAAAAGGGAGAGGAAATCCAGATTTATAAAACCAGACGTGGCAGGAAATCTTCCAATGGGAGCATTTACTGACTTTTAAAGTGGTTCTAAAGGCTCTAGATTTGTTACCTTCGTGCATTCTATGCATGAAGGTAAGAAACCTCTACTGTGCAGTGCCCCCAGCCCCACAATGCTTTCCTGAGCCCCATCTTTACCTAGCGATGTGCACGAGAGCCTAAGCTCTCTGGGGACTCTCCTTCCTTATTGGCTGAGACAATTGCTCCCCCTGCTGTCAATCACAGAATGTGAGCCAATGAGGAGAAAGACGGGGGCAGAGCCTGGCCACGACTGTGTGAATGGACATGCAGAGCCGCGAACCCCATTGAAGTCTAGGGGAGCTGAACAAGAAAAATCAATTGTGCCCATTTAGAAGGTTTATTTGCAAGGAATTGGCCATGAAAAGTATGGGGCTCTGGGTACTGCGCTGGGGACATGCATCAATGACAAAAAAAAAATTATATTTTTTTTTTTCAGGAGCAGTGATTTTAATTATGCTTAACCACTTCAATACCAGGCACTTAGACACCTTCCCGCCCAAGCCAATTTTCTGTCGCAATGTGAATGACAATTGCACGGTCCTGCTACACTGTACCCCAATTTTTTTTTTTATCATTTTGTTCCAACAAATAGAGCTTTCTTTTGGTGGTATTTGATCACCTCTGCGATTTTTATTTTTTGCGCAACAAACAAAAAAAGACCCAAAATTTTGCAAAAAAACTAGTTTTTCTTTGTCACTGTTAAATTTTTTTGTAAATAAGTGCGTTTTCTTCTTCAATGACGGGCACTGATATGGCTGCACTGATGGGCACTGATAAGGCGGCACTGATGGGCACCGATGGCCACTGATGATGGGCACTGATAGGCGGCACTGATGGGCACTGATAGGTGGCACTGGTATGCGGCTGATGGGCACTCAGGTGGCACTGATGGGCACACATAGGCGGCACTGATGGGCACTCATAGACAGCACTGATGCACACATATAGGTGGCACTGATAGGTGGGCATGGGTGGGCACGGATGGGCACTGATAGGTGGCACTGATGGACGCTGATGGGTGGCACTGATGACACTGATGGGTGGCATTGCTGGGCATTCCTGTTTTAAAACACATATATGTTGTGCCAATCAGTGCCCATCTGTGGGCACTGATTGGCATATTTTGTGCATTTTTTTTAACATGTGGATGGCCATGGGGGATGTACCTAGCCATCCACATGCTGGAGGCTTCCCTGGTGGTCCTGGGGGCTTCCCTGGTGGTCTAGTGTGGGCATCTGTGGGCATCTGATAAACAATCAGCGCATACCCATCCTGTCAGGAGAGCCGCCGATCGGCTCTCTTCTACTCGCGTCTATCAGACGCGAGTGAGGAAAAGCCGATCAATGGCTCTTCCTGTGTACATTGTGATCAGCCGTGATTGGACACGGCTGATCACATGGTAAAGAGCCTCCGCCGAAGGGTCTTTACCGAGATCAGTGTAGCGGTGTGTCAGACTGACACACCACTCCACCGATCGCCGCGATGCGCGCCCCCATGGGCGCGCGGCGGCTGTTATGCTGAAGGACGTCATATGACGCCCAGTCAGGATAATGAAACCACTTCCCGGACGTCAATCTGCTATTGACCGGGCGGGAAGTGGTTAAAGTGCAACAATAAAAATAAAAAATGTGTTTAAATATAGTGCCTGTGGGGTTCCCTTCATCTGCCTGTAAAGTGGCACATCTGTAGCATGTATAGAAGATGCTGCAGCAAAAATGAATTTTCTAAAGAGAAAAAAAAAAGTCAAATCACATTTAAAATGACTCACGGTTGCAATTGCTGGCACTCGGCTATTTAAAAAAGAAAAACAAAAAGGCGTGGGGAACCCCCAGTTCAGGCCCTTGGGGGGCCACCCAAATATATACCAAACTCTTATCCGGGCATGCAGCCTGGCAGGTCAGGAAAGGGGGGGAGAGATCCCCACAACCACTGGAAACGGTTGTGGGGATGAGGCCCATGTCTTCATCAACATGGGGACAAGGTGCTTTGGCGTTAGGGGGTGCAGAGCCCCCCCTCCCCACCCATACCATGTGGCCTGGTATGGTTCAGGAGTGACCCCCCTCCTGATCTGCTGGGCTGCTCGCTCAGGTAAGGGTCTGGTATGGATTTTAAGGGAGCCCCACACCAAACGAAAAAATGAAATAAAAAAAACGGCATAGGGTCCCACCCATAATCTGTACCAGACCCTTACCTGAGTGAGCAGCCCAGCAGATCAGGAAGTGGGGGTGAGCAAGTGAGCGACTCCCCCTCCTGAATCATACTAGGCCACATGCCCTCAACATGTGGTGTGGGTGCTGTGGGGCTCTGCATCCCCACCCCAAAGCACCTTGTGGTGAATGGGTTCACATGGGTGGGCGGGATCTGGGGGCTTCCAGATTCCAATAAGCCCCCCTGCCTGCAGACTCCCACAACCAACCATGGTTGTGGGGATGAGGCCCTTGTCCCCATCAACATGGTGACAAGGTGCTTTGGAGTGGGGGGGTTGAGTGTGTGGCCTGGTTTGGTTCAGGAGGGGGAGGGGCTTGCTTACCCCCCCCCTTCCTGACCTGCCAGGCTGCATGCCCGGATAAGGGTTTGGTAAAGATTTTTCTTTTTTAATTTTGGTGCTTTTTTTTTACCATTTTCCTACCGCCATTTATTTTTTATTACTCACTTATTACAGCTGTCAGCTGGGAAGCCTATTGACAGCTGATGACTCATCAGTTGTTAAGAATGACGCTCCTTACCAACCAGTTTATGCTGCGCCCTAATTGTGCAAAGCTTTGCCCAATCAGGGCACAAAATGCAATGTGCAGTGCATTGCAGGGCGTTCGGCGGGACAAAAACCCTGCAAATTCAGGTGTTCCCTGAATGGGGCGAACAGCCAATGTTCGGCCTGAACTGATGCTCAGGCCGAACCGTTCACCCAACTCTAATACACACATACAAATGTGGTTGTGTAAAGGGTAACTGCACTATTAGTACATCTTATTGGACTTAAATTTGTGTTCCTAAAAGCCCCTGAAAGCCATATACTTGTCCATTCTCAGCCAAGACAGGAGGAAAAGTGAAGATCTCAGTGGAGCAGGGACAAGGAAGAACATGGACTTTCAAGGGTTGTTAAGGACAGACATTATAACCCAGTAAGCATAAGAGCACTCACTAGAAGTGCACTTACGCATCAATCTTTATCGTGGAGACCTACAAAAACGTAAGTAGTAAAATGGCTTTCTAAAAAGGTTACCGTGTATTTTTGAACTTTTCTAGTGCTATTTCCATATAAAATATCATTAAATAAATATTTTCATTTTTCAGCTTTTAGTATTTTTGAGAGGTTTTTTTTTTTGCACATTTCAGTTTATAAACCTTTTTTTCCCCAAAAATCCTTCCCTTGCAAATTAACACTATAATAAAGCTGCAGAGGTAATAAGTGAAAAAAATAAAAATGAAAAGCACCACAGAGGAAACAAAACAATATATACACTTTAAGTAGATCCTGAGCCAAAAAATCACCAAGTTGCAGTGACAGCAGTAAAAGGTCCAATAACTCAGGTAATTTTACAGGAGTCTATCCATTTACACAAGGAATGCAGACAAAATATTTTACTTAGCACTGTGTTGTCGAGGAGATACAGTACAGAGCCCGGGTCCCATCAATCACCTGGTACAGTCCTTTGCGTGGTGAATATCAAGAGGCAAGTAATAGAACCCTGGAGATTACACCTAACTACCAAAATGCTGGAAAGAAATAAAAACAAACCTATCAAAGTCATTTAAAAGTTCCTTCAAAAACAAAAAAATAATAAAAGAAATAAAAATTCTACTTGTAATATAAGCAACAAGAACATGCATAGAAGGAGAATCAAAATAGCTTGACAGAAAAGCAAGGATGGAAAGTAGAATATTTTATGCTCGCTTCACTAGAGAAGAGCTTTGTAACCCCTTCATGATGGGATAGTCACTACCAGTATACATTTCAATATTTTTTTTTATATAAACTATCATATAGAAAGTATGTGGATATAGTGTTGCAGGTCATTTCTTTTTGCTCATTAACAGTAAAGGGCAGATGGAAGAATAGTTTATAAAATAAAAAGGAGCATCTGAGCATTTAGAGATTGCTGCTTTGTCCGATTAATACTGTAAAATTACAATGATCACCAAGTGAGTAACCATTACAGCGAGGGTTCAGTGCCATATGAACAGCCAGAAGAGTACAAGCCTTTAAAGTCCATCTCGGTTTAAAAAAAAAAATATATATATATATATATATATATATATATGTATATATATATATATATATATATACACATATACACACACACATATACACAGTATATATATATATATATTATATATATATATATATATATATATATATATATATCTCAGTGAATGTTTAAAAAAAAAAAAAGCCGCTCTCGCTGCAATACTCTATAGTTCTGTCCTTTACACACTCACTACACCCTTCTGTTTTAGTCAATGGTCCTCCAGGCTGAATATCACGGGTCACTTCCTGTGAGCCCAATACTGCTATGCAAAAAAAAATATCTTGTGCATCATTATATGAGAACCTTGCTACACAGGAGTATGGACCACCCACAGCAGGAGAAAAGACGAGGAGGAAGAGGACCCCATGGGTCAGGTGACTGAAGAAAAGTCTGGAAAAATGAAATGCATACTAAAACATACACAAAAAAAAAATCCAGGGGGCTGGAACAGAGGTAGGCTTTTTGCCCAGCCTGGCTCTAATTTATTTACGGAACACCACCCCCTCATCTTCTCTCCATAACAGGGCAGGGCAGATAACACTAATTGGGGTTTAGCAGTCTAACTTCTATGTGTAATTAGCTTAGTTCACCCAATGGTCACCCCCCCCCCCCCCCAAACACATGTACACTGTTTGCCATTATGCAGATTTACTAAAAGTGGAGCACACAGAATCTGGTGCAGTTGTGCATAGTAACCAATCAGCTTTAAAACTTCAGATTGTTGAATTAGGCCTGGCTCACACTGGTGCGACATATGCTCCGAGTTTGGGAGCACATGTCACATGATGTGTACATATCAATGGTTCCCTATGAGAGCCATCGTAACTGGTTTGACACAAGTCGGTTTGACTTTAGAAAAGGTTCCTGCACTACTTTGGTCTGCCTTTGTCCCGTTTTCAGCCCATTAAATATCACTGAAGTCGGATCAGACTCGGATCCTCGACCTAAGCATCTGACTTGTGGCATCCGACATGATGATCACAGCAGCAGAAAAAGGAATTTGTTTGTTTTGATTGGTCAAAGGACAAGTTGGATTATCTCAAAGTCGGAGCAAAATCGTATTCTGTTCATTCAAGTCGGATGGAAGTAGGACCGATGTAGGCCTGATGTCAGGGCAAAGTACAATGACAGTCGTACAACAGTTGTGCGGTACCAGCGTGAACCCGGCCTTAGGCTTTGACAATAAAACCTTGAAGCCGATTGGTAACTATGAACAGCTGCACCAGATTCTGTGTGCACCCGTTTTAGTAAATCTCCCCCTTTGTGTAAGGAATCTATACTAATTACAGTATTTTTATGAAATGTCTACAATGAGGTCAACAAAAAGCAGCAGTGAGTTGGGTGTAGCAAAGTATTACACCAGATCTGTGACTCCATTCCACTGATTTTAAATGTATGTTTGTCTCTAAGATTTTCTGCTGTACCATACCGATAAAATTAAAAAACACACCATAGCTGCCCTTCATGAAAAGTTTATTGTGGCGCAGGTCACAAACTTGAGAATGTACTGACTGCAGAAAAGGTGTTTCCAGCCTCCCAAAGGTTAAATCCACCCATATTACAAATAAATCATAGAAAACAGTATGTGCCAAACTAAGTAATTTCAGGTGGTGTCAATATAAGATATACTGAAAATTTTGCATAAAAATTTAAGCACACGAGAGTCATTGGCGTTTTGTTATTTGTTGAGCGTCATCTGACTCCATTAGGAAAAAGTCTATTCATATGTACTGTAAATCTCTAACAGTAAGGAAAAAATGTTGAGTTATTTAACAGAACCTGCTGGGGCTTAGATAAACAGCTAAAATAAATGTTATTACAATAAAGGAACTGAGTAGGCTATAGCAGTACAGTGGAGACCTGCTTCTAGGGAGCATGGTATGATGCCAGTTTCAACTTATCTTGGTGATGTTGAAAGCTGGTCTGCCTCTCCTGTCACCAACATTTTCCTATTGGCCCATCTGCCAGAGATTGATCACCAAGATAAGTTGAAACTGGCATCATACCATGCTCCCTAGTAGCAGGTCTCCACTGTACTGCTATAGCCTACTCAGTTCCTTTGACACCTTGCTAGCCCCGTCACCTGGTATGGATTTAAAGGGGAATCCCTACGCCAAAAAAATGGTGTGGGGGTCCCCCCGAAGTCCATACCAGACCCTTATCAGAGCACACAGCCCAGCCGGTCAGGCAAGGGGGTGGGGACGAGCGAGTGCCCCCCTCCTGAGCCATACCAGGCCACGTGCCCTCAACATGGGGGGTGCTTTGGGGAAGGGGAGGCCCTGGTTTAAATCCATACCAGGCGACGGGGCTAGTAAGGTGTCAATCTCACCGATGGAGGCGGCGGCATTGACTTCCTTCGCTAGACCCGTCTACTTGGAGTCACGTTCAAAATGAACGGACTTTACTCCGTTTGTGGGCAAGTCCGTTCATTTCAAAAGTCTGGCGGACCTCCGCCAAAAGTCCAGCGGATTGTCCGCAAAACGAAGTCTGCCAGATAGTCCGATCGTGTGTACGCGGCATAAGTGTATTTTTTTTTAACTGCTGCAGTTTGTTCAATACCATCATGGTCCTGATCCGCCTGATCAGGATCCGCCTGGTCTTGATCACACTGAGCCGCCACCGGCAAAGCGGCGCTATTTTTAGCGCCGCATTACCGTTGTTTTAGCTGTGCTATTCAGCCCCTTTTCAGCCGAAAATAAATATGCCCGCAAAATGCCGCCAGAGCAGTGTTTTGTTGGTGGTATCGCAGCGCTGCCCAATTGATTTCAATGAGGAGCAGCGGTGGAGGAGCGGTCAGTTCACCGCTCCTTCACCGCTCCAAAGAAGCTGCTGGCAGGACTTTTTCTGACGCCCTGCCAGCGCACCACTCCAGTGTGAAAGCCGAGGGCTTTCACACTGGAGTGGATGGAGCAGCTGTTTTAGGGCGTTTTGCAGGCGCTATTTTTAACGCTATAGAGCCTGCAAAACGCTCCAGTATGAAAGGGGTCTTAAGCTAAAAGCCTGCTGGAGCAGTGAAGACTATTTTAATTACAAGGGAACATATTCTTATACCGCAGTGCTAACTATGTATTGGAACTTTTGTAATTTCTGCAAAAGGTTGCTTTTTGTTTCTGCAGATGAGAAAGGAAACATCTTTCTAAGAGTTGTCTGAGCCTTCTTCGTTTCATTAAACTATTTAATGGTGTGACATGCTCAAATGACAAAACAAAGCTTCTCCTGTGGAAACGGGTATCTCAGACACAGAATCTGCTATCAGCTTCAATGGCAGCCCCAAGCTGAAATAATGTGCCAATTAATAGGGTAATTGCCTATAAAGTTTGCACAGAAAAGTATCTGAAAAACCAGTTAGTACCAAAAAACAGCTGTCATACTGAACAACCAAAGACGAGAATCACACCCTGAACATGATGTGATAGTGAGCCACCTGTAAGGAATTCAATGCTATAGAGTAGGGTTGGTTCAAAAAGCATACAAAACGGTTTTACTTGCTTTATTCATTAAACTTGTAAAAAGAATATTCATTTATAGCCACTTATAAAACATGCACTCATCCAGGTGTGCCAAGGCTTTTATAAACTGCAACTACAGATCCCCCAGCATTAAAACAACCCAGAAATACCATAAATTATAACAAAAAGTACAAACAAAAGTCCTCTGGATTAAGCATGTAGCCAAATTTAAAGTAGCTGTAAACCTTAGTCATGGAATCTGAGCAAAGCACATATATTTGCAGTGTTTACTTATCTCTCTCCTAAGCTCTAAGTGTTGTTTCTCTCTGGTGCTTCGCTCCTCTGTTATCAGCATGAGTCACTTCTGAGAAGTTTTTCCAAAGCATGAGATAAATTTGTGTTGGGAAGGGGGGCGTAGAGCTCAGCAGACAGAACCCAGTTCTACTGCTGTGTGGAGGGAGGTGTGTGCCTTACCTCCAATCAGCTCTCGCACACTGTAACTGCAGCCTATCCACCCCCTCATCTGTGTTTGACAGACAAAGAAAGATTTTAACACTTTCTGCCCCTTTGAAGGGGTGTAGGGAAGAGAATACTGCAGATAAACAAGTAAAACCCATAAAGAATTTGTTTCATCTATGTGTATCATCTGAGGCTTTACTACACTTTCTAAGGATGTCCTCTGGGACGTCCTCCCAGAAACTTGTTCCCGCACGCCCCCTGGGGCGCGCACTAGGGAACATCCGTGATAGCGCAAAAAATAAAAAAAAAAACAGCGGTGATTAAATACCACCAAAAGAAAGCTCTGTTTGTGTGAAAAAAAGGACACAAAATTCATTTGGGTACAGTGTTGTATGACTGAGTAATTGTCATTCAAAGTGTGAGAGCACCAAAAGCTGAAAATTGGTCTGGTTAGGAAGGGGGTTTAACTGCCCAGTGGTCAAGTGGTTAATGTGTAAATGCAAAATAAAAAACATTGGACGTGTATTAAAAAAAACATAGAAACATCTAATTTACAACACTACTGGCCAGTGGTCTCAATTTACCAGTTTACTGGAGACACAGCTGGTGACTGCATAAGAGACACATATCTCTTCTCTAATATCCACAACTTTTTTGGAATGCTGTGACACCTGCCATTTTGCAAGATGCTGTTTAATCAGAGGATGTACCGTACATTTCTTTGGGCTCAACAACTGAAAACCTGCTAAGTCAGTGCCCTGTGTAGGCTACTCAAGTTCCTCGACAAAGAAATTTCTTCATATACCTGGCTTTAACACGGGCAATATCATGCTAGAACACATAAAGGGCATTCTCCAAACTGTTGCCACAAGGTTGAAAGTACAACATTGTCACAAATGTCTTTGTATGCTTCAGTATTAAAAGTACTTTGAACTAAATTCACTCATTTGGAAGAGTGCCCATCATGGGAGGCCCATCCATTAAGGGTGCACGGGCGCCGCCCCCTCTATTCACGCCACCCCCTATATGATAGATTCATGCACAGCATGAATCTATCCACGGCCGCCGCGTCCACCCCCTATTCTTGCTTCCGACCCCTTTGCCGGGCACATGAATTACAGCGGCGGGGTTGTTTTTTTTAAGCACCCGATTAGAGCCATAGGCTCCAATAGGCTTCAAAATTGGGTGGAAACGTGGTGCAGAGCCTACCCAGGTGTGCTGGAAAAGCAAATGAATATTCACTTTTCTAATGCCGGTCGGAATTTCCGATGGAAACAGTCCGATGGGAGCTTTTCATCAGATTTTCCGACCGTGTGTATGCCCATCGGTCTTTTTCGGTCTGAATTTGCGACGGACTTTGAATTGAGAACCTGTTTTTTCCGATCGTGTGTATGCAATTCCGACATGCAAAATTCCGACGCATGCTCGGAAACAATTCGACGCATGCTCGGAAGCATTAAACTTCCCTTTTATAGTGCTATCGAACGTGTTTTATGCCGCTGTGTTACAGACCGTCGGAATTTGGTGTGACCGTGTGTAGGCAAGACAGTTTGAGCGAAATTTCGGCGGAATTCCGACCGTGTGTACGCGGAATTACACTGAATCGCCTCTCCACCAATCAGGAAGTGCAGGTCTGATACCCATTTCTCGATTGTCTGAAGGGTCAGGCGATCCTATTGGACGCCTAGGAGGAGGAGGGGGATGCACGGTGGAAGCCGCAGTGATCCACACCACAGGAGGAGGAAGAAAGCTGCCGGACATGTTGCCCGCCCGCTTCCTAGATGGGGCAAGTGTGGGGCTTTGATGCCCTGACTGTCCTCTGAGAGGGTTGCCACCACCGCTGGTTCCCATAGAGGGGGTTGTTGTTTCTGCATTGTGAATAGGTAAACACACTTAATTATAATTTTTCATTAAAAAAAACGTTAGTTCACCCAGTTTAGATTTAGGAAAGGTAAATCAATGCACCAGAAAAACAAAAAGCCTATTATACAAGTCTCACAATTTTGTTTGCTTTAATAAAATGTCCAGTTCAGCTTACAAGGGTGACATCTCAAGAACTGTCACATCTTAATTAGAAGTCAAGATTTATTACTTCTGGTTCGTGAAAGGTGAAATCCCACAGTGCAGGAGAGAAACTTTTATTTATTTTTATTTTTTTATTAAATATAATGACTCCATAGTCAAAGCCAATATTCCTAAAAGAACAAATTAGGATTTGCTCCTGTTTGCAAACATGATTAGCAATGTTCTAGCAAAAATAACAGCCAATTTTTCAGGCTTTAATAAAAACAAATCATTAAACCGAAAAATCTCTCCCATAATAATAGGCATCTTTATTTAAATAAAATGTTTTTCTGTAGCTGTTGCAAATTTTAGAAATTATTCTGCTGCTCTCATCTAACGCAAGCAAACTGTACCTTTTCCACATAAAAAATGTGAATGTTGGTCAGAATGTAATTTATTTTTGCATTGAGAACAGAATTAAAAAGGAGTTTGTAGTTTTCTCTTTGAAGTGTTTTACAAATAATCTCTCACCTATGCAAACACATTATAACCCTGGCGAGATAGAGTCAAGGATATACAGTAAATATATATCAAAGCACAACTCAAGGCAAACACCAAATTATACAGTAGAAATACATACACGATTACTGTTTTACCTGCAGCAGGATCTGTAATTCTGTGCAGCCAACCCTGTAATTTACAGTACACACCCCTGCCACACAGCACAGCCAAAGAGGTGATATCCTTAGTTCCTGATTGGCTCAGCAATGACGTATCCTATGTCACTGCTTTGCCTCCAGTCTGCTCGAAGGACAGTAAATCAGCTGCGTGTTGTTATGCACAGATCAATGCAGGCTCAAAACGTGCCGCGGTGCATAGACATATAAAGTGTAATTTTTTTGACAGTTCAATAAAGTAACAAAAAAAAAAAAAGCTTGTTTCATAATAGTGGCTGGCCCTAATTACAAATTATTTTGCACGTAAAGCAGTAAATATGCAAATTTTGCCACGTATTTATCTGTTAGAGAGTCACCAGTAGCATCACTGCTCCCAGCTGCTATGCTATGCTGTGGGTGCCGATCATTGAAACCAGTGCATGTTTTATGGAAACAACATACAAAGATAGAGGGATCCCACCTGTGACATCACTTCCTTCAAGAAACATTATTTAACCAAACACCATATGTTGCAAATTCCTCTTTAGCAATACCCTTCACCCATCCAGTCTTAGTCGTAGAGATATGCCAGGCAGCAATTTGCAACAGCGTGAGACCTTTACACTGTGAAAATTGCCTAGTGTGCACCATGAATCATTGATTAGTTGCAAGTATTAGAAGTATTAGAATATCTGTCAGGTTTTTATTAGCGAGATTCCCCCACTCCAACTGCTCTGCCCTGCCATCTGCCGAGATGGAGAGAGTTTGGAAAGCAAAAGGTGCTGCATCCAAAGATGCATCAAACACATACTTGAAACCCTGGAGCAACTGGTCCACCATTTCCATTTACAGTAAGTCAGTGGAACTTGCTCCCCACCTAAGCCATGGTGAAGGTGCTTAATTCATTCAGTGAATGTCCTAGACAACAGGGCCATGGGCAAAACTGGCCATACAGGCGTCACAGCAACAGTAAACATTGTGCGGGCGACAGACTTCACCTGTCAGCCGGATCATGGCTACTCTGTTCAACCTTAAAAACAGGAGAATCCACGACAGATGGAGCAGTCTACTTCTTCAGAAGGAATTCCTCGAAGGGGTAGTACAAGGCAAACAAAAAAATGTTGGGATCACAAAGGCACGCTTTGTTCATTCCCAATCCTTGAAGGTAAATTTGTCAAAATAAGTGGGGTAGGGAAATACCCCTTAGCTGCACGAGGCTTTGGATAGAGCAAGGGAAGTTTATAAACGCTGTGAGATTTTTTTTTATCACCATCTGTTTCCCATTGCAGAGATTTCCCTTCACTTCCTGTTCCATAGCCAAACAGGAAGTGAGAGGAAATCCTTACAAATTAAGGGAATTCATTGGGGATACTCCAGTCACTAAAAATAGTATCTCCAGTGGAAGATTAATCCTATATTACTTTTCTGGAGACAACCCAAAATTTGGGATTTTCTTTTACTTTCACTTTTTCAAGGATAATAGTAAACAGGACAAATAGAGAGGGTGAATCTCCTAAACGGGGGACAGACAGCAATAAAAACCGACAAGCGCTCTAATCCCTCTGCGCTCTACCCAAAACAAAAAAAAAACCTTTGGCCTTTATACTTTCTCGCACTGAAGTAAAAAAAGTGTGTCCACCAGCGCCATTTCATGCATGACAGCAGCAGCAGAGGACTCATCCTAGCTGTGAGAAGGGTTGAGGATTGCATTGTCAGGGTTCTCAGGCAGCATCATACACATGGCGGCAGAACTGGACTCAGACAAAGAAGCAAGTGAGGGCGGTTCGCCTTACGCCCTAATGCCACCTCCACTTAGGAAACAAGAGACTTCACTGTTGTAGATAGTGAATCAAGTAGGATGAAATAAACCTGAGGAACCCACCTCTTCTAGGAGAGGATCAAGTGGGGAGGTGTGATCCTATGACCTCATGAAGGGAAGGAAACCCACAAGAAGGCACCACCAGGGAAGCCCTCCAAACACCCCACGAGACAAGCGGAGAGGAGAGATACCCCAGCAGGACTCAGCCCCGCTCACGCACGGAAGAGAAAAGCAGCAGCCACTACCAGAGGAGGAGCAGACAGAGGAGGCCACATGCAGAGTGCACAGAAGACAGGAAGTCTGGGGAGAGTCGTTCTAGTGAGCTGAGGAACTAGAGGTAGCTAAAATGGCTTCTGCCATGCCGCTCAAAGAAATTGACAAATTCTGGTTCTTGTTTCTGTTTCAAAGAAAATGGCAGCCGCATCCCATCCCCTGAAGCTCAAGTGCCCCGGCCAGGCCACACCAAGATGGCCATTGCTGGGCTACAAGAAAATGGCCACCATCAGTAGGAACTATCAACAAGACTTCCAAGCCCCAAGGAAATAGCCACTGCCACCTAAACATGTCGCCCACTGTGCCAAGCACATGGTGTACCACCCGCAGGAACATACAAATGGCACCATATCCCCTTAGGTTGAGAAGGAAACACCAGCACCCGCTGTACCCCCAGAGAACTGCCCCAGCACAGCACCACCAGAAATTGATGGAAAAGGGGGATGTGGGAGAATTTTTTTCAACTTTAAAGTAGAACTAAAAGCAAAACTTTTTGGGGGGATAGATGTGTCATCTGTGTGGCTTTGGGGATAATTACCTTCACTTCCTGTCTAATACCCAAAGCAGGAGGAGAGAGGAAATCCCTTAAAAATGAGGGAATCCCTAGTCTATCACCATAACTTTGGGCTGAGTTCTCCTCTTCTCCTGTTCTGGGGACAACCAAACATGTTTAATTTTCTATTGCTTTTAGTGATAATGGCATACAGGGCAAAGAGAGGGTGAATCACCCTAATGAAAGCACAGACATCATTAAAACCTGACAGGTGTTTTAATCCTTCTCCACTCCATCCAAAAATTAGAAAAACTGTTTTGCCTTTAGTTATACTTTACTACTTGAATTTTTATAGTGTAAAGATCTCTGTTGCAAATCACTGCCTGACATATCTCTATGGCTAAGCCTGAATAGGGAAATGTGCCCTACTCCTGTAGGTGGCCTTATAAACCCATGATCGAGAATAAGAAGCTTTGTCTGTCAATGAATGAAAGAGAAAAGTGGACTCTTAATAAACAACAACTGATAATAGGTGAAATCTAGTTGACAGCTGTTGTGTAGTACTGCATAGCAACATTGTTTTTTCAACTGCCATATTAGCGAAGCCTGAACATATACAATGTCATAAGGTTTTTCTTATTGAAAGTACTTTGTCAATGCTGTATCCGGTGACAAGAAACATGGAAGATGCTCAAGAAATTCACATAATTTTCTGTAAAATCTGAAATAGAAACTGACGGATAACAGGTTAACTTTACATGGGTCTCAAAATAACTTGACAAATGATCATGGTTACAAAACAGTGTTAATATTATATTAGAAAAGCCACATATGGATTTACTTATGTCAACAAAACTACAAAAAACTGTATAACTAACATGATGACTGCACACTCATGCCCTGTACACACGATCGGATATTCCGACAACAAAATCCCTTTTTTTTTTCCCACGGATGTTGGCTCAAACTTGTCTTGCATACACACGGTCACACAAAGTTGGTCGGAAATTCCGAACATCAAGAACGCGGTGACGTACAACACGTACGACAAACCGAGAAAAATTAAGTTCAATAGCCAGCGCTGCTCTTCTGCTTGATTCCGAGCATGCGTGGCACATTGTGCGTCGAAATTGTGTACACACGATCGGAAACTGCACGAATGGATTTTGTTGTTGGAAAATTTGAGAACCAGATCTCAAATTTTGTGCGACGGAACTTCCGATGGAAACTGTCCGATGGAGCCTACACATGGTCGGAATTTCTGACAACAAGCTCCGATCGCACATCTTCCGTCGGAATGTCCGACCATGTATACAGGGCATCAGTGTTAATAAATATGTCCCTCCATTTCAATTTCCCGTCCATTCTAATTTTCTAAAACTCACAAAAATTAGAGTTACGTCCTTTTTCAGTAGTCTTTCAGGACAGCCCCAGTTAAAGTAGGCTGTCCTGAAAGACGAAGAGGGAAAAAGTCCCTTCCTTGCAATCTTTTAGAAAGGGGACAAGCTGTACACCATTTGTGTACAGAATTGCCCCCAGGAGTTTCATCTACAACTGTGACTGCCAGACATCTTACCCAGAGCTGAAAGTCAAATAACAGGCATGCCTTGCAATAGGAGTTTTTAAGAGCTATAGATGTTGCTCATTTCTTATTACAACACAGAGATTGCTCTGGCAATGATGATAAAAGCAGAAATACTAAGGCAAACATCCATTTATTCAGAATAGGGAAAGGTAAGACGCTGCAATACAATTTGCCCAAATCCTTGCAGTGTATCTAGCTAACCTGGAGGGGATTGCTTTTATCTCAACGAAACTCCAGTTTCACTTTAACTGCCAAGGTTTCAACTGTCACATTTACCATTTGGTGCCGGAGGGAAAATAATAACAATTGTGTTTTTTTTAGTTTCCTGCTTATCAGATCTGTGTCTCTCCTGGGGAACATGTGTAAAGTTATCATTGGCTCCAGATAGTTGTGGAAGACATACCTTGCAGCGCCTACACAAGAACATTACATGGCGTCTGGATCGAAGAGGTCCTATTATTATGAGAATTATTCTGATTAAAGCAGTGTGCAGTCATGTAAAGGGACTACATTTGGACGTGGTCAGGGATATGCAAAAATGGCATTTCCATCACCTGGTCCTGCTCCTTGCTTTTCTCTAGTCTGTAAACTGTGTAAATTACAGAACATCTCAGTGAACATTGCCATTACCTATGAATCGACAGTAAATATTTAGAAAAGCAGAGAAATGAATTGCACTGCTGAGATTTGCTTTCTTGCTAATCAGGAAGCTGTGAGCTGTGATGAAAAGGAGCCAATTCTCCAAGCAGAATTTTTCCCTTTAAAAGGTCAGGCTTGCTAATCAAACAGCTTTCAGGGAAAAGGACAAGCGTTTGCGGCCATTTCTCAACGGGCGTGTGTGTGTGTGTGGTGGCTGAATGACAAAACACATCAACGTGAGCTTGCAGCGGCAGAACATTCGGTTATGGAATGCTGGCAATGGGGACACAACAAGCCATAAAGCCTTGGGCTGCTCTTGTTTTTACAAATGTGACCTGGCACAAAGAGAAGAGTGACACTTCCTTGGGTGCTGCCAGATACCGTGCATGGCACTTATCAGTTTCTATATCTGTTTTCTTGGTCCTCTTGCCCTGCGCCAGCAGCCACAAACTTCATTAATGGAATGGCATAGCAGCTGGCTCACAGTGGGTGTCTACAGCTGAATTCCCGATCAGAATGCCATAACTGTAATTCTAAATTGTCTTTTTTGTCTATGGATTGCATACCAGCATGAGCCCAAAGTAAAGCCAAGAAAAACCCTGGGCTTAGTACAGTAAAGATTTTATAAGGCTATTTGCCTTCAGTCATGTGACTAATGTTCAAATCTGGATAAAATTAACTGCTGCTTTTTTTGAAAAATCTTTTTATTAAAAAGACAGGTGTTAGTTGCATATATTTTCAAATCTATGTGGAAGCTACAAGGTGCCTCTGTACAGTGCCATGGCCATGCCAACTCTAATTTAACAGCGCTCCCATCCTGGGGGCATACACATTACAAAATCTCTGCACCTTTATGTACAATTACCTACCTCTAGGCATACCTGCATTTAAAGTGTTACTAAACCCACAACAGTAAAATCAGTCTGTATATGCAGTAAAGCAAGCTTGCTATACTTACTGTGGAACCTAAGGGGTTAATCCTCTGCATTGTGTAAAAAAAAAAGTTGATCCTGTCTTCTCTGATGCTCCCCTTCTGCCACAGTCCCCAATCCATCTCCTATAGAACAGAGCATTGGGGGCACTATGCACAAGCTCAGTTTGGTGTATATTGCTAGAGAGGTGTTTTTTTTTTCTTGGTAGTGTGCATGTGATCAGTACAGGGCCAATCAACACTGTCCAGACAGAGGGTCCGGGGTCCTGCAGCCTCATAGGACAGTCAGAGTACAATGAAAACTCCTCCTACAAGCTTTAACCAGTCACTGATAGAAGTCATAAGACTGCTACATACTGCTGATGAGAAAAGGTATTTAGCAGTTTATATTTACTAAAATAATTGCATTTCCATATCCTGTGTACTGTGGGAGACCAGATATAGTGAATGCAGGGTCCTGGGTTTAGTAACACTTTAATCAGTTTATTGCAGTTTATGTCCAGGACAGGAAGTGAGGGAGCCCCAGATATCAATAAAAGCCCAAGAGGATCAATAATCATTGCCCACTGTATCCAAAAACTAGAAAACATGTTTTTGGCTTGACAAATATTTTTCAAGTCAAAAATGATATTGAATGGGCTGAAAACGGAACAAAGTCGGACCAAATTAGTGCAAGAACATTTTTCAAAATTGGACCAGTTAAGACAGCTCTCTTAAGGTCCATACACACAATCTGACTTTTTGACAACAAACATGCAAATTAGCTGTTTTAAGGCAACATCCGACCGTGTGTACGCTCCATCGAACAAACGTTTTCGGTTTTCATCTGACATTTGTTGGCTGTGCGAACGGACAAACTTTTTGGCAATAAAAGTCCGATGGAGCAAAGTCAGATCGTGTGTACACAAAACCATCGGACTTTTGTGTACAAAGTACAAACACGCATGCTCAGAACCAATGCAAAAGATCAGACAACAATACAGAAGTTGACCAAAGGGTGGCGCCGGAGTAATTGAACGTCCTCTTTTGAAGTGTCGTCAGTACGTTGAAACGTCACTACGTTCGTGTTTGTTGCCTAAAAAGTCAGATCGTGTGTATGCAATACAAGTTTACGGGCAACGCCCTTTGTACAAAAATCCACGGGAAAGTTTGTACAAAGACCGATCGTGTGCATGAGGCTTTAGGGAACCATTGATTTGTACATGTCATGTGACGTGCTCCCAATGTCGGAGTGTATGTCCCACCAGTTTGAACCAGGCCTGGAATGTGCTATTTAAACCAGAAGCACACATGCAAAGAGTTAAAGCATTAGGTGAATAAAAAGAAAACTTGTTTCTGGAATACATCGGCTCCGAAAGGTCAGCTAACCCTAATGCAGAACTTCTTGCTGGGTACACATACTGTTATAATATCATTTATTCCACAGTTGACACTTTATGCAAGGTACTTAACGTAGCTTAAAATATATATTTTTTTCTGAAAGAACTTTTCCAAGTGTTTAATATTTTCCTTAACCTGACAAAACCTTGTGATTGACATTTGAATAGTTTTCATTGCAATCTTGAAAATTATAGTAACTACAACAAAATGCTACATACGGAAAGAAGCTTTAAAAAGAAAAGTTCCAATTTAAACATTCGGCACATTGAGCCCTGGCACACAGAGTTCAGAAAACAAAATGTCATGTATTGTCATGATAACATTGGACTCAGGAATCATCTCTGAAAGTTCTGCCACTCCCAGCTCAAGCGGAGACTTGCTAGAAAATGTGAAGCCATTTAGATAGCAGAAAGTAATGATTTGTAAATACGTTCCGGTTTTAAAAAAAGAGCACTTTCACTTTATTTTTCTGGGTGTTTATCATAAAGCCTGGCGTCAGGTCGCCATGGCGACTAGAAATTGCATCCTGGCGCCTGGGGGGTCACACCTATGTGTACTGAAATCCCAATGTCATTCTGGTTTCTGTGCAATATCAGTACAGGTGAGATTTTGGCCCTCCCTCTCTACACAACTGCATCCAATTGACTTCAATGCAAAATCGCATCCTATAGACATCAATTGATAACGATGTCCCATTGACTTCAATACAAAACTGCATCCCATAGACGTCAATGCAAAAATCGCCTCCCATTGACTTCAACACAAAAACTGTCAATAGCAATCCTATGCCACTCCATCACTTGCGAGTCTGGAATGCACCGCTACAAATTTGCACAGGACCCTTTACGCAATGGCACTCAAAGCACAATGTGATCAATAGGAATACATAATATCTAGCCTGTCATTCGAATCTAAGTTTAAAAACGCATCCAGAAGAGCATATATGTAAACCAGTGTGGCTCCATTCACACCTAGGTGTTTGGGGATCGCAGCAGGATCAGCATATTCTGTCCATGATCGCAAAGCACAGGTTCAGGTGCCATCATTTTCAATGGCACCTAAAACGTGGTGCAGTTTTGCCGTAATTGTCGAGCGGGAAATCACATCTCATGAAGCTTGTCGTCTAAAAAGAAGCTGCAAGAACCTAGGTAAATGTGATCCCCTCCTTTCTCTTTTAACATATAAATAATTGATATACATTTTCATTTTTTTTTTTTTTTTTTTTGTGGATTCTGAAGGCACTTGTGGCCTCTAACTAAGACCGCAAGAGAACAGAAGGCAACAAAAAAAAAAAATTTACATTTTGTGGTTAAAGTTCATTTTTAATAAATTTTATTTAAATTATATGGCCAGATCTGTATTCTTGTACTGAGCTTAAAGGCCAAGTTCACCTTTTTTTTCTAAATTCCAGCTCCCCTATGTACCAATATAGCATTTATGTACACTTTTTGTAAAAATATCAAAGCTTTCCATAAAATTTACACTTCACTTGTCGTCATCCATGTTTTCAAACATATCTATTGCTTCTATCTTACATACTTACAGACTGTAGGTCATGACACAGGAAGGAGTTGACCAGCTGATCTCATTAGCACACACCCTGCATCATCTACCCTCCCATTTCCAGTTGCACGTTTTTTTAAGTGAAATGCAATCAGTGATCACCCTTCTCACTAAATATACAATCAGATTGCATAGTGTATGACCATCTTTATACAAGTACATAGGAGGGAGTGGACAGAAACACTCAGCTGTCAAGCACCATTCACATCTCTGCATATCGGGAACTCGCATTCCCACATGTGTTTTGTGCAGCACATTTCTGAAATGCAAGGAAATACATAGATGTGAATGGAGCCTCATTGTTCTTGAGTTAATGCACCAATTTCACTTTCAGGACCCATTCACATCTAGCATAGTGGGAGTGAACGTTTTGTGGCTCGTTTTTTCTGTGACACGCATAGGGCAGCCTGTTGATTTAAATGGGCTGTGCTATATGTGGCTTATGGGACATGTTGGCGTTTTGTGGGTTGTATGTTTTTTACTGTGCGTTTTGCAGCATTTGCCACTAGTTTTTTCACATGGCAAAATGTGTGTTTGCTTCTGTGTGTGATGTGCTGTTACCAGTTAAAGTGGTTGTAAACCCTTACAGACCACTTTGACATACAGGTAAGCCTAGATTAAGGCTTACCTGTAGGTGCAAGAAATATCTCCTAAACCTACACGGTTTAGGAGATATTTGCAAAAAGACAGGCACCACTGTCTACAGCGAACTGAGCACGACACTGCTAACGGCTATATGCCGCTAATGGCGGCTCCCGTGCGCATGCGCGGGAGTGACGTCATGACGTATAATGGAGTGACGGTATGACATAATCATACCCTGAAAGAAGATGGAGGCTTCGTGGGACAGGGGAGAGCGGTGACATCGCAGGCTCCTGTGTCAGGTAAGTGACACATAATGGGCTACTATGTGATGCATAGTAGTACATTATGCTTTACCTTTGCAGGGAAACAAAGAGGAAGTAAACCCATCAGGGTTTACTTCCTCTTTAATGGCACAGAAAGCACGACTAGTAATTTTAGGTGTATAAAGGTGGCCATACACTATACAATCTGATTGTACAAATCTCCTTTAGATCTGCCATCAATTATGTAGTACAAGTTCCTGCCTGATTGGATACAGAGTGATTGGCTAGATAGGTGTTTCCTCCTATTATATACATTTGGTAAATCTAAAGGAGATTGGAGAGTGCAATCAGATTGTATAATGTATGGCCACCTTTATACACCTAAAATTACTAGTCGCGCTTTCTGTGCCATTAATTGGTAACAGCACATCAAACACGGAAGCAAAACGCACATTTTGCCATGTGAACGGGCTTGACAGCTGCCCTATGCGTGGTACACCAAACACAGAAGCAAACACATATTTTGCCAAAAAATTCACCAAGCTCTGCTTTAAAAAAAAGTTCTGAAGCTTCTTTGGGGCGATTGCTGCGTGTAGGGCAGCGCATTCAGGTGGATGGGCTGCCCTATGTGTAATGAGTGAAAATGCCCCAAAACATCTCCCCACCTCACAAAAAAAAAAAATGCATGTGCGAGTTCCCGCTATGCAGAGATGTGAATGGGGCTTGACAGCTGAGAGTTTCTGTCCGCTCCCTTCTATATACATATAAAGATGGCCATACACTATGCAATCTGATTGTGTATTTATTGAGAAGGGTGATAACTGATTGATTGCATTTCATTTAAAAAAATGTGCACCTGGGAATGGGTGGGTAGGTAGGAGGGTGGATGATGCAGGGTGTGCGCTAATGAGATCAGCTGGTCAACTCCTTCAACTGTGCCATGACCTAAAGTCTAAGGACGCAAGACAAAAGCAACAGATAGTTTGGAATCACTGAGGCATGGAGTCTAAAGCCTTGTACACACTACTAGTTCTTTTTTTGTCATTCAACCCAGCGGACTGACAGCTCAGGTTTGAGCCGCTGTACTAAAAATCTGATCTTAGTACAGGGATCTCCCCTGCTGTGCCATTGTGTTCTGACAGGGGGACTCCAGTCAGCGCTCTGCTGAGAGCGCTGATCATGAGCTGGTCGGCAGACCTTTTTCGCTCATGACTAGGGATGAGCTCAGGCGTGTTTGCATGCTCCACGTGCAGAACCCGCCAGGAAGTCGGCGCAGCGCTGTGCTAATCACAGGCAGTGAGACATTCCCGATCTCTGCAGCCGCGCATCGGGGCAATGTCTCACTGCCTGTGATTAGCGCAGCGCTGTGGCGGGGCACACCAGACAGCAAAGTGCAAGTTCCGGGCTTCATCATGGCAAGAAGAAGCTGTGTCCTCTACAATCTGAGAAAATGCAGCTCTTTCCCCTCCTCCTGGAAATCTCACTCTGGGAAATGCAGCTCAAAAGCTCTTGATTACAGTAGAGTCTCTCTCCTCTGGACTACGGTTCCCATACTGCAGTGGTGCCTGACTCCGTCTATTGCGGTGCTTAACCAGTTTAGCATCACAGGGCAGCAGCTACAGAGAGCACCTCCAGCCAGTGTTCTATCATTCTTAGCCAAGCCCCTGGCTACATTTAATTTGTGCATTTCACATTACTGATTCATTGGAATGTTTGCACTTGCTTTCTGCATTTTTTGTACAGTAATTTGCATGAAGGTGAAAATCAGTTGCCCTTTAGCCACGCTACCATTAGAGTTCAACTTTTCTATATCCAAGACTTTATTTTTATAATTGCTCTGTTGCCAGGAGATAAGCATGAAACTGTTTGGATGTAGACCACCTAATGAGATGAAACACTAGGATCCGCTTATTTTTCTAGTATAACTTACATTAATAGAAAATTAAAAGATGCTATCGTTTTTCTGCCATTACTACAAAAGTGAAACAGCCCCTAAGAGAAAAAAAATCTATTAAAATGATTTAATATGTACCTTTTGTTTAAACAATAATTTAAAAATATAACACTGTACCTAGGCCAAGCTTTCAATGCTGAAATTGATAAATTAGGTGAAATAATATATTGTCCCCTCTCGCCAGTTGTTCCATACTGTGCTGCTTACTTTTGCAGTAATGAATATTTGTGATAAATTGTCCAATAGTGCATGTTCCCTTTAAAAAGCTGAATAAGCACCTGATTCTAGGCAAGCATTTCCTATAATGACCTCAGGTAACCTCAGATTACTTTGGCAGCAGCAATGAAAGCAATTCCAAGATGGTTCTACTTTAGTCCTTTTTTTTTTGTTTAATTTATCAACTAATACTTGCAGATTTACTCCCGAATTCCTGGTCATCAATTCATGTGTATGGAAATTGGAATCAAGAGCCTAAGGCTACTTTCACACTGAGGCGCTTTACAGGCGCTACATCGCTAAAAATAGCGCCTGCGTATCGCCTGTAAAGAGCCTCTTCTGTGTCTCCAGTGTGAAAGCTCGAGGGATTTCACACTGGAGCGGTGCGCTTCCAAAACGGTCAAAAAAGTCCTGCAAGCCGCATCCTTGCAGCGCTATAGGAGCAGTGTATTCACCCGCTCCTAAAGCGCTCCTTCCCATTGAAAACAATGGGGCAGCGCTGCAAACCCGCCAGCAAAGCGACGCTTTTAACCCCTTTTCGGCTGCTAGTGGGGGTCAAAACCGCCCCGTAGCGGCCGCATAGCGCCGCTAAAACGACGGAGCCCGCCCCAGTGTGAAATTAGCCTTAGGGGCCGCTATGGCAAGCAAGGACTGCTTCTTTGTGTACAAGAGATCCCCTTCACGTGTTCAATTGCTGAAATTCTTTTAGGCATACCCTCAAGATGTCCATATCATCTAAAACCAGACGGTACAGGCTTTCCTAAAATGGGCATGGTTATGAAAAATATAGTTGCATTAGAGTGGGTGACTATAACTACATTGCATTTGAATTTTGGTATGTTGCAAGTTAAAGAGTTAATTCACCTTTACCAAAAATACTGCCTATGCAGATAAGGGGCATCTATAGATAAAAACAAAACGGTGCAGCTTTGACCCAAATTGAATCATGCCCTTGCTGTATGTGTAGCTGTAGCTGTACCTCATGAAGCCTGGCTGTAAAACCCCTAGGATGTTGCTAAGAGATGCCTAGCTGTTACAGTTCACCTTCACCATCAAAGGAGCGAGTTGCCAAATGATGACCTCAGAGCTACTGCATCAGGGGAGAGAAAGTACCTGTGAGGAGGTTGGAATCGGAGAAAGAGCTTTCTCCTGTGATAGTGAAGGTGAAGAGTAAGGCTTGATTCACACCAATGCATTTTTAATGCTTTTTGCATATTTGCACTACAGCCCATTTAATATGGTTTCCTATGGCACACGTTCTGTAGAGCAAATCTGCAAAATGCAAAAAGCACTAAAAATGTATAGGTGTGAATTAAGTCTAACAGCAATATCTTAGCAGGTTCCTGGGAGTTTTGAGAGTAAAAGTACTTGAGCCTGAAGACTATCCTCTTTCATAAATACATTTTAACCACTTATGTTAGGTAAACTTGTACTTTTCTTCCCCAAGAGAAAAAAACTCATATTTACAGTACATAATGCACAGAGTACCAACATAACACACACCAAAGAACGTGCCTCCCACATTAGTTTACAGTCAAACACCCCCTGCAAACTTATTTTGATCAATTTACTATCCATGATATTTTTGGGAAGGAAGCCGAAGCTAAACGCAAGGGAAACATACCTTTCATACAAATTGTATTCTTGGTAGAATTTGAACACAACACAGATGGCCACAAGACAACTTTTTTAACCATGTAGTTACATAGTTGCAATATTTTCAGACAGGGCAAACAGGACACCAATAAAACATGTTTTCATGAATTTATATGCTGCAAGTAAACTGATTTATATTATGAACACAGTCTAAGTCGTTACTCAAAATCAACAATACTTTCAGAATAACACCCTAATATGATGAACATAAAGATTTTACGTTTTCATGGTAGTTAGTAAACTTTTTTCTAACTTTTTAGTAATTTCTGATATCTTTAGATATGTCTTAGGAATTAAAATAAACTGGTATGATAAAATCGTTCGCCCTCCTACTATTCCACACCACCACTGCGCACAAAGAAAAATTAATTAAAACACCTATGTGTATAAATATAAACTAAGCAGCTACTTAAATAGATAAATAATGTAAAGTGATTTTAAATGATTAAAACAGCAGTGCTAATAATCACAGTGTCTGTGAATAAACTAAATATTTAACCTGTGTAGACAATACTGAAAAATAATCACCCTGTATAAACAGCGCTAAAAAACAACAACACAATTAATCACCTATATACATAAAGTGAAAAATTAAAGTGAAGTGTGATTGTATATTTCTTACAGGTGTCCAAATAAGGAAAACAAATCCAAACAAAAGTCCATAAACTGTTACTTGTAGTGATAATGTTTCAAAAAGTGACAGAAAAGTGAATGAAAAATCTTGAAGCAAATAAAGTTTTGAAGTGTCTTTAAATAAAATTCTTGAAGTGACTTGAAAAAATATCTTCCACCACACCACCTGTGTTCAGTGCTACCGCACCCTAAGGGAACGCACTCACCAGCAGTATGTGCCTTGCACTCTCATGCTCGGCCAACTCGCTTAATAGCTCCACATGGGTCACAGATGGATCCAGACAGAATGTTAGATAATTGCACACCACATATAAGGAAAAAAAAGATGCTTCCAATAGTGAAGTAGAGTAAACCATTTATTTCAATAGCACACACAATTCCTCAACCATTGCACTCACATCCTTCATATAAAAATAAGGCACTTCAGCATAATCTTTTCAATAGGAAACAAGGACCCAGCAGTGGTGACCGGATATATTATGGTCTCGGCGGACCCGGCGTTAATACCAATATGTCTCACCCTCCACACTGTCTCCTTTCTCTTTCACTTCACTTCAAACGGCACAGCACACCCAGTAACTGGAACGTTGAATGTTAAATGCTCCTCACAGTTGCCATGTAACTGTCTGGATCCATCTGTGACCCATGTGGAGCTATTAAGCGAGTTGGCCGAGCATGAGAGTGCAAGGCATATACTGCTGGTGAGTGCCTTTCCTTAGGGTGCGGTAGCACTTTACACAGGTGGTGTGGTGGAAGATTGTGTTTCAAGTCACTTCAAGAACTTTGTTTAAAGACACTTAAAAATTTTATTTGCTTCAAGATTTTTCATTCACTTTTTTCTGTCACTTTTTGAAACATTATCACTACAAGTAACAGTTTATGGACTTTTGTTTGGATTTGTTTTCCTTATTTGGACACCTGTAAGAAATATACAATCACACATTACTTTGATTTTTGATATGTATATAGGTGATTAATTGTGTTGTTGTTTTTTAGCACTGTTTATACAGGGTGATTATTTTTCAGTATTGTCTACACAGGTTAAATATTTAGTTTATTCACAGACACTGCGATTATTAGCGCTGCTGTTTTATTCATTTAAAATCACTTTACATGTCTTAGGAATTGCATTATCTTATACGGTTTACAATAGTTTTAGTACTTGCATCCCTCATGTTTTTCATCAATTGTTTGAAATCTTTGAGCAGTATTTAATTAGGCACTCTTATAAGGTTTAGTGCTTTAAATATAATGTATGTATCTATCTAGAGAGAGAGAGTGTAATCTACACATAACACACTTACTTGCTGTGCGAAATGGCCAAGGGCTGAGTGGGTCAAACGATTTGGTGAGTGAGGAGTGAAGGTAGAGGATAGCCACGCGTTGATGGACAGTGAAAGAGAGGACACATTGTATGAATATTTTATTTTTGAATGAGAACACTGAAAGTGGACAATTGCACTTTTATGATTTAGTGGTAGCATGGTGTAATTTTTTAAGAAAATGTTGCACTTTATTTGTAAATGCATTTGATATATATTTTGGACACACATCAATTTGTATTGAGCATTTAATTTATATTTGGATGCATATGAAGGCTTATAGGATATATACATTTTTCTGATCAACTATGTATATGTTTGCATGAATTGGAGAATTTAATTGCGCACATATAAATGTTTTGCCTAAGCGCTGTACATATATTTTAATAATAGTCTGATCACACTAGGAGTGATCTGATACACCAGATAAGTAGATAGGGGATAGTGTGGGTGACAATTTGTACAGCAAGGTAATAAAACTATGTTATTGGAGAGAATGCAGAAAAACTAAAAACTGCTGTGTTAAAATATTAAAGCATAACTAAAGGCAAACTTTTTTTTTTTTTTTTTTTGGACAGCATGGAGAGGAATAAGAACACCCGTCATGTTTTTATTTTCATCAGTGCACCCGCTGAGTAGATTCACCCTCTCTATTTGTCAGGTTTATGGTTCTCATTGAAATTGAAAGAAATCCCAAATTTTGGGTTGTCCCCAGGGCAGAACAGAATAGAGGAAAAATCCTTTAATGGGGACACTAGTTCTGGTGACCTGGGAGACCCAAATGGATTCCCTTAATTTACAGAGATTTCTTTATACTTCCTGTTTTGGCTATGGGACAACAAGTCAGACTACTTTCACACTGGGGCGGGTGGGTGTCGGCGGTAAAGCGGTATTCGGCTGCTAGCGGGGCAGTTTTAACCCCCGTTAGTGGCCAAAAAAGGGTTAAAACTGCCAGAAAAGCACCGCTGCAGTGGCGGTTTGCCAGTGGTTGGGCGACGCTGCCCCATTGTTTTCAATGGGCTGGGGCGCTTTAGGAGTGGTGTATACACTGGTCCTACAGCGCTGCAAAGATGTGGTCTGCAAGACTTTTTTTACCATCCTGCAAGCGCAACGCTCCAGTGTGAAAGCACTAGGGCTTTCACACTGGAGAGACAAGAGAGCATCTTTACCGGCGCTATTTTTAGCACTGTATCGCCTGTAAAGCGCCTCAGTGTGAAAGTAGCCTAAGGGTAAATCTCCCTAATGGGACACAGATGGCAAAAAAAACAACTGACAGGGGTATAACCCTACCTTACTCTATCCAAAATTAACCAAAAAGGTTTGCCTACAGCTCTACTTGAATGCTAGTGACAAACTGCATTGTAGACTGTATGTCATTTTGTATTTTGTCCAATTTATTTTTACATTCTTATATATGCATGTGATTTCATAAGTTAAGACTAAGAGGGCAATATATGCCATTATCCTTTCTTAGCAACTATCTTTGGATTCATACAGTAAATATGAATAACTTACTGTCTCACCAATTTAAACACATCCATAACTCATCAACACTAATTTAAACCATGCATGACTGCCAGCGAGCCTCACAGCACTGTATGTATATTACTTCCCACAATGTGAGCACCAAGTTTAACATTCTCCAACAAGTCACTCTTTTGATTATGTCAGCTCTTCTTGACAGGCAGCAAATTGTTTTTATGAACACCAAAACAGACAGGACAGCATGCCGTTTTGGAGACTATTTTAAAATGACCTCAATATCTCATCTCTGCCCTAGGCCTATACAGAAGATGTAGTGCTTTCTTAAGCCACCTGAAGTTACCTATCTATCTAACATACAGTGTAGGATGATTAGATTTTAACCCTAGAAGGATTTTTTTTTTCTTTGGTTGAAAACATATGAAAAGATTCACAAAAAGATACTGTAGATAAAAATATATGATCAGTAATCATGATGTATGATTTCAGTATTCGCCAAATACTTTATGATGTGTAACAGAACTCAAGATGTGGATGGCACACAGATTGCTCTTAGTTAGTACAGGGATGTGTAATAATATACTGAACAATATCTTTTTGTTTATTTAAATTTTGTATTTTAAATTTCTATAGTTTTGTAACAAGGTTATGTAGTATATACCATATATTATAACAACTATCCATGTTGTAATGTCAAAATTGTCTACAACCAGCAATAAGTTTATAGAACTTGCCAAAAAAAAAAAAAAAACTTACATTTTCCCTAAAACCAAGGCAATAGTACTAATTATTTCAAAAAGCACCAAAGAAATCTATATTGCCTCTCATGTGATAGGCTTAATCCTTTTACCAGAAGCCTGAACACAGCATGCATTTAAATGTTAGGCATCCCCTGTACTTTCCTTAGGTTTACTGCTGTGTGCCTTTTATCTATAGCAGTATATGGTAAGTACATGCTAAGAGTTTGTTTTTTCTCTTTAACCGCTTCCCGACCGCCGGCAGAATGGCACGGCTAGGCAAAAGCACGTATACATACGTGCCCTTTAATATCCTAGCCGTGGGGTCGCGCCCGCTGGCGGCGCACTCGTGACCCGGTCGGGAGCTCCGTGACCACAGCCGCGGGACCAGCGGACCCGATCGCCGCTGGTGTCCCGCGATCGGGTCACAGAGCTGAAGAACGGGGAGAGGTCTGTGTAAACAAACCTCTCCCCGCGCTTCCTACACTGCCTGTCATTGATCGGCTGTTCCCTGTCATAGGGAAAGCCGATCAATGACGTCAGACGTACAGCCACGCCCCCCTACTGTAAAAAAAAAAAACACAACACGTCACACTTAGCCCCTCCCCGCCCCCTAGTGGTTAACTTCTTCACTGCCAGTGTCATTTACATAGGAATCAGTGCATTTAAATAGCACTGATTTCTATATAAAGGACAATGGTCCCAAAAATGTGTCAAAAATGTCCATTGTGTCCGCCATAATGTCGCAGTCACAATAAAAATCGCTGATCGCTGCCATTACTAGTACAAAAAAAAATTATTAATAAAAATGCTATAAAACTATCCCCTATTTTATAAACGCTATAAATTTTGCGCAAACAAATCAATAATCGCTAATTGCGATTATTTTTACCAAAAATATGTAGAAGAATACGTATCGGCCAAAACTGAGGAAAAAAATAATTTTTTTTTATATATTTTTGGGGATATTTATTATAGCAAAAAGTAAAAAATATTTCATTTTTTTCAAAATTGTCGCTCTATTTTTTTTAATAGCGCAAAAAATAAAAACCGCAGGGGTGATCAAATACCACCAAAAGAAAGCTCTATTTGTGGGAAAAAAAAGACGACAATTTTGTTTGGGAGCCACGTCGCACAACCGCGCAATTGTCAGTTAAAGCGACGCAGTGCCGAATCGCAAAAAGGGGCCTGGTCCTTTGGCTGCAAATTGGTCCGGGACTGAAGTGGTTAAACAAAGCTGGTTTTATATCTTTTTTTAACACCATACAATCTCTGGCATTTCTTTTTATAGATACCTCCAAACTATGCATCTGCTCCTGATGAGTGGTAATGTAACCACGAAACGCGTAGAGCTTGTTTATGATGCTATGTCACAGCTTCTAGGTCTACCTCTTATACCAAATCTCTCTACTATAATGAACCAATTGTTTATTACTAATATGCTTATATGATACCATTGCAATGTGGTCTACATGCCTTAGGTCTGTCACTCATTTTTTAACTATGTCGAGATATTTGTTCTAAATTATGAACTGTTCAGACTTTATCCATCAAGATCTAATAATACGCTGTATCATTTCTAATTATCTGGTACTTTTATTATTTCTATCCTACTATGTTGAGATAATTGTCTTTTACTATGAACTGTTCAGATTGTACCCACCGAGACCCAATATCCTATTGTATAATGTGTATTGTATATATATATATATAGCATATATATTCCCAGCAGAATTCGGGGAGGCTTTGCTCAGCAGTGGGGTTCAATGGCACAGGTGGCAGAAGAGGGAAGTATTAAGTTTCTCATTTGCAGGTATGTGCTTGTTGGCTATATACAATATTATTGATTAGGATTAGAATCTCTGTCTGCTTTTACATTTTGGGTTGCAGAAATGTTTTTCTGAGATATTTGTGCTCCCGAAGCGAAGACTTTTCTTCTTTTCCTATTTAGTCTGACACTAGTCACCCATATAGGAAGTAAAGGGTAAATGCCCCTCACAGGAACCTAGACTGCAATAAAATCCTGGATCGATGCGCCAAACTTTACTCAGTCTTTTATGTGTGTTTTTATTGCTGCATGTCTATGGTGGGACAATTTACTCTCCAATCCTATTCTCTCCACACCTTTCAACCAGCCAGTTGGTTCTGGTCTTTATAACACACAAGAAATTGAGGAGATATCTCCCAAATGGGCACATAGACAGTTATAATCATCCGTCATTTAATTTCCATGTTCTCATAACATGCTGACAGATACAAGACCATTGGGCTAATTTATTAAAGGGTAACTCCACTTACGTGGGGAAAAAAAGTAGCAAATAAAGAAAAAATAATATAGCGAATATAATTACGACACTAATCTCGTTTTGTAATGGAATGTTATTGAAAGTGACCTTTCCTTTTCAATCTGCAGCCACTAATTTTCTGTGAATACATTGCAATATGGCTACCTGGAGTTTTCTGTACACATAATGTGTACTGACCACTCCCCAGAAACATAATTTCCTGCTTGTGTGATTGGCTCACCAATTTTCCCAGAAGTCTGTCTGAGATTTCAGGCATCCCCTGCAACAAAAATTTCATTTTTTGAGAGATACTTTCAATAGGAACACGTCTAAAGGGATGCAAGCCCAGCAGTAGCTCCACACCTCACAGTTAATTGTGAAACCACTCCCATTAGACCTACTCAGTACAGAGGCACACAGAAACACACACATATTTCTTCAGAATAACAAAGAGGTAGGAATCTGCAACAAAGTTTGTTATAATCCTTGCAATGTACATTGATCACCCAGAGGGGAATGTTTTTTTTTCTCAACAAAAGTGGAGGTACACTTTAAGACCCCTTTTACACTGGAGGCGTTTTTCAGGCGCTACAGCGCTAAAAAGAGCGCCTGCATAGCACCTTAAAAAGCGTCTCTATTCACTCCAGTGTGAAAGCCCGAGGGCTTTTACACTGGAGCGGTGCTCTTGCAGGGCGTCAGAAAAAGTCCTGCCAGCAGCTTCTTTGGAGCGGTGAAGGAGTGGTGAACTCACCGCTCCTCCTCATTGAACTCAATGCGGAAGCGCTGGTATACCGCCGGCAAAATGCCGATGCGGTGGCCTTTTGCAGGCAGGTTTAACCACCCTGTTAGCGGCTGAATAGCGCAGCTAAAACGATGGTAAAGTGGCGCTAAAATAGCGCTGCTTTACCGCTGACGCCAGTGGAGGCACAGTGTGAAAGGGGTCTAAAGCAGTTAAGAATCTTCACAAAATAAACTGTGAATATTTACTTCAGTTATCCAATCATGTGAAGATTGCTTTTCACAGGATTGGATAATTGAAGTCAATATTTGCACAATTTATTGTGTGAATATTCTCAACTTCTTTAGTAAATCATCCTCCATTTAAAGGGAATTTTTTTTTAATGAAGACACCTGTTTCAATGATAACTGAATAAGAGGAGATGTATCTTACTTGGTAGAGCTTTTCTATAACTTCATGGGGTGTCTATATGAAAGGAAGTGAATGGAATTGTCTTCACAGATTAGCAGATAATATGTCTTCTGGTTTAGCACAGCATTCAAATTGGATAGTAGCATACAAGATGCAAGTCTGCACCCAGCCAACCACAGGGAATCTTTCACTGCATTAAGGCCCCTTTCACACTTGTGCAACTTCAAAGTTGCACGATATTACCGTGATTTTGCTGTGATTTTGCCGCGATTTCAAGGAATGCCTGTGTAAGTGGCATCAAAATCGGACCAAAGTAGTGCAGGGACTACTTTGAAGTCGGAACGACTTAAAGTCATACTAATATGAATGGCTGTCATTGGAAATCATGGGGAATGACTTGTCATGCTACTTTGCAGTCCAAAATCGTGGGACAAGTCGTATAAGTGTGAAAGGGGCCTAAGTTGCACATGTTAGAACTTTTGGCCTTATAGGGATAGTGCTGTATGTGGATTTCGAAGACAATGAATAGAAGGTGTAGAATTAGTAGGGGGGAATAAGGAGGCTAAAAAGTTATACCTAAGCCAGCAGAGGTGACATTTAAAATACTGAAAAAAACTTTAAAGATCATGATTATTCAATATCATAATACTGTGTTAGTAGGTTCTTAATACATCCTTGGCTTTTATGAATGATCACTTGTCAGCATTTGTTTTGACACTTTCTGGATGCACTGGAGTGTAAGAAGCATAGTTTAAGGAGGCTGGTACACCATCCAAATGCTCACACATTGTGCCGGGAACCCAGGGAAACATGGCAGCTATGTTATTAGATCATACTCAAACCTGCCAGTGTAACAACAGTGAGCATTAAGTTAATTTCATGATATAAAGAGGCAGAATAAAGAACCAGTGGGATAACTATATATAGCCATTTAACATTGCATGTACGCTGAAAGGAAACCAGTGTGGGTTGTGGAGGCTGAGTGCTGGGCGATCATTTACTTCCAGTCAATTACTAATTAATGAAGCACTAAGCCACAGTGAGAAATGCACAGCTGTGATTACAGAGTACATTTTAATTCCATATCATTGAGATATTAATTTTAGGGTTCTTTGAGACAGCATCATATTTCCAAGAAGCGATAATTCTGGCTGCAGCGTGTGGTGCAGTTCTCCGACTGTCAGAAAGAATGGATGTTACTATTTGCCGACAATGGACTTCTGCCATGGGCGTCAGATAGAAGCAACCCCCATGTTCAGCAATCTATTGCTCATAGAACAGACACTGACAAGATGTGATGTTATATGAGGCTGGTTGAACAGCTGCAGGTGTAGGGTTAGTACATAACTGACAAAGAAAACACAAAGCAATATTTAATTCGTAAAGATTAACTCCGCATGGCAAAATACACAGGTGAAATAAATATACAGTATAGGAGCTGTGTTACTGTATTTCTGTCCAGCTAGTCTTGGGATTTACACAGCTCTGCCACAGAGCACAGGCCTATCTGGCAGGGCAGGGGATCTGTTACAGTTCAATAACACTTAGACTACATGTACACTAGCCTACGCTAACCGTGGCCGAGGGAAACCACATAATGTGGCACAAACTTTTTCTCCTTTTTTTGTGGCAGTTTACTGTGATTTTGATGCGTTTTGCGTTCTCCTGTGGCCTCCAATCACAACGTTTCTACCCTGAATGTGATTCTTCCTCGTTCAGGAGTGGGAGGTTTAACCTCCCCTAAACTCGGCTGCTCCTCAACTCTGCTAAAAGCCTGTGTGTACATGGGCACATAGGCTTTTATGGAGTTGAGTTTAGGAGCTTTGGCAAAAAAACACCAAAAGCTCCTAAACTAAAGTCTAGGAGCTGCCAGTGTACATGAAGACGTACATGTCTTGTTCCTCTCTCAGCCTGTGACTGGACAATGAAAGGAGAAGTAGCACACAGATGAGCTTTTCTACCCATCAGTCTACGCTCTCCTCCAGTCAGTGTGTTCCTTGTTATCACATGAAAACTGCAGCGCAGCAGATTGACTCCTAGTGCAGCTTCTCACTCTCTCACTCTGGGCTCTGCTGTAAGAGGATTGCAAGAGGCTGATACCAAGTCACATTCACATACTCACACTGCCACCAAAAATACATCACATCAGGGATTTTTGTCCCTGATGTGATGAAAAAAAAAAAAGATTTTTCCAAAAATCTAAGTTACACTCAAGCACATAAGATCCCCTCCACCCAAAAAAAATTTTTTTGAGCCCCCCCCACCCCCACATATACACATACATGAACGAAAACGCTTTGAGGCGCCTACGCAGAAAAATGTTGATTGCGATACACATGTTACATGCATGCCAGAGTGAGAGCAAAAATTCTAACACAAGACCTCCTCTGTAACACTAAACTGATACCTATAGGGGACTTTGAAGCTTCGCCTATAGAAAATATTGGGTACTTTAGTTTGATGCCATTTCACGGGCGCACAAATATGTAAGGTTTGCCAAGTTGGGTATCTATTTACTCGGTACAACCTTGTCTTTTATATTTTTCCAAATATTTGTTGCGTTTGTTTGCCCTAAAATTCACATTATTGTGTTTTTTACTGAAATGTTGTGTTTCCTAGACCTTTGCGGTAGTATTGTGTGACTTAAAAAATTGGAGCTACCGCCATTTTCTTCTCTAGGGTATCTGCTTTCAGAAAATATATAATGTGTGGGCTTTGTGGCAGTGAATGGGTTAAACTATAAAAAAAAAAAGGAAGGACAATATCACCATCACACTTACATCATGTTTTCTCCTCTGTGCATTTGAATTTTTTAATCTACGGTCTAAAAGGGCCAGAATGGATGTTTAAACAAAACCTGTCAGGGTTTAAATATGGGATCTGCCACTGGAGCGTTAGGACCGTCAACCATTTTTCACTTCTTGGCGAGTCTTTGACCTTTACCAGGCATGTGCACATTAGGTACCAGGGCCATTGATATTTGCATGCTGGTTATACTTTGAAAAGTCCCTTTTAAAGCGTATCTGTGTTTGACAATGCATTGCGGAGCAATGGGTTCTTTTTTTTTTTTCTAGTTTTCTTTTTTAGTTTTGGATAGATTAGGTAAGGATACACCTGTGACCGGTTATTTATCTGCTGTTATGTACTATTGGGGGATTTGCCCTTCCCTTCTTGTCATAAAAACACAACAGCAATTTAGAGTAAACTCCCAAAAAAAGGAATATCTTTCTTGGGCAACTATCTCTGAAACATATGTCCTCATTGGAAGATTTTCCCTTACCTCTTGTTCTGGGGACAACTCCAAAATGTTGGATTCCCCACACTTTTTTTCTCAGTGACAATGGAGGGATGAATCTCCCCAATGGGGCCACAGACTGAACAAAGGGAGTCTAACCCTTCCCCACTCTAGCCAAGGAAGAAAAAAAAAAAGTTTTGCCTAGAGATGACGTTTCAAAGCAGAACTAAACCTAACTTCTATCCAGAGCTGCAATGTGTCAGAGCTCCCCGCCGGTTTCTGACATCTTCAGCATGGCAGCTTCCAGGATTCAATCCCACGCATGTGAGGGAGGTCAGTTATCTCGGCATCTTACTGAAATTCTTACGCTGACCTGCGCATACAGGGGATGACAAGCGGGAAAATATTTTAATGCAGAAGAAACATAGCATTGTGTCAGGATGTCAGGGACTGGATTTGCACCCGGGACCACTGCTGTTTCAGGCGAAGTCTCTTTTTGTTGAGCCACCTGGAATGCTGGACAGTTCCCTGAACAATTCCTTACATGATCCTGTCTTGAACTGTGTTTTGTCTTGAACCTTGAACTCTTTGCTCCTCCTATGAACTCCCTGACTTAAGCTGTGCCTCTGCACTTCTTGTCTGCCAGATTATTGTGCTCCACCCAGTTATTCCTTCCACTGCCTCAAACTACCTCTATTGCTACTCTGAATCGACCTTGGCTTGTGGTCCCCACTACGAAACCCTTCTTCTGCATTGACCCTGGCTTGTAATTTCCGACTACGAAACTTGACCCTGGTTTGGGACTCTGACACTGATCATCTGTCTAGCAGTACAAACAATTCTACCACTTAAGGACTGAGAACGGGGCTGTGCTGTACCATAGCAAATGCAGATCAAACAGAGGCTAAGTTGGCTGCTTCATTGGTTGTAAAGGATAGGAGAGTCCACCTTACTTTGTAATTTCCCACCTCTCACCAATAGGCCTGCTTTTCCTTTTCATTGTGCTTGGCTACTTTACACTACAGACTTCTGTCCCAGTGTAACAGACATATTATTATACAGGATTTATATAGTGCCAACAGTTTGCACAGCGCTTTACAACATGAGGGCAGGCAGTACAGTTAAAATACAATTCAATACAGGAGGAATCAGAGGGCCCTGCTCATTAGAGCTTACAATCTAATAGGGAGGGTCAAGAGAAACAAAAAGGTAATAACTATTGGGGATGAACTGATGGAGAAAATGAAAATACAGTTGTTAGGTGTGGGTAGGATAGGCATCTCTGAAGAGGAGGGTTTTCAGGAGTTGTCTAAAAGCGAATAGAGTAGGAGATAATCGGACAAGATGGGTTAAGGAGTTCCATAGGATTGAAGGGGCTCTGGAAAAGTCCTGGAGGTGAGAAAAGGAGTAGGTGACGAGGGAGCTAGAGAGCAGGAGGTCTTGAGAAGAACAAAAAAAACAATTAGGTTGGTATTTAGAGACTATGTTAGTGATGTAGCTGGGGGCTAAATTGTGGATGGCTTTGTAAGTTGTTAGTATTTTGAATTTAATTTGTTGGGTAAGCGGGAACCAGTGGAGGGATTGACAGAGGAGTAGCAGACACAGAACGATTGATAAGGTGGACAAGTCTGGCAGCAGCATTCATGATGGACTGAAGGGGGGGTAGCCTGTGGAGAAGTAAGCCAATGAGTAGGGAGTTGCAGTAGTCTAAGCGAGAGATGACCAGGGAGAGAATTAAGATCTTTGTTGTGCGATTGGTTAGAAAGGGGCGTATTTTGGAGATGTAGCGGAAGCTGAGTCGGCAAGATTTGGACAATGATAGGGCATGAGGCTTAAAGGAGAGTTCAGAGTCCAGGACTACACCTAGGACCTTGGCATGCGGGGATGGGCTGATAGTTGTGCCATCAATTTTGACAGAGAGATCAGGGGAAGGTGCATGTGGTGGAGAAAAAATTATAAGTTTGGTTTTGGATAGATTGAGTTTGAGGAAGTGGTGTGACATCCAGGCTGATATATAGTAAATTAGTGATATGTGAGGAGACTGAGGGAGTTAGCTGAGGGATAGAAAAATAGATTTGGGTGCAGTTAGCGTAGAGATGGTATTTGAAGCCATGGGAGGCTATTAGCTGACCCAGGGAGGAGGTGTAGATTGAAAATAGGAGAGGCCCAAGAACAGAACCTTGGGGGACCCCAACAGAGAAAGGAAGAGAAGAGGAGGAAGTAGAGTTGTAAGTAATGCTAAAGGTGTGGTTGGATAAGTAAGAAGAGAACCAGTGAAGAGTATAGTCATAGAGACCAACAGCGTGGCGTTTTTGGAAGAGGAGGGGGTGGTCAAGCGTATCAAAGGCAGAAGAAAGGTCTAGGAGTAGAAGTACAGAAAAAAGTGTCCATAGGTTTTGTGTAGGCAACCTGCTACTACTTTCACACCAACAACGTACTTTTTTTATAATTTTCGTTTGTAACTGCTTCGTCTGTTTATAGGCATTTCTGAAACTCACAATAACACCCACAGGTAAAAGTGATAATTTTGCATACATTACCTACCTGCTGAATGCCCTTGCCTGGCTGGCTACCCGACAATACAAATCTCTACAGTTACTGATATCCCCATGCTCTATACTGTGCTAAATATAAGCCTAGGTCCACCAGTTCAAGCACCTCCCCCTCTCTAAAAGCAATGTTGCCTCACACACACACACACACACACTGAAACACAAAAGAATAATTTAACAACGGGTTGCTGTAATTTTAAGAAGCAGTGTGAAAAAACAAACAAAAATCTAACAGCAACCAATTAAAGCGGAAGTAAACCCATCAATTTAACAGTTTCAAAAAACAGTTACATTTCTGGCATGCCAGGAATATAACTGTCACATTGGTTGTACTCTCAACCAAACTGTCAAACCAGCCAATGTCTGGTGTCATAACTGATCACATGTGTAGCATCATGGCAGTTGAAGATTAAACAGAGGCCAAGATGGCAGCTTCCTTGGCTGAAAACGATAGGAGGGTTTACTTCCACTTTAACTGAAACTTAAACCACATTTTACCTGGATATGCTCTTTAAAAAGAAATAAGGTGCACAGGTAACCTAATATTAAATGTGTTTATTTTTGTTATTTTGTGCGCTGACTTTGGGTCTTTTAACAATTACATAAAACTGAAAAACGAATTCTTAAAGTTTCACAAATCAGCAGTATAATCTATTATACCAATGAGTTCTTTTTTTTTTTTTTTAGGATGTTTCTAGGTTATATATTGAGTCTGTGTGTCCAATAAAAGAAGCAAAGAAGCATTTTGGAGACTGTCTATGTGCCATTAATCATCCTATGACAGCAGTTCAAAGCACTGCAGAAGCTCTGCTCTATACGACAATGAAACATCAGCTAAACAACCAAACAAAAAGTATTAAAAATGTATGTGCCTTAGCATCACCCATCTACAAACCTACAGGTAGACTTGTGTGTGCATTAATTGACAGTAAACAGATGGGGCACTCATCAATATGTGTCACTGCTTTTTTTTCAGCTGGATATGGCTGGTTATTATGCTTGACAAAAGACTGTGGATTATTAATGAATGAGGCTACATGATGTTAGACTTTTCATCTCTGGATTCATGTGAGCGGCAATTAATAGGGGGATCCAGACTCAAAGAGGCTCCTCCAGTTTGTCTAATAATTCTGCAGGTTTTTTTTTTCTATCAGCTTTACTGGGCAGTTTCATCCATCATTTCCTCCTCAAAGACAAAATAGAACAAAAAGAAAAGCAAAAAGGACCTGTGTTATGGTTCGTAAAACACTGCATAACAGCTGGTATTTGTTAATCTGATACTCTCATCCAGTATTATAATATAAAGGTTATCCTTTTTCCATAAAGCAACACATTACTCAGTAATTATGGGCTTTACAGGTTTCAAATGGAAATTAGATTACTGCAGTGCTGAGTGACAGGGGACCTAAATAGTTGTTGTTAACTATGACGTCACCGTGGGGAATGCATTACGATGCCTAGTATGGGCAAGTACAGGATTATTTTTACATTATAGATCTTGCATATGATAGGTCTTTCAATAGGGACTTTCGGGAAGCAAGAAGGGCAGCCTAAGCTCCAGTTTTAATGTATATTCCTTATGGTTTAAACTGTCAAAATGCAGGTTTCACTGAAGTCGACTTCTACACACCTTGAAGTGTCAGATTCTAAAGATTTTTCATGCACTGGTGTTTCTCCAAAAAATATCTGTGGTACCACTGGTGGGAAATAGAAGTACTATATTGTTTTTTTGTTATAACAACATAGTCTTGTTTATTGCCTAGGATTGGCACAGGTTTTCTTCTAATAACTTTTTTTTTTATAAAATAAAACATATGCTGTGTATTTTTTGACCTTTAAATGAAATTGATACATACATTTGTATTAGTTCTGCATTAGTCTTCTATTACAGACATGTCAGTCACTCAATGGAATTATAAATAATGATAACTAACCAGAAATTGGTGAGGAACAACAAACCATGTGTCCCTTGTTGAACAGCTCTTGTTATAACAACCAGAAATCAGAGAAGCAAACAACACAAATTACAAATTAATTAGCCTGCTCAAGAGTCTGGGACATAGCCGAGTAGATAAGTAGTATGTGTCTGATATGATGGGGACAAATCACAGACTCTATTTGAAGTAGACAGATTAGAAGATCCAGATAGCACTCTGATTCACTTATTATGTGCTGACACAGGAATAAAGTGCCAATATCCTATTTGTAACATACTCTAACACTTATCTGGGGATGCGTGTTAAAGTATCTTTTGTAGCCATAGAGATACGATTCATTTTGATGGCTTCTTTAATTTGCTGAATGTGCCGTTGTAAAGTAATACACGGTATAATAGTCCCTGTGCTTACAGTGTTCCGTTTTATATTGGCCTATTTAAGAAAACTGCAGCATTTAAAATATACCTGCTAATAACATTTATATGGGGATAAATGGAAGCAACAGTCATAACAAAGAATGTTCAAAATGCACATGCTTTTTACACACAGTTTACTGGCTTTATATGTCCAAGGTCTTGGAAATTTTAAATTTTGAACCCACTTTCCGGAAGTGGATTAATCTCATTTACTGCTCACATATGGCGCAAATTAAACTCAGTGGCAATCTCGCCCTGACCTTTGCCATGGAGAGGGGATTGAGAGAGGGTTGCACTGTCCCCATCCCTGTTCGCCCTAGTGATGGAACCTCTGGCCACAGCGCTGAGACAGATGGAACAGGTAGTGGGTATTACTGTAGGTGCTGTAGTTGAAAATTGTGCGTTATACGCAGATGACCTGATACTTTTTTTGCATGACCCTGGGCCATCACTCTGCGAGGCTTTACAAATTTTGGACTGCTATGCAGCACTCGTGTCTCCGGGTCAACTGGAGTAAATCTTTAATTCTGCCAATAGATATGGGTGCCAAAGGACCGGTGGATCTATCCTCTCTAGTGGGCAGACCCTGTTGGCCTCTACTAAACAAAATTTAAATGCCTGGGACAATGTACCCTTGTCCCTTATAGGGAAAATCTATCTTATTAAAATGAAGATACTCCCTGTCTTCCTCTATGTTCTAAGACATTTACCTGTCTGGGTCCCAGAAAAGTTTTTTAAACAAATTGATTCCTTTCCTCCTTTTTGTGGAAGTCCAGCCCCCCTCGCTTCAGTAAAAAGACATGTAGAGCCTGGACGCAAGGTGGTCTATCCTGCCTTGACCTACAGTAATACTTCCTCACAGCACCCCTTACACACGTCCACAAATGTATTATTTCTGATGACACCAACTCCTCAGTTGTCTTCGAAGCAGCGTTCTTGGGATCCTATGAAACCCTACGTCTTCTACCATAGCCCCTTTCCCTCTCACCCTAGCTATGAAGGCTGTGCTCAAGGTCTGATACTCCATTGTACCAGCAGGCACCTCTGTCATTCAGGTCTCCCAGAATTTCAGTTTATTCTGGATCCAATAATAATTTGTCACATGTGGTCAGATCTCCGCTTGTACAATCAGAAACACTGCTTCAGTCTGTCTAACTTTTTTCAGATACTTACAGCTCCGCCATGCCTACCATTCTCAATTCAGAGCAACTGTGATTGTGGTGGAGACCCCAGACCTTGAATATATACTTAGAGATGATACCTTATGAAAACCATTGTCTATTTTGTACAGGGCTCTCCAGCCTTCTGTACATGTTCGCATTGAACCTCTCTGCTCTGCATGGCAGTTCGTTGCTCCTGAAATTGATAATGAGGATTGGGAGGATGTATGGGATTATACCTTTTCCAACTGGTAGCCTGTCAGGATAAATTTATACAATTCAAAATAGTGCATAGAATATATTTGACACCGTATAAACTGCATAGAGTATACCCTGGGGTCTCCTCTCAGTGTTGCAGATGTGTGGATGACCATGCAGATTTTCACCACATTTTCTGGACCTGCCCAAATATTAAAACTTTTTGGTGTGAGGTTGCTGGTTTCATCACGCAGCTCACCACTGTTAAGATCCCCCACCAGTGTTGATGTATGTTTGCACCGGAATCTGTAGGTTGATTGGATACCCCGACACCTGGGTCCTAAAGCTGCTGGTCAGATCCTTGAGAAGGTGCAACACTTGGAGCTTACAATTCCCTAATACAGCAAATGTCCCAACACTGGGCTCCAAAAAGCCACCTGACTTAACACCAGAGTCCTTGGCCTATACATATACCCTGAGACCAAGGTGTCTCATTACGACTGGATCTTTCACATCTGGGTTGCTAAAAAAATTGCTCCACATTTTAACAGCAACAAAGGTCTACCCAAGGCATTAGTTACCCAACCTGGACTCCCTAACGCACCTGGGGTCACAGAGAGAACTCCTAGGTCAGGCCAAGGTTTAAATTGAACTCTGCCCATCCCTAGAAGGCCTGTACAACTAGGACTGTAGTAGCAAGTGCAGCTCTTACATTCAAAGTGGGTATTCGGACCACCAGGCCCTGGCACAACAGAAAAAATAGCTGCAAAAGGAACTGAGAACAGATGACAATAGGGATCTTTGGCTTACAGGATATTGATAAAACACAATTATACGACGTACCCAAAAAACATTGACTGACAATAAATCAAACATTCATATGAATACATTAAAGTCTGTATTCAAGTGCCGAGTGCTCCAAAAAGGTGCATTGATACTTTAAAAGATATAAAGTGTCAATGTGCCACACTCCCCTCTTGTGACCCCACTCACCAGAAGGTATGGACTTTCAGCTTTGCAGTCTGGGGTCAAAAAAGCTGAGATCTATGTGATCTGGTGTATAAGGGATGAATTCTCAGAAGACTCGGAAGATAGGCATAATCTCATAGATATATCAAAGTGGATCGACCATACTAAGAGGAAAAAAAAAAAAACAAGAAGAACCGCTAACACTGTGTGAACTTGCGCAATCAAAAACGCCACTCACAAGATAGCTGAATGGAAACAGGCATCAGTGTAAGATCCGGGTCAGTGTGCATTCCACAGACGGTGGAAGTTGGGCCACTGGTTAGCAAAACCGGATGTACTTCTTCTGGTTTTGCTAACCAGTGACGCAACTTCCGCCTTCCATGGAGCGCATGCCGACCAGCAGCCAGAACCGGAATTACAATGATACCTGTTTGCATTCAGTATGGTTGATCCACTTTGATATATCTACAATAGGGATGAGCCTGGTGTTCGATTCAAACCCATGTTCGAACCGAACATCGGCTGGTCGTCGAAACCAGAACTTTGTGGGTCGTTCGCATCAAATTCGTGTGATACAAACAGCCCACGATGCACTGCGCCAGTCGCAGTGCATTGGTGGCTGATGATTGGCCAAGCATGCACTGTGACCCCGCATGCTTGGCCAATCACAGCGCCGGCAGCGAGGAGAGGCATAATTGGCCACAGGCAGGATGCCTGTGGCCAATTATAGCTCAGGGGGGTTTAGTACACGCCCCACACTATATAAGGCCGCCAGTGCGGCGGCCTTGTGTAGTGTTGTGCGGCGTTCATAGAGAGCAGGAAAGGCAGGGACAGTGTCAGCTGTGCTTTATACTTCTTTAGATAGTGCTGTTACAGTGAGTGTAGTGTTCAGGGAGAGAGCAGAATAGGCAAGGACAGTGTCAGCTGTGCTTTATACTTCTTTAGATAGCGCTGTTACAGTGAGTGTAGTGTTCAGGGAGAGAGCAGGATAGGCAGGGACAGTGTCAGCTTTGCTTCCTAACCTAGCGCTGTTACGGTGGGTGTAGTGTTCAGGGTGAGAGCAGGATAGGCAGGGACAGTGTCAGCTTTGCTTCCTAACCTAGTGCTGTTACAGTGGGTGTCGTGTGCCTCCTGCACACTGCACAGCATACACCTGAATCTACCCCCTCATTGCTGGTGTTGTGTAGTTGAATTGTGCAACACAGGCATCTGCCTAATATTCAGCCAGTGTAGTGTGCCTCCTGCACACTGCACAGCATACACCTGAATGTACCCCCTCATTGCTGGTGTTGTGTAGTTTATTTTGTGCAACAGAGGCATCTGCCTAATATTCAGTAATGTCATTTACACAGAAATCAGTGCATTTAAATAGCACTGATTGCTGTATAAATGACAATGGTTCAAAAAATGTGTCAAAAAAGTCAGACGTGTCCGCCATAATGTCGCAGTCACAATAAAAATCGCTGATCGCCGCCATTACTAGTAAAAAAAAAAATATTAATAATAATAATGCTATAAAACTATCCCCTATTTTGAAAACGCTATAACTTTTGCGCAAACCAATCAATAATCACTAATTGCGATTTTTTTTTACCAAAAATATGTAGAAGAATACATATCGGCCTAAACTGAGGAAAAAAAATGTTTTTTTTAATGTATTTTTTGGGGATATTTATTATAGCAAAAAGTAAAAAATATAGCATTTTTTTCAAAATTGTCGCTCTATTTTTGTTTATAGCGCAAAAAATAAAAACCACAGAGATGATCAAATACCACCAAAAGAAAGCTCTATTTGTGGGAAAAAAAGGACGCCAATTTTGTTTGGGAGCCAAAAGGGGCCTGGTCCTTTGGCTGCAAATTGGACCAGGGCTTAAGTGGTTAAATGGCTTTTTTTCCCTTTACAAATGTCATTTTGTGCAGGGACAGTTCTAAACACGGGAAACACATGCCACTTCACAGGCATACTTTAGACACCCTCCAGGTACGATATTTAAAGGAATATTTCACTTTTTTTTCCCACTTTATGCATCATTAAAATGACTGCTCCCGAAAAAACGTCAGTTTTTAAAACTTCTTTTTGCATTGATACATGTCCCCTGGGGCAGGACCCGGGTCCCCAAACCCTTTTTTAGGACAATAACATGCATATTGGCCATTATAAATAACACTTTAGATTGCAAACATTCACGTCCATTGTTACTAATAGGGTTCTAACATTTGTGCAAACTTTCGGTCCGTTCGCAGGTTCTGGTGCGAGCCAAACCGAACCGGGGGTGTTCAGCTCATCCCTAATCTACAAGATGACCCCTATGAAGGAGTCTAATGAGAATTCATCCCTTATACATCAGATCACATAGAGCACAGCTTTTTTGACCCCAGACTGCAAATCTGAGGGTCCATACCTTCACAGTCAATGTTTTTTGGGCACGTCATATAATTGTGTTTTATCAATATCCTGTAAGCGCTGTCCACCCATTCTATTTTTGAATAGGCTTTGTGATAGCCGCTGCAGTTATATTATATATTTATAAGATTTACACTTTTTTGGCACATTACCTAGGGCGAGTTTTATATCATGTATTCAATAGGGATCTTTGACCAAAGGGTAACCCATGCCAGGCATGCAACAAACATGGAGACCCAGCAGCTAATAAGATCTTAACACTGGTACCAAAGACTGGCTGGGCATCAGGCACCGGGTTATCAAAGGCAGGCTGGGTATCTGGAGGCACAGAACTATCAGGCTGGGCAGCAGGCACAGAACTATCAGGCTGGGCAGAAGGCACAGAACTATCAGGCTGGGCAGAAGGCACAGAACTATCAGGCTGGGCAGAAGGCACAGGACTATCAGGCTGGGCAGAAGGCACAGGACTATCGGGCTGGGCAGAAGGCACAGGACTATCGGGCTGGGCAGAAGGCACAGGACTATCGGGCTGGGCAGAAGGCACAGGACTATCGGGCTGGGCAGAAGGCACAGGACTATCAGGCTGGGCAGAAGGTATGAAACAATCAGTCCAGGCACCAGCATGGAACTACCAGAGGCAGGTTAGGCAGTGGACAGATGATCAGAGAAGTCACACAGAAAATCAATGGAGTCAAACTGGACAGTATGCAGGGGATAAGCGGCATCAGACTGGATAGCAGAAGGCATATTAAAAGAGACAAACTGGGTAGAAAGTAGAAGATCAATAGAGTCAGACTGTGAGGCTAAAACATGGGCTGGATGCATAGTGGCTTTGAGAACTGGTGAAGGACCCCACTTGGTCGAATGAGTCAGTCTGTCGCATGGATTGATAGAACTTCTTAGACAGGCTTGAGCAGATAGTAGTTGTGGTAGAGTAGGGCTGGAATACTGAGCGTCCCGAATATGAAAGGGCAGAAGTCCAAGCTGAGACTGAGTCAAGAGTAAACTAACTGATAGTTGCTGAAATGGCAAGCAGGACTAGAGCAGCTGACAGGGGACTTGGCAGGCGCAATTGACGTTGGTTGGACTGGAGTGAGAGGCATGGAGGCAGGTTAGACTGGATCAACTGGTGTGGAGGCACACTAAACTTGATTATAAGGCATGGGGGTGGACTGGATCACAAGGCATGGAGGAAGATTGGACTGGATAAGCAGACATGGAGGGAGATTGGACCTCATCAACAGGCATAGAGGCAGACTAGACTATCACCAAGCATGCATTCAGCAACTGGCTGAATAATGGTTGAGGCAGCAGTGGATAGTGGCAGAATTATATGGGCAGGAACATTTTTTTCTTTCTTTTGTACACTGGAATCCTGCAAATGATTGTAAGACTATAGGCCCCTTGTACAGCTGATGGGGGAGTAGTAACAATACTGAGAAGTGAATGGAAAGAGGTAGCAGCGGCAGAAGCAGATGGGCAACAGAGTTACAGAAGGAGCCTTAAATTGATTAAATGCATGGAAAATGCAGCTAGTAGGAGAAGGATATTGATATACAATTGGAAGTATGGAGTCCTTGGTATCAGCTGTAGTTACTAGAGGTAATGAAGAAAGTCTTTCTTGGTGTCTAAAGGCAGGACTGAATTGGTGTGAATTAGCTGAATCTGGGGATAGTTCCCCTGACCAGGCTTATGCCCCGTACACACGATCCAAAACTTGGACAAAAGATCGTCCGTTGTTTTTTGCATGCTAGTCATATATCGAACATGAAGAGCTTTCAAAATATCTTGTACGACAGAATAAAAAAAATCAGAAGTGATGTCATATGTTGTAGTGTATTTGTATTGTATTTCCAGACGACAACTCTACTGATTAAAAAAAATTGTACGATCTGGTATCATACGAGAATAATTTTTGCGCTTGCTCGATCAGATAATAATCCGATGAACAGTCGTGATCGGCTCTCGAAAGCTCTGTCCTAACGATTATCGTACGATCGATTTGAAAGCTGTATTTTTTGCCACCCCCCACAAAGTGCCGCCCTAGGCCTGGTCCTTGTCAGCCTAGGCCAAGACACAGCACTGCTTAGGGTCGGTTCACCCATGAATCGCACAGGAATGCACAGCACTACTTTTGGAAACTCACTGCAACTGGATAACATGGTACAGTACTACTGTATTGCTGTCATGGTAATTTCTGTCTGAGTACACCTGACCTGATATCCTATTATTGTTCTTTTAACAATTTAAGGAAACATCAAAAAAATTTATGACGCGACACTGAAAAGCATAGAAAACCTTTTTCTGTAAGCGGTTGTATACCCTACTTGGTGATTTTCACCTAAAAAGAATATCTCCTAAACCTGCACGGTTTAGGAGACATTGACCTTGCATCCAGCCGCTGACGTCAGCGGTGCATGTGCTCTGCAGGTCCATTGTATCCTGCCGGAACTTCATGGAACGGAGGGCTCCCACGCGCATGCCACTCAGCTCCTGAAAGAAACGCAGAGGGAACATGTCAGCTCCCTCAGCGGTGACGGGGCGCCGCTTCAGGGCTTTGTTCTAAGATATTTCATAATGCTCTAGTATGCGATGCGATACCGGTTTACTACCAGTTTAACAAAAAAAGTTGACTACAAATACTGAAAATTACACCTTAACAAAAAATAATTGCAAAATAGTAGCAAATTTACAAAAAATCCCTATGGCCATGTCAAGGGCCGCACATTTATATTTACAAAGTTGACCACCACTTATTTAGGTGAACAAAAATCTAGCAGACAAAAACCAAATGGCAAATTTTATCCAGGAGCCCTTCTGTCTGACATTTTGCAAGCAATTTTCCGAAGGCTAATTGTTTAAACATAAGAGGAACAGGAAATAGCAATTTCTATTTGATTTACATGCCTTGGATAATTCCCATTATTGTGCTACTCAGTTTGGCAGGTACATTTTCCGCATATCAGTGGATTGTTTCTGAGACCTTGTTTTACACCAGTATTTGCCTTGCTTTCTATCTTCATGCTGTAACCTCACAGCACCTGGGGCTCACAATTACAATGCTGACCTTTCTAACCTGTTTTTGATTAGTGCTGCAGGGCTTAACCTGTGCGCAATGGTGACTATTATACAGTTTTAGGTCAGAGATAGAAAACATGGTACAGCAATAAAGCATTAAAATGTCCAACCTGTGTACACAAGCAGTATTATTTTACATGTCATATGCAGATAGAGATTAACCAATTGTGTACCAGGGCAGTTTTTGACACGCGTTAAAAATCAGCATTTTTTTTTGCAAGAAATTATTTTAAACTCACAAACAATTATATACTGTATTGGCGTAGGACACTTTTTTTTCCACCCTAAAAAAAGGGTGCAAATAGCGCGTGTGTGTTATACGCCGATACTTCAATTTTAGCTGACTCGAAAGGGACAGGGAGGGAGGCGGGACGAGCGCCGTCAGATTACATACAGTGATACTCTCCTGTTTACTTGCCGAGCTCTGTAATAGGAAGTCCCATCTCCTGGGCCGCCATTGGACCACTGGTCTGTCAATCATAGGAGATTCTCACTGTATGTAATCTGTCGGCGCTCTTCCCGCCCCCCCCTCCCTGTCACCTCTAGGCTGCACTGATGGCTACGTTGAGGCTGCTGCATTCAAGGCAACGTTGAGGCTGCTGCATTCAAGGCAACGGTGAGGCTGCTGCATTCAAGGCAACGGTGAGGCTGCTGCATTCAAGGCAACGGTGAGGCTGCTGCATTCAAGGCAAAAGTGAGGCTGCTGCATTCAAGGCAAAAGTGAGGCTGCTGCATTCAAGGCAAAAGTGAGGCTGCTGCATTGATGGCACTGGTGAGGTTCATTGATGTAGACTGATGAGGCTGTATTGATGGCACTTGTGAGGCAGCAGATGGGCATTGATCAGGCTGTATTAATGACAATGATAAGGCTGCAGATGGGCACTGACCCTTATTTTGCTTCAAAGTTCCTTATCTAAAATTTTAGTTTTTCATTATGCACCTTTATGACTTTCTAGACACTGGCATCATAACAACCAATGAGGTCATCAGTTGATAAGGAGGATGTCTGTTGTCTCCACAGCATCCTTGTTCGACCCTCATCGGCCACTCATCTGTCCCACATCTGGACACAATTGGAGAGCACACAGAACGGCCGCTCTTGCACTCCCCAACGGCTCTTTACAGAGATCGGGGGTTGCGTCGTATCGTAGCAACATGGCGCGACCCCGATCTCTGTAAAGAGCCGCGTCCCTTTAACCATGTGATTGGCTGTGTCCAATCACAGCAGGTCACATGTAAACATGGAGATGGCGGTATTCGACTCTCCTCGCCTCACACTGACAGAGGAGAGGAGAGCAGATCAGCGGCATCTCCTCACAGAGGACATCTAGGCATGTAATCAGGGCACTGATAATAAAAATGAAAATACAATAAATCGCCCACAGTGCCAGCAATCAGTACTCATTAGTGATGCCAGTCAGTGCTGGCTATCACTGCTGCCCATCAGTGCCACCTATCTGTGCCTACCAGTGCCACCTACCTGTGCCCATCAGTGCCACCCACCAGTGCCACCCATCAGTGCCCACAAGTGTGGCATATTCGTGCCTCATCAGTGCCACCTAATCAGTGCCCATAAGTGCTGCCTCATCAGTGCAGCCTATCAGTGCCCATCAGTAAATGAAAAAAATCACTTATTTACAAAATTTACTGACAGAAACGAAGACATTTTTTTTTTTTTTCAAAAGTTTCAGTCTTTTTTTGGAAAAGATAAAAAACCCAGAAGTGATTAAATACCACCAAAAGATTTATTGTGTGAATAAAATGATAGAAATTGCACATGGTTACAGTGTAGGTTGAGAAACACTGTCCTAGGTGATAACAAATGACATGGAGACATCAGGGGTCACTGGAGGAAAAGGAAAGCTTGGAGCCACTGTCGATACCACTGGGGGAGGAAGGAATACACTTACAGAGTTCTGTAAAATTGGTCACTTTTACCTGAACGCTCTTGGAGAGGAGTGGGGGGTGTATTAATTGATTTTACTGTGGGTTCTCATAACATAATTGCTATGTATTTAGCACACCTAGTCGGTTTGAATCCCAACCAGAGAACTTCCTGCCTTGAGTTTGCATGTTCTCCCTGTGCCTGCGTGGGTTTCCTTCCTTCCTTTCTTCAAAGACATGCCGGTAGGTTATTTGGCTTGTGTCTAAAATTGGGCTTAGCATGTGTATGGATGAATGTGAGTTATGAACCTTAGATTGTAAGCTCCTTGAAGGCAGGGACTGATGTGAATGTGCAATATATATATATATATATATATATATATATATATATATATATATAATATATATTTAAAGTGCTGTGTAAATTGTCGGTGCTATATAAATACCTGTAATAAATACCATATAGCCACGGTCCCGTGTTAAATTCTTAAGACATTTCCCCTAAGAGGCAACTTCAGGAACCATTGAAAGGTGAAAAGAGAGCATGTAAAAAACACTACCAATTGTGTTGTGTTGTAGTTATTCATTCACTAAAACAAAAATTAAAAAACATTTGTTTTGAAAACAACTAGCATTAAAGTACTAAAGGCACAATGTTTCTTTTTTTTTTCCAGTTTTGGATAAAGGGGAGATGGATTATAGCCTCTGCCAGTTTTTATTGCTGTCTGTGTGCAGTAACATTGAAAGTGAAAGTAAAAGAAAATCCCAAATTTTGGGTTGTCCCCAGAAAATTTATACACTAGTTCTGATGACCTTGGGGTCCCCAAGGAATTCTCTTAATTTGCAGGGATTTTCTCTCACTTCTTGTTTTGGCTAGGTGACAGGAAGTGACGGGATTCTCTCCAATAGGACGCAGAGGGCAAAAAAAAAACTGATGGGGGTTATAACCCTCCGTTATTCTATCCAAAATTAAAAAAGAAAAAGTATTGACCATAGGGATTTTTTTCACTTATGATGATCACTGTTATGAGCAATAGTTTTAGCTGTCATGAAAGGCTTTTATTCATGACAGATTGCTTACTATTGTGATGTGTTATTGGCTACAGCTAATCACAAGGTACAGAGTGCTGTGATTGGCCCAGGTACCACGTGATAGCTGTGGGCCAATCACAGAATCACAATAGTAAGGAAAGCAGTCATGAATAGAATGGCCAATCATAGTGATCAAATTATACCCCAGCCGCTCACAGTGGACGGGAACCAATCACTGTGATCTGCTTTGTTCACACCAGCGTGCATCCCAAGTGCGCTTATGCCCAGTACATCGCTGAGCCTGCAGCTGCTGCCCACTAGCAGTAAATCTACTGTTAGCAGATGGCAAGTGGTTAAAATCTAGGTTTTCAGTCTCATTCATAATGCAAGACTACATTGCTGTGAAGAGATGAACATGTTGCAAACTGTTCACTACCAGCAGATAAATTCAGAACAATAAAACCTAAGTTTTTTTTTTCCCAGAGAGAAGGGCTTTATTCAAAAATTCTGGTCCAGAGATAGCAAACATTGACATGCCAAAAAAGGGAAAGGACATTGAAGGGCACTTACTAAGACTGGAGCAGCCAGAATCTGGAGTGGATGTGCATGACAACCAATCAATTTTAATTTTCAAAACTTAGAATGAACAAGCTGAAGTTAGAAGTCAATTGGTTACTATGAACAGTTGCTCCAGTTTAGGTAATTCCCATTTTGCAGCATTTTAACCAATTTAAGACCGCCCACCACATATATACTGCGGCTGGGGGGCTCTATGGCGAGAAATTAAGTACCTGTATACAGTTTCATGCAATAGATACTTTGTACTGCGATCGCGGGTGGTGATCGCCTCCGGTAAACAAGGCGGATCACCGTTCTGACAGGGGACAACATGGAGATCTGCGGTTTTCTAGTGATCAGGAACAGCAATCTTTGTGTTGTCCCAGTGAGCCCATCCCCCACACAGTTAGAACACACCCAGGAAACACAGTTAACCCCTTGATCGCCCCCTAGTGTTAACCCCTTCCTTGTCAGTGTCATTTATACATTGATCAGTGCATTTTTTTTTTAGCACTGATCGCTGTAATAATGTTACTGGTCCACAAAATGTCTCACTTGGGGTCAGATTTGTCCGCCACAATGTCGCAGTCCCACAGAAAATCGTAGATCGCTGCCATTACCAGTAAAAATTAATTTTTTATATAAGTCCATATATCTATCCCCTATTTTGCAGACGCTATAACTTTTGTGCTCATTATATACGTTTATTGCGACAAAAATATAGCAGAGTACATATTGGCCTAAACTGATGAATAAATCATTATTTTTATATTTTTTTTGGATAGGTTTTATAGCAGAAAGTAAAAAAAATATTGTGATTTTTTTTTTCAAAATTGTCTGTCTTTTTTTGTTTAAAGCGTGAAAAATAAAAAAAAACACAGGAGGTGATCAAATACCACCAAAAGAAAGCTCTATTTGGGGGCAAAAAAAAGGACATCAATTTTGTTTGGGTACAACGTCGCACAACTACGCAATTGTCAGTTAAAGTGACGCTTTGCCGCCTGGTCATTAAGGGGGTAAATCCTTCCATGCTGAAGTGCTCACGTTTATGTTTTGCGATATGATTTCAATATTTACATTAAAAGTAATATTCGATATAACTCCACAATCCTTATTGAATTAATAATAGAGATGTGTGGATTAACCACCATAAGAAGGGCTCAGCAGCTCTGTGCAATTTCTCTCTTCACAATTGTTGGGATAAGCTCAACGGGAAGGCACTGCTTTCAAAGAGTTGGCGCACGCACAGACTTGCATTGTGAGGGGGAATAGAAAAGCCAAACAGTAAAGCACAACCATTGTGTAGCAAGGCAAAGCAGAAAACAGAGCCTGCATATAGAATCATATACATGTAACCACGGTTTTTACACTGATAAGATACTTTAACGTGTTGAACACATGCCATCTTTTTAGTGTTTTTTATATCTATTTGATATGTGCATAACAATACCAGTTAACCTTGCAAATAATCTTGTCAGCCGATAACTATCTTTGCTCTTGGCCTGTGCTTCATTCGTATCTGTTACATTATTCTAGTTGTCTCTGAGGACTCCAAAAAAAAAAAAAAAATCCCCTTTATATTTTTAAGAAGAGGTGAGGGGGCAGTTTTTGTTGTCCTGATGCAGTAGGGTGAGTGAGTGATACAATCTAAGCACAGAAAGTAATCTACTGGCAGAATCATCCATGGAAAATAGAAGGAAAAAAGTGTGAAAAAGAAAAACAAATGCACCCACCACATCTAAGACAGCTGCAGGATCGGACTGATGCTGCATCCACCTAGGTAAGTATGTATGTTTAATGCCACACTTATCTTTTAATGCTGGAGTTTTATGTATCAGATATCTGCAATACATCTTTCTATGGGGGTATAGTAATGTTATACTGATCAGAGATATCTACACAATTGCAAATGCAGGTCCAAACTAAAGAGAAATTGCTACATTTATTTTTAATTCCATAAATCTTTTTTATATATAGTAGATTTGAATATACATGACTTTATTAATTATGGTGCAAAAAACAAAAAAAAAAAAATCAATATTAACTTAAAGTGTTACTAAACTGAGGACCCTGCATTGATTATATCTGGTCTCCCACAGAACATAGAAATGCAATTATTTTAGTAACTATAAACTGCTAAATACCTTGTTGTCATCAGCAGCATATAGCAGTCTTGTGACTTCTATCAGTGTCTAGTTAAAGCTTGTAGGAGGAGTTTTAATTCTCCTCTGACTGTCCTATGAGGCTGTAGGACCCCTGATCCTCTGTCTGGACAGTGCTGATTGGCCCTGTGCCGATCACATGCTCCCTCCCATAAAAAAAAAAAAACCTCTCTAGCAATACAGACCAAACTGAGCATGTGCAGAGTGACCCCAAGGCTCTGAACTATCAGCAGATGAATTTGGGACTGTGGAGGATCAGAGAATACAGGATAAAACAGCCTTTTTACACAATGCAGAGGATCAACCCCTTCCACAGTGAGTTTAACAAGCATGCTTTACTGCATATACCAGTGATGGTCAACCTTGGCACCCCAGATGTTTTGGAACTACATTTCCCATGATGCTCATACACTCTGCAGTGTAGTTGAGCATCATGGGAAATGTCGTTCCAAAACATCTGGGGTGCCAAGGTTCGCCATCACTGGCATATACAGACTGATTTTACGGTTGTGGGTTTAGTAACACTTTAAGTTCCTATTCCAGTAAGTGTCCACGTCAGGAATCTCATCTGTCATTGTTTGCACTGGGGGTGGGAATTTAAGAAGGCTCTTTTTTATGCTATAATGGGATTATAACTAAGCCCCCGTACATGCGGTCAGAAATTCCGACCACAAAATCCGTCGGATTTTTTCCGACAGATTTTGTCCGACACTGGTGTTGCATCCACACGGTCGGACAAAGTTGTCGGAAAATCCGATCATTCTGAACGTGGTGACGTTCGTTGCGTACGACGGAACTACGTAGAGGCTAGTAGCCAATAGCTTTGGTCTCGTAATTTGATCTGAGCATGCGTGGCACTTTGTCCGTCAAAATTCTCTACACGCGATCGGAAAAAGTCTGATCGGATTTTGTTGTCGGAAAATTTGAGAGCAGGATCTCAAATTTTTTCCGTCGGAAATTCCGATGGAAAAAGTCTGATGGAGCCCACACACCGGCGGATTTTCCGACAACATGGTCCGATCGGACATTTTCCGCTAGGAATTTCCGACCGTGTGTACGGGGCATTAGGCTGGGTATAGCTAAAGCACACAAACTAGATTTTAAAATGTTTTAGTTTTTTTAGACCCCAGGATGCTTAATAAAAATGTTTTTCTATTTCAGACAACAATGGTGAGTGCCGACAATTTGAGATTGTGATACTCCACAAGGAGAGATGTTGCCTGAGCCCCCAACCAAGCTCACCTGGATAAGGAGGTGGAATGGTTGAGCAGCACCTCCAGCCATGGTACCATGTAGTCTGCTTTTAACCTTTGTGAAGCTCAGGGTTTTGATCTTCCATGAACCAGATAATGTCTATTTAGTGGCCGCAAACATAAAAGATATTAGCTTGTTTGAGTTGTAAGAGGTGTTTTTTTTATGTATTCATCCTCGACAAATACATGAAATATGGGATGCTAAAATAATAATGGCCTTTGTATAAAACATGAAAAGATGAATGAAAAGTGAGTAAAACAAATCAGCTTTTCTAAATTGAGATTCAGAGATTACACTTTAAAGCTTCACTAAGCAACTGAATTTTACTTTTATTACTGTAATGCAGGAACAGCGCATTACTTTGCTTTTTAAAGCATGAATTTAAGGTGCCCAAGGGTGCAAGTGATACAATCCATAACTTTTAAAATACTGTGTCTGTTTATAATGCATTTTTATCTGAACATGAAGGTCATTTAGAGAGCATTTCTACAAGGTTACTGCAAATTAACAAACATTTTTGTCACTAAGCATCAAAACACACAAAGCACATCAGCTTCTAGTATCGCTAGTGATAAAAGAAATGTAAGATGTGATACTATTGTGATTCGCCTTATCTCATGCCATCATCCAATTTGCTGGGATCAAACCCATTATTCTTGAATCAGATCCATTAATATTCTTTATATTAATTGTTTTCCATCTCGTTTGTTATAATTAAAGATTATTGCAGTATATGCTTAATCACCTGCACCCTCCTTTAAAGCATTGGCCCATAGCAAAAGCACTGGGAACACGGTTGACTTTTGCTTTATTAATAACAACTATCTGTATGCTATTTAGCATTAGGCCCCCATCAAATCATTCTCTGCAGCTATTACCTTTTGTACCACCTCCCTGTCCCTTTAGAATGTAAGCTCTAGAGCAGGGCCCTCCTGTACCTTTTGTATTGAACTGTACTGTACTTGTGTTGTCCCCCCTATACATTGTAAAGCGCTGCGTAAACTGTTTGTGCTATATAAATTGTGTATAATAATATAATATAATAATAATTAGGCATTTTGTTGAATATAGAAAAGTCTTAAAAATGTCACAGACTCCAAGTATTAGGTGGTTCCACTAAGATGATTGGGAGAGCTGGAGGCAAGAACCCCTTGGCTTCCGCTGGTTAAAGAAAGACAGTTTCTGACGGCTTTCCTGGTCAACTGATAAAATATCCCATTGGATTAGGGCCTCTTACCATTCTGCAGCCCCACAGCCTGGCAAAAGCCATTTCTTTAACACAAAAACTGCTAAGGTTCACACAAGAACATGGCGTGGGAAACCCATGCTCCATGCGCATTTCCTGCACCGCATTCTAAACACACTGTATTTGCAATCTGCAGAGGGTGTCAATGTTATGTTGATGACATCACAAATGCAGATCACAAACGCAGTGCATTTGCCTGCACTGGATTGCATGGTACAAAAAGTACCATGTCATCCAGTTGCAGTGTTTCCAAAAGTAGTGCATGCATTACTTTTTGTGCGATGCAGTGCAATTTCAGCTCATTTAAAATAAATGGGCTTAAATTGCACCACACTGAATCGACTGTAAATCGCATAGGAATGTGCAATGCTTTCCTGAGCAATTCATAGTTTGAACCAGGGCTTAACCTCTCAATTAACCACTTTCAGACCGGACCATTTTTCTGGCTTAAGACCAGACCACTTTTTGCGATTCGGCACTGTGTCGCTTTAACTGACAAGTGCGACGTGGCTCCCAAACAAAATTGGCGCCCTTTTATTTCCACAAATGGAGCTTTCTTTTGGTGGTATTTGATCACCCCTGTGGTTTTTATTTTTTGCACTATAAACAAAAAGAGAGCGACAATTTTGAAAAAAAAAAAAAAAAACAAATTTTTTACTTTTTGCTATAATAAATATACTCCAAAAATATATAAAAAAAAGTTTTTTTCCTCAGTTTAGGCCGATACGTATTCTTCTACATATTATTGGTAAAAAAATCTTAATAAGCTATTATTGATTGGTTTGCCCAAAAGTTATAGCGTTTACAAAATAGGGGATAGTTTTATGGCATTTTTATTAATATTAATAATATAATATTTTTTTTTACTAGTAATGGCGGCGATCAGCGATTTTTATTGTGACTGCGACATTATGGCGGACACATCGGACATTTTTGACACATATTTGGGACCACTGTCATTTATACAGCAATCAGTGCTATACAAATGCACTGATTCCTGTGTAAATGACACTGGCAGTGAATGGGTTAACCAGGAGGTGGCAGTGTAAGGGTTAAGTGTGTCCTAGGGGCATGTTAATAACTGTGGGGGGCGTGGCACATCACTGATCTCTGCTCCAATCACAGGGAGCAGAGATCAGTGTCACTGTTGCTAGGCAGAATGGGGAGATGCTTGCTTACTTCAGCATCTCCCCGTTCTTCCTCCCTGTGAGACGATCGCGGGTATCCCCGTGGTGATCAAGTCCGCGAGACCCGCGATCGGACTCACGGAGGTCCTGACCGGTGGCGTGCACGTGATGGCATGGCGGCAAATTCAAAGGGACATACCTCTACGCCCTTTTGCCTGTCCGTGCCATTCAGGAAGCGGTTAAGGTGCATTTTGAACTAGGGATTCCTTTGATTCAGGAAATTACTCCTATGTGAATCTGACTAGTGAGGAAGAAATGCTAAAGAATGGCATGTCTGCTGTCTTTGCTTTTCCGTTAATTCTGTCATTTGTGCCATACTGCCAGTGCCGGGATCATTATGTGAAAAAATTACAAGTGCTACCGAACAAATTCTACCAGACCAGGTACTATTAAGAATCTGCTAATAAACCAGGTAGAGCAGTATTTCTCTTTTATGATGATTCACCTGTCTCAAAAAAAACTCTTATCAGTGTGAAAAATTATGTCTGAAGGCGGGCCCGCTACAATTGTCACTTTTGATTATTTAACCACTTCAATACAGGGCTCTTAAACACCTTCCTGCCCAGACCCAATTTTCAGCTTTTAGCACTGTCGCACTTTGAATGACAATAGCGCGGCCATACTACACTGTACCCAAAATACATTTTTATCATTTTGTTCCCAAAAATAGAGCTTTCTTTTGGTGGTATTTGATCGCCTCTGGGATTTTTATTTTCTGCTAAACAAATAAAAAAAGACCGAAAATTTTTGAAAAAAAATGTTTTCTTTTTTGTTTCAGTTTCAAAACTTTGTAAATAAGTAAGTTTTCTCCTTCACTGATGGGCACTGATGGGGCTGCACTGACGGGCACTGATAAGGCGGCACTGATGGGCACCAATGAGGTGGCACTGAGTGGCACTGATGATGTGGCATTGATGGGCACTAATATGTGGCACTGATGGGCACTGATGGGCGACATGGATGGGCATGGATAGGTGGCACGGATGGACATGGATAGGCGGCACGGATGAGCATGGATAGGCACTGATAGGCGGCACGGATGGGCACTGATAGGCGGCATTGCAGTGTAATGTATTGTACTGATGGATGCCAATCAGTGCCAAACAATAATGCATGCCAATCAGTGATGCCCATTGTGGGCACTGATTAGCATCCATTGTGGGCACTAACTGGCATCCCTGGTGGTCTAGGGTGGCATACCTTGTGCTGGGCATCCCTGGTTGTCTGGTGGGATCCCTGGTGGTCCAGTGTGGGCATCCTCGGGGGAGCTGCACTGATAATCGATCAGCACAGACCCCCCACCTGTCACAGGAGCAGCCGATCGGCTCTTCTCTACTCGCGTCTGACAGACGCGAGTGAGGAAAAGCCGATCAAAGGCATTTCCTATTTACACTGTGATCAGCCGTGATTGGACACGGCTGATCACGTGGTAAAGAGTCTCCGTCGGAGACTCTTTACCAAGATCGTAGTTGCGGGGTGTCAGACTGAAACACTGCAACAACGATCGCCGCGATGCGCGCCCCCGGGGGGGGGGCTCAATATTCTGATCACATCATATGACGTGAGGTCAGGATTTTGAAACCACTTTGCCACTGTCATTCTGCTATATGGCTGGCGGCAAGTGGTTAAGCATTACTGGTTGGTCATCCTGCCAGTCTCGAACCTGGAATTCATGAATTCATGCCTAAATTAAGTCCACAAGTTACCCTAACAATGCCTGCTCAAACAAGCAAGTGACCTTGGTTTTAAATTCAAGTCATAAATATTATTATTATAATTTGTTGCAAGCATTACTAACATTAGATCTTAATCGATTATCTAATCAAAAGTTTATAGCCACTGGCACTTTCAAATCATTCAAATGAGTTACAATTTTAGGTGAATTGGTTTGCATATGAAATCAGCTATGATTCACTTATTTCAATTTAAAATGTAACTAATTATCTTTAAGTCAGCAGTTTGCAGTACAGAAAGCTTAGCCAGTACAATGATGCATGATAATGCCTTTTAGGCTGTATTGAAACTGCACTTATGATTGCTGTTTTAAAGTAATAATTGTCTGTACTCAAATTTCTTTGAACATAGTTTAAAAACTACCATGTAGTATGTACAATGTAGCAGACCAATATATACAAATGTATGTATGTATGTGTGTGTGTGTGTGTGTGTGTGTGTGTGTGTGTGTGTATATATATATATATATATATATATATATATATATATATATATATATATATATTATATACACATACATACACACACACACACACACACACACACACATACTGTGAACTTTGGGGACAATAGCTCCACGGGATTAAGTGCTTAAACCGTCAGTTTTATAATAAAATACATTTATTTGTAAAAATCAAAAATAAGGCTTTCTTCAGCGCACAGAAAAAATACAAAAACAAAGTCCGCTTATCTTCAGCATAACAGAAAATCAGCTTATCTTCAGCACAAAAATAAAGTTAAGGAAAACACATACAGTTTTGCAGCAGGTTCTTTTAGCAGCCTCCAGACATCCACACAGCTCAACCAACAGGTGTAATCACCTACTCCTCCTCACCAACTCTTCCCTACTTCCTGTCTTATGAGCTGTCTTCCTGGAGGCTCTTAACCCCCTGTGCGCTGAATCATTGTGGTCAAGGAGGGAGGCTCTTTTCCCACCCGAATATCTCTTCAGAGCCTCCCAAATTCCGGGTCCCAAATAACTTATTATTAACCTAGAGAGGACTGCGAGTCAGTCCTCTCCTGCTCGGCTACTCCCGGAAGCCCTCACCCATTTTGGGTGACCCCCTGAGCAACGCTGCGACTCCTTTAAAGGGACCACAGCCCAAATACTGGTGCTATATAGCACCCGTCTAGGACCCAACCTTGGCGTCCTGTACATATCCCCCCCCCTCTGCCTCAACGCGGAGGTGTTGGAGGCACCACTCGACATCATACAATGGACCCGGGAGAGGGCACCGGCGTTCTGATGCTGTCTCCCTGGTCTGTGCTCTACCACAAAATTGAACTCCTGGAGAGAAAGGAACCACCTTGTCACCCTGGCATTGGTGTTTTTGTTTTGTCTCATCCAGGTCAGTGGGGCATGGTCGGACACTAGGCGGAACCTTCTACCTAGGAGGAAATACCGTAAAGAGTCTAAAGCCCACTTGATGGCAAGACACTCCCGCTCCACCACCGCATAGTTTTTCTCCGCTGCCGTCAGCTTCCTACTTAGAAAAACTATGGGGTGCTCTTCCCCATTGATCACTTGAGACAGAGACAGGACTGCTCCTAGCCCTTCACTTGAAGCATCTGTCTGTACTACAAAATCCTTAGAAAAATCTGGAGCCACAAGCACTGGATCCCGGCACAATGCCGTGTTAAGCTTCTGGAAAGCTTTTTCGGCATCGTCATTCCACTGTACCATCACTGACTTTCTGCCTTTGGTCAAGTCCGTCAATGGTGCAGCAATGGTGGCAAAGTTGGGGACAAACCTCCGGTAGTAGCCAACTATGCCCAAAAACGCTCTGACCTGCTTCTTGGTTAGGGGGCGGGGCCAGTTCTGTATGGCTTCTACCTTACTCATTTGGGGCTTCACCAGCCCTCTACCCACAATGTACCCTAGGTACTTGGCTTCCTCTACCCCAATCGCGCACTTCTCCGGATTGATGGTGAACCCTGCTCTTCTCAAGGAGTCTACGACTGCCTGAACTCGGGGAAGATGGGACTCCCAATCAGTGCTGAAAATGACTATGTCATCTAGGTAAACCGAAGCATACCGTTGATGTGCACGCAAAGTTTGGTCCATGGCCCTTTGGAATGTAGCGGGGGCAGAGTGTAGACCAAATGGCATTCTTTTGTACTGGAAGTGGCCTTCCGGGGTAAAGAAAGCTGTTTTCTCCCTGGCTTTCTTGGTCAGGGGAATCTGCCAATACCCTTTTGTGAGGTCTAGCGTGGTTATATACCTGGCCGGACCTAACCTCTCAATTAGCTCATCTACCCGTGGCATTGGATAAGCATCAAACTTGGAGATTTCATTAAGTTTTCTAAAGTCGTTGCAGAAGCGGAGGGTGCCGTTGGGTTTGGGTACCAACACTATTGGACTCGACCACTCGCTCTGCGACTCTTCAATGACTCCCAGCTCGAGCATTCTCTTGACCTCTTCAGACACTGCCACTCTATGAGCTTCTGGGATACGGTAAGGCTTTAACCGGATTTTTATACAGGGTTCCGTCACAATGTCATGCTCGATGACGTTGGTGAGACCCGGCAACCCTGAAAACATGTCCCTATTTCTTTGCAGAAACTCTTTTGTTTGCTGGGTTTGGGGCCTAGTTAGGGTAGCAGCCCCCTGCACCAGGTTGATTCCTGCATGGTCCCCTGACTGTACCGCTACCACAGCGGATACCTGTTCTCTGTCTCTCCAGGGTTTCAACAGATTTACGTGATAGATCTGGTATGGTTTTCTTTTCCCTGGCTGGTGTACCTTGTAGTTCACCTCACCCACTTTTTCTATTACCTCAAACGGGCCTTGCCACCTGGCCAAGAACTTGCTCTCCACTGTGGGTATTAGGACAGCCACCCGGTCTCCTACTTGAAACTGTCTAATTTTAGCCGATCTGTTATACACCCTTCTTTGGGCATCCTGAGCCTTCTGCATGTGCTCCCTCACCAGCGGCATCACCTTAGCCACCCTCTCTCGCATTTGAGAGATATGCTCTACCACGGTCTTGTGTGGTGAGGATTCACTTTCCCATGTTTCTTTGACTAGGTCAAGCAACCCCCGGGGCCTTCGTCCATACACTAACTCAATCGGTGAGAAGCCCGTGGACGCTTGTGGAACCTCCCGGATGGCAAACAAGAGGGCAGGGAGTAACATATCCCAATCCTTCCCGTCTTTCTGGACCACTCTTTTTAACATGGACTTTAGAGTTTTATTAAACCTCTCAACTAGGCCATCGGTCTGCGGGTGATAGACGGACGTCCGCAACTGCTTGATCTGAAATAGTCTGCACAAGTCCGCCATCACCTTTGACATAAAAGGGGTGCCCTGGTCCGTAAGTATCTCCCTGGGGAATCCAGTTCGTGAAAACATTTGGAATAACTCCTTGGCAATGGCCTTAGAGGAAGCTTTCCTCAAAGGAACTGCTTCTGGATACCTGGTTGCGTAGTCTAGGATGACTAATATATATTGGTGCCCCCTTGCCGACTTTACCAGGGGTCCCACGAGATCCATGGCGATCCGCTCAAATGGAACCTCAATAATCGGCAAGGGTACCAGAGGGCTTCTATAGTGTGGCCCTGGGGCAGTTAACTGGCAAATGGGACAAGATGCACAATATCTTTTAACCTCGGCCTTCACCCCTGGCCAGTAAAACCGGTCGGTTATCCTGGCCTCCGTTTTCTCTGCCCCCAAGTGTCCTCCCAGTGCGTCATTGTGGGCTAGGTCAAGTAGCATCCGCCTATATGGTTGGGGAACCAGTAACTGCTCTACAGTTTCCTCTCGGCTTTCAGCCACTCGATAAACCAAATCCCCCTTTAATGCAAAATGAGGAAACCTTTGATCTGCCCCTGGTATTTGTGGGACCCCATCAACAACAGAAACCTGCTCTCGAGCATTGACCAAGGTAGGATCCTGCAACTGGGCGGTGCCAAACGCACCCCTGGGTACGTCCAAGTCTGGATGCACTGACCTTGAGGATGTTTCCCCTTCACCCTCCTCAACTGGGAACTGCAACGGGGAGAGCTCCTCATCATCCTCCCCCAGCATAACCTGTAATGGGAAGGCTCCCCCCCCCCCTCAGAAGTCAACTCGGTATTGAGGCCTGAAACAGAAACATTGTCATTCAAATTTACATTCTCTGCAATATCCTTATTAGTGACAGGTATCTCTGTTTTAGAGGGGTGTGTTGCGGGGGTTTCAGGCCTAGACCCCTCAGACTCCATCTCTTCCAGGCCCAGTGTCCCCAGTTCTCCTGGCAGCCCCATCTGTGCCTGGTTCCACAGTTCGAGAAATAGCGGACAGTCCCGCCCCACTATAATATCATGTATTAAACTGTTTACTACCCCAACCTCTTGTGTCACTGAGGTACGTCCATAAGAAACCGTCACAGGAACCAGGGGGTACTCCCTGGTATCCCCATGGATACACACTACGCGCAGAGTTTTATTTACGGGGCCAAGTCTCCCAATCACACTGGCATGTACCAGTGTTACCATGCTCCCGGAGTCTAGTAGGGCCCTGGCAGGAAGGTGGTTCACCCACACTTCACACTCGAACCGTCCTTCAGCCAGATCAAGATGAGCGGTACACGCTCTTTGCACATAGAAGGAGCTTCTCCGACCAGTCCCGCAATCCATCGGCTCCTCCTGAAGTGGGCATTGTGCCCGGGTATGCCCCCAGGACCGACATCGCCAACACTGTAGGCCTCCCATCCTAGGGACAGGAACCAACCTTCGAGGTTCTGCAGAAGATGGTGCAGGGTTGCGGGTTCCAATGTCTAGCAGGGCTTCTCTCCTAGGTGCTGTGGCCGGTCTTGTTGCCCTTGGTGTGGGTTCCCGACGTTTGGCAGGCCCAAGCAGGTCCTCCACCACGGTGTACCTTTCAACCAACTCAACCAGCTGGTCAGCGGTTGCAGGGTCTCCATGGCTTACCCAGCGCTGTAGGTCATCTGGCAGGGACCGCAGGTACCAGTCCATCACCACCCGTTCCACCATTTGTGGGCCTGACAGTTTTTCTGGCTGCAGCCATTTTTTAACCAGCTGTATCAGTTCATGCATTTGGGACCTGGGTGGTCGGTCAGGTTTGTACCGCCAGCGATGCACCCTCTGAGCCCGGACAGCCATGGTCACTCCTAGGCGGGCCAGGATCTCTGCCTTCAGATGCTCATAGTTGCTGATATGTTCAGTTGGGAGGTCAAAGTAGGCCTTTTTGCGGGTCACCGGTGAGAAAAGGAGAGATAATGCCGGCCCATTGGTCACGGGGCCACCCCTCTCTCTCTGCTATCCTCTCAAAGGTGGTGAGAAAGGCCTCTACGTCCTCACTGGGTGTCAGTTTTTTGTAAGAAATGGCTGGCCCTCACAGACACTTGGTTGCCAACGGCAACGACCGATTGTTCTCGTCCCTGAGCCAGCCGCTGCACTGCCTCCTGTAAGGCAGTCACCTGTGCTTGAGTGGACTCCTGCTGAGCAGTAAACTGGGCGGCTAGCAACCGTGTGTTTTCCTGCTGTGCAGCTATAGCCTGTGCCAGGGCCTGCTGCTGCTGAGCCATCGCTTCCTCATGGCGACGGTTTGCGTCTGCTGAAGCTTGCTGCTGGGTCACGGTGGCTTGCGCCAAAGCCCTGATGACCTCCTCCATGCCTTTACCTGCTGTTTGCAGCGTCTGAGCTGACTTCACCCACGACATGCCATTTGTACACTGTCTCTTTAAATGTCAGTTTAGTTTTAAACGGTTTTTGCGGCTGCAAATGCACTTTTGCCAGCATCCAAGACACCAGTTGTGAACTTTGGGGACAATAGCTCCACGGGATTAAGTGCTTAAACCGTCAGTTTTATAATAAAAGACATTTATTTGTAAAAATCAAAAATAAGGCTTTCTTCAGCGCACAAAAAAAATACAAAAACAAAGTCCGCTTATCTTCAGCATAACAGAAAATCAGCTTATCTTCAGCACAAAAATAAAGTTAAGGAAAACACATACAGTTTTGCAGCAGGTTCTTTTAGCAGCCTCCAGACATCCACACAGCTCAACCAACAGGTGTAATCACCTACTCCTCCTCACCAACTCTTCCCTACTTCCTGTCTTATGAGCTGTCTTCCTGGAGGCCCTTAACCCCCTGTGCGCTGAATCATTGTGGTCAGGGAGGGAGGCTCTTTTCCCACCCGAATATCTCTTCAGAGCCTCCCAAATTCTGGGTCCCAAATAACTTATTATTAACCTAGAGAGGACTGCGAGTCAGTCCTCTCCTGCTCGGCTACTCCCGGAACCCCTCACCCATTTTGGGTGACCCCCTGAGCAACGCTGCGACTCCTTTAAAGGGACCACAGCCCAAATACTGGTGCTATATAGCACCCGTCCAGGACCCAACCTTGGCGTCCTGTACAATACATACATAAAGTATATATAATTACTTATTATGTCAGGGGTTAGCTCAAGGGGGATCACCTTCCCTGGGAACAAAACTGTAGTCCAAACAGTAGGTTTCTTAAAATCCGACTAGTTTTATTTAAAAGGCTGCATGAAAATAACACAAACAAAAACAGAAAATAAATCTTTGCCATCCAGGCACTAAATAAACATTGCAGGTTCCCAAGAGCCCTTTCACACGGACGTGTCCGTGTACAGGCTCCGCTATGCTCAGCAGGGGATCGCTTCGTCGATCCCCGCTGAGCAGGCAGATGACAGGTCGGTTTCTGCACATTGTGCAGGGACCAACCTGTCAGAGCGCCGCTCTCCTCTAAGGAGGATCAGATGAAGACAGACCGTAGAGTCAGTTTTCATCCGATCCGCAGACGGATGGAAAATTAGGGTTTTCCTCCGTCACACTTTGTCGGATTGGAGCGGGTCGGATGTTAGTGGACATGTCACCGCTGACATCCGTCGCTTCATAGAGGTCTATGGAGCGTCCGTTCAGGTCCGCCTAAAAAACTGACAGGAGGACCTGAACGGTCCGTCCGTGTGAAAGAGGCCTAACTCAACAGATGAAGGGCTTCTCCCAGTCACCCACAAAACAAAGATCATGCAAACCTTTTCTCTCACAAAGAAAAATTCACATAAGCAGCTCTCTAAGGTTTTTGGCTTCCTGAGTCCCAGGCCAAGATCAATCCGTTGCTCTAGTCCTGCTTAATTTTTACAACCTGTTGGTGGACACAAGTGGACCACAAAATCTGGTCCAGAACCAACCCTGCCAAGGTGGCCGGTAAAAGCCGGGCCGGATTCCACCTTAGTACTCGGCAAACAAACGCATGAGAGGTGAAACATAATGTCCATCAATCGCCTCACCTTTCCTAATGCCACATATTCCCAATCCCCCCCCCCCCCCACTCAAGCCTGTGCAGCTGATCAACTGTCCCAACCAGACAATGAAAGGGCATCTGCATTATTCTGAAGTTTCCCAGCTTCCTCTGACAAGGAACCACCTTGTCACCCGACTATTTTCCGACTATTTTTCTCCTTGTTATCACACATCCATTTGAGAGGGGCATGATCAGTGACTAGTTTGAATGGTCTCCCCAACAGGTAATACTTCAGGGCATCTGAGGCCCATTTGATAGCTAAACATTACTTCTCAACACTGGCATAGTTTTTCTCATGTCTGTTCAGCTTTCTGCTCAGGTAGACCACTGAGTGCTCCTGACTAAGGATGAGCTCATGCGCGGCTGCAGAGATCGGGCAATGTCTCACTGCCTGTGATTAGCGCAGCGCTGCTCCGACTTTCTGACGGTCTCTGCACGTAGACCATGCGAACATGCCTGAGCTCATCTCTGCTCCTCACCATCTCTGATCTGGGACAGTACCACAACCAGTCCCACATCAGAGGCATCTGTCTGTACCAAAAACTCCTTGGTTAACTCTGGGGTCATGAGCACAGGTTGCACACAAAGAGCTTGCTTCAACATATAAAATGCCTTTGCTGCCTCAGGATTCCACTTATCCATGACTGACCCTTTACCCTTCGTCAGATCTGTCAGTGGGGCTGCGATGGTGACAACATTGGGTATAAAAAACACCTGTAGTATCCTGTGATCCCAAGAAATGCACAAATTGCTTTTTACTTATAGGTTGGGGTCACTTTTAAAGACATACATGGATGAGTGAGTTTGGGGTGTAGGAACTTGACTGTCCTGACTTCAACCCGATGGAACACCTTTGGGATGAATTATAGTGCAAACTAAGAGCCAGGCCTTCTCTCCAACATCAGTGCCTGACCTCACAAATGCACTTTTGAAAGAATGGTCAAACATTCCCATAGACACTCTCCTAAACCTTGTGGACAGCCTTCCCAGAAGAGTTAAGGCTGGTATAGCTGCAAAGGGTAGGCCAACTCAATATTGTACCCTACAGACGAAGACTGGGATGCCATTAAAGTCCATGTGCGTGTAAAGGCAGGTGTCCCAATACATTTGGTAATACAGTATATTATATATATATACATATACACACACACACACACACACACACACACACACAAACGCACATTGTAAAGTTCAGGGGTGACAGCTACTGTGATAGTGCTTTGGCATCACATGCACGGCCATTTCTCATAAACATAAAAAGTCTTTATTTTCTAGGCAGACAAAAAAACCTTCAGCAGCAAACATAAATATCATAATGCCAGCAACAAGAAAACAACAAAAAGTCCACTTATCTTCAGCACAAATGAACCATAACAAAGGATCAGGCACATAAGGGATATTACCGCTGGCGGGACAGTCCCAACTGAACGGCTTAAAGCAGCTTCCAGACGAAATGCAGCACTCAGACAGGCGTTTCCTCACAAAACTCCTACTACTCCTCCACCTGTACTAAGATATTCTTTTTTTTTTTAAATGCTGCTTCCTGCAGGGACAGTAAGCTTAACTCTTTTGGGATCAAAGGCCCTGTAATCAGGAAGGAGGTTCTTTCCCATCCGAATTTCTCAACTTTCAAAACTTCAGGTCCCAAATAGAGAAATTACTAATTCAGAGGGCTGTAAGTCACTTCCTCTCCTTTATGATTGCCTGGAACCTCTCAGCCTGAATGGGTGATGATGACCCCTGAGTATACCAAAACCACCCCCGTTAAAGGGACAATAACACATACAGTATAAGTGTAAGCATTCTGGAAAATGGTGCCAAATTACATTGAACCTGGATCAGGATTTACAATTTTTCACCTTTGTATTTTCAAAGTTTCATCGGACAACTAATCAATATTATCAACAGTAGGTAGTAGAGTGATCCTCCAAGATGTACAGTGAGGCAGAAGTGGCTGAACAATATAACAACTCAATTGTCAGGTAAGTCCATAAACACACATTTGTTTCATTTGGGTATTCAGCTGTGTAGTTGCCATTCCAGGTAAAATGCATCACACCTCCACTATTTTTTATTGATTAACATTTTAGGGAGGTAAACTTGTATGAAACAAAGTGCACTATTCTGTAAGAGTTAAACTTATACTAGCTAAAATCAACTGTCTCTGTAAAGAAATATTGTGGACAACTATTGCTAAGAGTGATATCGACTTTATTACCTTCCCAACAGTTTGTGTATATAAAATTGTGCAAAAGTATTTTATTCCAAAGCCTTATTACGCCAATAAGCCGTGTATCCTGGGAAGGACAGCTGGAGAGCCAACAGCAATTCAAAGCCATGCTGTAATGAAATTAGCATGTCTTTTGAAATTCATATATAGAATCAAAGGCGACATGGATGTGCTCTCCAATGCAGAGGAGCCCAGAAAAGAACATTTGCTACTGTTAAGGAAGCATTAGTATCTTCAAAAGTCGACAAAAATGCCAACTCCTGTTTGCCCTACAGAAGATCGTTATTCAGATGATGCACAAAAATAATTAAAGAGTCTAATTGATTTTCAGTCAACAGAGGAGGGAGCAGATGTTCAGTACAGAGCTGAGGTCATTATCCTTTTGTCAAATATCACCATGAAGAATGGTAATTTGCTCATAATTATAATAAAGATAGCAATGAAATTGAATTTAGTGCTCTGGCCATATCAGCATGTGGTTGGACTCATCCGGTGAGTTTTGCTTGTGCTTAGCAATCCTGATGCCATAACCAATGTGCCAGGTTCAATTAAACAGTGCCATCAGATGCTGTCATTAGGAATATAGGGTTAGTTTTCCATCCTTCCTAGAGGGATTTTGGCAGGTTAGTGAAGGAAATCGCTGCACTAAACACACCTGTTTCATCTCAATGAAAAAACAAAATGCCAGATTTGCAAATGTGCTCGGCACGCAGATTAGTAACAAGTAACCTTCCATGGTGCAGATGTTTCTTAACCGCATCTTCCATGAGGCTTTAAGAGCCAACAGCCATGGTACGCCGCCAGATGCATTGTGAGAGATGCATTTCAATGAATGCTACAGGTTATATTGTATAGTAGAAATAATTTACCCCTTACAACTCCTTCGCCATATTTATAATTATTCAAACACTAGACCCTTGCTTTAGACTCACTGGCCTTAAAGCATTAAAAGGGACAGTCCACTCACATTTGATTATATCGATTTTGATAGATGCTAGAGCAGCCTTTCTCAACCTTTTCAACACAGAGGAACCCTTGAAATAGTTCTCCAGTCTCGGGGAACCACTGCTAAAAATTAGAAAATTACAACTCATGATACATTAGTGTGATGATCAGTGGGAAGAATAGTCCTTACACTTGTGGTCATTGGGAAGAATTACCTCCTTACAGATAGCTAAAAAGATCAATGGTGTTGGTGGGAACTTATCTGAGAGGCAGAAATGGCCCAATGATTAAGGAACCCCTGGCAACCTCTGGAGGAACCCTAGGGTTCCACGGAACCATGGTTGAGAATCACTGTGCTAGAGAATTAAATTAACTGATAGTTTTTAAATCTCTCTGGAACCAAAATGAAAGCGGTCTGTGCTAAAACATACTGCACTAAAAACTTGACATGACACATTATCTCCTGTGTTATAGTTTAGGATGGGATTTTAACATCTGAAAATACTTTTTTTTGTAATTAAAAACATTACTGAATCAATTGTTTGCATTGCTTTTGTTTTCCCCTGGTACAGCCACATTACAATAGACTGCAGGAAAAAAAAATGGAGCAGCCCTGATGCCACCCCCAAAAACATTCTTCTAAGCGTCTAACCTTAAACAGTATTTATTGTTATAGAATTGCACAATGCACACCATCTTCAAGTTCTGTTACAAAGCATTACGCCTTGTTTTAATCTCTTCTAGAATGTAAGCTCATGCAAGCAGGGTTCTCTCTCCTACTGTTTTTGTGTTTGCTATGCTGCACAACTGCATTGGTTCGACTTTATGCCAGTGTCACCTTTCACCAGTTATATTACATAGAACATACAGTATATGAATTCCCATTTTATTGTTCTATAAAATCCAAAGCAACATACTTGTATGTAATGGTGCCTATAGACATTACAGTCTGCTCGTTTTTGGCTAGATAAAGGCAATGGTCTAATGCAAGGATATGCAATTAGTGGACCTCCAGCTGTTGAAAAACTACAAGTCCCATCATGCCTCTGCCTCTGGGTGTCATGCTTGTGGCTGTCAGAGTCTTGCTATGCGAGTGCTGCGATGTATGGGGGCGGAAAATTCAAAAAAATACAAAACACATAACACACTGTAATTTGTACATTACATTACTGTATCAAATCATTTCACATCAGTTTTGTCCCTAGTGCTTTATCCAGTGCCCTGCCTGCACTTTTATATTATATATACTGTTCTTTCTGCCTGGAAACTTGAGAACGTCCATAGCATCCAAAAAGTGTCCCTCTATGTCAAATATTGGCCTTAATTTTAAAAAACAGGTAGCAATTTCTGGAATACAGCATAGTACGGATCTAAAAAATTTTATCAACATAAATGCAGATTGAAAGTTAATGCCCAGTTTTCCTACTAACACATTTTTTTTCTTCTCTTCTTTCTCCCCCTCTCTCTCCCCTGCCTCCTCCCCACCCGTTCTTCTTATAATATAAATAGGCCCGGGCAGGCCATGTCTTATCCGAAGGAGGTCTTTTTATACCCCCAGAATTAGGGAACTTGCAGTGTAAGATTAGATTCAAAGGAGTCGAGTAGGGAGCGGTTGTTAAGGTTGGTTGTGTGTAAGTGTTTTCTTTTTTTTTTTTTCCCCTCTTTTCCTACTATTCTATGGGTTCTGTAAAAACATGTTCCTTTAAAGCTAGAGGACTAAACTCGCCAACAAAAAGATCACCGATTGTATACTCTTTTCATAAACAAAAAGTTGGCATCATTTTTTTTCAGGAGATGCATTTTCACTCAGACCATATACCCAATATACAAAACAGGTATTATTCTACCTGGTACCATGATTCTTTCACCTATTCAAAATCTAGGGGAGTCTATATAGCAATTCATAAGTCTATACCCCACCAGGTGTTGGATAGTTGGAGGAACAGAGATGGAAGAGTGTTGCTGTTAAAATTGTCTATTTATGGTAAAAAATATACATTTATCAATTTATACCTACCCAATTAATATCAGATTAAAACTGGTATGCAAATGTTGATGGATCTTATGGAAAGAGCAGAAGGGGTAATCCTGGTGGAAGGAGATTTTAATTGTGTTCCTGATCGGGATAGAGACACCACTGCACCCTCAATATCCCAAACGAATAATAATAAAAATAAATTTAATGATATGTTAGATAAATATCAATTGGTAGATATATGGAGGGTTATTCATCCAATAGAGAGGGATTATACGTTCCATTCAAAAGTTCATGGAACATATCACAGATTAGATTATTTTCTGATAAATCAAATAGGGATGGCCGTGACTTCTTCTTCTGAGATAGGAAGTTTTGTATGATCAAATTATGCGCCAGTATTTTTGGTGATGGTTATGTCTAGTGGTACTACAACAAGAGGAACATGGAAATTAAATGATAATTTATTTTATGACGAGATCTGTATGTCAGAGATTAGGTTAGCAATAAAGATGATAGATAATTTGAAGGACACTACTTCCCTATCTATTCAATGGGAAACATTTAAATGTGTATTACGTGGTCTAGTCATAAAACACAGGGCAAGACTAAAAAAGGAAAAAGGGAACAGATTAACCCTACTTTTAAAAGATATAGCAAAACTGGAAAAAGTGCATAAAAAAAATCCAACTTTTGAGAACTCAGTAGTAGTAACAGATAAGCGATTGGAACTACAAACACTATGAAATGAACACACGTTATGGGTTAGAGATAAAAATTGCACTTTGTATTATCAACATGCAAATAAACCAGGCAAGCTCCTGGCAAGAGCATTGCGCCAATGTATATCCACAACATCTATAGTCAAGGTTAAAACAGAAGTGGGTGATATGGTACAAGATCCAAAGGGTATTTTAAAAACATTCCATGCCTTTTATTGTAGATTATACATTATACCAAATCAACTGGCAGGAAGGGACCCTGAAATGTTTCAGTGGAACATACCTTGAAGACTTTCACACTTGTAGAATATGTCCGGAGGCACACCATCACATCCTGCCTATTGGCGATTGATGCCGAGAAAGCATTTGACAGGGTGGGATGTTTTTTTTTTGTGTAGACACTAAAGCAGTGGGAAATAGGCCCTTTACTCTTGGAAAAGATAATGGCCCTCTATTATAGTCCAACAGCCAGAATACAGAGGTGCCCTTTATCCCTGCTGTTGTACGTATTAGTTATGGAACATTTGACAACAGCTATTCGTAAAAATGTAGCTATACAAGGAATAAAAATTGGGGAAAAAGAATATAAAATGTAGGTATATGTAGACGATTTGTTATTCTATAACAAATCCAGTGGTGACAATACCAAATCTAATCCAGGAATTTAAACGTTTTGCTGTAATGAGTAATTTTAAAGTAAACTATGACAAATCAGAAGCCCTAAATATCACACTATGAAATAAGACACTGGACCTTCTCAAAAAAAAAAAATATTTTAAGTGGCAGAAAAATGCTATTAAATATCTCGGAATATATATTTCTAGAGACTTCGGGAAGCGTCAAGAATTTAATTATCTTCCGATAATGCAAAAAATAATAAAGACACTCAATATGAAAGGGCGATATTTTCCTGGATGGGAAGTATAAACATTGTAAAAATTGATTTATTGCCAAATGTATTATACATATTTCAGACCATTCCAATATTCCCCTCAACAAATGTTCTGAATCAATTACGAAAGGCCATAGGGAGCTTCAAAGGGGAATGTAAGCCTGCCCGAATTAGTTTATGTATTAAGTAGGTTAAAAAAAGATGGGGGTTTAGCTCTCCAAGATCTCTCGATATAGCTTAGGTCAGCGTTGATATCTAGGATTGTGGACTGGTTCCATAATGCAGATTGTAAGCAATGGGTGAAATTGGAGGAAGAAGTCACAACCATAAAACTGAAATCACTACCATGGATAAATAAAGAACATCGGCCTCCTAGGGGGGATATGCCTTCTTTGGTTGTTTCAAAATTTAAAGTCTGGGATGGATTAAAGAAGAGGGGGACGGGGTTTACATTTATAGGTCCAATGACACCTCTTCTTTAGCAATCCTGATTTCCCACCAGCAATGGAAGCCACAATCTTCCTAAAATGGCAGAGAAAAGATGATGTAAGAGTGGTCCAGACGATGGTGGGGAATAGATTCCCCCCACAGGACTCCCTGGGTCTGGATGATAAAACCAACTGGATGCAACATCAGCAGCTTCAAAGGGTTTATCCGATCCTTGATAAAACCAACCCATGTCCTATCTAACATATATAAATATTTGATATATAAAAATAAGGGGCAGGAATTAACCTACATAAGGAGGTGGGAAGAGGAGCTGGGGATGACTATCCCCAGAGAAAATGGGAAAAACACAAATTATCTTTTTCAAACAGACACCAGGAAAGAAATTACCATATATTAGCTAGATGGTATAAATGCCCAGTGGATATGCATAAAATAAATACTGATCATGAAGAGAAATGTTAGCGATTGCAGGGGGCAAAAGGTACAATGTCGCATATATGGTATTTCTGTCCGGGAGTCCAGTAATTTTGGTTAAAAATATATAAAATATATCAAGCCATAACAGGAATAGTCCTACAACCAGATATATATTAATATCAGTCTTGTCAATGATCCCAGGATCTTTGAATATAAAAAAAGATATCTTAAAATATATGCTAACTGCAGCATGGACCATCATAGCTCGGAAATGGAGGAAAAGGATAGTGCCCTCTATAGAGGAATGGGTGCGTGAGATAAGCGAGATGCAGTCCCTGGAAGAAAGGATGGTGATTGAAAGAGGTTTAAAGGAACAGATTTAGAAAAAATGGCAAATATGGGAAAAGTTTAGAACTTCAACATCTCTATTAAACCTTATATAAGGTAATGGAGATGGGTCTATTTTTTCATAATATATATATTTTTTTGTTTAGTTGATTGTTGGGTTGTATGTGTGAATGAGAAGTCAGGTATGTAAGTAAGGGTAGGATGTTAGCAGTAAGAACGTATATAATATATGGAAATAGAAGTTAGAAAGGGTTATAGGAATTGTTGATATTATGAAATTAAACTGTAATCTTAATATATCTGAGGAGTATTTGTGGATTTTGTATATGTTGTTTAAAATGTAAAAAATTTTGTAAAATAAAGATTAAAAAAAAAAAAAAAAGCAGGTTTTGGACAAGCTAGAAAACAGCGATACTGAGCTAGAATCACTTGCAGAATTAAGCGATAGTTATTTGTGGGGAAATTCTTAATCAGACACTCAAAGTGACAACAGCGACGATTCTGCGACTGAGCAAATTTCAGTGATTTTGATTTGATTACATTATTGAATAAAATGTATTATTATATTATTTTTTATAATTATTTATAGTTAAAAAAAACACCAAATTTCCATGCAAAACAATGTACCGCTTCGACATTCAAAAATCAGACCTAATCATACCGCCAGGGAGGTTAATGAATTTTAGTGAACACAAACAATACAATACACAATTTTTTGATAAAAGATGATGTTATGCTGGGTAAATAGATACCAAACATGTCACGACTTGCACACACCCGTGGAATGGCGACAAACTATGGTACAAAAAATTATCCATAGGCAACGCTTTCATAGCCTTTCTAGATTACCAGTTTAGAGTTACATAGGAGGATTGGTTCTAGAATTATTGCTCTCGCTGACATTTGCCACGATACGTCACATGTGTGTTGCTATTACCAGTTACATATGCATGTGAGACCTATGTGCGCATTCACATTTGTGTGAGCATGAGGGGACGGGGGGGGGGGGGGGTTTAAATATATATTTGTTAAATTTTATTATTTATTTTAATGTATTTGTTTACACTGTACTGTTAATTTATTTTTTTTGGATCAACTTTATTGTTATCACAAGAGATTATCAGCATCCCTTGTGATAGCATGGGCCATGACAGGTCATATTTTTGGACAGATCTGGGGACTATTAGGCCCCATATGTCTCCTCTGGTCTCCAAAGCATCTGATCAAACTAAGATGGGTTCAATCGGATGTAAACAAACCAAACCAAACCTGGAAGTGAGGAATTTCCATGTCGCTTCTGGTTTCTGACATCACAAAACAGGAGCGGGAACTTCCGTTCCTTCCACTCTTCACAGTGAATGCGACCCAACTGGTCGCATCTGCACAGGGCTCCTCGATGGGATGAGAGAGCCTGGAAAAGAAGGGAGTGGGAGGAAGGACCCCGTTCCACGTTCTGGAAAAATGATAGAACAGCTGTATAGTCGCTCGGATCACTATTACTTAAAAGGAAATCACCGGCAGAAAAGAACAATACCAGGATCAATGCTGTAGCTGCAGCCATGATCTTGGCATAACCACTTTAACCCAAGGCCTAATGGCAGGAAGGGTTTAACCATTCACTCCCCCAACTGTTCTCCACCTAGAATGTATGATGCCTGCACGATTTTAGTCCCCAAGTGCATAACTTTACATTTATCAACATTAAACCTTATTTGCCACATACTGTAGCTGCCCAAATAAATAGTGCATTGAGGTCAGCTTGTAAATTGGATACTTCCAGTAAAGACGTTATACCACTGTATATCTTGGTGTCATCTGCAGCAACTGAAATGGTTATTTTAATCCCAAACTCTATGTCATTTATAAGCTGGTAAAAAAAAGTAAGGGTTCCAAAACTTAACATCTGTTTGGGGGGGGGGGGGGGGTATATTTTATTACTTATGTACATAGTATGGTACCATGGTAAGAGACATGCACTAGAAAATGTATTGCATCTTTTAGGCAATGTAGGAGTAAGCACATTGTTTCCCTGGAAGCCCAGGTTCTGAATCTGGGGAAGCAACTGTCAGCACTGAGAAGTCCCTCCATACTAAAGGAGAGTCGGGAACGTACATGGCAGGTCCCGGCAGGGGCCAGCACAGAGATGGGTGGAGAAAAAGAGGTGCAGGCACTAGAAAATAGTAGATGGGTGACAGTCAGGAAGGGTAGAGGGGGAAGGGCCAGGGAGGCCGATCCAGGGCTGGAGCATCCCAATAAGTATGCTTCATTGAGTGACATTGGTGATACCAGTCAGCGACCAGCACTGCTGGAGCTGAGGGACTCTCCTAGCTGCCAGGGGAAGAACTCCTCCAGTGAGATTGGGGGGAGGAGCAAAGGGAAAGGAAAGACAGATTCTGGTGATAGGGGACTCAATTCTTAGAAGGACAGAGAGGGCAATCTGTAACAAAGACCTGAAGCGCCGAACTGTATGTTGTCTACCGGGCGCTCGGGTTCGGCACATCACGGATCTGGTGGACAGATTACTGGGAGGGCTGGGGAAGACCCGGCTGTCATGGTGCATGTTGGCACCAATGACAAAGTCAGAGGCAGATGGAGTGTCCTAATAAACGATTTTAGGGAATTGGGAGCTAAATTGAGGAAAAGGACCTCCAAGGTAGTATTCTCAGGAATACTACCGGTACATCGAGCCACACCAGAAAGGCAGAGGGAGATTAGGGAAGTAAACAAGTGGCTGAAGAGCTGGTGTAGAAAGGAGGGGTTTGGGTTCCTGGAGGACTGGGACGACTTCTCAGTCGATAACCGGTACTATAGAAGGGACGGACTGCACCTAAATGAGGAGGGTGCAGATCAGCTGGGAATAAGGATGGCCAAAAAGTTAGAGGGGTTTTTAAACTAGGCGATGGGGGGGAGGGGCCAGAGATAGGAATAGTCAGCGTGGAACATATTCCAGAGGGTAATATTAGGGGCATTAGTGGTAGGGTAACTAAAGCACATAAACCCAAGGTAAATATAGTAGCAAGTCCTAGTTGCAATCTCGGAACACCCAAGAGGGTAGTATGTGATTGGTCAAAATATAGTAATGCATTAAAGTGTTTGTTCACCAATGCCAGAAGTCTGCCAAGCAAAATAGGTGAGTTGGAAGCTCTGGTGCATCAGGAGAGCTATGATGTAATCAGTATTGCTGAAACTTGGCTGCAGTCCTCACATGACTGGGCTATAAATATTCCTGGCTTTGCACTCTTTCGGAAAGACAGAGTTAAAAGGAAAGGTGGAGGGGTCTGTCTGTATGTGAGAAATGATCTCAAAGCGAGTGTGAAAGAGGACCTGGGGGATGGAGAGTGTGATGAATCTGAAGCATTATGGGTGGAACTGCATACAGATGTGCGTAGTTCAAAGTTAATCATTGGAGTTTGTTATAGACCACCCAATGTTAATGAGGAGGTGGATACTCAGCTCCTTGCTCAAATAGAAAGGGCTGCAAGGGCTGGGACAGTGATAATAATGGGGGATTTTAACTACCCAGAAATTGACTGGAATAATGGCACTGCTGGGACAGTTAAAGGACAAAAATTTATAAACCTATTACAGGACAATTTTATGGTCCAGTTCATTGAGGCCCCAACCAGGAATGATGCTCTGCTGGATCTGGTAATCTCAAACCATGCAGAGCATATTACTAATGTTCAGATAAAGGAGCATCTGGGTAGCAGTGACCATAACATGATTTCATTTGATGTTAGCTGTAAGCAAAAATCACATACAGGAAAGATAAAAACACTTAATTTCAAGAGGGCAAATTTTCCAAGGATGAGGGCTGCTCTCCAGGACTGGGAGAGAATATTGGCAACAATGGGCACAGAACAGAAATGGGGATTCTTCAAAAAGACTGTTTGTGAACTCACTGCAAAGTATATTCCCATGGGCAATAAATTTAAAAGGCTAAAAATAAAACCTATGTGGCTCACGGCCAAAGTTAAAAAAGCTATAAACTATAAGAAAAGAGCTTTTAAAAAATATAAAAATGAAGGATCACTGGTGTCATTTAAATGTTACAAAGAACATAACAGAATATGTAAAAAGGAAATCAAGGATGCAAAAATTCAAAACGAAAGACAGATTGCAAAAGATAGTAGGACAAACCCAAAAAAATTCTTCAAATATATTAATAGTAAAAAGGTCAAGTCTGAGCATGTAGGCCCTTTACAAAATAATCTAGAGTGGGTGACTGGGGACAAAGAGAAGGCTAATTTATTAAATACTTTCTTCAGCTCTGTGTATACAAAGGAGCATGGGGGAGCTCATGTCCACAATGGGGGTGGTAGTGACACAGCCCTAAATCCACAATGGCTCAAAAGTGATATGGTCCAGAAATATTTAGACAGAATAAAGGTGGATAAAGCACCTGGACCTGATGGCATCCACCCACGGATCCTAAAAGAATTGAGCTCTGTAATTTCAAAGCCATTGTATCTAATTTTTAGGGAATCATTAATGACAGGAATAGTACCACTGGATTGGCGCAGGGCGAACGTGGTGCCTATATTTAAAAAGGGAACAAAGTCTTTACCAAGTAACTATAGACCTGTTAGTTTAACTTCTATAGTTGGGAAGATACTGGAGAGATTATTAAAAGACCACATAGACGAGTTCTTGCAGGAAAAAAATATTTTAAGCAACAGACAGCATGGGTTCATGAAAGACAGAAGTTGTCAGACAAACCTCATTTCTTTTTATGAGGTGGTAAGTAAAACCTTGGACAGAGGCGTGGCTGTGGACGTGGTATACCTGGATTTTGCAAAAGCGCTCGATACAGTTCCCCACACACGGCTCATGTGTAAGGTAAGGTCTACAGGTTTGGAAATATCGGTTTGTAAATGGATAGAAAACTGGCTAAAAGACAGAATTCAGAGAGTCGTGGTTAATGATTCTTACTCTGAATGGGCTAAGGTTATCAGTGGTGTACCCCAAGGTTCAGTGCTGGGACCCTTACTTTTTAATATCTTTATAAATGATATTGGGTCTGGGATCAAAAGTAACATTTCTGTCTTTGCAGATGACACCAAGCTATGCAGTGGAATAACGTCCTTACAGGAGGTCTCCAATTTACAAGCTGACCTCAATGCTCTGTCAAATTGGGCGACTATGTGGCAGATGAGGTTTAATGTTGATAAATGTAAAGTTATGCACTTGGGGGCTAAGAATATGCATGCATCATACATGCTAGGGGGAGTACAACTGGGGGAATCCGTAGTGGAGAAGGATCTGGGGGTTTTGGTAGATCATAAACTCAATAATAGCATGCAATGCCAAGCTGCGGTTTCCAAAGCGAGCAAAGTCCTTTCTTGTATTAAGAGAGGTATGGACTCCAGAGAGAGAGATATCATTTTGCCCCTGTTCAAATCATTAGTAAGACCTCATCTGGAATATGCAAAGTGCAGAGAAGGGCAACCAAACTTATAAGAGGCATGGAGGAGCTCAGCTATGAGGAAAGATTAGAGGAACTGAATTTATTCACCCTTGATAAGAGGAGATTAAGGGGGATATGATCAACATGTATAAATATATAAGGGGTCCATATAGTGAACTTGGTGTTGAGTTATTCACTTTACGGTCAACAAAGAGGACAAGGGGGCACTCTTTACGTCTAGAGGAGAAGAGATTTCATCTCCAAATAAGGAAAGGTTTCTTCACAGTAAGAGCTGTTAAAATGTGGAATAGACTCCCTGCAGAGGTGGTTCTAGCCAGCTCAGTAGATTGCTTTAAGAAAGGCCTGGATACTTTCCTAAATGTACATAATATAACTGGGTACTGACATTTATAGGTAAAGTTGATCCGGGGAAAATCCGATTGCCTCTCGGGGGATCAGGAAGGAATTTTTTTCCCCTGCTTTAGCAAATTGGAGAATGCTCTGCTGGGGTTTTTTTTGCCTTCCTCTGGATCAACTGTGGGTATAGAATGGGGTATATGGGATTGTATGATATATATATATATTTTTTTTTTTTTTATTTGTGGTTGAACTGGATGGACTTGTGTCTTTTTTCAACCTAACTAACTATGTAACTATGTAAAATCTGACTTGGAAGATCATTACTACCATACTGAACAATATGGCACAATAAAGAAAGCAATTGAAATAATCAACTCTATTAGGTGTAAAACTACTAATTTCAGTGTGGGATTCCAACTGTGATTGCTGCCATAAAGAAAACATTGACACGACTTTACTGTAGCTATACATGCGCATAAATAGTTAATAGTTATATTTTTAATGCTTGTCCTATGCCTAATGAGGGTGGAGCGCTGGCCTATGACTACACTTATCATTTGAAGTTCAAAACTAGCTAAAATTTTAATTTTCTCTTTAGTTTAGGATAGGGGAAGGGCTGGAACCCCTTTCTGATTGTATTCCTCTTTCAGAGAATGAGGTGTGAGAAAATTGTCCAATGGAGCCAATAAAAGCAAATTATCAAACAGAGAATTAGGCCGACCATAGACGGTTCAAATCGATTTGAACCAATAATGGGCAGGTTGAATGTACCAAGTTGATCAATTGATCAACTTGGGTACTACCAGCCTGCCAGATTTGCTTCTGATTATCACTGTCCTCTCATTATCACTGTCCTCTCCCGGCGGGGACAGCTTCCCCTATCCCCCCCACCAGGAGAAGACAATTGCTTGCCAGGAGGGATTTCCCTGTCAACACTGTTTGTGTTGATGAGGGAATCCTGCAAATTTGCACCGTCTATGGCTTGCCTAAGAAAGGTTTAGAACCTTTATCATTATCTGACTGCTGTCTGTGTCCCCCTGAGGCAGATTCTGTCATATTGATAAGCAGCAGATAGAACTGTAAAGTGATTTTAAATGAATAAAAACAGTAGCGCTAATAATCACAGTGTCTGTGAATAAACTAAATATTTAACCTGTGTAAACAATACTGAAAAATATGTATAAACAGTGCTAAAAAAACAACAACACAATTAATCACCTATATACATAAAGTGAAAAATTAAAGTGAAGTGTGATTATATGTTTTTGCAGGTGTCCAAAAAAGGGAAACAAATCCAAACAAAAGTCCATAAACTGTTACTTGTAGTGATAATGTTTCAAAAAGTGACAGAAAAGTGAATGAAAAATCCTGAAGCAAATAAAGTTTTGAAGTGTCTTTAAACAAAATTCTTGAAGTGACTTGAAAAGAATATCTTCCACCACACCACCTGTGTTCAGTGCTACCGCACCCTAAGGAATCGCACTCACCAGCAGTATATGCCTTGCACTCTCATGCTCGGCCAACTCGCTTAATAGCTCCACATGGGTCACAGATGGATCCAGACAGAATGTTAGATAATTGCACTCCACATATAAGGAAAAAAGAGATGCTTCCAATAGTGAAGTAGAGTAAACCATTTATTACAACAGCACACAAAATTCCTCAACCATTGTACTCACATCCTTCATATAAAAATAAGGCACTTCAGCATAACTTTTCAACAGGAAACAAGGACCCAGCAGTGGTGACCCGATATATTATGGTCTCGGCGGACCCGGCGTTAATACCAATATGTCTCACCCTCCACGCTGTCTCCTTTCTCTTTCACTTCACACGGCACAGCACACCCAGTAACTGGAACGTTGAATGTTAAATGCTCCTCACAGTTGCCATGTAACCATACCCAGACATGTTTCACCGAAGTGGCTTAATCATTGGGGTTGGTTACATGAACTCCTCAATCCCATTTAAACTCTCCTGCTCATTATCTCTTTCAGGCTGATTGGATCATTAACTCTTTCAGGCTGATTGGATCATTCACTCTTTCAAGCTGATTGGATCTTAAGTGTGCACATGCGCACAAGTGGTACAAATAGCGCATATGCGTGCGCACCACTATCATTCATGTATCGCGCACATGCGTGCGCACCACCACCACCCCCATACCATAGCGCATAATGCGCGCAAATATGCCTTTGTGGTTTAATGGGATCCTATGGCCTATCATTGCGTATAACATCCTGCAACAAATGCGGTTGCATACACACATGTGCCTCGCACGTTATCCAACGTGCAGCCTCGCGCATTCCTATGCTGAGTATCCCATTCGCGTGCGTCATCCCGCAATTACGTGCGCGCACACCGGGTCCCCATGACCACAATATATCGGTGGTGACCCCGCTCACAATCAGCACAAGAAGAATATATATTATATATAAACATGAAAAGGTAAATACATCTAATACATCAGTACCTACAATGTATGAGGGTAGCCTGTTTTTTAATACAATTACTCTAATATATGGAAATTTCTTTAAAACGCATAAAGAACTGCATTTCTTAAAAAAAACGCATAAAGAACTGCATTTCTTAAAAAAAACGCATAAAGGACTGCATTTCTTAAAAAAAAAAAAAAAAAAAAAAAAAAAAAAAAAAAAACGCATAAAAACTGCATTCTTAAAAACGCATAAAAGCTGCATATCGATACAATATGCTAATTATAAGAAGCGTATGAAGGCTAATAGTGTGAATCTGATAGAGTTCTTTGTACTCTACCCAAATTCAACAAACTAAAATATTAATTTAAAAACGCATTATATTAAATTAACTAAAAAATTTTTTTAAAATATCATTATCTTAGCGTGCAACCTAAATCAATACATATGTATTGAAAATAACCGATAGAGAATACCCCAAATATCTTTCCAAGTATCAGACCACACCTATTATTCATAAGTTACTGATAAAACAATTCAAATCGAGCTCGATATTCATCCCTTTCGGATGGAGACTCTTAAGCAGAAAAATCCACTTAGTCTCCCGTTGGGACAAATCTCGAACCCGATTAGAGCCCCTCCACGCAGGAAAGGTGCAGTCAATCCCACAAAACTGTAACACAGTGGGATCTTGATTGTGTTTTTCCTTGAAGTGTAGGGAAACACTATGATCTTTAAAGCCCTTTCTAATATTGGCCAAGTGTTCGGCAATACGTACCCTAAGTAGCCGCTTTGTCCGTCCCACATACCTCAGCCCACATGGGCACCATAATAGGTACACCACGTAAGACGAATTACATGTGATGAACTGCTCAACTTTGAATTCTTCACCATCACGATTAGTGACGCTAGTCATGCCTCTATTGATCACATTCACCGTTCTGCAGCAAATGCACTTGCGGCATGAGAAAAAACCTTTGAAATCAAAACTCTGAGTACGTCTATCTGGTGGGTCTAGAATTTTTTGCACCACTTTATCGCCAAAACTTGGAGCCCTTCTATAAATGAACTTCGGCCTCTCCGGTAAAATCTCACCCAGATGTCGGTCTCTACATAGAATATGCCAATATTTCTTAAAAATCCCCTCTACCTCTTTATATTGGTGATGAAAATCTGAGATAAAGCCCACCTGATGTGAAGTGTCAGCACTATTTCTTTCCTTCTTTTTCAAACATTGTTCTCTGGGGATTAGTGCGACTTCCTCAATCATTTTATTGATGGTCCCTTTTTTGTACCCCTTTTCCAGAAATTTCTCACCTAATGCATCAGCCTGCGTATAGTAGTCATCTATTGCAGTGCAATTTCTCCGCACCCTTAACATCTGGCCCTTCGGGATGTTCCGGATCCAGGCTGGGTGATGCCCACTCCCGATAGAAAGATAACTGTTTCTATCAGTGGGTTTAAAATACACCTTCGTATTGAGCCTGGTCCCAGATTTCATGATGACCAGGTCCAAGAAGTTCACCTTCTCCTCACTTACAGCATGGTCCAATACTATCCCATTATTATTCGAGTTCAGATGTTTAATAAATTCCAATACTGACTCCTCCGTGCCCTCCCAAATAAACAGGAGGTCATCTATAAATCTTCGGTATAGCTTCAGTTCCGGTCTGTGTCTATTAAACACATGTCTGTCCTCCCATTCAGCCATAAACAGGTTGGCTAGGCTGGGAGCATATTTAGCTCCCATAGCCACGCCAACCTGCTGGGAGTAAAACTGATCATGGAACCAAAAATAATTATGGGCCATACAGAAGTCCAAGACCTTCCCCAAAAAGCATTTTTGCACATGCGGTATGTCGTCCCTTTTACTTAATGCCCAATTTAAGGATAAAAGGGCATCATCGTGCTGGATAATAGTATAGAGGGAACAAACATCCGCAGTTACTAGATACGTTTTACACTCAGGGTTTATCTTTATCCCTTCCAAGAGACATAGGAGATCTGTAGTGTCCTTCAGATAGGCCCTGGTAACCCTTACACTAGGTTGGAGAAAACGGTCTAAATATTCGCCAAGTCTGGCGGTGACTGATCCTATCCCATTTACAATCGGGCGTGCTGGAGGAATTTCTGCGTTTTTATGTATTTTTGGCAATGTATAAATCACCGGTATTCGGCATGAGGTGGGGTTAAGGTATAAATTCTCTTTCATAGTGACTGCTCCATTCCTGAAGCCCCATTCAACCAACAGATTCAATTGATCCTTATATTGCTCTGTTGGGTCTGAGGACAATTTTTTATATGTAATCTGGTCACTAAGAAGTTCTGTTAATTGATTGAAATAAAACGATTTCTCCAATATAACAACCCCGCCCCCTTTATCTGCTGGGCGAATAATAATCTCTTTCTTCTCTTCCAGAGATTTTATTCCCTCCCTAATATATTCGGGATTAATACGCTTTATAACAGAAAGTTCTTCAATATCCTTTATCACCAAATTTTTAAAAACTTCAATAAAATGATTATTATTATTCTGAGGGTTAAAGACTGACTTATTACGCAAACCGCTATCTATATTGGCAGAGGCCTTATTTCTCAGTCCTGACGTATCTCTTGGGTGACTCAGAAAGTATTTCTTCATATTAAGTGTGCGAATAAATTTGTGTGCATCAATGTACACATCAAACTTATTCATTCGTTTCCGAGGTGCACATTTGAGGCCCAAGTTCAGTATATTTCTCTCACTATGACTTAATTCTACCCCACTAAGATTGTAAATCCCGGTATTTAGTTGGCTCTCCTTCTTTTTTTGGGATTGTATTCGTTTCCCTGCCCTACAGCCTCTCCTTCCCTTCGGAACGGGGGCATCTCCCTGTTTGGGTAATAGGGGGCTGTTTCTCTGTTGGGGTAATAAGGGGTGGGATTTCTCCCTCCTCCCCTGTTGCTCCCCCCATGAGAGTGACCTCTTGGTGTCCATCCCCCCCTCCCCCCCCGTTGATCTAAAAAAGAATTTGAATCCGAATATCCCCTATTTCCACTATCGTGGTCAAGTGCCTCATATCTGTTCTGAACAGGTACTTGATATCTCTGACCACCATATTGGTTATAGGGTGGATTGTAGGGCGGTTGACCCCATTGTTGGTATTCCGACTGATAAGGGGCATACTCCCCCCTCATATGTTGCGAATACCCTTGGGGCGTGGAATTTCCAGTATAATGGTTATTTCCCTGGAAATTGCCCCTTTGTTCCCGGGTTGCATTCTTATTAGTTTTCGGGGTGTTATTGACATTTCCTTTTGGGTTTTTTTTACCCTTCACATTTTGGGGTTTATCATTTCTAGTTTGAATTACCTTAGATGTGGCATTGTCTACTGGAACATCTATATCCTCCATATTGATATTACCTATGGTCTCATTGTTAATCGTACTCTGCCATACATAAATATTATTACTGGTAAAGTCATTGGAGTCTCTGTTATACTTCTTAACTTTCTTTTTCTGGGTATCTCTATCAATTTTCTCCAATTTCTTTCGCACGCTAATATTAAAATCTTTCACCTGGTTAGAATCATTGAACGGAGCCAGGTTATTCTGTAAAACCTTGATCCGTTCATTTAAATCCACCAACTTAATACGCTTCCTTTTTAAAACCAAATCCTGAAGTTCCTTCCCCCTCCTATTGAAAAATTCCAGCCATTCATCCATATATTTGGAGTCTGTCAGGCCATCCTGGGGGGACACTTCCCATCTTAAACTTCTAAAGATGAGACCCTGTTTTTGATAATGTTCAAATGTGAATATGTCCCACCAGGTTTTGACCTGTTTCTCTAACAATATTTCTAGTGTTTTTAATGTTCCTGTAATGTCCTCCTCACACTCAGCCATCTCCTGGCTAGAAGAGAAGATCCACTCTGGATCCATCTGTCTATTAGCTAAAAAGTTAATTGCTTCCATGGCTGCACGTGGTAAACTATAAGTAAATCAAAATAAACTGGTATGAAAATCGCTCGCCCTCCTACTATTCCACACCACCACTGCGCACAAAGAAAAATTAATTAAACACCTATGTGTATAAAAATAAACTAAGCAGCTACTTAAATAGATAAATAATGTAAAGTGATTTTAAATGAATAAAAACAGTAGCGCTAATAATCACAGTGTCTGTGAATAAACTAAATATTTAACCTGTGTAAACAATACTGAAAAATATGTATAAACAGTGCTAAAAAAACAACAACACAATTAATCACCTATATACATAAAGTGAAAAATTAAAGTGAAGTGTGATTATATGTTTTTGCAGGTGTCCAAAAAAGGGAAACAAATCCAAACAAAAGTCCATAAACTGTTACTTGTAGTGATAATGTTTCAAAAAGTGACAGAAAAGTGAATGAAAAATCCTGAAGCAAATAAAGTTTTGAAGTGTCTTTAAACAAGCAGATAGAACTAGAAGGAAAGAAAAACTATGAAGACACGGAAACATTAGAAGTTCGAAACCTTCCCCCCATTTATCCAAAACCTAAAGGCAAACAGACTAGAGTTGGGATTTAAATCACAGTAGATTTAGTTTGGCCTTAATATTAAAAAAACAGGTAGCAATTTCTGGAATACAGCACAGTACTGATCGAATACATTTTATCAACAAAAATGCAGATAGAGTGTTAATGACCAATTTTCCTACTAAAACATTTTGTTAGTGACAATAGGTTACCATTTCCCAGAATAGTTCAATGTACCTAGAGCTAATTATCTTAAATTAAATCATCTTAAATTAAATCCCGACAACCAATGGCCAGGGTTGTCGGGAAGAGGCCCTTGCCCTCATCAACATGGGGACAAGGTGCTTTGGGTGGGGGGCCCCCCTTCCCTAAGGCACCCCCCATGTTGAGGGCACGCGGCCTGGTACGGCTCAGGTGGGGGGGGCGCTCGCTCGTCCCCACCCCCTTTCTTGACCGGCCGGGCTGCGTGCTCGGATAAGGGTCTGATATGGATTTGGGCGGAACCCCCACGCCGTTTTTTCGGCATAGGGATTACCTTTTAAATCCATACCAGGCGACGGGGCTAGCAAGGTAGCAATATCGCCGAAAGAGGCGGTGACATTGGCTTCCTTCGCTAGTCCCGTCTACCTGGAGTCACGTTCAAAATGAACGGACTTTACTCCGTGTGTCGGCAAATCCGTTCATTTCAAAAATCCGGCGGACTTCCGCCTAAAGCCCGGCGGATTGTCCGCCGGAAATGTCGGGGCGTGTGTGGGCAAGTCTGCACGTTCGGAAAGTCCGGCGGACCTCCGCTGGAAAGTCTGGCGGATTGTCTGCCGGACTAAGTCTGCAGGATAGTCCGGCCGAAAAGTCTGATCGTGTGTACGTGGCATTAGATTGTAAGCCCTAAGGAGCAGGGCCCACTGATTCCTCCTGTATTAAAGTGTATTGCATGTGTACTGTATACCCTCAAGTTATAAAGCGCTACATAAACTGTTGGCGCTACTGGTATATAAATCCTGTATAATAATAATAACAATAATAATAACTTTTGTGATATTAGCAGCTTGTTCACTTCCTTGACCTAACAAGGAAGTGAACAAGGAATGTATTTGGTGCTAGCAATGCTTCTTGAGAGGTTTCATTCAGAAAAGCGTGCAGATTTTAATTCAGGAGAGGTCCCTGCAGCACTGAAGCAGTTACACACTGTTACAACGGAACAGCGCAGGAGATTGCCATCCCTGTTGAAAAGATGGGAAGTAATGTATTCTATCCCCCCTGGCGTCAGTGTTCATGGTTTGTGTGATTAAAGCAATCTGCAGGTAGCATAAGTGCCCCTAGCACACTATCTTGAGACCTAAAACCTTCCTGGGATTTGCATTTTACACAATTTCTTCCTACTGAGCACATAATCTCTTTTGTCATATTGAATGAGCTGAGGATTCATGTCAACCTTTGTAAAGATTTCTCGTTTTAATTCGATGTTCGCAAAAGTACTACTGCACAAATCAGTACAGCTGTTAAGTACCAGGCACCTGGCTTGGTGCTGTTTTGGCTGAATGTTTGAATTTAAAATGTTTGGTATTTAGATCCATACAGGTACCCTGTTGCATAATTCTACTCAATTTGTGGAGGTCAGGTAAGGCATATTTTTGTTTGCTAACCTGTCACCACAGTACAGCAGCTCAGTACAGTACAGAACAGGACGGAGCTGCTGTACGAAATCTGATGTTAGTACATCAATCTCCCCTGCTGTGCTATTGTGTTCTGACAGGGGGACGGCCCCCTACCAGAACACTCCGGCCAGCACTCTCATATAGAGATAGAAATATAGGCATCTATTCTAGGGCATGTTTAGATGTGAGCAAAAAAAAAAAAACTATGGGTGTCATAGCCATTCGGCCAGCTTCGGAGTGTTCTGGTGGGGGGGGCGTCCCCCTGTCAAAACACAATAGCAGAGCAGGGGAGATCGCTGTATTATCATCAGATTGTTAGTACAGTAGCTCTGGCTTGCTGAGAGGCTGAGCAGGGTGCCGGTCCAGGCATGTGGTTGGATCTCAATTCCATTGTCACGATCTTGCCCAACTTTGACCTGCTCTGTGACGTCAGCAGACAGCAGACTTCAGCACGCTGTCTGCTGAAAACGGGTCACAGGAGTGCAGAACAAACTGCACTCCTGTGATCCATAGGAGGAGTACATCCAGATTGATGCTGTAGCTGTCCTCAGGTGTCTCTGCATTGAGAACCGAGCCACTGAACACCGCTGATGGCTCGGTTCTCTCACCTCTCCGAGAGGAGAGCTGCTGTCAGTCAGCATCTCTCCTGCTCTACTTCTCCACGTTCATTGGAGGACTGAGCTGTGGAGGGGAGCGGCCGTACCAGCTTCTCAGCGACTCGCTGAGACTGCCATCAGTCAAGGCAGCTGGCGGATCAAGACTTTCTTAGTCGGGATGATGCGCTGCCTCGACTTATTGCAGTGACGTCAGAGGAGAGCGAACTTCAGACCGTTCTCCGCTGAAAATGGGTCACAGGAGCGCAAAACGAATTACTCTCCTGTGACCCTTAGGAGAAGCCCAGCCTAAAAAGCTCAGGCTGGACTTCTCTTTTAAGCTTTACCAAAAAAAAACCTGGAATCTGGATTCTATGCAGAGCTCTACAAGATTTTGCACTTTCTAGTTTTAGTAAATCCACCCCTATGTTTTTAGGATACAACAGCCATACAATCGCAGTTAGTGTTTAAGTAGCAAATTGCCCCTGCACGGTAAGCCCCACACTTTGCACTTTGTGAATAACGTAGTCAGTACAGCTTTCCATACTGTTGCGTCATGCTTGAGTTTTTTTGTGGTTCTCTGTATCAGCACACAGATTTTTCCACTTGACCTGCTATGGAGGTAAAATGATTTTACTGTATATTTTCTGCGCACAATGTCCTTGTCTAATGTCTAATTTTTATTCAACACATTCTTCAATGCTTCTCTATGCGCTCTTTTCCCTTTTTCTTAATGTAGGGCGTGCTTTTCAGTTTCTGTTCTGATACAAATTGCTGTACAGTTTGAATGGCTACTGCTCTTTATGTTTAAGAATTTTTTTTTTCTTAATTTCTCTTATCTCATTTTGCTCTATATGCTGGTTGTCATTTTTTTTTTTTTTACAGATATTGTGCATTGCCGCATCTCTGAATGATGGGTATATTTCTCTATTCTTATTCTGTATTTATGCAAACTGCACAGTATCACTTTTATTGTTCTGTATGCCCAGTGTAATTCTCAGAATCCATTCCTATTCTGTAAGTGAGGATGCTCCAAAGTGGCACCTCTCATGTCCCATATGCTAAGTGTAATTCCAATTATCATTATTATTTTTTCTTCATGTATAAATGCAGCATAGGGGCACTTCTCTTATTCTTTATGCAAAGTGAAATTCTTAGCATCTGTTTGATTCTGCACTAGTTTGTATGCTCTGTGCAATTTTCTGTATCTTCTGTTATTCTGCCCAAATCCAAAACTAGTATAGTTAAGGCTAGTTTACACTTGCTTCAAAACAAGGCTTCAGACAGGCTTTGTTAAAGCTCTCTGAACGCTAGTCGAAGCCTCTGTGTCAGTAAATAAAATGGTAGCTTACAGTCCTGTTTACACCTTGCTTTTGCTTGGTGCTTCTTAAGCCCCATACACACGCTCGGATTATCCGAGGACCAGGTCCGTCGGATCATGTCCGTCGTACTTTGTCCGATGTTGGTTTTGCGTACACACGGTCGGACAAAGTTGTCGGAAAATCCGATCATTCTGAACGTGGTGACGTTTGTTGCCTATGACGGGACTACGTAGAGGCTAGTAGCCAATAGCTTTGGTCTTGTAATGTGATCTGAGCATGCGTAGCACTTTGTCCGTCGGAATTCGCTACACACGATTGGAATTGGTGTGATCGGACTTTGTTGTCGAAAAATCTATCCAGCAAGAGATAGAACTTTGTCCGTCGGACAATCCGATGGAAACTGTCCGATGGTGCCTACACACGGTCGGAATTTCCGACAACATTGTCCGATAGGACAGAATCCATCGGAAAATCCGACCATGTGTATGGGGCTTTAGAAGACCTGCCTCTTCTAAGAAGCTAGACAACACAGGCTGATTAAGCGCCTTGAGGTGATTCAGTTCGCAATTGCAGCGCTATACAAATCATTCATTCATTCGGTGAGGCTCCAACGATGCTTCAGTGGGGCTTCAAGCGAGTTTTGCCATAGACTTCTATGGAGGCTTTGAAGACCCTTTGAAGCACCTCTGAAGCTACATGGGATATCATTTTTGAAGCAAAGCCAAAGCAAATAAAAAGCAGGTGTAAGTAGAACTGTAAGCTAACCATTTTATTTAGTGACAAGGGCTTTGACTAGTGTTCAGAGAGCTTTAATAAAGCCTGTCTGAAGCCTTGTTTTGAAGCAAGTGTAAACTAGCTGTTAATGTGTGTTGAAGCCAAAGCAAGTGTAAATGAGCCCTTAACGTTTCGATTAAGCTCAGTCCATCTTTTTCAAGACACTATCAGATGGAAGTGAACAGACCAATTTACCCAAAGTCCCACCCACCAACAGCACCCTCTAGTGTCTTAATCTGTATGTACAGTACCTCTTTTCTGGTACTGTTTGTTACGTGTAATTCTCTAACTTATCATGTTCTAAAAATGTGGACACTGCACAGTAGCTCTTCTTTTGCTCTGTAACCTGAGTTTACAATATTTCTCAGCATTGGTTCGTTTTCTGATGTAAGGGTGCTGCGCAATACTGTTGGCTCAAACTTGTCTTGCATACACGCGGTCACGCAAAGTTGGTCGGAAATTCTAAACGCCAAGAATGCGGTGACGTACAACACGTACGACGAGCCGAGAAAAATTAAAGTTCAATAGCCAGTGCTGCTCTTCTGCTTGATTCCGAGCATGCATGGCACTTTGTGCATCAGAATCGTGTACACACGATCGGAATTTTCCCAACAAAGGATTTTGTTTTTCGGAAAATTTGAGAACCAGATCTCAAATTTTGTGTGACGGAAATTCCTATGGAAAATGTGTGATGGAGCCTACTACACGGTCGGAATTTCCGACAACAAGGTCCTATCACACATTTTCCATTGGAAAATCCTATTGCGTGTACAGGGCATAACTCGAATACATGCAAAGCTGTAGCACTTCTCTTGTTCTGTATGCTGCTTGTAATTCTCTGTGTCTGTTCTTAATGTGCGAATACGAATGGGGAAGAATTGATAAAAAACATTTGAGGAACAAACTGTGTTTAGGGGACACAGACATTATCAATATATTTTAGTCCCTGACCCATCAGCGTCTTACACCATCCCTGGTAGTGGTGCGTTTCTTTGTCCCCTGCTATGATTTCATGGAGGTTTACAGATTTTTTAATCTTTCTTCTGTGGTGCACAGCTCATCTTTAGATGAGATGATTGAGCTGGTTATTGTGCTGAACCCGGCTGCTGAAATACCTTTCATAGTTTATAGAAAAATATGAGCCTAGCCATTCTTAATTCCTTATCTTCAAGTCAGGCGTTTCCGATCATTCTCCTCATAAATTAATAGTTAATTTATTTGGATCAGGGAAACGTCTTTTATTTATTATACGGTTTAGCTTTTCATCAGCTGTGCTGCTAACAAATCATAGTTATGTTTTATACTCAGCATTCATAGGAAGAATAAACAACATCAGACAAATTCAGATCCGGGGGAAAAAAAAATCCTCAGATAAAAGATTCTGATAAATATTCCCAATTAAGCTGAAAAGAAATGGGAAGTTTGTGCTAATAAATAAAAACACAGCGATACTTAGTGACACACCGTGGCACACGTCAAGCTGTGCTGGCTGCAGCCGCACCATTCTTCACCCTGGCAGCTCCTGACAGTCTTCTGTTAGTGATGATCCCAATAAGACAGATCTGCTGACTGTAAATGAGGCACAGTAAAGGCTTGTGCATAGTAAGACATGTGTAATGAAAGTGTGCCTGTCACAGCCTGGGCTCCCTAGCTGCACTGCCTTCCTGGCAAAAAAAGCCAAATCATTTCCACAGCCAAAGTGATGCTGAGTTTCCAAACAGGGCTGCAATCTGGACACTCTGGGGAGTCGTACCTATCATCCAGCCCTCTGTTATTTTGATGAGCTTCAGGAGAAAACCATAAAAGCCATTACACAGGAGGTCCTTCTGGGGTTTAGATGGTTGACTGCATGACTTATTTTAAGAAGGTTATTGAAGAAATGAACTGCAAGATACAAAAGCCAAGATGGCTAAAATGATTTTGTGACACACTTGGTTCCTTGATTGGAACAAAAGCGTTTTCTAATCTCTTGGTTACAGGTTCAATAAATGACAATGATCCTAACATTTGACACTTTATTTTAACACATGTGGAGAGGTTGCTCTAGCACAACCCTCCTTTAATGTGATGGAATCAAATTGCATTTGTGTGTTGCCTTGAGTGGATTGGGCAGATCCACAATACTTTGTATACAATAAACATTATTACTGTAGCACCTTGATCGTATATTTTTTTTATCAGCTCTAAACCTAAAGCACTGGAGCTCTATAGTAAGTGTATCAATTCCACCAAAAAAGAAAAGCGGGTACCCAAATTCAATATCTGTGAAGGTAAGTAAAAAACTAAAAAGAGTGTATGTGCCAAAACTGAAAAATAAACCATCACAAAGACAAAATATCCCCCATCAAACCCAACCAGACGGCACTATCATGTGAAAACAAATACCCTCTAGAATGCAATGTGAAAGGGTATCACAGTTAAAGGAGTTGTAAAGGCAGAAGGTTTTTTTTTTTTTTCTATTGCATCATTCTATGCATTAAGATAAAAAGCCTTCTGTGTGAGGCAGCCTCCCCAGCACCCCCTAATACTTACCTGAGCCCCCTCTCTGTCCAGCAATGTCCACTAGGCCATCCCCGACTCTCCCTCCTGATTGGCTGAGACACAGCAGCTATGCCATTGGCTCCCACGGCTGTCAAAGTCAGTTAGCCAATCAGGAGAGAGAGGGGGCTGAGCCGAATGGCAGCTCCGTATGTGAAAACACACGGATCTGCAGCTTGGCTCAGGTACCCCCATAGCAAGCTGCTTGCTATGGGGGCAATCGACAGGAGAGCGGAGCCAGGAGCAGCAAAGAGGGACCTGAGAACAGGGAGGATCCTGGCTGCCCTGTGCAAATCCACTGCACATAAGAGGTAAGTATAACATGTTTGTTATTTTTTTTTTTTTAAACAAGACTTTATAAATCATTTTAAGTACACCCATATACAAGAAATGTATAGCTTGTCTGCATGGAGCTCCATGTGCCAAATATGGCGGATCTGTGATTCATTTTCCACTGCTTTCTCTTGCAGAGACTAGCCTAACACTGTACTGTTGGATGGGCCAGGCCAAGCTGCATGGGGTTGGATGTAGGCGGGATTTCGGGCTGCCGAAAGGTTTGGATACGCTCAGACCGGCGTTCCCGTAAGCGCCTATCGAGTTGAATGGTCAGTAGGATGAGACCTTCTAGTGTTGAGGGGGTCTCAATTCTGGACAGTTCATCCTTGAGGGATTCGGACAGCCCCAGCCGATACTGATAACGTAACGCTGCCTCGTTCCAACCTGAGTCTGAGGACCAGGTACGGAATTCCACGGTGTAATCTTCCGCAGGGCGCTGACCCTGCCATAAGGTATGCAGAGCAGCTTCAGCAGTGGCCACCCGCAGGGGGTCATCATATAATTGGGCCATGGTTTCAAAGAACTGGTCCACAGAGTTGATGAGAGGACTCTCCCGCTCCAATAAGCCATGAGCCCATACTTGGGGTTCATCGGTCAACAAAGAAATAATGAATCCCACCTTCACTGTTTCAGTGGAGCTCCATGTGCCAAATATGGCGGATCTGTGATTCATTTTCCACTGCTTTCTCTTGCAGAGACTAGCCTAACACTGTACTGTTTACATACAGTTGTACATGTATGTGTGCCACGAGGCCTGTTCTGTGCCATTTTTGGACCCCTATTACTGCATCCTAGGGGGTATGTAGGAGTTTGGTGGCACACCATTGAATTTACTACAATGCTGGAGCTAAAGCGCAACTGATATAAATACCCAAACTGGCTAGGAACTTAAATGTTCTTTAATGTGTGTTAAAACATGTATATTTGCTAACATTTTAACAAGTGATCACTGCATAATGCATTTAGAAATACTGTAGTAAAATATTGTTTTTTTTTTTGTCTAGTTACAACAAACAAAAAACTTTATTTTCTCTTCATATTATAAACTATATTATAAACTACAATGTTCCTGTGGTACCCTTATTTGTAATTTTGAATAAGTATTTTATTGTTTAATACTAGTTTGGAAGGCCAATGGTGTGGACTCTGCAGTGGGCAAGACAAGTCAATTACATATTCACGAGCCTCGTTTAGTGAGTGATAAAATCATAAGTACATGCTATGTCATTGTGAGCATCCTTAAGATAATGTATAAAAATTCTGTACACTGCAGTGCTCAAAACGTGAACAATTTAAGAAAACCAGCAATAGCCAAGTAATTGTCTTCCTCTTCCTTTTAACTCTATTTCAGAGCAGCTTGGGAGCAACATAGTGACTTTTTCAATTCAAAATTGCCTCTACAAAATGGCCAAATGCATTAGGATGATAGTGAAGAAGTCCTTTCAAGGATACCGTTTTGCTAATGGGGCTTAGTACACTGGCTTTTCAAGATAATACTCTCTAATTCACTGTTGGAGCAGTAAGAAACAGTAGTCTCTCAATTCATGGAATTTATAATTCATTCTTTCGCCACAGTCTGAAGGCCTCTCAGTTCCACTAGGCAGCTTTAAAATGACTCATGGCTTCTGTTCATCCGAGAACATTCATTATATATTTTTACATTTCAAAAAAACTTTTTTATACAGGCTGTTTGTATTTACCCCAGTTCAGCACCTTTGACTAAACAGAAATATCTTATTATTCATTAGCTCAATGGCCAATGAATTCTATCCAGCACCAGTTCGAGTAAAGAAAAAATTTGCTTCATAGTATTTTTTTTTCTTTTAATATATGTAAATGTGGACAGCTTACTCTAACAAGAGTTATTTAAAAAAACATGTTCATATGTGAAGTTTGTAAGTCAGAATTTGACTGGTTAAGCAATTTTGATCCATCTATGGCTTGTCAATCTAATGATCAACTTCTTACGAATGGGCTTGTTGGTAACTTTGCAGCGTGGCTGCAGTGCTGATCAGTGTATTCTGACAGCGGAAGAGTCTCCACTGTCACGCCGCGTACACACGATCGGAATTCTCATCGGAAAAAGCTCTGACGGTTTTCCCGTCGGAATTCCAATGGAATTTCGCTCAAACTGTCTTGCCTACACACGGTCACACCAAATTCCGACGGTCAATAACACAGCGACATACAACACATTTGACGGCACTATAAAAGGGAAGTTTACTGCTTCCGAGCATGCGTCCGAATTTTGCGTGTCGGAATTGCATACACACGATCGGAAAATCCGTTAGAAAGGTTTTCCGTTGGAAAAATTAAGAACAGGCTCTCAATCTAAAGTCCGTCGGAAATGCCGACAGAAAAAGACCGATGGGCATACACACGGTCGGAAAATCCGATTGAAAAGCTCCAGTCAGACTGTTTCCATCGGAAATTCCGGCCGTGTGTACGTGGCATTAGCATACAATAGCACAGCAGGGATATTCTTCTATCCACTTTGCTTGTGTTGATCAGAGGAATCCATTCAGTTTTTTTTCAATCAGACTACTGTCTTTTTCCCCAACAAATGAGTGTTATCTTACGTAATAAACATAGCATTTTACAATAGCTTCAAATGGGTATGTATGTATTGCAAATGCTCTATAGTCTTCCTTTAAATTACCTAAAACATAATTACACAGAAGACTTTTGGGTAGAAATTTGTGCAGGTAGCAGAAAATTCAGTCTCATACCCAAGCAGATTACTGTTGCAAAACTGCAAAATGAAATGCTGTACAAAGCTCCTCTGTAACTATTTGGTTTTATAGCACCTCCACATGCATGGCAAGTGCTTGATAAGGACTTTTTTTATGCCAAAGAGTATGGGGCAAAAAAGTATCCACAGAAACAAATAACGTGATTGACCATTTAAAAGAAAATCAGCAATCCTGCAATCTTTGCAAGCATAAGGGATTCATTTATTAACATGCAGATCCTCTGTATTAAAATGTATGTAAAGCCAAAACATTTTCAGTTTTGGATACAGTAGGGAAGGATTAGGATGCCTTGGGGATTTATTTTTTGGTTTTCTGTGAGAAAATCCCATCCTGTCCTGTATTATTAAGACACACCAGCAGCCCTGGATGTGAATTTGGCTATTGGAGCATAAATAAGGATTTGCCTATCTCCACCCACCATTCTGAAAGGAGACACAATCCTCTTATTGGAGATATCAAATAAATAGCAAAGGAGCACCTATATAAACCCATGCAAATATAGACATGAGAAAATCATACCAGAAAATATGTAAAATCTCCATCATAAAGATTTCACATAACAGAAGAGGCATCAGCATAGGGGACACATCCTACTTACTGTAAGTTATGTCCCTTTAATTGATGTCGGTTTAATATTTTGGCTGAATTTAGGCTTTAATCAAATCTGTAATAACACTAAACTGTCTACATCATTAGAGGTCATCTTTCTTGGGGCCTCACCAACATCACTGAAGGACAACACATAATTTTCAGTGAATATAATGCTTCGGAAAGCTGTCAGACGCTGCAGACATGCAACAGGAGATGCTCAAAGACTGAAGACACACTACAAGGGATGGTCCAAATTGCAGAAATGCTGCAGGAGACAATTAGAGATGACAAACATGCTATAGATGTTGTTGGAAACTGAGGACAGGCTGCAACAATAATAGTCTGGTGACACATTACATGGCACCATTAGAGGTCACTGCTAATAAACCTCTTTACAAATCAATGCTACTACATGTGTGTTCCCTACTTTCAGCTTAATAATTAGTAGCATCATATTTGACTTTTTTTCTCAGCATAATCCATCATGAACCAAAGAAGAAAAAAATAAATATGCATAAAAATGGGAAATGGATAAACGACACTGACAAAAGCAAGTTAATGTGAAATAAATAAATCAAACCATTTAATGAATAGATTCCAGTCTGAAGAATATTTTACCATCAATAGTCTGGGTAAAGCCTTGTTAACCGCTTCCGGACTGCCGTACATACATTTACTGCAGCAGGGCGGCCCTTCAACGCAAAATCACATACCTGTACGTGATTTTGTTTGCTGGGTCGGGGGCCGGCACGTGCGCACCGCTTTCGACCCGCTTCCAATCAGCCGGTTCAGGGGACCCAATGTCTGCCGGGACCTGCTGATCGTTCCCAGAGATCAGCAGAACAATGGTCTGCCTGTGTAAATAAGGCAAATCGCCATTCTTTGAGAAGGGAAGACATAAATCTTGTGTTTCTGCTAAGCAGGAACACTGATCTCTGTCTTTCCACAGTAAATGCACTCCCCCCACAGTTAGAAAACACTTCCAGGGTATTTAGTACAGTGACAGTGCTTTTTTTTTAGCACTGATCATTGTATTGGTGTCACTGGTTTCCAAAAAGTGTCACTGTGTCAAATTTGTCCACTGCAATTGCAGTCCCGCTAAAAATGGCTGATCACTGACACTGGCAGGGAGGTGTACATTACTAGTAAAAAACAAAAACATATCCATAAATCTATCCCATAGTTTGTAGACTCTATCACTTTTGCGCAAACCAATCAATATACGGTTATTGGTATTTTTTTTACCAAAAATATGCAGCAGAATACATATTGACCTAAATTTATGAGGAAATTAGATTTTTTTTTTTTTTTTTTAATTATCAAGTATGTTTTATAGCATAAAGTAAAAAAAGTTTTTTTTTTTCAAAAATTGTTTATAGAGCAAAAATAAAAACCGCAGAGGTGATCAAATACCACCAAAATAAAGCTCTATTTGTGAGAGAAAAAAAAAAAAAAAAGGACATCAATTTTATTTGGGTACAGCGTCACACAACCGCACAATTGTCAGTTAAAGTAAAGTAGTGCCGTACTGCCAAAATGGCCTGTTCATGAAAGGGGGTAAACCCTCTGGAGCTGAAGAGGTTAAGGAAAACACAGACTGAGAATAGCTGGACCTTGGCTTCAAGTATATCAATTTCTTTTTTTTTTTTCATTTTGTGAAACGAGAAAAAAAAAAATTAGGAGAGGGAAATGCCACAGGAAGACATAAACCTTTTCTCCCAGATCTATAAAACTGTGGATGAAGTAACTAAGGCTTACACTAGGGCAGTGATGGAGAACCTTGGCACCCCAGATGTTTTGGAAACTACATTTCCCATGATGCTCTACTGCAACTACACTGCAGAGTGCATGAGCATCATGGGAAATGTAGTTCCAAAACATCTGGGGTGCCAAGGTTCGCCATCACTGCACTAGGGTAAAAGCAGGTAGGTATTGTCAGTATTTAAGTGAAGGGAACTAAAGCAAGATGGAAAAGAGAAAGAAAAAATGGGGGTGTAGGGAGATTAAAGTGGTTGTAAACCGTTACAGACCACTTTGACCTACAGGTAAGCCTAGATTAAGGCTTATCTGTAGGTCCGAGAAATATCTCCTAAACCTACACAGTTTAGGAGATATTTGCAAAAAGACAGGCACCGCTGTCTGCAGCGCATGCGACACAGGAGCCAGCGATGTTACCACTGTCCCCTCTTCCATGGCGTGTCCATCTTCTTTCCGGGTATCGCGGCTCCGGCGCAGTGACTGGCCGGAGCCGCAATGACTTTCGCGCATGTGCATGGGAGCCGCCACTAGTGGCATATCGCCGTTAGCAGCGGCGTGCTCAGTGTGCCTATGCGCCGCTGCTAACGCCGATATGCCACTAGTGGCGGCTCCCACTCGCGAAGCCATTGCGACTCTGGCCAGTCACAGCGCCGGAGCTGCGATACCCGTAAAGAAGATGGACGATGGAAGAGGGGACAGCGGTGATATCGCTGGCTCCTGTGTCAGGTAAGTGACACATAATGGGCTACTATGCGATGGATAGTAGCCCATTATGCTTTACCTTTGTAGGGAAACAAAGAGAAAGTAAACCCATCAGGGTTTACTTCCTCTTTAAAGGAAAGTAATAGAGTGGGATACAGAATGTTAAATTTATGTGTCCTGGAAGAGATCCCTAAATTTGTCAGACAAGACAAAAAAGGTGGAGAGCAGCCAGGTGTTCCTGAATTTTTCATGCGTTTCTTTCAGTAAGGAAGCCAGGTCTTCCATTGTCTTAATGTCATTGACTTTTGAGTGTTTATAAAAGGACTTTGCGCGAGTCTCCAAAAAAAAAAACAGAAAGCAGGCTTGAGCGGCATTAATCAGATGCATGAAGATAGGATTGTGTGTGATTTATACTAATGTGAGTTTTGTTTGGTCCTTAGTTTTTTTTTTTTTTTTTCCTATAAAACCCAGGTATGTAAAAATAAATAAAATACAACTTACTTTATATGTACATATTTAAACTATTTTTTTTTTTTTTTAGGAGCACAACCAATACTTATCCTCATCCCCATTTAGCCTCTCAGAGGAAATACTACAATACATGTATGGTGGATTTTGTTGGGAGCCTTAAATACATCTGTACAACGAAAGTGGAAAAAAATAAAATCACAATTTCAGCTTTAAATAAATCATCATTGTGAAACCCTGAATAGTTTTAGAAAGTAATAAAAACACCAATTGTGCACAGAATAGCCATACCGACAATAACTTGTGATTGCTTTTAATGCTTGGCTGTAAAACCTTACTGTTCAAGGAGTTAGCTGAACAACTTTAGGAATAAACAAAAGAGGCAAAAGTGGCATTTTCATTTTAAACCAGGCATGCCAAAACTCTAATCTCTTGTTCTCAGAATGCTCTGCCTCTGGGTTTTTCCTCTACAAGCTCACTAAATGAAATAGATTTATAGTCAGAGATTTTTTAAATCCCATGGAGTTAGAATGCTAACTAGGTACGTGATTTAAAGCAGGGAGAACTGTACCAGACTTAATGAATGTAATTAAGTAGCCTCAAGTTATAAGGGCTAAAGAGACCAGGGTTACTAGTTATGACTTCCAGTGTCAGACTCTGATAGCTAAGGCCAGGCATTCAATGTCTATTATTTAAACAAGACTATGAACTTTACAGGCCTTTCTCAAATGAGAACGTATCTACACTTTACTATTGCCTTCATCTTTGACCTCTCCAAGGAGATAATGTCTGGTGTGTTCCCCTTTCAATGATTGGATTGGGTTATATAATACCATATTCAATTCATTGGATAAAATAGCCTAGGGCTGCTGGTGCATGACTGAAAGGTTATGGCTGGAAACTGAAAGATGTCGAGAAGATTTTTTCCCTCTTCATGAAGTTCATTGATACAAAGGGAAAAAGTAAACTTTAGAATGAATCTTTAGCTCCTAAAGGATTTTATTAAGATATTCTGTATATTACATGAATGTACTTAACTGCTTGTAAATAGTTTTAACAATGTGTATTTACTTACCGTATATACTCGAGTATAAGCAGAGTTTTTCAGCACATTTTTTTGTGCTAAAAATGCCCCCCTTGGCTTATACTCGAGTCAAGCACTTTTCTGCAGCAGAGAATGACATTTTCTGACCCGACTTTGGGGCCCCAAATTTGGTATGCAAACCCAGTGGAACTAGCACTAAAACATATCCAAATATGGGGTTCCTAGCACCAAGTGACCACGAGATACGGGGCCCCCAAAGTCGGTCAACTGTGTCCACCTGCAGCAATGTCATTTCGGGACTCATTTCGGGACTCTTTGGGTCCAGAGACCCCAAATTTTGGCTGCTAGGGGGCATTTAGGAACCCTTAACTACCAAGTTTGAAGTTCGGGGGACCTATGGCTGCAAATGGGCACAGTGAGGCATGCAAATGGGCACAGTGAGGCATGCAAATGGGCATTGTTGACCCTCTTTTCCACTTACAGTAGCTGCGCATTTCTCACCCTAGGCTAATACTCATTTTTTTTGTGGTAAAATTAGGTGCCTCGGCTTATACTCGAGTATATACTGTATTTGTTTATTCCTATATGTAGTGTAACTATACCGAGTTAGTCCTTCTCTATCAATTACACATGCTGTGCTTCTTGCTTAAAAATAATGCACAATAATCTCCTCCCTCAATGTAAGTCTATCAGTTTGTTGGTTCTCTAAGAATCGTATACTTTTATCTGACCAGTCGTATTTCAGACATGCTTAACATATACAGTGCCTTGAAAAAGTATTCATACCCCTTGAAATTTTCCACATTTTGTCATGTTACAACCAAAAATGTAAAATGTGTTTTATGTGATAGATCAACACAAAAGTGGCACATAATTGTGAAGTGGAAGGAAAATGATAAATGCTTTTCAGCATGTTTTACAAATAAATATGTGAAAAGTATTGTGTGCATTTGTATTCAGCCCCCTGAGTCAATACTTTGTAGAACCACCTTTCACTGCAATTACAGCTGAAAGTCTTTTTGGGGATGTCTCTACCAGCTTTGCACATCTAGAGAGTGACATTTTTGCCCATTCTTCTCTGTAAAATAGCTCAAGCTCTGTCAGATTGGGTGGAGAGCGTCTGAACAGATATTTTCAAGTTTTGCCACAGATTCTCAATTGGATTTAGGTCTGGAGTTTGACTGGGCCATTCTAACACATGGATATGCTTTAATCTAAACCATTCCATTATAGCTCTGGCTGTAAGTTTAGGGTTGTTCTCCTGCTGGATGGTAAACCTCCGCCCCAGTCTCAAGTTTTTTGCCAACTCCAACAGGTTTTCTTCTAAAATTGCCCTGTATTTGGCTCCATTCATCCATTCCCATCAACTCTGACCAGCTTCCCTGTCCCTGCTGAAGAAAAGCATCCCCACAACATGATGCTGCCACTACCATGTTTTACAGTGGGGATGGTGCATGCAGGGTGATGCGCAGTGTTAGTTTTCTGCCACACAGAGTTTTGCTTTTAGACCAAAAAGTTACATTTTGGTCTCATCTGACCAAAAAAACCTTCTTCCACATGTTTGCGGTGTTCCCCACATGGCTTCTCACAAACTGCAAACAGGACTTTTTATGGCTTTCTTTCAAACAATGGCTTTCCTCTTACCACTCTTCCATAAAGGCCAGATATGTGGAGTGTCCTGTGGACAGATTCTCGCACCTGAGCTGTGGATCTCTTACCATGGGCCTCTTAGCTGCTTCTCTGATTAATGCTCTCCTTCCCCGGCCTGTCAGTTTAGGTGGATGGCCATGTCTTGTTAGGTTGGCAATTGTGCCATACTCTTTCCATTTTTGAATGATGGATTGAACAATGCTCTGTGAGATGTTCAAAGCTTGGGATATTTTTTTATAACCTAACCCTGCTTTAGACTTCTCCACAACTTTATTCCTGACCTGTGTGGTGTGTTCCTTGGTCTTCATGATGCTGTTTGTTCTTTAACAAACCTTTGAGGGCTTCACAGGACAGCCGTATTTATACTGATTCAATTACTAATTACATGACTTCTGAAGACAATTGGTTCCACTAGATTTTAGTTAGGGGGATCAGACTAAAGGGGGCTGAATACAAATGCACGCCACACTTTTCAGATATTAATTTGTAAAAAAAAAATTGAAAACCATTTATCATTTTCCTTCCACTTTGTGTTGGTCCATTACATAAAATCCTAATAAGATACATTTACGTTTTTGATTGTAACAGGACAAAATGTTTACAATTTCAAGGGGTCTGAATACTTTCAAGGCACTGTACATATAACCATTAGAATGTAAAATGTAAATTTCAATATGTCCAACTTAAACTCTGTCCTCACTGAAAATACCAAATGGATTTAGTTTACCAACAAAGAGAAAAACAATGGAAGCACGCCATTTAATGAGTGATGACAATGGATTCTCCCTTTAAGTCCTAGCCAACCAATGTAAAACTATTCCCACAGTAATCTTTCAGATTTATTTACTTAAAATAGAAAAAGCAGGGAACAAGCTTGAAAGGGGCTGTAAAGGTTTTTTTTTTTTTTTAAATAACAAATATGTCATACTTACCTCCTCTGTGCAAGGGTTTTGTACAGAGTGGCCCCCTGATTCTCTTCTTCTGGGGTCCCTCCACGGCACTCCTGGCTCCTCCTCTTCTTGAGTGCCCCCACGGAGAAACACTTTCCATGGGGGGCACTCATGCGGGCGCGCTCCCGAGTCCTGCTGTTGCATCAATTGACACAGATAGCAGGGTTCTGTCCCACGTCATTGGATTTGATTGACAGCAGTGGGAGCCAATGGCTCCTGGTGCTATCAATCTATCCAATGAGGACCCGAGACAGTGGCTGGAGCTGTTGTGCTTGTTCCCATCGCTGTAAAGATCGGCTTCAGGTAAGTAAAATGGGGTTCTGGGGGCTGCTGCACTACAGAAGGTTTTGAGGGTTTACAACATCTTTAAATAGCTAGGTGTATGTAGCTATTAGTGTCCACATGCGGTGCTAAAAAGCAACAGTCTTTGAAGTATTAAAATAGGAAAAGATGATAATCCCTTCACCAGTTTTCAGTGTGTAAAGGAAAGCACACCACACCAAGTGAGAATCAAATCTGCTTACCAGATATCGGAAAGTGATAGGCATTGATTAATAAATTCCCAAGGGATCCCATCTGAACTCGTCAATCACCAGTAAATAGATGGTTAAAATACACTGCAAAGCTTGCATCCATTCACTTGTCCCAGGCAGCACCAAAGCAGTAAACTTCTAGCAGGCAGTGGGCGTCTCACCCAATCAAGGGGATATCATCACCAAATGGAAATAAAGCAGCATATAGTAAAGCCCGTCTCACTTGTGAAAGGATTTATTGTAGCAACTTACATGTACAGTCAAAGAGCGATCGTCATAAAACAAAACGGCCGCAGCATTCAGCGTGCTTGTGTCTCATAGCCAGCCTGACATGTTTCATCCAAGTGGATATCATCGCGATGACACGCCTCTGATGATATCCACTCAGATGAAACATGTCAGGCTGGCTAAGAGACACAAGAACGCTGAATGCTGCGGCCGTTTTGTTTTATGATGATTGTTTCCTTTGACTGTACATGTAAGTTGCTACAATAAATCCTTTCACAAGTGAGACGGGCTTTCCTATATGCTGCTTTATTTCCATTTGGTGATGATATCCCCTTGATTGGGTGAGACGTCCACTGACTGCTAGAAGTTTACTGCTTTGTTGCTTCCTGAGAACAGTGTAAAAATAAAAAATAAAAGGTAAAATAAGAAAAAAAAAATGTTTTAAAACGCGCCCCGTCCTTCCGAGCTCACGTGCAAGCGCATACGCGAGCAGTGCCCGCATATGAAAAGGTGTTCAAACCACACATGTGCTGTATCACCGCGATCGCTAGAGCGAGAGCAATAATTATATATCTAGACCTCCCCTGTAAATCAAAACATGCGATCTGTAGAATTTTTTAAATGTCGCATATGGAGATTTTTAAAAGTAAAAGTTTGGCGCTATTCCACGAGCGGGTGCAATTTTGAAGTGTGACATGTTGGGTATCAATTTACTTGGCATAACATCATCATCACAATATAAAAAAAAATGCAATTTTTATTTTATTTTTATTCAAAAAAAGTGTATTTTTTCCAAAAAGTGTGCTTGTAAGACCGCTGCACAGATACGGTGTGACAGCCGCCATTTTTTTCTCTAGGGTGTTAAAAACAAATTTTTTATATATTATATTATATATAATATGTTTGGAGGTTCTAGGTAATTTTCTAGCAAAAAAAAAAGATTTTAACTTGTAAACAACAATTTTGAAAAATAGGTAGTTAAAACAACATCTGATTTAATAGATGGAATGTTAAAAAAAATTACTGAAGTTCCCTAACCACTTCAGCCCCAGACGGATTTGCCCCCTTAATGACCAGGCCATTTTTTGCATCGCTTTAACTGACAATTGTGCGGTTGTGCGACGCTGTACCAAAACAAAATTTAAGTAATTTTTTACCTACAAATAGAGCTTTCTTTTGGTGGTATTTAATAACCTCTGCGGTTTTTATTTTTTGCACTATATAAATAAAAATAAAAAAAAGACCAACAATTTAAGAAATGTAAAAAAACATTTTTTTACTTTCTGCTATAATACATATCCAAAAAAAAAATTATATAGATTATATATATATATATATATATATATATATATATATATATATATATATATATATAAACAAATGTATTCATCAGTTTAGGCAGATATATTATCTTCTACATATTTTTGGTAAAATAAATAAAAATCGCAATAGGAGTATATTGATTGGTTTGCGCAAACGTTATTGTATCAACAAACTACGGAATAGATTTAGGGACTTTTATTTGTTGTTATTGTTTTTACTGGTAATGGCGGCGATCTGCGATTTTTTAGCGGGACTGCGACATTGCGGCGGACAAATCTTACCCCAAATGACACTTTTTGGGGACCAGTGACATTATTACATTGATCAGTGCTAAAAAAAAATGCCATGTAAAAATGACACTGGCAGGGAAGGGGTTAACACTAGGGCGATCAAGGGGTTAAGTGTTTTCCCTAGGTGTGTTCTAACTGTAGGGGGGATGGGCTTACCGGGACATGACATCACTGTTCCTTAGCACTGGAAGGTAGATTTTTGTCATGTCATCTGGCAGAACGGGGAATGGCCTTGTTTACATAGGCCATTCCCCATTCTGCCTCTCCTCACGGCGATTGCGTATCGCCGGCAGACGAGTTTGCTGGACCCGCGGCCGCTATCCTCCTTGCACAGACCAACGTATAGGTACGTTGGTTCACGCAGGAGAGCCAACCTGCCGCCGTATATCTACGTGAGCAGCTCGGCAAGTGGTTAAGGTGTGTTGCCTTCAGTTTGGGATGCTTTCTGAGATCATTCAGAACACATTGCAGGTGCATTTTACCTGCGGTTGACCCCATTCTGGCCTGTATTTGACCTGCTTTTAGTTGATTAAAAAAAACAAGTAATAACCAGAATTTAAATCCGCTTAAACCTTGGGTGACATCAACCCAAATAAACAGCAGGTTTTCATTTTGCAATATGGAGCTGTAAGCCACAATAAACAAGCTTTTTCATATCTTGATGGCTATGATGCAAGCAGATAATGGCTATGTGTGTTTAGATAGACTTTTGCCGGGAAAGAAAAGTTCATTATCCAAATGATAAATGTTACATAAACAACATTTCTACAGAAATATATGAATTATATGGTAATCCAAATCTACTTTTCCTCCTTGTCATACAAGGGTTATAAATTGCAGTTTAATTGTCCTATGAGTAGTATCAACCCGCTTCAAAGAATTCACATCTCCTGATTAACTATATATAAAATAAAAAATTGTTTAACAAGAGCCCAGCAATTTGCTTACAGTTTTGGTCACATCTTTTGTCAGTCAGTCAGATTCAGTATAGAGTACATAAAAAAAGCTGCCATTACTGTAGGAAAAAGGTAATTAAAACGGTAATTACATAAATGTTTCTAAAAGGTCAAAAAGGCACTTGAGCTCATTCTTATGAACATCGCAGGTTTCTTTCAACCCTTTGCTGATACCATGTATAATTATATGTTTTAACAGGGAACTTATTGTACCAGTATTCATTTGCCTCTGACTGCAACTCAATGACCTTGTAAGCCAATTGTACAGCTGAAAGCAGTCCTTGGGAATCCAGTTCTTACAATCAGTGAGTTACTGGGTAGGTCATGAGCATGTTTAACGCATGCCGGATTCCTCTTCTAAAGATAGTCCTACAGTTAGGCGAGTAAACCGTAAACAAAAATTCAATTGTTAGAACTCGTCAAGAGGACTGGCATGCACACAGTGCACCAATGTTATATTTTCAGAATTGCAGTGCCAGTTTCTTACATAACATACATTGCCCAGCGCACTTTGCAGCAGGTTAGCTGATACATTCCTGAACATGGGAGATACTGTGTAATGATATGGAACCCATTTAGGAAATGTATAAAATACTGTTGGGTCTGAGTATATTCCCCTTATAAGATACTGCTAAAAAGCTTAAAGTGTTTGTAAAGCCAGAAGTTTTTTTTTTTTTTTTTATCTTAATGCATTCTATGCATTAAGATAAAAAGCCTTCTGTGTGCAGCAGCCCCCCCTCCTAATATTTACCTGAGCCCCATCTCTGTCCAGGAGTTCCTCGGCCATCCAAGACTCTCCCTACTGATTGGCTGATACACAGCAGCGGTGCCATTGGCTTCCGCCACTGTCAAAGTCAGTCAGCAAATCAGGAGAGAGAGGGGGCAGGGCTGGGTCGCAGCTCCGTGTCTGAATGGACACAGGGAGCAGTGACTAGGCTCAGGTGCCCCCCATAGGAAGATGCTTGATGTGGGGGCACTCAACAAGAGGGAGGGGCCGGGATCACAGAAGAGGGTCCCGAGAAGAGGAGGATCTGGGCTGCTCTGTGCAAATCCACTATAACATGCTTGTTATTGAAAAAAAAATTAGACTTTACAGTCACTCTATACATAATATTACAGGTACCTATATCATTCATAATTGAAATTGGATGTCCATGACTTCTTAGCCACAGAATCAGTTATAGCATCTAGAATCCTTGGAAAACACTTGAAAACTGTTAATTCAGCCTACATGTGTAATTTATTTAACTACTTGCCGCCCGCCCCCTGTCATATGATGGCGGGACGGTGCAGCTGTAGTTCTGGGCGGACGTCATATGACGTGATCGTCTTCCTGGACCCCAGGGGGCGTGCTCGCCTGCCACATCACTGGGGACCCGATGCGCGTGCCTGTCGGCCGCGATGTCTGCCGGGCACCCCCGTTATTGCCCAGTAACAGAGCAGGACAGTGTATCTGTGTGTGTAAACACACAGATCCACGTCCTGTCAGAGAGGAGACTGATGGTGTGTTCCTTGTACAGATGAACAATGATCGGTCTCCTCCCCTTGTGAGTCCCCTCCCCCTACAGTTAGAATCATTGGCAGTCACATTTATACAGTAATCAATGCATTTTTATAGCACGGATAGCTGTATAAATGTGAATGGTCCCAAAAATTGGTCAAAAGTGTCCGCCTGCCGCAATATTGCAGTCACGATAAAAATCGCAGATCGCCGCCATTACTAGTAAAAAAAATAATAATAATAAAAATGCTATAAATCTATCCCCTATTTTGTAGACGATATAACTTTTGCGCAAACCAATCAATATACGCTTAAGGAAACTGAGGAAAAAATGTGTTTTAAAAAAAAAAAAAAAATGGGATATTTATTATAGCAAAAAGTAAAAAATATTGTGTTTTTTTCAAACTTGTCACTCTTCTTTTTGTTAATAGCGCAAGAAATAAAAACTGCAGAGGTGATCAAATACCACTAAAAGAAAGCTCTATTTGTGGGAAAAAAATTATAAAAATGTATTTTGGGTACAGTGTTGCATGCCTGTGCAATTGTCATTCAAAGTGCGACAGCGCTGAAAGCTGACAATTGGCCTGGGCAGGAAGGGGGTGAAAGTGCACTGTATTGAAGTGGTTAATAAGTGTAATTTATTTTAGCATCACGACTGTTGCATCTGAAAAACTTTGATGTGGTACGGTTATCAGCATTCCTTCTTTTTTTCGAAATTGGAGTTTTGGATACATTTTAATAGTTATGTTTAGGGGTACCTTTAAGGTTTAAGGTCTGCTTATTGGACCCCCTCAAGCAGTAGCTACAGTACATTACAGCTGGCTTCCTAAACAAGAGTGATGTCACAATTCTTGCGGTGGGATCCTAAGAATCTTGTGAGAAGATGCTCCTTCACTATGCTTCTTTTCACAAGAATTGTAATAATCAGATTTTCCAAGATCTTGCTGGAAAGACCATGATGTCACCTTCTCCTGTGCAGAAGCTGGGCGTAATTATTCACAGTTGTTTTTTTGTTTTAGGGTTAGACACAAAGCAATGATTTTTACCTTGGAGTTGGACCACTTTTTAATAAGCTGACCTTGCATTTTGTTGCAAGTTCTACATAAAGGCTCCATTCACACCAAAGGCTGCCATTTTCACACCAATAGCGAAAAAGAGAAAATAAAATGTGGTTTTCATGCAACAATGTTTTTTTGCAGAAACACTCTACATTATATTTTATTAAACAAATATTTCTAAATAAATCTTTGGATTTCCTATGTAAATAGCATTCACATCAATGGCTGGATCTAGAGGTATTTTGTGCCTCTGCCAAACCATTTTTGGGAGTTGGGGGGTAGCTAATATCTTAGCTAATAATTTAATGTCAAGGTTGAGTAGTGATATAGGGCGATAATTTGTCCATGCTTGTTCAATAGACTTGAATGGAGAAGCTGCAGAAAAGCATGTAGGTGGTAAAGGTTTCAGATCTTGGGAGTACCGCGATGACATAGTTGATATAATCGAGATAAATTTAAAGTTTATGGCGCTCAAGATTATCACTTTGTGATTGATCAAGGGTGGGAAGGCTAATATTGGAAAACATAGTATCTGCTTTTGATTTGTCAAACCCTTGGCAAGATGAATATACTCTACGTTGTAATATTCTGAGGAAATATTCCCCTCCTAAACAAATAAACTTTTTGAAATTTTTAAACCCCCTAAATAAATCTTTGAGTGAGGTTGTGAGCTGAACAAAAAAGCATTAGGAGATCTGTTTGTTCTAAAGATATGTTAAGTACATTTGATTTGGTAGTGTTGAAGTTAGACGGATAAGATTTCCTTGAATGACAGATTTATGAGCTTCCCATATGGGGAAAAATCGCAGCAAAAAAAAAAGCACTGCATAAACGCTCAAAAGCAAACTTCATATGTTGGTGTGTATCAATTGACCTATAATATTGTTGAGGCGGGTAGCTAATATCTTAGCTAATATTTTTGGGTAGTGATATTGGTGGGTTAGTTCGATAATTTGTCCATGCAGTTGTGTCTGAGTGGGGTTTGAGAGTTGGTGAGAACTGCTTATAGTATAATGCTGAGAATACCGTAGCATTAGAATCTCCACATAGGACCAATGTACCAAATTTTTGTTATAAGTTGGAAAGATGACTGCACTTTTTGTAACATTTTTAAACTACGTGCCATGGGAGTGTAGGTCTAGATCCAGTCGTGCTTTATCAAGCTTTGTATGGTTATCAGCAGTTGGAGAGGATTGAAAGACTGAGTGGCATGTGTTGAAAGCATTTTCCAGTTTTGCTTTTTAGCATGAAAAGTGCGCATAGCTTTTGAGTGTTGAAGTTAGACGGATAAGATTTCCTTGAATGACAGATTTATGAGCTTCCCATATGGTCAGGGAAGGACATCGCCTGTATCAATAGAGGAGATGTAATCAGACAGCGCTTGTTCGGAGGACCACGAGATTATATAAAAAAACTTTTAAACAACTAAAAGTCCGCTTTGTATAAGGACCTAAACAAAAAATAGAATATAAAGATGTCACAATGCATTAATTAGTATAAATACCAATATGGGTAAGATAGTGAAATAGGGAAAAAAAGAAAACAAGGTCAGGTATCTATACTTAGACACTGGATACTAGAGGGTATATTAGAAAAAGAATGGTCAAGTCTCGACTAAAAATTTCCTAATAGAGATCAAAAAGTGGTTTGGGAGTATTGGATTTTTTAAATTTTCAGCCAGCAAGTGATGCTAGTAGTAAGTTTTAGCAGGACGGACTAGGTTAGAAGTTCAGTCCATAGAATCCTCGTTGGAGGGGGATTGATTTTCGAATCGTCCACGTTTGGGAATATGATGTTGAGAGGATGAAGATGCTCCTGCGGAGGGTGTAGTGGCTTTTTTCTGCTGAAGAGGAATTGAGGCTGGGCGTCTGCGGGTATGATCATTTGAAGTGGATCTATCTGCGATGCCCATTTCGACCAGGGCCGACTGCAGGTCTTCCGGGGACCTACAGATGTATTTAGTTTCGAGAAAGGTAAATTTTAGAGAAAAGGGAAATCCCCAGCGATAGGTAATATGGTGTTGTTGCAGGATTTGCAGCTGGGGTTTAAGTGCACGTCTTCTAGCAACCGTGAGAGGAGATATTTCAGCAAAAAGCTGATAAGTGTGGCCCTGAAATTGCAGATATTCTTTGTCCCTAGCAGCCGCTAGTAGTTGCTCTTTGGTTCTGTAGTAGTGCAATTTAGCAATTATATCTCTTGGTGGGCCATTTATTTTGCGGGGGGCTAGAGCTCTGTGAATTCTATCGAATTCTAGTCTTTCCACAGGTAAACCAGGCTGTAATTCTTGAAATAGGGCTGTTATAGTAGCCGGGAGATCAAGGACAGTCTCAGGAATTCCTCTTATTCTCAGGTTCGATCGTCGATCCCTATTTTCCTGATTTTCTAACCGAGACTGTAGTGTAAGATTTTCTTCCTTTAGAATTTCAAGCTCTGAGGTGTTTCGCTGTGTTAAATCATCTAGGTCGTCCACTCTAATTTCTAGCTCAGCTGTTCTCTGCCCCAGCTCTCTAATTTCTTTGGTCAGTTTATCAGTGATTCTGTCAGAAGTCTTCTTTAGGGCTTTATGTAACATGTATTCAAACTTTTTAAACATATCATCATTATTCTCAGTCTGAGTTACCTCAGTATCTGAGTCTGTGCCTGCTGTTTCCTCTGTAAGCTGTGAGGGCGCTGTCTCACAGCGCTGTATGTTTGTTTGTGAGGAGATAGCTGCCGCCATTCTGAGGGTCTGCCTGGTCGGCGCCGTTTTGGAGACTGGCGCTTTAAATTTTAAGTTTATGTCCTCGCAGGACCATTGTATATGTACCTGGGGTCTAGCTGTGGCTTGTGGTGCTGGTTTGTACCGTTCGCGGTACCGCTGGGACCCGTAGTCCTCCGGCTATCCCCTCCCTCGGAGCGGAGCTCTAAGTCAGGACGTCCGCCCGCTCAGGCATCCGCGCATGCGCCCCCACCAATGTGTTTTTCATGCTTTTTGCAGAAACACAGGACATTATTTTTATTATGGGTTCCTATGAAATACGTTCACATTAATGCCTTTTTGTAACTCTGCATTTTTGGGATGGGTCAGGGGCTTTTTTTAAACGCAAAACAGTGCTTTTTTTGCTTTTTTGGTTTAATAGACTTGAATGGAGAAGCTGCAGAAAAGCATGTAGTGTGTTTTTACCGCGATTTACGTTTTGTGTTATTTAATCTGCCCAACAACAAATTCCCCTCCCCCAAAAAAAAAACACAAATTAAAAAAAAAAGCAAACTTCATAGGTGTGAATGGAGCCTGAGAGTTGTGTTGAGTTTTTAGGATTAGAGCTGGCGCTAGTCCACAGATTAATAGTAAGGCATACAGTTCACATGCTAGGCAGAATCTCACGAAGCTCAATAATCTTTGAAAAGTAATTTATTAGGTTCACTTTAAAGGTAATCTGTCATAGTTTGGTACCTCTACAAAAGCTGGGAACCATACGATTCCAGTACATACTCTGTTTTTTAAACAAAATCTTCACTGCCCCACCCTCTGTATGCTGCCATCAAGGTTTCTAAATGTCAAAAGTTAGCACTTCTACCCACAATGCTATGAGAGCGCATAGGTTGCTGAGGCACCTTTATTGCAATGTGGGATACTGGAAAGATACAGTATTCCTTCTTGCAGAAACATTGGTATTTGTGTACTGAATGGTTTTATGATAAGGTACCGAACAGGACAACTGATTTTTATTTATTTTTTTGCTATTTTCTATTTCTTTACTTTTCCCCCAAATTTTTACCAGTTTATAAAAGCCTGTTTGGTGATGCATTTCAACATTTTAACTTAATAATAATTCATTTCATTTTTAGATGTTTTTGTTTATGTTTATTTATAAAGTTATGAACTAAAAATCGGAAAATTCAAACTTGCAAGGTTAGTTCACCTCTATCACCGTGGTGAAATGACCTACTTGAATTACAGGCCTCCACCAAGTCCCCTGAATAAGGTTGTCTGGGACAGTTTACCAGTTCTGTTCCAAGTTTCCATTTTGGTTTAACAGCTTTTTCCAAAAATTCAGCCCATTAGTTACATAGTTAGCTAGGCCGAAAAAGACACAAGTCTATCCAGTTCAACCATAAAAAAAAGAAATAATAAATAAAAAAAAAATATATCGTACAATCCAATAAACCCCATTCTATACCCACAGTTGATCCAGAGCAAGGCAAAAAAACCCCCAAAAGAGCATGCTCCAATCTGCTACAGCAGGGGGAAAAAAAATCACTTCCTGATCCCCCTAGAGGCAATCGGATTTTCCCTGGATCAACTTTACCTATAAATGTTAGTACCCAGTTATATTATGTACATTTAGGAAAGTATCCAGGCCTTTCTTAAAGCAATCTACTGAGTTAGCCAGAACCACCTCTGGAGTTCTCAATTTAATTACAGCAGTTTACGTTTTTTCTCATTTTCTAGGTTGTAGATTTATTGTACTTTGAAAATAAGGGCAATCCTGTCTGCAATTTTTTTGGTAATAGGCCTATTTATGTAGAGTCTCTTATGGTGTATGAAGAGGTGCAGAAAGAAAGTTAGAGTCTCTGTCATATTTTATTTATGTCTGTATCCCTATTGGAAAGAATTTCGCTCACTTCAGTACAGACAATGATGAGAACCCTCTCCGACATAGAAAAGACAAAACTTCTGAAAATGTTTTTATTGCAGTCAGTCCTTTCCTGTCCCAGTGACAACCACTCTTTTTTTATGGTGTCACAACAGGAAGTGAGAATTTCCTATGACGTCAATTTAAGGCTTCATGTACACTCCTTTGACTTTGTCAAAACATTCCTATCCTGAACGCCAGTGGTCGTCAACCCTGTCCTCAGGGCCCACTAACAGGCCAGGTTTGCAAGATAACTGAAATACATCACAGGTGACATCATTTGCTGCTTAGTGATTGCGGTATTCTAGTCTGCATCTCCCCAAGGTAATACATAAAACCTGGCCTGTTAGTGGGCCCTGAGGACAGGGTTGATGACCACTGCTGAACGCGATTCTTCCGTGTTCAGGAGAGGGAGGTTAGGTGAGGTTGAACCTCCCCTATCCGCAGCAGCTCCTAAACGACCCTAAAAGCCTATGTGTACATGGACACATAGGATTTTATGGAGTAGAGTTTAGGAGCTTTGCAAAAAAAATGCCAAAAGCTCCTAAACTCAAGTTTAGGAGCTGCTAGTGTACATGTGGTCTTTGATATAAAAACCTGAAATACATTTCAATTCAAAGTAAGAGAAAAAACTTTGGCTGAGGTTAGGATTTATTTATCAGACCCCCTAACACAATGAGAATAGCACAATCTTTACCACAAAAGGCACTCACTGAACTAAGGAAATCTGACAAGTCTGGATGTGAAAAAAGTTCAAGAACATTTAGGCTCCATGCACACTGAAGCTCAAAAAAGCTTTTTCTGGACGCCAGATTGCTGGCAGAAAAAGCTGGTTGAAAAATGTGCCTTTAACAGCATTTTGTACTAGCGGTTGAGCGTTTTATAGCGTTAGCGTTTATGGGCGTTTTTAATAAAAATAGAGGACACTCCAAAAATCCCACAATGTATTCCAAACTCCCACAATGCATTGAAAAAATAGAACGCTGAACGCTAATTAACGAGCGTTCATGAGCGTTTATCAGCGTTTGGCTTTTTTTTGCGGTGAAAAATGTCACTTTGAACGCAAATTTCTGGCGTTCAGAAAACAGCCCATAAACTCCACTGCTCATTAAAGCTAAAAAAACTTCCATGTGTGCATGGACACATAGGCTAACATAGAGTGGAGTTTATGGGCTTTTAAAAAAAAAGCCCAAACTCCAATAAACTGCAGTTTATGCGCTTCAGTGTGCATGGAGCCATAGGGAATTACATCTGCATAAAGCCCCAGATACTGGCTGCAACTGGATTGAGCATTGCTGCTCTTCTGTTGTTAACAGGATTTTCTGGACTGCCGGTCCAGTGGACAACTTTTCTAAACTCTACTATAATATAATAAAGGGTATCTAAAGCCAAAACTGTTTTATTTGTTGTGGATAAAGTAGGGAATGATTAAAAAACACTGTTTATTGTTGTCTGTGTTTCGGTTTGTCTTGGTGGCCATCATGACTGGGATGGAAAGTGAAGCAAAATCCAAAATTCTGAGCTGTCATCAGAACATAAAAAGATAGGAAATCTACCAATGGGAACACTTGCTCCGGGGCGAACTGTCCAAGAGGGTGTTTCCTTCACTTGATGAGAATTTGAAAATGTGTTGCCATTAGGTATAGTTTAACTCCAGACATTAGATACACAGTAGTTTACATTCAAGCCAAACCCCACATCAAGGAAACAAATTTTCACAATTTTACACACTGACTATGGGAGTAATGTGGTGCAAAAGGTGGTGTGAGCCTTTAAAGCAGCCTTTCTCAACTAGGGTTCCTTTAGAGCAGGGATATGCAATTAGCGGACCTCCAGCTCCCATGAGGCATAGCAATACACTGACAGCCACAAGCATGACACCCAAAAGGCAGAGGCATGATGGTACTTGTAGTTTTGCCACAGCTGGAGGTCTGCTAATTGCATATCCATGCTTTAGAGGTTGCTAGGGATTTCTACCTCTCAGAGAAGTTGCTACTGAAACCTACAGTGGCAGCCAGGGGTAATTTTTTTTTGGGGGGGCAAACAGTACCACCCCCCAGCCCATCCGTCATTCGTCAGGTCTGGTGCACTTACCCCATCTATGCAGCGCTTCACCGGATGCTTCCCTTGCTTGGCGGCGGTGACAGCTTTCCCTTCCTCTGCTCTCCACGGGCATCGGCAGCTTCAGTTTCCTCCCTCCTCCTCTGCAGCCAATCGGGAGTCTTCTCTTTTCGGCCAATCGGAAAACAGGTCTCAACGGTGCCTGCTTCTGATTGGCCGGATTGAGGATCAATGTTATATTCATTCGCTGTTCTAACATCTGGGTGGGCTCATGGCGCAATGCTCTGCGCTCCGAGCCCCACCCTATTTTGAAGCCTATTAGAGCCAATGGCTCTAATCAGGTGCTTCAAAGAAAAAACACCCCCACTGCTGTAATTCAGGTGCCCGGTGTTCTGAAAGGGGCCATGTGCCTGAATAGGGGGTGGCCGCAGTGGCTGTGGATAAATTCATGGTATGCATAAATCTATCCATTATTCATATAGGGGGTGGCGTGGATAGAGGGGGCAGAGACCGGGCGCCCCTAATGGATCACTGGAAACCAATGATCCTTTAAGCTATCTGGGAGAGGGGGAGTTATTGCCACTGACCACAAATGTAAGGAGCATTCTTCTCCTTGACCATCACACTAATGTACAGTGAGCTGTAGATGCAGTAATTTTTAGCAGAGGTTCCCTGAAACCCTAACAATATTTCAAGGGTTCATCTGAGTTAAAAAGGATGAAAGACAAAAAACTTTGTTACATCTTTCAATTTTTCTATTGTTAGCTTTGAGTAGGGAAGGGCTAAAACCCCTGCCAGTCAATTTTTTTTTTTTATTGTTCATGTCCCCTGGGGGAGGAGAATCCCTCCCTTTCCGGTTCTGAAGATGAAACAGGAAGTGAGAGGAAACCCCTACAAAGTCAGAGAAATTTTCCTTTTAGACAGCTGTTCCTAATGGAAGATTTATTCTCACCTGTTTCTGGGATGATTCCATCATTTTGGATTCCTTATCACTTTCTGACTTTGTGACAATGGTCACCAGAAAAAAAAAAGAGAACGTATCTACTCGGCAGGTACACAGAAAGCAATACAAAACTACACAGAGGTTCTAATCCTTCCCTACTATCCAAAAAAAAAAAAAAAAAAAAGTTTTGATCGAATACACATTATAAAGGCTAAGTTCACACGGGCAGAGGGCAGATGTAGAAAACAAATGTTTGTATCATGGATGCGACATCCACTCCCATTTACCTTACTGGCGAATGGTGCAGTTTAGACTAGTGGGCTTCCATTTCAGCTCAGCATGGCATTACAGCTGTCAAACGCTCCCATTAATGTTGCTAGGACTGCACTGCAACTGCATGCCAAACGCAGCTATGAGTGTTGCAAACATTATATCTAAATTTAAAATTCCCCTTGGGATCGTAAAACAGGTGGTAGTATTGCCTCCTGGATGCCTGTAAACCAGCTCTAAACCATGATCTGAAAAACAATCCACCATAGATCACTTTTCAGAGCCTGCAATCCACGTAAAACATTCCTTATTGTGTTAACATTCCTAAACTGTATAATTCACTTTAATGGCTTATGCCGGTCATAAAACCAGTGGTCTGGCAACCTGACAATACTATTTGACACAAGCAGTTTACACCTGCCGTACTGTAGCTCAATAATTAGCCAGGAGATGGTGCTACAGGAAAAGCCAACCTCTGATGTATTCAAATTAATATATTAATGCATCCTTTTATTTGTAAACCTGTGCCCGTACTCTGCCAGCAAAACAACATTAAATATGAAACATTAAGGAAAACATAGCTGTCTCCCAATGCAGAAATCATGGACATGCTCTTAAGAAAAAAGTAATCACTGCTGGAAAGTGACATGCTGGTTCATAAATAGAGCGGCATGCAGAAATGGCCTGGATTTAAAGTACATTTAAAGTTCACTGCACAGACATGCAGCTGAGGGCCACACAGTGGGGCACAACAACGGCAACTTCGCTCTGCAATCCCCAGGCACTCTACATTGAAACAGGCTTCTCTTTAAAAGGGAAACTAAAGTGGTTTCTGGTCAATATATATTTTCAAAGCCTATACAGTAAGTCTATAGGCTGATTTTACAACATTATTTGTATACACTTCTCATTTTGCAAATGGAAATGTAATACATGCATTAAATATGCTTATTTGAGAAGTAAACCTATTATATAAAAGGTAGCTTTATACTACAGTACAGTTTGGTTGGGTTCTCATAATAAAGCGCAGAACTAGCATTGCACTTTTATGGTCCTACTTGGAGAAAAGGGGGTGCGACTAATTTAGGCCTCATGTATACAGCCGTATAAGAATTATGCAGGATCATGCCATTGGCTACACATTGTTGGCGTTTACATGTTGGCCCTGAGCAATGGAAGTATCCATACAAGTATGTGAACATTAGCATAAACATTTCCAAACAGAGTGTAAAAATACAAAATTCTGAATGTCCGGGAACACAGATTTTCCCTAGCTTTGATTTACATAGCTAGATGCTACAGATCAGTGTGCTTGGAACTATAGAATACAATACAGATGTGTTCACACCTGTTAACATTATGAAACTGAATGCAGACTATTGTGCATGACATATTATTCAGATCTGTATCCACAGCCCAGCAGTAAATGTCCTAAAATATGTAAATGTGAAGTATGTACTGTACAAAATAATTTATCTTATGTATAAATTATATGTACACTCACCAGCCACTTTATTGGGTATACCTGTTCAATTGCTTGGTAACACAACTAATCAATGGCCAGGAGGATGGAGGGCACAGCAGCCACCGGTCTAATAAAACGGATGTGCAGGTGAATCAGGCCTGCAGATATGGAGAATAATCATGGCTATCTCATGATCGTTATACTTGTTAAAACGCTGAACTCTACATTTGTTAATAGTAGGAAAGCCACCTTATAGATAATAAAAAAGACACTCCTGGCCAGAATTCAGATTTTAAAAAACAGTGTCTATCCTGTTTAAAATCCAGTAAGGCCCTGACTCTGCTCTGCACAGCTTCAGTTGTCCTGTATTCTCAGCATTGTGCTAATAGCTAGTGAGTCGCTAGAGGCCGATCTGCTGACAGCCTAAACATTTTGGGGAGGGGGGAGAAAAGAGGAATGACACAGGTTGTGCTAAAGGAACACAGATTAGGGTGGGAAAAAATAAAATCAGGGGAGGTGACAGGATAAACTGTGTTGCCAGGGAGACACAAAATAGTTAAATTTACAAGGATAGTGTCTTATCTTCTCTTCCCGATGATTTCTCCGTTCTACCTTGCAGCGCTAGGAGACTAAGCGCTAGAAAGCTTCTGCAGCCTTCCTCTCTAGCTGAGCCAACACATACAATCAAGGCTAGAAAGGCACACATTTCAATTACAGAAAGTGACATTGTTTTTGAGACCAAAGAGGAGGAGAATTTCCAATAAGGAAGTGACATTATCTGGAGTTCAACAAATTGGTGGCCTTCAGCAAGAAGAAACAGGAGTAATGGTGCAATTTACAGCACAAACTAATTTTGGTAGCATAATTAAAGTTAAAAAACATCAAGAGGAACTGCAGTCTGCTCACACAATTTGTAATAATAACATCTTTGCCATTTTTAAGCTTCCCTCCAATCACTTTGCATATTATTTTATATATACCGTATATACTCAAGTATAAGCCGACCCGAATATAAGCCGAGGCACCTAATTTTACCACAAACAACTGGGAAAAAGTATTGACTTGAGTATAAGCCTAGGGTGAGAAATGCGCAACTACTGTAAGTGGAAAAGAGGGTCAACAATGCCCATTTGCAGCTTCACTGTGCCCATTTGCATGCCTCACTGTGCCCATTTGCATGCCTCACTGTGCCCATTTGCAGCCATAGGTCCCCCAAACTTCAAACTTGGTAGTTAAGGGTTCCTAGATGTCCCCTAGCTGCGGCCAAAATTTGGGGTCTGTGGACGCAAAGGGTCCCGAAATGACATTGATGCAGATGGACACAGTTGACCGACTTTGGGGCCCTGTATCTCGGGGTCACTTGGTGCTAGGAACCCCATCTCGGATATGTTGTAGTGCTAGTTCCACTGGGTTTAAATACCAAATCTGGGGTTCCTAGCACCAAGTGGCCCGAGATACGGGGGCTTAAAGTCGGGTCGGAAAATGCAATTTTCTGCTGCAGAAAAGTGCTTGACTCGAGTATAAGCCGAGGGGGGGCATTTTCAGCACAAGAAAATGTGCTGAAAAACTCGGCTTATACTCGCGTATATACGGTACTGCGATTCTGTACTTGCCAAATATGCTACAGAAATTTCCCTCCACTAAGTCTGGCTGCATCCATTTTAACTGTGGGCAGCTGAAGCTGCTGCCTGTTCACTTCCTGGATTTACACAGACACACCTCCAGCTCTGCAGCTCTCATTGGCCTTCTTATGACCCAGCCCCCTCCCTTCCTGACAAACTTTCAAGAGAGAGAGAGAGAGAGAGAGAGAGAGAGAGAGAGAGAGAGAGAGAGAGAGAGAGAGAGAGAGAGAGAGAGAGAGAGAGAGAGAGAGAGAGAAAGACAGAGGCAGAGAGACAGAGAGAGCTGTGCATAATGTCATAAACCTTGGCTTTTTACAAGACAAGAAACAGGAAGTGGGCTGTATAAGGTATTTACTGCCAGAAAAAAAATGTTTTACTATCCAAAGTTAAAACAAGGGCGGAAGACTTAATAGATGGAAAGATGAAAAAATTACTGAAGTGCTGCTTTAATAGTTATCAAACTGTTATGGCTAAAGTTCCACTTAAAGTAAATCAACCCAATGTTTAGAGACTTGAGATTGTCACCTATTACTCTGCTCCTTCCCATATTTGTGAACCCCTATCATCCAAGATAATCAAAATGACAATATGATCCACCCCACTGATTACTGTTAAGAGATACAGTATACTTTACTCCTATGACCACACATTTACACTATTGCATTGCCACTAAAAGTGCCTACACACACACACACACATGCGCAATTTACCCCATCTGGCCCTTTATGGTTGGAAAAGAGAATGTTTAGATATTTATAAGCACCTTCTCAACCCTAACCCTAAGTTGAACCTACTTGAGGAATAATTGATAGGCGAGGATAGATTTGACAATCACTATTATATCCCCATTGTTTCCCCTCCTTCTATAGACACAGACATGCCATTTCACCTAATGTGAAAACTTGCATTTCTGAAGAAAGATGTTTTGTTAAAAAGAAACTAAAGACATAAATGTATTCTTTAACAGTTATAGCTAATATTTAGAAAATGAAAATAAAAATAATGAGTTAGATACTCTATAACCTGGCTTTACAATTCAAGGATCTCTATATTCCAAAGCCGAAACAATTTAATAAGTGACCTACACAGCTTGGGTATGAGTTTTATATATGTCAACAGTACATGAAAATACATTTGTATTATTAGTGAATTACTGCATGATCATCTACACACTATGCTTTGGTCTTGTTCTCTAATCTCAAAAGGAAATCAAATCCCTCCTGTTTAAAAAGGTCACATCAAGGAACAGTGATCGTGAAACTCTGGAGTTTATGCTCATTATACTGGAACAACCAATTTGAAAGCATTCAGGCCCCATAGGTGACATTTTGTGCAGCAAGAACAAATTAGACTGAGTGGATAAATCACATTGTTTTCAATCATGTATATTTAGTTGCTTTCATTTTCCTTTTTTTTTCTGAACTGTCACATCTGGTTATAGCAAAGTCAGACTGCACAACAAAAGTCTGATGCTACTGTGGCGGATGGTCTATGAGGATAGCACAATGTTAAAGCTGTACTTTCATTAGCAAGGAAAGCAAACTTGCAGAGACAAAAACACTTCAGTCTAATTAAAAAACGAAAAAATGATACAGTACAATGAACACTTATCTAACCTTTTCTACAAAAATGTATAAATAAATGTGCTGTCTAGCACTTCACCTCATTACAAATTCTGTACCTGCCAAGTTATTGACTACATCAGTCTTTTATTATTACAGTCCCAAAGTAACAAGTCTTAAAAGAGAAATATGGACTTTTTTTTAATTTTAGAATTGGTCTGATTCTGCATCTGTCTCCCATCAGCGAGTGGTCCAACGCCACCAATTGCTTGGTTTTTAGGTCTCCCTGAGCAGAGAGCTGGTGACCGTCATTCACCACTGTCTGCTCTGCCAGCTCCTCGCTCACTGGAGCCCTGGGCTGTGGAGGGGGTGAGAGGGGCCGGGTCAGACTCTCAGTGGCTCGCTGAGAGGCTGAGCTGGGCACCGGTCAAGGCATGTGGGCGGATATCCACTTCATTGCCATGATCTTGCCCGAGCCTAGACCGGCTCTGTGACATCAGCCGGCAGCGGGCATCAGCCCGAATAAACTTCACTCCTGTGATCTACAGGAGAAGAACAGCCAAATGAGCTTTGGCTGTACTTTTCCTTTAAAGCCTGTCTCTAGCCAAAACTATTTTTTTTTTAGCTTTATAAAGACAGGGGAAGAATTGGATCCTCTGTTTGGACTGTTTGGCCCCATTTCCCCCTATGTAGAATGGTAACAGAAGTTCTGTTTTCTGATCAGTGGAATCAGTCCTCCAGACAAAAAGGGAATGAAAGTCATTCTGCAGCTGCTAAGAAGTAACATCTGCTTTATCATGGTTAAGTGAGAACCTAGGGCTACCATATGAGCACAAAGAGAATATCTTTGTGAAGGAACATAGAGCAAGGGACTGTGTTTCCCCTGGGAAGTCCAGAGACCCCTTGGACCTCCAAAGAGATTTTTATGGAGAAAAATGGTCAAGCAGCAAATTAGTATATCAACTGCTGATGAGCAGCTTTATTGTTTTTAAAAAGTTGTCTGTATGAGCCGCTGATGAAGATAGGTTCTGCATAAGAAAAGTCTTAAATAAAGTTCTCAAGCATTCTGATGTTGGAGTCTCCCATGTCACCAGAGGAACTATGTAGTGGGAAGTGAAGGCAACAGTGGCTATGAGGAATGTATGGTTGCATACCTCCCAACAGTTCAGGATTCTGTGGGACCGTACCGGAAATTGAACAGTCCTGCCGTTCTGTAGATCTGAGCTGTGTTCTGCAGCGAGAACAATGCGGCTGTCATCTCCCTTCTCTCGCTCTCTCTGGAGTTAGTAGCAGCACTGTGTTGCTGGTTTATCTCTCACCAGAGACAAGCTTCAATTTTGCCACTGTGGGCTGTGGACTGTAGCTACTCCCCTCCTAACCGGTGCTCTGCTCCTGAGCTCAAGAGTGCTGTGTTTGTGCAGGCACTGCATCTTTGCTGTGCTGCCTGTCTGCAGAGGCTGGCACTGGACCCACAATAGTGAGAACTCCTCCCCGCTACTGGGAGCAATAGAAGAGGTGACTGCTGCAGTTGTGACCTTGAACAGCCTGCTCTGGTCATAAAATCCTCTATTCTGCTGGTAGGGTCATTTATAAAAACTCCACTCTGTTACAGAAAATAATCTTCCTGCCTAAGGCTACTTTAAAAAAAGTTCCAGCACCCCGAAAATCAGGCTAAACTAGCTCTTCCATGGGGGGGGGGGGAGGGTCAGGGGCAGGCAGGGGGCATGGGGTAAGGGGGGCGGGAGGGCACACAGCAGGGGGGGGGGGGTCTGGGCAGGCAGGGGGGGGGTCAGGTGGGGGGGCAGGGGGTGGAGGGGGGCAGGCAGGGGGGGGTGGGGGGGGGGTCAGGGGGGGGGCCAGGGGGGGGGCAAGGGGCAGACCCACAGTGCAGAGGGGGGGGGCCAGCCTTCCATACAGGGGGGGGGTTCACAGGGGGGGGGGGGGGGGGGCCGGGCCCAGTGGCAGCAGGGGGTCAGGGGGGGGGGTGGGGTGGGGGGCAGAAGTGGAGGGGGGGGGGGTCCAGCAGGTCAGGGAGGGTCAAGGCAGGCAGGGGAGGCCAGGGCAGGTGAGGGCAGGGGGGGTCATGCAGGGGGGGGTGCAGCAGTAGCAGGGGAGGGGGCAGGATCAGAGGGCAAGGGGTTACAGGGGTAGGCATGAGGGGTCCGCAGGGGCAGGGGGGGGGCAAGAGGCATGTGAGGCCAAGGGCCAGGGGCAAAGAGGCAGGCAGGGAGCAGAATGGGGCCACAGGTGAGGGGGGTGGGCAGCCAGCGGGGGGGGGGAAGCAGGTGGGAGGCAGCAGGCGCAGGGGTCCAGGCCTGCACAGGGAGGGGGGGGCAGGCAGGGCATGCAGGAGGAGGGGGGTGGCAGGGGGGCAGGGGGGGAGAGGAGGGGGCAGCAGGCAGGGGAGTGGAGGGGGGGGTGCGGCCAGCAGGCAAGGGGGGGGAGGCCAGGCAGGGGTGGGGGTGGCAGGGGGGCGGCAGGGGGGGAGAATGGGGGGGGGGGGGGAGGTCCCAAGGACAGGAGCAGGGCAGCAGGGAGGCCAGGGAGAGGGACATCATCCCACAAGGGCAGGGGGGGAGGGCAGTGTTCCAGGGGGGGCCAGGGGGGAGGATCAGGGGGGGGGGGGGGCAGGGTGTGGTGACAGGGAAGGCATGGGCCAGGGGGGGTAGGTCAAGGGGGGGAGGGGGGTCAGGTGGGGCAGGGTGGGGCAGGCCAGGGTGTGTCAGGGGGAGTGGTGGGGCACATGAGCAGGGAAGGAGGGGGGGAGGCAGGTTGAGGGGGGTGAGTGGCAGGGAGGGGGGGGGCGACAGGGAGGAGGGGCAGGGGGAGCAGGGGTGGGGGAACCAACAGGCAGGGAGCAAGGGGGGGGGGGCCAGGAGCACAGGGCCAGGAGCAGGCTGCAATGGCAAGGCAGCAAGAAAGCAGCCAGCAAGCAGAGGTCAGGGCAAGGCAGTGGGGGGAGGGGGTGGGGGCAGAGGTGCACCAGCATGTAGGCAGCAGTGGGAGGGGGTGGACCAGTCAGGGGGGGGGGCAGGTCCAAGGCACAGGCAGGGGGGGGGACAGGTTGGGGGGAGGGGGAGGGGGGGAAGGGGGCCACAGGGGGGCAGGGGCAGGGGGGGGGGTGGGGAGGGGGGAGGGCAGTAGTGGAGGAGTGAGGGTGCAGAGGCAAGGGGCCAGTCGGGCAGCAGGGGGGGGTCCAGGCAGCAGCATGGCAGGGGGGGTGGCATGGTGCACGGAGCCAGGGGGGCCAGGCAGGGCCCGTGGAGGTGGGTGGGGTCTGGGGCAGGGGGGAGGCAGTGGTGGGAGGGGTCACAGTTGGAGGCATGCCACCAGCAACATCAGGAAGGTGGGTAAGCAGGTAGAGGAGGTGGGTGTGCGGGGTCCAGGGGGGGGTGGGCAAGGCAGGGGGGGGGGCAGGGGCACCAGCAGGCAGCCATGGGGGGCACAAGGGAGGGGCAGGGGGGGAGGCAGAATAGAGGGGGGCAGGAGGTGGCAGGGCTGCAGGATAGGGCACAGGGGGCAGGAGGGGGGCAGGTCAGGGGCAAGGGGGGGGTGGGTGCACCTTGAACAGCCTGGCAAGGGCAGCAGGCAGGCAGGAGGGGGACCAGCAGGGGGGCTCTGGTCATAAAATCCTCTATGGGAGGGGAGGGCCAGGAAAAGGCAAGGGGGGGGCACAGGGGGCAGGGCACCCCGAAAATCAGGCTAAACTAGCTCTTCCAGGGTCCAGCCCCCCTCATTCTTCAAATTAGTCTCCTCAGATAGCGAGCATGGACAGGTTAGTTATCAACAGAGCACCAATGATTGCCGCAATTAAATAAATGCCCCCCGCACCCAAATCATCAACTACCAGTGCCATTTTTCAAGAATTATACTTTATTACAAATGTGTTTTTGTACTGAATGCTCAACCTCCGTAAACTTTATTTAATTCAGATGCACACCATGCTCTCCAGTTTCCCAGTCCACTACCAATTACCTTACTACATGCACTCCAAAGGTTGTGAATATACAACAATTCTTTTACAGCAGACCTGCATTGGGAAACATATGGGGGCTTCTATTGCGGACCTCCTTCTAAAGTAGTAGATGCCTGATTTGTTGTACTTTGTCACCATCCTCTAAATCCGAGCAATATTCAAGCCAATAGATCAGTGTAACAGCTAGATAACTAGCATTTTCAGCATAACATTCTTTCAGTACATGTTTCCTTTAGGGGGAAATGTAACTGCTTTAAATCAGTTTACCCTGGTAAAGTCTACTGCTTTAAATTACTGTTCTACAAGTGTTATTTTCACTTGAAACACTCCGTCTACCTGGCCTATTGCACCTTGTCAGAAATGACATAAGCCTTGGCAGAGTGTATGGAAAAGGTAGAATAATCTTCCACTCCAGTATTTAATGCTGTATCAAGTTATACAGATTCTTATGAACCTTCTTAGTCTGCTTTATAGAATATGAATAACAGGAAAGATTGAAGGACAGCTTTCCAGATGAAATACCTGATTGCAAAGACAATCCTCTGGGGAGCTGGGCCTGCAGGATATTCAAAACTGAGCTGAAAGTGAGAGACAAAAGAAATTGAAGCATCCGTTATAATGAAATACCTCTAGTCTGGATGAGAGAAGAGGTAGCTGAATTTGCTGTATTACTGCTCATATGCTACATCTATTTATATATTTTAACCTTAAAAGGCCTAATCAAATTTGTTTTAAGTTTTGGGCCAGTCTTCGAGATAAACTATATTTTAAAGTATTTTTTTTCTATCTTCTGAAAAAAAAAAGATTCTAAAAAAGATTAATTTGTGGACAAGCAGCAAAGAGACTTTAGCAGTACATGACTGGCTCTTGAAATGTGATTGATGTACCACAGTAGCACTTCAGAAGAGGGAAGCACACTATATAGGAAAAAACAAAAAAACAAAAGAGAAGGCACTTCTAAGTGCAGTAATAAAACACTTTAATGACGAGGAAGGGTTAAAAACACTTACAAGTTGGGTGTGAAAAAAAGGCATATAAATCAATCCATAACGTCCAGCAAGATGCCTCCTGAGAGTAAAGACAGCCGCAGGTGGAAGTTCCAGCTGACCAGCGGTGGTAAACACTGTCTCTCTGATCCAAGATGAAGGGCTGTGCTGTCCGGACCAGCATGGAATCCAGGCAACTGGAAGTGACGTCAGAGTGGGTAGTGACATGTTTGAGCATGCCCACTTGCTCCTTTTTCAAACCAATCCACCGCTGGTCGGCTGGAACTTCCACCTGCAGCTTTATTTACTCCCATTAGGCATCCTGCTGGATGTTATGGATTGATTTACATGCTTTTTTTATTACTGCACTTCGAAGCGCCTTCTCTTCTGCATTGTAGTTCCCCAAGCAGACCTATTGAATTTTCCTCTGAACAGACTGTCTGTAACTTGTAAAAGCTATTTGGCTTTATATACTGAAAGAAAAAATGCATTATATGCACATATACAGGCCGATTTATTAGAATAACGTTCGGGGACATTTTTAAAAGTATCTCTCTAGGCAAAGCCATTTTTTATAACGGATAGATCAACGAAGGGTAAGACCACTGTCAAATTTCTATTGCTTGTGGTGTCTCCATTGGGGAGTTTCTACATTCTATTTATACAGGTGACCTAAGACCCCTTTCACACCGAGCCGCCTATAGCGTTGGTGGTAAAACGTCGATATTTTTAGCAGCGTTTTGCAGTCGGATTTGGGGCGCATTTCAGCCACTAGCGGGGTGCTTTTATCCCCCGATAGCGGCCGAGAAAGGGTTAAAACCACAATAGCGGCGTTTTGCCGGCGTTATTACAGCGCTGCCCCATTGATTTCAATGGGGAACAGCGGCAGAGGAGCGGTAACCACACCGCTCCTTCACCGCTCCAAAGAAGCTGCTGGAAGGACTTTTCCTGACGTCCTGCCAGCACATTACTCCAGTGTGAAAGCCCTCCGGCTTTCACACTGGAGATAATGGTGCAGCTGTTTTAGGACGGATTGCACGCACTATTTCTAATGCTATAGCGCCTGCAAAACGCCCTTGGTGTGAAAGGGTTCTTAGTGAGTACGCACCTCACATTTTTGTAAATATTTTATTATATAATTTTTTATGTGACAACACTGAAGAAATGACACTTTGCTACAATGTAAAGTAGTGAGTGTACAGCTTGTATAACAGTGTAAATTTGCTGTCCCCTCAAAATAACTCACACAGCCATTAATGTGTGTATACACCGCTCCTCCAGCGCCTAAAAGATGCTGCTTGCAGGACTTTCTCTAATGTTTTTAGCATCCTGCAAGCACACTGCCCCAATGTGAAAGCACTCAGGCTTTCACACTGGGGCTGCAGGGGAGACATTTTTCAGGCGCTTTACAGGCGCTATTTTTAGCCCAAAAGCGCCTGAAAAAACGGCCCAGTGTGAAAGGGGTCTTCTACTCTCTAAAGCTGGTTATACACAGATCAAAATGTGGCCAGTTCAGCAGGAACCAGGTGAATTTTGATCTGTGTAGCCTCCCTGTTTAAACAGAAGTCAATTGTTATTTTAGCTTCTGTCAAACGGAACTGCTGGAAAACCTTGCAGGTTGCAGCCAATCAGTTCTAGCACTACTCACAACAAAACCCCCGGCTGTACATAAAAAAAACTAACAGTGTGCACCCAGCTTTGGTCACTTTTCCAGAACAAGCAAGCTGCACATAAGGTTTAAATTCTTTATCTGCATAATTTTTCTGAGTCAGTGACAAAGTATTGAAGCCATTGTTTCAGCAGAATAGCCAGTTAACAAGCATCTTTAGGAGAGGTCAACAAAGCACGCTACATAGATTTCTTTTTTTAATGCCTAATGCCAATACCGGTACTGATATTTTAGATTGGAGTGGTGGCTGGCAAGTTGGATAAAGTGCTCTCTCTTCTTGTTTCATAGTGATATTCTGATACATAATTCCCAGTTGTACCTAGGGCCAATAGTGGTGTCACATTACTTTCTCCATAATGTAAAATTTAGGAAAATTGCGGAATTGCATTAGAATACTGCAGTTTATTGGTGCTGACAATCAGAAAGATATCTGTGATTGCTTTCTAAATATTGGCAACATGTCCCCACTAAGGAGGCAGATTTGCCAAGCAATATTTGACAGCTGATAAGCTACTAAAAAACAGGTGCATAGCATGCTGACCAGTTCCTAATGTCTGCTAAGACTATTTTAATGCTTTAGGTTTAAAAAAAAAAAAAATACATGGAAAAATGGCACCACTAGAATCTATGAAAGACATACAAAGGCAAGTGGGTCTACCTAAAAAGAAAATATTAGTTTGGGCTGAGGAAGCTTTCAAAATGGGTGTATAAATGTACTGGCTGAAGCTCAAGATTGGTCTAAAAATGTCAGAATGATGTAAAAGCCTAATTAAAAGATATCAATAATATATTAATTATTTGGAAGAATTTGGTTTACTTAGGTGTGCTCTTTACACCATCTCCATCTTCTGATTATCTTTTTTCGATCACTCATGTATCTTTGTGTTCTAAAGTTTTGGCAGGTTATTACTCTTAAACAAAGAAAAGCTTTTTATAACGGTCAGTTATCTAACGATTCCAGGAACAGTACCAGATTTCATTTTCTGAAAACACTGTTGGAAATTAATAAAGGGTGTCACAGAAGGAAATTGTGGTGTATGCCCCTGATTCATGTGTCCATAATGGGCACTCCTTCTCTCCCTGTCCACTGCTCCCATCACACTGACAGGCGAATGACAGAGAGGTTTTGTAGTGTGGTGGGAAGAGCCTGATGGGGAACTGAGAAACTAGTTTCCCATCAGGTCTGCCTTGCTGTTGATTGATAGAACATGGCAGTGGGCAGATCCATAGCCTAGACATTGCTATATTTTGATAATGACATCACCACTATTCCCAGCCCCTTTTGTTAACATTTAGCTTTCAGCTGGGAGTCTCCCAGCACACAGCTGAATGGAGTTCAGTGAAGGAGCCCTGTGCATGAAGTTGTCACATCAATGACAGTACCATGCACCACTCTTGGTGCTGGGGTACCTATGTATGCCAGATTAGTGCTGGCCTTAAACATTGCCAGTTTCTTGATCAGCAAACTGGTGGTAAGGCTTTGTTTAAGGCTCTGTTCCTGCCACAGTGACATGTTCTGAAAGTGGCAGCCGTTAGAACAATCTCAATTGGTTGCTTGGGTCAATAATGTTACTGAAACTGGAACAAATGCAGTTTCAGTAACATTGTGCAGTTAGTTCTAAAGGGACCTACTGCCAGAAAATGATTAAGTCTTTAACCAAATCCCACCCAACATATAGAGAAACGATGGCTAGGCAGTGATTTAATTGTTGTGAGTGGGCATCCTTCACAACATGCGGTTTGTGCACGCCCCCGGAGCGCACAGTGCGGTGATCGCTCGATCACGAGGTAAGCTCTTTACCACGTGATCAGCTGTGTCTAATCAGAGGGAGTCTGTGCTGATAGTGCATTGATTATCAGTGCATTGCCATCAGCAATGCCTGCCAGTGCCCGCCAGTGATGAAAACCAGTGGCATCTATCATTGCCACCCAGTGGCGCCCATCAGTGCTGCTTACCAGTGGCCATTGGTGCTATCAGTGCCCACAACGGCTGCCCATCAGCTGTGCCTCATCATTGCACATCAGTGAAGGAATAAAATTACTTCTTTACAAAATTTCATAACAGAAACTAAGAAAAACTTTATTTTTCAATATTTTTGGTCTGTTTTCATTCTTTTAGCAAGTGCTGATTAAATACCATCAAAATAAAGCTCTATAATTTTGTTTTTGTGACAGCATTGCATGACCAAAGATTTTCATTCAAAGTGCGACAGCGCTGAAAGCGGAAAACTGTCCTGGATAGGAAGGGGGTGAACGTGCCTGGTATTGAAGTGGTTAATATGTCTGATACTATCCTAACCTGTGATTATAACCTGTAACCTAAACTGTGTATCCACAACATCAAATCTATTTTAAAGTTGCATCTGACCTACTTCTGGCAACTCTTGTAATAAAAAATCACACATAATTGATTTTAAACTTTATTACCTCATTTGTTAAAAATATTGCTAGCATGCTGGTTTTTAGCACAGAAACTATCCTGTATGACTCTTCTGCAAAGAAGCATCATATCCGCCTGCTAAACATGTTTTCTTGGAACAGGGAACTGAGCAAGTGCAGCTAAGTGCTCACTCCTGGCATGTGCTTGGATAAGGTACAGTACTGTAAATCCTGTATGCATGCTTGAAAAATACATTATTCCCAAGTAGGCAATCAAGATGTCCCAAGATGCCAAACCCTGAAGCAGACCAGGCAAAAATGTGATGACGGACATTGGAGAGGGATGTTTTGACAGGTAAACCTGCTAAAATGTGCATATATGCTATGCATACTAGCACATTAAGCCAAAAACCCTGGGTGCCTGCAGCAGAGTTAAATGCATTATCAATATAGAAATACAATATAAATTTAAAAAAGAAAGTACATTTTTGGAGTAGGAGAGTGTTAAAACCCCTCTCAGCTTCTATTTTCCATTTCATGTCCCACTGGGGTGATTTTGCTTGATTTCTTGTGCAGTACATACAACAGGAAGCAAGACGAAATCTCTCTAAAGTGAGTGAAACCCTCAATTAGGCTGCTGTCACTGCAACAAGTGCCCCAATTGGAAGCTTTCTCCTGTGTTCCTGTTTCAACAACAACCTAAAATGTTAATTTCAGACCAAGTGACAATGGATAGAAGCAAATAAAAAGGGGTATCTCCCCTGTGGGAACAATGGCAATTAAATCCTGGAACAAGTGGAAAGGCGTTGGATTCAGTTTATCATCAGATCGATCACATTGTGATAAAACACAGTGGCTCTGATAAGGCCATCCTCAACAAAAACAGTGTCCTTCATTCAGGCAACCCAGATTTGGAGATTTACTTGTACAAAGTCTAAGAAGAGTACCAAATTAAAGGTTTGGGAGTCCATAATATTGTATTGATATTGGTTCACAAAAAGACAACGCAGAACAACAGTGTTTCTTGGGCTCAAAGAATGCCCTCTTTTTCAGGGCTTGAATAAGATAGAAAGATAGACTCTGATAGAACTGACACAATCACCAGTAATTGTTTGCTGTATAAAGACAAAGTATAATCATGATCAGTGGATCGTGGAATCAGCAGAACTCATCAAAAATGGCACAGCTGCATAAATGCATCTCCCTGGTACAGACTGACTGCCCAACGTACACACAGCAAAGCACTGTAGGCTTGCATTGCATAATGGGAGTAAATCATTTTTACCTACCGTATTTTCCGCACTATAAAGCGCACCGTATTATAAGGCACAGTATCAATTACGGGGTCTATTTCTGTACTTAACCCATATACAAGGCGCATGCTAAAACATACAGTCTACAAAAAAGGCGTGGCAGAGGCGCGCCGGAGGTGTGGCGGAGGTAAGCCTACATACTGCACTTATTACATAATGTTCTCTGATTGGTTTATCGCTGCCAGCGCACGTAGTGTACGTATTACGTCTCTGCGTCAGCGGGAAATGGTCCGACAGTCAACCAAGCGGATCGCTTACCAAAGTCGCAAGACAACATTTTTACAGATTTTGGAACTCAGTGCATACATAAGGCACATCGGATTATAAGGCGCACGGCCGATTTGGAGGAAATTTTAAGGCTTTTAGGTGCACCTTAGTGCGGAAAATACGGTATATTCAGACTAACCAAGTTGTAACATGCTGAAAAGCAAAAACAAACACTAAAAACTCTATTAGTGGTTATAGTTACCGGCAATATTTAATACAACCTTGCTCGTTTTAGTGTTTTCATATGTTTGAAGGTACTATATAAAAAAAAGTTTCATTTGAAAAACATAATATTTCAACATAGCATTTTAAGTATGGATGTTCATTGTAAGTGCAGTTCATAGCTAGTTGCAGGTACCCATAGCCTTTTGAAATCACAGGTGTGGGGATCCTTAAGCAGAAAAAAATACAAAAGTGCGTTGTCACATTGCATGCTCTGAAATACAAAAGAGATGCCCACTGGCCAGTTAATGAAACTTCCTATTAGAAATTTGAGAAACTTTTTTTTCTGCCTTGGCTGAAGTGCACTGTAATTTTCAAGGTGGAATCCTTTAAAGAGTCACTTCAAAAGTGCAATTTCTCAGTAATTAAAACAACAAAGCATTCTTAAATTTCCATGTTTTGGATCTCTGCAAATGTATTTATTTTTTACACTTTTATATATACTGTATTATGTTCTTAATGAGCATCAATAGACAAGACAATAGACTGAAAAGAGTTAAAAGTAAATCTTCTCAAAGTGCATTAATGTTATAATCTTTTATGTATAGTTTGTAATAACATAGTACATATGCACTTAGGCAACTCTATTAACCCATTACATCCTGCAGTTCATATGTCATTATTAAGACACTGCAGAGGCTAATAATGTCAAGCACTTAAAATGCACATGGTAACCGGAGACGCATGCAGTCTGATAATGTCACGTTGGTGTCACAGCACATACCTCTTCCTTATCACCCTATAAATTGTTCTTCCAAGTTGACATCTTTGCATCCCCAAAGAGGAACTAAAGGATAATTTAGAGGCTACAAGAAAAAAACACTTTAAGCTTCCTGACAACTTTGCTAATGCCTTTTTTTCTATTATTAATTACAATTACTTATATAGTGCCGACAATTTACATGGTGCTTTACATATATATTATCCATTCACATTAGTCCCTGCCCTCAAGGAGCTTACAGTCTAAGGCCCCCTCTAAATTGCATTTATAAATACACATACTAGGGTAAATTTAGAGTGTGGGGGGAAGGGCAGGGTACCTGGAAGAAACACACACAGGTACAGGGAGTCATGCAATCTCCAGGCATGTTGAGCCGTTGTTGGGTTTCAAATCAAAGACTGTAGTGCTGTCAGGTGGAAGTGCTAAGCACTAAGCCACTATACACACAACCTTACTTCTGTTAAAAGGAATGCCTGCTACCTTCCTAGCAGTTAACTACTAGGCAAATTGGGTTGATTTATCAAAGAAAAATAGGGTGTTCATTTTCCCTTGGATTAGTGAATGAAAGGCAGGAAGAGCTAAATAGCGACCCCTGCCTATCGGACCAGGGACTGAAACAAAAAGAAGTCACAAGGGTTGTTATTATTAAAAATGTTAATATAAACTGTATTTATAAACTGTATTTTGAAGAAGGTCAAGTGACTTGAAGATCATATATGAACAAGGAGAATATTAACGGTCATCACTTCAACGGACAGCGCTTCAAGGAGCAACATCCCTCCCCCCCCTCCCTATGTCGTGGTCCTTTCTATGTGGCTGCTGTTATATTTGGTGTTTGATTTCATCTGCCTTAAGGGGTTATTTGGTATAATATGTATATGTACTTTGAGCTTTTATAGCTGAACTATTGAATTTACTAATTTATATATATAGTTTGGGCTTTGATGGCTGAACCATTATTATGGTTTAGTTTAGTAGTGGTTATAAAGAAATGTAATTTGTAATTGGTATGAGTTTATGCCAATAATAAAGAACCACGGCCATTTCTATCCATATCTTAGTCTGTTTATTTATTATTAACATTGCAATTTAAATGAAGTTTTCAGCCTCTGGTCCCATGTGATTTGCAAAGAATATTCAATGAAATGCAAAGAAAATTATGAAAACTGATATTTTGCTTGCACATAGTTGGATGATAAAATTCTACAGAGGTTAACCTCATTCATTAGCTAATGGTAAATTCCCTTGCAAATTGAACAGCCCATTTGTCTTAAGTAAATTAATCTCAAAATGTTTCTATAGTGTTGGACGCTCAGTGATGCCAACCCATTTCCCCTGTTGTGTTGCCGATATGGACAGCTGCATCAGCTACGTTTAAACATGAAATAAGTGTAAAAGCTATCCTTGTGGCTGATGCAGGGAGATGCAGTGCAACAGAATAAGTAATCAAATGAATGATCAGACAAGGAATAACAGTAACTTGCAGTTTACTAAACAGGTGCAAAGTTACAATTAATAATGCAAAACATGGTCAGAATAGCAAGAGCATGCATTCCCTGCATGAAGATACAAAACAGATTACAAAAGCTGCACAAATACTCTTTACAGCAATGTCACTGTGGGTAATGTGGCTGCATAGCTTGATCTCAATATGACTCTAAAGCAACAGAGTGTATGCCTGAGAATCACTACTTCAGTAAAACAGTAAAACAGCAATCGTTACCATAAACAGCATCCCTCTCATTGAAGTCCAGTGCTAGCTTTGGTAACATAAGTAAACAACTGGAGGGATCCAAGGTTCGGGACTAGGAGGGGGGGGGGGCACCTGACTGTCTGCAGTACTTTGGCATCAGTCAAGGAGGTGCTTGCCACAGTAGCTAGGTCTTCCAGAGAAGCTTTGTACTATTAGGGTCTTGCCCAACAGCCCATGTGCCAGTTCTGACAGTGGAAGGCCATTTACCTGGCTGTAGATCTAATGCCCAGCTATCACCTCCTCACGAGGCTTTTCTGAGCTGCTGGGGGGGGGGGGGGCAGAGAAATGTATCTTCCCTTAGCATGTCCAGGAACCAGAAGCACATTCTTAAACATGGAGAACGTGCATAAGAAATCCTTCCTCTTGCTGATGAAATGGCTGCACCACATGTCTACACCTGGGGAAATTGTAGATGAGTGATCCTTTCCGTGAATGAGTGGTATGAACAACAATTCATAAATGAGCAGGAAGGAGGTTTATAAATCATACAGGCATACCCCACATAACAGCAATTTAAGTATACAGGCATAACCCACTTTTAAGTACACAATGGCGTTTATTCACTAAAGCTGGAAAGTGCAAAATCAGGCTCACTTCTGCATAGAAATCAATGAGTTTCCAGGTTTTATTACCAAAGCTTAATTGAACAAACTGGGGTTAGAAGCTCATTGGTTTCTATGCAGAAGTGAGCCTGATTTTGCACTTTCCAGCTTTAGTAAATAAACCCCATTGTGTTCTTAAAAATGGGGTATGCCTGTACTACCTATTTCAGACATACTGTGTTACAAGATCTACTGTATGTGCATGCAGTACAAGGGACTAACAAAGGAACTGGGGTTGAAGGGGAAAATGTCGGCCATCTTGCGACTGCCCTCTGCTGATAGAGCAATCATATGCCAGCACAATTCTCCATTATCTATCAGGCTACTAGGTTGATAAAACCTGGCATACACTGGATAATAATGAGCATAATGAGTACAAGGGAATCAAATAGGAAACTAAAGATAATATTCCCTTTTTGTATCTGCCTTATACCTAAAAAGCATAAGAGAAAGGATGGGAAAGTGTTAATGTCAAACTTTAATACACAAAGAGGATTTGTTGGATACACTAATGCCTTTTATTTTCATCTGTGACTGATACACACAATTCAACTGAGAGAAAAAAGCAATAATGAGCTGGAAAACTAAATGAAGATCTCCTTTGAATGAGTCAGAGCTCAATAAAATCATTTTCAAAAATATGTTGGCTGAAAGGATAAAATATAAATGGCTTGATTTAATGGAAATTGAGAATCGTCACAGGAAATGAAAGAATCCTTGATTATTATGCAAACTTTAATTCCTATCTGATACAAGGGGGCACTTTCTTTCTTTTGATTCCGAATAATTAAACAGAACTGGGGCTTCATAGGTGAAGGGCAATTAGTGTCTCATATTTTCAACACCTGCTATATATGTTCAGTGTTCATACAGCTCTACAGAACTGTCATATACGGATGTTCATGCAATACTATGTACAGATGGGCTTTAGGCCTGATTCACACCTATGCATTTTTAGTGCCTTTTGCATTTTGCAGATTTGCACTAAAGAACGTGTTCCATAGGAAACCGTGTTAAATGGACTGTAGTGCAAATCTGAAAAATGGAAAAAGCACTAAAAATGCATAGATGTGAATCTGGCCTCACAGCAGATATACTCTGGAAAGGTGCCAAATTTGCCTGCAATATGAATAAGAGGATCGTCAATAATAAGAAAACTGCTCAACAGATTTGAATAAAAAGTATTCAATTATCTGCAAATCTAATCTTCCAACTGATTATTTCCAACCATGGATGGTTTTGGCAATTCGCCACCGTCTCAGAAAGTGACACAAAGATTTATGCTTTCAAATATGTCTGTAAATAGAGGTCATGTCTCACTGTGGTGTGGCTAGAGGCCAGGGTAGAAAGGTGTAATGGCCTTATCTACAGGAAATGTAGACTTTAAAAATAGTACCATATTAAAGACAGTCACGGAGACAGCGGTTTTCTTTTTCAACAGTTGACATTAAAAGTCTTGTTAAAGACAAGAAGATCCCTGCTATTGCATTGATTAGTCAGATAAGGCTTTTCTGAGCCCCCTCTGACTTAGTTTACATTTCACTGTCCAACCAATATTCCACTGTCCTTGGAGGCCAATAAGGGTACTCGAAGGGGATGGTGGTTGGCAGAGCTTAGTCAAGAAGTCTAAAAAAGCTGTAAACATTTAAACCCAATGATTAAAGATCCCCATTTCACTGAGCCAGTAACACCTAAAAATCATGTGAGGAGAATATTGAAGGTTGAGTATTACATCTAACAGTAGTAGAAGTCTGCTGCACTAAAATAAAATAGTTTAAAACCAAATCAGTCTCTCGAGCAGCTAGCACAATGTTGATGAACAGCAATAAGACAATACAAGAAATAGGTGCAGTGCTCAAAATAAAATGTCCATAGACCCTTCGGTCCTCAGATGTTAACCTCCCTGGTGGTATTCCCGAGACTGGCTCGGGTGGAATTTCAGAAGCAAAAGCGGTAACCCCGAGCCAGACTCGGGATCGCATCGCAGGATCCAGGAAGAGCTTACTTTCCTTGTCCCCTGGACCCTGCGATGTTTCCCCGCAGTGTGAGCGGCTCGTCCTGCGCTCGATTCATCATGGAGCCGGGCTCCGTTCCCTGCGAGCGTTGCGACGCCAAATTCAAAAAGTGAAACACATACTATACATACAGTACACTGTAATCTTACAGATTACATTACTGTATGAAATTATTTCACATCCCTTTTGTCCCTAGTGGTCTGTCCAGTGCTCTGCATGCAGTTCTACATTATAAAAACTGTTCTTTCTGCCTGGAAACTGGAGCTTGTCCATAGCAACCAAACCTGTCCCGTTACATCAAAAGTGGTTTTAAATCAGCTAGAAAACAGCGATAATAAATTAGAATCACTTGCAGAATTGAGCGATAGTGATTTGTGGAGAAATCCGTCATCAAACACTGAAAGTAATGACAGCGACAATTCTGGAACTGCGCAAATTTTAGTGTTTTTGATTTGATTACATTATTGAATAATTATTATTATTTGTTATAATTATTTATAGTTATTTATTATATTATAATTTATGATTTCATTTTTCAAACTTTATCATAGCCGGGATGTCTACTAGACTCTTGTTTGGACAGATTTAAGTGAGTTATTCCTAAGAATTACAGGCCTACATTATAAAAACGCCAAATTTCCATGCAAAATAATTGTACCGCTTTCAGCATCAAAAATCTGAAATAATCATACCGCCAGGGAGGTTAATATAGGCCGCACAGTTCATGGGATATAATTGAAGAGTGAAAAAGGGAGGATAACCACCACCGGCACCCAGATGCACTGACTCTTACCCTCCTCTTTGGACCCCTATCACAGGGGTCAAATTAGCATCGAATGAGATGAAAACCCTTGCTCTCAGTCAGCCACGTCAAGCAAAGCAGGTATATAACAGGTTGAATACAGGTAACCCAGTCTTGATGCTCCGTCCCAGTAATCACAACATTAGATCCACATATATAATCATTGCATTAAATATAAAGGAATAAGCCTCATGGTGCAGTAATCCTTATTAAAGCTTTGTTGATAAAACATGAGAACATTGCACTCACATTATCCATATTTAAAAACAGAATACAGATTCTCAGCTCCTGGCTAACAGTGCCAACATGATGGCCGCTGTGTCCTGGCATACACTCGTGTGACATCACGCGAGTATCACATCTGTTTGTATATAAAGGATACATGGACTTTTGAAAGATGTAGTTATCCTTTTTTGCCTTGGAAGTTGAGCTCCATAGAAGTCTGTGTGGACCAACTACGCAGACATGGCCAGTTAAAATAAAATTTTGGTGAAAGCTCTGAAGATCATAGTCATCCCATGGGCAGCTCTAGTAACTTAGTGGTTAGCACTTCTACCTTGCTTTTTCATCTTTTTCCAGCTGGTTGAAAGAAAAAACTCAGACATGCTGGTAGATTAATCGACTCCTGTCCAATTTGCCCTAGTATGCGTCTTTGTGTATGTGCATGTGATGATATAGGGTTGTTAGATAGCAAGCTCCCTGACTTTAATGACCTCCCTACTTTAAGTTGTCGTTGGTGGTGGGATGGTAGAAAAAAATGTAAACCGTCACTTTCTCTTAAAGTACATATCCTTTTATGATTTATATCCATAAAGTTCAGTACCCCATCATTTACAATAAACTTGACAACAGTCTCCCTGCAGTGGTGTTGGTGGAAGGGAAGTCATTGGCTTATAAAAGCCACATTTAGGGGATTATATATAAAGCAGTGAATCAAACATTTACCAGATCAATCTTTCTGGTGGATGTTTTTTTGTTGTGTTTTAAATGACGGTGATCAACTCACCAGTAGTGAATGTTTAGGGAAAGTCACATTCACTGCTCTATAAATTATACCCCTAATGTCACTAATCCTCAATAGGATTTCTGCAAAGACTTTGGGTAAAGGAAAACAACCATACCAACTAGAAAAAAAAAAAAAAATCCCAATCTCGTATCCATAAACAGCATCAAATTAAAAAGCTCATTAGAAGACAAAAAAATATGTATTTGTATCCCCAAGATAACTGACTTTTACTACATCATACCATAGATAATTTTGTTGTTGCACAGTTAACATATATTGTATGCATGAGTACATATATCATACAATGTATTATCAGTTTGATTATTTTTCATTTCTAGGAAAAGTATTAGGATAATGATAAAAGAGCAGTTTGCTGCCCCTTTAAAATTGACCACTCTAGCCGCTTCCCGACCAACCGCCGCAGTTATACTGCGGCAGGTTGGCTCCCCTGAGCAAGCCGTTGTAGCTATACTTTGGCTCGTGGGGTCGGGATAGTAGGTGCATGTGCGTGCACAGGCTGCACAGCAGGGGTGCCGGTGTATGTGGCTGATGGTCGTGATGACCGCCGGCCACAAGCGATGGTGAGCAGGAGAGACAGGACAGGGACGAGTGTGTGTAAACACACACTTCCCTGTTCTGTTCTGAAAGGAGTGACAGATCGTGTGCTCCTATTAGCTAGGAACCACGACCCGTCACTTCCTCCAATTAGTCCCTTCCTCCTTCAGTTAGAATAACCTCCCAGGGAACACAGTTAACCCCTCAAGCGCCCCTAGTGTTAACCCTTTCACTGCCAGTGACATTTTTACAGTAAACATATTAATGCCAATGGTCCCAAAAATGTGTCAAAATTGTCCGATGTGTCCGCCATAATGTTGCAGTCACGATACAAATCTCAGATAGTCACCATTACTAGTAAAAAAAAAAAAAAATAATAATAAAAATGCTATAAATCTATCCCCTATATTGTAGACACTATAACTCTTGTGCAAACCAATCAACATAAGCTTATTGCGATTTTTTTACCAAAAAAATTTAGAAGAATACATATCGGCCTAAACTGAGGAAAACCAATTTTTTTTTTTATATATTTTTGGGGGATATTTATTATAGCAAAAAGTAAAAAATAATGTGTTCTTTTCAAAATTTACGCTTTTTTTCTGTTTATAGCGCAAAAAATAAAAAAGGCAGAGGCAATCAAATAAAACCAAAATAAAGCTCTATTTGAGGGAAAGGAAAGGACGTCAATTTTGTTTGTGTACAACATCGCATGACCGCGCAATTGTCAGTTAAAGTGACGCAGTGCCGAATTGCAAAAAGTGCTCTGGTCAGGAAGGGGGTAAATTCTTCCGGGCCTGAAGTGGCTAGTCTCAAGCCTAGATAGCTTTTTTTTTGTAAACTTGGGCCTGATAGTAACCTTTATAATGTCTCTGTGTTCTATATATTTTATACAGAGCAGTTCTAATATAGTCTGCTCATGGCACAAAACTTATATGTTCCATCAATATAATATCAACACAAATTAGTTGTAGCTTGGAAGGGGCTTTTGTATCCTGAGCCTCTACTGCTGTTGCTTAACTGCAAGATCCACAATGGCCTCCAGAGTATACAGAGACACCCAGTGAGACAGCAGTCAAATAGTTATACAGTAGTGCCAAGAAAAAGCTTAAACGAGTAATATTTAAGTTTATTGAAAATTTATATATGACATAAAATCTAAAAAAGGAGAAATATGGATAAATCATCATAAGCCTAACATTGGTGATTGCAATTTCAAACAAAGCTTTGGTCTGATGAAGATTAAAAGAGGGAAAAAAAAAAAAAAAGTATCCTGAATGCAGTAAAGCGTATTATGCCCAATGTAGTAAATGGCCTTTGGGAGAATAACATAATACAGGCTTAGTTCAAGAAAATTGGCTCATATTGGTTTGGGATTTTGAGCCACGGCTTGTTAAGTAAATGCCATTAAAATTATTAGGCATATAGTGTAACAATGCGCTGGAGTGTATAGTGCCCTGTCTCATATCCTGCAATGTTTTTCAGCAGACGAACAGGCTGTGCCCAGTAATTTTGGTAACAGTAACACAGGCTCTTATTAGAAGTCACAGTTTAGATGTGTCAAATTGGAATAGATTGACGTTAGTTGTTCCTTCTCATTAAAAGCAACATGTGGAAACAGTCACGCTGATTAAATAATACTTCTTGAGTAAATGTCCTTGTCAGGAGTTTAATGCCAATGAACCAGGCATCAAGAATTTTATCCTTTCTTAACGTGACTCTGTACTGCATTTAAAGTGGAACTTCACCCAAAAGAGGAAGTTCTGCTCTTCCTCCTCTGCTACCTGTTTTGTTTTTTTCAGGGGGTGGAGCGGGTACAGTCTGATGGGTCCATTGTGGCGGACCCATCAGAAGTTCTTCTCCCTGCCTGTAACCTTATAGGACATGTAATCCCTCTATCCAAGATTCATCATTAGCCATCAACATCTGCCTAAAGAATCCTCAAGGCTGTACCATTAACCTAGTGAGATTGGGCTCCAATAACAAGTTGTAATTGAACTGTGCAAAGATTGCTCAGAGATTGTTCAAATACCTAAAAAAACTACATTAAATTGCAAAATAAAGTGCAAAGTGCCATACTGTAAGTAGAAATACACAGACAGTGATGAACACAAATGGTGAAACAATAAATAAACCAAAAAGCCGTCAATCAATCAAAGTCCCAAGCCCAAATAGCTCTTTTGTGTTGAAATCTTCTAAGCAATACAAATAGTGGCTATTCCTTCACCAACTAAGAGAAATACACCCAAAGTGCTCCAAAGGTGGATTCTGCTTACCAGATGGTAATGACCCCTTCAGTTAAAAAACAGGTCAAATACGCTTTAGCAAGATAATGCTTGCTGCAATGGTGAAGACTATGGATGCAAAAACCCCTCCTCCACAAAGATCATAGATGGGATATGTCAAGAAATATAATAGAAGGAACCAATAGCGTAATCCTGTTTATTTAAAAAGTGATAAAAATACAAATGCCAAACGGCTACTTCCTTTGATGGTGCCTTAACCTGGAACTGGGGCTGTTAGCGTGTCAGGTGATCGGATGGTGCCTCGTGGCTCACCTTCGTAGCTGACATGCGCTCCACCGTCCAGCACGGAACAACCAAAGGGACCGGCAGTAACGTGACCAAGACTCGTCTCGACGTACATTTCGTTATTACGTCATCAGGAAGCCAATGAGGACTATGAACAGGAAGTGATGTCAGCTACAGACAGGTGGTTTCTAGAGAGAAGAAAGTTTGCAGGAAGAAGAGAAGGATATCCTTGAAAATGGCTGCCGAGGAGGTTATATCACATTAAAGAGCGTTTATCATATTCCCTGTCTTGGAGTCTGATGAGTTGGTGGCTATATGCGATCCGGATATGGAGTCCCTGTGATTGATTTACATTATCTGGAGTGTGATCCCATGATCTTCTGTTTCATGATACATGCCTTTTTACTATTACCCTCTGGTAAGCAGATTGGATTCACTTGGGTGTGGCGTGCTGTCTTGTACACACTGAAGTTGGTGAAGGGTTCTTCATATTCCTTATCTCTACAATGACAGAACTGCCTCATGATTAATGACCAATTTGAAGCGCTGCATTCTGGACTATATATATCTCAAAAACTATATTTGAGAGTTGTTTTGCGTCATCTGCTCCATGTCAAAGAAACTCGGGAGTTAAATGTCAAAGAGCATAAGCTGATACATCTTTACACCATGGCGTTTTATCTGCAAGTGAAAGGATGTCAACACAGATCTACTGTGCCATAACCCTCAATAGAGATTTACTTTTCTAACTAGATTGTGGGATTCTGGGGGAATCCCAGGGTCCAGTTCCCATACAATCTCTCTTAATTACTTTATTCATTCCCAGGAAATATTTCAACTTCAAGGAAAACATTCTGCAGAAAATGCAAGGAAAAGGAAAGGAGGCACCCGAATGATCAATATACACTATTCCTGAACAACAAAACAGGTAGAATAGAAACCCGACTAGGATATTTGCAAATTTCTATGATGTTCCTCTATGTCCTTTATGTGAATGTGCATTATTATTTCTGTTATGGTTTACTGTAAACAAGAATGTTTAAACTATAAATGTATGCAGTCCCTAGATAGCTATTTCTACTGCTCCCCTGGGGTCCTGAACATCCTGACCTTTAAAATGTGGGCATACATTTGAGGCTAGGTTCACACTAGTGCAAATCGGATGCAGGTTTCCCTGCATCCAATTTGCATGTCAGGAGACTGTGACTGGCTCTCAATGGAGCCGGTTCACACAGCTCCAAGACGGCTGGGGAGCAGTTTGCAGAAGAGTCCTGTGCGTCGTCTGATCAGAATTCAGCCAAAAATTATTATTCGTCCCTGAAATGGAGAACAGGGACACACAGGACCCCTGCTGTGAGCCGTTCTGCACAGCAGTGTGAACCCAGCCTAAATGATCTAATCTCTGAAATCTGGACCCCCCTGATATTGTACATGGTTGCAAAGAAATTTCACTGGACTCCCTATACACAGCTGAAAAATATGGTCTGGCAAGAAGATGGATCTTAAAGAGGGAGAAGGAATCTTCAAGCTATGATCCTGAAGAACTGCAATAAACCACAGAGAAACTAGGCTGAGTGCACATGGGTCATTTTTTTGTGCCATTGGACTAATACAATTGCCCACAGCTACATGGGATTAATCATTAGCAATAACTACAAATGCAATTGCATGTAGTAGCAATCAACTGCACAAATTGCACCGATTTGTGGTGAGGAGATTATGGGCAATCATCACTTGAGCAAAAAATGCCTGTGTACATACAGCCTTATCCAAAACCACCCATAATTGAGTAAATGTTTTACATGCTGTGGAGATGCGACCCCATGTCACAGGTGCATATGAGCAGTGTATGCCTGATTTGGGCAGGAATACTAATTACACACCTGTGGGCTGGGTTCATAAAACATCCCGGGAAGGGATGAGCACATCCCGTCAGTGCTCATCCTTGGAGACAGCTACGCCCGGCAGACAGGAGTTCTGGCCTAGGAGTCAGGAGGGAGCCAGTGCAGCACGAAGCTGCAAGCACAGAGGTGCTGAGCGTCAAGTCTGGGGAAGACAGACAAAGGCCTAATGTGTAAGGCCTGAGCAGGAGTGCTGCGTTTTTAGCCAGGAAGGCTGAATGCTGGTTGTTCTGAAGCAGGACTGTAATGTGAAAACCCCTGCGAGTGAATCTGCTGTTTATTTTTGAACTGTTTCTTTTGAATAAAATATGCGCTGCCATGCCCTTGAAAATGCAGTCGGGACTGACACGGTCTCTTCAATTCGCATGCACCACTAGAGCTTAATCACCACGACATCTTACAATGCATTTTAAGAAAATGAGTGTATCTAAGTTTAATATATTGGAAGGTTAACTGATATTCCAACTGAACAAGAAAGTAACAGATCTGCAAATAAAATTCAAATTTGAAACATATGTTGAAGAACATAGGCTATATTAATTTGTGACATCTTCTAATTATTGGTTTGCAGTTTACAAGTAAAAATATGATACACAGAATAGTAAATCGATGCCAGTGAGATATGTGAGGGACATAGAAAAGCAACACTCCCAGAAGTGTCAGTCTTCCTACAGAATTCAGCAGATTACTACTGAGCGGACCAGAGTGGGTAGGCAGTGGGAAGGGTAAACACGAAGAGTTTCTTTACATGTACACTTTTTGGGACTTTTATGACAGGGTTGCTTTAAATTGCAAAAAATCCTCCCAAAATTACAACTTACCATTTTGGAAAAGAAGTGGTAGGTTTAACCAATCAATTCATCTTATTATTTATATACTCTTCAATGGTGAAGTTTATTTCTGCTCGAAGGTCTTAACGTGTCATTTTTTAGCTGCTGGACATACACCTATTGTTTACTCTACATTATGGGAAATCTATCAGGGGAATGTACCAGCCCAGTGATATATGGAGTAACCATGCAATTCAAAAACTGAAATATTAGGTAATACATGGTAATAATCCGTGAACCCCCCCCCCCCCAATCCCTTCTAAATACTTACTGTATCTGACCCTGATCTTGATCCAGTGGCTCAGGGATCAGGGCTGCTCTGTGCAAAACAGAAGTATATCATGTCTGTCTTTGTTTTTTGTTTTTGTTTTTATTTCCTTTAGTATTGTCATTTTGCTTTAGTATTGTATTAGCCTGGGTTCACACTTGTGCGATGTCAGACATCGCATGTGATTCCCACCCGCACTGCAGTGCTGATCACATGCGATGTCTGTGCAGTGTGAGATTCAGCCATACAGTTGTATGGCTGAACTCGCATTGGATTCACAAAAAAAAGGTACAAGGACTTTTCCCTGCACTGGAATCGGATCGCATGCAATCCGATTCCTGTCCAAATCCACAGTCTGCACTGCAAACTGTGAACCGATCTGGGGGTGTCATTAACATTGTATTGACATCCGCAGCGGTTTGCAGAGGGCAGTGTGAACTGCCTGCGGTGAGAAATGCGATGCGGGAACCGGTGCTGGAATCGCGCTGGTTCCTGCATCGCTACAGTGAGAGCCTAGGCTTAAAGTTCCCAGGGATATATAATTTCTTCAAGTTCAGATCCTACAAAACTAAAAGTAGCCACCACAAACTGAAAATGATGTTTAATTTATTTTTAATATGCAAAGAAGAATTCACACCATATCTCCATACTATTTTGTTGAGAAATCACTTTGAAAAACACCCCCTAACATTTCAAGCCACAGCCATCTTAAATAAGGATGGATGATTAATGTAGCATTTACTTCCCGGACTCCATCTGCCCTTAGCACATGCATGCATGTAGATGGTGGGCTTAGCTGCCCTGTCTCCTGATGAAAGAAAAAAAATGCCCATTTAGAGTCCTGGGATGAATTACATCATTTTGGCCTATGCTAGAAACCAGAAAACAGCTGAAGAAATATAACAAAAAAAATTTTACAACGAAAAAGTATAAAATACCTTCCTATTTACTATCTATTTACTAATGCTAGCAGCATAAGGATTAAAAATAGTTAATGTTGATTGAGAAAGTGAAGTTCCACTTTAATACTCCCTGAAATGTTTTGCAAACCTGCAGCTTAATAGACGTTACAGAAAACCTGTTATTAGCAACACAACACAATATAAACAACATTATTCTTACTAAGCGCACAAGAGGAAAGTAAATAAAAATAGGGATAGGCGCTAGATATGGTGAGAACATGAAATTATAGTTATTATAGAGTAACTGGAATATAGGTATACATAAAATGTGTGTGTGAGTAAGCACACATAATATTAAAACATTTGTTAAAAAAAATGTCCATGAATGATCCGAGATCTTTTATGATTAGCACCTGGAGGCAGCTCCCTAATGCAGGCCATACATGGTCGAATTTCGAACAAATTTTCTTTTCAAAATCAGAAAGTTCGTTTTTTTTGTGATCCGATTGTGCCACCATTGATTTTCGAAATTTGGCTGACCAAGCCTTCAATTTTACCTTATGTTGCTACAGAAAAGAATTTTCTTTCCCGGGAATCTTCTTTTCTCTCTGTAAATTTTTTCTTATTAAATTTCTCGCATGATTCGCCCATCATTGATTAGAAAATCGCTTGTTTTTCAAAAAATTTCCAACATGTCTGATTCCTCAAATTTGATTTCTGCACGAAAATCGGCTGTTGCTGCAGCCCACTAATGGTGCGAAATTCGTACGAAAATTCTTAGATACGATTTTCGAAAGAAAATTCTTTCGAAATTCGAACCGTGTATGGCCAGCATTAGAGTGAAGCGATGACTGTGTAGAAATGGGAACAGAGGGGCGCCAGACTGAGTGCAGTATAAATCATGTATTTAATAAAAACAAGTAGTAACTCACAGGTTAAATTAGATGAGTTCAGTATGTGGTGAAAATCGCCAGTCCTATTTGGCATCCTGTATGTAAATGTATAAAAACATTTTATCCAAGGTATATTTATATTTATATATTTAAATCAATGAATTATTTGATAAATTTCTTCAAATGTCAAAAAAATTTGACATGTTGATCAGATCTACTACTTTAGAGGGGTTGGGTGCTAGATTTTTAGTCCAGTGCCTGGCTATTACTATTTCTGCTGCTACCAAGATGTGTAAGACAACAGTTCTTATCTATAAGTTATGGTGAACGTTACCTATACCAAGGTCTAGTATAGCGAGAGCATTGTAGGGTTCAGTCAGCATGCCTGTGGTCTCTGAAAGAATAGAGAACATTAGCCTCCAAAAGCTAGTGAGGTTTTTACATGAACAAAAAAATGTACATGAGATTGCCCACCTGGCCAAAGTCCCTCCAGCACAGAGGGGATTGGGAGCTGGCCAATTTTGATAATCGGTATGGTGTTAGATATCAGTGGGTGAGCAACTTTTGGGATTGTTCCTAGTGGGCTACACAGTGCGACATAGAAAGTGTGCATCGAATAGCCATCACAAGTCAATAGTCAACCTATATGGATGTGTGCATCCTTATATACATATACTCCTGTATATCTAAAAATCACTGTGCTCACTTGCGCCGAGCACAAGGAAGCTATGTGCGTGCCTAGGTCAGCTGTTAAGAATCTATTGTATTAGGCTATATAGAAGACATTAATCCAGATTATATCTGTTTTAGTATATCGGATAGATGCATAAGTTACTACGTTGAGTGGTAATATTGTTACATCAGACCAGTGTATTGTAGAACCCAATAAATAAAAAAGTATAAATATATAAAAGAAATGTACCAAAGATAGCTAAAGTGGTATATAGTGATATAGATGAAAGAATTTTTGTGTATGTGCTTTACATAAGCTCATCCATGTGGGCTAACGAAAGTCTCACTGGCTATGTAAAATGCACAAATTAATAAATAAAAAGACTCCTCAGGGTATACTGAAAGCCTGGTAGCGACACTGGTCACCATACGCCTTAGCAGTCTCAGCCCCTCACTGGGGTGTGTTTCGTGATTTCAAAAAAGACACATTAATTATACTCATACATAGATGTAAATATCTCTATATACGTGCTTATATAAACGTGTGTAGTGTCACTGCAAAAACCATAAATGTGAAAATGTGCCAATGTTGATAAATAGTGGTGTGATCATATGGTTTGGCAGAAATACGGTATTGGGGTTTACAGATTGGTGCATAAAAGATAATGCTACTGTATGTCAAACCCACTTACGAATAGCATATAGGACAGACCCAGTTGCAAATAGCATATAAGGCAAAAAGTCTTATGTACAGTACAGTTGATAAGATAGGAAAGTCCAAAGTAATATTAAAATGTAAGAACTCCAGGATGATTATTCCACATAAACCGGGTGCCTTCTCTGTGCTCGCAGATCATTCAAGTGACTTTTGGGTGCTCCCCCCCAGTGATATCCCACTCACTGTGTTATGTTCCTATATGTATAGTAGAGCGGCCCTTCAGATTACCCATTAATGAATATATTCATCCATAAGGGACGTTTTTTGAAGGAGTGGTAACCTTGCCCTTTTTACACCCACTTGTAACACACACTATCCTGATTGGCTGTCCCAGATATTAGAGGGATGGGTTCACCCGGGACGCCCGCCTATATATGCAGAGCAGTGTGATTGCGTGACACCGCCGCTGAAGACGTCTATGACGAAACGCGTACGACGGAGCCACGCAATCACGTTTATACGTCACTTCCGGGATACGGGCTGTTGGAGGGCAGCTGGAACGCAAACAGCTCGCTCACAGCGCCGGCTTGCATCCCCTTTTTGGAAAGTGTACGCTTATCCCCCAACCAGCTGAGTTGCCTCACAAGCACTCAACGGGGGTGTTTTTTTGTCTATTGTTGGCAACATTCTCTTGTTGTCTGTTTTTTGTTTTTATATTATTCATTTTTATATCGATTTCTTCGTAGTGAAGTGTTGTGTGTACCTTCCTACTGTTTACAGAACTCATCTTTAATAAAGGCAGTTCTGTTTTTAAATTAATACACTATCGGAGCCCTCCTTTTTTTGTCTGTCTCCCCATATATGAGGACCTAACACCACAAACATACCAGCATATCTGAAGCCTTTATGCACCACGTCTGTGAACCTGTCAGAGGAGCTAGAGCACCTGGAGCTGTGACCCGGACGGGGTAAAAGCGCAAACTAAGTGCAAACTACGTGCCTGTAGCCCCTGCAGGGGTGCAGGGAGCTGGTGAGTGGGATATCACTGGGGGGGAGCACCCAAAAGTCACTTGAATGATCTGCGAGCACAGAGAAGGCACCCGGTTTATGTGGAATAATCATCCTGGAGTTCTTACATTTTTTTTTTTTTTTAACTTTAATCTTTATTAAACATATTTCTTTTAATCTTACAAACATTTATATTATCAAAGCATATACCAAGTTTATACAATAATTTATCCTGCCTGTTATTACCCCGATAATTTAACATTGTTATGTTCCTTTTCTACCCCTCGTCTATTCTCTCCCTATCCCCCCCCCTCCCCCCCCCACCTTACCCCACCCTATTTTACTTTATATTAACTCTTTGACAACCATAATCTCCACATATTCTCGAATTCTGCACAATTGCCTCTTTTCATGTAGGCTACTCTTTCTTTCATGAGTGTTTCATTTACGCCTTCTACCCAGTTCTCAACTGTCGGTGGGTACTTTGATTGCCACCTCAGTGTAATCATCTTCCTTGCTTGGAACAGACTCCTCAGAATAGCAACCGTGGTGCTCTTCCTTTCCCCTTGCTCCTGTCTATACCCCAGAATACACACCATCGCCTCGTTTGCCAGTCCCGTAGAGAACTTTTCCCTCAGGGTCTGGGTCACTCCCTCCCAATAACGAAAAAGTTTCGGGCATCTCCATACCATATGTAGGAGGTCCCCTGTTCCCTGACATCTAGGGCATTTGTCGTCTGTTCTTTTGCCAAATTTATGCAGGCGTTTTGGGGTGTAGTAGGCTCTGTTTAATAGCATTAAGTGGGATATCCTTTGCGAGGCTGAAACTGACACCATTGGGCTCATCTCAAGGACCCTTCTCCACTGCTCCCGTGATAATTCCCCTATGTCCCGTTCCCATTTGCTTCTTACTAGATCAAGTTTCCCGTTACTTTTAGTTGTTGTATTAAGCTGCCCATATATTACCGAGATTAAGCCCTTCATGGGGCCCGGCCGGGATAGTCGTTGTAACAGGGGAGTATCCACCCAGTTTGGTGTTTGGCCACCAAACTGAGATCTCAGGGCGTGCGCTATTTGGAGGTACGTATAATGCGTATTCTGGGGTATTTTAAATTCTCTTTTAAGGGCTGCAAATGTTTTAAGCTTATTTCCCATGTAAAGTTGGTTCAATCTTTTTATTCCGTGCCCAACCCATTCTTTACTTCTGCCAATCGGTAATATTTCTTGTAACTTATTATTATTCCATATGGGCGAGAACTCGTTCCACCCATTATAGTTCAGGGCTTTTTTAGATGCATTCCATATCTTCGCAAGCATCCGAATTGTCGGGTACCTACAAGGAAAGGAATCTGCCTCTAATGCCTCTACTAGTGAGTCGTGCGGGTTGTCTGTCATCAGGATTTTCCCGTTCGGGGTACCGCCGTTCTCCTCCCCACACCCCGCCAATTGCTGTAATTGTGCCGCCCAAAAATAATTCTCTGGGTTGGGAAGTGCCACTCCCCCCTCCCCTGTGGGTAATTGTAATGTGCGTAGGCTTATCCTGGATTGTCCCCCCTTCCATATCAGTTCTCTGAAGAGGCTTTCCGTCTTATTGAACCATTTTTTGGGAATCCACACAGGCGCATTGTGTAGTACATACAGCAGTTGAGGCAGCCAGATCATTTTGATCAGGCTGCATCTACCTGCTGCTGATAGGGGTAGTCGCCTCCAGATGTCATTTTTTTCCCTGAGTTTTTTTAAAAGAGGGAGAAGATTTTTTTTGATGTATTGATTAGGATCTGTAGTAATGACTATTCCTAAGTACTTCAATGCATCTACCACTGCCAACTGGGGGTTCCCTGGCAAACTTATTTCCCCCTGGGAATCTAATGGCATTAGTTCTGATTTAGACCAGTTAATCTCCAACCCTGAGAAACTGCCAAATGTCTCCACTACTCTCATCGCCCTGCCCAAGGATTGACTCATGTCGCCCAGGAACAAAAGAATATCATCCGCGTATAACGCGATTTTTTCCTCTCCTGAGCTCCTCTGAAAACCCTTTACGTCGGTGCACTTTCTTATGGTGATAGCCAGGGGCTCCATGGCCAAGGCGAAGAGCAGTGGGGACAGTGGGCATCCTTGCCTTGTGCCCCTTTCCAGTGATATCCTGTCTGATAATTTGTTGTTAATTTTTAATCTTGCAGTAGGTTTATCGTAGAGCAATTTGATCCAGCCAATAAATAAAGGGCCAAATCCAAATTTCTCCAATACTTTCCAAATATACTGCCATTCTATGGTGTCAAAAGCTTTTGTCATGTCCAGAGACAGTATCGCTCTATCCCCCCTATTTTTTACTGGGGATTGTAAATTTAGAAAGGTCCTTCTGATGTTTGTGCTAGTGGATCTGTTTGGTATAAACCCTGCCTGGTCTGGGTGGACCAATCCCTGGATAAGCCCTTTCAACCTAGTTGCCAGTATTTTTGCTAAGATTTTTGCGTCTGCGCACAGTAATGATATCGGTCTATATGCCCCCACATCTTTTGGGTCCTTCCCCTCCTTGTGTAGTACGGTTATGGTAGCTTCTAGCATTGAGGCGGGCAAGTGTCCCATTTCCCTTGCCCCCTCCAATGCTTTCAGCAATTCCGGTAGGAGTATCTCGCCAAAGTGCTTATATGTCTCTATGGGTAGCCCGTCGGGACCCGGAGACTTATGGTTAGCCATCTCTGCCACTGCTTGCTGTAACTCCGCAAGAGTTATTGGGGCTTCCAATGAATCTCTATCTTCTTGTGAAACAGTTGGGATTTCCAAGCTGCCCAGGAAATCTTCCATTGTTTCCTCTCTGCCTTTCTTTTGGGCTGTGTATAGTTTTTGATAATATTCTTTAAAAGTCTGTAAAATCTGGAAAGGGTCTGAGGTCTCCTCCTGTCCTGCGGTCCTAATTACCGTAATTGTGGATGATGGCGCATTGGTCTTCACCAACTGCGCCAGCATCCTACCCATAGATTCTCCTTCCATAAAGGAGACTTGGCGCTGCAATAGCAGTTTTTTCTCTTCTCTCTGTATATTTATCAACCTATATTCCTGCTGTTTGGTTAACCATACTATTTTCTTGTCTGGGGATGGGTCCGTTATATAATTATTTTCTGCTAGCGTCACTTCTGCCCTTATGTTTTCCTCTTGTGCCCTTTCTGCTTTATTATGTTTGGCGATTTGCTGTATAAGAACCCCCCTTAAAAAGGCCTTTAATGTGTCCCATATTGTCCGGGTGCTTGCAGTACCAGTATTTCTCTCTACGAATTCCTTCAAGTTTGCGAGGATATCTCTTGGGTCTTTGAATAGTTCGAACCAATATGCATTTATTTTCCATTCCTCCCGTTTTCTTTGGTCCCCCAAATTTAATGCTATCGTTAGTGGTGAGTGGTCTGATATCCCTCTCGGCCAATACCTGATCTCCTCCGTAAGCTGTAACATTTTGTCGTTCCCCAGTGCCATGTCTATTCTAGATAAAGTGGAGTGGGTGGCAGAGTAACAGGAGTATTGTTGAACCCCAGGGTGCCTCACCCTCCACAGGTCCAGCAAGCCTACCTCTGTCAATAACCGACTTAGCCTATTACGGTCCATGGTTCCTAGCCCCCCCTTTACTGGAAGTCTGTCAATCCTGTCGTCTAATACCTCGTTAAAGTCTCCTATTATCATTGTTGGAATATCCTGTTTATCCATCAAAAAGTCATTTAATTTTAACATGACGTCCAGTTTAAAGGGCGGGGGGATGTATATATTGTCCACCACTAGCATTTTATTATTGATGGTACAAAGAAGAAAGATATAACGGCCCTGTTCATCTATACAGACCTGCCTGCAGGAGAAATTCACCCCTGTTTTTACCAGCACACTCACCCCCCTGCCATAAGAGCTGTAGACTGAGTGGTACTGTGCCTGGAATTTCTTTTTTGCCCGGATTTGAGGCATTGTGTCCTTAGTGAGGTGCGTCTCCTGCAGGCAGATCAATTCTACTCCGTATTTCTCCATCATAGAAAATACCACCGCCCTCTTTCCCGCTGTACCTAAGCCTCTTACGTTCCAAGATCCCACTCGTAGTGTCTTAACCTGCATCAAGGACCCTCTCCATCCTGTCTTACTTCAAGTGACCCCATTCCTTTCTTTTTTTTTTTTTTTTTTTTCCCTTTTTACCTTTTGCATTATGGCTTTTTATCTTTTTTTTACCCACCCAGTTATCTATTTTTAAGTTCACACGTGTTTCACTCCTCCTTTTGCATGCAAAAACAAAACCTTGAAAAATATTGTCACTTAGTCCTACACTGTGTTATTACTAGCTTTAAATCTATGTTTTTGGTGCATCTCTCTTTTTTTTTTGTTAATAAAAAATCATTTAAGTGTAGTAATGTACCCTTTCCCTCCCTCTTCTTTTCTACATCCTCCCCCCCCCTCCCCCCTCCCTCCACCTTCCTTGGTGTCCCCCATAGGGGCTATTAGTGACCTTTACCCACTCCTTTTGTTCGATCTTCCATTCTTTCTCATCCAACATTTACCCCCCCACCCATACGCTGTGTGCTCACCCCCCTCCCTCCACTCCCTTCTCCCTTTTCGTAAATCATATTGGTGCTATCTTTATACATATACATATAAGTATTCAAATACCTTTCCCCTTGCTCCCCCCTATTTCATCCACCACCCCCCCCCTCTCCCAATCAGGTTGTTTGGAATGAGTCCTTGTTTTCTTCCAGCCATTTATCCACCCCAGCCGGGGTTTCAAAGAACAGGTTAGTTCCTAGGGCAGTCACACGGAGTTTTGCGGGATAAAAAAGGGCATAGGGGATCTTAAGTTTTTGTAGGTTTCTTTTAGAATGAATAAACTCCGCCCGTTTCTTCTGTAAATCCATTGAGAAATCTGAATAGAATGAAATTTTTGTACCATTATACTGGATGGTTCCAGCCTCTCTGGCTTTTCGTAACAGGGTAATCTTGTCCCTAAAGTTCAGGAATTTAATCAGTAAAGTTCTAGGGTGACCCCCTGTAACGGTAGGTCTGGAGGGTACTCTGTGTGCTCTCGCTATACAGAACATTGGTGAAAAAGTCTCTCTCCCAAAAGTCTCGATCAGCCAATTCTCTAGAAATTCAATAGGGTTTCCACCCTCGCTTTTTTCCGGGATTCCCACCACCCGCACATTGTCCCGCCGGCTCCTGTTTTCTAATTCCTCCATTTTAGACTCCTGCTGATGCATCTGTTTTTTCATGTCTTTGAGTTCTCTTATTAGGGGCAATAGCTCATCTTCAATCTGGGAGACCCTCCCTTCCAACTCGGTAGTTCTTTCTGCTGTCTTTTGCACATCGAGCTTGACCATATTTAAATCTTGTTTGACCCCTTTCATTTGCTCACATAAGTCCTTGAGTGATTCATTACATGCCCGTACAGCCATTAATACATCAGTCAGAGTCGGTTCTTTCGGTGGTGGTATAATGGTCCCCGTTGCGCCTTCCACTGGCTCAGCGGGGCTCTGTGTACCCTGAGTGCTGTGGTCGGGGGGGGGGGTTCTTACATTTTAATATTACTTTGGACTTTCCTATCTTATCAACTGTACTGTACATAAGACTTTTTGCCTTATATGCTATTTGCAACTGGGTCTGTCCTATATGCTATTCGTAAGTGGGTTTGACATACAGTAGCATTATCTTTTATGCACCAATCTGTAAACCCCAATACCGTATATCTGCCAAACCATATGATCACACCACTATTTATCAACATTGGCACATTTTCACATTTATGGTTTTTGCAGTGACACTACACACGTTTATATAAGCACGTATATAGAGATATTTACATCTATGTATGAGTATAATTAATGTGTCTTTTTTGAAATCACGAAACACACCCCAGTGAGGGGCTGAGACTGCTAAGGCGTATGGTGACCAGTGTCGCTACCAGGCTTTCAGTATACCCTGAGGAGTCTTTTTATTTATTAATCTGTGCATTTTACATAGCCAGTGAGACTTTCGTTAGCCCACATGGATGACCTTATGTAAAGCACATACACAAAAATTCTTTCATCTATATCACTATATACCACTTTAGCTATCTTTGGTACATTTCTTTTATATATTTATACTTTTTTATTTATTGGGTTCTACAATACACTGGTCTGATGTAACAATATTACCACTCAACGTAGTAACTTATGCATCTATCCGATATACTAAAACAGATATAATCTGGATTAATGTCTTCTATATAGCCTAATACAATAGATTCTTAACAGCTGACCTAGGCACGCACATAGCTTCCTTGTGCTCGGCGCAAGTGAGCACAGTGATTTTTAGATATACAGGAGTATATGTATATAAGGATGCACACATCCATATAGGTTGACTATTGACTTGTGATATAGGTAGCGTCTGTGCCCAGTACCACTATACATCTCTCTAAAGTATAGGGGCCCCTCAGTGAGGTACACCCCTCTCCTTTATTCCCTGGGTGGCAGCAACCTTTTGATAATCCACCTAAGCGCGGCACTTAACATACAACTTTTATCGAATAGCCATCGTCTATTGGCTCTCAGGTAAGGACATGTGGAGGTCCTCCTCCCGCTTTGATATAAAAAGGAATTTCGCGCAATACATAGCTAAAATGGTGAAAAAAGTGCAATAAATGGATGCACCAGTGATCAATATTGTTACTGGTGAGAGGTAATGTGTTCTTCGATGCTGGCAAGTATTGTAATAGTCAATAATGGTGACTGACAATAATCATAAAGTAAACGTATGGATGAATAATAGTGAATCGATTAAAATAATAAAAAGTGACCAGTGCAAAATCTCTATAAGGTGCAATGTATATGTTGACCAGTAGTGGACACTGGTACTGGTGAAAGGTGATTGCTGTTAAATTAAAATTGCGTACATTTGTAACTAATAAATGTACAAATAGCCCGTTTTTCCTGGCGCTGTGTCACTCTGACACCGAGCATTGCAGGACCGCAGGTTTAAACGCCCTTAAAGGAGAAGTTTTTTTACTCTTACTGCGTTTGCTGAATATCTGTATCCAAACCACATGGGGCTATAGGATACCCCTGAAAGGCTTTATTTCAACATCTTTAAGGTGAGAGTTCTGGGAGACCATTGATTGGATAAAATATATGAAAACCAGGACCAAGTCTTTACCGTCTTTTATAAACCATCCAGAAAGTGTTGAACATTTGGATGAATTGAAAACACCCCATTTTTCACTGTATGATCCACGAGATGGTTGTGCTTGTTTACACACCATTCCAGTATTAGGATCTGACGGACTAATCTGGACACTGCCTTATCCATATATATATATTTATCCATTCTGGGACTATATGAACTTACTGTTTTACCCTACTTTTTTACTCACATTTTGGTATCACCTAATCACTCATTCACCATTGTCATTTATTGTTTTATGTACATTAATTTTTTAATGGTTTAAATTTTTTACTATTTATTGCACTTGTGTTTCACCAGTCACGGATTGTATACCATTGTCACTTGAAGTATAATATGTTAAACACATGGTTTTATACACATTGAGCATTAACTATATGCACATGACACTTTAAATATTTAATATATCAATTATTATATTTATTGCTAGTCACACATACGTGCTATTTGTACATTTATTAGTTACAAATGTACGCAATTTTAATTTAACAGCAATCACCTTTCACCAGTACCAGTGTCCACTACTGGTCAACATATACATTGCACCTTATAGAGATTTTGCACTGGTCACTTTTTATTATTTTAATCGATTCACTATTATTCATCCATACGTTTACTTTATGATTATTGTCAGTCACCATTATTGACTATTACAATACTTGCCAGCATCGAAGAACACATTACCTCTCACCAGTAACAATATTGATCACTGGCGCATCCATTTATTGCACTTTTTTCACCATTTTAGCTATTTATTGCGCGAAATTCCTTTTTATATCATTACTTATTGTGTATTTGTGAACACGCCACATTTTGCAGCAGAGCACTACTATTTATTATAGACTATTCACTTACTCCAAGTAGCGCGAGGGACACATATTTACACTCCTCCCGCTTTACTATGGGGCTTGTTTTGGAGAATGTCATTTTGTCATGTAGGGAGTTGTAAAATAGGGGCTGTGTCATTTCTAAAGGTGGCACCTCATTCCAGCAAATAGATGGTGACCCTGGATGAAGTCTAAACAAAGATGGCCCCATCTTTCTGGAAAGAAAAACAGATGAGGCTTCATTAGGGGAATACTGTCAGAGAGGTAATAAACACCTGTAAACATTACACATTGCTTAGCATGCATGCAAAAAAACATGAAACCTATCTCTGGTACTAGGTCTGTTTTAAAATTGCCCTTTACCATATGTGGGGACTCTGGCAACCCGAATCAGTCACTGATTTTTTATTTTTTTTTGGTAACTGAAATTTCTGTTAATTATGGCTCTTTCACACGGGACGGAACCGCGATGATCCGCCCCGTGAACATCCGCTGCTCAGCGGTGATCGCTCCGCTGATCCCCGCTGAGCTGGCGGATGACAGGGCGGTCCCTGCACACTGTACAGGGACCGCCCTGTCAGATCTCCGCTCTCCCCTATGGGGGATCGGATGAACACGGACCGTCTGTCCGTGTTCATCCGATCCGCTCTGCAGACGGATGGAAAAATAGGGTTTTCCTCCATCTGCAGAATCGGACCACAGCGGAGACGGACGATATCGGGTGTCAGTGGATGTTCATCCGCTGACACCCGCTATCCCATATGGATGCATGTATGTCCGTATTTCATCCGAAAGCGTATGGATGAAATACGGACATATGGTCCACCCGTCTGAAAGGGGCCAAGTCAGTGGGATGCAAGCCCTTCTCTATCAATTAAAATAAAAGGAGCGAGGAGAAAAGAAGAGACACAATTTTTATAGCTATGGTAGGGAGTTAGAAAATGAAGTGCACAGATCTTAACACTGTCTTTTAAAAGGTTTAAAAAGTCAGTGGATAATTCAACCTACTGACACTTACAAAAGATTGAAATAACGGTTTTGGCTGGACTGATACTTTAAATGTATGCTAAATTATACTGTAACACACCCTTCTGCAATGGACTTATTTCAAACTAGAAATGTGTCTATATAATTGTAAAAACAAGTGCTTGATCGAAAAGCAGGAATCTGTAGCATATGTAATCATTCATTATCCTTGTCTTAAATTAATTTTCCTCTTTCGTTGCTCCAAGTGTTTGTAATGCTTGTTTTAGTGACAGTCCCGCCATCCCTGCAGACTCGGCAAATAACTATATGGCTTTGCTTTACTGTTGACGCCCCAGTTTGTGCATTTGCCACGCCGATATATATCTACATAGATCGACAACACGTGTAATGATATTTCACAAATAAGATTCCAAATAAATACTTAGTATAGAAGATTAGTATTGGTATTTCCCATTGACTGTCATGATTCTGCAGGCTTATCCACTGGAATGAGGTCTGCGTTGAGCATCTGCTGAATTGTTACTTGGAATAATTAGATATAATGGTGGCCTAATCCTTCTCTAAAACAAAGGATAAAAAAGGTCCATTGAGCCCACCAGTAAAGCTTAGTTAATCCCAATAAATCCTTTCTATTTGCTTTTTTTCTCCTCTTCATACTGATACAGTGTACATGAACAGATGTTCCTCTTCCCTTGCGAGGTAATTACAGGATACTCTTCAACGGCAGTAAGAATTGGGAACCCAATCAAATCGCGTGATATTCTCCTTCCCGACAAATGTTCTTTAAATCTGACAGATAGAAATTTCCCTGCAGGCTCAACGTGCTTGGATGCTTCAGAAACCTTATTTCAAAATTTGATAACTTATAAGCATAAGGGAACTGTGTGGAATTTTAGGGGATCCGACAACAAAAAGCTGTAACAAAACAGTTACAAAAAAAAAAAAAAATGTCAACAACACAAATCTACAATGGCTAATTTATATTTACAAGAGGAGATCCAATCAATGTCCCACATCCCTAAAGAGGTGTAATGCCAATGAAAAAAGAATAATATTGTCATAATGGGATGCAAACTTTATACTGTGAGTATACAGTAAAAAAGCATCAAATGGGAATATCATTGTTTAGCTGAAGTTCTTTTTTTAATTATATTGTAATAATTACATCTACAGAAAGGTGTGTTAAATAAAGATGAAATTGTACTCTTCATATCATTTCTCAGGGTGGATATTCCCTGATCTATCTGTGGAAAAGTAGATTAGCTTCCACGTCTTGAGTTCTTTTGCAAAGTGCAAACTCTCAGAACCAGAAATTAACTGGTAAAGGGGTGCAAACAACTACTTTACAAGCTCACAGAGCAGATCTCTAAAGCTGGGTACACACTGGAAGAAAATGGCTGAATTTCGGGCAGTGTGTACAGCTGTCTATCTGACAGAAGTCGGTCTGACCAGCTTTTGTTGAAGGGACATGCTGGAAAATCAGCATTCAATTAGCAATTGCAGCCAGTGGCTGCAAGTTCTAATCAGTGTATTCTGGCAAGGAGGGGGGCTCCTTTTAGGATACAATAGCACATCGGTTGGCTCACCAACATATCTCGTGATGGTGCTGCAATCTGTCATTTTTTATTTTCTTAAACAAAAACAAAAAAAAAAAATAGGTGTTTACCGGGCTTAAAGGCCAAGTTCACCTTTGTTCACCTTTTTTTTCACCTGAATATCAAAGCTTTCCCTTAAAATCTACAGACACTTACCTTACTGTCCTCCATCCATGTTTCCAAACATATCTATTGCCTCTGTCTTACTTCCTGCTCACATTATAGGTCATGACACAGGAAGGAATTGACCAGCTGACCTCATTAGCACACACCCTGCATCATCCACCCACCCACTCCCAGCTGCCTGTTTTTTTTTTCACCCTTCTCACTAAATATACAATATACAATCCGATTGCATAGTGTATGGCCATTTTTATACAAGTACATAGGAGGGAGTGGACAGAAACACTCAGCTGTCAAGCCCTGTTCACATCTCTGCATTCGCATTCCCAGATGCATTTTTTTTTTTTTAGCGGGGGCGTTTGGAGCATTTCCACTCATCACGCATAGGGCCGGCTATCCACCTGAATGGGCTGCCCTACACACAGTAATCGCCCCAAAGAAGCTTCAGGATTTTTTTTTTTAGAGCGGAGCTTGGTGCGTTTATTACTGTGATTTTTGGTGCTGCGCATTTCTGAAATGCAAGGAATTGCCCAGATGTGAATGGAGCCTCATTGTTCTCGTGTGATCGCACCAATTTCACTTTCAGGACCCATTCACATCTAGCATAGTGGGAGTGAACGTTTTGTGGCTCGTTTTTCCTTTGCCACGCATAGGGCAGCCTGTTGATTTCAATTGGCTGCACTAGATGTTTTTTTTTTCTATTTTCCCTACATGTGCGTTTGCTTCTGTGTTTAGTGTGCCGTTAATAATAAATGGCATTGAAAGGGCAACTAGTAATTTTAGGTGTATAAAGATGGCTATACAGTATACAATTTGATTGATCTCTTTTAGATCTGCCATCAATTATGTAGTGCAAGGGCCTGCCTGATTGGATATAGGGGGTTATTTACGAAAGGCAAACCACTTTGCACTGCAAGTGCACTTGGAAGTGCAGTTGCTCTAAATCTAAGGGGTAGATCTGAAATGAGTGGAAGCTCTGCTGCTTTTACCATCCAATCATGTGCAAGCTAAAATGCTGTTTTTTATTTTCCTTGCATGTCCCCCTCAGATCTACAGAGACTTTACTTGCAAGTGCACTTGCAGTGCAAATTGGATTTTCCTTAGTAAATAACCCCCATAGATTGATTGGCTAGATAGGCGTTTCCTCCTATTACCGTATTTATCGGCGTATAACACGCACTTTTTTCCCCTTAAAATCAGGGGAAAATCGTGGGTGCGTGTTATACGCCGATACCCGCCGATCTCCCGCTGATTTTTTCTTTAGGGGAGCGAGCGGAGCCGATATTCCGAAAGCCGCGTGTATTTTCGGCTATTTTCGGCTCCTCTCGCAGTTCCGCCCACCTCCACTGATTGTGAGAGGAGCCGAGCGCCGACAACATAAAGAAATCCAAGTTCGGCTATTTTCGGCTCCTCTCGCAGTCCCGCCCCTGTCTGCGAGCAGAGCCGAGACTAGCCGAACTCGGATTCCTGTATGTTTTCAGCGCTCGGCTACTCTCGTAATCAGTGGAGGTGGGCGGAACTGCGAGAGGAGCCGAAAATAGCCGAAAATACACGCGGCTTTCGATATCTCACGCGGCGCTCGTCCTCCCACTCGGCGCCAAATTTAAATGGGCAACGCTCCAAATATACAGGGCAACGCTGCAAATGTACTGGCCAAGCCTGCAAAAGGCACTGGGCAAGGCTGCACTGGACAGGGCTGTACTGGGCAAGGCTTCAATAGCACTGGACAAGGCTGCACTGGGCAAGGCTGCAAATGCACTGGGCAAGGCTGCACTGGCACTGGGCAAGGCTGCACTGGGCAAGGCTGCAAGGATGGACAGGGCTGCACTGGGCAAAGCTGCAAGGATGGACAAGGCTGCAGATGGACACTGGACAAAGCTGCAATGATGGGCATTTAAATGTAAGTTTTTTTTCCTTAATATTCCCTCCTAAACTTGGTAAATCTAAAGGAGATTGTACAATCAGATAGTGTATGGCCACCTTTATACACCTAAAATGACTAGTTGCGCTTTCAGTGCCATTAATTGTTAATGGCACACCAAACACAGAAGCAAACACACATTTTGCCATGTAAAAAAAAAACAACGAGTGGCAAATGCTGCAAAACGCACAGTAAAAAACATGCAACCCACAAAACGCCAAAATATCCTATTAACCACATGTAGTGCAGCCAATTGAAATTATCAGGCTGCTCTATGTGTGGCAAAGGAAAAACGAGCCACAAAATGTCCGCTCCCACTATGCTAGATGTGAATATGGCCTGAAAGTGAAATTGGTGCGTTAACACAAGAACAATAAGGCTCTATTCACGTCTGTGCTTTTCCATGCATTTCAGAAATGCACTGCACAAAAAAAAAATCACAGTAAAAAAACACACCAAGCTCAAGGAAGAGATGCCCCGGCATCAGTTGTAATCGTTGGTGGTGTTGGCGAGAGGATAACAAAATACCCCAGCGTCGATATCAGTGGGAGGAAAAAATTCCCTGGTGACAAAGTGTCAGTAGCATACCACTTCCAAAGGGTAAAATCAACTTTATTGTTCAATCAAAAATTTTGCTCTATGATTAAGCATCAGCAGGGAGAGGGAAGATCTTGGGTGGAGTGTATGCGCTTGTGATGAATAAAATAGATTTTACCCTTTGGAAGTGGTGTGCGGCTCCTCCTACTGACACTTTGTCACCAGGGAATTTTTTTCTCCCACTGTTATCGACACTGGGGAATTTTTTTTTTTCCTCTCACCAACACCGCCAATGATTACAACTGATGCTGGGGCATCTCTTCCTTAGCCCAATATTTGATTACAGCATGCTATGCACACCCCAACAAATCTTTAATTCCTTGTGGTGCACTTGAGTGTCTAGCAACCATTAGTTCCATTTTGGTACATCTGTTCCTTGCCCTGGCCCCAATCTCAGGCACACTAATCAAAAGAAGAAACAAAAAAGGGGCATATACTAGCATAACATGGAACAATGCCAAGGACACAATGGGGGTTATTTACGAAAGGCAAATCCACTTTGCACTACACTACAAGTGCAAAGTGCATTTGAAATTGCACTGAAAGTGCACTTGGAACTTGCTAGAGATCAGAGGGGGACATGCAAGGAAAATAAAAAAAACAGCATTTTAGCTTGCACCTGATTGGATGATAAAATCAGCAGAGCTTCCCTAATTTCAGATCTACCCCTCAGATTTACAGCGACTGCACTTCCAAGTGCACTTTCAGTGCAATTTCAAGTGTAGTTTGCACTTGTAGTGCAAAGTGGATTTGCCTTTTGTAAATAACCCCCAATGTAGAGTATTAATTGATAGAAATTATCCATATACAGCAACACTGAAAAAATACAAATGAAATACCCCTTAGCTGTCTCTAAGCAGCTCTACTGTATGTCACTGCTGTGTTGAATGTGTTTATATACTTTTGAAACCCCCTATGGAAGCATCATAGGCTGCCCCCGCTCCTGACTACCCAAGAGCACAGCCATGAACAATAGTCTTTGATCAAGCAGAAATCAAGTGCTACCCATATACTGTTAGTCATGCACAGAGGTATGCAGAGGCTGTGGGCTGTATGCATGCAAAACATCATTTTCAGGGGTTCAACAAATAGTCTGCTCTTCTTTATCAGAAGGGCTAATATGTAGTGCCGGGCTCCTAACGAGCATGCGCTATATGTTTTTTTTCAAATTTAATGTTCCTAAAACCACAGTTGAGGTTTGGGGTAAATTATCCAAATTATGGTCTCAGTATCAGTCTGGCTGGAATTGCAGTTCTCCTTGGCTGCAGGTGTCGCTGTCACCGCCGGCAAGTCGAGAATGCAGTTTAGCTGGGTGTATTGGATGCCCTTCTTTCTGAGCCAGCCCAGTGGGTGTGTTTGTCCCGCTGTGAATTCTGGGAGAAGGTATTTAAGGTACTGGGATCACGTGTTTCTGGGTTCCGGTCCAGAAGCCATCTTCTGTCTGTTTGGTCCTGGTCCTCCTGACCAGCCCCCGTGGCCCTCCTGGCCTGGGGTGCGGATGCATGCAATTTTGAGTCTCGGGGCTGGATAGCCCGAGGCGAAGCAACTGCAGGGACAGGCCTGAATGGATGTCAGAACTGAATTATCCAAAAGTGGTCCAGTGCTGTCTCGGTTAGGAGAGGCAACTGGAGAAGCATTCAGGGGAGGACTCTTTGGGAGAAAGCCATGCGCTAAAGCTAGCTTTCAAGAAGAAGCCTGGAGGCTCAGTTGAAGGACACTAAATGGATCTACACTCATACGGTATCGCCGGACCGGCTGCAAGATACTGGTACCGTATGATAGCTCTTTAAATTTATCTAGTCCCTCAGTTACAACCAAGTCTGTGACAGAGACTTTATTCTCAAGTGTTCTACAACCAAATCTGTGGCAGAGACTTTGCTTTACCTAACACTTCACCGGCTGCTAGGCCGAGTGTGAGGAGGTCTATCCGGGTTGTGATAATCCAGTTGTGAGACAGTTGCTCTCTGGATCTCTACAGTGAGAGACTTTCTAACTAAGCAGTTCCAAAGGTACCTGAACTTCCACCCTAACCCTTTACCCTACTTTTAAGAGACTGTTTTATCTTTTTTTTCAATAAATAACAATAAAAAGGAAGATAAAGTGTCAGTTTCTAACTTTTTCTGGGCTATCTACCATGGGAACCCCTAGACGGAGACAAGGTGAAGAAGGTAACAGTAAGCCCAAATAAAACCAGCAGCTCATTCGGGGGTTAGTGCTACAAATACAACCGATCAACATTAATGCATGCAGCACAGTAGGAGCTATATACCTTTAGATGACAGAAAATGCATCTAGCAGAAGCAGTAAAGGATAAGGCATGTGGATTCCCTGTTGTAGCAGTGCATCCACTGTTTACCATTCTATGACATGTTGAAGCAAAGGTGCTCTCTGCTCCCAAACATAAAGCTGATTACATTCCCATCATACAAAGAGGTATGCATAAGGTGTATATATATGAAATACACCATTTACCTCAATTCTACCAGATTTAGAAAACCATATCAAAATGAATCAAAATTTAAATTAGAAATTTAATATCAAAACTTGGAAGAAGCATTTATCTATTAACCTACAAGATAAGAAAATGAAATAAAATATGCCTATGAAAACCAGCAAAGATCTTATCTGTACAAACAGATTGGGTGTTGATGGTAACTCTGTAGGAACATATTGGTATTGTACCTATCTTGCAATCAGATATTAAAATCTTTAATTGAAGCAAAACAGCAAAGGCTGTATAAGTTAGAATTACACTACATGAGTGAACGTACGCTGCTTTGTGCTTCCGGTGGAACGTGGCTCTGAAAGTCTGTAGAGGCACTTGTCTGATCCTGGCAGAAAGCCTTATTAGGAGACAACACACTCCGAGCTTCAGCAACAGGTGTAGACAAAAAAAGAAAGAAAGAATAAAAGGCGAAGAAAAATGCCGAGAACGCACAGGAAATATGTTCAAATTACAAGTTACATTTTTTTCCTCTTTTAAAGCCAGATTCTGAGACAAACCACAAGTTTCCGTTAATGGGGTCTGCAAAGTCCAAGCCAAGTGAAAGTCTTAGATCTTTATAGTTAGTACAAATGTTGCTGTTAAACTTTGTATTTCACGTCAAATGTTATTTTTTTCAAAACATCTAAGGCATTTGCTTCTTGCACAGTTTACCTTTTTTGGTATGTGGTGTTGAGAACATTTCTAAGAAAAAATAACTTTATTAGGCACAGAAATCAGAAAAACATTAATGAGTCCAAAAGCTGCAAACACAACTTAAATGATAAATTAAAGCCCAACTCCAGTCCCCATCATTTTAATAGCTTTAGAGAGGAGAGTAATTGTTTAATGCTGTCATTTAATAATTCAACTTGGCTTTCCTCATTTTGCCGAAATAGGTTGCTATTAGATGCTCTTGGTAGTACAGCTCATGCTGTACTTCCGTCCCTCTGCCAACATCAGCATTGCAGGCAGGATAGACACTAGCACTGGTGTCAAGTCTCTGCCCCCTTTCTGCCCCCCCTAATGTTGGAGACAATCCCTGACCTCCTCAGCTTCCCTTTAAGAAGTTCTGAAGGAGTGGCTGTCACAGTGGTCATATGATTGGGAGCCAGTCCTTTCGGCTACTGATCATTAGTCCAGACCAAGAGTTGTCTTTGACAGCCTGGTCTCTGTGCTGGAAGCACAAAAACACTGGCTGTCCAGCGATGCATATGTGCAGCATGTGGGTGTTAATGCCCACCCTTTTGCTGCTCCACATATATGTTATGCAGGTGGCAAAAGGTTAAAGCTGAACTCTAGGGAACTGAAAAAAATACCCTGGGAGTAGGGAACCCCATGCACTGCAAGGATTAAATGCTTGTTTAGGCCTAAGATACCCGGAAAGAGAATGTTTTAATTATCCCTGACACCTGCAGGCTCCTGTCATGTGACTGGTCCCCTGAAGCCTCTTCTTTTTGGCAGTCTAGCTGGTGGCCACAGCTGTGACTGTTTGCCCTGCACTGTATGTGGCAAGGCTGAAGGCCAGCCCACAACCGGGAACATTCAAGTGAAGAGGTTTACTGGCTGCCAGTGAGAAAGATAAGGTAAGGAAGTATTCTTTTTCTTGACAGCTGCTTAAGTTCTCAGCAGCTGGTGCAGCTAAGGCAGTGCCACTGTTTTCATATTATTAATGTAGTTTTACATGCTGCTCTTTTTTAGCAGTCAAAGAGCTAACCTCAAAATAAATGTATGTATAGCAATTGAATTATGTGTCAAAATATTTGTAGTTCTAGTCAACCACTAATGTGATCTATATACCATTCCAGGCTGCAAAGCTAGGTTGGTGACCACACCTTTTTACTGCAGTTCAAAAATATAGCACGGTCACCAACTCTTCCCAGCTTGTTGAATGGACAATACAAAAGCACTAGCAAACGCATGAGGTGAACCCTCTGCTCCCCCTCCTGTAAACAAGAGAGGTAGATTAAAAGTACTGCACAATGCAGCAGAGCCTGGCTGGTTTAAAGTTTGGACCTTCCCTTTTCCAGTCTTTTCAATTGAAGATGCTGATATTTAATTCAAAACATTGTAAACCTTCCGACCTGCCACTTGTGTGTTTCACCTGCATAAAGTATGCATTGATCATGTAGTTTCCATCTGTAAATTTATTGCCCTCTATACACAACAAAGCCTGGGGAATGCCCAGAAAAAAACCCAAGCCTACTTACCACCAGCTAGCAGAAAACCAAATTAACCTGTCTAACAGTATGTTAAAAACAGGGGTTTAGTCTGCACGCATTTGCAAACGCATGCGTAAGCCACAGAGCCCTCTATGCACAGCCTATAATGGAGTAAATCTTGACATTCTGGTGTCAGCAGTTTGTTTGTGTAGAACTATAAGGTAATCGGCATGGCTTTGCACATGTTACTTCATGACCTCTGTCTGTAGTGTGAGACCTGGCACTTCCTGTGAAGGAACCACATATCCCATAATCTCTGGGTCTCTCAGTCTAATGCTGGTGCAGGTACGAGACACAGTAATTAGATGTGACACAGGCACAAGCAGGCAGGACATTACATTAGCATTCCCACATTTGTGATACAAAACAAAGTGGACGTCAGGGCACGTATTGGATGCGGTTTGACCCGGAGCAGGAAGTTGTCTTGTACCTTTGCTGAATAAGGACAAGCTAGGTGAATGAATACATGGACAGAGGAATTGATTAACCATGACACTTCAAACCGCAGCCACAACAAGTGAGGCTATCATTACAATGGTAAGGAAAACAAACAACACAGGGAATATAATTAATGTATAAAGCATATTCCATTATTTACTCATGAATATGAAACTGGATTGTGTTTTTTTTTTACATCTACTCAGAGTTTAAGTTAAATTGATGCATTTCTTTTTTTTTTTCAGCCTCGCCAACTATGGGTTTTATGTATCAAAGAGCCAGTAACAAGGCATTGCTTACCCAGAACTACCAATCAGATGCTGACCTGAATAATTCAATCTGATTGGTGGATATAAAAAAACAATCCTTGTTCTCTATCCTGAGATATTTCTACACTTTATTGAGGCTGTTCGTCTGTTGGCTGTAGTATTTGATGTCTGCTGTTTCAGTCTGTATTGGGCCACTGGTAAAGAATTTGTTGAGGACATCCATGCCAAAAAGCACATTTAGAATAAGGATACAAATTCTACCGTGTGTGTGTGTGTATGCATATTATATATATATATATATATATATATATATATATATATATTGATATATATATATAATATATATATATATATATATATATTTATATTTATATATAAACCCACTGTATATATACACATACACACACACATAATTGAGGGACATAGCCTTGAATGCCATCACAAGAGGGTGCAATATCAACTCAAACAAAACCAGCTATGCAAATAACTTCAATGATGGTTTTGATGGATAAAAAATTATATCACTTTTTTCTTTTTTTTTTTTAGAGTTGCATACAAGTACCAGCAATAAAAATGTCAGTTTTGAGTGGAGGTCTCTTTATACTGTCCAAATTAGTCCAGTCTTCTAATATGAAAAATATGATGGTAGCAAAGAAAAGATATTGCTTAAAAAAATAAAAATAAAAGCCTTGTGATAAAATATTTTTATACAAACTATACATGATGTAAAGTAGCACTTTAAAATATGGTCAAGTGCATTTATGTCTGTTATTGTTTTGAGATGTTCCGTGTAATAGAGCCTAATGTGAAATAGTAATGTACAGTATGTTCTCAGAACAAAAATATTAAATTTAACAGTCATGCAATCTACCCACCTTTCAACAATGTCTTTGTGTATTCTCAATGCCCGCACTTAATTGCATAATTATTTAAAGCTGAAGCAGCGTGTGCTGCAGATCTGCCAGCACAATTATAGTGTTAAGATCTGTCCACATCTCTCAGCATGGCTATGGGTGCTCTGACCAGTAAATACCAAAACACTTAAGTCTGTTTTGAAGAGTGCTGAAAATAAGCAGTGTCTCCACTGCCACCTAGTGTCTGCATATAGGAACTGTCACTCCTCAACGCAACAGAAGCTAATATGTATATAAACACAAATCAAAGATAGTTTGACCTTAGTTTGGGGTGCATATATATGTAAGAATAACAAATCAGAAGCAATGTGATGTATTACAATTAATAAAAAAGTTAATCTTCTACACAGACAAGGTGCCCCAGTAGTTTTAAATGCTCTGTGCCATTTGTACAAATTATAATTATTGCAATTACCCAACCTGTGTGCAATGTTCTGATGTCGTAATGTAACATTTCTTTGATTATTTCTAGAACACAGCAGACATTGAGTGCTCTACCCGAACATCGCAGGAGCGAGCTTGCTTCCTGATTCTATGTGCTCTTGCTTTGCCTAGCCCAAGAACACTGCACTCAGCCTGGTGCAGAAATGTATGTCTGCATGGGCCTGTTTATGTAAAAAGTGAGCTTAACCTTTTAAATTCAAACACTGTATTTCACATCAAAAGTGCCTCTAAAACCATTGACAAAAACAGATGTCCTTGAACAGTTGCCCTAAGCCTTTCAAATACAGTTCAATCAGGATGTTTTAAATTGAAAAAATAGTGAAGCATTATAACCATTTAGCACTTTCCGAGCATGTCTCTTGCTATAGAGGAGTAGTTAGTATGAAAATACTAATAAAGTATAATTGTTTGAGTTATAAGTAGATGGTGGTAAACTGCTGCACCTGCTTATTGCTGAAATGTTGCTGTTACTCTGTTGGTATGGTCCATCTCACTTGATTTTATGCTTACCAAGGTAATAATGCCTTTGAATGGAACTGTTCATAGGGATGGATACATAACCAGTAGCTCGTACATGTCCATTTGGAGACATGCCAATAAAGAAGTAACATCCCTACCTGCTGACTGCAAGTTCATGTGCTTTCAGAGTGTTGCTCAGGTTGTACCCATTTGTCTTCAGGAGATGGCTACTTTTCCCCTTCAGCTGAGCCAAACGAGGGTTCACTCTAGTATCAGGAGGGAATTCTGAGTCCTAAAATTGAATACAAAGAAAACCTTTGTAAATACAGAAGGATAAGCATACATATTCTCCTTTAAATAAGTAAAAAATACCAAAACCCTATTTAATGGGTACTGAGGGCTACCAATGTTGGAATACATTGTTCATGTATTTTGTGCAACAACTACATCAGCCAGTAGATGGCAGCGTTTATATGTTTGTAGCTGCATATATGGGTAAACTCTGTCCAATCTCTGAATAATAAAGTTTTCTGTTTCCTGTCTGCAGTTAAGCAGCAAAACCCATGTGGACTGTGCACTGTTCTGTAGGGCTATATACAGAATTTCTAACACAATGCCTAAACCATATTACAAATATAATAATATTTAGGTACTTCAATAAAAGAGAAGTGATTTTTTTTTTTTCATACTTACCTTGGTGGATGCAGCATCAGTGCGATGCTGCATCTGTCCCCTACTGGCTCTAAGGCAGAGAACTGAGCGATCAAACACTGCTAATGACTCGTCTCTCAGAGCCTGTGAGTCACTGGCTCTCTCTAAAGCCAAACAAGCTTTGGCTGTACTTCTCCTTTAACTTTCCAAGGACATTATTCAACAGGCTTTTATTTGTCTCTAAAATGCTTCTCTACCTATACAGGTCAGAAGAAATGCAAAAAGAGCTTGAGTTGATACAGATCAGAAGGAGGTCAAATGCACCTGTCAATGAACTCTGAATGGTCTCTGAAGCACCTCAAAAGTATGTTATATGCACCGGAAAGCAAGATGAATTTGCCCAGTAACACTAGAAAAAACTTAAAGAAATGCTTTCATCACACTTAACAGCTTGTGCAATTAGTTCCCTGCAAAAGAAGGCACAGTAGGAACCACAATGAGAGAATACAGGCAACCACAAAAATGTCAAATTAAAAAAAAAAAAAAAAACCTGGTGAAAAAACTGTAGCACTGGAACAGAAGAATGTTTGAAGAGACGGGCTGACAGTGAGTACACTGCGGGGGGGGGGGGGGGGGGTTATCAAAATTGGAGCAGCTGTGCATGGCAACCAATCAGCTTCTATCTTGAGCTTGCTTTAAAATTGAAAGAGGATTGGTTGTCACGCTCCTTTATTTTTTCTTTGGCAATGTACACTGCATGGCAGGGAGATGGCGGCAGCATTGGATGGAACTATGGATGGATACTGAATCTGTCACTGGTGGAGGAGGGCACACAGAAAAGTAAATCTGCCCTAATGTGCATTTTAGAGCGCTCATCTGTACACAGAGGAATTTAGTTCTGCAATAAGGGCTATTAAGTTGATAGTACAGGCAGAATTTTTTTTTTTTTTTTTTTTTTTTAAATAATGAACATGTCATACTTACCTGCTCTGTGCAGTGGTTTTGCACAGAGCAGTCCTGACCCTCCTCTTCTCAGGTCCACGAACTGTGCTCCTGGCCCCTCCATCCTGCCAAGTGCCCCCACAGCAACCAACTTACAGTCTCACTCCCAAGCCAAGGCTCCATGTGTCCATTCACACACAGAGCCGTCGCTTGGCCTTGCCCCCCTCTCTCTCCTGATTGGCTCACTGGCCGTGATTGACAGCAGCGGGAGCCAATTGCCGCGTTGCTCACTTAGCCAATGAGGAGAGGGAGCCCATGGACAGCCGAGGCTTTCGTGCATATCACTGGATCGAGATCGGGCTCAGGTAAGTACTGGGGGGCTGCAGCACACAGGTTTCATACCTTTATGCATTTGAGCCTTTAGAACCACTTTAAAGTAAACTTTCCTTTGCTTCATATATGTAAAAAGGTTGCCCTCTCCAGCAATAATGTACATACTCACCTTTCCTCACTCCCATGTGGCGCTGTTCAGCCCCCATAGCAATGTGAAGTAGACAGCAAGTGCGCCAAATGAGTACGAGACCCATAAATGGCACAGCACTGCCACATGGATGCAGGGAAGGAGTCCATAGCCCTTTAAAAGTTACAACAATCCGATTTGGAGCTTACACTGGGCTTTCTTTTCCAGGTCCTCACAGCACAGTGGAGCTTCGTGGGAGCATGAAAAGGTTAGAATATGCTGCTGGGAATGTGTGGGAGTTAGCTGACATTTTGACTTTGGCCTTCGTGGCTGTAGTTTGGGGAAGGTCAGAGTACCTAATATAAAGTACGTACTGGTTTTGGTTCAGTGACCCAGAAAGCACTAAAGCCTTTAGGTCAAAACAGTCAGGCAGATAGCATTTTCTAATGGAGAGTTCATCAATAGAAGCCTCTGTATTTTTTCTTTATACCTCATTAGCCTAACACCTGTGAGTGAGTAAGGGTTGAATCCCCCACAATTGCTGCCTTCTCAGAGCACTTGGTAACCTCATCCTGTTTCAATGCTACATTGCTTTGCTGCTTCTATTTAGTAGAAGGTAACATGTGCTACCAAATGTGTGCATTGGGATTTTTACAACTGCTGTTAATGGACAAGCTGCAGTTTACAGAAGCTAATTAAAACAGATATCACAACAAAATGCTGCAGTTGTTTTAAGCTTCATTTGCATTCTTTCCCAATCTACCTTATTAACCTTCACTATTAACAGGTAAATGATTCCAGCAAACAGATCAGTTTGAACATTTTCCCATAAGCGAGTTGGATAATAAGGGTTGTCACTTTTTTTTTTTTTTTTGGCCAGCTTTATTTGCAGGTTTTAAAGCCTCCGGAAAAACCTATTGCAGAGATAGCATTTTATTTGGTATATTAACTTGCATCCCTACTGATAAAATAACCTTGATGCATAATCTTTTCTTGGCATTAATCTGTGTAGCATCAAATTCTTAATGATATAATTGCTTGTTATTATCTTATTGCGCATTCATAATTCTTCACATATTGTCCCTGGGAGAGAGCCTAACTGGTGTGCATTATAATTGCTCTACTATATAGATCAAAAAGACCCTGTGAGCAGCAATAAAGCTTTATTTAACATTCCCACTTGAATTTATTATTAAAAGAATATGGAAGTCTAGGTTTTATGACATTGCAATCAAATAGCAAAACTAGCGTCATATTTACAAAACATTAATGTACCAATTACTAATTTAATCAAGGTATAACCAGATAAAAAAAAATGAATAGTACATAAACTATTATTGTTCTCTGCAACTTAGGGGCCATTTAACTGCATTTGACTTCCTCAACCGAGAAGTGTAGCTTTTGAAAAACTTTAAAAATCACTAATACAGTGCCTTGAAAAAGTTTTTATACCCCTTGAAATTTTCCACATTTTGTCATGTTACAACCAAAAACGTAAATGTATTTTATTGGGATTTTGTGTGTGCATTTGTATTCAGCCCCCCTGAGTCAAAAATGTGTAGATCCACCTTTCGTTGCAATACAGCTGGAAGTCTTTTTGGGGATGTCTACCAGCTTTGCACATCTAGGAGAGTGACATTTTTGCCCATTCTTCTTTGCTCAAGCTCTGTCAGATTGGATGGAGAACATCTGAACAGCAGTTTTCTTGTCTTGCCACAGATTATCAATTGAATTTAATTCTGGACTTTGACTGGGCCATTCGAACACATGCATATGCTTTGATCTAAACTATTCCATTGTAGCTCTGGCTGTATGTTTAGGGTTGTTGTCCTGCTGGAAGATGAACCTCCAACCAAGTTTCAAGTCTTTTGCAGACTAACAGGTTTTCTTCTAATATTAGCCTGTATTTGGCTCCATCCTTCTTCCCGTCAACTCTGACCAGCTTTCCTGTCCCTGCTGAAGAAAAGCATCCCCGCAACATGATGCTGCTACCACCATGTTTCATGGTGGGGATGGTGTGTTCAGGGTGATGTGCAGTGTTAGTTTTCCACCACACATAGAGATTTTTTTTTTTAAAGTTAAATTTTGATCTCATCTGACCAGAGCACCTTCTTCCACATGTTTGCTGTGTCCCCGACATGGCTTCTCGCAAACTGCAAACTTCTTATGGCTTTCTTTCAACAATGACTTTCTTCTTGCCACTTTTCCATAAAGGCCAGATTTGTGGAGTGCAGGACTAATAGCCTGAGCTGTGGATCTCTGCAGCTCCACCAGAGTTACCATGGGCCTCTTGGTTGCTTCTCTGATTAATGCACTTCTTGCCCAGCCTGTCAGTTTAGATGGACAGCCATATCTTGGTAGGTTTGCAGTTGTGCCATACTATTTTCATTTTAGAGTGATGGATTGAACAGTGCTCCGTGAGATATTCAAATCGTGAGATTTTTTTTTCTTTTATAATCTAACTCTGCTTTTAAACTTTTCTTCACAACTTTAACTCAGACCTGTCTGGTGTGTTCTTAGGCCTTCATGATTCTGTTTGTTCACTAAGGTTCTCGTCACAGAACAGATGTATTTATACTAAGACTAAATTATACACAGGTGGACTCTATTTACTAATTAGGTGACTTCTAAAGGCAATTGGTTCCAGTAGTTTTTAGTTAGGGGTATCAGACTAAAGGGGACGGAATACAAATGCACGCCAACTTTGAAAACCATTTATCATTTTCCTTCCACTTCACAATTATGTGCCACTTTATGTTGGTCCATCAAATAAAATCCCAATAAAATACATTTAGGTTCTTGGTTGGAACATGAAAAAATTTGGAAAATTCCAAGGGGTATGAATACTTTTTCAAAGGCACTGTAGCCACCCACCAGTGGCGTCTGGTGGGTTCTTCTTTGGGGGGGCGGCAAACAACACCCCCAGCGGCGTGGCGCAGCATTCCCCCCATCCCCCCCCATGCACTTACCCGCGCCTGTGGCTGGGCTGTGGTGTCCTCTCCTGGAGTGCGGGCAGCGGCCGCGGCGAATCCAGTGTCTGCTCCTCCAGCCTCCATGTGTCTTCCGCCAAAGTGCTAGGAATCCAATAGGATCGCCTGACGCTTTGGCCAGTCGGGAAACAGGTCTCACAGACTTGCCTCCTCATTGGCGGGGAGGAACTTAATTCGCTATGAATGCAATGCTCTGTGCTCCAAGCTCACCCTTTTTAAAACCTATTAGAGCCTCTGGCTCTAATCAGGTACGTCAAAAAAACACCCCGCCGCATTGGAATCCATGGTCCATCGCCACTGATATGTAGATCAGGGGGCCGGACACATGGACAGGGGAGGCGGCGCCCGTGTGCCCTCTATGGATGGGGTGCAACTGGCCAACACATTGATTACCAGTTCAAAGTTACAAGATCAGTTCTGTGTATTTGTTTCCTTCCAGCTGTCCATGCTTTGAGGTTTTATATTAAAGGGCGGGATGCAGGTCTCCTATGTTTTTCTAGAAGGTGATTGCCTCAAGCCACCCATCTACAAGCAGCATAATAATAGTTAGAGTGTCTGCCCCAACAATTATTTTATCAGCAGGTTTGAATATTGCCTTCTAGCTCATGATATAAGATAAGAAACTCTGAAGCTACATAACCTCCAAGCAAAGCTCACAACACAAAATACAACAACATTTAGCTCAGCCTCTCAACTAGGGTTTCGTGGAACCCCAGCAATCCTCCAGACTTTGCTACAGGACTGCGGCAGTGGCGGATTGACCATCATTTTGGCACTGAGGCCACTTTGCAGAGCCAGAAGCATAGAACCAAGTGGAACTTGGAACCAGTGATCATGTTAACTATTTGTAAGGGGAAAACTCTTCTCACTAACCACTATTGTTCCTCAAAGTATGGGGGCCCTACACTGACCACCACTGTAATCGGAATTTTCACTGATCACCATTATGAACATGCTGAGTAAGGGGACAACTCTTTAATTGACCATGAATGTGCTGTGGCTAACACCACGAGCTGTAGATATAGTCGTATGCAGCAGGGGTTCCATGAGACCAGAAAACTATTTCAAATGTTCCTTCATGGTAAAAAAAAAGTTTATAAAAAGGCTGATTTAGCTGCAGAAAGAACATGTGGTGTTCTGTCCGTCACCTCTGCTCTGCCATTTTCTCTATCTTTTCATTAGCCAAATATGATAAAGAGTTGGAAAACCCAGGACCTTACATTCACTATAACAGTACACAGAACATGGAAATGTAATTATTTTAGTAAATATAAACTGTTAAATACCTTTTCTCATCAACAGTATATAGCAGTATTGTGACTACTATCAGTGTCTGGTTAAAGCTTGTAGGACCCCTGACCCTCTGTCTGGACAGTGCTAATTGGCCCTGTGCTGATCACATACACCCCCCCCCCCCCCAAGAAAAAAACAACTCCCTAGCAATGCACACCAAACTGAGCATGTGCAGAGTGACTCCAAAGACTCTGTGCTATCAGAAGAAGGTTTGGGGACAGTGGAAGAAGGGGAGGATCAGAGGAGATGGGATCAAACAGCCTTTTTACACAATGTGGATGATTAACCCCTTAGGTTCCACAGTGAGTATAATAAGCATGCTTTACTGCATATACAAACTGGTTTTACTGTTGTGGGTTTAGTAACACTTTAATTGCACGGTCACTAATTTAAAATCTCAAATGATGTGTAAGGCGTTACACAGATTAGAAACTTAAGGAATTTTAAAATCAGTAAATTTACAACCAATTAGGATAATCTACATGACAGAATTTGTATATTTTTATTTACTTAAGTGAGTTTATTTTTATATTTGCCTGGAGACAAATAGATGTGCCTTATTGTTCACAAGTAAAAAGCAAACTTGGAAGAATATATGATATGAAGTATTGTTTTTGAGCTTCCACATAGATTGCTTTGTATGTGTCCGTGACATTCAGTTCCTCTTTGGGACCTCAGCAGAAACATATTCCATCAATGAAGACTGAGAATTTCATTTGCAGGAATGAACCTTAAGCTCTTAAGAATAAAACATTCAAGCAGCATTCTACAAATAGCTCTATGTGTTAAACTATAACTTGCTCAATGGGATATCAAACATAATGTAATTATAAAAAAAGTAATTTATGTACTGTATAAAGGGTCTTGTGCCATTCCCCACTGTATCAAAGCAGAAAATGAGAATGTTAAATGCACTCCTTGTGACTTTCATCCTCATATATCAACGTGCTTCGAAATGTTACAACTACAGAACAGTTTCATTGTGTTATTATTGAAGTTTTTCCACCAGAAAAAAAAAAACAACTGTTTTTAAATCGAAAACTTCTATTTTGTTTCCTTGAAAAACATTTTCCTCTACTCTGTTAACATTTTAATTATAATATATAGGTTTATGCAAATGAGGGCTGAATGAGAGAAAATGCTTGATTCCCCCACCCATGCTAAACAACATGGATGGCTGAATCTTCCACTGCTAGCTATAATATTCTGACAGTCATTTACAGCTGTCAGAATACCCAAACCATGGTTGCGGCTGAATGGCTGTAGTCACTGTTCAGATGACTTTTTTCCAACCTACTCCTTTGATTAGTCAACTGAAGTTATCAAGCCGGGTGGTGCCACCATCAGCTTGAATTTTGGTAGATTCATGGGAATCGCCCAAAATTCAAGCCATATTTAGCCAACTTGTAAGTTTTTGCTTTTGTACATTTTAAATAGGTTGAAAAAAGTAATTTTTTTTTCTAATAAAAATAACAAACATGTTATACTTACCTACTCTGTGCAAGGGTTTTGCATAGAGCAGCCCCTTTCCTCCTCTTCTGGGTGCCTTGCCATCTCTCCTGGCTCCTCCCCATCATCGGGTGCCCCCACAGTAAGCCGCTTTCCATAGGGGCACCTGTGCGGGCAAGCTCCCGAGTCCCCAATAGCCAATAGCTCCTGCCTTCAATCTGTCCAATGAGGAGGGAGACAGTGGCAGTGGCTAATCACTAAATCGGATCGGGCTCAGGTAAGAAAAAGGAGATGTCTGGGGGCAGCTGCAACAAAGAATTATTTTCACCTTACTGCATAGAATGCAGTAAGGTGAAAAACCTTGAGACTTTACAACCACTTGAAGGCCTAACTAAGAAATATAAACACAATTAAACATGTCTGTAACTGATTTGACCTTTATAATAGCTTCCTGCAATAGGGGATTGCAGGAAGCCATTATGTAGGTCAAATCAGTTACAAACATGTTTAGACTGGTGCACCATGTTCAAACTGATAGAGGGAAGCTCAGCACTAGGAACCCAGGTTGGAAAGAGATCCTTTACAAGCTTACATGTGGTCAGGAATCATCAACAAGCTCACATGTCAGATGTCCACAAACTTTTGGTGATATCATTTGTTTGTGCTTACTATGTATTAGGAGGGTGATCAGACAGTGAATGCAAAAGTAAAAACTTCCCAAAAAAATATTTAACATTGCCCTTTTAAAGCTGGACTCCTTTTGGTAACCTGGGTAGAGGATATATTACATGGCCACCATAATCCCCCAGAACATCATCAAAGACAGTCAGAGATAAGGTCCCTAGATGAATAGAAGTAAGGGCAATATTTCATATAGGCTGTACATACTCTACCACAGCCAATCAGTAATTTACAGACTTAATTTGCCAAGAACACTGCATTTCACTACAATGCCCACTAGTTGTTAATGTGAATATGACACCAATGTTTCTTTCAGATTGTGAGAGATGCAATCAAGATTAAATGATCCCCAAAAGGTACAATGTGTATTGCTAAATAAACTAGACATGTTGACATCGATCTCTCTTTAGCTTCTTTAGGGGAAACTATCCTCAGTACTGGAGAGGATGTAAAATCTGGGGAATACAAAGTTGAACTAACCCACACTTTCTCTCCATCACAGAACAGATTGGTAGGAGGTAGAGCTTTTTGGATGTGTATGTGCATTGTACAAAAATTTAGTTGTATGTATACAATGACAATAAAGTATATCTATCCATCTTTTGGAGTGCACATCAATGGCCCACTCGTGAAAGAATGGGGCCAGATGCCATAATGATTTAACTCCAATGCACATGTACAGGAGTTACACCCATCAGTGGCTGACCTATGACAGGTGTTGTCAGATGCAGAAGAAGACTGGGAGCAATTGATAGTGGTCCACTCTGAAACATGTCAAAACTTAACAAAAAAGTTATGGTGGATATTTCTAAAGCAGGGGTCTCAAACTGGTGTCCCTCCAGCTGTTGCGGAACTACAAGTCCCATCATGCCTCTGTCTATGGGAGTCATGCTTGTAACCATCAGCCTTGCAATGCCTCATGGGAATTGTAGTTTTGCAACAGCTGGGGGGCCACCAGTTTGAGATCCCTGTTCTAAAGACTCTACATCCCTGTGCCCTTTCAATCAAATACAGCAGTAGCAAGCTGTGTTGGCTCTCAATGCAAAGGTCTATTTGTCAAGGAGTATACACGTATGACTCAAAATTTCAAGCAGCGGAGCCCTGTTCTACTGCTAATGGCACACCTACCATTGAAGAAGAGGTAGATAGGCTTAGAGGAGCATTTATTTATTCCACTAAGCACTGAGCAGCCTGGAGGGATCACAATAAACCAGCAAAGCTGTGTAAGATTGCACACACAAGTGGACTTTATATAGTGTCTCCCGGCAGTGAACCCAGGTGAGAAAACTTCATGTTCAACTCCAACTATTACAGGACTGCTAAATCAACTCTCGTCGAGACACCTTCGACTTTTGGCGGTTTTAAAAACTACAAAATCCACATAGCTAGGTAAATTAATTGTGGCCGTCTTGGAGAATACCTTTTGTGAGCATAAGAACTCTCTTCTGTACTGCATGGATTTATTTAAAGACAAACTTTTTTTTATTGCTGCCTGTGTCCCTGGTAGGAGATACACCCTATTTGTCGAGGTGTCAACTGTCACTGGTTCTAAAAGTGAGGGCAAACCGGAACAGGCAGGACATTTTCCAATAGGGAAACTTGATCTGGGTACACTGGTCTACAATGAAATTTCCCTCATTTTCCGCTCATTTCCTGTTGTATTTACAGAACAGGAAGTTAAGGGAGTGTAAATAACCACAATTTGACATGAATGAAAAAAACACTGGGTTTAAAACATCCTCTATGCCCTACTAAATAAAAAACAAAGTTGTAGATAAACTTTAACTTCAGAGATAAATGTAGCTTCCCTGTAATTAAATGAACATGTTCAAAGGCAATAACATTTCCTCCGGCATAATTCAATATTTACTTCATGCATTATTTAGTGTTTTCAATTATAGAGATATGCCATCAGAAAAGGCTTTAAAATAAATAAAAATTAAAATATACTGTCACGAAAGAAAAAAGTGGGCTGCTATTGCTGACCCTTACTGAAATGCTAGTGATCCACCTGTCATGATGATCACTAGGAATCAATAGTTCAGAGTCACTAAACCTAAACAAGTCTGCAGATCAGAAAATCTAAAAAAAAGAAGTGGCAAGTCCTTATTTTTATTATGTCAGTAATTCAAAATACTGAAGCAGGGGGGTTGGGGGTAGCAGGAAAAGACAGCAAGGGGTGCATCATCAATGTATCACTCATGGCAGGTTTCCTTTAACAGCGGGTGCCTGTGTTATTGCTTAGAATGTCCCACATGTCTATGCCATCTATAAAGGGTTTATACCACAGACTTAACTTACAAACTACTATGATCATGTCATAGGGTGGCATGGATGATGATACAAATGGTAAATGCAACTCGGAAGCTACATTTTTCTTGCACTCAGACAGTACTGGAGGAGGTGGGAAAGACTTAACAGGGGTTTTACATCCTTTCCCTAAGCTCCTACAGATAAAGCAGCATGCTGTCAATCTAAAGAGCAGTGAGTGGAGCTGGGCATGGCGGTTCACTGCAGCGTTACTGGCACCCAACATATAAGCAGCTACAGCAGCAGCAGGGGTAACAACATTACGGCAATTTCACTGAAGGAGGAAGAGCGTTGTTATCTTATCAAAGACAGAGCCTATCCAATAGTTTTACTTGAAGGATCAACTGATAGTTACATAATGTTTCTGGTATACTTAGAAAAATAAAAATGTGGGGGGGGGGGGGATACTGCACTAAACCTAAAATAAAACAGATGTGTATACAAAAAGCAGCTAACACTCAAAGTTCAAAGTAATGTGCAAAGATAATGTGCAGCACTAAATGTTGTGATCTAATAAAGAAAACATATATACATGTAATAATATAAATATCAAAAACTAAGGCGGATACCAATGTTTTAGTGCTAAAACTTTGGTATCCGCCTTAGTTTTTGTTACTTAGAAAAGTAGCCTGGTTATACTGGTATGGGTAGCCTACATCAATGTTTCTCAACTCTAGTCCTCAAGTACCCCCAACAGGTCACGTTTTCAGGATTTTCCTCTGATGAAATGGCTGTGGTAATTACTAAGGCAGTGAAACTGATCAAATCACCTGTGCAAAATAATGGGAAGCCTGAAAACATGACCTGTTGGGGGTATTTGAGGACTCGAGTTGAGAAACATTGGCCTACATCACATATGTGCTTTCATAAATTGACTATAGTTCTACTTGAGTTTGTCTGTTGTCTGTAGCACACAATCCTGGCAGGGTGGACAATGATATATTTTACGAGTTGGTGCACTTCAGCCAAGTGTCAAGAGGACACCTTTTCAAAATTTTCTCCACAGTTTTCCAATGCTGAAAACACAAACAAACAAAAAAAAGAAAAAACGTATGACCTTTAGGCTGGGTTCACACTTCTGCGAATTGGATGCGGGTTTCGCCACATCTAATTCACATGACAGGAGATTGTTACTGGCTCTCAATGTAGCTGGTTGACATATCTCCAGGGTGGCTGTGGAGCGCATTGCACAGGGGTCCTGTGCATCTTTGTCTCAATTTCAGGTCCGAATTCAGGCAAAGATTCCGGACAGATTTGTCCCTGAAATATATAACAGGGACGCACCAGACCCCTGCTGTGACCCGCATCTGTATTAGGTGTGAACCCAGCCTTAAAGTGGTTGTAAAGGGAGAAGCTTTTTTATCTTTATGCATTAAGATAAAAAGCCTTCTGTGTGCAACGGCTCCCCTAATACTTACCTGAGCCCCATCTCTATCCAGCGATTGGCACAAGTGCCTCGGCCGTCCGGGACTCTTCCTCCTGATAGGCGCCATTGGTTCCCACTGCTGTCAAAGTCAGTTAGCCAATCGGGAGAGAGGGGGGGGTGGTCCGAACCACGGCTCCATGTGCGATTGGACACACAGAGTTGCGGCTAGGCTTGGGTGCCCCCATACTGTAGCAAGCTGCTTGCTGTGGGGGCACTCTTCGGGAGAGAAGGGCCAGAAGCGCAGACAAGGGACCAGAGAAGAGGAGAATCCAGGCTGCTCTGTGCAAAACCATTTCACAGAGCAGGTAAGTATGACATGTTTGTTATTTTTAAAAAAAAAAAAAAACAGGGCTTTGGCATCGCTTTAATGTATTTCTGAGTACTTTTACATGGTTGGGCAACTGCATAACTGGAGGGGATAGAAAAAGACAATCACTCCACAGGGTTTAGATTCAATTACAGAGCTTAAAGTTGTAGTTAAATTTAATTTTATTTTTTTATTTACAATTTCAACTGTCAATCTATGCATTGACTGGATTGTCAATAGATCCATTGACCTCCAGCTCTGTTGGTCAATTTAGCTGTTAACCTATCCACCTATCTTTATTTTTGTTAATCTAGCTGTCAGTTTATCAGGCTGCGTATTTGCCCACAGGAGACACATTGGTAAATACATGACACATATCTTAAAAGTATGACAGAACAATTTTTTTAGTACTTTATATAGGAGCATTGGTGGATTGAAAGCTGTAAAGCAAACTGAGATAACAGTTATGTATGTATCTAACCATCTATTTATCTATGTAGGTTTTATGATGCAAAATATTATTTAATGTCCCACACTGAGCTAGATACATACAATAAAAAATAAAACTGTATTTATTTGCCAATATAATCAAGTTTACATTAAAAATTGTTATCAACAGGCAAAAACCCTTGATTTATTTCCAAAATCTTTAAAAAAAACATGCTGACTTGTAACCTAATTTTGTCAATTAGAAAAAGACAGAAGAAAAACTTCGTCCCTTTAACTGTCTTGGCCCTACAGACTGTTTTTACCCCTGGTGACTTAGCCAGTTTTTATCATTTCACAAGTACCAATTAAAGTGGGGTGCCCCCTAAAATTTTTTTTTGAAAAGTCAGCAGCTACAAATACTGCAGCTGCTGACTTTTAATAATTGGACACTTACCTGTCCCAGGGTCCAGCGATGCAGGGGAACGAAGCCCCCCCTCGTTCCCCGCTCTGCTTGCGGAGCCTGCATTCTTACTGTGGGCACCCGGCTGTGGCTTCACAGCCGGGCACCCACTGCGCATGCGTGAGCGGCGCCGCGCGCCGTGATACGACGCTCAGCCATCTGGGACACGTGACAGGTCCCAGATGACTGTGCGGCGCCGAGGGGGAGTGATGTCACTGCCCGGGCACTGAAGGTGGCAGACTATGAGGGACCTCCTAGCAACAGGCATTTAGAGGTGAGTAAAAAGAAAAAAATATTTCCAATTATTATTGTTTAAATAATTTTTAAGCAATTTTTTTTTTTTTGGTGGAAACACCACTTTAAAAAGACAAATTACAGCAGACTTTAAAATATAAATTATTAAATCTCCCTCCCCTTCTTAGGCTGGACACGCTGAATGTTTTCATTCAACCAGTGTTCAAACTTACACAAACTATGTGGATGCAGGGATCGCCCCGCATGTGTTCTTGTATTCCGACAGCAGGAATGCTCCCTTTCATCAGAATACACTGGTCAGTGCTGCAGTAGCTGATCGAATGCTGGTTTCCAGCATTACAGTCCAATGGAAGTCGGTCTAACGATCTGCTTCTTTTGAACAGGGAATGTCGATGTGTACCTAGCTTTACTCGGCCAACCTATTGGCAAATATGCTACAAAATTCTAAAATAATACCCCTATCATTCTAAATGACATAATAATCCTAGAATACTCCAAGAAATATTTTTTAGAAAAACTATATAAAATACATTAAAATAACACATAGGTGCAATATGAATATACAAAACCCCCATAAAAAGGTACAACTGTGCAACATTAATAGGTAACCCACACATCTACTGTAAACTGTATGTGCTTCCACAACGAGAAATAAACTAACACAAGAACGGGTGATTGAAACTATAGAGTAAAGCCGGGTACACATTACAGTTTTACAGTTTTTTACACACTACCGACATTCTGCCCGTGTGTACGGGGCTTAATCCAAACTCCATTACTCAGCAGTGAATTTTAGACATTGAGCGGTCAGGGACTATTGACAAGGATGGTAGTGCCTTATAGTCACCGGGAGAAGTGACCCACATATGGTGTCTGTAGGCAAGCTCTGAGGATTATTGGTGGAGGAGACACCAGAGCAAACAAGTACACTATCTTCCTTTGGAAACACAAGGCCAAAATTTAAGCTAGCCAATCATGGTTGGATTTCCCTCATTCAGCCATGGACTTAACCAGAGACAGTCAATAGATCACTCCATTCACAACAAAGTGGATGGAGGAATCTGCACTGACAGCTATTAAATTTAAACATTGCCATTGTTTGGCCAACACCTGGCATCTTTCATTTTTTATTAGAGTTTTGTAGAGCTGGGTGTTGCCAACAGGGCCACTCACAGTTATAATTTAGGTCAGCTGAAATTCAAGCAGTGTATGCTCTTATTTAGCTGCACAAAACCGTACAAAAAAAAAAACATACATGACATGACCAGATCTTTCCCAGCCTGTCTGTAGGGAAACTTAAGCAGGAGGAGCTTCTAGATCTATATGGAAGAGCCCTGGGGCCATCATAAAAAAAAAAAAAAAATACAGAATTATGATATGAAAAAAAAAATTTATTTCTTACAGAATTCTGAGTTTGAAAGTCAGAATTCTGAGATTGAAAGTCAGAATTCTGACTTTTAATCTCAGAATGATGTAGAATTTTTTATTTTTACTTACAATTCTGACTTTCAATCTCAGAATTCTGACTTTCAAACTCAGAATTCTGTAAAAAAAAAAAAAATTCTCAAAATCATAATTCTGTATTTTCTTTTTTTTTAGGGCTCTTCCATAATACCTCTGCTGCTGGTCATATGTTCAAAATAAGAAAAACAGCCTTTGAAATAGAGCAAAAATAAATAATTAATATCAATAAACTGTTTTAACTTGTCATACAAATATATATTTGAAATCAAATCTATTATTTTGTGTAAATGACATGGTGTGAGCGGATTTCTGCCAGTCACAGGCTGTGTCATGCCCCTCCAGTCTGTGGCTTAAAATAAGAGGGAGGTGAAGCCCCCATTAACCTACATGTAATATCCAGCCCCCATTGTGTTTCGCTAGTTAGTGGGCATGGAGGAGGAACGAGGGAGTGGGCTGTCGTTTATCACTGTGTATACGTCCACATGTGTTACTCTATAGTCACAAGGGCTGCTCAGATGTGATAGGAAGGAAATGCTCAACATTCTCAACATGCTCAAACTCATTGAAAACTGAGCATGTGCAGAGTTGCAACCATAGCTGCAAAATCCCTAGCTGATTTTGGGACGTGGACAGAAGGTGGAAATAAAGAACAGCAGGAACACCTAAGTTTTTTGCAGAATACAGAAAACTAATGAACAGCATTTATTGATAGTTATTTTTTATGTAGGTTTAGTGACACTTTTTACAGCACTGCTAATTTTGCTTTTATCTTTGCTTAGCTTGTGGAAAACTTATTGTCAAATTGATGTTCTGAGCTGGTCAGCAGGTGCCGACAGATGAGACTATGACACCTAATGCTGCCACAACCTATTCCTGCTGTATTGCCATCGTTATAAAAAGAAAAAGAAAAGAAGTTCAATAAAATTTTCATTACTAGAAGAACCAAGTGCAGAGTCTACCTCTTCTTTTCTTTTACAGAATTTATTTACTGCCCAAGTACGGTGTTGTTCAAGACCTTTCACCAGCCTAAAAACACTTCAGCCTTGTACACTGCTTTCTCTATACATGTTTTCAATAAACAATCAATCTGAAATTTTACTTTTCTGCAATTTCCTGAGTGCTGCCTTTTCTTTTTTTCTACATGGATTAACTCTATGAATGCCTACATCACTACAGATGACTGAAACGACCTGGAAGGTTGAGCGACATTTGTTGTATTCTACTTTAATATATTTATCGCAAGCAAATACAGCAAGCTTTTTTTGCAGACCTTCTGAGGATCACTAAAGACCTTTGCATATAATTCTGTGTCGTGTTGATAGTAGGTTGTAGACTTTAAACATACTTGGGATAAACAAATCTATATAGTCAGACGAGGTTAATTTGAAAAAAAAAACAAAATTTTCACTGGCACTGAATGGCTGCTGTCTGGGCACTGATTGGCATTTCCCTGGTGGTCTAGGGTGGCGTAACTGGTGGTCCATTGTGGTGGCCATCCCTGGTGGTCCTGGTGGCATCCTGGTGGTCCTGGGCGGGCATCCAAGGGGGGGCTGTGCTGATAAACAATCAGCACAGACCCTAACTGTCAGGAGAGCAGCCGATCGGCTCTGACCTACTCACGTATGTCAGACGCGAGTGAGGAAAAGCCAATCTTCCTGTTTAAATTGTGATCAGCCGTGATTGGACATGGCTAATCACTTGGTAAAGAATCTCTGTCAGAGGCTCTTTACCTTGATCGGAGTTGCGGTGTGTCAGAATACAACAATCGCCGAAATGCGCGCCATATGACGTCCGGTCAGGATATCGCAGCCACTTTGCCGACATCATTTTGCTATATGGCAGACGGCAAGTGGTTAAATAAAGTGAGGAAGAGTTAGAATTTCTTTTGAGTTTTAATTTCTGTGTGTAACCCAGTCGAGGAGATTCTCCCTCCCCCACTTTTTTACAGGGGGTGACACCCATACAATAAAGCGGGGGGGGGGGGGGGGGTTGTCACTGGGATAGAAATACATATAGAGAAATAAAAATATGACAGCGGCTCTAACCCTTACCCGCTCTAGCCAAAATGAAGTGAAACATTTTGGCTGGAGTTGGATTTTAACAATTGTAACCCTAAGACCCCTTTCACACCACGCTGCCCATAGCATTGGTGGTAAAACACGGCTATTTTTAGCGGCGTTTTACCGTCGGATTCGTGGCGCATTTCGGACACTAGCGGGCACTTTTACCCCCCGCTAGCGGCTGAGAAAGGGTTAAAACCCCCTGCAATGGCGGCATTTTGACGGCGGTATTACAGCGCTGCCCGATTGATTTCAATGGGGAGCAGCGGTGGAGGAGCGGTAAACACACTGCTCCTTCACCGCTCCAAAGAAGCTGCTGGCAGGACTTTTCCTGACGTCCTGCCAGCGCACCGCTCCAGTGTGAAAGCCCTCCAGCTTTCACACTGGAGACAATGGAGCAGCTGTTTTAGGGCGGATTGCAGGCGCTATTTCTAAGGCTATAGCGCCTGCAAAATGCCCTTGGTGTGAAAGGGGTCTAAGTCACTTGGTTATCACTCTCCTCCTTTTTCAACAAGGAGTCACAAGTTTCCAGCTGCAATGAAACAGAATTCAAACTTTACAAGAAAGAAAAAGAATATGCTGCATTTTTCCTGCACTGGACTGTACTGGAACACAGTAAAACGCATCAAAAACGCACCAGCCCCAAGTACAGAGAAAAAAAAAAAACAGGAAAAAACTAAAAAAATCATCTAGGAAGCTAGGAAGCAAAATGCACCGGAAAGCAATAAAAACACATTAAAACCATGCATGCAGAAACGCATCCAGAACGGATCTGGAGTGAGTTTTTGTGGTGTGAACCAGCCCTTGATGGCTATGGCAGGAGGGCAGAGCTGGCAGCTGGTTGAGCAGAAGTAACAAGTAAAATAAGATGGTCCCAATCCAATTGCAACCTTTTATTTAAACTATTAACAGATTCAAGGGAGAATAGGATCCGGTAAAACAAAACATCATGATAAAATAGGATAAAGATAGAAGTGTGCACATGAGCCTAGATTGCCAGAAAAGTATTCCATATCAATTCTTGAACTACATAAAATGCTTGTACAATAAAAGAAAAATACAATACAGAAGAAAAAAATGGAAATTTAAAGAAAAAGTATTTTCCAGGTTGTAAAATTTTGCAAGCCGTAAAATCATCTAATTTTTTTTTCTACCGACGTTCACAGGTTTAGTTTTAATACGTATGCATATTTCTCATTTCAAATTCAATTTATCTGTCCACTGCCATATAGCGGTCCATCAATTTAATGTCACACTCCCACAGAGAGCTCCGTGTCCCACCTAGAGGCGCAGCATGTGTTGGCCACAATTCCTAATACAGGAAATATTTTTTAGCACCATCTTGGCAGCCGAGATGGAGCCACGCTGTGGGCTTCATTCTATAGGCAGAAGAGGAAGAGGTGAATTGGAAAATTACATTTTTAAATCATTAGAAATGGACAGTAATCTGACTAGTTTCATTAATAACTAAACATCGTTTTTAACCTTTCCCGGCTATTTAAAAGTATAAAAATATTCATCTGGAAGAAAGAGAAGTTACGGAAAATGCTGAAAACCATTATTATTACCGATACCCATGTAATGGGGTTTAAGAGTATAGAAATACCAGAGGTCAAGGATTTAAAGTGGTTCTAAATTCTAAACGTTTTTTTACCTTAACACATTAAAATTACATTTTTTCTTTAGCTGCCTTTTCTATCCCACTGCTTGATTCAGTGCTGTGTCTTCTCTCTTCAATTCCTGGTCTCGCAATAGACTCCGCTGCCCCAAAGCCCCCCCCCCCATGTTGAGGGCATGTGGCCTGGTATGGTTCAGGTGAGGGGACGAGGCGCTCACTCGTCTCTCCCCCCCCCCTTTCCTGACGTGCCCGGCTGCATGCTTGGATACGGGTGTGGTATAGATTTTGGGGGGGCCAACGTATTTTTTAATTTTATTGGACGTATTCTTTTAATAAGTCGCACATATATCATGCAGGTGCGGCTTTCATGCAACTTTTGAGGGTTTACATTGAAGTCTGTGGCCATCAAGTCGCATGAAACTCAGACCAAAAGTAGTACAGGAACTACTTGAAAGTCAATATGACTTTGAGTCTCACAGATATGAATGGTTATCATTGGGAAACACGGGGTGCGACTTGGGGTCCAAAGTCGCATGACAAGTGTGAATGGAGTCTTAGGGAGTTTTTCAAGAGCTTTTGCGTAAAAAAAATAAATAAAAAAAAAGCACCTGAAAAGCTCAAGAAAAATGCTTCCCTTTAAAATCAATTCATGTTTTCACACTGGGGCGGTGCAGCATTAAGAAAAAAAAATAAAAAACGCACCATAAACACTCCTCCCCATTAAAATGAATTGAAACGCATCAAAAACGCCTCCAAAACTCTAAGCTTTTTTGGTGCAGTTTTTGAGTCACGTCCTTTAAAAACTGCACCACAAGCGTTGCAAAAGCGCAGCAAAAAACGCCCCATTACCGCATAGGCGTTTTACTGTCGGTTTTGAAGCGAACCAGTGTGAATGTGCCCTGCACCTAGGTTTATACTGAATGCGGGTTTCAAATTGTGCAAGTTCAGCTGAACTCGCACAATTTCAAACCGGCATTTCAGTCTGACCTCGGGGGGGGGGGGGGCGATTTGAGAGACACAGATATCTATGGAAATTGCCCAAGAAGTAGCCAAAAGTAGTGCAGGAACTACTTTTGGGAATCGGTGTGGCACCGCAAAGTCGGTGTCGCACCAATTCAGACTATGTATTTGCCGGCAATAGGCAGCAATTTGGCATGCGATTTGACATACACGAGGGGTTTTCTAAAATGAAGGGCAACAGGGACATCAGTATCTCAGGACTGGGTGGATGCTGCCTTTCCTCAGATGGGGTGATCCGATAGATACTACAAAAACAAAAAATGGAAGGCGCTCACACCTAGTGCACTACAAATGACATTTAATAAATTATAAAATTTATAAACGGTGGGTACTCACAAACAGCAACTCAAATAAGCCATATAAAAACACACAGTGTGGAACCATGTGCCATATACCATCACAGGGAATAAGCCAACGCATTTTGGAGGTGAACCCCCTTCCTCAGAGCTGGGCAACTCAGGACCACCACAGACCAGCACTTTTTTTAATGAACAAAAAAATTTTATTGCAAGAAAGCCACACCCCCGAAAGAGGCGGGGAGGAAAAGAGAAAAAAATATGGATATAACTATCTATGATGGGATTTAAATTGGTTGAATATATAGTTTCATCCATATATTTTTTTCCAGGGTTGTCGGGAAGAGGCCCTTGTCCTCATCAACATGGGGACAAGGCCCTTTGGGGTGGGGGGGGGCAGGACCCCTCTGCCCCAAAGCACCTACCCCCTATGTTGAGGGCATGCGGCCTGGTACCGTTTAGGGGGGGGGGGGGGGCGCTCGCACATCCCCACCCCCTTTTCTGACCTGCCGGGCTGTGTGCTTGGAAAAGGGTCTGGTATGGATTTGGGGGGTCCCCATGCTGTTTTTTTCGGCATGGGGTGTAATCCATACTAGACCGTAGGGCCTGGTATGGTTTTGGAGGAGGAACCCATTTTTTTTTTTAATTTGCCGTGGGGTTCCCCTTCAAGATCATTTGAGCACAAGTCGCAGATGGTGATATGACTTCAGTGATATTCAATGGGCTGAAGTAGGATCAAAGTCGGACCAAAGTAGTGCAGGGAGCATTTTCAAAGTCAGACCGACTTGTGTTGGACCAGTTAAGTTGGCTCTCATAGGGAAACATTGATTTTCACACGTCATGACATGAACTCCAAATGTCGGAGCGTTTGTCGTACAAGTGTGAACCCAGCCTAAATGGCAAAGCCTAATTGGACAAGCTGAAGTTAGTAGCCGATTCTGTGCATCAGTTTTAGGCTAGGTTCACACTTGTGTGGGTGCAGGACTGCACCTGTTCCCACACCAGCAGGCAAAAACATGCTGCAGTTTAGGAGATGTTTGGGGGTGCCATTATTCTGAATGGCACTCCCACGCACTGGAAACCGAAGCAAGGTTAACCTGCATTGTGGCTTCCGTGTGTGACGGCGCTTCCAGAAAAGGTGCATGGACCTTTTCCCTGTGTTTTCAGGAGGTTTAGCAGCCATTCAAATCAAAAGGCTGGCTTGCTCGCCCAAAATGTTGCTCGAAGAGCCACACAAGTGCGAACCTAGACTCAGTAGATCTTCCACACGGTCATTAATTTGCTTGATAAATGCCCCCCAATGAATTCAAAGATTAGGAATCTCTTTAAAAATGACAGCTGGGAAATACGAATAATTAAAATGTTTATACATTATAAAAATCCCAGCAGCTCTCATCCACTTAAATATTTTAATATATGTAACCTCAATGGACAAAATTCATGGCCAGCCCATATCTCAGTGATTATTGCATAGCATACGCTTTAAGGATGTCATATATTTTCTGTTGAACTTGTATGATACACAAATATTTGTACGATTCTTTACCCCATGTACAACTGTTATTATTGCTTCTTTTATAATAAAAATTTTAATAATTAAAAAAAAATATATATATATTTTAATATATTAAATGCTGTGTTATGTGTGGCAAACACATACCGTAGTTTGTATATAATATTGTTTATATATTATTGTGTATTTTGTATGAAAATTAAGGCCCCTTTTCACACTTGTGCGACTTCAAAGTTGCGCGATTTTACCACGATTCGCGGTCGCGATTTTGCTGCAATTTCAATTAATGTCTGTGTAAGTGACATCAAAATCGGACCAAAGTAATGTAGGGACTACTTTGAAGTCGGAATGACTTGAAGTCGTACTAATATGAATGGATGTCATTGGAAATCATGGGGAATGACTTGTCATGCTACTTTGCAGTCCCAAATCGTGGGACAAGTCGTACAAGTGTGAAAGGGGCTTAAAACAGATGAGGACACAACTTGGATCCAACTTATGTAATATTCATCCAACCAAAGCAAAAATATTTTGAATCGTAAACCAGTGGGGGAATTCATAGGATAGCCATCTGCCAGCCCTCTAGTTCTTAACAAGCATCTTGCATTTATAGGAACAGCGCATATTTTCCCTATTTAGCCCATTTACAGTCATTTTTTTTTTCTTCCCCAAATTTTTGCGCTTTAACTCTTACATCTGATCAAACCAATTATATCAGCCCTTCATGGTACGTTTAAAAAAAAAAAAAAAAGAAGTAACCCAACAAAAATTTGCTAAAGCACTGTAGACCACAAACAACTGCATTTTTATTTCTTTTGATTGCATACTTCATTTTGGATTACTCGCTGGTGCTGCAAATCTCCTGCATCCTCTTTCCAACGGCTTCCTGTCTACAATAATGCACTCTTACTTGGGCTAGGTTCACATATATGGCCTTTCACGGACCGCGTTTACTCAGGCACGGCAGCCCATTCATTTAAATGGGCTTCCATACCTGCATTTCCCGCATAAAAAGGAGCATGCACCTTTCAAAACACGATCTGCACGATCGTTTTGGCAAAGCGATTTCGGCACCCGCAAACGCACTGCATTATTAAATGTGTAGGGGTGGCATTCACGATTGAATGGCAGCGCTGCACGTTTTTACTGTGGGTGGTTGCGGGTGCAGGAATTACTGTGATTCCCGTACCCACAGCCATCCGCATAGATGGGCACCAGATAGATGAATGGTATTCTCAGGGTGGGTTTCCTGATGGTGACAACAATGGACCATGTCTGCATAGTGTGCGCTGAACTGCCCATTTGTAGTCTGCATCTGAAGCCAGTGTCACAAAGTGATGCCGAACATTTGGGAGACATACAGGGCATTGTCGTCATAAAAAGAATGGCCTTCATAGCAGGATCACTTGGTTTTCGATTATTGAAAGCAGGAAAATATTGAAAGTAACTTTTGGAATTACATTAAAGCAGTATTGGACCCAAAATCAAAAACTGGAATATATTACAGATTACCAACCAGTAGATGGTAGGGGTAGGTGGTAGCTGCATTAGTTATCTTTTTTCCCCCTCTGTTTTCACCTAGTGATCTGGCCAGCAACACACCTCCTGTATTGGCCTCCACTCTGGATGAAGGAGCACAGAGACCCCTTTTGACAGCAGCATTGTCAGTCTGGGGGAGGGGAGTGTTAAATGTACTAGCAGATTTAAATAAACTAACAAATTGAAGACAAACCCCAGCTAATACTTTATAAACCGTTACAGCAAACAGTTTTTTTTTCCTTTGGGAATAAAGGTTTTACATAAATAAGCACCCCTGTCACGGTAAATGGTTTGTCTCAGCTCTGTAACCAATACATTCTGCAGGAAAGCTTGTTCTTTTGGAAAACAGAACTGGCTGGCTGAGTTTATAGATCTAATAAGACATGACAACATAACAGAGCAAGTCAAGAAAATACAAACATATCAAAAGGAATATTGATATATATATCCAAACCCACACATATACGTTATGTAAAGAAAATAATGATGACCATCATGAGGAACAGCAAACCCATATCTGTATGAAATAGGGAAGCAACTGTCGTTTCATAGTTTGATCAAGAACGAACATATGACCGAAAAAAAAAAAAAAAAAAAAAGAACGAACATATGACCGAATCACAAATCATATAAAAGTAGGAGAAAAAATACAGTGCCTTGCAAAAAGTATTCACCCCCTTGGCATTTTTCGTGTTTTGTTGCCTCACAATTTGGAATTTACATGGATTGTTTGAGGATTTGCATCATTTAAATTACAGAACATGCTCACAACTTTGAAGATTTTTTTTTTTTTTTATTGTGAAGCAAACAACAAATAGGACAAAATAACAGAAAAAGTCAATGTGCATAACTATTCACCCCCCTAAAGTCAATACTTTGTAGAGCCACCTTTTGCGGCTATCACAGCTCCAAGTCACATTGGATAAGTCTCTATGAGCTTGCCACATCTTACCACTGGGATTTTTCCCATTCCTCCTTGCAAAACTGCTCCAACTCCTTCAAGTTGGATGGTTTGCGCTTGTGAACAGCAATCTTTAAGTCTGACCGCAGATTTTCTATTGGATTGAGGTCTGGGCTTGGACTAGGCCACTCCAACACATTTACATGTTTCCCCTTAAACCACTCAAGTGTTGCTTTAGAAGTGCGTTTGGGGCCATTGTCCTGCTGGAGGGTGAACCTCCGTCCTAGCCTCAAATCGCACACACAGTGGTACAGGTTTTGCTCAAGAATATCCCTGCATTTAGCACCATCCATCTTTCCCTCAACTTTGACCAGTTTCCCAGTCCCTACTGCTGAAAAACATCCCCACAACATGATGCTGCCACCACCATGTTTCACTGTGGGGATGGTGTTCTTTGGGTGATGTGATGTGTTGGGTTTGCACCAGACATAGCGTTTTCTTTGGCCAAAAAGTGGAATTTTAGTCTCATCAGACCAGATGACACACCTTCCTCCATACATGCTGCATTTTTTCACACTGCAAAAAAAATTATTTTTTCACACATTCGTAACATTCGTAATCGGAGCATCATTCATAATTTGATGTAATGTGTATGCTATTATTACATTTTAATAATTTACGAATCGAAAAAAAATAAAAAGTTACGAATGAAAAAAAAAAAAAGCAAAGAGAAAAAAACAAAAAAAAAGTTACGAATCGAAAAAAAAGTTACGAAGTTGTTTTCTAGGTGTCCTTGAAGACATCTACGTTGATCATGTAGAAAAAAAAAAAAAAAAGCGCACATTTCTGCACATGTGAACAAGCTCTTAATCATTGCCATGGAACAACTATGCATTGCTATAAATGAAAGGTAACTGAAATTTGCAAATGGGAAGTCAACACAGCAGTCTCCATATTTTTCTCAGCATGTTTAGTTTAAACTAAGCAGGACTGAGCTACATTTTTTTCCTTTATAAAGCTACTTTCACCTTCCAATTAAGTACGGAATAGTACACCCACACAGAAGCATTGTGGGATTATTAGCCATTATCATTATTTGCTTGTAAAACACAAAAAAGCTTACAAGTCATTTTCTTTAATACTGTATTAACATCAACATTTGCGCTAAACTATAGCAATCAATTTGCTTATATTATCTAAGCTGCACTTGACTAGATGGATAATTGCTAATTATAGACTGATAGTTCATCTGTGCACATAGACTGAGTTCATCCAGCGCATTGATCAAGCAGTATTTGTACGAATGAATATATTCACTGGAATTGTTTACTGTCAAAACTTTAAACTTGACAAATGGGCTTCAAAAGCAGCAAGGTAGATCGCTGACCTGGGTGGAAGAGGGGCCAATCCTTCCCTACAAAACTGTATCTGTAACTTTTTCCATTTTTTTCTCCTTTAAAAAAGACCGTATAGCCTTGAAAGCAAGTTTATTTACAAATGACATTCAGATATGTTTATAAGTGATCTCAGATATTCCAAGGTCAAAAAGGCTACAGTGACAATTATGTATATGCCAACTTAGAGAGACTAGGTGTCATTAGTGTAACAATGTATAGCAACAAAACTCTATTGAAGGAACAATGTAGTGGCACATACAACAATTATTGGTGCATAATTACATAGCCTTGCTCTAAAGCTTTAGGGTAAAACTGCATGACACATTAAGGGTCCACAGACACCTTTACATGCATTAAGGTATGCATTTCTATACATTGAATATAGGCAGCACATTCCTTTTGAATGTGTGCCTCAATGTGTGAACATATGCATCTGAACTATTTAGGACAATGCAATATTCCACAAGGCACAAAGCGTTTACATGTGTATGTGCATTGTGAGTGCCTTACTGCAATGCATAGATGTGAATCCAGCCTACATAACCTTATTGTGGATATATAGGTAAGTGTATGTTAACAGAATCCCTTCTTCCTTGCTTTCCATCTTGCTAAGTGAGCTAAAAAATGTTCACTCATTCTTCATCAAAAAATAATGCCCCGTAACCACGATCGGAAATTCAGCCAGCAAAAGTCCGATGTGAGCTATTGGTCGGAAATTCCGACAGTGTGTATGCTCCATCGGAATTCCCGCCAGAAAAAGATTGAGAGCAGCTATGAATAATCGCCATGATGGGGCGTGAAACATGTTAGCTATTTGTCCTGTTTTGTTTTGACTTTTTTGATGTGCGGCCATCAAGGAATTATTTTTCTCATCAATCTTGAGCAGAGCCAGCACCTGTGAGTTCCATTAGGGTGAGCACTTTATTGTGGATCTGGGAGGTTAAAGCGGTAATCTCTGTGTCAAAAGATTGAGAGCAGGTTCTCAATTTTTCAGTCGGAAAGAGTTCCAATCGTCTAACAATTCTGACGCGCAAAATTCCTACGCATGCTCGGAAACCATTCGACGCATGCTCTGAAGCATTGAACTTATTTTTCTCGGCTCATTGTAGTGTTGTACGTCACTGCGTTCTTGATGGTCAAAAGTTCAGAGAACTTTTGTGTGACCGTGTGTATGCAAGCCAAACTTGAGCGGAATTCCGTTGGAAAAACCATCCAAGTTTTGTCCGACGGAAAATCCGCTTGTGTGTACGGAGCATGAATCATGCCAATCAAGAAACTTGGGCTACATTGCAGGGTGAGAGTAATATGAGGACACAGCACAGGATCATCATGACAGCTACCCTCCTTAGCACAAATTAAATTTGTAGCAGTATTTTGTAAAAGGTGCCTTGATGAACCATTCCTTCACATTAGGACTCATTCAGATGGCAGATTAGTGCTGTGCTTCGTGCAGATGCATGTGCATCAACTCAGATTCTGCTTAAAGGCATTGAATAGAAGTGAATGTGCATGCAGTGCTGGCACGGACACAATAGAATGTCAGAGGCTCTGCATTCGGATCTGTGCACCAGCTCCTGCGATTGTGTCCATGCTGGTGCAGCATGTGCATCCACTTCTATGCTTGCAGGCAGCTCTAAAGTGGATGCATGAGCATCTGCACAGAGGATGGCATTAATCTGTTGTCTGAATGAGCCCTTAGAGCTCATTCACACAGACAGAAAAAATGATAGGTTTAGCTGAAGACAGTAGTGTACGCATCCAAATGCAGTACTAGAGTAATCAATGAGCCCATAGACACAGTTTTGTCTCCATACAAAAATGTGCGCTGGTTAGTTGCACATAAAAAAAGTAGGACACAGCTGCAGATTTTCAGCCGATCTGCAGATTTTACGCGCATATGCACATAAATGCAAGTACTTTAGGCACATACTTTATGCAGGATCTTCTAGCTCCGTCAGCAAGAACCTTTCTTTCATGCAGTAAGTATGCATATGCCCATGTGAATAAGCCTTTACAGTGTAAAGTACAATATCAATAGTACACTCCACAGTGCGGCTTTCATATAATCCTATGTGCTCTGTTCTCCTTCCATCCCCAAATTCATACCTGAGAGTTGTAGTTATATCAAGGAAGGTGCCCACCCTTGTGATATGTGTGTCAAGCACCCACCCACCAGCCGTGCTACAACATAGAAACCAAAGACTGAGAAATGATATGACTGCACTTTAAAACAAATCTTTAGTAAATTAATTACTAGCGCTGTTGGTCTATCCATGCACTATACTTGCATGTGTAAAAAGGTATTTCCTATAGATATACTTTAAGCACCCCACTTTTTTTTTTTTTATTATAAAAGACTTTTATTTTCACTATATTTTCCACTTCAGTAAAGGAAAAAGAAACGCATAAATGTTGACATGCCAATATTAAACAGATCCAATATTAGGTTTCATTAGGAATACGGATCTGACATACTGTACGTGATTAGTATGGAGGTGGAGTGAACTTATTGATTTAGTAAAGCAAAAAAAATAATAAAATACAAACTGGGCACTGATACTGTAATCATAGAAGAACGTGTATAAGTCTTAGTACAGTCAGCCACCACTTTATAAATTATATACCAGTCTATTTAAAATTAACCTTTCATTTAATCCTGCCGAACAAAGTAAAATATTCACTTAGTTCCCTCCCCCATTACTGGTAGCATATACTACGCTTTCCTACTGTAGCTCCTTGGATGCCTCATGTGGCTGCTGGGAGTAAAGTGAAATGCCTGGAGATTTCACATGAGTGAGCATGTGCTCCACTATGCCTCTTCCATGCGACAGTGCCCTGTATGACCTATGGCTACTGGGACCTGCCAGCTGAACAGAGCACTGTAGGAGCTAGGATAGGTTAAGCTGGGAGCTGACCATTTTACATTACCTAAAATAGGCAAACAAAAGGTTTACTTACATAAGGTCAGAGATGAGGACTCAAAGGGGTATATGCCCCAGGGTAGCCAAATTTGCAGACTTTTTTTTTTAGGGTGTTTCAAGCTATATCAGAAGTTAGTAATTTATGGTGTGTGTGTGTTTGTGTGTGTGTGTGTGTGTGTGTGTGTGTGTGTTCTCCGATTCCCCTTTCATTTGGGTCCATGAAAAAAGAATTACATAAAAACCAGTTAAAGTGGTGGTAAAGTTTCCAGAACAAAAAAAATGTGGCATAATGTGGTAGTATGCATTGCATACTACCACATTATAAGACACTTACCTTAAAGCTAAGCCCTCAAGTGGAGTGCTGTCACAAATGAAAGGACTTCCATCTTCACCTGGTCTTCCTTTCAGGTACATGGGTTCCACCCGTTTGAATAGTCAAGCTGTGCACATGTACACAGGAGCCATGGCCGCAGCATATGCTGTCCCTTCAGAGTGCAATGCGCATGGCCAGGGATGTTACCAGCTGCAAGAGTAGTGAATATCTCCTAAACAGTGAACGTTCAAGAGATATTCCCTGTACCTACACAGGTAAGCTTTATTATAAGCTTACCTGTAGGTACAAGTAAGCAGGCAGTGTTTAATGCCAATTAAACAACAGCTTTAGTTTAGAGCTAATCCTTTACACCAAAACACAAAGTATAACAAAATTGTATTTTAAAGCGGAGGTTCACACAAAAATTGAACCTCCGCTTTTCGGGAACCCTCCCCCCCCTCTGGTGTCACATTTGGCACCTTTCAGGTATTTGCACCCACTTCCGGGCATAGACTCCCACGGGAGTCTATGCCCCTTCCCGTCCCACCACGCCGTTTGCTGGGACACACACGGGTCCCAGAGACAGCAGGTGCAGTAGGGAATCGGGAAGTGAAGCCACAAGGCTTAATTTCCTGATTCCCTTACCGAAGATGGCAAAGGCAGCATCCGAGGACTGAGGGACAGTTCGGCCTCGGGTGCCGACATTGCTGGACCCTGTGACAGGTGAGTATCCATATTTTAAAAGTAAGCAGCTGCAGTATTTGTATCCCTCTTGACTCCCTCTTTAACCACTTAAGGACCGGCTCCTGCACATTTACATCAGCAGAATGACACGGCTGGGCAAATCAACGTACAGGTACGTTGCTCTTTAAGAGCCCAGCCGTGGGTCGTGCGCGCGCCCCTGGCAGCACGCTCGCGACCCGGTCCTGAGCTCCGTGACCGTGATCGCGGGACCAGCGGACCCGATCGCCGCTGGTGTCCCGCGATCGGGTCACAGAGCTGAAGAATGGGGAGAGGTCCGTGTAAACAAACCTCTCCCCGTGCTTCCTACACTGCCTGTCACTGATCGGCTGTTCCCTGTCATCGGGAAAGCCGATCAGTGATGTCATAAGTAAAGCCATGCCCCCTACTGTAAAAAAAAACACACACGTCACAAACTTAACCCCTCCCCACCCCTAGTGGTTAACTCCTTCACTGCCAGTGTCATTTACATAGGAATCAGTGCATTTAAATAGCACTGATTTCTGTATACATGACAATGGTCCCAAAAATGTGTCAAAAATGTCCGATGTGTCCGCCATAATGTCGCAGTCACAATAAAAAAAAAAAAAAAAAAAAAAAAAAAAAAAAAAAAAAAAAAATCGCTGATCGCCGACATTACTAGTAAAAAAAAATAATAAAAATGCTATAAAACTATCCCCTATTTTGTAATCGTTATAACTTTTGCGCAAACCAAATCAATAAATCGCTTATTGCGATTTTTTTTACCAAAAATATGTAGAAGAATACGTATCGGCCTAAACTGAGGAAAAAAAAAATTTTTTTTTTTTCCTATTTTTGGGGGATATTTATTATAGCAAAAAGTTAAAAATATAGCATTTTTTTCAAAATTGTCGCTCTATTTTTGTTTATAGCGCAAAAAATAAAAACCGCAGGGGCGATCAAATATCACCAAAAGAAAGCTCTATTTGTGGGAATAAAAGGACGCCAATTTTGTTTGGGAGCCACGTCGCACGACCGCGCAATTGTCAGTTAAAGTGACGCAGTGCCGAATCGCAAAAAGGGGCCTGGTCCTTTGGCTGCAAATTGGTCCGGAGCTTAAGTGGTTAATGCCAACAATTTTGGTTTTGTGTGATGGGATCATGATTTCTGCACACTATATGTAAAGGCAATTTTTAAAAAGGTTTTGTGATGTTTATTTATCCCTGAAGTTTTGTATACCATTTCTTGCTTTTTCTTATACTATATCACAACAGAACCTGGTATTTAAACCTCTAGGAAGTTGGTGCTATGCTCAAAGCTTGCCTATACAATATTTCATATTCATCTGTATAAAAAAAAGTCACGAACATGTCAAAGAAAAAATATGAAAACACACTGGGGTTACTTACTAAAGGCAAATGGCTTGTTCTAACAGTTCATAAAAGTGCAAAATTGCTTCATATAAACATGCTCCATTTCTTAGACACAAAGTGACTACTTCGTGCCACAAATTCCCTGTGCCCTTCATGGATCGAACGCATTGCGCATTGTTGACCTCCTAAGTGTACACTAAGGTAGGTCAGACTGCGCTTAAAGTATTACTAAACTCAGAACAGTAAAATAAGTCTGTATATTCAGCATAGCATGCTTGTTATACTCATGGTGGAATATTAATCCTCTGCATTATGTAAACAGGCTGTTTTATCCTGTATGCACAGATCCTTCCCTCCTGCACTGTCTATCTGGGGAAGGCCAGCTAACACAGGCAGGGTAGTCTACCTGCACATGCTCAGTTGTGTCTTTTGTGCTGTAGAGAACATTTTCTTGTGGAGCTGAACTAGCCAGGTCACATGATATTGACATCACACATGTGGGCGTGTATACAGGCTGCAGTGGAAATCTCCTCCTACCAAAACTCTCAGCACTGGAGAAACTGTGCAGTTTATCACAGACCGTGGTATGCAGAGAATACAAAAAGGTATATAGTGGCAATATTTTAATGTAAAAAGAAGATTTATAAGCTGTGGGTAGGGACGAGCCGAACACCCCCCCCCAGTTCGGTTCGCACCAGAACTTGCAAACCGACAAAACAATTTGTGCAAACATGCGAAAATCGTTAAAGTCTATGGGACATGAACGTGAAAAATCAAAAGATTTAGACTTAGTTAGAAGTTTTGACTTAAAATTGTCCGCCGGACTGCCGCAATCCGGCCGTCTGTGTGCTAGTCCGCGGGACTTTTGTCCGCGGAACGTCGTAAAGTCCGTTCATTTTGAACGTGACTCCAGGTAGACGGGACTAGCGAAGGAAGTCAATCCCGCCGCCCCGCTCGGCGAGATTAACACCTCGCTAGCCCCATCACCGGGTATGGTTTATAAACGGGAAACCCTACGCCTCCTGAGCCATACCAGGCTGCGTGCCCTCAACATGGGGGGTGCCCTGGGGAAAGGGGGGCCCTGCAGCCCCCCCACCCCAAAGCCCCTTGTCCCCATGTTGATGAGCACAAGGGCCTCTTCCCGACAACCCTGGCCATTGGTTGTCAGGGTCTGCGGGCGGGGGGGGCTTATCGGAATCCGGGAGCCCCCAGATACCGGCGCCCCCACCCTATGTGAATGAGTATGGGGGTACGATGTACCCCTACCCATTCACCTAAGGGGAAAAAGTGTAAATAGCGTAAGAGCGTGCTGCGTGCCAGCTGTGGCAGGCGTGCCATAGGTTTGCCATCACTGGCCTAGGCTATAAGAAATAAACAAGGAAAAGGGGGGCGCCTCTGAGTATATGTAAAAAATTCAATTTATTAAACAGCAATATCCACTCACATATTATAAGGTATAAGGTATAAGGTATAAGGTGTCACATTCAGGTCCTGCATGCTGGGCTGGGAAGGTGGGGAAGCTGCAGATCTTTAGCAAGTCCGCTTCACTTTTCTTTCAGCTTGCATATTTGTCACAGGGATGTGGATGTGGCAGAGCGTAGTACTGATGAGGAAAATAACTTCCCAGGAGTCCAGGTGCAGGTTTAAGACAGTCCAGTCTGTGAGTGGGGGCACAACAAAGCCCGTTTTGCAGAGCAGGGGTTCCGGTGGTGGGGTTCAGAGTGGTGAGGGGGCGCCAATGCCGGGAAAGCGCCGGGAAATTGTTCAGGAAGCCGTCAGTTTCACCTGGAAGATGTTAGGGACACGGCCGTGTGCTGGGGAGGCGAAAACGAGGCTTGGAGAGCAAACAGACGGCGCCGTCGCCCGGCTGTGACGTCACCGGTATGCGACGCATTAATAATAGAACAGAAAGTCACTGGAGCTGGATACAGCATTTTAAAGCATGGAAGAAAAAGGAGGGGGGGGGGGGGGGGGGGGGAGACACAATGCAAGGGAAGAAAAACACAATGTATATATACTATAAAGGGACATCCACAAGATACTATAACAAATAATTGGAGAAGGGGATGATTAATAATAATAGTTATTACCATACAAACACCATTAAATGCAGAAAAAATATATAAAAAAATTAAATTAAATATATATATGAAAATAAGGATAAGAATAAGAATGATGGATATGTTATTAAAAGCACATTAATAGATATATATGAAATAAATATATACATACATAACGAAAAATTCATTAGAAAACCTTCTAAAATGTATATTAAGAGTATATAAAAATATATTAAAAATATATTAAAAACCACACACATATAGGGGACGGAGGGGGGTAGGGGGAGGGGAGAAATAAGGCTAGGTAAGGGAAAATAAGCATATATGTAGATAATAATTAAAACGCAAAAAAAGCAAGCAAATGATCAAACTAGGAAGAAATCTTATATAGCCTTAAAAACAATACTTCTAAAAATATTGATACTTACTATGGAGATGCCACCCGCCACCCCCATGTATAAAAGTATATATATATATATTATATATATATATATATATAGAACGAAACCTATGATAAAAAATTGATAAAGATATATATAAACTTTTTTTAAAAACAATCGAATGGTCATATCATCTACTGTAATATTGATAAAGAAAATGGTGGCAATATGAGGACTTAAGGCCAGGCTATAGTACGGTCGCTATTTCTATGCCTTCGTTGAGGCCACCAGGCGAGAGAACGTCTAAGGTATATATCCAGAAAGTTTCTCTGGCACATAGTCTCTTAAAACGCTCGGCTTCGGTCATGGATTTTGGAATTTGTTCAATAATCCAAACCTGGAGGCCATTGGTGGATTTTTCATGGTGCTGGGCAAAGTGTCGGGGGACACTATGCATATCCTTACCTCCCTCAATGAGACGCCGGTGCTGGCCGAACCGCTGTCTCAAAGGACAAATTGTTCGCCCAACGTAGACGAGACCACACGGGCAAGTAAGGCCATAAACTACAAAATCTGAGGAGCAATTGTAGAAATGGTCAATGGGATAGGTTTTGCCTTTACACTGAAAAGATTTCTTGCCATGATGGATAAAGGAGCAGGTCTTGCAGCGTGGTTTTTTGCATTGGTACATACCTATTAAGGGTATGAGGGTGTTAGTGTTTTCGGTGGTCTGTAAAGTTTGGAGTTTGCTGGGTGCAATTTTGTTTATGAGGTTGGGGGCCTTTCGGTATGTAATTTTGGCAGTTGGTGGAAGAATATTTTTAAGTAGGGGATCTTGTTGGAGAATGTTCCAATGTTTATTTAGAAAAAATGCCCAGCACCATGAAAAATCCACCAATGGCCTCCAGGTTTGGATTATTGAACAAATTCCAAAATCCATGACCGAAGCCGAGCGTTTTAAGAGACTATGTGCCAGAGAAACTTTCTGGATATATACCTTAGACGTTCTCTCGCCTGGTGGCCTCAACGAAGGCATAGAAATAGCGACCGTACTATAGCCTGGCCTTAAGTCCTCATATTGCCACCATTTTCTTTATCAATATTACAGTAGATGATATGACCATTCGATTGTTTTTAAAAAAAGTTTATATATATCTTTATCAATTTTTTATCATAGGTTTCGTTCTATATATATAAAAATATATATATATATATATATATATATATATATATATATATATATATATATATATATATATATATATATATATATATATATATATACACACACTTTTATACATGGGGGTGGCGGGTGGCATCTCCATAGTAAGTATCAGTATTTTTAGAAGTATTGTTTTTAAGGCTATATAAGATTTCTTCCTAGTTTGATCATTTGCTTGCTTTTTTTGCGTTTTAATTATTATCTACATATATGCTTATTTTCCCTTACCTAGCCTTATTTCTCCGCTCCCCCTACCCCCCTCCGTCCCCTATATGTGTGTGGTTTTTAATATATTTTTAATATATTTTTATATACTCTTAATATACATTTTAGAAGGTTTTCTAATGAATTTTTCGTTATGTATATATATATATGTATATATTTATTTCATATATATCTATTAATGTGCTTTTAATAACATATCCATCATTCTTATCCTTATTTTCATATATATATTTAATTTAATTTTTTTATATATATTTTCTGCATTTAATGGTGTTTGTATGGTAATAACTATTATTATTAATCATCCCCTTCTCCAATTATTTGTTATAGTATCTTGTGGATGTCCCTTTATAGTATATATACATTGTGTTTTTCTTCCCTTGCATTGTGTCTTTCCCACCCCCCCCCCCTCCTTTTTCTTCCATGCTTTAAAATGCTATATCCAGCTCCAGTGACTTTCTGTTCTATTATTCCGCTCCGGCCACGCCCCCTCCCCTCCCCATCTATCTATATAACTGCCCCCAGCTCCCTATACCACTATGCTTGAAAAAGGATTGCGGCCACTCCCTTAAACAGTGGCTAGCCAATCCCGAAACGCATCGCATACCGGTGACGTCACAGCCGGGCGACAGCGCCGTCTGTTTGCTCTCCAAGCCTCGTTTTCGCCTCCCCAGCACACGGCCGTGTCCCTAACATCTTCCAGGTGAAACTGACGGCTTCCTGAACAATTTCCCGGCGCTTTCCCGGCATTGGCGCCCCCTCACCACTCTGAACCCCACCACCGGAACCCCTGCTCTGCAAAATGGGCTTTGTTGTGCCCCCACTCACAGACTGGACTGTCTTAAACCTGCACCTGGACTCCTGGGAAGTTCTTTTCCTCATCAGTACTACGCTCTGCCACATCCCTGTGACAAAGATGCAAGCTGAACTCCATGTGAGTGGATATTGCTGTTTAATAAATTGAATTTTTTACATATACTCAGAGGCGCCCCCCTTTTCCTTGTTTATTTCTAGCTCATTGGAACCCACTCTCTGGTTCTCCTGGGAGGCTGCCCTGACTGACCAAACGACACTTTTAATCTTTTAGAGTATATATATATGTACATGCATATATATACATATACTATGACCATCCCCGGACTATCTGATGATCCTGCATGAGGTATATATATTTGTGCTGTAGCGCCTTTTTTACTTGTATCTAGGCTATAAGAAGATTGCCAAGACCCTGAAAATGTTCTGCAGCATGGTGGCCAAGACCATACAGCGGTTTAACAGGACAGGTCCCACTCAGAACAGGCCTCGCCATGGTCGACCAAAAAAGTTGAGTGCACGTGTTCAGCGTCATATACAGAAGTTGTCTTTGGGAAATAGACATATGAGTGCTGCCAGCATTGATGCAGAGGTTGAAGGGGTGGGAGGTCAGCCTGTCAGTGCTCAGACCATACACCGCACACTGCATCAAATTGGTCTGCATGGATGTCATCCCAGAAGGAAGCCTCTTCCAAAGATGATGGACAAGAAAGCCCGCAGTTTGCTGAAGACAAGCAGACTAAGGACATGGATTACTGGAACCATGTCCTGTGGTCTGATGAAACCAAGATAAACTTATTATTTGGTTCAGATGGTGTCAAGTGCGTGTGGCGGCAACCACGTGAGGAGTACGAAGACACGTGTGTCTTGCCTACAATCAAGCAAGGTGGTGGGAGTGTCATGGTCTGGGGCTGCATGAGTGCTGCCAGCACTGGGAGCCACAGTTCATTGAAGGAACCATGAACGCCATCATGTACTGTGACATACTGTAGCAGAGCATGATACCCTCCCTTCAGAGACTGGGCCGCAGGGCATTATTCCAACATAACGACCCCAAACACCTCCAAAATGACCATTGCCTTGCTAAAGAAGTGGAGGGTAAAAGGTGATGGACTGGCCTAGCATGTCCCCAGACCTAAACCCTATTAAGCATCTGTGGGGCATCCTCAAAACAGAAGGTGGAGGAGCGCAAGGTCTCTAACATCCACCAGCTCCATGATGTCATCATGGAGGAATGGAAGAGGACTCCAGTGGCAACCTGTGAATCTCTGGTGAACTCCATGCCCGAAAGGGTTAAAGCAATGCTGGAAAATAATGGTGGCCACAAAAAATATTGACACTTTGGGCCCAATTTGGACATTTTCACTTAGGGGTGTACTCACTTTTGTTGCCAGCGGTTTAGACATTATTGGCTGCGTGATGAGTTTTTTTGAGGGGACAGTAAATCTACACTGTTATACAAGCTGTACACTCACTACTTTACATTGTAGCAAAGTGTAATTTCTTCAGTGTTGTCACATGAAAAGATATACTAAAATATCTACAAAAATGTGAGGGGTGTACTCACTTTTGTGATATACTGTATATATATATATATATATATATAAACAAACAAGAAAAGCATGGCCCATTCCTACAAAAGAAGCGCTTATGTGACAGTGAAATGAATGGATACCCTTAATGGATAAAGTAAGGGCCAATTAAGGCTACAGCTGCTACCATATAACCTGCCAAATGGCAAGTGATACACATAAAACAAAATCAACAGAAAAAAGGCAGCGCTATACAAAAACCCACTGTGATATTAACAGTGTGCTATCTTAAAGTGCACACATATAAACAATTATTTACTCCATAATGAGTTGCAGAGAAAGGCTTTGTTAATTGCACCAAGAATGGTGAGAAAGTCCAATGATATTCCAAATTCAGTGAGATAAGGCTGCTGTCACCTACACCTCCACATGTGCAGAAAAATGGGGGGGGGGGGCACAGATTCCCCCTGTGTGTAAAACTCTTACCAGAAAGCACTGGAACAAAGCGCATAAATGCCAAAGTACTACATGGACAATCTATCCCGGGATATTTCCTCTCCAAGTCTCCTTAATACCGGATAGCTGGATCTCACAATCAAGGGGTCATTCAAAAACAAAAAAGGAAGAAACACCATAGCGTAATCCCATTGAAACTATTTATTTAAATTAAACAGCAACACTCCCCCTTGAGAACTTGCACTTACAATAATTAGAACAAAAGCAGGCACGTAATAACACATTTAGTCAGCGAGAACAGTCATATATATATATATATATATATAAATAAAGAGACTAAAGGGCCTAATGTACACTACTCGGCGACTGATGTTTGAAATACAGTCTATATTGTAGCTAGACACACCTGTATAGATAGTAATAAATATATATAAAAATCAATGAATACACCGCCTGAAGTGTATTCTATAATGTACACCAATTGTAATTATATATATATTAAACAGCAACACTCCCCCTTGAGAACTTGCACTTACAATAATTAGAACAAAAGCAGGCACGTAATAACACATTTAGTCAGCGAGAACAGTCAGGGATCATTGCGGCGTCTCCTACCCCACTGGAGAGCTCATCTCTCCAGCAGTAGTTACAGCCGTGTCCCCGAACGACATGCTGGCGTCACTACTACTCGTCGTATAGCCCCACCCTGAGGCGTTTCGTCATCCGACTTCAACAGAGGGCGTGCTTCCACGACATCATCTGAGGGTGATATGAATACAGCGCTATGGATGCGCTGTGGGGTATTTCTAACTACCCAAAAACGCCGCCTATTTATATGGGTGATTTTAGGGTTGTTTTATTAATTAAATGAAGTGTGAGTGAATGATTTTTTGCATAACTGAAAGAATTACAAATGTACGCTGCTATTTATATGGGTGATTTTATGGGTTGTTTCTATAATGTACACCAATCCCCCCTGGACCCCTGTGCAGTGGTGTTTTGTGATTATATATAGTTTAACCATGATGATACTTATATTTGTATAGTTTATATCACATATATACCTGGTCTACATTTATACTTTGATGCACACTTACCACCACTTTCTGCACACGAACACACACACACTGTGAACCCATATCTTGTTCTAGTTTTTATTGATATATATATATATATATATATGCATTTTTTACACATACATATACATACATACATACATATATATATATATATATATATATATATATATATATATATATACATACACACACATACACATATATACATACATACATACATACATACATACATACATATATTTATTACATATATATGCATACACACACACACACACACACACACACAGTAGACTGACTGTATATAAGGTATATCCAATACACTGCAACTAGCTAACCTGACTGCCGTCATCAGGAAGCTATATTTTTTTCTGAGAGCGATATTCCCATCTGCCTAACCATTCCATTGGAACAGGGAACTGAGGCATCCAGATCTAGGAGTGGTTATCCAGATATTTAACCAAAGGCGCAAACTCACCTGTTTCTGGTGAGTGGCCAATTCATAAGCGGTGGTGGAATCACAAGCAGGGTGATTTTTAACAGCAGGATAAGAAGGCTCATCATTCACTGTGGTGTTATATATTGTGGAGCATCTGTTGCTTGGACTGGGGTGTCACACATTGTGGAGCAACAGACATTTGGACATTATATATACATTTCTTATATTTCCATGTTTTTTTAATTTCGATACACACTTTTTGATATATGACAATATGTTTTTTTGATTTTTTTTACACACCAGAATATTTTGGTTTACTGCACATACTGGTGTTTGGTATCCCTTATAGCAGTAGTCACATAATGTTTTAGGGGGTATAACCATTCATTTTATTCTCATTTACTGTTTGTTACTGTATTTTGTATTAGTAAAATTTGCAGGCTTGCCCAAGCAGGCTGCTCTCTGGGTGTTACTTACGGTGTAATTAGCACTTGATACTAGGAGTGACATAGAACTACATGGAAATTTTAGTGGTCGGCGCAGTCCACCTATATATTATTTTTCACAGCTCACTTAACTGTCAAGGGAGTTTGTTTTTTTGCAGCACATCACTCAGTATAGTTAATTATACTTAATTAATCCACATTAACAGGTGGATAACATAACCAACAATACCTAGATTTAATATTTTGCGCCGGTACCGCCATATACATACTTTAGCCAATTATGGCTCTCTGCAGAGCGTACTGTGATTGGCCAAAGCATGCAGGTCAGGTGCATGCTTTGGCCAATCATCAGACACTAATGCACTGTGACTCGTAGTGCATTATGGGGCATTCTGCATCGCTCAAATTTCCCGTGGAAGCCCCATATTGCTCGCCGTTTGGCAAATGGGCGAACACCCGATGTTTAAGCTCATCCCTAGCTGGGGGCAGATAAACAATTTTCATATTATTGGGTTTAGTAACACTTTAATGTCTCTGGTCACACTCTCAAGGTAGATCACCATCTACAGCCCTGCAATGTTCTACACACATAGAAAGCAACCAAATAAATCTCATTGCGCAATGTTGTTTAATAAAACCTCTCCACAAAATTATAAAATACAGTATATGCACTCACAATGTCTAGTGTCTCCCCTGGCACTGGGAATAATCTGCCATCAAAAATCCACTGGACGCTGCTACAGAGTTTTGGATGGTAAATTACCTTGAGATTCTGACTAGAGACATTAAGTGCAGTCTGACCTAGCTTAGTGTACACTTGGGAGGTCAACAATGTGCAGTGAGTTTGGGTCTAGAAGGGTACAAGAGTGGTGACAGGAATGGGGAATTTGTGTCACGAAGCACCATTTATGTCTAAGAAGTGGAGCACGTTTATTTGAAGCAATTTTATGGACTGTTTGCACATTAATGTTGCACTTTATAAATTATATACCACTATATAGATATATTAATTGCATAAAGTGAGTGTAGGGGGCAGCGCAGCTATCTGCACTGATTATTTTATAAATAGGTTGTGGTCACAGAACGGAAACAGCAGCAGCGTCCCAATTATTATGATTTTCTTACAGACTGACAACAAAGTTTAGGGTAGCGCAGCTATTCTATACTTTTGAAAAAGTAATTTTGTCCCCGTATCACCGCGTAATGGTGTTGCGGATACGGTACGGTGTATAAAAATGCTTGCCACGTCCCGAAAATTGTAGTCTAAATATTGGGTATTTTGTCAACAGATTAATGTTGGAGAGTGATGGACTTTTTAGGCGTCAGATAGATATAACAAGTTTTTTTATTAAAAAACATATAAAAAAAAGGAATATAAAAATAAATTATAAATCTAAAACAGATTGTTTGGAAATAACAACCTGGCACACTATAGAAATATTTAACAGGCTGATGTATAAGTACGCTCAGATAGTAACAAAGTGGTTCCAATGAAGTCACTATATAATCATTCAAATTTCCTAAGAAAGATTGTGACATTAAAGTAAACAAAAACACACTAAACCAACAGTGAGCGATACAATCATACAGAAGAACAGCTTGTTTGTAGTTGCTCAACTGACTCAACTTGAGCAACTACAAACAAGCTGTTCTTCTGTATGATTGTATCGCTCACTGTTGGTTTAGTGTGTTTTTGTTTACTTTAATGTCACAATCTTTCTTAGGAAATTTGAATGATTATATAGTGACTTCATTGGAACCACTTTGTTACTATCTGAGCGTACTTATACATCAGCCTGTTAAATATTTCTATAGTGTGCCAGGTTGTTATTTCCAAACAATCTGTTTTAGATTTATAATTCATTTTTATATTCCTTTTTTTTTATATGTTTTTAATAAAAAAACTTGTTATATCTATCTGACGCCTAAAAAGTCCATCACTCTCCAACATTAATCTGTTGACAAAATACCCAATATTTAGGCTATTCTATACTTATAACAAATAGACTGTTAATTTAACAAGGGAAGTTCCAATTTACAAGGAATTATTTCCAGAGCTTAGTGAATAGGATGAAGCTCTACAGACTTCCATCATCCAATCATGCACAAAAAAATGCAGTTTTTTTTTTTTTTTCCTTGCATGTGATTGGGCATTTTCTGCAAAGTGAAACTATCGTTTTTACCAAGCGCTGGGTAAAATTCACTTGCACAAAGCAACTTCCCGTGTAAAGTGAACCGCCTATTTACCTTTAGTAAACCAACCTGCTGTTTCCTGACATAGGTGCTGATCCACAGATTTTACATGCAACAGTTTCTTAATAAAAGTTTAATATCATTCAGCGAATTATACAGGAGTTGGGTTGAGGAGGTTTAGGGTGAGTGCAGAAATGTTTGTATTTGCTTTTCATAGTAAATATATTTGTAGTTAATTAAATTTGTCTAGGTTAAAAAAAAAAAAAAAAAAGGGGGGGGGGGTATCAGCTTGTTTTTAGCATAATTAACAAAGGACCAGGTAAATACCAGCAATATATGATCTGTTTCAAACAAGATGACAAAGAACAAAGCCAGTATTGAGAGACAGCAGGCTCCAAAATGTGCAATACAATCTGACCAATCGGTTACAAAGAAAGACTGAATAAATATGAAAACTAAATGAAGGCTTTCATTAAAGTCTCATTATGCATTCTATTTAATGACAGGCTCTGTCATACGGTATGGTAGAACTCTTTTATGGCTTATAAATAAATGAAAACAATTCTGAAGCCTGAATACGCTAACTGCCCATATATAACATGTACAAATGATTTGTGAATCTGGGCCTCTATTTGAAACCCCCTTATGAAGAACATTCAGCCTCCAGCTAACAAAGCCTTTCATCTGACCTTGGTCTGCTGGGATGGACATGTTATAGGGGCTGAAATAGAAGAAAAAATTAGCTTACAGACATGCAATATGGCCCATCCCTAGACTGTGACTTTAGTAGTTTATTCATTTCACCGACCAAGGCTGGAAATTTATAGAAAGGAGAGAACAGACTGCATTTCAGCTGCACTTGGAATTTCAATTTCCCCTTGGACAGTTGTCAATAAACACAGCTAAATTTGATAGGACAGTTACACAATAAAAAGGTTGAGGAACTTGAGCATTCTTTGAGAATTGTTTTAAAGACAATATGCCAGTGCAATTGTCGGCAGCAGTTCAATAAAACAGGCTGATATTGGGGTGAGTGCAAGGTCGGAATTAAAACTGTGACATATAAAAGCAAAATAGCTCCAAATGAAATCAGAGGATTCTGTTTCTTCATTTCATTAAGTGCTGATGTGCTAAAACAGCAACAATTTAGAGCTATTTGTTTTGAATAGCTTCAATAAAATACTCTGTTATTTGGTTATTGGAGAATACTCCATTAATGATGCAGCACTCTTTAACAAGTGAGGAAAACAAATACAGTATCCAATGATTTATACCATGCAGATCAAAAATAAATAAATAGCTAAAGCCATTTGTCTTCTCAAAGAACAGTGTTCCATAATTAATGCTTCAGAAAGAGTATGTGATTGTCAGTGTTTGTACAGAGAGAGAAATAACATGCTTAATTGTTCCAATATCTAAAATCCGTACAGCAATTGTAAAACAGTATTACATAATGTTCTTTCATGGACAATAGTATTTGTCATTGTATTAAAAACATTGTTGACCTTGTTGAGAAGCTAACCTTGTACACCAGACTAGCCAAATATTTTGTTCTCTGTCTGCCTTGTGCCAAAGTATGCTTATGGTAAAATGAAACTTAATACATTGATCATGCCACAGCAAGTAATCAAGAGGTGACTAAGCAAAACCTGTACTTATTTCCAGGAGGGTAACTGAAGCATCTAAATCCACAGATGAGCCATTACACTGGGGAAAAAAAACGTATATTGCTTCCTGAAGTTGAGCCTGGCCCTGCTTCCACCACAAGCAATTATTCATATGTCCATCTTCAGCAAGGCCAGATTTATTACAGGTTGCTCCAGGTTTTTGGAGCTCACTAGGTTCTCCTACACAAATCTCCAGACACATTCAAGGGTTTCCTATGCAGTGATATTAGCAATTTTATCTCATTATAGATATGCTTTAAAACAGCGGTGTCAAACGCATGGCTGCATGTATCCCAAGAGAGTTCAGTATGCGGCCTGGGCATGTCTGGAGGGATGTCGTGCAAGCATAGAAGCTACGGCAGCCAGCAGGGACAAGCTAGGCACAGGCACATATGGAGAGATGCCAGGGATGCTGTGTAAGCATAGCAGCCCCAGTGGCCGGCAAGGTGAATATAGGCACAGGCATGGCTGAAGGGATGCCGTAGCTACTGGTCTTGTAACAGCACTGGCAGCAGTGAATAAAGGGGACTCCCAATAGCACCAGGCAAGTAAATGTCCATATCTAGGGAGGAGCTGGGGTGGACCGCGCTCCCCCAGATTTCAGTTGTCCACCCCCCTCCCCCTAGTGCCTCCCACTCACTGTGTGTTCTGTGGGGTGGTAGAAAGGTGGTTATGAGCAGGGAGCTTTGGGGGGGGAGCAACTGAAATCTGGGGGAGTGCAGCCCACCCCAGCACCCCCCTAGATACAGCCATGTGGCTGTACATTAACCCTCTTACTTTTATAATGAAAAATATTACAATAAAAATTATGTTTTATTACTCAGATAGGTACATTATCTATATCAGTGATCTGCCCGACTTTTTCTGCTCATCAGCTATCCCTATAGTAAGTATATTTTGTGTGGTCCAACACAATTCCTCTTCCAATGTGGCCCAGGAAGGTCAAAAGGTTTGACATCCCTGCTTTAAAATAAACCTGTGGCCAGGCTGTGAACATTCAAGTACTCACATATGCTTAAAAAGTGATAAATGAGCTTTAAAAAACGAAAACAAAAAAACCCCCAAAAAAAACACGTAATCCAGCGCCAGCACCCTTTCTGAATACCTGGGTGGTGGGAAGGATCAGCAATCATGTGACCACAGCGGACACATGATCGGGAGCCGGTCCCTCGGCTATCAAATTATTGGTGGAAACCACGAGCTGTGTCAGAGTGTGCCCTCAGTACAGAATCATCAGCCACCTAGTGACATATATGTGTGGCATGTGGGTGTTAAAGTCCACCCTTTTGTTGCTGCCCTTGTAATGCATATGTGCAGTAACAGTTTAATGACCTCTGTAGTTTCAAGAATAGTGTCATTCACTCAGCAGCTAAGTTCACACCCCCCACCCCAGAGAGGTTCTCCATCCACACACTTCTAGTCCCCTGCCCAGACAAGGAAGTAATATATACGAGGAGAAAGAAAGAAAGAAAGAAAGAAGAAAGAAAGAAAGAAAGAAAGAAAGAAAGAAAGAAAGAAAGAAGAAAGAAAGAAAGAAAGAAAAAGAAAGAAAGAAAGAAAGAAAGAAAAGAAAACTTTATTAAAGTGGTTATAAAGCTTCAATTTAAAAAAAAAAAAAAAAAACACAACAAAACATGCCTATACTTAAATGCTCTGTGCAATGTTTGATCCCCTTCTTCTGGGGTCCCCCGACGGTGCTCCAGGCCCCTCCTCATCATCAGACAGTAATTTTTATTTTTGTTGTATACACTATAGGATTGTAAAAAACCTGTGACACCTTAGGGTGCCCCAAGAAGAGCAGCAATGTAGCATGCCACAGTGAACAATGGGTGCGGCCAACTTGCATTATATATGAAACGAAAGCATTATTGTACCGATAAAATATACTAATATTGCTAAAAAAAAAATGTCGTTGTAAAAGTATGAACTTGGCCTACCTTATTAGTTGACAGTGTCTGTCCACACACCATCCACTGCCCTACTGACTGTGTCCACACACCATCCACAGTGTCCATCCACCAGCCGCCAGTCACGGCATGACCCCTATTAGAAACAGCACGATGTGCCCTTTCTAAAGGGTGCATGCGCCGATGATATCGGTGCATGCGCTGTAGTCATCGGTGCTAGTCTTTTTAGTAAATATCTCTTAAAACGTGGAGGTTTAGGAGATATTTCAAGCACCTACAGGTAAGCCTTAATATAGGCTTACCTGTAGGTAAAAGTGGTTGCACAGGATGTACAGCCACTTTAATTCTTTCTTGCTGATCAACGGAGTCCTAATGTAATGGTATAAAGTGAATAGGTTAAAAAGGGTTTCCCCTCATGGCTCCTTGCTGGGGAGTCTCTCGTTTTACTATATATAATTGGAAATGTGTTCTTGATATATCCTGAGATATTTTGGAGTTTATGATTTTTGTGTATTTTTGTGTAATTTGTGTGCTATAAATATGTAAACACACTTGTATTTTGTATTAGGGTCCCCCAAGGTTCTGTTCTTGGACCTCTTATTTTCAATCTACGCCTCTTCCCTGGGTCAGCTGATGGCCTCTAATGGCTTTCAATATCATTTCTACGCTAATGACACACAAATCTATCTCTCCACCCCTCAACTCACACCATCAGTCTCCTCCGGCATCACTAACTTACTAACAGACATATCTGTATGGACGTCACACCACTTCCTCAAACTCAACTTGTCCAAAACCGAGCTTATAATATTTTCTCCCCCACGTGCCTCTTCCCCTGACTTATCTGTCAAGAGCAATGGCACATCCATTCACCCATCCCCACATGTCAGCGTGCTAGGTGTTATCCTGGACTCTGAACTATGCTTTCGGCTCCACATCCAATCACTTTCCAAAGCTTGCCCCCTCAACCTCCACATCTCTAAACTACGTCCCTTTCTAACCAATGAAACCACAAAGCTCCCGATTCACTCCCTGGTTATCTCTCGCCTTGACTACTGCAATTCCCTCCACATTGGCTTACCTTTAAATAGACTATCCCCCCTTCAGTCCATCATGAATGCTGCCGCCAGACTCTTCCACCTTACAAACTGCACAGTGTCTGCTACCCCTCTCTGCCAATCCCTCCATTGGCTGCCCAACAAATTAAATTCAAAATACTAACAATAAATTACAAAGCCATCCACAACTCTGCCCTCAGCTACATCGCTAGCCTAGTCCAAAAATACCAATCTAATCGCTCTCTTCGTTCCTCCCAAGACCTCCTGCTCTCTAGCTCCCTCATTACTCCTCCCATATCCGCCTCCAGAACTTCTCCCGAGCCACGCCCATCATCTGGTATTTGCTACACCAATCTGTCAGACTCTCTCCAAATTTATCCACTTTTAGGCGAGCCCTGAAAACTTTCCTCTTCAGAGAAGCCTATCCTGCCTCCATCTAACAACTGCACTATTTTCTCCATTAGCTCATCCCCCACAGCCATTACCCTTTTGTATAACTTGACCCTCCCTCCTAGATTGTAAGCTCTAACGAGCAGGGCTCTCTGATTCCCTCCTGTATTGAATTGTATAGTAATTGTACTGTCTGCCCTAGTGTTGTAATGCACTGCGTAAACTGTCGGCACTATATAAATCCTCTATAATAATAATGATATAAAAAAAAAAAAACAATTAACCAATTCGATTCAGTGGGAACTCCGGTTTGCATGCTTGCTTTCCATCATTATATGATCACAGCTGACAAACTAAGCAAAGGAAGGAATGTTCTTAATAATCAAACATGCACTGGATATTATGTGGTCAGTTTTCACACAAATAATGATTAGAGGAGGTTTTGCGTTCTGTGTGTAAGTTGCTTCAGGAATAAATGGGAAAACAAGTACTGTAGTTATCGGTGTATAACACGCACCTTCATTTCTTTTTCAAAATAAACCACTTTGAAGCAAAATAATGATTGGTGCCCATCTGCAGCCTCCACGCAGCCTGATCTGTGCCCATCTGCAGCCTGATCTGCGCCCATCTGCAGCCTCAATGCAGCCTGATCTGCGCCCATCTGCAGCCTCAATGCAGCCTGATATGCACCCATCTGCAGCCTGATCTGCACCCATCTCCCATCAATGCAGCCTGATGCCTATCTGCAGCCTCACCATCTCTCATGCATGAAATTGCTGAGCTGTAATCTCCTGTTTACTCAGCTCTCAGTCGGCAGTCACATACACAGTCCCACTTCCGCCATCAGCATTGGACCAGCTGTGATTGACAGAACACTGGTCCAATGCCAGTGGCAGAGGCGGGACTGTGTGTGCGACGTCAGAGCCGAATATATAGGAGATGACGGCTCAGTGAATTCCAGTAGCGCTCATCCCCCTTCTTCCCCTCCGAAGTATACTATTGGCGTATAACACGCACCCACGATTTCCCCCCCTATTTTCACGGAGAAAAGTGTGTGTTATACATTATACATCGATAAATAGGGTATTTTTCCTAATTGTAATTGTGAATGATACCTAGTGCTTTAGAAAATTAAATATAATTTAGGGTTTACGTCTTCTTTAGAAACTGCTGGCTGGTAAGGTAGAGCGTATCATATTTGAAGAATGTGATAACTATCTTTACATTGTTTCAATGATTATTTGGCATAATGAATGTGACAAATACTAATTTACACGTGTAGCACTTATCCCCGAAGGAGCTGCTGATTTTTATTCTTTTGGGTCTACCGTTACCTCACTGTTCACCGTGTTCGTCATAGGGATCCCATTGAGAAGTTGTTCACAAATGTCAGCTCCAAACACTTGGTCTCTTTTTCCCAAATGCTTTTATTAACAAATCAGATAGAGGGTTGGAGGGTTAGGGGAGATTCAGGTACCTTGTATTGCGGATCCCGGATACTTCTTTGATCCAGAGGACAAACAACTTCCACAATTGGATCTAGCAACCACCGGATAGGCCTCTCTCACTGACCTAGCAGCCGGTGCGATGCTCGGTCAGTCTCTGCCACAGACTTGAAGAATACAGTAGAATCGTTGCACAATCCTCTGCCACAGGATTGTGCAACCAATAAACTTTTGCAAAGTCAAAGTACAGTCACACAATACCAGTTTCTTTCAGCCGAGCCGGCGGTACTGCGAGGTAGATGACCCAGGATGCGTCCTCCAATTGAGTCTCCAGGCTCTTCTTGATATACCAGCCTTGTCGCTCGGTCCTCTCTAAGAAAAGTCCTCCCCGATTTATCCAATTGCTTGGCTTCTTCCCGCAGGCAAGACAGCACATGACCACCCCTGGATCAGTAGGCCCCAGAACTCCTGGACCTACCTTCAGTGACGAAGCCTCGGACCAGCCGGCCCAGAGACAGTCGAACGGTTACGGCACACCTTAGGCCATCAGCCACTGGGCTGTTTCCGGGCAAAGAGGTATTCAATACACCCAGCCTGTTGCATTTCCAACACTGACCGATGATGGGAGCGCCACCCACGGCCAAGTGGAAAACTACACAACCCAGCTGAACTGGAACAGAAACCAGAAATTTAACATAATCAGTCTGAGCTAAACTATAGCTCAGACAAATCAAAATTTACATCTATAGCGAATGCCCACCAGGAGCAGGGCGCTACACACGTCTATGAAAAAAAAAAAAAAAAAGGAAGGGCCTAGGTGCTGACGTCGTTGCTGCCACATCCTCGTGGTAGGAGTGGTGGCTTTTTGTGTAAGTTTTTCTGCACTTATTTGATTTTATGCTGCAGCTTTTGTACTCGATTTTAAGACCAATAAACTACACTAAATGTGCAACATTTGGGCTCCGATTGGTGAGAGGTTTTTTTTTGCACAGTGCTTGCCCCCACTGGAGACCATCATTCAATCAATACACCAGAGCAGGATGACTCTTCACCTCTGGAGTAACGGTCTAGGGCACATCATTGTTTGCCATCTGGTGAGTGTTTAGATTGGTGGAGGTGCACCGTTGTGATGGACCTTTCCCAAACACATTGGGTAAGGTTTATTTGATGTTGGATTTCTTTTTCACTTTCTGGTGAGTGGTTAGGCATATACATATTGTTGGAATTATCCTGGTATACACAGAAGGTTCCTTTAATTCAAGTCACAGATTTAGATTTTGGGACTTTATTCATACTATAGGACTTCCATTCACTAATCACAGTGAAGCGCTGCACACCCTCTGTTTTATTAACAATTATTGACTCATCACAAAAGTTATGTTTTACAATCTCTGATTGGGTAGACATGCAAATTGGAAATGTATGTCACAATGTGATACTCCATAATCATCATACCAATACTACTGACTTTCAAGAGCTAAAGATCCAAAGACCACCAGCACATAGCAAGATAAAACTATATTCCAGTAGAAATTGATTAGATATACTTAACTGAGCACTTCCACTGCCAGCAATCCCTGGAATCTACAATGAACTTAACATTATTAAATAGCTCAGAATAAGCTGCCATAAGAACCTATTATGACCTCTTTCATCTTCCACTGTGGGCTTACACAATGAAATAGAAGTTCCTTGAGAACATAGGGTCACCTGGTCTAATGTTAAGTAGGACCGTAAATCTTTAAATGAGGATTGGCCAAGTGAAGGATATTGAAAAGACGCGACAACAGAATCCTCTGCGTGGTTTATTGCATAATCTAAGTCTACAAAATAATGCACATTTCAAGGCTTGGGTGAAACACCCACAGAATTTTAACAATTCACGATACGCTTTTTCATTTTCTCATTTTCGAGTTTGATTGCAGGATGTTTCTAAAGGACAGCTACAAGCAAAAGCGTGAATATTTAATGTTGTACAAAAGTGAAAAACTGGCATGTTTATTCCAGTAAAATAAATCAATAGTTTTGATTCCTTTATTAAAATACTTCACTATTTTAATCATTTAAATTTGTGTATTTCCACTGAATATCAAAACTCATCTTGTAAAGCTGTTCTGTCACATTGTATAAAGCTTGATTTTAAGCCAAATTGACTACTTGAGAAAAAAAAAAATCATCAGCAATATATCTCATAAGCAATAATATAAAAAAATGAGAAAAAAAAAATACAAACAAAAACAAAAAGTATAGTGTAGTAGTGCTGATTAATAATATAATATTATTTTAAAACAAAGTATACCATATCAAATAAAAATCACCTTGAAAATAATATCGCAAATAATACTAGTTACAATAATTTAGTAAAAGATAAGCAAAGACGCAGGTATTTCATTGTTCAAATCGTCAAATGTGGAAAGTGTACCTGGAATCCCAGTGCTGTAACCACATCCATGCACAAATGATCCACCTCGGGTGCTCAAGATGTGTCCTCACCCTAATAGTTGGACCAATATGTGAGTAAAGATCTACAGTATCTCACAAAAGTGAGTGCACCCCTCACATTTTTGTAAATATTTTACTATAGCTTTTCATGTGACAAACTGAAGAAATTACACTTTCCTACAATGTAAACTAGTGCGTGTACAGCTTGCATAACAATGTAAATTTGCTGTCCCCTCAAAATAACTCACACAGCCATTAATGTCTAAATCGCTGGCAACAAAAGTGAGTACACCCCTAAGTGAAAATGTCGAAATTGGGACAAATTATTATTATTCACGATTTATATAGCGCCAACAGTTTACGCAGCACTTTACAATGTATCGGGTGACAACAAACACAATTACAGTACAGTTCAATACAAAAAGGTACAGGAGGGCCCTGCTCATAGAGCTTACATTCTAAAGGGAGGGGGAGGTGGTACAAAAGGTAATAGCTGCAGAGAATGATTTGATGGGGGTGGCTCGGGGACAGTTGTTAGGCGAGTGTGGGATAGGCTTCCCTGAATAAATGAGTTTTCTGGGATCTCCTAAAGGTGGACAGGGTAGGGGCTGATCGGACATACTGGGGCAGGGAGTTCCAGAGGATGGGAGAGGCTCTGGAGAAGTCCTGAAGGCGAGCATGGGAGGAGGTAACAAGGGAACTAGAAAGCAGGAGGTCCTGGGAGGAGCGGAGGGGACAATTTGGGCGATATCTGCAGATGAGGTTGGTGATGTAGATGGGGGGTGATGTTGTGAATGGCCTTGTATGTTATGGTTAACATTTAGAATTTTACACAGTGGGGTAGGGGTAGCCAGTGAAGGAATTGGCAGAGAGGGGCAGCAGTCATGGATTGGTTAGTGAGGTGCATTAGTCTAGCAGCAGAATTAATAGACTGAAGGGGTGGTAGCCTGCTTAAGGGTGGGCCATTAAGGAGAGAGTTGCAGTAGTCAAGGTGGGAAATAATCAAGGAGTGAATAAGTTGCTTTGTAGTGTCATTAGTCAAGAAGGGTCGAATTCTGGAGATGTTGCAGAGGTTAAGGCGGCAGGATTTAGCCAGTGATTGGATATGGGGGCTGAAGGAGAGGTCAGAGTCAAGGATTACACCCAGGACCCTGGCATGTGTGGAGGGACCAATGGTTGTGTTGTTGATATTAATGGTGAAGTCACAGGGGGGGGCCATGAAGGAAGAAATATAACAAGCTCAGTTTTAGAAAGATTGGAGTTTGAGGAAGTGGTGTGACATCCATATCAATATGTCATTCAGTAAGTTTGAGATCCGTGAGAAAATCGAGGGGGTGAGTTGAGGAGTGGAGAGATAGATCTGGGTATCGTCGGCATAGAGGTGGTATTGGAAGCCATGGGAGGTTATCAACTGGCCCAGGGAAGAGGTATAGAGTGAGAATAGGAGAGGCCCAAGGACGGAGAGCCTTCGGGTACCCCAACAGAAAGAGGAAGGGGAGTGGAGGAGATGGAGTTGTGACACTGAAAGTGCGCTGAGATAGGTAGGAGGAGAACCAGGATAAAGCAGAATCACAGAGGCCAAGGGAGTGTAATTTGCTGAGGAGGAGTAGGTGGTCAACTGTGTCAAAGGCAGCAGAGAGGTCAAAAAGTATGAGTATGGAGTAGTGCCCATTGGTTTTAGCAGTTAGTAGGTCATTGGTGAGTTTTAGTAGGGCAGACAGTAGGGGGTCGAGAAGGTTGTTGTCCGTGAGGTAGCGACTCATTCGGTCATGGACAAGGCGTTCGATGAGCTTGGAGGCAAACAGGAGCAGGGAGATGGGTCTTAAGTTATTCAAACAGGTAAACCCTAGTAAGGGTTTTTTTGAGTATGGGGATATCCAGTGCATGTTTGAGCAGGGAAGGAAAGGTGCCGGAGGAGAGGGAGAGGTTGAAGATGTGGGTTAGGGAGTTAAGGATAGAGTGGGAAGGTGGTCACAGTAATTGAGAGGGGACAGGATCCAGGGGGCAGGTAGTGAGGTGGGCCATGGAGAGGAGTTTGTTAACTTCATCTGTGGTAACTGGGCAAAAGGAGGAGAGTATTGAGTGTGGTGTTGGACCCGATGTGTTAGGTAGGGGATGAATTTGAATGCTGGATATCTCCTTGCGAATTGTGGCGATTTTGCTATTGAAATGGTTGGCAATCTGTTGAGTGGTAAGCAAGTTGGTGGGTGGGGGCAGTGGGGGGTGAAGTAAGTAATTAAGGGTAGAAAATAGTTGACGCTGTTTGGATGAGAGAGTTTGACGAGTGTTGTAAAAGGTTTGTTTAGCAGTGTGGAGGCAGAAGTTGTATTTGAGAAGGGCAGATTTGTAGAGGGTAAAGTCTTGCAGGGATTTAGATTTACGACATGCTCGCTCAAGAGCACGGCTGTGTCTCTTGAGTCTTCTGGTGTGCCTGGTTCTGTGTGTAGAAAGAGGAGCAAGTATGTCTAGGAAGGATGACAACATGGTGTTGTAGATGGAAGTGGTTAAGTCTGGGCAGGAAAGGCGGTGCGATTTTGTCATAAAGGCTATCAGTAGCAGAGTGAAGAAGGGAAGGGTTGAGCCATTTTCCCTCCCCGGTGTCAAGTGACTCGTTAGTGTTATAAGGTCTCAGGTGTGAATGGGGAGCAGGAGTGTTAAATTTTGTGTTATCGCTCTCACTCTCTCATATTGGTCAATAGAAGTTCAACATGGCACCTCATGGCAAAGAACTCTGAGGATCTGAAAAAAAGAATTGTTGCTCTGCATAAAGGTGGCCTAGGCTATTAGAAGATTGCCAAGACCCTGAAACTGAGCTGCAGCACGTTGGCCAAGACCATACAGCAGTTTAACAGGAAAGGTTCCACTCATAACAGGCCTCATCATGGTCACCCAAAGAAGTTGAATGCATGTGCTCAGTGTCATATCCAGAGGTTGTCTTTGGGAAACAGACGTATGAGTGCTGCCAGCATTGTGGCAGAGATTGAAGGGGTGGGGGTCAGCCTGTCAGTGCTCAGACCAAATGCTGCACACTGCATAAAATTGGTCTGCATTGCTGTCGTCCCAGAAGCCTGTTCTAAAGATGATGCACAAGAAAGCCCACAAACAGTTTGCTGAAGACAAGCTGACTAAGGGCATGGATTACTGGAACCACGTCCTGTGGTCTGAGACCAAGATGAACTTAATTGGTTCAGATGGTGTCAAGCGTGTGTGGCGGCAACCAGGTGAGGAGTACAAAGACAAGTGTGGCTTGCCTACAGTCAAGCATGGTGGTGGGAGTGTCATGGTCTGGGGCTGCTCGAGTGCTCCAGTCACTGGGGAGCTACAGTTCATTGAGGGAACCATGAATGCCAACATGTACTGTGGCATACTGAAGCAGAGCATGAGCCCCTCCCTTTGGAAACTGGGCTGCAGGGCAGTATTCCAATATGATAATGACCCCAAACACACCTTGAAAACAACCACTGCCTTGCTAAAGAACCTGAGGGTAAATGTGATGGACTGGCCAAGCACGTCTCCAGACCTAAACCCTATTGAGCATCTGTGGGGCATCCTCAAAACAGAAGGTGGAGGAGTGCCAGGTCTCCAACATCCACCGGCTCCCTGGTGTCATCATGGAGGAGTGGAAGAGGACTCCAGTAGCAACCTGTGAAGCTCTGGTGAACTCCATGCCCAAGAGGGTTAAGGCAGTGCTGGAAAACAATGGCCACACAAAATATTGACACTTTGGGCCGAATTTGGATATTTTCACTTAGGGGTGTACTCACTTTTGTTGCCAGCGGTTTAGATATTAATGGCTGTATTGAGTTATTTTGAGGGGACAGAAAATTGACACTGTTATACAAGCTGTACACTCACTACTTTACAGTGTAGCAAAGTGTAATTTCTTCAATGTTGTCACATGAAAAGATATAACAAAATATTTACAAAAAATGTGAAGGGTATACTCACTTTTGTGAGATTATTTAATTATTATATATATATATATATATATATATATATATATATATATATATATATATATATATATATATATATATATATATATATATATATATATATATATATATATATATATATATATATATACACATATACACACATACACACACACACACACACACACACACATCGCTGCCAAGTGGCATTTGCTGTTTTCCAAATACCACCTGAAACCTGTTGACAAAGACTGTGTGTATGTTTATATATATTGTAAAGGATCAGCATCAAAGGTAAAGCTTGAAGGACTCCGCCACTTGCTGGTTCTTCTTTTTAAGGGCTTTGTTTGCCCATTTTTATTAAAAGAAAGTTCTATAAACACAGATAAGTTTCCCTCACAGGGGTTTCAGCATTCCTTTCCGTCAACAATTACAGTTAGCCTAGTTGGCTCTTAATTGCAGCACTCTGCTCTGGCCTTACCCTCCAGGCCCTTGTCTGTCTCCTACAGAATTTTCCAGCAAACACCTTGGTGCACCCAGCTTACAGCCTCTTGCTGTGCTGGTCCTCAGACTTGGGTCTCTGGCTTTGATTAGTACACACCTGCACTCTCTGGACTCCTAGAGACCTCCTGTCTCTCTGGGGTGGAGTCCAGAACCATGGTCCTGACTCTACTATCAGGCCAACACACACCTGAACAATCAGTGTGCTGGTGAGTCTCAAATTCCGGACCCAGGACTGGGGATATCATCCCACCCGGATCTCCAAGAAATCCCCAGGCTCCAGGTCCCAAAGCGGACTTTACTAAATAATGAGGAAACTGAAAAGCCAGTTTCCTCTCAAAACAAGCAACTACCCTGGAGCCCCTCAACCCATCTGGTTGAGAATTCTGGGTACATGCACTGGTGGGGTACCACATTACCACAATATATATATATATATATATATATATATATATATATATATATATATATATATATATATATATAACCATTTGTTTGTAAAAAATGAAACCCTGCATGCCAACATTAAAACTTCAGTCTTTACAAATTCCACCAGAAACACTATCTGCATTCCTTCTGTGTCTACGGTTAATGGCTTTTACCAGGTATTTTGATTTCCTCCCACATCTCATAAAAACAATGCTAGTAGTTCAACTAGAGTGCAACCGATTTGGCCCTAAAGTATGATTGTACAAGTGTGGTAGGGACACTAGAATTAGACAACAAAATTCTTGAACAACAGAACAGGACATGAAATATGAAAAAGCATATTCTTTTATACTGCTTATACGAGTCTCTCTCCAAAGCTCCAAGTGTCATTTCTCTCCCTGGTTCCCCTGTTATTAGCGCAAGTCACTACTGGCAGCTTTTGCCAACACCAAGGGTTAAAATGGTGACTGGAGAGGGAGCTCCAGCACACAGTCTGTGGTTGTTATTCACAGCTGTACTTGTTCTCCGTAGTGTGTGAAAGGAGGTGTGTCCCTTCCCTCCAATCGGGGCTCAAAGTTGTTGGCTGTGTGAAGACTTCAGATCCTCGCCCCCTTCTCCTAGAACTAAAAAGAAATTCTCTTTTGTGTGTTTCCAGAACAATCTACAGAAGAAATGACTGCAGATACACAGTTGTATTATCTCTTGCTAGTCACTTTACATGGTACATGTGAGGGTTTAAAAACACTTTAAGGGCTCATTTACACCAGTGGTTGGGGGTGGTGATAAAACAACACAGTTGAGCCATGTTTTTACCTCCCCTCAACTGCCATGCCTGTAGCTGCAAAGACAGGAGCCAAGGGTGTACACAAGCTGTGGGTGTAATTCTTTGCTTTGTGGAAGGAATTCTACTTTCTGTTGCACTTGGTGGACACTACCAAATGCTGAACGCGACCTATTCAAGTTAATGGGGCAGAGTTACAACCGCCACAAAACCGCGCACAACGCACGCGGTTGTGGTGTGGTAGTTTGGCATTTAGTGGGTTAAAACGGGTAATGATAAGGCGATACAACACCTCCGCAATGCCTGTCATTATCGAGTCATTACCACAAACTCGGTTTTGTTTCAGCGGAAGGGAGGAAAGTTCCTATCCAAATGCTGGAACACAGCGCTGTATACTGTATGTAGCTGATGCTACATAAAGTTCATTAAGTGCTCACAGCAGGCACCACAGTCGTGCGCAAGGGGTGTGCCGGGTGTGCCTGGGCACACCCTAATCACTTTGTGTGGCACAGTTATATCTCCTAAATTATTATATATTTTTTTTTAATTAATAAAAAAAAAAAAAAACTACTGACACCATCCACTACAATGCAGTACAATCCAGTAATACAGTACAATGCTCTGACACCATCCACTGCTCTACTAACACCGTCCATGTTTTAAAAAATTTGGGGTGCACACCCTAATGCATTAGGCTGCGCACGCCTATGGCAGGCACTAGTGAAGCAGATTGTTTATTTGGACCAGCTTGGTCAAAATAACTATTTATAAAACTTCACTAAAACCTGGAGATCAGCTTTAAATGCATATAATTGTATGCCCCTGTAAATGAGGCCTCAATGCATTCATTATATAGTATCTGTTCTTTCAGCTCAAAGAAAACCATTGATCCTGCCAGAAATCTTGTGAGCTGATAGCATCCTGTGTGCTCTGCCTGTACAGCACTTATCAGTTACATTGTATTCATAGGGTAGAGGAGATGTTCTGTAGTCCTGACACTTTCTGACCCTGGGTGAAAACACAAATTCTTCACAATTACTGTATGCTGAGAGAGTATTGCCACCCTAAGATAGGAAGTGTGTTACTGGCAGGATCACCAGGGGACAATAAATGGGGAAAAAAATGTATTAAAAAAAATAAAATAAAAAAAAAAATAAAAAAAAGGAAAACAATCCAGCCTCCTCATTTAACCAGTTCCCACCCAGGCCAATTCTGAAACTTCTCTCCTACATTGCTAGAAAATTACTTAGAACCCCAAAACATTATATTTTTTTTTTAGCAGAGACGGTGGGTGTTGCAATTTTCTACTACAAATTCTGGATGGACCCTCTGCACACTGCTATACACACTGCTGCTATTTTATTTTATGCCATTTTAATGCACACATACTGAAATGCAGGTTTAAGTTGGCCAACTGCATCAAAGCAATCCCTCTTACGGCCAGTCCTACACTGTTCTGCCACTGCAAATGCTACAAGCTATTGAGATTTGAGCACAGGTATATGTTGTCCCTGTTGCAATTTTTTATGTCACATGGTATTTGCGCAGTGGTTTTCAAACGCAATTTTTTGGAAAAAATACACTTGCATACAAAAACACTATACAATACAGATTTGTTTTGTTAATATATTAATGTTACACCGAGTAAATGGATACACAGCATGTCATGCTTCAAAATTGGAATGGCGCCAAACTACGGTATTTAACCACTTCAATACCAGGCACTTAGACACCTTCCTGCCCAGGCCAATTTTCAGCTTTCAGTGCTGTAGCAAAGCAATTTGAATGACAATTGAGCAGTCATACAACACTGCACCCAAACAAATTTTTTATCATTTTGTTCCCAAAAATAGAGTTTTCTTTTGGTGGTATTTGATCACCTCTGTGGTTTTTATTTTTTGCGTAATACATTTTTGAAAAAAAAAACAAGTTTTTCTTTGTTTCTGTTAAAAATTTTTGTAAAAAAGTAAGTTTTCTTCTTCAATGACGGGCACGGATATGGCTGCACTGACGGGCACTGATAAGGCAGCACTGATGGGCACCGATGAGGTGGCACCAATGAAGTGGTACTGACGGGCACTGATAGGTGGCACTGGTATGCGGCACTGATGGGGGACTCATGGGCAGCACTGATGGGCACTCATAGGCGGCACTGATGGGTGGCACTGATGGGTACTTATGGGTGGCACTGATGGTTGGCATTGCTGGGCATCACTGATTTTATTTGTTACATGATGGTGCCAGTCAGTGCCCATTTGTGGGCACTGATTGGCACAGATTGGGCTGTCATTTGCACATGTGGATGGCCATGGGGTACATACCTGGCCATCCACATGTTGCCCCCCCCCCTTCCTGGTGGTCCTGGGGGATTCCCTGGTGGTCTAGTGTGGGCATTCAAGGGGGTCTGCGCTGATAAACAATCAGCGCAAACCCCCGTTAGGAGAGCCGCTGATCAGCTCTCCTCTACTCGTGTCTGTCAGACATAGTTACATAGTTAGTTTGAAAAAAGACACAAGTCCATCCAGTTCAACCACAAATAAAAAAAAATAAAAAATTGTATATACATACATACATACATACATACATACATACATACACACACATATATATATATATATATATATATATATAATCATACAATCCCATATACCCCATTCTATACCCACAGTTGATCCAGAGGAAGGCAAAAAAAAAAAAACAGCAGAGCATTCTCCAATTTGCTAAAGCAGGGGAAAAAATTCCTTCCTGATCCCCCGAGAGGCAATCGGATTTTCCCCGGATCAACTTTACCTATAAAATGTCAGTACCCAGTTATATTATGTACATTTAGGAAAGTATCCAGGCCTTTCTTAAAGCAATCTACTGAGCTGGCCAGAACCACCTCTGCAGGGAGTCTATTCCACATTTTCACAGCTCTTACTGTGAAGAAACCTTTCGTATTTGGAGATGAAATCTTTTTTCCTCTAGATGTAAAGAGTGCCCCCTTGTTCTCTTTGTTGACTGTAAAGTGAATAACTCAACACCAAGTTCACTATATGGACCCTTTATATATTTATACATGTTGATCATATCCCCCCTTAATCTCCTCTTATCAAGGGTGAATAAATTCAGTTCCTCTAATCTTTCCTGAGCGAGGAAAAGCCAATCACCGGATTTTCCGGTTTACATCGTGATCAGACTCTTTACCAAGATCAGTGTAGTGGTGTGTCAGACTGACACACCGCTCCACCGATCGCCGCGTTGCGGATGATGCCCAGTCATGATAACTGAACCACGTCCCAGACGTCAAACTGCTATTGACCGGGCGGGAAGTGGTTACAAAAATTCATTAGGGAAGCTTTGAAAGTCTTTACAGGTTACCAGTTTGGAGTTACACAGAAAGTCTGGAGCTAAAAGGATTGCTCTTGCTCCAACATTCACAACGATACCTCACATGTGTGGTGCCATCACAGTTTACATATGTGAGCGGGACTTGTATATGCGTTTGGGTTTGTTTATTTGATATGAAATGTTTTTTTTTTTACACCGTCTGCCTCTTACATTTTTTTGTGATCAACTTCATTGTTTTCACAAGGGATGAACAACATCCCTTGTGAAAGCATGGGCCGTGACAGGTCCTCTTTATGGAGAGATCTGGGGTCTATTAAACCCCAATCTCTCCTCTGGCCTCCAATGCAGCCAATCAGACACAGATCGGTCTGATCAGGTGCTTTCTTAGCTGCCAACGGCCAGGTTAACCTCCTTAGTGGTATTCTTGAGTGTGGCTCGGGGTGAATTTTTAGTACCAAAAGCAGTAACCCAGAGCCACACTCGGGATCACATCGCAGGATCCAGGCAAAGTTACTCACCTTGTCCCTAGGATCCTGCAATGTCTCCCCGCTGTGTGTGTGAGCCGTGTCCTCTGCCGGATCTATCACAGTGCCCTAGCTCGGTTCCCTGCGAAGCACAGGGACAGAGCACAGAGCCAAATTAAAAAAGTTAAAAACACATAATACATACAGTACACTGTAATGATTACAGATTGCATTACTGTATCAAATTATTTCACATCCCTTTTGTCCCTAGTGGTTTGTCCAGTGCCCTGCATGCAGTTTTAAATTATAAATACTGTTCTTTCTGCCTGGAAACTTGAGATTGTCCATAGCAACCAAAAAGTGTCCCTTTACATCAAAAGCGGTTTTAAGCCAGCTAGAAAACAGCGATAATAAATTAAAATCACTTGCAGAATTGAGCGATAGTGATTTGTGGGGATATTCATCAAACACTGAAAGTAATGACAGCGACAATTCTGCAACTGAGCAAATTTCTGTGTTTTTGATTACATTATTGCATAATTTTTATTATTACACTATTATTTGCTATTATTTATAGTTATGTATTATATTATAATTTATTATTTCGTGTTTCAAACTTTATCATACCCGGGATGTCTACTAGACTCTTGTTTGGACAGATTTAAGTGTGTTATTCCTAAGAATTACAGGCCTACAATATAAAATGCCAAATTTTCATGCAAAACATTGTACCGCTTGAAGCATCAAAAATCTGAAATAATCATAACGCCAGGGAGGTTAACAAAGAGCCGAAACCGGAAGTGACAAAATCCTTGTTGTTTCCAGCGTTACACTGAGGGATGAACAACGTCAATTCCACAATCGGATAGCAGAGCCCATGAAAATGGCAGTGGGAGGGGACCCCCTTCTACCACCCACAGAAATAATCGAGTGGCTCTTCAGCTGTTCAAATCTTTTCTGCTGAAGAGGGAATTGCTGACTGAAAATGTTGATACTAGAATGATGCCTTCAGGTGCTGGCATCATCCCGGGATAACCCCTTTAACCACTTCAGATGTCGTCCTCGGGTTGAAGGGGTTGTAAACCATCCTATGCATTAAGGTGAAAAAAACACCTGGCAGTGACTGGCCCCCCCCCCCCCCCCCCCCCCCCCCCCCCCCGTTTTACTGCCGCTACTATACTGCTGCCCCTATATGTTTTTACAAGCGCTTGAAATCACTTCTTAAATGTACTGTGTTTTACCTTTAATAAAAAAAAATTTAGTCATACGGAATTATGCTATGTGGCCCTGTTTCTCTATTTCTCCTACCCTATTGATTGAAATCTGGTACCATCGGATGCATAACCACCTGTGTATGGAGACGGATTTCCATAAGTTTTGGGATGTGTTAGGTCACAGTCAGTGAAGATCCCCATGATTCCATCTTGGTTGTCGGTTGATCACATACAGCCTGTTTGAACTCAAAAGAACGTACGTTATGAGTCAAACTATCCGGTAAGCTTACATCTGCTTCGGTGGTGGTGTTGCTACACTGGTGTCTTCAACTTTCATCCCTTGTGTTTGATGCCAACGCAGTGGTTTAAGGATCTTCAAGTTTCCTAATATACACTGTGGACTCTATAATTCCTTTCCCAGACACCAATACTCCAGTTTCTGCACTTAATTTTGTTTACTGTTCAGTAAACACACATGGTGTTTTTCACATGTGAAATTTTGTGGGACATATCATTTTTGATGTTTTTTATTAGCACAGGAGCGTGCCCGCAAGGTGACCCTCTCAGGAGAGCGCTTCTAGGGGGTTATCCGATGTGGGGAGGAGCCGCGAGAGTCACCAGGGGACCCCAGAAGATGAGCTGCACAGTGGAGGCAAGTAAGATATGTTTATAGTGTAATGGGTAGTGGTGCGCTGTATAGAACAATACAATTGTGCTAGAGAAAATTAGCTAGATAGACATCAAGAGGTAGGTATTGGTGATGGCAGAGCTTATACGGCAAGTGCAACCTGGGAATGCAGGTTGAAACCTTAATCCGGTGCAAATAACGCAAATTGGAATAAAAGTGAATAATAAAAAACGGAAGACCTAGTGATTAAAATGAGTATCCTGGCCCTTCCTGTTCGCCACACTGAAGCACATAGGAATTAGAGGACCATATTTACAAGCAATATACCACCTTTACTCAGATACATCTTCGCAGGTCAGAACTCCCTTCGCCATCTCCCCCCAGTTCTTCATCTCTAATGGCACCCGGCAAGGCTGCCCGCTCTCTCCCTTGCTATTCGCCCTATGTGTAGAACCCCTAGCAGCCCATATTCGCAACAATCCGGACATAAGAGGAATACCAGTAAGAGGAAAGGAATTCAAGATCTCACTGTTTGCGGATGATATCATCCTTACCCTCACACAGCCGAGAATCTCCCTTCCTAACCTCCACAAAGAACTTGACCGTTATGGAGCCCTCTCGGGCTACAAAATAAACAAGACCAAATCGGAAGCTCTTCCGATCAACATCCCAGACTCAGAAGTTGTACATCTGCAAACCAACTTCTCCTACCATTGGAAATCTTCCTCCCTTAAGTACCTAGGAGTACACATTACCCCAAAATTTGCGTCACTGTACCAGGCAAACTCCCCCCCCCCTTTCCATCTCTATAAGGTCCCTGCTACTGCAATGGCAGAAACACCCCATCTCCCTCCTAGGCAAGGTAGCGTTGGTAAAGATGACGATTCTCTGAAACTCCTTTATCTTTTCCAGACGCTGCCCATTCCTGTACCATACAGCCAACTGAGACGACTGCAGGCAGACCTATTTAAATTTACGTGGGGTCATAAAAGGCACAGAATACCCCAATCGGTAATGATGGCCTGACGCATGGACGGAGGTCTCGCCTTCCCCAACCTTGTTAATTACTACCAAGCAGCCCAACTGCGTGCAGTTGCCTCATGGTACACCCAGAGGTCATACAACAAATGGTCAGAGATTGAAAAGATATGGATGGCCCCGGCCCACCCTAATAGTTTGCTATGGAGCATGAGCGCAGAAGTCCCCCCCGAACGCCTACTGGGATCAATGACCCAACTACGCCACCTATGGCGAAGGATCTCCAAAACACACAAACTCCCATCTAAAAGATCACTTCTAACGTCGTTCATATGTAACCCTAAACTTCCTGACGCACCAAATGTCCCATATATGGTCATCGCGGAACCTCTTCCACTTGGGGGTCTTTAGTAGACCACAGGTCACGCAAACTACTGTCCTATGCGGCCCTCCAGGCCAAGTAAGACCTCCCCCACCGAGCATTTTATAGCTACCTACAGATACGGCACTTTGCCCTGACCATATCACCCGATCTGCTCTTCTCCCCTCGATCCCCCTTTGAAAACTTAATTCTAGCAGGCTCAGCCCAAAAGGGGCTAACTTCAGATATATACAGGATATTGAATGCTTATCCTATGGAAACTAAAGGCAAACACGCCTACATGCTTAAATGGGAGGGAGCCATAGGAGAAGAGATCTCCATGGAACAATGGAGGGTGATATGGTCACAGGCAGCCAAGAGTTCCCTATGCACCTTATACAAAGAGAACACATACAAGATACTTTTCTTTTGGTACATGACCCCTGATGTCCTCCACGCCATCTACCCATCAACCCCCGACTGTTGCTGGCGCTGTTTGCGGGACAAAGGCACACTTTACCATATATACTGGGGATGCCCGCTGATTGTATCCTACTGGCAGGAAGTACAGCAATTATTAACCCAAATCCTAGGAACACATCCCTATGAATCCCAAATCCTTCCTACTGGGCATACCCCTTCCACAACTATCTTCACCCTGCAAGAAATTAATGAGGCATATACTAACAGCTGCACGCTGCCTTATAGCCCTAAATTGGAAAAAAAAAAAAAAACGTCCCCCTGATCCGGGAGCCCTACACGCCAGAATTAAAGATGTAGAGCTGATGGAGAAGATGACTGCCAGGATGCAGGACAGGCTGGAAGCACATGATATGGTATGGAACCCCTGGAACCTCAGAGAGATCCAGAACCAAACCTGACCCGACGTGCTGGACCACCACGGTGACAACCCTCTTATCTCTCCTCTACTTCCTTTCTCCTTCCTCTTCCCTTCTCCTCCTATCCCTTAAGAGCCCTCTTGTGACTCTTGCCCCTCCCCTATAAGCAACTATAAGTTCCCTATGGTATGAGGAACATGGGATCCTAGCTTTCTAATAGAATAGACCGAAAAAGAGATACTAATGACCTGGGAGGAATTTAGCGATTATTAGTTAAACTGTTTATATAGACCCAGACGCTTTCTGTCATCTGCCCCCCCTAGTCTATAAGTTTGTGAACTACGTGTAATTTCTTATATCATGAGTAATAGCACAAGCTATACCTCTTGCTTTGACTGTTTGAATTGTTTGTATTGTACATTTCTTGAATAAAATGTTATTTGGAAAAAAAAAATGAGTATCCTGGTACAGTATGAGCTGAGGTAGGTGAGGGTGTAGTACCAACAATAAATGCGGAAGTGTGTCCAAGTTTAAAAGAAACCAGCAAAAAAATAAATACAATAAATAATCCAAATTGATGTATAACGGTATAAGACAATAAGATGGAGTAGACTGGTAAAGTGCAAAGTGCTGGAAAGGAAGAAAAAATGAGCACTATTCCAAGCTCAAAGGTGTATCGGTGCTGAAGATGGCACCTAAAGTGACTAGTGATCCTCAGTGGTAAAATAGCTTGTGACAAAGAAAATTGCACAAATGCCAAATATAGAAATATAAAAATATTTAAAAATAGGTCAGCGAAACACAATAAGCATAGAAATGAAAATAAAACAAACCTAAAGTGGTCAGTGCAAATATGGGTGAATAAACGTGCGGACTGGCGTCCTATTCACTCCAATAGGGAAACGCAAGCAAAAGATAAGTATGCGGCTGTGTGACACACACCGTATTTAAATGGTTAACACACAGTTTAAGTCCATAATGTTTTGGTGCAATGTGACATAACCTGAGTTAAAATAAAGTGCAGGTGCTTGGTAACGCAGATCAGTGCAGTGCTATGAGGGGCAGTGGATGATCCGTGCGTTCTCCTTCGTGCAGATTTGGTGGATGGGTGTCCCCTTACCTTACGGCTGTAAGGTAACAGCGTATAATGGAGGTCTCGTTTGGGTCCTTGGTGGTCGTTCCTGGTATACTGCCTTGGGTCCTATCCTGCCTATGGTTTGCGGTACTGTCTCCTTATAGTGTATCCACAGTAGGGGAGCTTGCCAGTAACATATGTTTAGGGAGAGAGGAAGGATGCCTCATGGTGCAGTATTTCAATGTTAAAGGGTTTATTTAATGGTACAAGAAAGGTACTCACAGTTAAAAGACAATACAGCAGACAATGTAAAAACGAGCTACGGGCTCGTATGATGTCACTTCCGGTGTTACAGTCCCGACGCGTGTTCGTCGCGATCACGTGACTTCATCAGGGGATAACTGCTACAAGCTGACATCACACTCCCCGATCCCATACACTCTCTGTGCAGTTGTCACAATATCGCTCCGGAAGTGACGTCATATGAGCCCGTAGCTCGTTTTTACATTGTCTGCTGTATTGTCTTAAATGTGAGTACCTTTCTTGTACCATGTCTATCTAGCTAGTTTTCTCTAGCACAATTGTATTGTTCTATACAGCGCACCACTACCCATTACACTATTTACTTTTTGGCTTCAGATATTTGCCCCAGTGCGTGCAGCAGTTATTACGCTCTATTCGATTGTGGTGGCGCAGGGATACCTTTATATACAAGTAAGATATGTTTGTTATTTAAAAAAAAAAAAAAAAGAAGAAACCTTACAATCACTTTAACCACTTCACATCCGGCCGTAGCCGAATGACGGCCACAGCGCGGATGTGAAATCCCGGGAGGCTGTCCCCTTTCCTCGTTCCCTGTGCGCGCTCACGAGCGCGCAGCAGGGAAATTCTGTGTTGCCCGTGTCCCTCGGACACGGCCAATCACAGATCGCTGTAAACGGCCAATCACAGCGCGATCGCCCTGGCCAATGAGAGATGATCTCATATGTAAACATATGAGAGATGATCTGTCAGCGCCGCTCCCCCTCCTCACACAGAGACATCGTGTGAGGAGGGGGAGATGAACGGCTGCAGCGCCGTAAGTTTTAAAAAAAAATAAAAATAAAAATTAAAATTAAATGCCATCTGTGCCCACTGCCACCACTGCAATCTGTCCCCAATGCCATCTGTGCCCAGTGACATCGCCATCTGCCAGTGCCATCCCCAGTGCCATCTGCCAGTGCCATCCCCAGTGCCATCTGCCAGTGCCATCCCCAGTGCCATCTGCCAGTGCCATCCCCAGTGCCATCTGCCAGTGCCATCCCCAGTGCCATCTGTAGTCAGTGCCATCTGCCAGTGCCATGTGTAGTCAGTGCCATCTGCCAGTGCCATCTGTAGTCAGTGCCATCTGTAGTCAGTGCCACCTGTCAGTGCCACCTGTCAGTAGTGCCACCTGTCAGTGCCACCTGTCATTAGTGCCATCTGTCATCAGTGCCACATAGTGCCATCTGTCATCAGTGCCACATATTAGTGCCATCTGTCATCAGTGTCACGTATTCGTGCCATCTGTCATCAGTGCCACCTGTCATCAATGCCACGTATCAGTGCCATCTGTCATCAGTGTCATGTGTCATCAGTGCCACATATTAGTGCCGTCTGTCATCAGTGCCACGTATTAGTGCCACGTGATATCAGTGCCATGTATGAGTGCCATCTCTCATCAGTGCCACATATTAGTGCCACGTGATATCAGTGCCATGTATGAGTGCCATCTCTCATCAGTGCCACATATTAGTGCCATCTGTCATCAGTGTCACGTGTCATCAGTGCCACGTCAGTGTCAAGTGTCATCAGTGCCACGTCAGTGTCACGTGTCATCAGTGTCACGTGTCATCAGTGCCACGTCAGTGTCACATGTCATTGTCCTGTTGCTCCAGGGCCTTCAAAAGTGTAATAGGTAGTCAACAATTTAGATGTGTAATTTATGCTCCCAGAACACGTGATGGCGCTCCCTGCATGTTGGGCCTCTCTATGTGGCCAGGCTGTGTAAAATGTGGTATCGTAATAATCAGGAGGAGTAGCAGAATTTATTTTGGGGTGTCATTTGTGGTATACACATGCCATGTGAGAGAAATAACCTATTACAATGACAATTTTGTAGAAAAAAAATAAAAAATAAAAGAATAATTCATTTTGCAGAGAATTGTGGGAAAAAATGACAACATCAAAAAGCTCACCATGCCTCTTACTAAATACCTTGGAATGTCTACTTTCAAAAAAGGGGTCATTTGGGGGGTATTTGCACTTTCCTGACTTGTTCGGGTCGCAAGAAATGAGATTGGCCACCAGTGCATCAGATGTGATCAATTTTGTATAATTCGCACCACAGATTGTAGAGTCTGTAACTTTCACAAAGACCAAATAATTTCCACTAATTTGGGTTATTTTTACCAAAGATATGTGGCAGTATAAATTGTGGCCAAAATTTATGAAGAAAAATTTATAATTTCCTAAATTGTATCACAGAAACAAAGAAAAATGCGTTTTTTTTTCAAAATTTTCGGTCTTTTTTTCAATTATAGCGCAAAAAATTAAAAACCCAGAGGTGATCAAATACCACCAAAAGAAAGCTCTATTTGTGGGAAAAAAAGGACAAAAAATTAATTTGGGTACAGTGTTGCATGACTGAGCAATTGTCAGTCAAAGCATGAGAGCACCGAAAGCTGAAAATTGGTCTGGATGGGAGGGGGGTTTAAGTGCCTGGTAGGCAAGTGGTTAAGGACCTGTATGCTGCAATGCATTATATTTCTGTTCTTGGTTTTAGATAAACATGATAAAAGAGCAGAAAAGCCCAAATTTGGATGTATTCACTCCAAAGACATGCTGGTAGGTTAATTGGCTTCTGTCTAAATTGGCCCTAGTATATGAATGCGAGTTAGGGACCTTAGATTGTAAGCTCCTTGAGGATAGGGACCGATGTGAATGTACAATGTATATGTAAAGCGCTGTGTAAATTGATGGCGCTATATACAGTAAGTACCCTAAATAATAATATCAGGCTCAAGTTGGTACATCCGACTTGCTTTAAGAAATGCATTAGACACAAAAATCGTAGGTATGCAGGTTGATTTGCATACACAACTCCCATCACGTCTTCTATCAGATCGCATATGGTGCATTCTATCAGTTTCAGCCTGCATTAATATAAAGTCCTATCATATAGGACTGTATAGAACAGATGGTACCAAGAAAATGTATAATAACATGAAACTGGTGCCAAGATAACACAGTTGTCAGTATATACTGGTTTCTTCCTTGACAGATGGAGTTACAGTAATTAACATATTAGTATAAATACAATATTGCCAAACCAAGGAAATGCACAGAAAAATATGTAACAAACTTATCGAGTTATTTAATCACACATATTGCTTTTGCATTTCTCCTCTTCTTCTTCAAGGCATATTGAAATTTCAATAATGAATATCAAAATAATATTAAAAGGCTCAGCCCCCTCGAATAGCCCTTAGCTGTTCAATCAATGTCCACAATAAATTATGGCCTGGAAACTATAGAGTGGGCTGCAAGATTTAGTTATGGTTTAATTACATGGATGAAAATACAAAATTATTCTCTAAAGCCTTTTAATTAAAAAAAAAAAAACAATATTTACAGATTGCTATTGTCTGTATAGAAATTAGTGAAAAGCAGACTTTAATTTAATGCATAAAATTAAAACGGCTTGAGCATAGAAAACATTGCATTGTATAATATTATACTTTGTAATACGGTGTATGCTTTTATCAGTTGTAATGAATGACATACAACATACGACATTCCCGGTATATTTCTATGGCCTTATTTGACCATCTATGCCTACTATTTCCTGCGTGCCTACCCCTCTTGCGGTGTTTGGCGTCCTGTGGTGTTATGAGCCATCTGTGTTTTTTTGGGGGGTTTGTTTCTTCACTGCGGGAGCTGCGACGCGCACTGAGGGTTCCCTCCCCTCCTCCCCACAAAACAATTTTTGGGGGGGGTCGGGTGGACGGCCACCTGCGCGTCGGCGCCACGGTCCCCGCGCCGTGCGCATGATGTCGGCCTGACGTCATTGCACTGACGCCGGGAACAACAATTACGTGGTTTCCATGGAGAGGGATGGTTGGCGCCAATCACTGAATGGCTTGTCAGCTCGGGTGCGGATGCCCCTCCCCCTCACGGGCCCACGCACGTGGCGTTGGCGACGTCATACTACATATTTCCCAGTTGGAGCGGGCTGTCTATTCGGCCTGTCTCTTCCTGGGATCCCTGCACACCAGCTGTTTCTCTGCTGGGTGTTGCAAGGCATGCAGCAACTTGGGTTAGTGTTCCTTGATCTGGGGTTGTTTTTGTTTGTAGGTTCATTTGACTGCACACATTATGTTTTCATTTAATTATATATTTTGTATTTATTTTACTTTCACTTTTTAGTTTAACATTTGCACATATCTAGGTCATCATTGTCCTTTATCCTACACAATTTATTTTATTACACACACACACACCTTATATTATCTAAATCACACCCCCTATTATCACTTTATACGTAGATACACTGGGTCTTAGGTGTACATATTACCTCTAAAATTCATTACTACTTTAATATATACACTATATATTACAGACTACGATATCATATATGTGTATATATATATATATATATATATATATATATATATATATATACACACACACATATATGCAATACTTTTTAAGTTACTATTACTTCAAACACATATATATATATATATATATATATATATATATATATATAAGTTATCATTATTCCCAATACATATATACTTAATGGGTTACCCCAAATTTATCTATATACATATATACTTTATTTTCAGAATATCCGTTTCTGGTACCCAGACACTAGCACTGCTGTCACATGCAAACCACCCCCATCTCCAGGCGCCTTCTAACATCACCCAATGCTGCTACTGTAGGTTACGCCGCCTCAGCTCCGGCGGTGGAGTCGATACCTCCTACCCATTATGTGCAATCAATCGATGCTACAGTGATACTTATTACGTCCTGATGATTTTATCAAGTTTTTATTTAATATGATTATACCTTATAATGTGATCATGAATATGATTATGAACAGAGGTACCGGGCATGCCATCCGTGGGACTTGGGAACCACATCATTGTCTTATTTATTTCCATTCTTTACTATGTATTCATCTTAAATCATGTGTTCATTTACTTATACCCCTGTATTATCATGTCTACACCCTGTGACTACTACATGTATATATATGAATTTACTTTTCTACTACGCTACATATTTGTGATCAATTAAAAATACCTTACTCCTACCCCTGCATTCTCAACCGTTTCATTTAAAGTCCCAAACTTCCTTTTGATTGTAGAAAACATTGCAGGGATCTCGTTAGAAAATAAAATGTTACCTGCGTCTAAAAACAGAATTGTGTGCCAAAGTCTATAGAAACAGTTCATCGTTGAATGCCTTTTTTCTTTTTACTGTGTTCCATTAGAATTTAGTATGTCCAAGTTTTAAGCACTAATGAGAACCACCTTTATTCAAATCTGAACCTATGCACAAGTCCAGATACTGAAACCTGCGTGTGTAGTAAATCTGGCAATGACCACTCAGCAAAGGGTTAATTAAAATGTATCAATACAAAGCTAGCATTTAGAATGTGCCCCTATTTGAATGTCCTCTTTCACTTGTGTTGTAAAGTAGGATAACAAGGACTATTTCTACAATTACATTTTCAGTGTGTTTAGAAAGGTTGTTGTCAAGGTCTACTTGAATGCCGTAGAAACATCATTCCCTTTCTTGTTGTAGGTTACCATGGAAGCACTAAATCATAAGCCTTAAGGGCTATTCACACCATTGCATTTTATGTATGCTACAAAGCAGGACCACAGTGCCCAAAAAGTGCATGAAAACTAGTTACTAATTTTAATTTACGAAGCTCTTCACATCAGTGTGTTGCGTTTTTTTTTTTTTTTTTTTTTTTTTAAATCCTGCGTGCTGCAGCTTTTGCCCATTTTGGTAGAAGCATGCAAAACGTGTGACCGAAGTTATAACAAAGTCGCCTAAAAAAATCAAACCTGCTAAAGAAACATTCAACATGTATTTGGCCATGACATAACGCCAATAAGTTTTTGAGTCACATGTTCTATTTTCCCTGGTCCAGGCGGCCCAAAAAATGCACCAGAAAACACACAGAAAACACATCTGGAACACAGCAAAATCACGGTAAAAACGCATATGGCATAGGTTTTACCACAATTTTGCTACAGAGCAGTGTGAATGAGACCTTAGACTTTGGAAGATCAACAATCCATTCTGTCAGTAAGAACTTACAAGGCTCCAATTCCTCCAAAAGCCAAGTTAGGCTACTGGGTTCACACTAGTGCGAATTGGATTTCCCGTATCTAATTTGCAATAGCAGGAGATTGCGACCGGCTCTTTATTGAGCCGGTTCACATATGTCCTCAGCGGCTCCAGTGCGGTTTGCACAGGAAAGTTTTTTGGTCTGTTTCAGGTCCGAATTCAACCAACAAGTCGGGCTGAAGTTGGACCTGAAACATTGAACGAGGATGCACCGAATTCCTGCTGTGAGCCGCTGCGTGCTCATATGTCTACCCAGACTGAAAGTATTACAAAAAGTATAAGCTATATCCTAAATTCTGCCAACAGGGTGGGAAAAAAAATCTAAGATTTAAAAAAAATAAAAATTAAAATTGATATTTTGATTTATATAGATTTTTTTGATTTTTATCAAATGTATTTTAATAAAATGCTTTTGGAGTAAAAAATCTATCTAAAGATAGTTTTCTATTTAGGATACATTTAATTTAGTTTATCCAGCATGAAACGAAGCTTAGATATGTAGCATGAGGCTGTATATTCTGCAACAGTTACATTTTTGGTAAACTCATATAATGAATCCAAGCTCTGCAAGCAGAGATAACATGCACTGCATTGATGCATTCACACAATTTCACAGTAACTATGAGATAAAACAAAGTTCAGGCATATTCCTGTATCCCATTGTTTTGCAAATATATGTACACGACAAACTGTTTAATTGAATCGGTTCTGATATCTGTGTTTTACTAACCTGACAGCTTATTATTATAAATAGGAAACCTTCATTTCATTTTCAAATATTAAAGATTCTAACTACCAGCAAGTATAAGTCCTTACATTTAAAGAGCACCTGTCATTTCAGATCCATCATGGCAGCGCCTGTTAGCGGGCATCCACTCACCTGCTGCCGCATCACCAGGCATCCCATTAAAGTGAATGGGACTGTCGGTGAGTCAACAGCGGGGTCAGAGAAGCTGCTGTGTGACAGAGATGACAGTTGCTCTTTAAAAATTATGATTTAAAATCGAGTTGATTTAAATCAAGCCTTTTTACTAGCGATTTAAATCATGATTTAAATTGTGTTTCAAATCAAATCCACCCTGTCTGCCAAATCTGTTACAGTGGTTGTAAAGTCAGAGAGTGGCATTACTGCCAGCCCCTCTGTTCTAATAAGGTATACTACACAGTCCTTTCAGGCTCGAATCCAATCCCTGTCTAAAATATGCTGCCTCAACCTCCGCAACATCTCCGGAATATGTCCTTCTTAACCAATGACACCACCAAGCTTCTAATTCCCTCCCTGGTTATCTTTCGCCTTGACTACTGCAACTCCCACCTTATTGGATTACCTTGACATAGGCTATGCCCGCTTCAGTCCATCCTGAATGCTGCTGCAAGACTCCTCCACCTTACCAACCACCAGCCACTCTCTGCCAATCCCTCCACTGGCTTCCACTCACTCAAGGAATACAAAACAAAATACTAACAATAACTTACAAAGCCGTCCACAACTTTGCCCCCCAGCTACATCACTAGCCTGATCTCAAAATATCAAACTATCAACCTTGTCCCCTACTCCCATGCTCGCCTCCAACATTTCTCCAGAGCTTCTCCCCTACCTTTGGAACTCCCTACCCCAATCTGTCCGACTGTTTTCTAATCTATCCATCTTTAGACGTTCCCTGAAAACCCTTTTTAAAGAAGCCTATCCGGCTTCTAACTAATATACCGTTTTACTTTCTCCATCAGCTCATCCCCCACAGTGATTACCTTTTGTATCAATTGACCCTCCCTCTTAGATTGTAAGCTCTAACGAGTAGGGCCCTCTGATTCCTCTTGTACCACATTGTATTGTAACTGTAATGTCTGCCTTCATTTTGTAAAGTGCTGTGCAAACTGTTGGCGCTATATAAATCCTGTATAATAATAATAATAAATAATTCTATACAGTGTAAATGTTTTTATAAAATGATGCTGCTAAATACCTTATTTCAGATCAACCTGTGTGCGATCACATGACCTCCCGTCGCTCTCCTCCCCTATAGCGGGAGGGGCTGAGATTCCCCTCTGACGTCAGCCGGGAGGTCAGGTGACCACTGTATTGTCCTCTCAGCCCTTCCTGCTGTAGTCCTTAGATGGGGAGATATCAATCACGTAACCACACAGAGGCGATCTGAAATAAGGTATTTAGCGGCATCATTTAAAAAAAAAACAAAAAAACATTTACACTGTGTAGTATGGTATGCCTTATTAGAATGGAGGGAACAGAGGGACTTTACTGCCAGCTCCTAATAGTGGCAGGACGGGAGGGGCAGGGAGGAGATTGCTTACACACTAGGAGCTTACAGGCAGGGAGGGGGAGAGGGGGGGAGAAGAGACTAACACAGGATGACAAAGCCACGTGAATTGACCATGGTATCATGAATCAGCAGCCATGATTACTGTGGTACATTCACCTAGGGGGACACAGGAATAGGTAGAATCAACCATTTTTTTTACAGCATAGAAAGGGACAAATTAGACAGCACAAGCACTATGCCGTTTAACCTGCTTTAAAGGAAGAGGATCTTTTTTTTTTTTTTTTCTAGGGTTACAATTCTTTTAATGGTAAGGGATAGAGCATGAACAAACTCACAGTGGCACAAGAGTAACACCAAGGCAAAGGGTATACAAACAAATAATTTGTGGCTCAAGGTTATGGTAATCATGTAATTTGCATTAAATCAGTGCTCTTAGCTTCTGAAATTGAGGCAATACGGTTGAGATATCAAATTTAGATATCCAAAAATACTGTTAAAAAATGTTTTTGTTTCAACCAGAGTTCATTAAAATAATAAAGTAAACACATTAATAAATCAATAATTTAGACTCAAAAATAAATTCAACTTAACCAGAACCCCCCTTTTCCAAATCTGTACTATTCTATAGCAACAGGATAATTTTAGAAAAAAAGCAACCTATAATTTCTTTTGCTTTTTTTCCTAAATACTTAAAGCACTTAAGCATCCCAAATGTGTAGTTTTAAAGTTCTACAAATGGCAAGTAAGCAGCAGGGTTTATCAAAGCCCACCTATTTAAAGCTTTAAATGATTCACGCTTACAGGAAAATGCCATATTTCGCCCTCGGCAAAAATAAAATGGAACATAACATTCAAAGCTACATCGGTGCCCTTATGAAAAAGTCAGTTAAATATTTCCTGTGTGACCCATTATATTTAACTTTCGAGATTCTTAAAGTGAATTTGTGCTTGTCTAGCAGTCGGACTGGTGCATGTTAGAGCAGGCATCCAGATGTAATAATTTATGTACTGGAGCACTACAGCAGCCGTAGAGTGCACTTATATGCACATAAAGATTTTTTCATTAAGGTTAACCCCAACTTCTCATACAGATATCTATGATAAAAGTGGAAGCAGACCATCAAATTAATAGACCAATGGAGGGATACAGGAGTTGGGGTCAAGAACTAGCATCAGCTAGGAAATTAGTATTGGCATTGAGTGTACTGGTCTAAGAGTTTTCTGAGATGCTCTTGATCAAGGATTGGCAACCTGTGGCACATGTAGCTGCCTTTTTACTGGAACCCACTGCCATTTATGGCAATTGATACTTCACTAGGCTGCCAACTACAATGTCTGGACTGTCCACGGTCCACCAACCTCCCTGAGGTCACTTGACATATAGGCCTACTGGCAGCTGAGGAGGTTGGTTTGTGGAAAAAGCCTGTCCACACACCTACACTTTTCATCCTCTAGTAGAAACCACTACAGCAAGCATGTGAAACTCCTGCATTTCCAAAAGTGAAAGGGTTTATGGCTGATCTGGGGGCCTTAAAGTGTACTGACAGTGGCATCCATGGGTCCCAGTTATCCTACATAGAGGATCTGTTTTCTCATGTACAGGAGTTGATATCTTATGCTTGTTGGCCACTATTATCTGGTGAGTGAGGAATTTATCTGCACATGGAGGAACACATGCCTTCTAAGAAAGTTTTGTCACATAATTTTTAAAGACACAGTGATTGGGGACTATTGCATACATCCTGGACTTTATATTGACTGTAAATGTCTTGGTTTGTGTTATTTGTGGGCAGCATTTTCTTATGCGATTCATGTTATTAGCACGTATAGGGCCAGCGCCTAACTTCAATATTATGTTAATGAAGGTTTAGGCTCTGATTTTATCTATATATATTCATCCACCGGGGTGGCACTTATTTCAGCAGGTAAGGGATGGGATTGATATGTTAGGATATATGTGATGTGTATTATTTATTGTAGATGTCTTTGAAAACGTACGTGTACTTTGCCCATTATTAGCAAAAAACACAGGTGTGATTTAAATTACAGGTAAATGGTTGAAACTGAAACCTGTCTCAATCATCAAGCGTCCTTTTGTGTATCCAACTACATCCTAACCTACACCAGGCAAGCACTGCAAGCTACAACAACCAAATCACTGAAAAGCCATATCACCTTATATGCAAGTTATCCTGACTGAAGTTCTCCTTTAACTGGTATACATCGCAGCTTTCACAGTTTCAGCATGCGGTGGTTTGTCTTCAAAGTTAACCACTGCATTAAACCAGTGCCAATATAAGGAACATGCTGACATGATAATATAAAAGTTAGAAAGGTCAGTAGCTGGCATTGGCTCTGTAAAATCTGCCATTGTTTTGATGGCCGGGGGAAGATGGATTACTGTTAAAACATGCTGCATTTGCCAGTGGGGCTACTCTAAAAAGCTAAGGGACCTAATTGAATCCCTTCACTATTTAGCAATGTATTGCAGTCCCTGCAGCAGTAAAGTGCTTGCGTAATGTGCAATTCAGTTCAGATGCAAATGCTATTATTCAGCACAGTGGCATTGCTATTAATAACAGACAAAACATACTCTCTAGTAATTATAGTGTATATCTGCAGCGTAACACTTGCATTGCCACATTTTTCAACACAACAGCTTGGAAAAGCTTTCTACAAAACACAGAAAATAATATCTCAAGCCTGTAGAACTTCAAGCAATAGAAGGCATTTAGCTTCTACTACATTTCATTCAAACTAATAAAAATAATTAGTCATTCACTATGCAAAATTCGTTATTTTCTGCACGTTATTTTACGAGTTAAGACACATTAACATGCAGTAAACAAAATTTTCTTGAACTTCTATTTGCAATCAATTACCTGCATCTACTCAGTAATCCCATGATAACCTCCTACGTTTTTTGTGAAATTATTTAGATACATGTCAATGCACATTATTAAAATAAATGTTTATACTCTTAACCTCTGACATGAGTCTCGGCTGAGCCATCTGTGAGCTCCTGGACACAAAGGAGACATTTATAAAAAAGTTCTGCAAAGTGTACCAGTTACCTGGTTTATAATTCTGCATGCTTTTCTAAATTACATACAGTAGCAGTTACAATCCATACCGAGGAGAAATGGCAGGAATGGGTTAACTACAAGCTAACAATAAGATTTGCTGAAGCTATGGGAGCACAAGATAAAAATTATAGTAGAGGAACGATTAAGCTAGATATAGAGGGAGAAGAGGAATAGTGGAAAAGAAGTTGGCAACTTGGAGTGAGAATGGTAGGAGGGAGGGTACAGGGATTGTGTAGGTGGGGGGGAGGTTGGGTGGGGTGGGGAGTCGAGATTGGGGTTTTTGGTTAAGAATGTATTAAGACCATCTAATTGTATAATGTTATGTTTTTACTGTTCGTCTTTCTTTGTCTTGAAAATTCATGACTATTCATGCTAAATGTACCGAATTATTGTACTCATGTATATTTAGAATTGTGTAAGCTGCTCTTCTTATAACAAAACTTTATTGAAACAAAAAAAAAAGAGAATGTATTAAGCACATGTGTATATGGATGTTATAGTGGCTGTACCACGTCAAGTGTGATACGTTTTGATACAGACAAAAATTTATAAAGAAAATTAAATTAAAAACAATCCATACCTATATAATTTATTTATTTTTTAATCTTTGGGGATATGTTAGCACAATTCTCTACTTGTAGTAAAACTGCTGAAATTTTTTTTTTTTTTTTTTAATTATACAAGCTTTAAAATATTTTCCAGCATGTAAAAATTGTTTAATGCTCACTGGGGGACATTCATAAAATCTGTGCAGGGTAGGGTATGTTTTGTCCTTCACCAAGATGATTTACTTCACTGAGCAGTAAAAACTGTGCCAGATAAATTAATGCAATCTTTAGAAAAAAAAAACCTTTACAAATACTTTGGAAACATAAAATCAAACATATTTTCAGGATGCTCTTGGTCACAGCATAAAAAAATGGCCATTATACAGACATGAGCAAATGTGTGTCCATGTTTTGTAGATGCACCATGCTGTTCTATTTTATGTAGGAGTATTACTGATCAATTTGTCATTGAGTAATAAACACGGTATCCACCATTAAAAACTGTTGCTGCTACCAATAGGCACTTAAAATACACCTGCCATAAAAGAACTATGGAGCCTGTCTTTTGCCTACATCCATCCATCTATAGCCATGAGTGTGCCAGGCTTTAATACCCTAAGATGTAACCTGGAATGGAATAAAGGAGAGTCAGAGAAATGTCAGAATTTTGGCTCTATATGTAATGCAATAAGAGAAAAAAAAAAAAAAAACCTAGCGAGACTTTAAAGGCCTACAGCATAGTAGCAATCCACGGAAGAGTATAGATTAACAAAAGAATGTTTAAAAAAAAAAAATGTATTAACAAAAATCATTAAAAATGCTGCAAAATAAAAGCCAACATTGTGCGAGTCATACAAATGTATACAGTTCTACATATTCCAAAAGTACCACAATGAGGACACCGTGGCAAAACATACACGGAAAACACTCAACACATTTCAGAAGTTCATTCTTTCCTCAGGGGTGTGTACATTAGTAGAACAGACCACTTATGGTGTCAGCAAATATAGCTTTTATACATCAGCCAAGAAAGTTAAAAAGAAAGTCAGTGATTTCCATCCCAGTGCCGGGGAAGAAGGTAGCCCAGTGATGTATCGTACCCCAAGGAAAGTCAACAATTTGGTCTAACTTATAGAAGACACCAATTGCAGCCAGTAGGGATGGGGGGTCCACATGACCTCTCCCTAACCACCCCGCCGAATACACCTTCATTTTCAATATATATGCAATGCAATGACAGCCACAATTTCTCGTATGACAAGTTCTCAGAAAACTCAGAATAAGCAGAACATATACATATCGCATTAGTATGAACTCTTACCGTACTAAATGAAACCTGTACTTTTTTATGCATATTAAACTGATAGGAGGACAAAGAAATCACCTACAGGTATCGGCACATGCTTGACATCTCCGTGAGTGCTCTTAAAGGCCCAAAACTATGGGACCTAGGTATGTAAATCTCTTCTTAAAATCTAATTTTTACACATTCTGCTGCCATTTAGATCATACTATCAGTTGCAATTCCCATCATTCTAAGGAACCAATGATAAAGGTGCAAGAAAGTGTGGTCCAGAGCATCAACTTGGTTTTTAGGGGTGTAGGTGTTAACAGGTACCTTTGCACTCTGCTTCAAGTCTGACACTTTAAATGGGCAATCAATGTAAACATCATACACATTGCAAGCCAACAGACACCAAAAACAGAAGAAAAATAAGTAAAAAAGTGTATAAATGGTATCACTAAATTCTACTGAAGTCATTTGAGCCTCTGTCAATGGCAACAGTTTGATATCAATTTGAAATGCTTTAGAGATCAATTAGAATTGATTGACAGGTGTATCTGACATACAATAGATCTCTCTGACCTGAAGTTGAGCTACTTGCCAACTCATTTTATTGTAGGATGAACGAAAAATGTAACATGTACATGTCCAATAGACTAATTTACTAACCTTTTTACAAAACTGGAAAACCTGCCAAAGACAGGGAGAGCATTCACACTCAATGCAAACAGTGCCCCTTATGATCAATTAGTCCAGAAGCTAAGAGCTACTACATGACCTCACACAGCATAGGAGGGTAAAAGAGCTCTCTTGGGAGAATACATATACAATATGGAAGATTCATTAGGGTTTGTGAAGGATGTGATCGCTTCCATATAAAATGTAAAGTGTTTTATTAGTGCAGCTAATAAAAAACAGGCAAAAAATATTTATACATAGAAAATATAACTTCCAATATACACGCAAGTAAAAAAAAAGTCCTTAGTCCATATGGACAAAGTTGCAATACTCAAAGAAGGGCTCTAATAAAATAAATTAAGTATGACAAGCATTCACATATAAAAACATATGAGAAATCGGTAGTATGTTGATAGGTGATGAGACAGTTCAATTGATAGGTGAAGGATTCTACTTAATGATTGATAGGCATATACCATCCACACCACATGAAACACTCCCCTAGGGGTTTACACTCACAGAAGGCATGTAATTCAAAAGTCTTGAACACACCAGGTGTCTCCCGTTTGGCCCGGTTATCTCAAAAGCTCATCGCTCAGGATGGTTTAGTCATGTAAAAAAAGGCTCCACATAGCGTGATACCGTTTTAAAAGTTAATTCAAGGTGACCACCCCCTTAAAAACACACTTGCACAACATCATTTGTAACAGGCATTTGGATGAATAATCAAAATGTGTTATTACCAAATCGGTATGGAATGCCGTCTGCCATCGGCCGTATTGAAAGTATCTGGCTGTTCCTTCATGGTAGTGACACGCATATGTCACTTCCAGTCACCGTAAGGTATTTTCTGACGCGTTTCATCATCACAACTTCAACAGAGAGCATGCAACTTTTTACTGTTATCTGAATGCTCCATAACACCATCCAACATAGTCTGGATATATTGGCTGAGGCCTGCAAGGTGTGCAGATCAAAACACAAACTGTAAATGCAACAGCAAACACACCCGTAGCTTTTTTTGAGAGCTACTGACCCACTTGCTGAAGTTTGAATTTTTATGACAGAGCATTCTGTGTCTCATGTCTGTGTGCAGGTATCTGGAGGTTACATCCATTTACCAAATTTACGAACAAGAGATTGACGACAAGAGCACTTCCAATTTTTACAATGTGTACAAATGATTACAAATACAACTACCACCCTTGTACACATTCATATAAAGACCAAGAGGAAAAAGGTGCACAAATGTTTGATCGGCGATACACAAATCATCACTCCCTATGGTTGGGTCGCTTAGGTATTAAGAGTGCCATCAGTTACTGAGATTATTTTCTTCTGGTCTTGCTACAAAACATTATTCAAAGAAAAACACATGGGGAAGTCCTTGCAGAATCATTAATAGTTAATACTAAGAAGTCAGTGACAAAAAAAAGCACACAATGCACAAAGAAGCAGCATTAGAAGCAAAGCAAAATGCTCAAACTTAAGAGTTCAAAACTGTCTGCTTTGTTGTGTATGTTTACAACACGGATCAGTCCAATACAGCATACAACATACAGCATACAGGGGGTCCCCGAGTTACGAACTCCTTAGGGACTGTCCTCCTGTTCTTAAATCGGAAATGTTCGTAAGTCGGCCGCCCATGCGCAGACCGACAATTACGGACATTTCCGATGTTCCGTCGAATGCCGTTCTGTGCATGCGTGGCAAATTACGGACATTTCCGATGTTTGCCGTCATTTTCCAAGGCTCTGTCTGGCTGCGCATGCGCAGAACAGCCAAAGGTCTGCAGAAAATGGCAGAGGGTCCCCGCAGCGCCCCGTTCGCAAGTAGGAGATGTTCGTAGGTCAGGCGTTCGTAAGTCGGGGACCCCTTGTATTCTGCTTTTGACAAAACAGAGGATGTATTCTCCTTTTTCACTCATATAATTGTTCAGACGTTTTAATATCATGTGTAAAAATTTGCATTTCCACTGCCCAATATTTTGTAGCCAATCTTGATTTACTTACTTTGATCTGCTTAAACTTCATAACATAAAACTCTGAGGCACCAGGATATTGATCAACTATTTACAGATTATGCCATTTCCCATAGAAAAGCTTTACTAGCATTTTACTGTCATACTTGGTTTTATTTGTGGTCAATGGAAATACATTCCTATGATTTGCATATTGGAATAGATTTTTCAGTTAGGGTGATATTACTATACCGCTGCCCCATTAAATTCCATAGAAAAACGAACGGAAGGATAAAATGTGTATGGTTATACTGAAACTTTACAAGCTGAATTTTATCACTGAACAGCAAAATATCTGTTTTTCAAATTGTAAACTTGTTAACTGAATTCTGCATTTTAACACACTATAATAACACTATTCTTTGTTTGAAATAATTCCACTAGTTCTGGATGCAGCTCTGATGTGCATTCCATTTTTATTTTTAGTAATCAGAAACAGCATGGTATCACTCTGTAGATAACGTAGCCAACCTTCCCTGCTGATAAAATGGGATTTTATTTGTTGTACCGAGGGTAAAAAGCAGCACACTCACAATAATAGTTATTATTGTGCTTTTAAAACAATAGGGGACATTTGAATATCGAAGACCAAAGTGCAATTCGTTCAGAAAATAGACTTCATAGCTTACTAATTAAAATATCTCATTTAATCTATGTTTATTAAACCTTTTCCAAAAATAAACCTGCACTCAATGCAAAGAAACAAATTTTAACATGCTAAAATACAACAGTTTGAATTGTTGATGAAAATAACACTTGAGTAAAAAGGTGTGATCAGAAACATGTAGTTGCGAACATGTCTTGCGCAAAAATAAAAAACCTTAGTGTTACTAAACCCAGGACACTGCATTCACTATATCTTCTCTCCCACAGTACACAGAACATGGAAATTTAATTATTTTAGTAAATGTAAAAACTGCTAAATACCCTTTCACATCAGCAGTATATAGCAGTTTCATGACTTCTATAAAAAAAAAAAAAAAAAAAAAAAAAAAAAAAGCGTCTGGTTAAAGATGGTAGGAGTTTTTTTCATTCTACTCTGACTGTCCTATGAGGCTGCATGACCCCTGCCTCTGTCTGACAGTGCTGATTGGCCTTGTGCTGATCACATGCACCCTCCCAAGAGAAAAATAAAATAAAAATCTCTAGCAATACACACCAAACTGAGCATGAGCAGAGTGCCCCCAAGGATCTGTTCTATCAGGAGATGGATAGGGGTCTGTGGGAGAAAAGGAGGATCAGAGAAGACTGGATCAAACCGCCTTTTTACACATTGCAGAGGATTATACCATTAGGTTCCACAGTGAGTATTAACAAGCATGCTTTACTGCATATACAGACTGATTTTACTGTTGTGGGTTTAGTAGCACTTTAATCAGTGAAGGGTCTTTACTTTGGAAGATATATGATGGCAGAACATTGGAAAGCAGAAAATACAGAACATTGGAAACTAAAACTTTAACCACTTGTCGCCCGCCATATAGCAAAATGACGGCTGCAAAGTGGTTTCAATATCCTGACCGGCTGTCATATGACGTCGACAGGATATCAAGCCGCGGTGGTCGTTGTTGTGGTGTGGCAGTCTGACCCACTGCAACACTGATCTAGGTAAAGAGTCTCGGTCAGTGTCCAATCACGGCTGATCACAGTATAAACAGGAAGAGCCGTTTATTGGCTTTTCCTCACTCGCGTCTGCCAGACGCGAGGAGAGCTGACCGGCTGCTCCTCTGACAGGGGGGGTCTGTGCTGATTATCAGCGCAGCCCCCCCGAGGATGCCCACACTGGACCACCAGGGATGCCACTAGGACCACCAGGGATGTCACCACCAGGTATGCCACCCTATACCACCAGGGATGCAAATTAGTGCCCACAATGGATGCCAATCAGTGCCCACAATGGGCATCACTGATTGGCAGGCATTATTGTTTGGCACTGATAGGCATCCATCCATAGCCAATTAGTGTACATCAGTGCCACCTATTAGTGCCCATCCATACCACCTATCAGTGCCCATCTGTGCCGCCCATCAGTGCCCATCTGTGCCAGCTGTATGTACCCATCGGTGCTGCATATCAGTGCCGCATATTAATGCCCATCAGTGCCACCTCATCGGTGCCCATCAGTGCAGCCCCATCAGTGAAGGAGAAAACTTACTTATTTACAAAAGTTTTGTAACAGAAACATTTTTTTTCAAAATTTTTTGTCTTTTTTTATTTGTTTTGCAGAAAATAAAAACCCCAGAGGTGATCAAATACCACCAAAAGAAAGCTCTATTTGTGGGAACAAAATGATAAAAATTTAGTTCGGGTACAGTGTCGCATGACCGCGCAATTGTTATTCAAAGTGCGACAGCACTGAAAGCTGAAAAAATTGTTCTGGGCAGGAAGGTGTATAAGTGCCCTGTACTGAAGTGGTTAAAACAAAGTAAAAAAAAAAAAAGTAGTGAGTACGGGCCAGTGGAGGGTAGGGATAGGTACAGAAGCCACTAGAATCATCCAAGTTATTGTTTAACCAATTCACCCCCAGAAGGTTTTACCCCCCTAATGACCAGGCCATTCTTTGCGATACGGCACTGCAATACTTTATCTGACAATTGTGTGGTCGTACGACGCTGTACCCAAACACAATTGATGTCCTTTATATTTACCACAAAGAATTTCTTCATCCATTTAGGCCAATATGGATTCTGCTATATATTTTTGGTAAAAAAATCCCAATAAGCGTATATTGAGTGGTTTGCATAAAAGTTATAGCGTCTACAAAAATAGGGGATATAATTCAGCCAATTTTTTTTTTTTAAACTTGTAATGGCAGTAAATCAGCAAATTTTAGCGGGACTGCGGCATTGTGGCATCAGGGGCAATCAAAGGGTTAATAGTGTTCCCTCAGTGCGTTTCTAACTGTGCATGGACACTCTGATCTAGTGTTCCTGCTTATCGGGAACACAGATCAGAGTGTTCAAGCTTGACAGCACGGCGGGCTGCTTGTTTACATCGGCAGACCGCCATTCTGTCTCTGCGGGGAGCAATTACGTGTGGCCGGCGGACATCGCATCCGCCAGACCCACTGATTGGCTCCCCCTGTGGCCAATCAGCGTGCGATCGCAGCTCCAGCAGCGCGGGCACGCCCCCCCCCCAGTGGCCTAAATCTAGCTTAACCTCTGATGTTTTCCACAGTTTTTTTTCTATAATGCTTTTCATCCTTAATATAAGATTCAACTAAATATATGTCAGTTTTGGGATTTGTTGTGAACACCAGCTACTCAAAATAACCACGCTGGCCATTATAAAGCCAGGTAGCTTTGAAAGAAGGGTTTTCCTGGGATTAATTGGAAAGAGGTTTGTAGGTAATATCCAAAAATGCCTCTAAAGATTTGCACTATTATTGGCAATACAGTACAACATTGGCAACAAGTCTCAGGAAGCACAGGACTTGGACACATATACCATTTTTTCGTGCTCTGAAACATTCTCTCTGGTGCCATGTATGCTATGGAAAGTTGTTAGGTGTGTGCTAAATCAGGCTGACCTCACCCAGTAGTCTGCACTGATGGGAGTATACAGACCACACTCATTTTTAAATAATCTTGGTAGACTATGATTTCAAAAGCATGCCTTTAAGGGTGCAGGCTTAAATGTATGCCCAGGGGAGGACATGAATTGAATTAAGATAGAGACTATTAATAAAATATCCATCAAAGCCTTCAGGTCATTCACTAGTTTACTGGAGCACAGTAGGTGACTGCAAATTCTAGTGGTCATTTTAAAAGTGCACGTGTGCCAACTATATACAGTACTCACGGTCAAAGGCTACAGACTATAAATTAATGACTTATGTAGGCAACAGAAAATACATTGTTGCTGCAATGATACATAGCTGTGTAACCGTCAAAGCTTTATGTTTATAGACAGAAGAGGCAAAAGATAATTGATTGATGAAATATTTCAAGACAGACTAGGACCAGTAAAGTTATCTACACACCAATGCCTTGCAGTAGCGCACCTTACATGTTTTGGTGCATTGCAATGCTATTCATTTTGAATGGCATCCCAAAGCACCTTCACAATGAACCTGCAACAAACCTCAATGCATGGCACATTACTGTGCCTTTTACAACACTGCATCAGGGAAAAAAAGTGCAGGTACTTTTTTTGGTTGTTCTGACAGACCATTCAAATGACTTGGTTGCCTTAACGCAACGCACGTTAAAGTGGTTGTAAACCCTTACAAACCACTTTGACCTACAGGTAAGCCTAGATTAAGGCTTACCTGTAGGTGCAAGAAATATCTCCTAAACCTACACGGTTTAGGAGATATTTGCAAAAAGACAGGCACTGCTGTCTATGGCTCCCGTGCGCATGTGCGGGAGTGACGTCATCGCGGCTCCGGCCAGTAACAGCACCGGAGCCACGATACCCACAAAGAAGATGGAGGCTCCGTACACAAGGGGACAACGGTGACATCGCAGGCTCCTGTGTCAGGTAAGTGACACATAATGGGCTACTATGCGATGGATAGTAGCCCATTATGCTTTACATTTGCAGGGAAACAAAGAGGAAGTAAACCCACCAGGGTTTACTTCCTCTTTAATGTGCGACATAAATACAGTTTTAGAGTTGCCCATATTTTAGAATTCCTGAAACTTTAGTAATCTGTGTTACCAACAGCAACAACCAAACATACAGAATAAATCTTTTATGATATTTTGAAGCAAAGTAAAGTTAAGACCACTTGTAGTATGTTCTACAGAATATATTAATAGCCACCCACCAGTGATAGATTTTCAGTATATCCATGCACTCTGGGTTTGCCAAACAATCTGTTAATAATTTACAAAATTCCTATTTTACTTTTAACAAAACCTTTGAAAGTTGAATTGATCTGTAACCTTAAATTTATAGGCGAGAAGAAAAACAAAGTTTTGAAACCGTAATGAAATAAGAAATGGAGTAGAGGTGTGTATAGTGAAACATTCTTATTGAGCAGCAAACAAAAATGATTTGATTACAGACATACTGTTGCGCTAAAGATATTCTTTAATTCATGGAGCATGCTACTTTGTTTCCTAAAGCGCCTATTAATTTTATAAATTCTCTAAATAAGGAAAAAAAAAAAAAAAAATCTTTAATGCAATAACAGAGGAGCTCAGTAAACCGTTTATTGTATACTACATCTTTCTTAGCTGGCTAATAAAACTCGTAAAATCCCCCAGCGTGAGTTGGGTCTAAATAAATCTCTGTGATTCAGCTTTATGGCTTGACACATCTTCCTTACTCTCGCTTTTTTACCTTTCTTTTTAATAAACATAAAGCCAATATGCAAGAGATAGTAAAAGTCTGATTAAAGAAGCCATTGTGAACATACTTTAAATCTAGGCATTGCTACGATTATCCAACTGGCCTGCTAGTAGGCTGAGGTTTGTGCATGACAATAAATTCCCAAGAGAAATTCATGGAAACATCTGCTTTTTAACACATACCGAAACAAACAGTTGTATTGTTTTATGGCTCAGCAGGTAAACTCATAAAACTATCACTTGCTGTACTGCATGTTTTAATCCTTCAGGAAAAATGTTTAAGATACGTCCTTATTCTTATTTTACATTGACATTGACATTGACATTAAGCTTATTGTTAAAATAGGTACATGTTAAGAATCTTCAATCAACACTCGTTCCTATACTTCACCCACACTCATATTTGCAAACAGTACTCCCACTTTTAGCAAGTTCAGTATCAGAACACCATTCACTGTCCAAATCTCTATTATCACTATTATCATTCAACTTAACTGCGGCCGCGGTGTCTGCCGGACACCCGCGATTGCCCAGTAACTGAGCAGGACGTGGATCTGTGTATGTAAACACACCAGATTCACATCCTGTCAGAGGAGACCGATGGTGTGTCCCTTGTACATAGGGACACCATTCAGTCACCTCCCCCCACAGTGAGAATCACTCCCATAGGGAACATATTAACCCCTTGATCACCCCCTAGTGTTAACCCCTGCCAGTCACATTTACACAGTAATCAATGCTTTTTCATAGCACGGATCGCTGTATAAATGTGAATGGTCCCAAAAATGTGTCAAAAGTGTGCGATATGTTCGCCCAAAAATATGTAGAAAAATACATATTGGCCTAAACTGAGGAAAAAATTTGTTTTTAAAAAAATATATAATAAAATTGGATATTTATTATAGCAAAAAGTAAAAAATATTGTGTTTTTTCAAACTTGTCCCTCTTATTTTGTTTTTTTAGTGCAAGAAATAAAAAACACTAATTCTTAAGCCCTGCTTTAGCCATTAAAAAAAAAGAATCGCCCTATATCATATTGTCCATTTCATTTTACTATTCAATATTTATCTAAAAGTTAAAACAAACACAAAATTCTGAAATCCTTTTTCTTAAACTATGTACAAATCAGACAGTATGCAAAAATACTTACTAAAACACTAACACTCAACTTGCATTTACTGAAAAGATCTGCAAACAAGGGCCCTTTGCAAAAGTGATGGTTCCCATCATAACAAAAAAAATGCAAAGTGGCACAGATCTTACTGGCTCCTTCATACATTAATATACGGGGAAGTGAAAAAATATCCTGGGTAGGGAGCTGCCACTGGAAACCTGGAGAATAATTCAGGATAGGGCTAAATCAAAAAGAGAGCTTACATACATACAAATAGTGTTCTAGGCCAACAAATATGTATCTTAGATTTTAGTAGGTATGTTTTATAAGCCATATAAAATCAATATAAAACATTTATGTCAGACAGTAAAGACATTTTAAAGAATGGAATAAAAAGGGTATTTAAATTTCTTTCAAAAGCAAAGAGGTTAGATGACCTTTTTATAGAATAGCAATTTTTGTCAGCTTGTCTAAACTCAGCCATCCATACCACACTAGATTTAGCAACAACAACTATATTATTTTAAGTGTCTGTTTTTAGGCTTGACAAGTACTGTAACAAAAAAAAGATGTTGACACTTCAGTTTATGCCCTAGTTGTCTGTCCAGTAAGACAAACTGCTAGATGTATAGAAACTATCAGATAGCTTAAACACTTTGTTATAAAAACCGATCCTTCTGAAGGTCTCACACACTGGACGTTTTTACATCTGCTGTTTTTGGCTTCAGTAATTTTTTTATGCAGCCAGTAAACTCCCCAGTATGGTATCCTATGTGTCCATGCACACATAGGTGGTTATCAGTGTTTTTTGGTAGGGGCATTTTCTGTCTGGAAAAAAAAAAAAAACCCAGATGTGGTGGGTTTTAAGAGGAGTTTTTCAGCTGTAAAACTCTGATAAAAGCTTAAAAATTGCTAAAAAAAATTAAAAATAAAAAGCTGAAAAACATGACTAATCAGTGTTTATCAGTATTGTTGAGCCATAAGCTTTTGTGGGAGTATAGTTTTGCTAAAAAAAAAAAAAATATATATATATATATAAAAAAAAAAAAAAAAAGCTTGCAAGGCTAAAAACTGCTACTGCAAAAATGTGTCAAAACTCATTCTACAGCTACCGCATTCTACAGCTAATGCTGCTGGTGTTTTTATAACATCCAGTATGCATGAGGCCTATCCTAGTCAATGGACATTCTTAACAGTTTAATAAAGTATTTAGCCAATAGACACCATGGACTACGCATTATACACTACAGGCTCAACTAAATTATTGCATAAGGTAATTTTCCAGCTTGTGATTAGCTAAGATAATTTCTTTAAAAGTTTGACTAAAGCACCATTTTTAGATGTGTTAGGATGGGCAATCAAGTAAAATATTCCCAATTGCACACATTCCTAGAATGGCTTGAAGCAGATGAGTGTTGTAACACCTACCAGCTGGCAACCAGTGTCAATGATGTCCTGGCAATATATGCTTTCATTTATGATGGACAGTGACACACCATAATGCACATATGCAGGGCTTAGTGCTAGAAAAGGCTGGAGCTAACCACAACTTAAAGAGAAGTTGAGACCCAATGTAAGGACCAGCTGTAGGATCCAATGAGGTTCCTTGGGGACAGAGGGAGAGATAGAAGGAAAAACAGAAGTATTTCGGGCAACTGGATGTCTACGCTTCAGCTGAACTTTTTTTCCTTGGGAGGAAGCTAGCTGCCTGCTTTTTAACGATCAGGGCTGGACAAACAAAGTGATTAGCATCCTTGTCTTATGCAGCTTGGAGCCTAAGGCCAGGCTGTATACAGCAGGGATCCCCAAACCTCAGGCCATGGACCGCTGCCGGCCCGTGCCCTGTTTGGAGCCAGGCCACAGTAAGCAGGAGAGCAGAGAGACTAAATTACCTTCCGCATCACCGCTTTTGGATCCACCTCCATACATTCTAAATTGCGAAAGGAAAGGATCCCTCTCTTGTACTGCGCATGGGCTGGTTTACTTGATGGAATGCTGGATTCCTAGGAAGACTATAGGACTGGGGGGAGGCTGCAAAAAGCTTTCGTAAGCTCTTTCACTGAACAAAGTGATACTCTGCATCTGGTGGCTGTGGCAGCCCAGTGACATGCCGCATCTGGTGGCTGTGGTGGCAGCATAGTGACACGCTGCATCTGGTGGCAGGCTAGTGACATGCTGCATTTGGTGGCTGTAGTGGCAGGCTACTGACACGCTGCATCTGGTGGCATGATAGTGACAATTGTTCTGTTGGCTGCGGTGGCAGGCTAGAGACACAAGTGACAAGTGCCACAAAATCTTCTTCTTTGGTGCCAAAAGGGTTGGGAGCCACTGGTATATAGGGCTTGAACTTCTCTAAAGTCAAGATTAAACCCAGGCAGGGATAAGAACTAGAAAAGGGTGAGGCCTACTTAAGACTTAAAATGAAAACATCCATAGGATCCAAGCAGATTCAAAGAGGCACAGATATTGATTTAAAGACTAAACATATAAACTGCTATTATCTGATATACATTATCATTCTTTATTATATTAGCAAGATAACCCTACAGTCAAAAATATGACATTTTCTGGTTTATTAAGAAAGTACAAAAATACAACTTTGTAGTATTTGATAGAGATTTGATTACTGGACCATAGTTGTGTCTAAATGTAGAAATTACATTTCTCCACAGTATTAAACACATATTGCAAAATCTAAATAAAAAAAACCTACATTTTGATTTGAAAAGTACTTTTCTCATAATCTGTATAGGGGCATTCAGAGTGACACATGATCTTCTATTGAGACCAACTCACAGGGACAAAACAGAAGTGCGAACAGTCATATTTCCGTTTCATGCTTGGAAAAAGTAATAGGTTAGTTATATTTATAGCATCGTCATATGAATGCTTCCTTCATGGGCAGAAAAGTTACATTAATGTGACATTTTACTTTAAGGCGTGAGAAAACTTGATCTGTTAAGGAAAATAGTTAAGTTGTTGAGAATCACAGACGCAAGATGCCACTACTGACATGATACCATAATTGATTAAGAAGAAAAAAGGGTCAAATAAAGAATCAGCAAGGTAATTCATCTAGCGGCTGAAATTCAAAAGTTCAAAGGAAATGCAATTAATCAGTACATACTTTACTCATTTGTAAACTTCAAAAGAGTGTTTTAATGAAGAGGCTATAAGCTTACTCGGCTTAAACATATTATAATTTATAAAGGGTTTTAAAAATAATAATGTTTTGAAAGCCCCACTGAAGTTACAGAAATGTACATAGTCAGACAGGCTTTGTTTTTAACTCTGATTGTACCCTCTGTTATAGCAGTTGGTATGATGTTAAAATATGGCTATGCAGTCCATCAGGCAAAGCTCTTACAGTAATTCACACCAAACACTGCATCCTCTTATCTGCTGTACGAGTATGTATACACTTGTGATGAGGGGTGTGGCTGTTACTCAGCTAACCCAGCACAGACCACTCCATTGTGAGGGATAGAATCAGAACTTCCATGGGTAGTAAAATATATTCTAAAACACTTTAATTCCAGTCACAAATTATAACATGCAGGGGAACAGCACAATTAAGAGATAAAAAGCTATGAGACGTTGATTGAACTTTAAGTTTGTGTATATCTAAGAGGGTATTGTTAGGGTAATAAAAGATTGTGATGAATTTTGGGCACCTAGATTGAAATGTTTAAGGACCTGAAGCAAACCACAATTAAAAGTGGTTGGGTTTTTTTTTTTGTCTTACATATATTCTCCCCCTTCTTCTTTGTATTTACCATCTTCCTCTTTGGGTCTCTATCTCTTTTCCTGCTGCACTCATTTATAAAATTGTACCCAACAGGAGGCCCCACACCAAAGAAGCAGGGCATCCAAAACAGCACAAAAAATAAATCAATAAAAGTGTTAACCTCTTCCAGATATTCCTACAGTAAAAGAACCTCCCAGCAAGTTCCCTGCACCGGCAGGGCTTTAAAGTCCTAATTTCCATGCAGTTCACCCTTTTGAGAAGGTGTTGATCTTCAGGAGGAAGCCAGAGACTTGATCGGTAACCACTCTGAGTGATTGATATTGTCTTGATTAACATTTTTACTGCTACTGTCATAGCTATGTTACAACAAAGCAAATGACAAAATTAGTCCCCCTTATAATAGTTTTGTTAAAAGCCATGCTGTCCAATTACAGGTGTTTGATCAAACCATACAATGCTAGCAAGGCTAGCTATTCACATGGCTCAACTCTTGGTTCAAAAAGAAACCTGTTCCTGTAGCTGATGGAGTTAGACTTTAATTTTTTTTTTAAACTACATATCCAGGACTACCCTGTCCTGACAATGTTGTAGAACCCCAATACATAAAGTGAGAAATTAACAAATCTCAACAAGTAAGAAAACAAGAGCATTAGAAAAACAAAAAAGTGATGTTAGTGCTAGTGCCAGACGGCATTCTATGTCATAAATGACTCTGCCCCTAGTTATGCTTTAGGGCCCTACTCACACCAGGTGTGTTGAGCAGCACTGGGCATCCTTGCTCATTGCGTGGATAAAGCAAATTGCCTTATGTTCCTTTTGTTTAGTTCATACCATTGTGCTGCAGTGGTGTAAGATAAAAAAAAAAAAAAAAAGGGGGGGGGGGCGCATACAGCACTTGTTTTTCACCACCACAGCATGCCAAGGTGAATAAACATCAATAAATATAATTACATTTTGTGACATTCTAATAAAGTTAACAAAATGTAAACAGTTTGAAGCACTGTTTAATTCGTACACCAGCACTGTATATTCCAAAGAGCACAATAGTGGCTGCTGGTGTGACTCAACCTCTAATGCAATGCAAATACTTACAGAATCAAAAAGATAGCCATCTGTTTTCGATTTCCAGTTTAAAATATATAATAATAAAAGTAAACTATTAACTCCAAAGTGTTTTTTTTGGCGCTATTCTCCCACAAACAGAAACTCTGAATTGACATTTAGAAATATAATTGCCATAGTACATCATCTGTTTCATCTAGAAACAGCTACTACAGAGCATAACATAATAAATATGACACCATATGAACAGCAAAGTTTAGCCAGATTCTGGATTAAAATATATAGGAGATATAATCATATGTAAATTTTTATGTTTACGAAAGAAAAAATCTATTTTGGCAACACAGTAAACTTGAGACTGTGGCCTGATCATAACAAAAATCCATACTTTGGACAATCATTCATTATTCATTTCAGGTGGATACCAGTTCAAAAAAGTCAAATTTAGGCTGGCCATACATGGAGCGAATTTCTCCATCTGCCTCACTTGTGTGGATAAAGGAATCTATGGCCAGCTTTATTCATTAAATTGATGAAAATAACTATTAAATGATAAACACTAGATTTTGTGATATATTCCCTGCAAAGGTGGGGTTTACTAAAGTTAGAATATTTTTTTTTTTTCAGTTTGAAGGAGGTTCATCCATTAAATGGCCACACATATGTCCATTGTTAACCAAATTCTATTTGATCCCTTCAATTGATTAACTGATGTTGAAAATCAACTGATACAAAATTAAATTTGTCTACGTCAACGCAATCAGCTTTAGTGAAAAAAGTTCATCGAAAGCTCATAGTGGTCACTGTAAAAACATTTGATTTGGGCTTGAAACTGCTGGTTTGGTCAACCTGAAATGGCGCAATGAGCGTTTACTGCCAATATTAATCGAAATTATGCAATTAAGACAAAATGTTTTCCTGAGCAATTTCTCCAGTATAATGAAACTTTTTGAATACAGCCAGTTTCATTTTTCATCCAAAAAGTTATTGCTTTTTTCTAGGTTTAGTTGACATATCGATATAAACAGTTCATTAAATGATTGAATCACTCTGTTTTTGTATCATCAGTAAAGGTGCTCTTGGAGTTTTTATAATAGCTTCTTATAAATATCAGACTGTACTGTGTGTGAGACTCTTAGCGGTGTTACACTTATACTGATGGATCCAGAAGGGGTCTCAGAGGGATTCCGCACTCGCAAATTAATGATACAGTGCCTCTACTTACAAAGAAAGATATAGACAGTTTGAAATATTTTTTTCTTTGACCTCTGAAAACTGGAAGCACATACACGATAGCATTACAAAGACAGTACATTAGGACAGGCCATACTTATTCTCCATCAAAGCAAGCAGTGCATTATAAGGGACCGTGTAGCACTGAAGTAAATTACAGGTAATGGAATCAGATAATCATTACACTGCTGCTCAATGAAGTGGAAATGTGCATTCCAAGAACGCTCAACAAAACTCATCTCTCCTGAAGCTTCAATTTGCTTATCTATCTAGCATGCAGCATCTAGCCTATTTGTTTTGTCAATTTCCAGCCAAAGTATAGAAACTTGATGTGCTTCATTTTCGCTTTTATTATTATATTTTTGGGGAAAATATATCATCGGTGCAAATTCTTATGAACAATTTAGCAATCGGTATTTCAGTTGTACATTTTTTTTTTTTTAAGCAGATAAAAATGTTCCTCCGCACCTCCCTTTATTGTCTATTTCACTTGCATAGATTTGTCTGCTTGCACATATGATAGAGCTGGTACTTTCACAAGGTCACAGATAGGAGTAATGAAAGTCACATATGATGAAGGGATCCAAGGGCTCTTGAAAAATCTTAATCAACCTTCTATTCTGGAGTTTCCATTCCAAATTGAAGACATATTTATCTCAGCCGTCATTATACAGAAATATCTGAAACCATTTTCGCTTATCTGCTCACATCCTCTAGGGAATATAAAGGATATGCCAAGGGTTAGGCTGCATTTCATTTTGTAACACAAAACGTGTGTTCATTAGAAGTGATTCCAGTCCAAGAAGAAAATGTTATATACAAGTCATTACTGAAATGCATGTGACTGAATAAAGCACACAACGCAACCTAGTCCTCAACATATTTCATGACATCAGTGAAAACTAAGTGCCTAACTATAAAGATCTGAAAGATTCATGGCTTTCTGGATATAAAACCTTGTTTATCATTTCTATTCATTAGTATGGCAATTTTTAGATCCCATCATTTTTTAACATTTAATATGCATGATATTTATCAACAGAATGTGGAATTTCACAAAAAAGGTTTATCAAAATTAGTCTGGTACTACTTTTGTAAAATATTCCTTCATACAGCAGCTTTAAAATAAGCAGTTTCCATGATGCAGGTGCCACCTTTAAAGGCTAAATTCACCATTTCCAGGAATTAGCTTATGTAGTTAAGGGGCCCTGGTAGTTTAGCTTTGTAAAATGCTCAGTAATTGTATTGTCAAACCCCCCCCCCCCCAGAACCCCGGCCAAAAAACTCCCAGTTAGCAATTCCCACATCCTGCCTTGTGGGAATTCATGAAAACCACTGCATGCATACTCCCAGCATTACAGGAATGAAAAACAAAATTTTTCATGTCTGAGAAACAGGGCAAGACCTGGGAATTGCAAACTGGGAGTTTTTTCTCCAGGCATTTTAAAAACATGCACAGGCATATATGATGCAATCTGTCACTATCATTAGCAAAGCAGTTTTTCTGAGTCTCAGAGATACATTGAAAAACACACAGACTCTTATACATGCCAAATGTGCTAAAATACAAGTTGCTTCTGAATGACAGCTGTTTATAATCATGTATATTGTGCAATTATTCCTGCGCTACCATGTATGGGTAAATGTACCTGCTGCAAACACCAAGTCTGGGTCAAACCGTACCCAGTAATAAGCTGAAGTATGAAGAATGGGTGGTGCTGCGCTGTTCCCAGGGAAAGGCTACTACTCAAGACGGTAGCAAAAATGAATATTGTGTAATTCCGAGTATAGAAAAGGGTAGTGATGCAAGTATAAATTCAGTTTTGAGAGAGGGATATATACTGCTAAAGATGATGGTATCAGGTACAGAAGATGCTGCTAATGGCTACCTCTATAGAAGGAGACTCTGCAATTTAGTTGAGAAGTATGCTGCTAAGCGTGGCAGCAATACTTGAGGTATAGTAAGATAATCAAGATTGCGGAGTGCAAAGATTTTGCTAATACCTTTGTATAAGTAAATCAAAATGCAAGAGTGCAACAATGTAACAGGTTGCTAATAGCATGAGACCAAACATCAACTTAGTACTGACATTAAGTAAAATATAGTGACATCAAAGTGTTAAATATCAAATATTTTGCTAATGCCTACATATAGGTGACTCAAGACTGTAGGGGTGCAACATTGTAACATGTTGCTAAAATCGTAAATGAAACAAGCATCAGATGAATACTAACATTAAAATACAATATAGTGACATCAAGGTGCACAGTGTAGAATGAGTTTACTACACTTTGTAGCTGCTGACTTTTATATGGGTGGAACTTCGCTTTAAGGTAAACTAGCGCTTTGATATTAACTCAATAATACAGTCCCATATCAGTCCTATTCTTCCTTTAAAAAGGTTAATTTAAATTCCCACTGAATCTTGTGACCCTTAATGCATGTAAAGATCAAATAAAGGTTTTTATCATAACCCAGATGCTCGTGTTTTCTTTTCACACTGTGCTCTGCCCCTCTTCTACTCTGATATACTCCAAACTCTGTTGCCCTAAGGTTCAGGGCAAAATCATGCAAATCCCAACTCTTAGATATCCTCAGACTCCAGTGTTCAACGCTTAAATTTTTTCCAATTTTTTTTTTTTTTTTTTTTAACAACCAGGTTGGTTTTTATTGAAAAAAAATGTACGCAAAACAATTGACAGTCAGGTAGTACAGTGAAATACATATATCGCATAACAAAACAGTGAGGATAAAACGTATATCATACATTAGAAAGATAGTCAGTCAGGTTGGCACTTATAGCATTGCAAACTGAAACAGAAGCATTTATCCAGGAGGGGGGGGGGGGGGGGGGGAACCACCGCCATCCCATCCCCATTTCCTCTATGAAAAGAAAATCCGTTATGTAGGGGCGGCAAAGAGAGCTAGAATTGTTCAATCCAGGGCGACCAGATTCGGTCAAATTTCTGAGGGCACCCTCTGTTAGCGTACGTCATCCTATACATGGGGAGTACCGCATTAACTGTGGCATCCCATGATTCAACCGTGGGGGAGAGGGCGATGTCCACTTCATAAGGATCTCCTTCCTGGCATAAAAGACCAGGAAGGAAATCAGCAGCTTAGTGTACCTGGGCCGTTCGTCGTCCTCATTAATACCCAGTAGGGCTAGTTCCGGTGATACAGGTACTGTAAGTTGCAAGCGAACGTTAATACATTCAAACATGGCTGCCCAAAAGTGTTTAAGACGGGGGCAAGACCAGAACATATGCAGGAATGAGCTATCAATAGAGTGACATCTAGGGCAGTCAGGAGACCTAAGGGGATAAATTCTGTGCAGCCGCTGCGGCGTATAGTAGACTCGATGCAGAAATTTAGTGTGTACCAGTCTGTCCCTAGAGGATATGAGCATTTTAGACCCTTCTTCAAAACATTCTTCCCAAGCTACCCTGTCCAAGCTGGGGATATCGGCACTCCCTTTGTCCCAGAGGGCGTTCATCTTGGGCGAGTCCACCCCCAACAGAGTAAAGTATAAGGTAGAGAGAGTTTTAGGGAGCGTATCCTGTGCCAGAGAATTTTTTCCAAATTTAGTAAGCAAAAAAAAAAAGAATGCTTTATACTGTAGTATACTAAACCCAAACTATATAAACAATTGTGCTCACATTAAATTGTGATCTTCAAGTGAAACAATCCAACAAACACCAGATGTTTCTCTCACCGTGTAGCACATGTCAATATACACTAAAACATCAGCCCTCATTTGTCCTTTCTTTCTTCTGTCCAGTTCACCAAAAGATATTTTAGAGCAAAGAGCATAGTGCAGCAGACTTATAAACAAATGTATATTTATTAAAAACAGGGTGCTTACATCTATAAAGCAATGTAAAAATCGCTAAAACCTGAATCCAAGATGGTGGAACGGACACGGGTTCTGGTCTGACATCTGATGGTGCTGTGTAAGTGCAAGTTAGTGACACATATGTGGCCACTCAGCATTAAGGCTCACCTCTGTTGTTGCTGCAGCATATATATATGTTATCTTGGGTACAATACTTTAATGCTAGTGACAAACTGCATCATATACACATTTATTTTTAATTTTGCCCATAGTCACACTTGGGTATCATTTGCAAAGTGAAATTTCACCTCATTCGCCAAGCTCTGGGGCAAATTCACTTTCAAAATGGAACTTCCCTTGCAAATGAACAGCCCTTTTGCCTTTAATAAATCATCCTCATTATGTTACTATTTTCCAATAAACATGGGTAGGATGCCAACCAACTGCCATTTTGATGTGCAATTAGCTGTATTCCTATCAGTAAAGTGAATTTACATTTTAGTTTGTTTTAGGGAGTAAGGGAAATCCCCTATCAAGTTATTTTTTGCTGGCTGATCACACTGGAGACATTTCCCTTAATTTCCAGTCCTGCAGATAAAACAGCAAATGAGATGCTCTTGCTCTAATGATAAATTAAAATATTCAGATGCCCTCATTTTCTGTCACGATTACAATGGTCACCATGAAAAATACAGAGGTAATTTCTCCCCAGAGGGGAAACAGACAGCAATAAACTGCTGGCAAAGGGTCCAACGCTTTACTATTCTACCCAACATTACTATATGTGCATGAATTCCATCAAAATTAGCAACCCAATGGCCAGAGAAGACCAATGTAGGACTAGTAAGATATGGAGGAGAAGATGGCGGTAGATAGGATGGCAAAGAGGCACCTTTGTTCTATCATCGCTGTAGGAGCAAAAGGCAGTTCCACATTAAAATGTGCCAAGCAAGATGTGCTTGGACAGTTATTCTGAAATCGCTGTGTAGTTTTTTTCCCACTCAATAAAATCTCACACTTTATGTAACTAAACCTATAAGTAGACATAAGATGAAAGACATACATAGCGATTTAAAAATAATGTTGTTCATACTATACAATAAAACAAAATGTTTAGAATTCATCAACATTGCTGTGAGTAATCATTTGACTTACAGATCCTGATCACAGGGAAGCCAGATCCAAGAATAAGATGAGCCTTTATATAGTCCTAGATCTCACTGCATGGGGACTTAAAGCCCAATATATTTATGGACACCAAGGAAAGCACTTATCTACGTCTTTTCAGTTGATAGCAATCTAAACTGTCCTTTTGCAGCATCAAATTTTAAAAGAAGAAAAAAAAAAGGTAGTCAAACGTGTTATAAAATAAACAGAATCCCGCCAGTGAATATCACTGAATTGCTCATAGTGGAGCGTTTAATCGAAAATCAATGTATTTCCAAGCACTTTTCAGAGAGAGACTGCAATAAGGTGCAGTTAATTGAGAGGTCATCAAAAGGTTCTGGAAACCTAGCCTATTAAAGCTGTCACTTAACCATTTCCCCAAATCGTATTTATTTAACTGCATGGTCATTCTGGTAAAACTTCTTTTAATCGATATCCCTTTAAATGTACACCATTATATTCAACCAAGTGAATGAAAACATGCTTGATCAGTGAAAAACACTTTCATTCTTGGCGTCAGCATCAATCACAATGACAAGTCTTTTCTGTCTTCTCCCGTCTCTTTTTCTCAGAAAATTACACAAAGATATATTATCTTCAATAAGCTTAGATATAATCACACCTACACTGCTATCTTTTGTGACGAAGACGAAATATTTTCCCACCTAATTGGATTGCACCTGGCATGCTCGACATGGATATTTCTGAATGCCCAAAGCAGGTGCCGTGGTATTATTTAAAGAGATGTAATGAAACACTTACACTGGTATTTTCCTGCAGGCTTCTTATCTCATCCAGCGTATGCGGAACATCACACTGTGTGCCGCTTTAGACAAAGAATGCACAAATGACAGACAAAGACAGACAAAAGTCAAAGAGAATTCTAGTGGAGCTGCCAAACTCTAGCAGATAAAAATCAATGGTAAAATGGAGAGGGAAACAAAAATTCCCAAATGGCAGGAGTGTGCAAATGAGGACAATCTCCAAGTCTTCTGATCAGGCGTAAATATAGTATAAACACCTACACTCAAAAAACAGAACACATAACAAGTCTAGAAAAAAAAAATTGTGTTAGATAACTATAAATAATAAGCTGCTGCTCAAAACCATGTGCAAAATTGGTACCTACATAAATACAAAACAGCAGCACTCTACTGCAAAAATACTACTGCAGGTCTTAAGAGTACAAATTGAAAGACCTATGAAAAGCCCAAAATGTAAATGCCCAATCTTGTAAAGTGTAATAAATAAAAAAAACATGTGAAAATATAGCAACGTGCAGCAATTGTTAAACTGTGCCACAAAACAAGTGTTATAATAAGTCTATCTGGTGATAAAAGCTTCAAGTGCCCTTAGGCTAATCACAACGTGTTTTTCCACACTCCTCCACCAGGGTTCTCCATCACCAGCAAGAACTAACCACTTAAGTAGGTAACCAATGTGCTCAAATTCTTATTTTCCTTTACCCTTTCAGCCTCCTCTTTTTCCATTCAAAGGAACCTCATAGGGATACTGTACTCCACAGGTGTCAAACTGGTGGCCCTCCAGCTGTTGCGAAGCTAAAAATCCTATGAGGCATTGCAAGGCTGACAGTTACAAGCATGACTCCATGTGGCAGAGGCACGATAGGGCTTGGAGTTTCGTAACAGCTGGAGGGCCACCAGTTTGGCACCCCTGCGTAGTACTCCATAATTACATATGTTTATAGAAAAAGCAGACCGAAAATTTAATTAGTGCACTCACATAAATTGGTGCCCCCCTAATACTCAAAATGACCTGCCAATGCTTGCTTTGGAAGCACCAGTGCTGCGTTCCACTACAGAGCCAATGTGTGCTCAAAATTGCAGAAGTGTTGTCACAAAAAAGTTCTTCTCTACGCATTTTGTCACATTCAGGACATCACCAGAAAACAAACCCCTCCACCCTTTATGCACTAACTCAATGACAACCAAATGCTCATGCCAAGATCTTTTTATTTTCTACATTTACATTGCAAATCCTAAATCTTCTCGATTCTGTATTTGTGCCTGAAATTTTTTCTGGCAGGTCCTCCTGTGTCATAGTAACATATTAGGGGTATTATAGTTGCCGCTGCTCCATTTGCCTACAGTACAAACCTAATAATAATATAATGCCTCCTAGTGGTCAGAATTCATGTTTCATAATAAAAACTTCTCAATCCATACGATTAGAAATAGAAAAAAAAAAAAAAAAGAAGAAGAGTAAAAACAACAAAATCATAAAATCTAGGTGTACAAATCCTAAAATGAGTCGAGCTAGGATAAAATATGCTCCAGAAAACATATAAAATTAGATAAATTATTTGACCCTAAAAATGTTTTAAATTAGTTATAAAACAATGTAAATCTATGTCTATATGCATACCATGTGGATTCAATGTTTCTAGTTCATATATTCAGCAGGTCTTGTTTCTAGAAACTTCACGTTTCTCATTGGAACTTTTTGCCTCACTACCTCCCTGATGGTATGGTGTGATGAATAAGTATCTGTCTGCATTATCAGCAATGAGAACACCATTGATCTGGCAACGTTGAGCACTGTAGACACAGTGGTTGGCCAAGGAAATTGAATGCAGCAGATGAAGGATACGCCATGCTTACTCCCCTTCGACACTGGAAGATGTCCAACAAAGTCATAAGCACAGAACTGTCGGACACCAGGTACACACGTACACCCATCTACTGTCATCTACTGTCTGGAGAAGTCTGGCCAGAAGTGGTCTTCATGGAAACATTGCGAGCAAAAAGCCATACCTTTGGCATGAAAATATGGATAAAAAAAAAAATCGTCAGCAAGTGCTCTGGACTGATGAATGAGTCTAAATTTGAAATATTTGGCTGTAGCAGGAGGCAGTTTGTTTGCCGGAGGTCTTGAGCGCGGTACAATTATGAGTGTCTGCAGGCAACAGTGAAGCATGGTTGAGTTTCCTTGCATGGTGTCCTATTGGCTGAGAAATACAGGCAGATAATTATCTATTATGCCATACCATCAGGGAGGCATCCAATTGGCCCCAAATGTATTCTGCAGAAGGACAATGACAAAAAGAGAACAAATAAGAGAAATTTACTTTTTAAATTTTAGGGTTTAAAAAGTAAAAAACAAAAAGTTCTTGTGTACACAGTTAACAAAAGTTTGGTTGAGATATTGCTAGAAATTATAAAAAAAAGCCACCTGAGGTACACTGGATCCCATTCTGAGCTCTATGTCAAAGGACAAATCCAAAAGTGCATCGGCACCAGGGACTTCATAAAGCAGACTTATTAAACCACATAAAATCAGAAAAATGTTTCACAAGCAGTAAAACTACACTGCCATGTAGTTGCATGATGACGTCCCAGTTTTGTGAAACTCCTTCCTTAGGGCAGGCTTGAGGAAAGATTGTTGCAGATCCAAAAGGTTGCAATATAACTACACTGGAGTGTATATATACTGCTGCAGGCCTTTTTCCACTTTAATGAGAATAAAATATTAGTTGCTTTATGAAGTCAATGTGCTGGGGTACTCTAGGATTTAGAAGTGGATTTTCTTTCCCTGTGTGTACCAAGGATTGGCAATACAGCATGAAACACACTTTAGTGTTGTGTGCAGTCTGTGAACCTTAAAACATAATTTCGGGGGGGGGGGGGGGGGGGGGACTAAATGGGCACAAAAAAAAATATATAAATTAGGGAGCTAGTTTACCGGCAAAAGGAATTGTATTTCTGTCCATCCAATCCTGAAATTTACATAGCACTGCCACTCAGCACAGTTCTGTTTGGCAGTTAAAGAGGAGCTCCAAGCTCCTTCAGATAATAAAAAAAAGTCAGCAGCTACAAAAACTGTAGATGTTGGCTTTTAATATTAGGACACTTACCTGTCCAGAAATCCAGCGGTGTCTTCACCCAAGTCGATTTTTCAGTCAGCTGTCACTATCTCCACTAAGGGGAAACTGGCAGTGAAGGCTTGCAGCTTTACAGATGGTTCCCTACTGCGCATGCGCAACATCCGGCTGAGTTTGCCGCTAGAGCAGCACTGTCATTATTTCTGAAATTTGCCACCTTTAATGTGACCTATAAACTGTACAACTCAGTTAAACAACAAACTGAAATATTTTAGGTGGAGGGAAGTAAAAATAAAAAATGAAAATAACATGGTTGCATAAGTGTGCACACCCTTAAAACTAATACTTTGTTGAAGCACCTTTTGATTTTATTACAGCACTTACAGCAATATTTGCCCACTCTTTTCAAAAACACTCCAAATCTGTCAGATTGCAAGGGCATCTCCTGTGCACAGCCCTCTTCAGATGACCCCACAGATTTTCAATCAGATTCAGGTCTGGGCTCTGGCTGGGCCATTCCATAACTTTAATCTTCTTCTGGTGAAGTCATTCCTTTGTTGATTTGGATGTATATTTTATTGGAAAATGGACTTCTGCGCTACTAACAAATAATTAAAAGTGGAAATGCTGCTGTGTCTAGTGATAGTCACAAATCAAATAAATGCTTAATAGTGTGTACTGAAGTGTACGTGACTCAGCGCATGACCTATAGTGATCTCTCTTCTAGATAAAGTGCTATTATATCAATACACGTACAATAAAGTGCTTACATCAATATAAAGTGCTTAAATCGACATTATATATATTATATATATATATATAGTGTTTCCAGTAATAAAGTGCTTCCAGTGAAGTGTTTACAAGAAATGCATCCTATAAATGTATTCAGTAAGACATAACAATAAATAAATATTATATGAAGAAATGTGTCCAGTGGACCAATAGCATACAGACTGCTGCCGTATGTTAGAAATGTCCAGTATGGTGAGCACACAAAAGTGCACTGAATAATATTGTTCACACAATTGAAAATATAAAGGGCATAGTGTGCTTAGTTCCTTCAGCAGAATGCAATATTATAGCCCAGGTCCGGAACTGCAACGCTTATCTAGGTTCTTCCAGTGAACAGTGATATAGTTCGCATCCTTAAATGTGCTCAAATAGCTCTTACCTCCAAGGTGTGTTTGCAACGCTTCAGTATATGGTCTGTTCCCCTTTGTGATATTCTCCTTTTAAGGGTGCTGGATGAGTGACCGCTCGTGTTCCATATAAAAAACGGGGCTAAAATAGTGTATTACCCAACATAAATAATAATAATATATATATAAAAACAGTAATGTCCGTCACCATTAAAGTTATTATTTATGTTGGGTAATACACTATTTTAGCCCCCTTTTTTATATGGAACACGAGCGGTCACTCATCGAGCACCCTTAAAGGAGAATATCACAAAGGGGAACAGACCATATACTGAAGCGTTGCAAACACACCTTGGAGGTAAGAGCTCTCTGAGCACATTTAAGGATACGAACTATATTACTGTTCACTGGAAGAACCTAGATAAGCGTTGCAGTTCCAGACCTGGGCTATAATATTGCATTCTGCTGAAGGAACTAAGCACACTATGCCCTTTATATTTTCAATTGTGTGAACAATATTATTCAGTGCACTTTTGTGTGCTCACCATACTGGACATTTCTAACATACGGCAGCAGTCTGTAGGCTATTGGTCCACTCGACACATTTCTTCATATAATATTTATTTATTGTTATGTCTTACTGAATACATTTATAGGATGCATTTCTTGTAAACACTTCACTGGAAGCACTTTATTACTGGAAACACTTTATATATATATATAAACATATATATATATATATATATATATATATATATATATATATATATATATATATATAACGTCGATTTAAGCACTTTATATTGATCTAAGCACTTTATTGTACGTGTATTGATATAATAGCACTTTATCTAGAAGAGAGATCACTATAGGTCATGCACTGATTTGGATGTATGCTTTGGGTCGTTGTCATGCTGAAAGACGAAGTTCCTCTTCATGTTCCGCTTTCTAGCAGAAACCTGAAAGTTTTGTGCCAATATTGACTGGTATTTGGAACTGTTCATAATTCCCTCACTTGACTAAGGCCCCTGTTGCACCTAAAGAAAAATAGCCCCAAAGCATGATGCTGCCACCACACCATGCTTCACTGTGGGTATGGTGTTCTTTTGGTGATGTGCAGTGTTTTTGCACTAAACATATCTTTTGGAATCATGGCCAAAAACTTCAACCTGGGTTTTCAGACCATAAACACATTTTACCACATGATTTTGGGAGACTTCAGATATGTTTTCGCAAAATTTAGACAGGCTTGGATATTTTTCTTCATAAGAATAGGCCTCCGTCTTGCCACTCAACCCCTTATCCCAGACATATGAGGAATACAGGAGATTGTTTTCACATGTACCACTCAGCTATGAGTAAGCACTAGTTGCAACTTATTGGATTTTATTTTCTCGGTGTGCGGCTGTCCGGAGTTCTTCTTTTTTTCATTTAATGTTGCTGTAGACCTCTTGGCAGCCTCCCTGACCAGTTTTCTTCTCGTCTTTTCATCAATTTTGGAGGGACATCTAGTTCTTGGTAATGTCACTGTTGTGCCATATTTTCTCCACTTGATGAGGACGGTCTTCACTGTGTTCCATGGTACATCTAGAGCCTTGGAAATGATTTTGTACCATTCTACTGACTGATACCTTTTAACAATGAGATCCCTTTGGAAGCTCTCTGCGAACCATGGCTTTTGCTGTAGGATGAGACTAAAAAAATGTCAGGAAAGGCCTACCAGAACAGCTGAACAATAAGAAGGTGTGTACACTTATGCAACCACATTAATTTCGTTTCCCCACCCCCCCCCCCCCCTCCCACCCCAAAAAAAAAAAAAAAAAAAAACCTTTCAGATTGTTTTTCAACTGAGTTGCACAGTTTATAGGTCCCATTTGTCATTTTTTTTTTTTACAGAAACCTGACATTTTAACAGTAGTGTGTACACTTATGCAACCACATTAATTTAGGTTTTATTAAATAGTTCTAAAGTACCTCCAACTTTGGCCATGAGATGTTCCATCCTTATTACATCCGCAAAAATATGAAGAAGCTGAATCTGTGATGGGGTCTATTTAGACAGTCAGTGTAATAGAATAACTCTCCTGATGGCTGTTAAGATAGGAGTAACAATTTTTTGGGAGTTGCCAGGGAAGGTCAAACCCATAAGATAATGAATAAGATAGTAAACATAAAAGAAACATCACATAGGTCCAAAAACTCTGCTAGGCTTTTATTGTGGTCTTTGTGCCTGCTGGAGAGATTTAGATTCTCTATTTTCCCTAGTCACCAGGCCTATTTGGGACAGTTGCTTTGGTAAGAACCTAAAAGGGAATTTCCCTCAGTATAAAAGATTTCTTCTCACATTCTGTATTATATAAAGGACAAGAAATGAAGGGAAATCTCACAGATGTCAAATACAAATTGACAATGAGGTTTTGACCATTCCTTGAGCTATCCAAAATGAAAAAAAAAAAAAAAAAAAAAAAGTTTAGATAGGATTTAAAGGGGTTGTAAAGGCAGAAGGTTTTTTTTTTTATATTAATGCATTCTATGCATTAATATAAAAAGCCTTTGTGCAGCACACCCCTATCACTTACCTGAGGTCCCTCTGCCCAGCGATGTCCACGAGTGTCTCAGCCGTCCGAGATTCTCCTTCCTAATTTTCTGAAACGCAGCGGCACCATTGGCTCCCGCAGCTGTCAAAGTCAGCTAGCCAATCAGGGGAGAGGGGGTGGGGCCGTGTCAGAGCTCCGTGTCTGAATGGACACAGGGAGCTGTGAATCAGCTTCGGTGCCCCCATAGCAAGCTGCTGCTGGGAGCGGCCAGGATCACAGAAGAGGGACCCAAGAAGAGGAGGATCCGGGCTGCTCTGCGCAAATCCACTGCAACAGAGCAGGTAAGTACACCATGTGTATTATTTTCATAGGAAAAAAAACAAGACTTTACAATCACTTTAAGTTTAGGGAAACAAACAGGTGCATAACAGTTCCAGCTGTCCTTTTTTTTTAATAAAGGTTGGAATACACCAAACTTTGTCACACTATTCATTTTCATATATTTTTCTTTTACCTTTTGCTAGCTAAGTTTTAATAGGAAACATTTTATTAATGCCAAGAAGCACAGGTCACCAGCTGGCCCCCTCTGGGGTAATCAAGGGAAGATGGCGAATCGTTAGCAGCAACAAACCACTAGTCATACATAAAGAAAAGCTAACCAGATAATAGTGTTTAGCATGCAACCCTAGCTATTCATATACTCTGTGAGATGAGGCTGGAACACATTGTCATACTCTGGCAGGAAATGCTTTTTAAACAAAATACCAATTTGGAAAAAAAAAAAACGTAACTATAATGACCCTTGCAGATGGCTCTAAATCCATCTATGGCTGACCTGGCACCAAAGAAGCTTATGCACCGAGAACATGACTGCAATAAAGAAACCGGAATATTAACAGGTCTTCCAATTTTCCTTGGAACAAACAGTCTTATTAAACAGAGAGAAAAAAAAAGTGTACATCAACACTTTTATTGAGATTTTCTGTAATTACTTCATTAAAATTATCGCTGTGTGTTCCATTTAGGAAGTCTAGCATGCAATAAGAAAGTAACTTTATACAGAATGTCAGCTGGAAAATACTAGGGAGCTTACTAAGCTGACAGAGGGGAATGATACATTGCTGATTTTGTTTTTCTAAAGAAACAAAATTACATATTGATTATCCTAAAAAGATTACAATCTATTCATAATAATTACTAAAACCTAATAAGCTGAGTCCAGAGATTTACAAAAAAAACTGTTGGTAATTGGGTAATGAATCCAGTAGCAATACTTAAAAGCCACGTGAGAAGCTGCAATTTATGTAACCGCTCTTATATAATAGATCTCAGGGGAGAGTCATTGCAAGCTCTATCGATCCAATCACTATATTTTTCCTATCTCAGTTGTCAGGTTTCCCCTTCTATTTGTCCCGCAATAGCACAAGCCACTTTCAAGGCTTGTGTTTTCTAAAATCTCGTCCATTCCAGTCATGCTCCATTGTGAATTCATCTGAATCAGCTTCCTACCTGTAAACATTGTAGAAATGGAGGAAACTTCAGACATTTTCGTTATTTTTAGTTTTGGTTAGAGTAGGAGATTCAACACTATACCTTTCGCAAAAAACAATTAATATACATTTATTTTGATTTATTTTTTACCAAAGACATTATATTATATATATATATATATATATATATATATATATATATATATATATATATATATATATATACACACTGTGGAAATTAAAGATTAAATTCCTCGATTAATTCTTTTGATCGTCCAAAATTCTTTCTTCCGGGCCTTCAGGGAGTTCCGTCAGAGATCCGATGTCATCATGGACATCGACGTCACCGACTCCTCCCCCCTTCCCCAAGTGCCTCCATCTGCTAACGAAGGGAGGGGGGGAGGAGTCTGGTGACGAAGTTCTGATTGAACGTAACGCGTACAGGGGAGGAGCTACGCATGTCGTCACCCGCTGCTGCCCTACGGAACGAACACGATTGCCGGCTTTACATGCTGTGTTTTTATCATCTTTATGTGAGTAGTTTGTGTTTGAACACAAAAATGTAATCTTATACTTAAGCGGTGAGCACTTCGATCTTTTCTTTCTACCCATGACCTGGCGTCCTTGCTGAGATCTAAGGAGACGTGAGAGAAGTTTATGGTCCGTGTTAACCCTTTTGATACCAGCTTGTATGACCACCTGTTTGCACAGGGGTCTATGTCATAAGGTGAGAGTGATTAGTTAGACCAGAGGTGGAGGGATTGTCACGCTACTGTGGAAAAAAAAAATTACTTACGTCAATGCTACAGTTTGAATTTAAAAATGTATTTGTGTGAACTGTGAAGTTAAGTCATGGATTGTGGAAACTAACTAGTGTCGGGTGATTGTATATAGTGTATACCACATTTACCACTGACTAATGCAGAGTTGCAATGCAAGGAGATCAGCTAAAAGTAGTTGGATCTGTATGTGCATTATAATTAATCGAAATTAGTCGATTAAAAAATTATCGATTATTCGGACACAATTTTAAAATCAGCAACATCCCATATATATATATATATACACAGGGGGTCCCCGACTTACAAACATCCGACTTACAAACGACTCCTACTTACAAACGGAGGGAGACAACAGGAAGTGAGAAAATCCACCCCTAGGAAGGGAAATTCACTCCTATAAGAGTTAATATGGGAAAAAGGTGTCTCCACTGATGCTTTATCACCAGTCCATGCTTCCCTAACAACCCAAAATTTTCAAAATCCAATTTTCATTGGGACAGAAGGTGAGGTGAAATTTTCTGAACAGGGGCACAGACAGCAAAACAAATGTTACAGGGGTGATAACCCTTCCTATGTTCTCCAAAAAGCTTAAAAAATTTACCTGTTCCGACTTACAGATTCAACTTAAGAACAAACCTACAGTCCCTATCTCGTATGTAACCCGGGGACCCCCTGTGTGTATGTATATATATATATATATATATATATATATATATATATATATATATATATATATATATATATATATTATATATATATATATACATACACACACACACATACATACATACATACATACATACATACACATACATACACATATATATATACATACACACATTTTATATATTTATTTTTTTAAATTGTCTGTTTTTGTTTATAGAATAAAAAACCCAGTAGTGATCAAATACCACCAAAAGAAAGCTCTATTTGTGTAAAAAAAAAAAAAGGAAGAATTTGATTCTCTGTCAGACCTTTAGTGCGGTCTGGCCTGTGAGCAACACCTTTTTCCCTTCACAGTGGTACTTTCCATATATCGTTTAGGGCCAGCAAGCCCTTTGTCAGGTGAAAAGCTCTAATGGAGAATTCTAAAAGAGGAAAGTAAAACTCTCCAAAAGGAACAGAGCAGTGCACTCAAAATAGTGGAAATGGTAATATAAAAAAAAGAATTTGTCACTTTGGGGGAAATTTACTAAAACTGGTGCACACAGAATCTGGTGCAGCTGTTCATGTTAACCAGACAGCTTTTAGGTTTTATTGTCAAAGCTTAATTGAACAAGCTGAAGTTAGAAGCTGATTGGCTACCATCTGCAGCTGAACCAGATTCTGTGTGCACCAGTTTTAGTAAATTCCCCACTTTGTTTATTAAAGTGTTACTAAACCCACAACAATAAAATCAGTCTGTATAAGCAGTAAAGCATGCTTGTTATATGCACTATGGAATCTAAGGGGTTAATCCTCTGCACTGTGTAAAAAGGCAGTTTGATCCTGTATGCACAGATCCTCACCTTCTTGCATTGTCTCCAAAACATGTTGGAGGGAAACAGTGTTAGTGCAGTCAGTCTGCATGCTCAATTTGGTTTGTATTGCTAGAGTTTTTTTATTCTTGGAAGAGTGCATGTGATCAGCACAGGGCCAATCAGCATTGTCCAGAGAGCCAGGGGTCCTGCATTCCGAGGGGACAGCAAGCGCAGTACGAAAACTCTTCCTACAAGCTTTAACCAAGCACTGATAGAAGTCACAAGATTGCTATATACTGCTCATGAGAAAAGGTATTTAGCAGTTTATGTTTACTAAAATAATTGCATTTCCATGTTCTGTGTACTGTGGGAGACCAGAAATAATGAATGCAGGCTGCTAGGTTTTGTAACACTTTGAGATTAAATGTTTGCTGACTAGCCGCTGTCGTTACATGGCTGCAGGTTGGCACTTCCACACAGATCTGATCGGGAACAGTGATCTCCCTGTACTCCCAGTCAGTCAGCACCCCCCCCCCCCCACAGTTAGAAAGACCTCCCTAGGACACACCTAACCCCTTGATCATCCCCTAGTGTTAATTCCTTCCCTGCCAGTGACATTTATATAGTAATCAGTAGCTATTTTTAGCTCTGATCGCTGTATAAATGTCAATGGTCCCAAAAAAGTGTCCGTGTCCGATCTGTCTGCTGCAATGTCGCAGTCCCGCTAAAAATTTTTTTACCTAAAATATGTAGCAGAATACATATTGGTCTAAACCGATGAAGACTTTTTTTTATTTATTTTTTGGGGGGGTATTTATTATAGCAAAAAGTAAAAAAATAGTGTTCTTTTCAAAATGGTCGTTAATTTTTTGTTTATGGCGCTTAAAATAAAAACCACAGAGATGATCAAATACAACCAAAAGAAAACTCTACTTGTGGGGAAAAAAAGGACGTCAAATTTGTTTGGATACAGCTTTGCTTGACCGCGCGATTGTCAGTTAAAGCGACGCAGTGCTGTATAGCAAAAAACTGCCTGGTCAGGAAGTGGGTAAATCCTTCAGGGGCTGAAGTGGTTAAAGTGACTGTTTCCCTTGACAGTGATATTTACCTTCCCACACAGTGATACTCACCTTTCCTGTTCTACCCCACCACTCTATTCATCTACCTAAGCCTTGAGTCTAAGCCCCCGTACACCCGGTCGGAAATTCCGACCACAAAATCCGTCTGATTTTTCCCGACGGATTTTGTCTGACACTGGTGTTGCATGCACACGGTCGGACAAAGTTGTCGGAAAATCCGATCATTCTGAACGTGGTGACGTCCGTTGCGTATGACGGAACTACGTAGAGGCTAGTAGCCAATAGCTTTGGTCACATAATTTGATCTGAGCATGCGTGGCACTTTGTCCGTCGGAATTCTCTACACACGATCGGAAAAAGTCTGATCGGATTTTGTTGTCTGAAAATTTGAGAGCAGGATCTCAAATTTTTTCCTTCGGAAATTCCGGAAAAAGTCCGATGGAGCCCACAGACGGCCGGATTTTCCAACAACAGGGTCCGATCGGACATTTTCCGTCGGAATTTCCGACCGTGTGTACGGGGCATAATCCCTGTGCAAGCTCTGTGTCAGTTCTTACACAAGGCGATTATCCTCCCATGCGTGAACCAGAAAAAGATTGTGGACTCCCCATGAGAAAGATGGTGGTACAGGATAGGACTTGTAGTAGGAAAGTGATGCAAGAGAAGATGCAATGCTGATCTTGTATGTATATTCATTAAGCATAAAAAGCAGTAAGGGGAATTCTATATTTTTTACTGCTGTGGTCTGACTTCCTGTTAGAGGGTGCTTCTGAGATTGAGTTGGAACTATAGATTTTGAACTAATGACTGCAAATGACTGCAACTAATGTGCACTGCTTGTTCCAAATAAATGGAAGTGAGGAAGAAAAGGTTAGGTTTAGGAGCTCATGGAGGCCCTTACAAGGATGTAGAAAAGCACAGTAAGAAATTATTTAATTAAAAAAAAATAGTTATTAAAAGCAGAACTTTACCCATAACAACTTGATAAAAAGTATGTTTTTTTTCTGGCAAGGAACATACATTCCACATTATTGATTATTCTACCAAAATTGGAGTGTGCTGTAAATTCCCTCCAGCAATGGTCCGGTTTCTTTTTGCTGGAGGCTGCCATTTAGCTGAAGCCCAGAGCCCCTGAACAGCAGTAAAATGTTTGGTTGTCAGCAGATCTGCCTCTACATTTTCAGCACAGTGCAGCAACTGAGCATGTGCAGAGCAGGGTGAGACAGTATATTACTGGATTTGAAACGGTTTCTGCACTTATGCCTTATTTTTTACATAGCTATACCTGCAAAAGGGGCCAGCTTGAAGTGATCTAGCTGGACTTCATTTTCTGATGAAGTTCCAATTTAAGTAGTAAATGTTTGTAGACTATTTTTGGAGAAAAGGGATATTGTTTAGTGTCACTTTAAGCTCACATTATAGTCTTGGCCCATTTAAAAAGAAAAAGGAAGGGAGGGGGGATACATGTTAAGGCTAAAATGTTTTTTTCAGGAAATGTGCACTTTAAAGGATGGAATTTGAAAAAAAAAAATATGAAATTGTCTCTACCCATATCCAACACATTCTCTCTATTACTATAGTGTAAATGAACTCCCCCTTCCTGCAGTACTTGCAAGCTGCTCTGAGCCACAGAGTGGTGCAGAAATGCAAGGTTAGAGGCATCCTCTTCAATATGGGACATGCTTTGTGAAGCCCATTAGGCTGTTATTGGTCATCAGTAAAAGCATATATGAAACTGGGGGAAGCCTACATATTTTTTTTAAAAACTTGCATGTATCCTATGAGTTTCTGTACACCAGATAAAGCCAGTAGTCTGTATCTCCTTATGTTCTAACCAGAAGGAACAATTCTAGTCTTCAACTGTATTTGAACATAAGCCCTAATTTTTATTCCATCTTCTGAATGACATTTGTCCTTTAGATAATGTCTAAAGAATGGATGTGAAAAAAAAAAATATTTAATTAAACAATTTAGGCTTTATTCCATTGGGAAATGTTTTAGGGTGTTGATAGTATTTATATCTTTGCTTGGTATTACAATTTTAGTAAGCCAAGATTGTATAAGGACTTGGTGCTCTGTAAATTAAGCGTAAGTAACTTATGTGGCTGTTTCTGTACAATGTGTGCACACACACACACACCATCACAACTGCCCGAGATGACCATCTTTGCCACTTGGGGGAAAGGAAACATCTTGGGTGCCATTTGCCTCCAACAGGGCCCTGCATGTGGACATCAAATAAACCTAGTAGAAGAATGTAAACAGTACTGCAGGCCTCAAAATCTGGATAAGTATAGTTTTGTTTTTTTTTGTTTTGGGAGGGGGGGGGGGGTGATCTACGTTTGTTTGTTTCCTTATTCTATATGCAATTATGACCTATCCATGCATGACATCATTATTAATTAAGTACACCTCTGTATAAAACCTGTAAAGCAGGTGCAACAAATTGGAGCTTTGAGAATAGTTTTTTGTCTTGAATATACAGATAATTACCGTATTTAATATGGGTGCACAAAAGGATTATTCCAGATTCTAAGAGACTCAAGAGAAACTCTTCCAATAACAAAAGATATTATGGTCTGTATAATCCTTTATGCACAGCAGACCTAGAACACCTTCCAACAAGTAGCTCTCTTTCTTGACTTAAATTCCAAAAAGTGTGAAACTTCTACTTCATCAAGCAGTTTGGTACTTAGGACAGAAGAGGAAAATATATTTTTGCATTTGGCAGCTCTGTAGTAAAAGCATGGTAAATTACCAATTTTAAAAATGGTTTGCAACATAATCTTAAAGCTATAATTTCTTTTTCTGTTTATAAGTATCTGTGAAACAAGCTGTAATCACTCCTTTTACATTTATAAGCAAATGCGACTTGGAAGCAACAGTGAATCACCATAATGAACCTATTAACACATTCGCGAACCATTAATTATTGATTTATTTGTAATTATCCTACAGAATAGTCTTGTTCATTACTTCTCTCGAATACGAGCACAGATTTCTTCCGTCAAAACATAATTTGCAAGTCTTTTATATCACTTGTGGATTATTTCTAATGTCATTTATTTTATTAGGCTCTCTACCATTTAAAGAAAACTAGAAGATGTGTTTTATGCATACCTTGTGTCTGTCTTGTAGTATAAAAATCTAGTTTTTATAGTTAAAAATTGCACTATACAAACAATAAAATTTGAATTGTTTAAATAAAGACATAACAAACTGAAAAAAAAATCATGTGACGAACGATACTGCACTGCAGATTCGTTCAAATAAATTTTAATTAAGCATTGTCTTCATCTTTATCACAAACATTAATGAGCCACTGCAGGCAATAACTAAACACAAATCTATTAAGCTATACAAGAAACGCTAATTTTAAAGCCAAATTCCTATGGTTTTAACCTTTACAAAAGCAGGTCTGGATGCAATAATTACCTCCTCTATTGGGCTTTTCCCCACGGACTATCTGAACAGTGTCAGTCCTCTTCCAGGATAAATGAGACCTACCTCATGTGAGCCTAGTACCACATGGACATACCCCTTGAAGCTTGCATCATTACATTGTTCTGGCTCCCAGGAGAATGCTACAAAAGACAGTGCTTTTATAACTACGGTAAAAGTTGTTCTCTGCAGCATTCACTACTGCCCATTGCTGGTGGAAGAACAAAACTGGTGACATGTGACCAATCAAAATATTTCAGAAAGTTGAGATATGTATATAATAAAAATGAATGCTAATGGGCCCCCAAGTAAGGGGTGAGATTGGTCACACCAGATACTTTGTCATACATTTTTCTGCATGTTCCACTGCATGCACAGTCAAGGTCAGCCGAGGTCATGTTGCAAGGATTAGTAGACTTGGTGACTGTAGCCACTGAAGATATGCATGTCTTTGTGTCCCTTATCCTTTATGTTGCTCCCTTATTTGTGTTTATTTAAAGTGGAACTTCAGCCCAAACTTTGTTTTTCATTTTTGGTAGAGTGAGGATGGGTAGATGCTCAGGGTTGTACTGCTCACTTCCTGTGAAGGTGATACAATAGGAAAGTAAGAAGTCATTGTTCTGTGTGACTAAACAATGAAATTCAGTATTCATGTATGATCAACGGAAATTAAAAACATACTTCTATCGTCCTGGCTTTTGTAGTTGCGTGGCACACAACGTTGGGAAGAAGGCAGATTACCAATGTTGTCTAAATGACATGAGCATCTAGGAAAAGTAACCCAGTGCTGGTTTATTTGCTCTGTCCTATTTGCACTTCTGCATAAAGTAGAACTTCCACACATACATCCTCAACATCTTTTTTTAAAAGATGAAAAATTGAAACCATAAAATTTAATTATCGTCTATATCATTTCATTTTATTTTGACTAAAGGGTAATGGATTAGCCTGGGTAAAACTGTACTGAAATTTTTAAGAGACCCTGTCACCATTCATTTCAACAACAATCTTCCTAAAAGATTATATGTGCATTTAACCACTTCAGCTCTGTAAGATTTACCCCTTTTCATGACCAGGCCATTTTTTTGCGATACAGCACTGTTATTTTAATTGACAATCGTGCAGCACTGTACCCAAATACAATTTATGTCCTTCATTCCCCACAAATAGAGCTCACTTTTGGTGGTAATTGATACCAATAAATTTTTTATCTTTTGCGCTATAAACAAAAAAAGACTGACAATTTTTCAAATTTTTGCTATAAAACACATCCCCAATTTTTTTTACAAAATACAATTTCTTCATAAGTTTAGGCCAATATGCATTTTGCTACATATGTTTGGTTAAAAAAAAAAAAAAAAAAGCAGTTATTGATTGGTTTGCGCAAAAGTTATAGCGTCTACAAACTATGGGATATATTTATGGAATTTTTATTTATTTATTTTTACTAGTAATGGCGGTGCTCAGCGACTTATAGCGGGACTGTGATGCTTTGGCAGACAAATGAGACACTTGCCACTTTTTTGGTAACCAGTGACACTAGTACAGTGATCAGTGCTAAAAAATATGCACTGTTGCTGCACTGGTTGGGAAGGGGTTAACATCAAGGGCGATCAAAGGGTTACCTGTGTGCCTAGCCAGTGTTGTGCTTGTTTACATACAGACTGCTGTTCTGCCTGTGTACAGAACGATGGGCGGGTACCGGGTGACTGGCTCCTGCTGTGCACAATCACAGCAGGAGTGAGCTGCTGGTGGCACACATGTGCGCCCGCAAACCAGATGTGCAGGATCACACACACACACACACACACACACACAATTTATATATATATATATATATATATATATATATATATATATATATATATATATGATCCTGCCTGGGAACAGTTGCCGCCCTGTAGCAGTAAAGCTACAATAGGGGGGGTCATAAAGTTGTTAATGTATTTTAGGCATTTCAATTAACTGTACACATCCAAAAGCCCAGAGACTGCTGCTGGGGGCTACCATCTTGGATGTGATGCCCGCAGCCCAAGTAAACTCACTCAAAAAAAAAATAAAAATAAAAATAAAAAACTCAATAGTATTCTCCTTCACTCCTCCCTTAGCTGCTCCATAGAAAGTGATGTAGGGAAGTGAGGAGAGGGGTGAAGGTGCTGAGCACACACACTCACTAGACAGCAATTAGACACTCATAAAAGAGAAGAGGGTTATGACATGCAAAGATGGAGAAAACTGTGCTACAGAATTTTCTTTAAATTTTGCACTCGGGAATAACAGTAAACAAGACAAAAACGGAGAGGGTCTCCCTAACAGGCGCAGACCAAAAGATACAAATCTGACAGGTGTACTAATATCTTTCAACTCTAACCAAAACTAAAAAAAAGTTTTGCCCTGGGTTATACTTTAATGTGTTACTAAACCCACAACAGTAAAATCAGTCTGTATATGGAGTAAAACCCCCTTTAGACTTACTGGTAATGGTATTTCCATGAATCTTCCAGGACAGCTACTTGAGAGATGTGTGGCTCCACCCTCTACAGCAAACACAAATCAAACACAATTTAAAAAGGCCCCTCCCTCTCCTCTGAACCTCAGTTGTTTGAAGATCAAGTAAACCTCTACCAAAAGTACACTCGGCAGAGGAATAACAGAAACTCACAAAAATAAAAAAACACCACCAGGTAAACAAAAGGAGACCAGTGCATACAGAGTAGGGTGGGAATATAGACGCTGTCCTTGAAGATTCATGGAAATACCATTACAGGTAAGTCTAACAGGGGTTTCCCCCCTCATCCTCCAAGACAGCTACTTGAGAGGATAAGCAAGATTCTATACTTTAGACGACAGCCTGAAGTACTTTCTTACCAAATGAGAGGTCCTGGCTGGAGAGCATCTGGACTCTATAATGCTTGATTAAAGCATGAGAGGAGGACCAGACAGCAACTTTAGAAATTTCTTCCCATGATGACGCTCTGTAAGCTTCACAAATTGCTTCCCTAATCCATCTGGAAATAAAACTTCTAGATGCTTTGGTCTCCTTTTTGGGGCCACTGAACAATACCAAGAGTTGGGAGGATCTCTTAAACTCACCAAACCTTTCTAGATAAAGCATCTTTTCACATTCCAAAAAACAAAATATCTTTCCTCTACCGCATTCTTGGGGGAGGAAAAAAAAAAAAAATAGGAACAACTACCTCCTGGGACCTGTGAAAGCTGGAAGAAACTTTGGGCAAGTACAAAGGATCGGCCAAATCACTACCCTGCCCTTTAAAAACCTCAGGAAAGCGTCCTTACAGGAAAGGAATTCTAGATTAGAAATCAATCATTCTCCCTGACGTTATAGCCAAAAGACAAGTGGTCTTTAAGGAAATCAATTTCAGAGAGGCCTCATACAATGGCTCAAAAGGAGCCCTAGTTAGAGCATTTAATACCAACGACAGATCCCAGGGAGGAATCTGTTTAATAGCCCTGGGTGTATGCCTAGTTCTGGCTGAAAGGAACCTCTTGAGCAAAGGGTCCTCAGCTAGTCTTCCTTCTGCAAACAGACAGGGCAGCAACCTGAACCCTAAGGGTTCTGACAGAAAGTAATTTCTACCCTCCTCTCCGCAAAAAAATCTAGTATACAGGGAGTAGAAAAAGAATGCATTCCTGTCTTCTTCTTCCAGGAAACAAATGTTTTCCAAACTTTCCCATAGATTCTTTCTTGTGACTAACTTACGGCTGTCCAGAATAGTCTCATTAACCCTCTCTGAACACCCCCTTAGCTGTAGGATGCGCCGCTCAGCCTCCAGGCCGTTGAATGGAAGGTCTGAGGGTTTGGATGGAGTACTGGCCCCTGACAGAGAAGATCCCTCTGCTCCGGCAGGGGCCCCAGGGGGTCCCATCGAGAGAGCTCTCAGCGAGGAGAACCAACTTCTCCTGGGCCACCAAGGGGCAATCGGGATAACTTCTGTTTGAGCCTGAACAATCTTCTGAACCACCAGTGGTAAGAAAGGAAATGGAGGGAAGGAGTAGGCTAGAGTGAAATTCCAGGGGTAAGAGAGTGCATCTGTTCCTAAGGACTCCGTCTCTTTCCAGCGAGAAAAAAAAAAGACGGTAGTTTCTTGTTGAGACTGGATGCAAAAAGATCCACTCTGGGAACACCCCACTTTAACACGATCTCCTTGAACGTGTCTTGATTCAGTTCCCAACTGTTGGCACTGATGTATACTCTGCTCAGATAGTCCACCAGAACATTCGCTGTCCCACTGATGTGCACCGCCCTGACTGAAGGAGACATTGTTCTCTGCCCAGGACAGAATCTGCTGGCTTAACAATAGAAGAGTATCCGAGCGAGTGCCTCCTTGCTTGTTTAGGTACGCCACGGTCGTGGCATTATCTGAAAAAAAAAATCAACAGGTCTTTTGAATTAACCCTCTCCTCCAGAGCAATTAAAGCCTTCCCCACTGCTAACAGTTCTCTGAAATTCGATGACTGGCATGCCTCCTCTGGCAGCCAGGCTCCCTGAGCTTGCCCATCCCCTGAGTGAGCTCCCAGCCCGACAGATTGGCATCTGTAGTAATTTTCATTGGGGAATACTGTGCCCAGTCCTTCCCTCCCTGCAGATGTTCCCATTGCTCCCACCAGGACAGATTGAGAAAATCCTCTTGAAAGCTGTAGGAGCTGATTCAAAGAGCTTTTTCTGCGATCCCAATGACGCAGAGGAAAAGTCTGAAGGGGCCTGGAATGCAATTGGGCTTCTGCCGATTGACCTTCCACCCCAATTTCTGAAAGGTCCGTAAGATCAATTGCAGATCCTGAACAAGGCTCTCTTTCTCTCGGCAAAGACCAAAAATTGTCTAAATACGGAACGAAAATATTGCATCTGTATTTGAAAATAGGCCATGTTTTTCGTGAAAATCCTTGGTGCTACCGAGAGACCAAAAGGGAGGGCTCTGAACTGCCAATGACATGAACCGTTCTCCATGAGAACTTCAAATCTGAGGAACTTTTGATGATTCTGAAGAAGGAATTAATTATTTATACCTATATTCCAAAACATGTTGGGACTCCTGTGTACACGCAAATTGCTTGGCCTCTCATCATGAGATCAACTGTGCGTCTCTGAATTTAGCTGTTATGTAACTATCAAGTCTGACTAAATTGTTTTTAGGTTGATATAATTTATGTACCAATTCTATTACTGCTTTGTATTCGATACATTTTGTATATTTTTATACGCTTGTTACACCATTTTCTGGTTACTACCCTTTGTCCATGAAATACCCCAGGGCTCGCCCTTTTTGCAAATCTCAGAGGAACGAGCTAGGAATTCCTCTAAGGAAAAAACAAATAAGAGCTTGCCCTCAAAGGGTATGCCACAAAGTGTATTCTTGGAGGTAAGATCACCTTCCCAAGATTTTAGCCAGATGGCCCATCTAGCTGAATTAATGAGTGCTGATGTTCTGGCAACAGATTTTACAGAATCTGCTGCCGCATCAGCCAAAAAAGCAACTGACTTGGCAATAAAGGGTAGAGAATCCCTGATCTCTTCTATGGGGGTGGAGGAGAGAGGATATCCTCTAAACTGGAACAACCTTCTTTCAGGTTCTTTCCACTCAGAAAGGATCATATCCTTGAGTAAATGATGTACAGAAAAAGACCTAGATTTCCACCCTTGTAGACCACTGAACATCTTATCCTGAACAGACTGGGGTTGTCAAGATATCTCGATCTGTTCAGAAGTATGTATTGACTTTAATCATTTGTCAAGCTGAGCTACCAGCATCCTCATCCTCTGATGCAGGCTCCACATCAGACATAGATACCGGATTCTCACCTTCTTCAAGGTCAGAAACATTACATGAACTAACGGTCTTTGATACTAAGAGAGGTAGAGATCTAGCTGCGACTGAAGGCTCCTGAGTCACAGGCTTAGAAGCAAAAAAGACCCAGCCCAGCTACTCTGTTGTTAAAGTACCGAAAAGAGGCCACTACCTCCTTCATAGAAGTCATCAACTCCTTTAAAGAGGCAGTAGATCCAGAACCTGCCTTTGACGGAATACAATTCTCACAAAATAATTTCTTACAACTATCAGAAAGCCTGGCTCTACAGTTCCCACATTTTTTCTTTACAGGTTTGTCAACCTAGAAAAAAATATAAAACAAAAACCATACAAAAAAACGCTTATACAGACCCCCCCTGCTGCAGAAGCTCTTTATCCACAGATAAGAGCTTACCTTGGGGGCAGTATTGGACCCGGATGCCGCTGCTGGCTCAACTCGAGAGCGTGCTCCATCTTCAGACTCCATAGAGGAGAACGTAAGTCGGCTGGTGAGACTCCTCTGACCGACACTGCACTGATAAACTAGTCTGCCCTGTGTCTGGCAGACTGTGTCCAAAGCAGCGAGTCCCCTGCATTGTACCACGCTGAGATCATTTAAGAAAACAGCGTCGGGGAAGTGCATCATGTCACTTCCGGCACCATCTTGCCACATCACCGGAAAAGTCCTCCAACGCCATTTTGGTACACCCAGCGCGGAGAAGACACGAGGAAGATGCCTCTCCACACAGCTAGACGCTGAAAATGGAAGGGAGTTGCCGCTGCTAAACCACCAGGGAGGCAAGTAACCCAATACATACAGGGGGGCCTTCTCAGTCTATAAACATAGAAAAAAAAAAACAGACATGGCCACAACAGTCCTGGATATCACCAACAGAAGGGGGGTCCACCGACCACAGTTACCAGACCTATAAAAAACAACAAACATTATGGTGTGCTCTTGGAGGGTCTGGAAACACAAAACAACTGAGGGTCAGAGGAGAGGGAGGGGCCTTTTAAACTGTGTCCGATTTGTGCTTTCTGTAGAGGGCGGAGCCAGAAATATTTATAGTAGCTTGCCTGGAAGATGAGGGGGGAAAGTAGGCTGGTTATACTCAATGTGGAACCTAAAGGGTTAATCCTCTGCATTGTGTAAAAGGGGCTGTTTGATTCTGTATGCACAGACCCTCTTCTTCTTGTATTGTCTCCAAAACGAATAAGACAGAGTAACTGGAGTCAGGCTGCACATGCTAAGTGCGGTGTGTGTCGCTAGAGAATTATTTTCTTCCTTGGGAGAGTGCATGTGATCAGCACAGGACCAATCCGCTCTGTCCAGACAGAGGGTCAGGGTCCTGATAGGACAGCCAGTGCAGTACAACTCATCCTACAAGCTTTAACCAGGCACTGATAGAAGTCACAAGACTGCTATATAGACTGCTATATACTGCTAATGAGAAAAGGTATTTTGCAGTTTATATTTACCAAAATGATTGCATTTCCATGCTCTGTGTACTGTGGGTACCTGGGTTTAGTAACACTTTAAAGCGGAGCGCCACCTGAAAAAAAAAATGTAAAAGTCAGCAGCTACAAATACTGCAGCTGCTGACTTTTAATAAATGGACACTTACCTGTTCCAGGTTCCAGCGGTGTCGGCAGAAGATTACGAGCGATCGCTCGTCTCTCGCTGCCCCGCCGCCATCCTCTGTCAGGCAATCAGGAAGTGAAGACGCAACGTCTTCACTGCCCGGTTCCCTACTGCGCATGCGCGAGTCACGCTGCGCGCCTCTATTGGTCCCCGCTGTGTCCTGGGAACTGTGTTTCCCAAGACACAACGGGGCATTCTCGGATAGAGGCGGGGCAGCTCGGATAATGCGTCCCGGAAGTGGGTGCAGATACCTGTATTATACAGGTATCTGCCCCCCCTGCCCCCTGAAAGGTGCCAATTGTGGCACCGGAGGGGGAGGAATCCGATAAGCGGAAGTTCCACTTTAGGGTGGAACTCCGCTTTAAGGTTGGCACAATGTCCCTTTTGTTAAAGATCCAGTGTTGAGTTTTTCTTCCTTCAGTTTGTCATCCACAATCTTCTATGTGGTATAGGTACTAATACAAATCACGCGATGCCAGATGTGGTGGGCATGAAACAGTGGGAGCAACAAAGCATATAAATAACTGGAGGAACTTCACAATGCTAGGTGCAAATGGAGAGGTATCATAGGTAAAGTTCTAAACGAAACTACCCTATAATATCTCACTCAAACAACACAGTATTTAATGGAAGGTTCATTTAAACACTTGCTGCCTGCACGCCATCATATGACGTCACAGAGTTTGGGTGGTGATATCTAAAAGATGCCTGCAGTCATCATTCAGATATCATTTTTCTCAGTCCACAATTTCCTGCACCATAGGAACAATCATAGTGGCTACTCGCTTGATCGTTCTTACGTCCCCCTCCTCCCGCCACCCTCCGATACTTCTACCAGCTCGCTCGTACAATTGGCGAGCCAGAGAATGAATCGGCCGGTGGCGGAAGTACACCATAGAGAACCTGGCGGGCCAGATGACCCCTGGAAGCCTCTGACCTTTGGGAGGCCGGGCGTGAGGTTATGATGTCACGCCCGGCCTCTACATTCTACAAAATCATTATTTTTTTGGGGGTGATTTCATGCTTCCCAGCCTTGAGGCAAGATCTGGGGACTTCTAGAGCCCAGATCTCGTTGTAAAGAGGACATGTAATAGGAATAAAAGTGATCAAAAAAAATAAATTGAAAAAAGAAAAGAAGTGTCAAAATAGAAAAATAAAAAGTACAAATGTTAGGGTGAGAGCAATAATTGTAGTGCTAGACCTCCTCTGCAACTCTAAACAGGTAACCTGTAATAAATGTAAAAGCGTCGCCTGTGGGAATTTTTAAGTACCCAAGTTTGCCGCCATTCCACGAGTGTGCACATTTTAAAGCATGACATGTTAGGTATCCATTTACTCGGCGTAACATCATCTTTCACATTATGCAAAAAAATTGGGCTAACTTTACAGTTATTTTTTTCAATGCATGACTTTTTTTTCCCCCAAAAAAATGCTTTTGAAAAATCGCTGCGCAAATACAGTGTCAGGTAAACAGTTGCAACAACCACCATTTTATTGCCTAGGATCTCTTCTAAAAAACATATATAATGTTTGGTGGTTCAGAGTAATTTTCTAGCAAAAAAATTATGATTTTTACATGTAGGAGAGAAGTGTTAGAATTGGCCTGGTAGGAAAGTAGTTAAAATAAAACTCAGCCTGCTGTAATCAGTTAAAACATGTATCCAGATTTCTCATAAATGAGTCTAAACATTTTTTTACATATAAACCTAAATAGTAACAACATTTACACATTTCAAATACCACCCACATGCCTGCAAATCACATTCTAGAAGTGACACCACAGTTTACTTTTTTTAATTAGGATTACTTTTGCTAATTAATTATGAAAGTTACATTCCAATATGCATTTGTTTCCATAGTACAGAGCAGCATAGGAAAGGATAAAGGCCCCTTACAGCACAGATTAGAAGGTAGATATAAAAATGATGACTAGCTGCCACTCTGTGGCCCCATTAAGACATCATACTTCAGAACACAGAGTTTAAAACTAGGAGACCGATTCCTTTATTAAAGCTTTGGTACCTGTTAAAAAATTATACTGTAACTGGTGTTATACCAATGCTAGGCTGGCCCTTAACTGAAATGACTGCTCTTGCACTGCAGACAAACATAAAACTTAGACTGCCCTTGGAGGAAAGCTCCGAGATGAAATCTAGAGCAGTATGAAAACCTACAGTAACTTGTATGGTTGATAACATCCAAGAAAATGTACAGTATTCTGATAGTATACAGAGCGAGGAATACGAGAATACGAGAAGTACGGCAATGCCCTTTTTTATTTACTATGCATAATGGTGCTTAGAATTAAATGAAAACTAAAAAAAAAAAAAAAAAAAAAATAGAAAAAATATGAACGATAAACTAAAAAGGGAGAAGAGTTGGCAGCAGTCAAACTTCTATTGAACCATTATTATTTATTACTGTAATGCACTCAGGATTCAGCAGTGTTTGGGGGGTGGCTGAGAGCAGGCGTGGGCTGGGCAGCATGTCGGTCAAAGTGTAAGCTGTCAAATGTCGGGCTGAGCTCTACAAGCCCCTCCTTTACTCAGTCTGTATGGTAAAACCACATGCAGTGCCTTAATTCAATAATACACTTCTAGCAAACCTTGTGATTCTTACAATACACATTTGTGTATTGCATGAGCATGTTGCATGTGTTTTGCTCAGGGAACTTTTTTTCAGTCGGAAACTCAGATACTATATTTTTTTTTTTGCAAAATCTTTTTTTATTGAGTTTTAAATTAGCATAAAAATGTGCCCACATAGGGGCTAAACCATATACTATATTTTAATAATGTGGCATTGTGTGTGTTAATCCTACCTTTGGATGTCTCTTTCCTACAAGGTTATTTGGGTCCTTCTCTGGGTTATATGAAGCAACCCCTTCCTGTAGGAGCTCCTTCTCTCGAGCCTCTTGAATAGCTTTCTGGGAAGGAACATCTTCCTTCTTGTGTTTCACTTCATCTAGAAAAATTATAAAACAAAAAGAGAAAAAAAAAAAAAGGGACATAAACAGAAAGGTACTGACTTCTTTGAAAATAAAATTCCAGTAAATTCAGACTTAAGACCATTCCTCTTCACTCCTAACTGGCAAGTAGCAGAAATAAACAAACTATTTAAAGGACCACTCATGAAAAATATTGTATTCCGATAACCTGTATGTGCCTAATATATGTAATGATAGTACTCATGTATTGCCTTCTATTATTTAACACGTCTTTATTTATATTTGTCTCCATATTTACATGTAGACCACACAATGGATTGGGGGGGGGGGGGGGGTCTCAGAGTGATCCTTCAAATTTCCTGCTTGAAGTTAATACATTGTTCTACTACAGTGGCAAGTAAAAGTATGTGAGTCCCTTGGAATGAACTGGTTTTCTGAAGTAGTTTGCCATAAAGACACGAGATTAGAACTAGAATTGTTTGCGTTTTATCAGCTTAAGCACATTGAGTTTTGTCTATTGTTGTGACTTAGATCAATGGTCATCAACCCTGTCCTCAGGGCCCACTAACAGGCCAGGTTTTATGTATTACCTTGGGGAGATGCAGACTAGAATACTGCAATCACTGAGCAGCAAATTATATCACCTGTGATGTATTTCAGTTATCTTGCAAACTTGGCCTGTTAGTGGGCCCTGAGGACAGGATTGATGACCACTGACTTAGATGAGTATCAGACCACATTTCATGGCAAATTACTGCAAAAAAAAAAAACAGTTAATTTCAAGAGGTTCACATACTTCTTGCCATTGTATATGCGTGAATTTGTGCTGCATTCATTTTTTTTTCTATTGATTTTATATGGGCAATATGTTCCCCTCTTAGATAACTAGCAAAAAAATGGCCATTAAGGAGTTTCCACAACTACCCTTATTTGTCCAGATAAAACTATTGTCACTACCAGTCTCCTGAATGTGTGCCCTCATCCTTTCCACCAAATTATAAATTAAATCATATGTAGTATTACTTAAACAAAAAACAAAAGCTGTGGCATTAAATTCTTCTTGCCCATCCTCCCCTTACCCATTCCTAAATGTACTATGGAACTAACAACTACAACCACAATCATTATTGACAATTATTTGATTTTCAGTGGTTTACTCCCCATTTTAACTTATCAGGTGTTAGAGATAAATCGATATGCTGGTGTGTGCAGTTGATACAACTGCACTATTTCCATTATGGTGCTAAAGCTCTTGCTGCTGTTGGCACTTTTGTCTTGTTCTTGTTTTTAATGATACAGGTCCAACTGATTGGAAATAGTAGAGTAGATGGGGAGAAAATGGCCAAAAAGTTGGAGGGCCTTTTAAACTAGGGGACGGGGGGATCAGAGGAAGTAATAGCCAACAGTGAGCGACGGTCAGAGGGTACTAATAGAGGCATTGTTGGTAATATTATACCTAAACCCTGGGTGAGTGGGTAGGCAAAACATAATAACAGCCACTAATAAGGAAATCATTTGCACCTGTACAAAACTGAGAGGCATGTTCATAAATGCCAGGAGCCTAGCTAACAAAATGGAAGAATTGGAGCTGCTGTTACTCAAGGAGGATTTCGACTTTGTGGGTATATCAAAAACTTGGTTTTACAGCTCACATGATTGGTTCGAGTCTATCCAGGGGTATTCATTGTATCGGAGGGTCAGGGAGGGTAGAAGAGGAGGGATTTGCCTGTATGTCAAAAAAATTTTAGTGAGCGTGAGGGACGACATTGCAAATGGGGAAAGTGGGGAGATGGAGTCCCTGTGGGTGAAGCAAAAAGGGAAGAGACAAGTAGAGTTGGTAAACTATTTAGGGTAACTAAACTCAACACATGTTTGTTGCCTCAGCAAAACTATACCATTTACATGTATATCACGTATTATATCTAATCTTGTTTGTACAGAAAGTGCTTTTGTAAACTACAATGTGCACCATTTTTTCTTATTACTCAAATAATAATATAAAAAATAAAAAAAAAATCTCATTCAGGTTGAGTCCTTGTTTGCTCTTCTCTAGTAAGTAGTACAAATGCTTTATTCATACAGTAAAGCTTTCCAGTATTGCTTATACTGTAAAGCAGGGATATGCAATTAGCAGGCCTTCAGCAGAACTACAAGTCCCATGAGGCATAGCAAGACTGACAGCCACAAGCATGACACCCAGAGGCATGATGGGACTTGTAGTTATGCAACAGCTGGAGGTCCGCTAATTGCATATCCCTGCTGTAAAGCTTTCCTGTATTACGTATTGAGCTAATAGTATAGTATAGTATAGAGCACAAATAAAACTTCCTAAAATTGCTTTTGTATACATTTTCAAACAAAAACATGCATATTACTAAAAAAAAAATAAAAAAAAAAAAATCTATAAGCTCAACATATCTACATGAAGTCCAAACAAATTGTTTAATTATACTTTTTTTTTTCAAAACTACCTGTTAAAACCTTAAAGGAATTTCCAAAACAATGAAAATTCCCTGACCAAAAAAAGGAAAGGGATCTACAACCCCTTCAGCCTGCGTACCCTGGGAATGTGATAATAAATAATATAGTATATAACAGTGCAATGTGACAAATATATATTAATAATACAAGCAGCAGGTAGCAAAGCTCAAGACCTCAAAAATGCAGAGAAAATAATTATGATTTCATACCGCGCTAAACAGACAAATGTGTATAAATAAATGTCCATAAACCACCAAATAAATAATCCCCACAAATGCGACAGTGGTGTCTTCTAATTTTTTTTAAATTGTGGTTCAAAAATGAAGCATCTTCAAAAAGGTACATTTCCTTCCACCAACTTCTAGGTAAGTATCTTACTCACCAAAGGGAATTGACACCCATGACAGGTAGTCAAAACCAGCAAAGCAGACAAATCTCCAGAAACAGCGGCTTAGTAAGTGGCACGACCACTGAGTGGATATGGTATATAGATCAATAAAAAAAAAAAAAAAAAAAAAAAAAAAAAGAAGAAGAACAGGGCTCCTCATGGTGCAATACTGTTAAAAATATTTATTAATTAATTAAAACTACAAGTTGCACTTACAAACAGAAGATCAAAGTGCGCTCATAGGAAATGGCAGGGACGTTGTCCGTGTTCCAACGAATGGCGGAAGTGACATGGCACCTATCACAGGAACCGACGCGTTTTGTCAGCAACGTCTGATGTCACCCGGGATCATGTTTAACTCAGATGACATCAGATGTTGCTGATATCAGCAGGGATCACCTGAATTTCGATCCATGCATGGGCAAGGCTGGTTGTATGATTGTTTTTTATGACTGATCTGTGCCACCGGCAATAGCCAGCAGCAATGATCAGTGTATTCTGTTGGTGGGGAAGACTCTCTGCTGTCAGAATACAATAACTCAGCGGGATCGATTTTCCCATCCACATCAATTGTGTGGCTGGGGGAATCAGGTCATGCTCTCTGTTCAAACCATTGATTGAAAGAAATAAAATGAAGCATGTATGAGCTGCCTTAGAATAGCCATAGATATCTCACGCATTGAAAGAGGAACAATCGCTTATTGGATGGTTTTCATTACAGTAGGGAAAGGCTAAGCTTGGGCTATATTTATTTTGAAGCCCAAGCCAATATTCGGTCCAACTTGTTTTCAGTTAAAGGAATTGTAAAATGTTTGTTTTTGCTGCTTAGTATGGATATTATTTCTGCACTCCTGATCGCGGAGACCTTTAATACTTTACTTCAGGCACTATCTAGCCTCAAATTAGACACAAATTCAACACTTGCAAATTCCTCTTTGATCATATGGATGCTATTACTGCAATATATAAAGATGTCACTATCTGAATTATTTGAATTAATTGTGACCAATCGTTTTAAAGGGATTTTAACAAAATTGCAGATTATCCCGATTTCTTCATGGATATCCCTTTTTGGGATAACTACCGCTTTGGATAATAGGGAATAATCTTTAAGGCTAGTCATACCCTATTTGCAAGAGAACCCAGCAGGCTGGTTGTACCCAAGCTGATTGATCGATCAACTTGATACGTTCAACCTGCCCATTAACGGTTTGAATTAAATTCAGCAGGAAATGGCTGAGATTTGAACCGTGTATGGCCAGCCTAACACACAATTAGTTGGTGCAAATGCAGATGAGGACTGGTCTGGGGGAGTATCCCCCCCCCCCAGGCCAGTAGTAATAAAATATATAAAGTGGAGATACTTCACCATTCAGACATTGATCAGAGCGGGAGCTGCAATCAGTGCCATGTTAGGCATTATATAGATGTCTGCTCCCCATTCACACCTGTGATCCAGGCTTTAGCACCAACTTGATTTGCAAGATTTAGGGCTGAAACGATTAAATCGATATTATCGATATAATCGATATAATCGATAATGAAAACCGTTGTCAACAATTTTCATTATCGATTCGTTGGTCCGCACCTTCCTCCTGTCCGTCCGTGAAAAAAAATCCTTCCCTCCTATGTAATCCGGACGTGCAGCGGCGCGGACGTGCCTCTCCTCCTCGCTGACATCATTCCCACAGATCTTCTCAGCCCCGCCCGCTGCTGCCTTGATGGAACAGAGGCAAGGGCGAGAAGCTGTGAGGAGAGCCAAGCTGCGAGTCGCCGAGCTGCACATTGTGACAAGGTAGCGGCTATATACAGTACAATACACTACACAGTAAAAACATGCATACATACACAGTACAACATTCACTGACCAGTGCCCTAACTAAGTATTCCTGGGGAGGGGGAGGGAATAGTCATAGTGCCCCATTGGTGTTTCTGGGGGGGGAATAGTGCCCCATTGGTGTTTCTGGGGGGGAATAGTGCCCCATCATTGGTGTCCCCGGGAGCAATAGCGCCCCGTCATTGGTGTCCCTGCGAGGAATAGCGCCCTGTCATTGGTGTCCCCGGAAGAATAGCGCCCCGTCATTGGTGTCCCCGGAAGAATAGCGCCCCGTCATTGGTGTCCCTGCGAGGAATAGCGCCCTGTCATTGGTGTCCCCGGAAGAATAGCGCCCCATCATTGGTGTCCCCGGGAGCAATAGCGCCCCGTCATTGGTGTCCCTGCGAGGAATAGCGCCCCGTCATTGGTGTCCCCGGGAGGAATAGCGCCCCGTCATTGGTGTCCCCGGGAGGAATAGCGCCCCGTCATTGGTGTCCCCGGGAGGAATAGCGCCCCGTCATTGGTGTCCCCGGGAGGAATAGCGCCCCGTCATTGGTGTCCCCGGGAGGAATAGCGCCCCGTCATTGGTGTCCCCGGGAGGAATAGCGCCCCGTCATTGGTGTCCCCGGGAGGAATAGCGCCCCGTCATTGGCGTCGCACACGTTATGTTGGTACAATGTCTTAGCCACTCATTCTCTACCATAAAAAGTCTACTTGATTGTGTTTGCCTCCCACAACATGGTTTCTAGTCCACTCCTGATGAGCAGCCTCAATTTTGTAAAGGCCTAATACTATCTAGTACTAAAGTAAAGGATTAATACTATGTGATATCTAGAAGAGCAATGTGGACTCTAAACACATTTATCTTCATCCATACAACACACAATGCAGCCATCAGTACAACAGACCCTGACAGACTGTAACAGGCGTACCAAAGCACCATCCACTTGTGGCCAATTTATGAACTGGCAAAGCAAGACTTCCCCGCTTGTACTTTTCACACATCCTGAAAGAATTAGGAGATGAACAGCTTGATATGTTTAATCAACACCAGCTATAGCAGTTTTTATGTCAAATCAATTGCACTGTTTGATCCTTTCCTTGAAACGGTTTGTGCAGACAAAATTGTATCTGGCAAATAGGAATAACACTAATAAAGCAATAGAAAGCCTGGAGCATTTAAGAATGACATTTTATTTATTTGTGGAGCGTGTTGTAGTCACTGCATGAAAAATTACTGAGTATTAAAAAAAAAAAAAAAAAAGTGCAATCTTAGTAAACTGTTGGTTTGGTACAGCAGGATTTCTGGATGATGGTAGAATAACTTATCAGCAGGTAAAATGTTGTATTTTTCCTACAGAGGGTGGCTCATGATATCAAGGGGCTAAACTTATATTTTTCTTTATTTAACAGCTGTAAACTCCCAGTACATTATGTTTATTTAAACAATATATGTCCCCATTTAGTTTACTGCTATTTAGCCTTAGATAATACATTTAAAGAGATTAAATGTTAGTACCTGAAGGGCTCAAAAGGATAGCGGAAGAGTTTGTGTATGGGATATAAGAGTGCTTTTAATTTTGCAATAGTTAATGTGTTACTAAACCCAGGACCCTGCATTCACAATATCTGGTCTGCCACAGTACACAGAATATGAAAATGCAATTATTTTAGTAACTATAAACTGCTAAATACCTTTTCTCATCAGCAGTATATAGCAGCCTTATGACTTCTATCAGTGTCTGGTTAAAGCTTGTAGGGGGGGGAGGGTCATTCTCCTCTGACTGTCCTGTGAGGCTGCAGGACCCCTGACCCGCTGTCTGGACAGTGCCAATTGGCCTTGTGCTGATCACATGCACCCTCATAGGAAAAAAAATGCTCTAGTAATACACACCTTACTGAGCATGTGCAGAGTGCCTCCAATGCTCTGTACAATCAGGAGATGGATTGGGGACTATAGAAGAAGGGGGAGATCTGAGAAGCCAGGATCTTTTTACACAATGCAGCGGATTAACCCCTTAGGTTCCACAGTGAGTGTAACTACTGCATATACAGAAGAAGATATCAAAAGAAGATCACATTTTTCTTGTTATTAGCAGCTGCTGCTTATACATCATTACTAAGGAAAGAGCTCAGCTCCTATAATATATCGGAGCCAAGAGAAGCAGCAGATGATGTGAATATATACTCCCTACTGACTGCTGGTGTGAATGAATTGTGTCTGTCAACAAACATGATAATCATAGCCACAAAGCTGTGCGCTTCTTATTTCCATAACATCCAGCAGGGAAAATACAAAATAAAATCGAACTTAAATCCAACTGTTCTGGAGTCCTTCCTTAACTACTAGAATCAAATTCGATATGTGGCTGGAAATACTGTAGGGTCACACAATGATCAACTTAACAGCAGCAATGTTATGTACCAACACAAGGGATAGAATAGTATCAGTAGTCAGAATAGTAAATAAGATAAGATTTTAATGCACTACTGAGCAAGACCCCCCACCCTATCTGCTGTAATACTGAATACATCGCATTTGAGTCATATTTGATACATTTCAACTATCTGAACATAAGCTTGCCTTTACAAAACAAGAAATAAAAAAATATTTTGTAAACACAAAAACAATGTAGGTTCTGCCAAAGTTTTCTCCTACATTCCTACAGGACTCAATGTTTGCTGTGCAAATAGAGAAATGGCCAGCAGGGACTTTGGGCTCATTATTCCTCTATGCGAGTAGGCAGTATGCAAGCTGTGTCAAGGGGCACTGGTTGCCATTCAGCAAGAATACACTCACCGTGGTTTGTGTTAAGGCATAATAATATAAAAAGTTTTTTAAACATGGATCTGACAGTGCTGCCTTGTCTTATGATTAGTTTTGTAATCAATGTAGGAAAATTGCTTCATGGAAATGCAGAGCAGCATGACATCCAAGCGCTCTCCTGTGTGTGATGGTCTTTTTTTTCTAGTACAAATACTGTCTAATTACTGTCATGCCTATAGCTAATGATGTAGGGTCAACATTCATCTAATCATATTCCTTATAGTTAAAATAGTCCTATACTCAGGTATTAACATAAAGACAGGGGCGGGACAGACAACTCATGGGGCCTCCGGGCAATGCGGCAGCCATCTTTTTGACGCAACATGAATGTGGGCATACCCATGCGTAAGGGAGGGGCACCAAGCTTGGCGACATTCAGAGTGGCAGGAGACTTGGAGCTGGTGACCCAGTAAATTAACCAGCCTCTCATGGGCCCCTGGGCAAAATACTGCACTGGGATCCCTACCAGGGAGATGATGACCTGTGGCATGCATAGTGCACCATGGCGAACAATGGGCATGGCCAGTGGGAAAGTCTTAAAGGAGGATTGAAAAGAATCTGCATCTGCAGAAAACTATGCAAACCTACCACAGTCCTTGTACCCATAAAATTCTAATTACTGTTTTGCAACTTATAATCTCACAGACACAAACAGCTGGCGGGAAAAGGCTTTAAAAAAAAAAAAAATCCACATGTTACAGGCCCTGAACTGCGCAAGAGAGTCATAAAGCCAGCAGAATAGTGAACTGCTGTGGTTGGCCTCAGATGTGGCAGTGGGGCATGTGAGTAAAAGTCATGCTTGATGTGTGCCATGTCACTGCACAGGTGTGCACCTAGACCTGCACTGCTGCCTGATCCGAGGCCGAGCTCCGCAGTGCACCATTAAGTTCGCCCCGAATGGCAACAAGTGGATTTTTCACGGGCATGGGATTGTTAGAGCGACTTCTGATGAGCAGAAGTAGGCACACATTGATCATACAGTATACACACACAGTAGACACCAGTGGCGGCTGGTGCTCAACATTTTTTGGGGGGGGGGCTGAACAAACTGAACAAAAAAAAATCAATTGCAGCCACTGTGCTATCAAAAGTTCATAGCCTTTCCCAGCCGTGTTGGGGTTGGTTATGTTCAGGTTTTAAGGCATGATATTGCTTGAAATGGACTATATACAGTACATTCTCTTTATCCATTAGAGCAGAGGTCTCCAAACTTTCTGAACAAAGGGCCAGTTTACTGCTCTTCAGACTTTGAGGAGGCCAGTGAGAATAGAAAATGCCCTGGCATCAATGGGAGAAAAGAATGCCTCCCCATTGATACTAGTGGGAGGAAAATGGCTCCACTGTTGGTATTAGGGGAAGTGCCATGGTGCCATTGGGGGGAATGGCGCCCCGTCGTTGGGGCTCCGTGGGAAGAATAGCGCCCCGTCGTTGGGGTCCATGGGAAGAATAGCGCCCCGTCGCTGGGGTCCGTGGGAAGAATAGCGCCCCGTCGCTGGGGTCCGTGGGAAGAATAGCGCCCCGTCGCTGGGGTCCGTGGGAAGAATAGCGCCCCATCGCTGGGGTCCGTGGGAAGAATAGCGCCCCGTCGCTGGGGTCCGTGGGAAGAATAGCGCCCCGTCGCTGGGGTCCGTGGGAAGAATAGCACCCGTTGTTGGGGTCCATGGGAAGAATAGTACCCTATTATTGGTATCCATGACTGGAATTGTGCCATGTTGGTGTAGTAGGAATAGTCAAAAAATGGTGGGGTAATATTGCGCCAAACGAACATAAAATAATAGCTGCTAGCACAACAATCAGACGTAAATTGCAAGGAAAATATGTATATATAAGTGCAGCGCTGAAGTAGATAAACAGGTGTCCCTGATTATCACATAAGGTCCCACTGGGGTAAAAACAGCCTGTGGGAACTATTGTGAGCCAGGAGTATAATAATTAACCCTGTAGGTGAGGGTGCCAGCTAGATTGCTCTGCTGGTGTGTGTTCAGATAAGAGTGTTTCAAAATAGCATTAAATAATACAAATCCAATTGGACCACAATAATAAAAATGTAAATTGTATCATGTGAGAGAAGAGGTGGGGGGGGGGGGGGGGGGAAATGCTAGGTATTTGCACACCTATTCCCCGTCAGAGGAAAAATCCACCCCAAATTGCAGCAAATTCCTATTTGGTCTCCTTCAGGAGTCACAGCTATGTATAACACAGGCTATTTAGGAAATGTAACCACAGTTCTCTAAAGGATATAAAAAGTGTATAACAGATGGAAAAAGGGAACAAACTGGCGCTGACCCTTAGGCAAATGTAAGATACACTCCCATAGGTGGGGGCATAAACCGCTAGACGGTGGGCAGCCCGGCTAAACCAAACAAATGAAATATAGCATGTCTGACCATACAATCACAACAGTGAACAAGATAAAAGGGAAAAAATAGTCCACAGTACTGGTGTGGGAGTAGGCCCCTTCAGCACATACCTCTATCTGCCATCTATTCAGGACACAATCTAACCATATAACAATATGAAAAAAGTCCTGTTAGTGGGTAGTGTAACAGAGAAAAAATGACAGAGGACAGTTCAATCTGCAGTGTCTTCACTGGGTGTAGATGTATCACTGGAGGTACTCAAGATGTATAGTCGGTTTAACAAGCTCTAAAAAAGACGGTAAAGGTGGGTACTCTTACCAGAGTTGATGGACTCACCCCTCTCGAAGTGAGTCGGCAAGGCTTGTACTGGATATACCAGGTGGGTGATGGATCTGTAGCGATCTGCTGGATCTCGCTGGACCGTTCCTCCAGAGGTCAATACAGTCGCTTACCTGTGACTTTAGCCGGATTTTAAACGGTAAGCAGTGGTAATAGCTTCTCTGGGGGGTCCTTGTCAACAGCAGATCAAATGGAGGAGGAAACAGAGACAGAGAGGCAACTCCTCATAGTGTGAAACCAATTTCCCAATTGGTATTTATTGGATAAAACGATATTAAAAACAATTGCGCAAAAAGATAAAATGTGGCTTCGGTAGACATTCGACCCTACATGTTTCGCCTACTGAAGGCTTCAACTGGGGTATATGTCTACCAGCCACCTGTCTACAATATATATACCTTTATGCAGGATTTCAAAATGACAACAGCTGAGTCTTGGAGCACGGATCCTCACTTCCGGTGTCGGCAGCGTGCGTTCCACGCTCAAATTCGTCTAAGGCCGGGATGATGTCATCTAAAAGCATCCGAGGACCAAGCCTCATTCTCAAATTGCTGCCTAGCCAATCAGCAGCGAGTTGTAATAGTCTACCTATGGGTGTCTGAATATGGTTGGGAGTGGCTTACATCACTGAACCAATGCATAGAAGACATGCCATGAGGGGAAGGGGAGGGGAAGTCAATGCCCTATCAGCGTCACTAAGAGGGGAATGTCCGGTCATCAGTCCAAAGAGCGCATGCGCGCGCCGCACATCAGATAGAGGCGGCCGGGGGAAGTGACGTAGACGGACTCGACCCGACGCCCGATCGCGCATGCGCGGGTATCCGGGGCTGGTAGTCATAGGAACTACAATACAATGTGGTGGAGAACAGACACGCCCCTATGGGAGGTATCTCTGTGTCTCAATGGTCTGGCCTATTGCGCTTGCGTGCTCACTCCGCAGAGATAAACCACAGAGCTTAAAGAAAACATGAGAGAGGGGAGGAGTGTTGTCCTAGCCTGTCAGATGGCTACCTCATCTCTTAGCGCTAATGGCTAGCATAGTAACCTCCTAGTCTAAAGATGTGTAATTTGAGTTAAACAAAACAGATTTTTGTTAGATGTAAACTAGTGGGTATTAATCATTGTTCAAATCAGAGTGATTCATATGAACTCAAAAGGGTTAGAAAAAAGGGATACAGTTATTCCCAACCACACAATCACATGGTGGCTGGGAGGAAGAAAGGTCAAAGAATCATAATGTATAGGGGCCGCCAAATCCAAAATTCCCAGGGTATCCTATTCTCCATTGACAGGAAGTGAAGATCCGGGGGCCAGTACACTTCATAACACGTTTTCATATTTTATATAATTTTAGTGTAGGTTACTGTACAAAAAATCTTTCTAGAATGGTAGATGTTCTAAGTATGGCATTTTCAATATGTCAGTGGGTCATAAGACTCTTGTATTAGCATCATATATTTATTTCAGAGCATAATTGTCTGAGGGTGTTCAGATCAGGATTTGTTTATAAATGCATTGATGTCCCATTCTATATTGAGACCATGGGGCGAGTAACTCTTCAAAGAATATATCCAAAAGGTCTCTAATTTGGATACGCCCCTAATGTTTGATTCGCCCCTCCAGTTGGGGACAAATCTATCAATGATTTGAAACTTCGTCCCTGTCAGGTTCCTGTTATGATATAACCGAAAATGTTTGGGGACATTATGATCAGTGCGGCCCTTTTTGATACCTGCAATGTGTTCATTGCACCTCACGGCAAACGTACGAATGGTTCTACCAACGTATTGTTTGCCGCAAGGGCAGGTGATAAGGTACACAACGTGTCGAGTTTGGCAGGTTAAAAAATGTTTCATCTTAAATTCTTGGCCTGTAACACTTGATGTAAACGTTTCAGTTTTTTTCTTCCCGTAGACATTATGTAAACACACGCTACATCTACGACAGGGGAAGAAACCCTTCATGTTATGAAAAAATGAGGGGACGATGGGTGGATCGGATACACTAGGAGCTATCCGGCCACCTAGCGAGGGGGCCCCTCTATATATAACTCCTGCTTTCTCTGGGAGGAGGGGGCCTAGGACTCTATCATTTTTGAGGACACTCCAATGTTTAGAAATGATTCCTTTTACCTGTCTATGTTGGACAGAGAATGAGGTCAAGAGTGACCAATTATGTTGTGATTCTTGTGTTTTTTTAGGAGCATCCTTGATCAGTTCTTCTCTATTGAGTGAAGCCACTATCTCAATATCTCTGTTTATACCCTGTACGTCATATCCTTTATCCAAGAATCTATTTTTTATAGTCTCGGCTTGTGCGAAAAAATCTGTTAAATTAGAACAGTTCCTCCTAATTCTGGTGAGTTGGCTCCGAGGTATGGACTTAAGCCAAGACGAATGATGGCAACTGTCTATTGGGATATACCCATTGCGATCTGTCGCTTTGAAAAATGTTTTGGTGACCAAATGGCCGCCCAGAACCGATATTTCCAGGTCTAGGAAGTGGATTGTCGAAGTGCTAACTTCGTGGGTTAATTTGATGCCCCGCTGGTTGTCATTCAGAAAAAGCATGAACTTATCCAAAGAGTCCTTATCTCCCTTCCATAGGAGGAGGATGTCGTCTATATATCTTGCCCAGAGGGCTATCTGAGGCAACCCAATTTGAAAATGGGCCTTAAACTCCTCTGTGAAAGGAAAGACCTCATCATCCGCCCTGCGGATAAGGGCGGAGGGATAGTCGTCCTGGATAAGGTAGACTATAACTCGGAGATGATGAGGATCCTAGGCGATAGAGAAACTTATTCTCTCATTCCTAGGAATCCCACTACATCTTACAAAAAAACACTTGTAGACTTGATAGACACAGGGTATAATATGGGCATATTAGATAGGAAAGAGAAACAATTCCTAATCCCTACTGTCCCGAGGATACCAGTGATCTACTACCTTCCCAAGGTCCATAAAAGCATCACGAATCCCCCTGGCCGCCCGATCATTAGCGGGATAGACTCTATCACTGCCCGCATAGGTAAATATATCGACCATCATCTTCAGCCGATGGTGAAAACTATACCGTCGTATTTGAGAGATACCAAAGACACTATCGCAAGGCTCCAACAGGTACAATATAGTGAAGACCTCCTACTTGTAACGGCTGATGTCACAGCACTATACACCAGTATACCCCATTCGCTGGGTTTGGCAGCAGTCGACCTTTTTCTAGCGAGGAATGGAGCAATCCCAGGGACACAAAAGAGGTTCATTATGGACCTGTTGCGGTTCGCCACCAGGTCTAACTACTTTTGGTTCAATGGAGATTTTTATCTCCAAGAAAAGGGTGTAGCCATGGGGGCAAAATTTGCCCCCAGTTTGGCAAATATCTTCATGGCCAAATGGGAGGAGGATGTCGTCTATGCCCAGGGGCTGACTCAGATAGCCCTCTGGGCAAGATATATAGACGACATCCTCCTCCTATGGAAGGGAAATAAGGACTCTTTGGATAAGTTCATGCTTTTTCTGAATGACAACCAGCGGGGCATCAAATTAACCCACGAAGTTAGCACTTCGACAATCCACTTCCTAGACCTGGAAATATCGGTTCTGGACGGCCATTTGGTCACCAAAACATTTTTCAAAGCGACAGATCGCAATGGGTATATCCCAATAGACAGTTGCCATCATTCGTCTTGGCTTAAGTCCATACCTCGGAGCCAACTCACCAGAATTAGGAGGAACTGTTCTAATTTAACAGATTTTTTCGCACAAGCCGAGACTATAAAAAATAGATTCTTGGATAAAGGATATGACGTACAGGGTATAAACAGAGATATTGAGATAGTGGCTTCACTCAATAGAGAAGAACTGATCAAGGATGCTCCTAAAAAAACACAAGAATCACAACATAATTGGTCACTCTTGACCTCATTCTCTGTCCAACATAGACAGGTAAAAGGAATCATTTCTAAACATTGGAGTGTCCTCAAAAATGATAGAGTCCTAGGCCCCCTCCTCCCAGAGAAAGCAGGAGTTATATATAGAGGGGCCCCCTCGCTAGGTGGCCGGATAGCTCCTAGTGTATCCGATCCACCCATCGTCCCCTCATTTTTTCATAACATGAAGGGTTTCTTCCCCTGTCGTAGATGTAGCGTGTGTTTACATAATGTCTACGGGAAGAAAAAAACTGAAACGTTTACATCAAGTGTTACAGGCCAAGAATTTAAGATGAAACATTTTTTAACCTGCCAAACTCGACACGTTGTGTACCTTATCACCTGCCCTTGCGGCAAACAATACGTTGGTAGAACCATTCGTACGTTTGCCGTGAGGTGCAATGAACACATTGCAGGTATCAAAAAGGGCCGCACTGATCATAATGTCCCCAAACATTTTCGGTTATATCATAACAGGAACCTGACAGGGACGAAGTTTCAAATCATTGATAGATTTGTCCCCAACTGGAGGGGCGAATCAAACATTAGGGGCGTATCCAAATTAGAGACCTTTTGGATATATTCTTTGAAGAGTTACTCGCCCCATGGTCTCAATATAGAATGGGACATCAATGCATTTATAAACAAATCCTGATCTGAACACCCTCAGACAATTATGCTCTGAAATAAATATATGATGCTAATACAAGAGTCTTATGACCCACTGACATATTGAAAATGCCATACTTAGAACATCTACCATTCTAGAAAGATTTTTTGTACAGTAACCTACACTAAAATTATATAAAATATGAAAACGTGTTATGAAGTGTACTGGCCCCCGGATCTTCACTTCCTGTCAATGGAGAATAGGATACCCTGGGAATTTTGGATTTGGCGGCCCCTATACATTATGATTCTTTGACCTTTCTTCCTCCCAGCCACCATGTGATTGTGTGGTTGGGAATAACTGTATCCCTTTTTTCTAACCCTTTTGAGTTCATATGAATCACTCTGATTTGAACAATGATTAATACCCACTAGTTTACATCTAACAAAAATCTGTTTTGTTTAACTCAAATTACACATCTTTAGACTAGGAGGTTACTATGCTAGCCATTAGCGCTAAGAGATGAGGTAGCCATCTGACAGGCTAGGACAACACTCCTCCCCTCTCTCATGTTTTCTTTAAGCTCTGTGGTTTATCTCTGCGGAGTGAGCACGCAAGCGCAATAGGCCAGACCATTGAGACACAGAGATACCTCCCATAGGGGCGTGTCTGTTCTCCACCACATTGTATTGTAGTTCCTATGACTACCAGCCCCGGATACCCGCGCATGCGCGATCGGGCGTCGGGTCGAGTCCGTCTACGTCACTTCCCCCGGCCGCCTCTATCTGATGTGCGGCGCGCGCATGCGCTCTTTGGACTGATGACCGGACATTCCCCTCTTAGTGACGCTGATAGGGCATTGACTTCCCCTCCCCTTCCCCTCATGGCATGTCTTCTATGCATTGGTTCAGTGATGTAAGCCACTCCCAACCATATTCAGACACCCATAGGTAGACTATTACAACTCGCTGCTGATTGGCTAGGCAGCAATTTGAGAATGAGGCTTGGTCCTCGGATGCTTTTAGATGACATCATCCCGGCCTTAGACGAATTTGAGCGTGGAACGCACGCTGCCGACACCGGAAGTGAGGATCCGTGCTCCAAGACTCAGCTGTTGTCATTTTGAAATCCTGCATAAAGGTATATATATTGTAGACAGGTGGCTGGTAGACATATACCACAGTTGAAGCCTTCAGTAGGCGAAACATGTAGGGTCGAATGTCTACCGAAGCCACATTTTATCTTTTTGCGCAATTGTTTTTAATATCGTTTTATCCAATAAATACCAATTGGGAAATTGGTTTCACACTATGAGGAGTTGCCTCTCTGTCTCTGTTTCCTCCTCCATTTGATCTGCTGTTGACAAGGACCCCCCAGAGAAGCTATTACCACTGCTTACCGTTTAAAATCCGGCTAAAGTCACAGGTAAGCGACTGTATTGACCTCTGGAGGAACGGTCCAGCGAGATCCAGCAGATCGCTACAGATCCATCACCCACCTGGTATATCCAGTACAAGCCTTGCCGACTCACTTCGAGAGGGGTGAGTCCATCAACTCTGGTAAGAGTACCCACCTTTACCGTCTTTTTTAGAGCTTGTTAAACCGACTATACATCTTGAGTACCTCCAGTGATACATCTACACCCAGTGAAGACACTGCAGATTGAACTGTCCTCTGTCATTTTTTCTCTGTTACACTACCCACTAACAGGACTTTTTTCATATTGTTATATGGTTAGATTGTGTCCTGAATAGATGGCAGATAGAGGTATGTGCTGAAGGGGCCTACTCCCACACCAGTACTGTGGACTATTTTTTCCCTTTTATCTTGTTCACTGTTGTGATTGTATGGTCAGACATGCTATATTTCATTTGTTTGGTTTAGCCGGGCTGCCCACCGTCTAGCGGTTTATGCCCCCACCTATGGGAGTGTATCTTACATTTGCCTAAGGGTCAGCGCCAGTTTGTTCCCTTTTTCCATCTGTTATACACTTTTTATATCCTTTAGAGAACTGTGGTTACATTTCCTAAATAGCCTGTGTTATACATAGCTGTGACTCCTGAAGGAGACCAAATAGGAATTTGCTGCAATTTGGGGTGGATTTTTCCTCTGACTGGGAATAGGTGTGCAAATACCTAGCATTTCCCCCCCCCCCCCCCCCACCTCTTCTCTCACATGATACAATTTAAATTTTTATTATTGTGGTCCAATTGGATTTGTATTATTTAATGCTATTTTGAAACACTCTTATCTGAACACACACCAGCAGAGCAATCTAGCTGGCACCCTCACCTACAGGGTTAATTATTATACTCCTGGCTCACAATAGTTCCCACAGGCTGTTTTTACCCCAGTGGGACCTTATGTGATAATCAGGGACACCTGTTTATCTACTTCAGCGCTGCACTTATATATACGTAGTAGGAATAGTGCCTTGTATCATTGGGGGGAAGTGTCCCAACGGCCCGATTAAAGCAAGCAAAGGGCCACATCCGGTCTGCGGGCCGCAGTTTGGAGGCCGATGCATTAGAGGGTTCTATGCTTTCTAAAGGATTTTCCATAGACCTGCATGGGCAACTTTAGGTCAATAACAATAATGTCTAGGCAAAAAAATAGGTTCAGCTTGTCACTGGGGAATTAAACCTTTCCCAGATCCATCAAGAGAAAAATTCTTTATGGGCCACAGATTTAAAATTTGGCGAAAGCTTGGTTTGTGTATTGGACATTTTAGCTGTCATTTGTGAGAAATGCCAGAAAATTACCATTTACCTGGTTGCTCTATTAACAAATACATTTATTCTTTAGCTCTAATATGTGAGTGTTTATGTATATACATATATCTTCACAAGAAATGAGACAGACAGACCAACAGGTAGAAGGATGTTCTGTTTTGTGAAATGTGTTCACATGCACTACCTTTTTTCACAGGAAGCTCAATTTTATGTCCAGATTCCAAATTTCTTAGTGTAGCTTGCAGACCAGTCACCTGGAACAAAAGAATAAAATATATAGAAGGCTTTGTACAAAAATCGTAATTGAAAAATCACACAATTTCAAGCAGCAGTCTGTCGTCCTCACTCTTCTTTCTCTCTGCATGAAACTGCAGGCGTTTGGCAATAAAATGCACAACAATGAGAGGAAGACTTCCCTATGATATATTGCTGCCATGATTATACCCATATTCTAATCTTGGCTCAAATTGAACATCTCACTATGTCCCTAATTTACTAGGATGAGAAGCTTCTGGGAATCAAATTCACAGCAAGACAACTGAATTGGAACTTGCCTTCAGGAATAACACATTACCATGCTTCTGACAGACTTGTCTATTTGAATGTATCATAATATAAGAATTTCTGTTTTCCAAAAAGGCATTCCTAATCTAATATTTTTCAAAGGAAACTTGATAGTAAAATATGACTCAGAAACCAGTGATTTGTCACACTGAGACTTCAAATTCTAGAGTAGTTTTAGATAACAATAAAGAATACAGTTATAAAACACACTCTAGCATCTCCACAGTGTGCTACTTGGGTTCCATAAAGTGGTTGTAAACCCAAGAAAAAAAAGCTGCAAGACAAGAAGGCATAATGAGCTAGTATTCATGGCATACCAGCTCATTATGAATTACTTACCTGAGATTGAAGCCCCCGCAGCTGGCCTCGTACAGTGCTCCGGCGGCCAGCATCGCTCCGGGAGTTACTTGCAGGTATCGCGGGCTCCGGCGCTGTGATTGGCCGGAGCCGCGATGACGCATGTATGCGGGAGCCACGGGTAGCGGCACACTTACTGACACAATGACATGTGCGCACATGCAAATACAGGGGATATCTCCTAAACTGTTCAGGTTTAAGAGATTTCCAGGGTAGCTACAGGTAAGCCTTATTATAAGCTTACCTGTAGCAAAAAGTATGTTGTATGGGTTTACAACCACTTTAAAGTAGAACTTTAGGCATTTTTTTTTTACATTTTGGATAGAGTAAGGGAGGGTTATAACCCTGGTCAGTTTTTTTTTGCCATCTGTGTCATATTGGGGAAATTTTCCTCCCTTTCTGTCCCATAGCCAAACGGGAAATGAGTGGAAATCCCTCCAAAGTGAGGGAATCCCTGCTTGTCTTGCCTGTCAGGGTCTCCAGAACTATTGTGCTCATTGGAAGAAAATTCCCTCTATTGCTGTTCTGGGGACAACCCAAAATGTGGTATTTTTTTTTTTTCACTTTCAACTATAACAGTAAATATTACGCATAGGGTAAATCGGGAGCATGGATGACAATAAAAACCTGACAGGTGTTCTATTAAAGTAGTTGTTAACTCTTACAGACCACTTTTTACTACAGGTAAGCCTATAATGAGGTTTACCTGTAGCTACCCCAGATATCTCCTAAACCTGCACGGTTTAGGAGATATCCGCTGTATCACCACGTGCCAACGTCATCGGCACATGCGCACTGAAGCAACGGCACGTGCCGTTGCTTCAGCTAGTGTGCCGTTACCAGTGGCTCCCGCGTGCATGAAAAGAAAAACATGGGTAAACTGACTTCTGTTCTGTAAAGAAAAATACTTACAGGAGCCAGCATGCATATTCAGCTTCTTTCCAAAGCACTCTGAATATGCCAAAGCAGACAGTGCTCTATAATGCAATTTGCAATCAGTTTGCAGGGACCCCATTCAGCATGAACCACTTCTACCTCTGCTCTAGCCTGTTGGCCCACAAACATAACCCGTGGTTCCACTAGCCAATAGAAAAACACAGAGGGCAAGAATACATGGCAACAAGATTTGGTTTATAGAGTGCCCTGGAGGTCTGTGGCTCTCAGGGTTCTCAGAGAAGAAGATGAATATATGCGTTCAGGTATTGGCTAAACAAAAAAGATTTACATTTGCTCTTGAGAGGTGATGCACTATCATACGCTAATGGTGAAACCTGGCTCTCTTTGTTTATTTAAAAATAAGGTAATGGGCAGTATGAAGAAAACCATAGCAACTGATCAAATTTCAATCTGAACAAGCTTAAACGTCATTGTTCCACTGACCTCTAGAGCAGCCTTTAATAACCAGGGTGACTTTGGTTTCTTCAGGGGTGCCTTGGCAAAATGCTTAAAAATTGCCCAAAAAATAGTGCACAAGCCAGTGGGTAGATCAAGCCTTCCTTTTAATTACACAAAGCCCCAGGATTTCATTGTGTACCATTACAACCTTCTAGCAGCCAGTGTCCCAACAACCAATGACATCACCAGTTGATAAGGAATTTGGGCACCTGCACAGCATTCATGTTTGCCCCTCCTCTGCCCCTCTGCATCAGCACTGGGGTCACATAATTAAACTAATCACATTGCCCTCAATTGCTCTCTGCATAAGACCACAGTAAATGGCTACAACACATAAAAACTAGAGAAAACAAAAGGCCAGAAAAAAAAGTCATCCATAGTAACTTGGTCACTACTACACTACAGTGCTCAGGTTTCAGATTAAGGTGTCAGTTTATGAAGCAGTGAAATCTATTAACTGCTTCATTCTCCGGCATTCTCAGAGATCTTTCTCCACTGTGTGCCTGTTTATGAAGCGGAGTAGATCGCTTCACCCTTGGAGGAGTGAAGCGATCTACAAACGCTTCTAACACTGGAGAACAGCTCCCGATACTGGAATCTCTTGAGACTTTACGAGATTACAGTACCAAAAATTCACCGAAATACCGAGGTGTCAGTTTATTAAGCAGTGGTAAATTATCACCGCTCAGGACACAGACAGTGTGATTAATGTTAGTAAAATAAAGAGTCCCCCTACATTTTATATATATATACACATACATACACACACACACACACACACACACATATATATATATATATATATATATATATATATATATATATATACATATATACATACATACATACATACATACATACATACATACATACATACATACATACATATACATACATACATATATATATATATATATATACATATATATATATATATATATATATATATATATATATATATACACACATATACACATACACACACACACACACACACACACACACGACAGGGGACATGGTTACAGTGTTGAGGGGTCTGAACGAGGCATAAGGAAGTTAATTATCTTCCTCCTTCCCCCTCAGATCCCCTCAGATCCCCCCACATTCCCTCTTCACTCCCGGATTCTCCACCTCTGAGATGGTGCCAGTGAAGCGCTGAGATCGCAGCTTCATAAACTGGCCGTTACTGTGTCAGTCAATGAGGATTCTCCATGTGTGGAGATAATCTGCGGAAGAACAAGTTCAAACACTTCTCCCCCGATTATCTCTGGTTTATAAACGGTTTATGGACTGTGATCAGCGGCGATCCTCGGGATCTCCGCTGATCACTGCTTCATAAAACGGACACCTTAATGGGAAAAAGAAACACTGAATCCAATCGGTTATGGGCAACAGCTTCACTTTTATTCCTATCCTGTTTTTTTAAATAGGACCCACTTTAATTTATGTTTAGTACAGCTAGAAGTGTGCTTTGCTGTTCCTATATTATGGACTATGTATTTAAATTTTAATTTATATTTTAGGATTACTTCTAATAAACTAAAACTATGAAGTTCTATTATGTCAGTAGGGAAAAATACACGTCCATCAAATATGTTGTGTTTGGGAGCACTGTGTATTGGAATAACAAAAGCATTTTTGTACAGACATTATTATAATACAAAAATTCTAGCAAAAAATGAATAAAACAAAGCTAATGAGAGACCTGGGAGCACTGTAAGAGCAACTCTGGACAGATGAATAAGAAGGGATGACAAGGGAGAAAGTAAAAAAAAAAAAAAGAAGAAGAAGAAGAAGTTGATCAGTGAACTAAAGTGGAAGTAAACCCCCCTATCGTTTTCAGCCAAGGAAGCTGCCATCTTTGCCTTGTTTAATCTTCAACTGCCACAGTGCTGCACATGTGATCCGTTATGACACCAGCCATTGGATGGTTTGACTGTTTGGTTGAGAGCACAGCCAATATGCAGTTAGCATTCACGGCATGCCTTTTTTTTGAAACTGTTAAATCGATGGGTTTACTTCCGCTTTAAGGCTTTAGTGGAACAAGGTATTTGAACTCTATCCCGTGAACTATGTGGAGCTAGAGCAGAGACTGCTAGAGAGAAGCATAATTATGCAATGAAAGGTGTATTAGCTAAAATACAGGATTAATACAAACTCTCTCTATGTAATAGAAGTTAAGGGTGTTACAATAGTCAAGGCCTGATATTATTAGAGCATGCCCCAGTGTTTTATATGTATCATGCATGACAAAAAAGGATGGATGTGACAATTTTTAGAGCATGAGCATGTTGGGGTTCGAGAGGGAAAACTAAAAAAAGTTAAGCAGCTACTGAATCAGGTTATTCGTACTGTATCAACATTCACTGTTTTGGCAAGCAAGGATGCAGATTTAAAGGGAAGAAAGAGAAGAACTTTAGATCAATTCATGATATACTTTAAACAAAAAAGAAAACATATTCAGGCTTTTTCTTCAAAAAGAGCAGAGAGGTTAAGAGCAGACAGTAGTTTGAATAGCATTTGCATATTTTAGGATTGCATTACATGTAAAGCAATATGATGAGATACTAAAAATATAATTTATTTACATTTAATTTTATATAAAAAATTACCTTTTTTCAGCAGGACCAAAAACAGAGAAAATTATATATTCAACATTGTAAAAATGTTAGGGCAACATTGTAAGTTGCTAATAGGTGGCATTGCAGGCCCATAAGTCTAGCTAGATTGTGGCAGTGTGCCATAGATGACCTATTTTACAGCTCTTTGAACCATCTGTTTTGTATGGTTATGCATTTGTGGTTTGCCGTTTTGTCTCTACAGCTTATATGTCTGTGCACTGGACTGAATATACCATGTTGCTTTGCTTATGTTGGGATCTTTTAAAAGCATTACTTGATTTGTTGAATATCCTGAAATGTTTTTCCGACGTCATAACATATGGACGGGCTATGTCATTCCATGTGGATGACACCTGGGTCAAATTGCCTAACATATTTGTTTTCACTAAACACATCATCAGTGGACAAAAATATGAAACGTAACAATCTGGCACATGAAGTGTGGTATATGCAACACAGAGGATGGAAACATGGATTACAAACCCTACAAGAAATCTGGTATTTGTTTCCCACCACAGACGGACCAACCAACTAGGGCTTTTTAGGCATCTTTTCCAGCGGGCTGAGACATTGACAGCAAACACTGGAGTTGATTTACTAAAACTGGATGATAAGCCAATCAGCTTCTAACTTAAGCTTTAACAAAAAAAAAATGGAAGCCGATTGGTTTCTATGCAGAGCTGCACCAGATTTTGTACTCTTCAATCTCACTGTTGAAGGGCAAGAAATAAACACATCTTAAGAGAGCTTTGAAAGTCTTTGGTTACTCAGACTGGGTTTTTTCAAAGATGGAAGATCTCAAAGAAAAGCAGCATGGTATCTGCAGTCAAGGGCAGTATAGAATGCATAGACCCCCAATCCATACATCTGCTCCTATTCCCACACCTTTTTAAAGTATTCTTTCTTCCATTGCGGTTTATTCTATGTCATAATGAAACAACATTCGTATAAACAGAGATAAGGGCCTGCAACTCAGCTCTAAATGAACACCTGCCTTATGTGCATGACATGTAAATGATTGATCCTGAATTTTGGCGATTGGACTTCCCATAAAGGAATTCAACCATCAGATTAATTAAGTTACTTGAGTGATAAAAAGAAAATGTTGGTTAGACACATAATCAGCAAAGTTTCTACCACTTGACTTCCATGAATGTGAGGGTTCTAGAAGTGGCTGCTTCTAGAACCCTCACTGCTCCAAGGTATTAACCACTTTGAGAAGTTTGCATTTTGGTGTGTTGCCACTTCTCAACATGCCATAACTGCTAGTTTTAAACCATGGAAGCTTTAAACAAACACATTGATTTGTGTTGCCATTTAGCTTAAAACAATGTTGATAGCCACAGACAAGGAACTTTTCTGGGCGTCAAATATAGAACTGATATGATTTGCTCTCTATTTGCAAGGACATGTGGTTGAAGGGACTATCATCGGGGTGGGGGGGAGAAGGACAGACTCCTGCAGATATGAAGTGCAGTCACCTTTCCTGTCATAGCCAACTGTATGTACTTAGGCAAAAGCTCCAAAACTATTAGTGTCAACTTGTCACTAAACCCCACCCACACACGTTCCTATAGGACCATTACTATTATGAGTGGCGTCACTGGCTAATAAGAATATGCAAGAGGTAGTTAGCAGAGTAAGCTATATGAGGTAAAGGAGTAATGTTACCTGATGGATAAGGATCTTGTAATGCTGTACAGCGGAGCGCCGGCAGGGAGGTATGGTAACTAATCCCGCCATTGACCCGGCTTATATGTGTGTAGAGATTGGTATCAGCTGTGCGGGCCATGATGTGGAATGGATGCGCTGGGCTGTAGTGTGATTAGGGCCAGGTGAGGGGATGGTGGCAGATCACAAATGAGATCTCAGAAGCGGCGGCGCCGCGCGTCGCCTCGTCCATGGGGGCGTGGCCTCGTGCGGCGTCGGAGCGTCACCGGCGCGGGCAGACAGAGAACACCTTGTATTCAATTGAAAAAAAATACAAGGCAGTCCTTGAATGGAGAAAAAAAAAATAAAAAAGTAGACAAAAATGAGTTTGCATCAGTCAATTAGAATGGCTATAAAGCAGTACAAACATTGCAGTAACAAGGGTACTTACTTTTTTTTTTATATTTGAATATTGCTGTTTTTTTGCTACTCATTGCCTGCTTCTATCCACTAGGGGGCCTCTCATTCACTTCTATGGTACTGTTACTCATTTGCTGACTCCTCAATGCCGTTCATTTTGAACCCATTAAGTGTTAACAATCCTGCCACACTTTTACATACTCCTCTACGCCCCATGCGGCTTTTTTCTGCTTTCATTTGAGAGGCGCACAACTCCAACACACGCGCCCCTCTGTTTGACCAGCGGTGACGCTCCGACGCCGCACGAGGCCGCCCCCATGGACGAGGCGACGCGCGGCGCCGCCGCTTCTGAGATCTCACCAATAGGGGAAATGACCTGGCCCTAATCTCACCATCATGGCCCGCACAGCTGATACCAATCTCTACACACATATAAGCCGGGTCAATGGTGGGATTAGTTACCATACCTCCCTGCCGGCGCTCCGCTGTACAGCATTACAAGATCCTTATCCATCAGGTAACATTACTCCTTTACCTCATATAGCTTACTCTGCAAAAATAGACTTCCTTACTTCCTAGTGGTACTAACATTACCCTACCTACTCTTTTTTATCTCCCAGCCATATACCTACACTTGGCCCAGGCCAACAGAGCCATTGCAACTTTCCAGTGCATGGCTTGGAGATCTTGCAGCCTTTCAAATGTCCAGCAGCCGTTTGCTATTGTTTTCACATTTTGTGAATACTTTGAGACCATATCTCTGTATCCTAAGATTACTAGGCTACTTACAGCCGTTATCTTCAACTATTTGCAAGTGAGTACCATTACCATAGAGTGATTCAACCACAGGTTTTACACTTACCCACATAATATGTTGTATACTAATGTACTCAATCTGTCCTATACAGTATTATTGAGCCAACACAGGAACTGTCATTGCCTTGAAAAAGGACGTCTGTCCGAAACATGTCGGCATTTTCCTGAACAGACCTTGATATTATCGCAAGTTATTGTGCAATTTTTGCATTTTTTTGTTTTATTGTTTTTTTGTCTTGGCCATTGTTATATGCCTTTGTGTTGCTTTGCTGACATTTTTGTAATAACTCTCTACTTTGGTCCCAGTATGGTACAATTTTCTTATTGAGATAATTGGATGTAAAAGTTTAACTTCTGCAGGGTGCCAGCTGGTTCTATTTAAACACATCAGCAGAAGCTCATTATTAAACAACAGTCTGCTTTTTCATTAGATTGGTGTTATTTTTTTCATATCATGTTAAGCAGTAGGAATTTACTGGGTTGCATTACCTCTCCAACAGCTCGGTCCCTCTCAAGGCTGGTCAGCATCTTCTGTCGCAGAACAGTTTGGTACTTCTCATGCAGCTGCCTCAGCAGTGGCTCGTAAGACGCATAATGAACCTTCAGTCTTGTGCAGAGCAAAAAAGGTAATACAAAGAAAGTCAACACCAACTATTCATAGTCACATGCTAAAGCAAGACATTAATAATCTGTGAACCTTAAGTTAGATTGGGCCATGATGGTGCTTGTGGCTCCCTAGCAGGTGAATGCTTTATATCATACACCTGCTATAAAGAGTACCAACATATTTTAAAGAAGCAAAAAGGACTTGAATGGTGCTTCACAACACACATTACAGAAGAAAAACTTAAATGTATCAAATCAGCAGCTGGTATACATCTGCATAATTACCATCATATTAAAGTTTACTGGCCGTGCTGTGGTTTACAAGAAAGAAAAAGCTACAAGTAGACAGTATACAGCCAAGTGCCAGGTGGTCTATAACATTTGCTTTAAAATGTCCCTAAATCTATGCTTTACCTTGGTGGATCGCTTCTTCCAACACAAAGCACATATTTAGGTTTATTTGCCTAGCCTACATATTTAATGTTCAGTAATACACAAAATATAATGCTTGCGATTCCCTGCATCTTGAGGCTCCATGCACACTAGGAGCAGAAAAAACGTCAATGTTTTTAGCTTAAAAACGTGGCATAAAAGACGCAAATTTAAAGCCTATTGTACAAAGTTTAGGCGAGTCTATGAGAGTTTAACCACTTTCAGACTGGACCATTTTGCTGGCTTAAGACCAGACCACTTTTTGCGATTTGGCACTGTGTCGCTTTAACTGACAGACAATTGTGCGGTCGTGCGATGTGGCTCCCAAACAAAATTGGCGTCCTTTTTTTTCCCAAAAATAGAGCTTTCTTTTGGTGGTATTTGATCACCTCTGCGGTTTTTATTTTTTGCGCTATAAATAAAAAAAGGAGCGACAATTTTGAAAAAAAATGCATTATTTTTTACTTTTTGCTATAATAAATATCCCCCAAAAATATATTAAAAAAAAACTTTTTTTTTTCCCTCAGTTTAGGCCAATACGTATTCTTCTACATATTTTTGGTTAAAAAAATTGCAATAATTGATTGGTTTGCGCAGAAGTTATAGCGTTTACAAAATAGGGGATAGTTTTATAGCATTTTTATTAATACATTTTTTTTTTTTTTTTTTTACTAGTAATGGCAGCGATCAGCAATTTTTATTGTGACTGCGACATTATGGTGGACACATCGGACATTTTTGACACATTTTTGGGACCATTGTTATTTATACAGAAATCAGTGCCATTTAAATGCACCGATTCCTGTGTAAATGACACTGGCAGTGAAGGGGTTAACCACTAGGTGGCAGTGTAGGGGTTAAGTGTTCCTAGAGGCGTGTAACTGTGGGGGGCGTGGCTGTGAGCTAGTGAACACTGATCTCTGCTCCAATCACAGGGATCAGAGATCGGTGTCACTAGTTGCTAGGCAGAACGGGGAGATGCTGTTTACCTCCGCATCTCCTCGTTCAGCCATCCCGTGAGACGATCGCGGGTATACCCGCGGTGATCGAGTCCGTGGGACCGGACTCACGGGGGTCCCGACCAGCACGCGTGCTGCTCGATGGCACGACGGCATCTTAAAGGGGACGTACCTGTATGCCCTTATGCCTGTCCGTGCCATTCTGTCAACGTACATCTTCTTGCGCCGGTCGAGAAGCGGTTAAGAGCATTTTGTTTATAGGCCTTTTTTGCACTACAAGCCCCTCTGCAAAACCCAGGAAATGATGAACAGTGACAACACCTTTTTTTTTACTAAAACTATGTTGAAACTTGACGTTCAGAAAACATAAGAGGAGTTTAGGAGAGACTGACATTTTTACAGCTCCTTAACTTCTCCAGAAAACGCAATAGAGAAGGGTTTTTTTTCCCTGCCTCTGAACGTCTGACAGGAAACGCCTGTAGTAGTCATAATGTGCAAAAACACATAGAACACAACAGAAGTGCTTCTAGAGGCAGGTGAAAAAAAAAAGGTCAAACGCCTGTAAAAATCAACGTTTAAGTCCAGTGTGCATGGAACCTTAAACTTATATCCATCTTGTATCTGCATATAGTTGTTACCATGTGCACAGACAGGTAGATTTGAAGAATCCCTCAATTTTAAATTGATTTTGAATTTACTGTGTATATTGGCTTACACAGTACTAAAAAGACAAAGACTTGACACATTTACAACAAATCCAGAATATTTTTTATTATTTATTGATCTGTTGTTTGTTCATTAATTCTCTTGGTGTGAGCATATGGCAAATTTAGCATAGTAAAGGTTCTGGGCTGTTGAAACAAATCGGTCTACATATGGTGCACAAAAGGTTGCACTGGGAAACTTGTTAGTTGTTGCTAGTGATTAAGAGTGTTGGAAATTTTCACTCAAACATCTGTTCAATCATGTAGAAATGCACAAAGATCATGAAGCACTTTCCATTATTTCTTCATAAGCAATAACTGAGAGATTGCACATCTATGGAACAGTGTCTGGCCAATGTAAACCATACATCTACTAATAGAAATTCACAGGCTGCCACTTCTGGCTTCCAAAAATTCTAGCTTCCTGGCTGTTATTCTGACTCGGGGTCCAAAATCCCTTTGAGTCACTGTGCCAAATGAGGCCTGTAGGGGACACCATAGTGTCTCCTGTGCATCACTATCTATTGCACAGAATGCAATTCAATTCATCACTATACCCCTCTGCAGAGCTTTCCTCTGTCAAGCGCCCTAACTAGTAAAGATCAAATGAACTTTCACTTTTAGTCAGAAAAAAAACATTTCTTTTGCACCTATAGATGAGCAAAGTTAGTTTGTTTTTTCTTTATAAAATAGCTACATTCTAGAAAGGAAAGCCTGTTGCCTGCCAGCATGCTGCAGAGAAGGGCCCTTGCTCTCTGCGTTGAAGCAGTTGTCTCACTGAATAGGCCTTAAAAGAAGTTTGCCTTTAAAAAAATAAAATACAAATTTTTTTTTGCAGGTAAAAAAAAAAAAAATGTGCATTTATTTTTCTTTTTTTCTTTTGGAGCCTTCACTGTAAAGCCCTGCACCAGCGATTGCCAGATAGCTGGAGCCATGCAGGTCCCCTTCAGATCTTTCAGAATATCTGTGTACCCATAAAATCCATACGGCCAGGCAGATGACAGTGACACTGATAGGAAGAAATCAATGAACTACCACAGGGCTCCACAGCGCTGTGGTAGTTCACTGAGAACTACAAGCCGACAACTGCAAAGGATTGTCAGGGGTTATAGTTCATTCACACCGACGCGGCCTCGCTGATTTTAACACTTCAGCCCCGGAAGATTTTACCCCCTTCCTGACCAGAGCACTTTTTGTGATTCAACACTGCGTCGCTTTAACTGACAATTGCGCGGTAGTGCGACTTTGCACCCAAACAAAATTGACGTCCTTTTGTTTCCCACAAATAGAGCTTTCTTTTGGTGGTATTTGATCGCCTCTGCGGTTTTTATTATTTTTTGTGCTATGAACAAAAATAGAGCGACAATTTTGAAAAAAAAAAAAAAAAAAAAAACAATAATTTTGTACTTTTTGCTATAATAAATATCCCCCTTTTTTAAAAAAAAAATAAAAATAAAAAAAAGCAAATTTCTCAGTTTAGGCCAATATGTGTTCTTCTACATATTTTTGGTAAACAAATTAACAAATAAATAAATCGCAATAAGCGTATATTGATTGGTTTGCGCAAAAGTTATAGCGTCTACAAAATAGGGGATAGTTTTATGGTTTATTTATTATTAATTTTTTTTACTAGTAATGGCGGCGATCTGCGTTTTTTTTATCGGGACTGCGACATTATGGCGGACACGTTCGCCAATTTTGACACATTTTTGGGACCATTGGCGTTTTTACAGCGATCAACGCTATAAAATTGCACTGATTACTGTAAAAATGTCACTGGCAGTGAAGGGGTTAACCACTAGGGGGCAGTGAAGGGGTTAAGTGTGTCCTAGTGTGTCTTCTAACTGAAGGGGGGGATGGGAACTGTGCAGGGGAGATGACAGATCGCTGTTCATACTCTGTATGAACAGACGATCTGTCTGTTCTCCCCTCAGAGAACCAGAAACTGTGTTTACACACACAGATCCCAGTTCTCGGTGTGCCCCGAGCGATCGCAGGAGCCCGGCGGTGATTGCCACTGCCGGGCACACGCATCGGCTCCGTGGGCGCGCACCCGCCCCCTAGTGGCCATCTGTTACCGACGTAACATGACGGCGATTCGCGCAGCAGAGCCATGCTGTCGCAGTACAACTGTGATGGCTGGTTGGCAAGTGAAAAGTGACATCTAGCACGGGAAACTTCCTGTACTGCTGCCACAGGGAGGTGGCAGCATTGGGAACATTTAAAACAGGAAGAAGATCTGGACAGCCGCACTATAAAAAAAGTTTTTGCCTTTTATTCAAAAATTATAAACAAAAAAACAAGTACGGCAGGAACAGACAGGGGCTAACGCGTTTCACACTTCAATGTAGTGCTTAGTTTTTTGGAGTGCAGCTGTCCAGATCTTCTTCCTGTTTTAATTTCTATATGCATTCCCGGCACCTGAGCTTCCAAGCTGGATGAGAGGTTTTTCACAGGTTGTCTGACCTACCTGGAGTGGTGATATCTCTCTCCCTAGCATTGGGGACATGTTATAGGTTACACCCTAAAAATTGGTGGAACATGTAACATGTTCCCAAAAGTGAATGTATCCTTTAAATGCCCCCCTCTCCAATCAGAAAGAAGCATGAGCCTTACTGATTGCAGAGTTATAAGTCAGAAAAGGATTTTCAATTAAGCTGCTGCATTAAAAAAAAAAAAAAAAAGAAGACATGCACATAACCTGTGGTTAGGCAGGTTTAATTGTGATCTGTATTAAAATAGCTCTATAGCCCCCTATATCAAAACAAGTACAGCATAAATGTAATTGGTTTTAATGCAGAATGTACATATTAAAAACACCACTACCCTTCTGCGTCCAGCTCATTGCTAGTTTGTATTTGTACAATTGGAAATAGAGTGCTGTCAGGAGCACAAAATAGCTGTATCACAGCGATTTTCTCTACTTTATTCTCCGTGAATGCATGATTAACCCACCTGCCATGAAATGACACCAACAGACTTTACTATAAACCTCTGCATCATTTTTAGAATCACTTTATACACTTATACTCAGGCATATTGCAGAGGCGCAGTACCAAATTAGAGGATGTTTTGTCCTCTTGGCGGTGGAACACGGGCATAAATAATTCAGCAGTAGATTCATAATAAATCCCACTGAAATCAAAAGGATTGTTTTCTTCAGTAATTCAAGAGGCTTATTTGTATATATGTTTCCATGCAGTTTGGAGCTCACCGTTCCCATACATAAACATGTCAGACGCACAGCACTTGTGCCTGTCTGTCTTTTACCTGCATGCTGTAAAATAATACAGTAAACCTGGCAGACTGCAGATATGAACTGATAGGAATATTGTCAAAAAGGTATTTGTAAATTTATTTTACGGTGGGTTCCATAATTTCTATTAGATAATGGGGCAATAGTGAAGTCATCCCGCCATAATGATAAAAACTAAAAATGTAATTCTCCACCCAAATTATTTTTCTCCCCACAATGCCCTCCTGATAAAAAAAAAAAAAAAAAGATGAGTAAATGACACAACAGACCTCAGGTGCATAGCTTGGTTGAAACCAGTCCATCCAGTTTAACCCACAAAAATATTAACACACGCACACAAATAGAAAACTTCCATATACACAATCCAATACCCAGAGTTGGTCCAATGCAGCTAAACCACACTCAAAAAAAAACTCAACCAAACTCAAACAAAATAAGCTACTTCCATGTGAATGATGTAACCACTACAAGGTCCCTTGCCCACACTGACATGTTCACCCCTGTTTCCTTTCCGGGTGCTAAATCTCCAGCCATCTTGGTTGGCCAGCCAAGAAATTAAATAATCCTGTGCATGAGCACGAGAATTCCTTCATTACATGCCAAGAATGTACATTGAGATGTGCAATGCAGTGTAGATTCCAATAAAGATTATGAACAGCTATGTCATTTTATTTTACTGCAGAAAAGACACAAACAGGTCTCATCTACAATAAACAGCCTGCCTGCTCAAATTTTTTTCTTTAGTTGCACTTTAATTTTATAGCGGTTGTCAGAAAGAGAGACAAAAGGACATCTTTCAATAGGTACACCTATTCCAGTGACAATTGTCTTAAAGGGGAGTTCTTCTCACTTTGGAAAGATTTCCTCTCATTTTCTGTTTCTAACTTGGACAGGAAGTAAAAGGAAAATCTCCCCAATTTTAACAAAGACAACAAAAAAATAAACTGATGGAAGGGTTTTAACCCTTTCCTACGCTATTCAAAACGGAAAAAAGTTGCATTTAATGGGGCCAGTTTCAACCAGGGTTTAATAGAACTCTACGGTTCCTTGGGCTTTGGTTGATTGTCCTTCGATCCCAATGGTGCCTGCACAGATCAAGGGCCAATTTACATTGGCAGATCCAGCAGCATGACACAGATCTTTTTGTCTGTATGGTTAGCACTCTAACCACCAGTGTAAAGAGAAGCAATCTTCCCGCTTATTACCACTGCAAGGGAAAGGGGGCATTCTTCACACTGGCCATCAATTTAAGAGGCATTCCTCCCATTGACCATCAATGTAAGGGACAGTTTCCCTATGATCCCCAAAGAATTTACTTTAGCCTGAGTTTCCTGAAACCTAAAAATATCTTAAGGGCTCCTCTGCGATAAAAAGGCAGAGAAAGTCTGAGTTAATGTACATCTTCTTTATAGTATTTTCCATTAATCAACAATTCCCGGAGTGCGATTTTCCATACTTGGTTATGCGAACAGTGGGTATATGTGAATGTGAAACTGAAATGAGTAAGGGGCATCTTTCTTCCAATAGATTTTTCAGTATATGAACAACCCACCCCACCTCCAGCTGTTATAACTTGCTTTTCTTGCCTTTCATACCATATTTTAACATTTTGTATACCCCTGAACAAAACACTGCAAAAGATTTCAACTGCTTCCAGCACAAAATTTAAAAGGTTTAAAATACAAAATGTTCATGGATGAGTAGCCTGAGGACAGGAAGGTTTCTGTGCAGACACATCCTCTCGCAAGTAGGCTAAACTCTCATACTGACTTATAATTGATTTTAACTTTTGTGTTGTCTGTCCTAAGGGTACCCAACACTTTGTCACTAATTCCAAAAAAAATGGTAACACAAGAAAAGCAAAACATTCGGAAAATATATGACAGCTTTTTCATATTTTAATCAAAATCACTGCAGTCCCTGGAGGGAATGACAGCTACATTTCTTTATCTGCAAAAACTGAGATGGAGATCTATGGACTACATGGCAAAAAGATACTTTGTGCTATACTTAAAATATGCTTTAGGAACAGAAGATCATTGATTGCACCTTTAAGAGCCCCGCAAAATGTAAAATGATCAATAACAGATTATAGAAAGATATGACGTGGGGGTTTCTTGGGATTTGACTGTTCAGAGTTCCGCTGACAAATTGAATGAAAAGCATTACAGGAAGCATAGGACACGGTCACAACGACTTCTCCAGAAAAAGAGTTAATTAAAATGCTACTTGCAGTATGAAAGTCAATAGCTCTTGCTTCATTGATTACTGGGCCATTGCAAAGAACCATATGTCATTTGTATGGGCTACAGAAGAAGCGAGCTAGTAAAGCTGCTGTTAATTACAAGAAAGTTTGCAGCAAAGCTTCAATTAAAATTTTTATCATCACATACCCGGCAGTATAAAAGAACAGGGTAAAGGGAATTTGCCACAGGCCACCAAAACAGGGAATGCATAAAGAAATATGGAAGTATTGGGGGTAGAAATGTGAACTTTCATATGTAAAAGTAACAACTCAACAAATGTCCTGCATATGTAGCGAGTGGTCCATGCAGTTCAACGGGTTAAAGCTGAACGCCAGACAAACAGAAAATCTATTATAAGAGTACATGCATGTAAAAACAGTTTTATCTGCCAAAGCCATACAACGTGTGTTTCTTTACAACTAGTCCTGAATTTTGAACAATGTTGCTGATCTGACTTTTCTATAGTTATGTTAAGCAATACAGTTTTATCACCTTTCTGCCCCCAGCCTGTGATTGGACAGTGATGGAGCAGTAGTGACTGATGAGTTCAGCAAAAAACTCTCTCCTCCAATAAACATATTGTTTGTCAGTGCATTTGCATCAAGCACATCTGATCAGCATTTAGTGTTGTTTCTTTTTATCCAAAGCCGAGTTCTGCTGTGCAGATGATAACAAAAATCTGAAGTAAAGTCAAAATTTAGATACAATAATTTAATACATATTAAAATAGCGGTTTCTACAGAGGAAGAAAAAAATCTGCTTAAAATATTTGAGGAGTTAAGAAATGCTTATCTGGGACACTTTTGAGCTATAACTATTCACATAAATCTAACTCTGCCTTTTTCAACCAGGGTCCCAGGCACCCTGGGGTGCCTTTAGGTTTCTTCAAGGGTGCCTTGGTAAAAAATACCTAAAAAAATTCCAACAATGGAACACAAGCTACAAGGTGGACCAAGCCTGCCTTTTAGTTACACAAAGCCACAGGTTTTCATTGTGCACCATTACAACCTTCTAGCTACTGGCATCCTAACAACCAATTATATAATTGGTAGATGAAGAAGACATCAGGTCCTTGTGCAGCATTCTGGTTTGGCCTTCCCTTGCCCCCTCCATCAGCACTGGGGTCACATTAGCCCAGCGAGGGACAGAAACTGAGGAAGAGGAGAAACATTGGATTAATAGGCAGTACCAGTGTGCAAAGATGTATTTTCTTAAGAAGAATAAATCGTCTCCAACCAAGACCCTAGAGAATATAATGGCGGTCGTTCCCGTTTTCATGCTTTAAAGAAAAAAAAAAAAAAAAAAAAAAAATTAGCCCAATTTTTTTGCATAATGTGAAAGATGAAGTTACGCTGAGTAAACAAAGAACATGTCATGCTTCAAAATTTCACACGCTCGTGGAATGGCGCCAGACTTCAGTACTTAAAAATCCCCATAGGCGACGCTTTAAATTTTTTTCTAGTTCTAGGGCTACAATTATTGCAGGGATTTCTCACATGTGTGGATTGAACACCATTTTCATATGTGGGCGGGACTTGCTTATGCGCTTGCTTCTGAGCACACAGGGACAGGGGCGCATTACTTTTCTTTTTTTTTATTGCTAATTTAACTTCTCTTTTTTTAGTTTAACACTTTAAAAAAAATAATAATAATAATAATTTTGATCACTTTTATTCCTATTACAAGGAATGTAAACATCCCTTGTAATAGGAATATGGCATGATCGGTCCTCTTTACAGTGAGATATGGGGTCAATAAGACCTCACATCTCACCTCTAGGCTGGGAAGCCTGAAATAAAAATAAATGAAACGATCTCGGCTTCCCAGCCGAGGCAGCGCCATTTGTTTGAATGCAGAGACCGGGCATGATGTCATAACATCGCATCTGGCCTCCGAACGATCATAGAGACTCTGGCGACCATCTGGTCCACCTGAAATCTCTATGGTAAACATCCAGGGCGGCAGATCCATTCTCTGACTCACCGATGGAAGTGGTGAGTTGGTAGAAGCACCGGAGGATGGCGGGGGGGCGTCCCCTCTCGCTACACGTAAGAGCGATCAAGAGGCGGAACAGCCGCTATGATCAACCTTATGGTGTAGGGAATTGCCGGATGAAAAATACGATATCTGAATGATGCCTGTAGCTGCAGGCATCATTCAAATATCCCCGCTCAAATTCAAGAATGTTCTACTACACACCTTGGACAGGAGGTAGTTAAAAAGAGTTACCTTGAGTTAGTTTAAATTTGTTTGTCACTTATTTTAAGTCCATTTAAAACTGAATGTCCATCAAAAAATACCCTGGCCACAGAGTGACATTTCACTGTGGAGCAAACACAGCTGTCGACATGTTAAAAAGAAGTGGAACAATAACTGATCTACCGGAAGGATCAACAGGTAAACATTATGTAACTTTGGGATTTAGAAAAACGGAATCTGCTTTAATACTAGAGATAGATGGCATCATTTATGCAAGTCATTTTATTTTTTTTGCCCATAGTTACAGTTTAAAGAAGAGCTTCATTCAGGACAAAATCTGCACATAAACCTAAAGAACGCCAAGAAAATGCATTCAATTAAAATTAGGACAAGAATTTTCAGAATTTTGTAGCTAAAAAGTTAATCTATACATTTATGTTCTCCCGCAATGTTCCACTCGCTGGTGTACCTAAATCCACTATTAACTTCATTATGTGTTCAAAATTCTGCTGCCAGAATCCTGACTAGGTCTGGTACAAGTAATTACCCCCATTCTGGAGCTCTTGCACTGGGTACCCATCAGGTTTCACACAGACTTTAAGATCCTCTTGCACACCTATAAGGCTCTTCATTGTTTGGCCCCCTATTATATCTCTGAACTTTTATCAACTTACTTACAGAGAGTCATCTTCTCTAAACTCATTCAAAACAAATCTAAAAACGTATTTCTTTAGACAAGCATTCACATAATTGTCCCTTTTCCCCTGTTATCCTGTGTATTTCTTGCGTTTTCCTTGTAAAGCGCTTTGAGAGGATACTTTTCAAAGCACTATGTAAAAAAAAGTTTTACTATTATTATTATTATTATTAGGAATGGAATGCTATTGGGCCAGGCTACACTGCACCAGCATTCTAGTGGTTTTAAAAAACAAAAAGAGAAGAAGTCATTGGAGGCAGGTTTAAAACTTGTAAAGCACTGTTCTTATTTCATTGGTTGAAACAAGGCTATACTTATTGCCTTCTTATTTTTGTGAGTGGTCAGACATTCTCTTTACACATGGGATAGAATGCTAAAGGTCTACTGGTACAGCACTTAGGTGTTTGTTCTGTTTCACCGGAATTCAATTCACTGCTTGGGCTATGCGACTCAGGTGGCACCAAACACAGGGTTCCATGAAAGGAAAATTGTCAGCAAAGGACTTAAGTTTTCAGAATAAATGTGGAGTGACAGACTATATGACCTGTCCTCTATACCTTCGTTATTGTCTGCGCATTGTTGAGGTTGATTTTCTCCTTTGCAATAACTATAATTTTCCAAGAACCATTTTTGAGTGGTGAATAAAATGATATTCACACAGAAGATATGAACTTGTACAGGTCTTGGAATTGAAAGTAAGAGTCATATAAATTTTGCTAGCAATCACCTTCGGTAAATATAAAAAAAAAAAATGCATCCCACATTGCCCTAAAAAGTGTGCTTAGTCTTTCTTGTCTTAAGAAATCAGCTCAACACACACCTTATCTAGTTCCAACATAGTTACTGCCTTACATGTTAATACAGGGTCTCTGTGCCCCAGAGATACTAAGGGGGTTATTTACGAAAGGCAAATCCACTTTGCACTGCAAGTGCACTTGAAAGTGCAGTCACTCTAAATCTAAGGGGTAGATAAGTGGAAGCTCTGCTGATTATCATCTAATCATGTGAAAGCTAAAATGCTGTTTATTATTTTCCTTGCATGTCCCCCTCTGATCTACAGCGACTTTACTTCCAAGTGCACTTTGAGTGCAAAGTGGATTTCCTTTAGTAAATAACCCCCATAGATTGTTCACTTCTAAATATGATGGTATCCCATTGGATCTCAGTAATATTATATGGTTATACTGCAATCTTACTATGCGTAAGAATGTTCAACCGTTGTTCTATCTTGATATGTTAGTACCAGCTTATCCACGTATTTGGTCGCGTCACAACGCCTCTAAGTGTACTACTTTGAGCGCAACTTTTGGTGTGTGGAAGTTAACATTGTGCTAGTGGTACTGTTCATATCCATACGTGCCTTACTATTATTGAGGATTTGACTATGTTGTATTTTTTTTAATAAAAAAAAAAATTTGGAAAAAAAATGAAATAAATAAAATGCATTGAGGTTCAACATTGCAGAACTTTGGATGGCAGCAGGAAAAACCAAACCCAAGCAAATTAGACTTTTTGAATTGGCTTTGATTAATCTCCAGTAACAAACACTTGTAGTTTCCACTAGCAACCTATGCAGTGGTGTGTTTTTTAGCCTTGAGTAGGAGTTGAATTGAAGTGCAGCATCTTCATTTTTTGATAAATTAAGGACTGCTAAAGAGGCTCCAAGTATTAAACAGTAACACGCAGTCCTACATTGGAGGACCCAGCTTATGGAACCAGCCCCACGTATTTGGTCGCGTCACAACGCCTCTAAGTGTACTACTTTGAGCGCAACTTTTGTGTGTGGAAGTGGAGAAGAACAATTATACCAAACATTGTGCTAGTGGTACTGTTCATATCCATACAGTATAGGAAAAGTGCCTTACTATTATTGAGGATTTGACTATGTTGTATTTTTTTTAATAAAAAAAAAAATTTGGAGTTGAAAAAAAAATGAAATAAATAAAATGCATTGAGGTTTTCTTTTTTTTTTCTCTTTTTCTTTATTGCAGCGAACTTTGGATGGCAGCAGGAAAAAACCAAACCCAAGCAAATTAGAAGGTAGGAGGGAGTGAGTAGTGGGAGGTCTGGAGGATAATATTGAATAGAATACATAATAGTTCACAATAAATTTTTGAAATATAATTATAATATAATTTAATAAGCGTCTCCTCTAAGCTGGTCCTGCCCAAGTCCTCTGTGCAATATACACTAATGCCGCGTACACACGAAGGGACTATCCCGCGGGATTATCCGCTGGACCGAAGTCCCAGCGGATAATCCCCTCGTGTGTGGGCGCCGGCGGACTTTTTGGCGCCAAAGTTTTAAGTTTGGTTTTAAAATTATCCGCTGGACTTGGCAGTCCGGCGGACAATCCCGCCGTTAGTAGGCAAGTCCGCGGGACTTTTGAAATGAACGGACTTGCCGCTCATCGCTAAATCAGGGGAGCACGCTAAATCAGGGGAGCAGCCAAGGTGAAAGGGCTCTGCTTCTCCATAGATACAGCACAGCGAGTGAGCATTGTCACAAAAGCACAGGAATTGGGTTGACAGGATTACCAGGGGAGATAAAATAAAGCCAAAAAATCCTGTGAGGAGGGAGCAAGGGGGGCGGGCTGAGCCACTGTCTGTTTGTGTCAATAAAATGCAGACAGCCCAGATCAGGATCAAGCCCTCAAATGCCCCATAGAAAAGCAGCTTGGTTATGGGGGGCATTCTGAAGGAAGGGAGTCAAAGCCGAGCGCACCAGCGGGGGACCCCAAAAGGAGGATGTTCGGGCCACTCTGTAAAACCCATTGGACAAAGAAGGTAATCATGCCATGTTTACTATTTAATTGAATAAAAAATGCAGCTTTACAATCACTGTAAGATGCGTATTTAAAGTAAATCCAAAGCTAGAAAACAAAAAAACTTTACATAATTGAACTTACAGTCCTTCGATGTGGTGGATTTGTTTTTTTTTGATTTTTTTTGGGCTAAAACACATTTCAGCAAGTACCAAGAAAATACAAGTTCATCTTGCAAGAAATGCAGTGTCTTTGACACTTCCTGTGAGCTGGACTAATATACCAAAAATGGTTAAAAAACACACATGCAACCATTACTTTTAAAGGACTAGTAGGAAGCAGAACATTACATTTTTGTTTTAGTCTTAGATACAGGTTAGTAATTTTGACTTTTTCACATATATTTTCAAATCAGCATCTTTTGCCCCTACACATTATAGATTGCCTGAAAGCAGAGGCCCTGAAGAATGGGGGTTTACATTTTTTTTATGTCATTTAATATTTGCACAGCCATTTTTCAAACAAATTTTCAGGAAAATATACACACTTAAATAAATTTTAGCGCACACACACACCCTATATAATACCCAATGTTTTGGTAAAATATAAAAAAGGTGATCTGGTGTTGAGTAAATACAGTAGATAACAAATATGTCAAGGTTTAAAGCGCTAATAAACCCTAAACCAAAAATGTAATATGGTGCCTCAAAAAAGTATCCATGCCCCTTGAAAATTTTCCACATTCTTTATGTTACATCCAAAAACATAAATGTATTTTATTGGGATTCTATGTGATAGACCAACACAAAGTGGCGCATAATTGTAAAGTGGAAGGAAAATGGGAAATGGTTTTCCAAATCAATATCTGAAAAGTGCGGCGTGCATTTGTATTCAGCCCCCTTTACGCTGATACCCCTAACTAAAATCTAGTGGAACCAATTGCCTTCAGAAGTCACCTAATTAGTAAATAGAGTCCGAGTCCACCTGTGTGTAATTTAATATTGGTATAAATCAGCCCTCAAATTTTACACTCACCTACTCGCATTTTGCATTTTGCTGGTCACGCTGCGTTGATGGACATGTGTGAGGCTGCATTGATGGGCACAGGTGATAAAGTTGTTGTTAATATTTATTTGTGTAACTTAATTCTGCATAAAGTGTCATTTTATGAGAATTTTTTGTGGTCGTGTATAGGGGCAGGATTAGGGGTGGGGCATGGTAGGGGTTGGGCGGGGCAACTGGTGGCGAGTAACCTTTAAGGCCTGGCTAGTAGCTCAGGACTTGAAATTTTGAGCCCTGGTATAAATACAGCTCTTCTGTGAAGCCCTCAGAGGGGTGTTAGAGAACCTTAGTGAACAAACAGCATCATGAAGGCCAAGGAACACAGACAGGTCAGGGATAAAGTTGTGGAGCAGTGTAAGGCAGGGTTAGGTTATAAAAAAATATCCCAAGCTTTGAACATCTCACGGAGCACTGTTCAATCTATCATCCGAAAATGGAAAGAGTATGGCACAACTGCAAACCAACCAAGACATGGCTGTCCACCTAAACTGACAGGCCAGGAAAGGAGAGCATTAATCAGAGAAGCAGCCAAGAGGCCCATAGTAACTCGGAAGGAGCTGCAGAGAGCCACAGCTCAGGTGGCAGAATCTTTCCACAAGACAACTATTAGTGTTGTACTCCACAAAATTTGGACTTTATGGAAGAGGGGCAAGAAAAAGCCATTGTTAAAAGAAAGCCATAAGAAGTCCCGTTTACAGTTTGCGAGAAGCCATGTGGGGGGAGGGGGCACAGCAAACATATGGAAGAAGGTGCTCTGGTCAGATGAGACCAAAATTGAACTTTTTGGCCTACAAGCAAAAAACGCTATGCATGGCGGAAAACTAACACTGCACATGACCCTAAACACACCATTACCACCGTGAAACATTGTGGTGGCAGAATCATGTTGTGGGGATGCTTTTCTTCAGCACGGACAGGGAACCTGGCCAGAGTTGATGGGAAGATGGATGGAGCCAAATACAGGGCAAATTTTAGAAGGGGAAAAACAAACTAAAACTTGCGCCAAGGAGAATAAAATTAATGTGAAACAATGAATAAAACTGCTGCTGCTGTTTGCAAAGGTATAGACCTTAAATACGGATAACAAAGTGATAAACTGCACTAGCAGATAAAGGTGCTAATAGATAAAATGCCAAAAGTAAGATCAATCACATAAAAGTGCCAAATACAATAATATAAAGTGCTAAGTGCATGATGAATAAAGTGTCAGAAATGAACAATATCAATCACATATGCAATAATATAAGGTGCTCGAGTACATTCAATAGGATGATCCTTGATGACGCTCTGGAGGAGGGGGGAAACGCGGCAACGTATTTCCGGTATTGAGAACCAGTGACGCTGCTTCCGGTTGCCGTGGAACGCACGCTACACGTGCGGACCCGGAAACACGCTGATGCCTATATTACATCTCGTGAGTGACTTATTTTAACAGCGCAGTGATTGTTTACTAAGATGTACTTCACATCGATGTCTTTTTTTTCTTTATTCCGGTACATTTATTCCCCTGGAGCAATTTGAGAACCTCATGGATGGAATCTCCACACAGCACGTTTGTTCTCCTATAAGCTTTACCTGACCCCTGGACTGAAAAGCTGCGGGTCCAACAACTCTGGTGAGTGGGGTTACCAGAGGGGACTATCGCTCTAAGGATCCTGTTTTCTCATCCCATTGAATGCACTCTAGCACCTTGTTTTATTGCATATGTGACTGATATTGTTCTTATCTGACACTTTATTCATCACGCACTTAATATTATTGTATTTAGCACTTTTATGTGATATGTGAATGATATTACTTTTGGCACTTTATTAGCACCTCTATCCGCTAGCGCAGTTTATCACTTTGTTATCAATCTTAGAAGAAAACCTTAGAAGTCTGCAAAAGACTTAAAGTGGTTGTAAACCCTGACAAACCACTTTTCACTACAGGTAAGCCTATAATAAGGCTTACCTGTAGGTACCGTGGATATCTCCTAAACCTGCACGGTTTAGGATTCATCCACTGTATCAACATGTGCCGACGTCACTGGCACATGCGCACTGAAGCAACGGCTCGTTTGTGCCGTTGCTTCAGCTGATGTGCTGTGACCGGCATCATCGCAGCTCCGGCCAATCACAGCTAAATTTTTTCAGCAAAAAATATTGAAAACCATTTAATCATTTTCCTTCCACTTCACAATTATGTGCCACTTTGTGTTAGTCTATCACATTAAATCCCAATAAAATATATTTAAGTTTTCGGTTGTAAATTTTTGGTTGAAAATTTCAAGGAGGTAAGAATACTTTTTCAAGGCAATGTATATTAGAGATATATATATATATATATATATATATATATATATATATATATATATATATATATATATATATATATATATATATATATATATATATAAGAGATATATATATAAGAGATGAGATAGATAGATATATAGATAGATAGATAGATAGATATATATATATATATATATATATATATATCTATCTCTCTCTCATTTTACCAATTATTAGATGCAGCAGATGTATTCATTTTCTTTTTTCCTCTGTTTTCCCCTGGTGATCTGGCTAATAACATACCTCTTGTATTATACAGACACCACTCTGGATGAGGGGGCATATTTGGACAGCAACATTGTCAGTCAGTGTGAAGAGGCGTGTTAGAAGTACTAGCAGATTTAAATACAGTAAAACAGAAGCCAGCATCATGCAGCTGCAGCCCTGCTACTGTTATAACCACTTGCCATCCGTACGCTTGTAAGCAAGTGGTTAAAACCAATTATGTTCTATAAGAAGTTTTTACCTACAGTATATTCTTGTAGCAAAAACAATACATCCGTTTCATGATTAAAGGATAATATATTTTAAGAGTACAGAACTCAAGCATTGAAATTCTACTGCATTTAAATGCCTGAGCCAATACAATCAGATTCTGGTGCAGTATGTGCCAGGAATACACAGACCCATTTGAAGAAACAAAATACAATATATTCTTCTTACTATTAAAAGCCCCTAACAAAAATTATTTTATTGGTGACATTTGCTACACAGGGGAAAGACTAGCATTTGAAGAAAGCCTGCGGCTTCTACATCAGCCACACTCCAACCCCCATCTCCCATCATCTAAGTTAACCCCTACTATGTAGGGTAAGCATGCAATTATTGATTGTGGCATTTTAGAAAGATTTTTTTTTCAAACTAATCAAAGGCTCATATCTATAGTTTATTTGATGAGAGCAGGAAATCACAACCATATAGCAGCAGAAATGTTGTATTTGCATCGTTGAACTAGACCAAGCCAAGCGAGAGGCTTCCTTACCGTTTGATGTCATTAATAAGTTTGTTTTTTTCCTGGGCCACACGCTTATGATGCATCCTGTGGAAATCGCGCTCTTTTTGCAGCTTTATCATCGACTCTTTAGCCTTACTACATGAAAGAAACACAGAAAAATAACATTTTTCTAAAGGCCAAATCTGTGAAAGTTTTAACATTTAACGACTGGAAAAAAATAACCACAGAAGCACATCATAAAAAGGGACTGCGTTTTTTCTTTTTACATCACCACTGAACATTGTTTTGTTGTGTTTTTTTTTTTTTTTTTTTATTAAGAAATTTTATTTAATTCAATTTAAATATACAGCAATTCATTCAAAACATATTTCAGTTGCACATAGACTTTGCAAGTTAAGGGACCCACTGAATTATTCTATTTTTTGTCGTCAGAGAACCAAAGAAATAACAAAATCTTGTTTAGCTGGCCCCAACATTTACCAAAAAGTGTTAACACCAGACAAAATGCTTTTTTAATGGCTTTTAGTGTGCCCATCGGTGAGATTCCCCTTCAATTCCTGCTCTAGAGACACAACAGGTATTGAGAGAAAATATATAAGTGATGATATATCCATCTCCATCTTTCTGGGTTGTCACTGGAACAGGTGTTTCCATTGGACAATACCCCCTCTACCCCCATTACAGCACTACAGAGATAATGGAATTTCCCCTTTACTTTCAGTGTACATGACAATGGCCACTAAGAAATTATGGGGGTTAATCTTCCCAAAAGAGGACAAGGATAGCAATAAAACTGACAGGGTTCCAAGCCTTCCCTGCTTAAAACAATGTATGTATAGTGAACTTGGTGATGAGTTATTCATTTTACGGTCAACACAGAGGACAAGGGGGCACTCTTTACGTCTAGAGCAGGGGTCTCCAAACTATGGCCCTCCAGGTGTTCAGGAACTACAATTCCCATCATACCTAGTCATGTCTGTGAATGTCAAAGTTTTCCAATGCCTCATGGGACGTGTAGTTCCGCAACAGCTGGAGGGCCGTAGTTTGGAGATCCCTGGTCTAGAGGAAAAGAGATTTCATCTCCAAATACGGAAAGGTTTCTTCAGAGTAAGAGCTGCAAAAATGCGGAATAGACTCCCTCCAGAGGTGGTTCTGGCTAGCTCAGTAGATTGCTTTAAGAAAGGCCTGGATACTTTCCTAAATGTACATAATATAACGGGGTACTAACATTTATAGGTAAAGTTGATCCAGGGAAAATTCAATTGCCTCTTGGGGGATCAGGAAGGAATTTTTTCCCCTGCTGTTTTTTTTTTTTTGCCTTCCTCTGGATCAACTGTGGGTATAGAATTGGGTATATTGGATTGTACAATATTTTTTTTTTATTTATTTTTTTATGGTTGAACTTGGTGTCTTTTTTCAACCTAACTATGTAACCAACTATGTTACCATGCTTTATTTCTGCTATCGTTTATAATATGCAAAGCAGTAGCTAAAAGAGAAGCATGGGGTTTGGGTTTTTGCAGATTCATACTTACCTAGGTGTTGCATCTGTCCCCCACTGGCTCTAACACTGAGAACTGAATGATCGAACACTGCCGATCACTCGGTTCTCACAGCTCCCTGAGCAGAGAGCTTCTGATTGTCAGTCAGCAGGTCTCTGCTCTGCCCACCTGTGCTCACTGGAGAGCTGGGCTGTGGAGGGGATGGGAGTGGGCGGCTGAGCAGTGTGGCAGTCCAGGAATGTGGGCAGATCCCATTTGGTCATGATCATTCTCGAGCCTGGACCGCCTTGGTGACAACACCCGACAGCGGGCTTCAGCCTGATGTCTGCTGAAAACAGGTCACAGGAGTGCTGAACGAACTGCACTGCTGTAATCCACAGGAGGAGTACAGTCAAAAACGAGCTTTGGCTGTACTTCTCCTTAAATCTAATAAAATGTTCTTATTCCACCTTAAAAATAATTTAAAGGACAGCTCCAGGCACAGGTTAGCATACAGCGATTGTATTTTTTATTATCTTTTTTTAAATCTTTAATTTGCACATTAACACTGTTGATACTTTATAAGCTCTCAAAACTCAAAAAATAAATAAATAAATAAATAAATAAATAATAAAATAAAACAAACAAAAAAAAAAAAAAAAGGACAGTTTTATGGTACAAAACTAAAGATTAAAAATCAAAAAAAATGGATGTGGCTGGAGTTGGACTTTAAGTCTGCAATACAATACTAGGCATTTTTAACAACTTTCTTACTGGGCACCTAAACCCCGCTCCTGCCCAGACCAATTTTCAGCTTTTAGCGCCATCACTCTTTGAATGACAATTGCGCGGTCATACATCACTGTACCCAAATGAAATTTTTATACTTTATTTCCCCACAAATAGAGCTTTCTTTTGGTGGTATTTGATCACCCCTGGGTTTTTCATTCTTCGTTAAAATCTTTTTAAAAAGACCGGAAAAAAAAAAAAAAAAAAAAAAAGTAGAAAAGTACAGAACGGTTTTATATTTTGTTAATAAATTTTGAAAACGGGTAATTTTTCTCCTTCATTGATGTACGCTGATGAGGCTACACCAATGGGCACTGATAAACTGCTCTGATGGGCACCAATAGGCTGCATGGGCACTGATAAGGCGGCACTGGTGGGCACTGAGAGGTGATACTGAAGGGCATTAGTAGGTGGCACTGATGAGGCACTGAGTGGCACCACTGGTGGGCATTGATAGGTGGCACTTGTGGGCATGGTAGGTGGCACGGCTTGCTAGCACTTATGTACTGGTGGGCCCTGATTCGTGACACTGGCAGGTGGCACTGGCAGGCGGTACTGGTGGGCACATATGGGGCAGCTTTGCTTCTTCCTCTTCGGGACCAATGTCCCTTGAACAGAAGCCGGTGATCGGCTTTTTCTTCTCCTCGCGCTGTCAGCGTGAGAAGAAGAAAAAAAAAAAAAAACGATTATCGATCTTTTGTTTACATCACATGATCAGCTGTCATTGGCTGACAGCTGATCACGTGGTAAGGGGCTGTGATCGACCCCTTACTCTGATCTGTGATCACCCGAGTCTCATTGACCCTGCAGGGGGTGCGCAGGGAGCGTGCAAAGGGGAGGACCTCTATTGACAGCCTCCCGGCAAAGCAGATCTGCGCTGTAGCCATCATTCGGCTATAGCGCGCATCTGAATGGGTTAAACAAGAACAAGCACCAAAACTAGAACCTTGAATGCTAAAACATAAAAAATTGTGTTTATATTATGTCATCTCCAAAGGTCTATTACTAAAGTAAAACGGTAAATCCACAGTGGAAAATAAATAAATAAATAAAAAAAAAAAAAAGGAAAGGAAATTGAGTGTTCATATAACAGGATCAGCTCAGAATCTTGTTACAATTTTAAATAAAACAATAAAAATAAATCCACAGTATACACTTTGAGTGAAAAAGCTTAAAACTGTCATTTAGTGGTTACCAATGACTTTTCTAAAAGGTCAATGAATAAGTGTTACCAGACAGTTTTATAAAAGGTAATGCAAGATAAAACGTAAAGGGATAGTTCACCTTTAGTCAGAGCTTGCACAGTTTTTTTATCTACAGATGTCCCTTATCTGCATTGGCAGTTTTGTGGTAAAGTTGAATACTGAGCTTGCTATAGGTTTAGGCCATTTACATACCTTATGAAATACTCCCAAGACATAGCTAAGTACCCCCAGGACATTGCTAAGTGAGGCCTAGTCATCACTGCTTACCTTCACCATCACAGGAGTGAGCTCTCAAATGCTGAGCTCCTGGGAGTATTCAAGTCAGGCTTAATAAGGTATGTACAGTAAATGGCCTACACCTATAGCAAGGGTATTGTTCATCTTCAGTCAGAGCTGCACAGTCTGTTTTATTCTACAAAAGCTCCTTACCCGCACAAGCAGTTTTTTTTGTAAAGGTGAACCCTCCCTTTAAAACTGAAATGAGGTAAGCTTCTTGATGCTGTGCATAATGCAATATCAACGTCTCTGGTATTAAGGCCAGGTTCACACTGGTACGACATGGGGGTCGGACGACTTCCGCTCCGACTTTGCCCTATGACTTCATGTCTGACTTCCATGCAACTTCAATCAGACAATACCAGGCCTTTTGAGTCTGGTATGAATCTTGGAGGGGACTCTTCGGTCTGGTATGGATTTTAAGGGGAACCCCCACGCCAAAATAATAAAAATGGTGTGGGGTCCCCACAAAATCCACACCAGACCCCTATCCGAGCATGCAGCCCGGCAGGTAAGGAAAGGGTGGGAGACAAGCGAGCACCCCCCCTCCTGGACCATACCAGGCCACATGCCCTCAACATAGGAGGGGGTGGGTGTTTGGGGCAGGGGGGGGCTCCGCGCCCCCCCACCCCAAAGCACCTCGTCTCTATGTTGATGGGGACAAGGGCCTCTTCCCGATAACCCTGGGAGCGGTGGTTGTCGAGGTCTGTGGGCGGAGGGCTTATTGGAATCTGGAGGCCGCCTTTAAACAAGGGGGGCACCCCAGATCCCCTCACCCTATGTGAATGAGTATAGGGTATTGTACCCCTACTCATTCACCCCCAAAAAATGTCAAAAAATAAAATAAAACCAGTACACAAGTTTTTTTTAACAAATCCTTTATTAAAGTTGCCGAAGCGTGTCTTCTCCCTCAGAGTTCTTATCCCTCCGATTTCTTCATATAGGTTGGGGGCCCCCTAATTCCGATAAGCCCCCAACCCGTAGACCCCAACAACCACCGCCCAGGGTTGTCGTCGGGAAGAGGTCCTTGACCCCATCAACATGGGGATAAGGTGCTTTGGGTTGGGGGCTCCTACCCCCCCATGTTGGGGGCATGTGGCCTGGTATGGTCCAAGAGGGGGGGTGCTCACTTGTCCCCTCCCCCCCCCATTTCCTGATCTGCCAGGCTGCGTGCTCGGATAAGGGTCTGGTATGGATTTTGGTGGGACCCCACCCCATTTTTTTTTTACTTGTACCGTGGGGTTAGCCTTCCATATCCTCTAAGCACAAGTCGCATGCCAAAATCGGATCAGTTAAAGTGGTTGTTAACCCACTTATATAAAACTTTATATAAAGTGTCCTAATACAAAGTGCTCCTGTCTGTGTTTTATTCAAAAAATTACTATTTTACCATATTTCACAGTGGTTCCTAGCAATCACGTCTCCGGCCAGCTCTCGCCTCTGCCTGGCTGACAGATGCAGTGGGCGGGGCCAAGATTCCCCCACTGACGTCGGATGCGAGGAGGAGAGGAGAGAGCTGGCTGGTTACTTGTTTGCGGGGAACCGCTGTGAAATCCAGTAAAGAAGGCATTCTTTTTAAATGCACACAGACAGGAGCACTTGTTATTAGGACACAAAGGGGGTTATATACATTTTTAACAGTTATGAGAGCAGCAGGAGTGGAGGGGGCGGGCACTGACACAGGGACAGACAGGCAGGCAGGGAGGGGAGGGGGGAGGAGGACACAGGAGCACAGAGGAGGCCAGTGGAGAGAGCGGATGATGGAGGCACATCAACTGACCACAGTGTCAGGGCTCAGCAGCCATGATAAGCCGTGGTCAGTTTACATAGGGTAGGTTAGAAACTGGCAAGATCAGCCAGATATTACAGGTGTTACAGGGGGCCAAATTACACAGCACAGGCACTGTGCTGTATAACATGCTTTAAAAAGGGACAGGATCCATTTTTGGGGGGGTTAACAAATGCTTTAAGATGATGATCCGAATTCAAGGATATTGAATAGACTGAAGTAGGACCAAAGTAGTGCAGGAACCTTTTACAAAGCTGGACCGATTTGTGTTGGACCAGTTAAGATGGCTCTCAAAGGTCAAGTCATGCGATGTGCCCCCAAAGTCGGAGCGTATGTTGCTGCAGTGTGAACCGGGCCTCTGGCACAATTTATTCTTACAATATCAAGATCAACTGCGTTTGTGTGTTCGGCCTACCAAGAAAAACATGCTAAAAAGGAAAAATGTCATATTGCCTGGAGAAGCCAATCAGATTTTTTTTTCTCAATACAGGTCTTAAAATGAATTTGTAAAGCTGCACAGCTGCTGTGGATAAGATGATTTTTTTTTTTTTTTTTTTAACAGGATGCTTATACATCGAATACAGGGACAGAAACGGCTTAAAGTGGTTGTGAACCCTCACATACTGTATACCCAGTGAAGTGAACAGCCTCAGATGATACACAGAGATGAAACAAAGTTTTACTTGTTTATCTGCAGTATTCCCCTCTCTGCACCCCTTTTAAAAGTGCAGATTGTGTTAAAAATCTTTCTTCATCTGTCAGGGGCAGAGGGTGGAGACACTGCATTAACAGTGTGTGAGAGCCGATTAGAACAAAAAGGCCCACACTCTTCTCTACACATCAAAAGAATAGTGTTGTCAATATAATAGCTCTGGTCGGAATGCTGTCTCTCTCTCTCTCCCTCCTGAAACAAATGTATCTCATGTGTCAGGAAAACTTCAGAGGAATACAGAGGAAGGAAGCACCAGAGAGAAACTAAACTTAGAGCTTTGGGGGGAGATAAGTAAACACTACAGAGACATGCGCTTTGCTCAAATTCTATGACTCAGGTTCACAACCACTTTAAAATACACCACCTTTTCAGGCTACAAACTTGTTTCTTTGTTTTTAGTCTGTCAAATCCCATAAAATGACAGTGCCAGTAATTTACTGATCTAGCAGCACTTCCCATGGCCACTCCGGATGAGCAAGGGGGTGTGGTTCAGTGCTCCTCATTTTCTCAAAGTAACAGTTGGGGAGCTGTTAATTACACATTAAAAAGTAACTCCACTTTTGTTGAGAAAAAAATCCCCCTCTGGGTGATCCATTTAAATTGCAAGGATTTTAACAAACTGTTGCAGGATTCCTACCTTTTGTTATTCTGAAGGAATCCCTGTTTGTTTGTCTGTGTCCATGTGGTAAGGTAATCTAATGGGAGTGGTTTCTTATTAACCAGTTGCTGCACCTGCAGGGCTCTGAGGAAAACCGCAGAGCCTGCATCCCTTTAGACGTGATTTCCAATTGGGAGTATCTCACCAAAAATGACATTCTTGCTGCAGAAGATGCCTGAAATCTGACTTGTATCTTAGTGCATACTTCTGGTAAAATCAGTGCGCCAATCACACAAGCAGGAAATTAGGTTTCTGGGGGGAGTTCTGTACACATTCTGTGTACAGAACACCTCCAGGTAGCCATATTGCATTTTTACAGAAAATTACAGAGTTGCAGATTGAAAAGGAAAGGTAAGTTTTAAATAACATTCAATTGCAATATGGCTTGTGTCGCAATTGTATATGCTATATTTTATTTATTTTTTATATACAAATTTTTTTTCCACAAAAGTGGTTACCCTTTAAATTCAGTGGGCATTGGTGTTAGTGTTTTAGCACAAAAGGTTTGTTATAATTGTTACTAGATGGCCTGGCATGTTGTAATGCTATTTAGTGTCTGTATGATCTTTTTTTTTTTTTTTTTTTAACAACCTACAAATCTTAGGCCCCTTTCACAATGGGGTGGTGCGGGCATCCGCGGTAAAGCGGTGCTATTTTTAGCGCTGCTTTACCGTCGTTTTAGCGGTGCTATTCGGCCACTAGCGGTGCGGTTTTAACCCCCGCTAGCAGCCGGAAAGGGGTTAAAACTGCCCGCAAAGCACCGCTTTGCCGGAGGTATAGCCGCGTTGCCCCACTGATTTCAATGGGTAGGAGTGGTGAATACACCACTCCTTCACCGCTCCAAAGATGCTGCTAGCAGGACTTTTTTTACCGTCCTGCTAGCGCACCGATCCAGTGTGAAAGCCCGGAGGCGCTATTTTTAGAGCTGTAGCGCCTGAAAATCGCCTCAGTGTGAAAGGGGCCTTAGGGAATATAATTAAGCCCCATACAGATTATAAATGCCGCTAGGGGTTATTCTAAGGAGGATATTGCATGCTTTACCATGCTAGGGAAAAAAATGGATATCCCTTTAAGAGAACAATAAAATCAGCATCTTGTAGGAATTGAAGCATTTGGTTTAAATCAGGAGGTTTACTAAATCTATAGGATATACACAATTTAATTAAAAAAAAAAAAAAAAAAAATTAACAGGAGGAGTGAAAAAGAAAGAAAATTATAGTAAAGCTTTATAAAAAAAAAAAAAAAAAAATCTTCAACTGGCTAATTGTATAAAAAAAAAAAAAAAATAACCAAATAAGCATTAAAATTTCACTTTTCTGTATTAAAGCTTCCGCTCAGTTACCAATTTCCACCCACCCTACAGACACAGGTTATACTTTATTAAAAGTGATAAATATTCCCCCATGAAAAGAAATATTGAAGGAAGCAACTTTATGAATATTTCATTGCAGCACATATACTGGAGGATTTTTCTTGTGATTCAGCTTTCAGAAAAGCTTCATGTTGAAAATCTAGAAATGAAAGCTAATGAGAAGCTATTTTCTATATTAAGTAATGGGCATTCCAAAGGGCACACAAAGTTATGAGCAGAGCAATCTTTTTCAGACCTTTTAAATACATTAGATTTGTGTTTTCATTCCTCCAATAATGGTATTTCTCCCCAATAAGAGGAGAGAAGATATGCTCAGCTACAGTGGGTGTTGTTCATTTAAGATATAATAAAAGGATATGAAAGCAGCGGTGTGTAAGAGGGTTTTTGACATTTTCTCAGCAGTGAGAAGTGCTGCTCATACAGATGGTTTGGGGTTTTCGTCACAGTACCTGCAGTTTTCACCTTGATTTAGGTTTTCTTTAGTGCATATGCTATAAAATATAGGTTTATCAACACGGTGTAGCAATTAATTTGTGTATTAGCCCCCGTTCGCCCCAGTGCGATTTGATGGTTTAAAATTGCATGACAAGTCACCCCCGATTTGTGCCTATGGAACTGTTTAAAATCGGTGCGACTCAGACGACGATTCCTGCACTATTTTTGTCGATTTCATGTCTGACTTGCATTGACATCTGTGCATGAAAATCGCACAAATGTTGGCAAGCCGCACATAAAAATTGCACTGACCTGCGGCTTTGAAGTAGCACCATTTCAAAGGCATATTTGGTGTGAACGGAGGCTAAATTTGCTGGCAATTTACAAACATATGGTTGACTTTCCTGTTTTTCTGGACCCAGTATGTCCTCTATAGACAGCTTTCCCTTGGCTATGCTCTTTGTGCCATCTAGTGGCCTTCATTACATACTGCAGTTTCTTACTGATGTCACAGGCTCTAAATTAAAAGCTTTGCTCAATGAATACATTGCCCTAGCAAAAAAAAAAACAGACAGGAATTCACCCCCATATAACTCCTCCCACTCAAGAAGCAGCTCAGTTATTTGCCAGTGTCTTAATGGTAAAGGTCACTGCAGTTTAGTTCTCTGTGTAAGGTTACCAGAGTCTCAATTTTTTTCAGCTGGGATCAGGGGATTGATTGGCTGGATCCATTCCTACAGCTGGGACACCCAGGTTTCACTACAATGGATGGACGTTTCTGCGGGGAGTGCCTGTAATGCAACCATTTGGCGCTGGACCTGGTGCAGTTTTTTTACTGAGGCATTTTCGGTGGATGTTGTACAGGTTCAGGGTAGGGGACCCTGAAATAAAAGGGGGGTGGAGTCCTTGAAGGTCAGGTGTGAAATGGCCTATGGCGCTGGGTAAAAGTTGGATCCATGTCGAAGGCCAGGATCCTGTGGCGTTGGAACCCTTGCTGGGGTATCACACGTTAAGCTGCCTAAGGTGTCTTTCCAGTTGTGGTCTCTAGGGGCAGTGGTGGACAGATCTTACATTCCCTGTGCCTGTTCTATGTTCATCCCTGAGCTGGTTGCAGCTAAAAGCACAGGTGCTGGAGTAAAGTCTTTGCTGTGTGCCACGGTTAAGGGTGTGTTTTCACTGTCAAGCCACTGATCGCAGCTGAAATTAAGTGTTCTGCGGACATGTGCGGAAATGGAAATACATTATGGAGGGGGGGGGGGGAGAGTCGGAAGCCATCATCCTCACATACATGCTTGGCTGCCAGGCAGTTGCATCTGTTGAATATATCACCTAAGGGGCACAGAGCTGGCTTCCAATTGCTGCTGGGACAGGTGGGTGGTCCACCAGGAGGGGGGGAGGGGTTGTTGCACATTGCTATCTATTGTTGCAGGTCTGTCCTCACAGCTGAGTGGGGTTGCCAGCCTACTATTCCTTAGTAGGCCGAGGATGTCCTCCAGAAAGCGAGGAGGTGAGAGCACAGCTGGGAGGGGTGCAGAAGCACCGTTAACAAGTTGTGTCCCTGGGGAGTTTGTCTCCTAAAAGATCAGATGCGACAGGTGTTTCTGAACCACTACCTCTGTCTGGTATTGTGGCCACTGCAGGGGCATCAACCTCAGCTTAGGTTACCAAGGATAACTTAGCTGCAGCTTTGGCAGGCATAGAAGGTAAAATTGCTGGCATGCCCATCTCCATGCCATCAGGTGGTAAAAAGATCCCCCCCCAGTTGTTGAGGAGTGGGTAGATATGGATGAGGAGGGGGTAGGAGTAGAGCTTGATGCAGGTCAGTTGGTGGAGTCCTTATCTGAAGATTCGGAGCCTGAAGAGGCTTGGCGGCTGTTTCTCTCTCAGGCTCAGAGGGTGTTAGTGCCATCCCGCTCTGAGATGATTCAGTCCGATTTCAGGTTGCCTCCTGCCCAATCCTGATCAGTAAATTACTCCTCTTTGTCTTTAAACCCAACTCAGAGTTAACAGAGAATGCCACGGCGGTGGCATGGGTTGCCCAGATAGAAGGGGATCATTTTCTGGACTGGACAGAGAATTCTGTTTCGGCCCCGTCAACAGTACATATCCCAGGGGTAGGGAATTGGCAGGTGGATTTTCTCAGTCAACAGGAATTGATCATGGGGGGAGTGAACTCTTCATCCCGATGTATTCAATGCAATTTGTTAACGCTGAGGTAAACCAACTATGGATCTTCTAGCGTCTTGGTGCAGTAAGAAGCTGGACAGGTTTAGGAATCTTCAGGCGATTTGGGGTGGATGCCCTAGTAACAGCATGGGACCATTTCGCCCTAATGTATGCCTTCCTACCTGTTCAGCTACTTCCGCATCTGTTGCGCAGGATCTGGGAGGAAAAAACGCTGGTAATCTTAGTTGCACCATCCTGGCCCAGTAGGTCATGGTATACTGCCATTGTGCACTACCGGCCCAACCAGACCTCCCATCTCAGGATCCGTTATTGCATCTGGCTTCACAGTCACTGGGTTTGAAGGCTTGGCTGTTGAAACCAAGGTGCTGAAGGATCGAGGGGTCTATGAGACAGTTATACCTACATTGCTGAAGGCCAGGAAGCCCTCCTCCAAAAAGATTAATCACAGAACTTGGAGGTCTTATGAGTCCTGGTGTGAGACCAGGAAGTATCAACCTCGCAAGTATATGATTTGACGCATTTTGGCATTCCTCCAATAAGGGGTAGAGATAAAGATGGCCTCAAGTACGCATAAAGTCCAGATTTCGGCCCTGCCAGTTTTTTCCCGGGGGCCAATTGCTTCTCATTTATTGGTTAGCAATTTTGTTCAGGGAGTAACCTGTATGGTTCTGCCTGTTAAATCTCCATGGGACTTAAATTTAGTTTTGTCCGTTTTGCAAAAAACACCCTTTGAGCCAATTTGTAAGATTCCGTTAGTCCTATTGACTAGGAAGGTGTTTTTTTTTTTTGGTATTGATCACTTAGGCACATCCTACTAAGTGTGGGGGCCTCTTGGGCTATCTGTGACCAGGCATCAGTGGCTTAGGTTTGCAAGGCCTGCAACCTGGTCTTCGGTGTACACCTTTGTAAGGTTTTACCAGGTGGACATATAGGCTGCCGAAGATGTTGATTTTGGCGGCAGTGTTTTGAGGGTTGTGAGGTACTTTCCTTGGAGCCTGGCGGTGACTGATGAGTCTCCCTCTCCTCATGTGCATTGCTTTGGGACATCCCAGCAGGTAGTCATAATGTATAGCCTGCTCTGTACTCCTTGGAGGTCCAAAAAGAAAAAAATTTATTTTTGTACATGTAAAATCTATTTCTTTCAGTACATCACGGGACACAGAGGTCCTCCTCCTCGTTCTGGGGCTTTACTGCAAAACCAAGGAGCATCCTGAGTGGGAGGGGGTTATATAGGTGAACTTCTTGTCAGTTTTTTCTGGCAGTATCCATTCACCTATAGGTGGTAGATAACTCAGGTCCTGTGATAACTCAGGTTCCGTGATGTACTCAGAGATGGATTTTACTGGTAAGTACAAAAATACAAAATTATTTTGCAGTGCTTTTGAAATCCAATACCGGATACTTATTATTACAACCTTTGCCCACATTATGACTCATCCTGGACACAGTTTAACCTGTATGCCCTTTTCCTGATCACAATTTGTTTAAACACTGCACACTCTTACCTGTATATTTAGTACTTTAATTTAGTACGTCAATTAGTCTTGCAATTGAGGAAGGCAACCCTATAAATGCAACCAAGTAGCATGACATACTAGCCACACCACTTCCTGGTCAAGTCAAGGTGCTCCTCTACACCTAGGGACCGTTAACACTATTGATCAGCATTAGTGCATACATGTTGTAACAGACTAGTGCTCGGTCATTTTGGAAAGTTCCGGTAATGACTGTGAATAGCAGTGAAAGGGTGTATGAGCAGGTTTGAGATTCACTGTCAAGTGAGTGTAGATTCAGAAAATGGAATCAGTGTAGCCAGACAGGGCCCTCTCTTTGCCAGGAGAGCAATATGCTGCAGGAACCAGGGAATGTGTCCAAGTCTGAGACACAGCAGCTTTGACAAGACCAGTTGTCTGATGAATCATTAGTGAGTCATCATGATGCACAGTGAGATGGTGTTTGAACGGGCAGGCAGTCCGTTTACAACTCTAAAGCAAGGAGTCTGAAAACATTGGGTTGTGTTCTATGTGATGGTGAGAGCTCCTGGGTGTGAAATTGGCTACTCAAGTGGGCAAAGACCTTAAGAATTCAAGTTAGCAAGTGCATGGCAAGTATTTAACAGCAACATACTTGAAGCGACTTCCCACAGCGTTGACATGGATTATGTTGCACATTAATGTGTGTTGCGTTAAGGCAGCTCATTCATTTGACTGTCTATTACACCAAAAACACAATAAGGCCTTACGCACACTAGGCTCTTCTGAACGGCCTTCTCCTGACAGGTGAAAAGCAGCAAAATGCACCTAAAGCCAAGTCAAGAGTTTTTTTTATATATTCTGGTCACTGACATTAATGAATGCTCAAGTAATAAACAAGCCTATCGTTTAGACGCATTTACACTCGTTGGGTGTTTTTCTGCTTAAATTTTCCTCTCCTGCATGCACTTTTGGTGCATTCATATTTCTGCCCCTAAATGCCCCTGCCTCCAAACACCTATGTGTGCATGGACATATAGGGTAACAGAGGGGTGTTTTGGGGCAGAAAAACAAAGTCAAAACGCACTTATTATTTTTTGGCAGCTTACTGCATGCAAGTGAGCTGCTATGCCTTGTGCTGTCCACAAGGCAAAATGAATGGCACGGCAATGCACTGCATCAACGTGCAAAACAATTCTATTTTATAAACACAATACTTTGAAAGAGCCATAGTGCAACCCACTACTGACTAAGGGCTCTTTCACACAGGGCGGATCAGTGCAGATCCGCCCCGTGGATAGCCGCTTGCTCAGCGGGGATCGCCGAAGCGATCTCCGCTGAGCAGGAAGATGACAGCTCCGTCTCTGCACTGACTCACAAAACTGGAGAGTGCTAAACCTGGTGCATCCGAAAACTGTGCATGTTAGCCAATCAGCTTCTAACTTCAGTTTGTTCAATTAAGCTTTGTTCAATTAAGCTTTGATTAAAAAAAAAAAAAAAAAAACCTGAAAGCGGATTTGTTTCTATGCAGAGTTGCACCAGTAAGTGAGGAACGGTATAATCCAAGCAAGAATTAGTACGGTCTTACATTAGTATTTACAAGCAGGATTTCTTCAGATTTATTATCTTGCTGAATTGCATAGCTTGCATTGTTCCTCTACTTGCTTAATATTTTAATTAGACACTGGGCATAAATAAAGACTTGTGTTTTATTTCCTCTTGTTTTGGGCAAAAGGATTTTGGCATTGTGCTGAAGATAACACTGGACTTTATTGAGGAGCGGTTTGCAGTGGTCCAAAAAAATGTGAAGAGTATTACTGTACCTTGCAGCCAGCTTGTACGTCTCTACTTCTTTTTTTAAACTCTTTATCTCAGTATCCAACATCTGGTTGTGAGCATAGACATCTGGGACGAAACCAACAGCTTCTGGCTGGAGGAGACCTTTCTGCATCATTTCATACCTGGAAGATTTACAAGCAAGTCTAATTATATTATATAACAACTAAACAATTGTTGTGAGTCATAACACACCTGGGGTTTGAAATATTAAACAATCATTACCTTGACTGACAAAATAACTGTGGCGGTTCAATGCGTTTAAAGTGGTTCTAAAGGCTCAAGGTTTTTTACCGTATTGCATTCTATGCATGAAGGCAAAAAACCTGGGTGCCGCTCTCTCCCTACCCAGCCCCCCTCCCTATACTTATCTGAATTCCATCTCGATCCAGCAATGCGCATAAGAGCAGTGGATCTCTGGGGTCTCTCTCCTCATTGGCTCACACAGCAGCGGGAGCCATTGGCTCCCGCTGCTGTCAATCATAGCCAGTGAGCCAATGAGGAGAGAGCAGGGCAGAGAGAATGGACACACACAACGCAGCTCGGGAGCAAGCCTGCTCGAGTGTCCCCATAGCAAGAGGCTTGCTATTGAAGGCTTTCAGCAGAGGGGAGGAGCCAGGCCCGCCACCGGGGGACCCAAAAAAAAAGGATCAGGGATGCTATGTAGCTCAGTCCAACTCTGGGTTTGTTTTTTTGTTTTTTTAAAGCTCTGCCTGCAATAATACTTTTCCACTAGAAGATCTCTTCAGTCTTCCAGGTTTACTGATGCCAGCATCACTCAATCCAGAAGAAAATATTGTGAATGCAGAAACGTCATGGGCCTGCCCCGTGGCAAAGGGATGTCATTTTTCATTCATACCCATATCCTGGCAGTAAATATGAGCTGTAAATTGAAGAGCTGGCTTATTTATTATGTGATGACATAAGTCACTCAACAAACTGGATGTTCACCAAGCTTGGCAAATAAAATGCAACTGCGTTTATTCCACTCAACCAACCATGCTAGTGCAAAATACCATTTTATTGGATTTTTCTTGCACGTGGTTGGGTGTTCAAGGAGAAAAGAAATTTACTTTACTTCACTTTGCCAAGTGAAGGTTCTATGCCTTCAGTAAATCAACCTTATTGTGTTTTGTATGCTTTACTTTAGAAAGACGCTATTGGAATTTACGTGAATTTTAATCTGCATGTCAACATGCTCAGAACACTGCCTTCAGAGCTTTTTGGTGCAATTTTCTGAAGCTCAAGCATTTTGGCCTGTTCTGGAAACCACAAAAAAAAAAAAAAATGTATCTTAATGCATCAGATGGGATTGAGCCCTTAGAGTCCTCTGCTGTGGTTAAAGTGATTGTAAAAGCTTAATTTTTTATTTTATTTTTAAATAACAAACACATATCATACTTCCCTCCACTTCATACTTCCCTCCACTGTGCAGTTCGTTTTGCACAGAGGCCCTGATACTCGACTTCTGGGGTCCCTCTGCGGCTCTCGCAGGTCCTCCTCTTATCAGATAACCCCCTAGGAGAAGCGCTCTACCAGGGGGTTACCTTGCGAGCGCGCTCCCGAGTCCATCTATGGATGCCGAATGTAGGAATGTGCCCCGCCCCCGCATCATTGGATTTGATTGACAGCAGCGGGAGCCAATGGCTGTGCTGCTATCAATCTATCCAATCAAGACAGCGCAGTAAAAAGGATGCATTAAGGTGAAAAAACATGAGGGTTTACAACCACTTTAAGTAAAAACAAAAAACAGATCTAGTCCCCCCCCCCCCCCCCCCCCTGCAGCCTGAACAATAAAGTAGAAGCAGCATACTGACGGTCTAATCTCTCACTGTCCCTCTGCTTGCCATCGTCCTGTCCCTTGTTATACCATGAACACTGCAACACAAATGATTAGCTCCTTGTACTACCTCTCCCTTCCAGTCTGATCTCTGTCAAAAAAAAGACTAATACCAAGTAAATTCAGGTACTCGTACTGCTTTGCATAAAAAAAAATAATATGTTTTAACAACAGAGCTGCATTGGTTTTATATCTGCATGGAGTTCAGTTTTACATAACCCTTAACTGCAGGCAGCTATAAAGGGCACATTTCTGATTTTGTGTGGGTTCTCACTTTTCTAAAATGGGTTACTTTCCTGTTGTTTAGTTGCTCCCTATTTATAGGGGCTTGTGATGTCCCACTTTTTACTGATGCTAAGGGAAAAGTATTCATAAATGCCTTCATATATAAAGTAGAAAGATTGAAGTCCCCTGGGTTTACTGGGAATGGGAAGTTTTCATCTTCCACTTGGGAATTTCATATGAATAATTCTATGAATGCTTTATTACCTCTGAGAGTAGCTCTGCAGATTTCTCTCTCAACTATAACAAAACATCCCACACTATAATATACACTTTATGCTTTCATTCTGTTACCTGCTTTACAGTAATAAAGTACTGATGAAAAAATATTGCTGCTGTCATTGCAATAAAATTAAAAAAATCAGATCTGCCAACAGTATTCTTGGATGTCCTGTCTAGCATTGCCCAGTTTGGCAGCATAGGGACCCAGATAAAAGATTTAAATCCATCTGTGGTGGGAAATATGCAAAGCGACTGTTCCTTGCCATTGGCACATTGTGTAAGGGCAAAGAGGCCCATTTTCCATGGCATGTGTCATTGGTTTACACTGGAAGACATGTACTCTAACTGCATGGCACCGTCTGCACAGCTTGTAGCTCTATTCCCTGCCAGAATTATAGTGCGAAAAGGCTGTCACATCTGTTGGCAAGCTGCACAGTAGTAAAGCTTCAGTTAAAGAGAACCAGTCTGGGATTATACAAAAACTAATCAATAGTATATAGGAGTTGAGAGGTATCTTAATATCAACGCGGTCTTACCCCGAAGGGTCCCAATGCGCATAGCAAAGATCCTGGGAAGAGAGGGCCCAGGGACCAGAAGCAGCATGGAGCGGCAAAAGGGTAGAAGAGAGACTACACAGGAAAAGCCTGCATGAAAAGTCAAGTCTTCAGTAACCTGCGGAAGACTGGAATAGTGGGGGCCTCCTTGAGCTCGACCGGGTGGCCCTCATATAGGCTTGCATATAGAAGAAGATGTACATTTACCTCATTATATAAAAACGCCAAGATAGAAGCAGTCCTCCTGGACAAAGTTTCAGCTTACGAAAAACTATGGAGACCCTGGATTACTCACTTCCTGCCCCCTGACTTTGAAGACTCACTCCTATTGCCGTGACCTACAGCTTACATGGGGCATACAGATCCTGGTCCTCTAGGGACCCCTATTGCTTTTGACATCTCTCGCTTCTCCTTCCTTACCCCACCTTACTTAGTTCCTTCTGTCCCCAACCCCCTCCCCCCCCTCCCTCCAACCCATTTAACTACTTACAAAAGTTACATAGTTAGGTTGAAAAAAAAAAAAGACACAAGTCCATCCAGTATATCGGCAGAGATAACAAATATCTTTAATTCTCCTCTCTCCTCTACCCTCTCCCTTCTTAGGACTACCTCTACAGCCTAGATTTCATTCAAATTATGAGGGGTTTACCCTCTTTACCAAATGTGTTACATAGCACCACTTGACCAAAACTAGTTACCACCTTTCAGGCTTTAACCAAGTAATGTTATGCTGTTCCGATAACATGTTCTCTTTCCTGATGCGACTCTTTTCTCTGTCATATGTATTGAAATGTACTTGGAAATATGCTTAATAAAACATTTAAACAAGAAAAAAAAACAGATCCAAGACCAGCCTTGCTAATGTGATAGCCACAAGAAACACCACCTTTTGGAGGTTAGACCAGGGATTATGCCTCATGGGCTCAAAGGGAGGCTTCTGTAGAGCCAACAAGACCCAGTTAAAATCCCAAGGTGAGAATTGTAAATGGACAAGGGCTGTAAAGTTAACCACTCCCTGAACAAGGGCCTTTACCAAGAGTCTCTGAAAGAATAACCCAGGCTGAAACCTGACCTGATAGGCAGTACATGGTCAAGTGGTGCTCCAGCCCAGGTATAAGAAAGGATAAGATAAGATATGTCCCACACAATATAGTCTAGGATGAAATTTCTGTGCATACCATTATGCAAAATAAGCCTTCCAAATGCAATGAAAGAGCTTGTGAGAGGTCAATTTCCTGGCTGTAGGCAGTGTAGGAATAACAGAGTTGGAAAGATCCCATTCCCTCAGGACTTGGGTTTCAGCGGACATGATGTCAAGCCATCAGTGAAGTCGAATGGTAGACTGGCCCTTGAGACAGCAGGTTGGGTCAGTCAAGAAGTGCCCACAGAGTGTCTCCCAGGAATCTGAGACTGAGACTCTCTGAATACCAAGTCAGTTTAGGTCAATTTGCTGCCACCAAAATCATTGGAATACTGTCCACCTTGAGCCTGCAAAGCAGCCAAAGGACATTCCATAGAAGAGGGAAGGCATACATCAGCTGGAACTGATCCACGGGGATCACCCGTGTCTACTGTGAAGGTCTTTGCATACCTAAGCCTGGCCACAAACCAGTCCAGCTTGTTGCTGAAGCAGGATGCCAAACAGTACTAGGTCCGGCGTTCCCCTAACAGCCCCAGATGTCATGGAACGCCTCACGATGAAGAGACCTCATGTCTAGGTGCTGGCAACTGAGGAAGTCCACCAGCCAATTGTTTCCTCTGTGAATATGGACCAGACTGGAACTTGCCTTTTGGCCCAAGTCACCCATAACAGGCATAAGCAAGGGGCCCTTAGATTGATAATGTCAATAGGAAGTCTGAATAAAATCCTTTCAAGACGTTTCTAAGACTGTCTCTGTGGACCAGTTCAACAGTCAGAGAATTGTGTGCATCTAAAAACAGACAAAGAGCCAGGTGAGAATTTTGGTGCATGGAACCTAACCACTGTCTACACAGTAATACATAGCTACTAGAAGGAGCTCCATCTTTTTTTGCAGCACCAAGGAAACCATTGGGATCAGTCCACAGCTGTCCAAACTGTCAGGGTCTGGCAAACAGCCAGATACCACCAACTAATACCAAATACAACCAACAGTTGCATGGCCAAATTTGACAGCTCAAAAAGGACTTTTAAGATGGCCTCAAATTTTTTGTCCACTGGGTCTTTAAAGACTAGTATTTCCTCAACTGCAACAGTCAGAGAAATGTTGAGGCAGGAAAAAGCTGTATGCACCACAGGAGCTTTTTCACTTTTTGTGGCAAGCCTCCCCAACTGGGTTTTGCTGAGCAAATCTCTTGCTTCTACAGAACATCCTGTACTACTGGGGAGTACCAAAAAGGACATATTTGGTTTCTTGGATTTGAAAAGAAGTCCCATACCAGTGATCCTAGGCCCAGAAGGTGGAAACCGCCCAAACTTCAAAACAGCAGAGTAAAACCTAAAGCTCTGTTCATCGCATCTGGATCGCACATCGGATCAGTTTTGAACATGAATTTCAACAGAGGTTGAAGTCCCTAGTGACGAAAGCGATCAGGGTGTGGCTTATACGACACTCCAGAGGTGATGCGCTGCGCTCCACAGCTCCAACCGGTAGTATTGTCAAATTCCTGCAGGACTAGTGTGCTTCATCTGGGGAAGGCTGAGTATAGCGAGAGCGCCCTCTGTATGATTATACTGATGCTGTTTTTTTATCTATGTGATGTACGCAGCTTTTACTAAGGGATTCTTATTGGTATGGGTTACTGTTATTCAATAAAAGGTACTCTATGTGCAGATTCTGCTTGCCTTTTATGTTAACCCCTGCATTCCTGGAAAATGATTGGCAATGAGGAAATAATACGCATTGCTCAAATTTGGGATTGCACTGAATGTCCATTTAATAAGAGAAGTGTTAACCCTTGCACATCCGGAATTTTCTGATGAAGAAGAGGAAATAAGACAAGGCTATTTTATTCCCGGGTTTGATTGCGTGCTCATTTACCCAGATATATCTGGTGAGTTTGCCCCCCCAGGGGGAGTGTGCAGCACGTGGTGGATTGTATGTTGGGTGACAGGTGCACTTTTATGGTCTTACCCTGAAGTCTTCTTACAGAACCAAACTTTCTGTTTGAAATGTGCATCACTGCTATACATTGAATTTAATTTATATGGTGTATTGAAGATTACACGTTATTGATATTGGACTAATATCAGTGATTTAAGCGGACTGTGAATAATTTTTTGCTAACTTTGAGATTATATATATGTTTTATGCATTATTAAACAGCTGCTGTTCTTTATCTTTTCAGTATTTTATTATATTTTAAGGTCATATAATTTTATTCTATCTGCTGCCGATTTGTTTGAGGTCAGAATTGGCACCGAGTTGGTGTTTCTTGCAGGCCCTTTATAAACCTTTTTTGGACACATATATAAATGCTTACTCTACTCCTGGGCTAGGAGGATACATCCCCTTGTTGTTCCAGGATGCCATGTGAACCTATATCTTACCTTATTTAAAGGTTTCTGATTGTTTGCTATATCTTTCCTTTGCTAACTTCTGCAGCTGTGGGGATTTTGGAGGCTCTTGCTCTGCCTACTGACCCTTGTATATATCTCTTACAGAGCCGCGTGTGTGTTTGGCCCTGTGATTTCTTGTGACTAATACTATTGGACCTTTACCTGGCTCCCATGTATTTTACATTCAGGTGAGCCAGGCTTATGCTCAATGCCGTATGCAAGCTTATTATAATATTTTGAAGTCCAGCCTGGTGTTTACCAATGATATTACTGTTATTTTTTCTGTTTACGATGAATATTGATTTGATCAGTTGATGGCCATGCCATTTTTTTGCCCTAAGCCTTTGATGTAGAGACACTTGCCTCACTTACACAGTTATACCTTTAAAAAGGTAGGTTCTATGACTTTTATTGCTATATTGTCATGTAGGTCACCTGTTTGATGGCCCTTTATGAATATCCGCTCTAATCTATCATACTTGCTTTTTTTCTTTAGACCTTGGTCTAGGTCTATTTTGCATTATTCTGCTGCTCCATCTGGGTCTGTGTCCATTAGGGTGTTCTGCCTCCTTGACAGCAAGGATGTTGTTCTAATATGTGTAAGTACTCCCCCCTTTAAATACCATTCTATCATGTGTTATTTCAAATCAGTGTAATTGTTAGGTTTGGTTTTTGGCTTAGTTACTCTGCTCTTCCTATATTCCTTAGATTGAGCTAGTTCCAGAAGAAGTGCATTTATTGGCACAAAACTAGTCGAGCAAGCTACGTACATCTTGAAAAGCAGTTATGACACCATCTGAGTCAGCTTATGTGACCCATTTTTGGCTACCTATAGGAATTGACCTGTCTAGGTCACTATTTATGCCATTACCTTTGAGTTATTTGCTTTAGGCTAGGTTCACATATGAGCACGCATCAACTCACAGCAGGAGTCTGGGGCATCCTCGTTCACCGTTTCAGGTCCAATTTCAGCCCAATATTTTGGCTGAATTTCGAACCTGAAAACGGACCAAAAATCACACCTGAGCTGCTGCGGAGATACGTGAACCGGCTCCATAAAGAGCCGATCACAATCTCCTGCTGTGCGAATTGGATGCAGAGGAAACCGCATCCAATTCGCACTAGTGTGAACCCAGCCTTACTCAGAATCTCCCTAGGTCCCCCATTGTATGCTTGAAGCCCAGGTTTCTGAATGGATGCTGGACCGGGGAGAATGTTTTAATCAATTTTGCACTGTTACATGCATTCTAATCAAATATTGTGTTATACATTAAGTATGCCTATAAATGTCCATTCTTTCAAAGCCCTAGTATACGTTATCAAAATTAAAAGGACGTGGCATAGCCTATACACTCTGCCCTCACTGCCACCCTGTGGTGACAGCTTCTATATACATATATACATGCATACAACCAGTAAAATGAGAATTCATTAGTACTTTGCATTACATGTTTCAGTTCAGGGACTTGGAAAGTACTGATGCCAATGAATTCGGATGATAGCCAGGCACCTAGCATTTTAGAAGGCGCACAAGTGTGCGTTAAGTAAGCAGGTCTGCCAAAAAGCAAGATGTACTGGAAGTGGTGACACCTGAGACTGCTGGGTTTCATAACGATTAGCAACTTATACAGAGCTGCAAGGAAAGGCAATAAACTGCTAACCCGATTTTGTTTTCTTAAAACCAATACCCTGCTTTAGAATTAGACAATAGTTATTCTGTAAACTAGGGTCTACATTTTTCAGTTGAGAATGAGGATAAAGTATGTAAGAAATCATTTTTATCTGAGCAAAATTACAGATTTTTCTTTCTATTATTTTCTTAACCCCCATTGCAATAATAACAATGATGAAATGGTAGGCCTTAGCCAATTTTGATAGCTTTTAGTATCCTCAGATGTTGCGACATTAGGCACAAGAAAATCTACCATTCTGTTTGAAAGCACTCCAAGGTTTTCATCATCCCCATTTTAATCAGAAAATTGCGCAGAAAATCGTCCACCACTTCAGGTTTGTGAGATGCAGCTCGCTGAGAAGAGACTGGAGATCTCTGGGACTACAAAAGAGGGAAAAAAAAAAAAGAAATTATTAAAGAATAATGTACAAGTACAAGACAGAAACAGCCTTAATAATATTGTAGATTTATTTACATTTTTGCATATTTGTATCTAGTGATCCTATTTGAAACTTGTCTTCATACTGAGTTGCCATACTCCAGCTGAAAGTTCATATAAAGGCTTGCAATGGGAGTTCCTGCTCTATGAGCTGACAAGTGGGAGAAACTTCAATCAGCTTACAAAAAAAGGGAAGTGAGCACAAAGAAGATGACACCAACGTGGTCATATCCACTGGAAGTCCAAGAAGCAGAAAGGAGATGGCACAGTGGCACGGAGTCCGCAGAATTGCAAGCTGATCAAATGAACTGTCACTCGAATGTCATGAAGCCAAATAGCACAGTAAAGTAGACCGTATTAAAAAAAAAAAAAGCTAAATTCTCAAAACAAACACCAGAATAAGGATCTTTATTTCAGTCATGTGACTGTAATTTTCAAACATTAGACTGAAAAAAACTGCCATTAAAAAAAAAAAAAAAACGTAAAATCGATATCCTGTTTTTCTTTTACCTTTGTGAAATAATCCTTATGTGCTTAAAGCTTGAATTCATGTTACAGATAAAATGTAAACATTAACCAACACCAAACAGCCAGCCTCCCCTTTCCCCTCCCAGCCCCCACTATACATAACCCTAGGGCTGCCGAGCTCTTAGCACCCTGCAGCCGCTCCAGCAGTCCAGGAATTAAAAAAAAAAAAAAAAAAAAAAAAGAAGAACACACACACACTTATCTCTCTCTTTTCTGTTTGTGCTTCCAGTCAATGGACAGCACTGACTAATCAGTATTCATTCATCTGGTCCATTCTGGAACTGTCGATGGAAAAGAGACATAAAGGGGATTTTGAATCCCTGGACTGCTGGAGCAGCTGTGTGGGTGCCGACAGCTTGGCAAACAGAGGTACTGCAAGTACAGTGGGGACCAGGGGGGTGTTGTCCGGTGTAGGTTCACTTTTATGTTTTTTTTCCTATACAAGGTGAACATTTTGCACCCTCCTATCCTCTACAGCCAAGGAAGCGATATGATCTGTAGTTGGCATGGCGCTGCATATGATCAGTTAGGACACCACCCTTTGATGGATGACAGTGCAGTTCAGTTTAGAGCAAATGCAATTGTGACCGTTATCATTTACAGCATGACTTAAATGTAACGGTTTTGGGAAGCTGTTAAATGAATAGGTTTAGGTATAACCAACATGCAACACATGCATTTTGCATTCACCAATTTAAAATATAAAAACACAACAAACAACTGAATGGGTAAACAGGAGTCAGTGCTCCATGATCCTGTCATAAAAATAGGGCAGGATATGAAGTTTAATGTCACATACACACGAGCGGACTTTGACAGACTTGGTCCGACGGACATTGCAGCGGAGGTCCGCCAGGCTTTTTAAAATGAACGGACTTGCCCACACACGATCACTCCAAAAGTTTGAGGGATTCGAACGTGATGACGTACGACCGGGCTAGAATAAGGAAGTTCATAGCCAGTAGCCAAGAGCTGCCCTAGCGTCGGTTTTCGTCCGTCGGACTAGCATACAGACGACCGGATTTTTCGACCGGAAAGATTTGAAACATGTTTTATTTCTAGGTCCGTCTGACTTTTGGGAAAGAAAAGTCCGCTGGAGCCCACAAACGATCGAATTGTCCGATGGATTCAGGTCCACCAGACCTAGTCCGTCGAAAAGTCTGATCATATGTACGTGACATAAGAGTTACAGGGCCATGTTATTAACCAACTGCTTTATTTAAAAGCATTTTGACAGACCATAACAGAAAATAGAAAAAAAAAACTTAGCAATTCAACTTCCTCCTAATGGTACTAGTGGTCAGTTTTTGCAAGCAATACAATTTGATTGGAGTCTCATAGGTCTTATATGGTTTATAACACTAAACAAAAGGCTAACCAAAGCACAGGTATAGACTTGTATTATCATTTTAAATAGGGTATTTTCTTTTACGTTCAATAACCTTATAAAAGTACTTTGTACTATTCTAAGCTATTGAAGGCTAGAACCATATTTGATTGATGTGAATAAATCACACATTGTTTACTGTACCATTTAATATCAACTTTGAACAAGAACTATGCAAGAACACTGCCGAGCCAGATAAGGGCACCCAATTTATCATTGGATTTTAAATTTTATTAAAAAAATTCCTTTGCCAGGTTGCAAGGGTTTCAGAAGGCCTGTACCTTTTATGCATTCCTTATATGCAAAATCTTCTAACGCTTTCATTCTCAGAATTGTTATTTCATTATCAGAAGAGACGACTAATGGTCCAATCTTCGGTATTTATAGGGATCATCCCGTTAGCATACTTAATGATATCCTGAATACTTAATCAACCAGTCACCCTCTTGCTCCCAATTTGCAAGCAGATTTTTAACTCTCATAAATTAGCTCTAAATCTGGTAACTGCCGCTAATAAAATAAAGAACTAAAAAACTCTTTAGTGTAATTAGAGCAGCAGTCAGGCACAAAATACCTTTTAGTATTAAACTGCCTATATTAAACTAGGTGTCTCTACATATATGACAATATAAAAACAACATGCTTTGTAAACCTCTTGGTTTGATAACCCCATTTCAAGCTTCCTAAATATTTGGATGTAGTATGACTTCTAGAGTGTTACCTGTTTTTGTAGGCTCAGTTTTGTGTAGGGACATGTTTTGGGGTGTGTCAAGCATCAAGTCAAATTCATTTTCTTTCCTTATTTTCTACATATGCATGGCTCGATTGTCTTAATTACATTGCATAAAATAACTATTTTATGAACTCTCTCTGCCCTTTTTTGCTTCTTTACTAAACTATTTACTAAACCTTTCCTGTCCATTTTACTTTTTAAATATTGATGGTTGTCATGGGTGATCTATTCACACAGGAGGAAATCCCCATGTATAGAAATAGTTGTCAAATTTTCATTAAGGGCCTGTGTCGGTGGGCCATAAGATGGGTTTTGCATTCTATACAACTCTATGGAAATTCAAAATGAGCTTGAAGCAAGACAAAATGCAAGTCAGAAGGAAATCAACTGCTGGTCAAATGCACCTTTCCTTAATTTCTGAATGATTTTAGAAGCATGTCAAACATTGCATCGACACTGGCGCTAAAGGTCCTGCACATTCCACACGTGTGGACACATTTATATTATGGGGACCTTTGTGCGCCTGACCTTCCCTCGTTGAGCTCCTCCCTCAGCCCCCAGACCTGGCTCATTTGGCAGCTGGCTGCGGACCACATGGGAATCACACTCCATTGGCATGCGAGTATCCATCTGTCGGGCATGCTCAAAACAAAAAAGATGGAGGAGCGTAGGGTCGCCAACATCCACCAGCTCCATGATGTAATTTTTTTTTTATTTATTACACACCGTACTTCATTGATTGATTTACATTGATATTCTCTTTTAGACAATTGGTGCCAACTGCCCGAGGAGTGTTTTGATACACGGAAATGCGTCAGCTTGCGATATGCACAAAACTATCAATTCCTTTATAAGGTGTCACACATCAGTATGTTTTTTCTCAGAAGTCCTGTGATCAAGTGCATTCAAGATTGGTTTCATCACCCATTGAGGAGCATTCACCATGCACCACCTCTGGGCTTTAACTTTGCTCACAATGTATATATCATGGTGTTTATACTATGTGACCGTTATTCCGTATTTATCACGTTACCATGTTACCTTTACCAATAAAATATTGTATAATGGTGACTGATCCTTTGGCCTCACTTACCCACCTCATTCAAAGTCCCAACAACCCCCTTTTTCCATGTCGCCAATCTAGTGCATGCGCCATACAATATTACATTCATCTGGGTTTTTTTGTTTTTTAAACATAAATATGTAATGACATACAGTGCATGTACGAGATGAGCAGCATGGTGTCATACATTTCTTCTTGTGCATGAGCACTAGGACTATACTGCGAGCTGACCTTGAAAGGAATTTTTTAGGTGGGAGCACAGGCAGCAGAGAGGAGAAAAGTAAAGGAGAGGCAGCATGTGTGCTCAGAAGTAATACTGTGTGTGTGTGTGAGTAATAGATTATATTCACTCACACACACACTGTATCTCACATTTTTGTAAATATTTCATTACATCTTTTCATGCGACAACACTGAGGAAATTACACTTTGCTACAATGTAAAGTAGTGAGTATACAGCTTGTATAAATTATAAATATAGTGTAAATTTGCTGTCCCCTCAAAATATGGCAAAGAACTCTGAGGATCTGAAAAAAAAAAAAAAAAAAGAAGAAATTGTTGCTCTACATAAAAAGATGGCCTAGGCTATAAGAAGATTGCCAAGACCCTGATACTGAGCTGCAGCACGGTGGCCAAGACCATACAGCGGTTTAACAGGACACGTTCCACTCAGAACAGGCCTCGTCATGGTCGAGTGCACGTTCTCAACATCATATACAGAGGTGGGCTTTGGGAAATAGAAGTATGAGTGCTGCCAGCATTGCTGCAGAGATTGAAGGGGTCAGCCTGTCAGTGCTCAGATCATACGCCACACACTGCATCAAATTGGTCTGCATGGCTGTCGTCCCAAAAGGAAGCCTCTTCTAAAAATGATGCACAAGAAAGCCCACAAACAGTGTGCTGAAGACAAGAAGACTAAGGACATGGATTGCTGGAACCATGTCCTGTGGTCTGATGAGACCAGGATAAACTTATTTGGTTTAGATGGTGTCAAGCGTGTGTGGCAGCAACCAGGTGAGGAGTACAATGACAAGTGTATCTTGCCTACAGTCAAGCATTGTGGCACTGGGGAGCTACAGTTCATTGAGGGAACCATGAATGCCAACATGTACTGAGACATACTGAAGTAGAGCATGATCCCCCCCCTCCTTTCGGAGACTGGGCCACAGGGCAGTATTCCAACATGATAATGACCCCAAGCACACCTCCAATACGACCAATACCTTGGTAAAGAAGCTGAAGGTAAAGGTGATGGACTGGCCAAGCATCCACCAGCTCCGTAATGTCATCATGGAATAGTGGAAGAGGACTCCAGTGGCAACCTATGAAGCTCTGGTGAACTCCATGCCCAAGAGGGTTAAGGTGGTGCGGGAAAATAATGGTGGCTACACAAAATATTGACACTTTAGGCCCAATTTGGACATTTTCTCTTAAGGGTGTCCTCACTTTTGTTGCAAGTGGTTTAGACATTAATGGCTGTGTGTCAAGTTATTTTGAGGGGACAGCAAATGTACACTGTTATACAATCTGTACACTCACTACTTAACATTGTAACAAAGTGTAATTTCATCAGTGTTGTCACATGAAAAGATAGAAGAAAATATTTAGAGAGAGAGTTTAGCTTTAAGGATGATGCAGCCATGTACAGATTAGCTTTCTCTCAATGTATATACTCTATGTCCCAAGTTCAAAGCTCAGATAGTTAAGAGTTGAGGACCATGCTTTGCAGAGGTGCCTTGATGCGCTAGAGTGGTTTCACATGCTTTTGCAATTATATGTACATGTACCTAAATGTTAAGACAGTCCATTTATGAATTTGGAAACAAATAGCTGCGGTAAAGGGGGATTATTGTGTATTTATTTATCATTTCTGGCATGAATAAACTGTAAATTCTCACTTTTTATGAAATGGCAGCTTCATAACAAAAAGTTTAAAAAGTATGTTTTTTGATGCATTTACATAAAAATGTGTGGAAGGTGTGAGAAAGTTGGAGATCAATCAGCTGTAATCTCTGTTTTAGGTCATATTTTCCTTCTATTATATAAACCCTTTTAACACTATATGTTCACCTTACTCTTCTCACTAAACACTGTTTCTCTGTGTTGACTTTAAAACGCAGCTAATTTATATAACAAGGAGAAAACTGAAGCTGCTGCACCTAGAAATCAATCTTTTTTTTTTTTTTTTTCATAAAAATAGCCACTTTTACCTTTTGTGTTTGTTTTTATAAATCAGAAGTTTCTTCTGAATTATGTTTGCCAAAATACTACATTTATCCTAGTTTCCATTTTCTCTATCTTAGTTCTTGTTTTCCCGATCTTTAGGTCCATGTTTTAGTTGTTCACATGGCTTCACATTCCAACCACCTTATACAAATATACCTTTGCTTCATGGTCAAATTCTTACTTTTTTTGCTCTGGCTTTCTATCATGCCCTAAACATGACCCTTACTATAGTATACCCACTAGAATTGGTCTTGGGTGACAAGCTATTGTTTATGACCTTTCCCTTTAGAACACGCAATTGAAAGCTCTATATAGGATCTCTAGAACTATGTATATTAACCTCTTACACTCAATCCACAAACTGTTGCCCTCACACTCTATTACCAACTCACCTGATATACGCGAATTAGAGAAGTAAGGCCAAAGCTTTTTTGGCCATACTTCACCACTGGGTCACAGGAGTGACCTTAGTTTTGTTCTCCCATGACCCAGAGTCAGCTAATGGCTCTCAGTTGATATCACAGAGCAGCTCCAGCCTCTTAAGTGATCCCAACTATATAGTCAGGATCCACCAAGCTGCCGAAATGACAGCTGGTTCTGGCTCTCGGCTGAAACCTGAAGCCAGCTGGCTGTCCCCACCCTGGGAGGGGCAGAGCAGAGAGCAGTGTCTGATAGTCACCACACCCTCTGCTCCGAGCTTACTGAGAACTGAGCAATCAGTGGTTATGTGATCAGTTATCAGGCTTGCCGCCAGCAAGGACAGCTGCAGCATAGAAGCGAGTATGTATGTTTGTTTTTGTTTTGTTTTTAAAACCCAAAACTTCTCCTTTAACCCCTTGGTTGCCAGGCCCTGTGCTCCATTTTTACCCTCAAGTGGCCAGGCCATTTTTGCAATTTTTCCTTTGCTTTTGTTATTTTTCACTTATAGCTTTCAGAATTTGTAAAAGACCCCCCAAAGCATACATTTTCTGAAAGCACATAGCCAGTAGAATAAAAAGAAGGTGCTACTGATTTAAAGGCAGCGCGATATTTGCGCAAATGTTTATCAAATCAATATTGTCGCAAAAAATACACTAAAATCATTAATAGTGTACATAAACACAACATAACAAATTCCTGCTAAATTGCTACTAAAGCATCGTTCACATGTGGTATACTAAACGACCATGGAGGGCCATGTTTACCCGCACAGAAATGCACAGGTGTTCCATGCATCCCCGTACAGGCAGTCCCCTTTATGTTAATTGGGATGCAACGGCTGCACAGGCAAAGCTGCTGTTCCCAATCTGACATCTGTGTGGGTGCATGACCCCAAATGCAGACATTGTGAGCACAGGGACATGCATGCATCACAAATGACATCAATGGGACTGCCTGCACAGAAAACCTGTGCATCCCTGTACAGGTATGCTGTGTATGCCCTGTGTGAACAAGGCCTTAGGGCCCTTTCCCACAAGCAGACAGATCGGGTCTGCCTGTCGGTTTTTCAGGCGGGCCCAATCAGACCACCCATTGTTTTCTATGGAGAGGCTGATGTAAATGGACATGTGTCCGTTTACACCCGCCTGCATCCAATCCAGTCTAGTCCGCTAAAAACAGACGGATGGGGATTACATTCCACAGCCATCTAGCAGATCGGATGGAAATGGACACGCCATCCGTTTCCATCTGACCGCCCCATAGAGAAAAGCGGGCTGTGTCCGTGTCCTCTCTGCATTAGCGGAGTGGACACTGACCTGTCATCCGCCTGCTCAGCAGGGTTCAGCAGACAGATCCCCCACTGAGCAGGTGGATCTGCTTGACAGAGTCCACTCCATGTGAAGGGGGTCTGATCAGGAGCGGCTGGTCCATTTTTTTTTTTTCAAGCCACAATGATTAGAGCCCGAGGCTCCAATTGGCTTGCAAAAGGTTGGGTTCAGGGCGCAGAGCATTGCACCCCAAACCCACCCACTTGTGACAATAGTGAAGTAATATTTGCTATTGTCAGGATGGATCGGGTTGGCCGGGAGAAAAAGCTAAGGAAGCCATGGAGGGGTGCTGGGTGGGGGGAATCGTCACAGTGGAGGGGTGAGTGCAGAAGGGGGGCACTGTAACCGTGGAGGGGTGAGTGAGTGTGGGCAGACCTAGGAGGTCTTACTAGGTTTGTGTTTTTTTTTTTTTTTTTTTTTGGATCGGGTGGAGGGGGAAGAAGGGGGGTGAAGGGGATAAGAGAGAAAAGAGTGGGGGGGGGGGGAGTTATAAGTAAAAGTTAGCAGCGGGAGGTGGAGTGGCTGGGGACGGGGAGGCAGCAGCGTGGGTGAGGGCATTACATTAGCAGTTAATAACTCTGATCAGCGGGTTGTAATCTGCTGATCAGAGTTATAGAATTGTTATAGAATTGTTCAGCTGAACAATTCTGATATAAGCCTATGGTCATTGAAGTGACTATAGGCTTATAGGAGAGGAAGATATGGAGGTCTGTACACCAGGCAGACTTGGCCACCTGCGGGCACTTTTTAGGTCCGTACGGCGTACGGACATGGCAGTGAAAGGGTTCCAAGGGCCCATTCACACTAGGCACTGCATGTTCTGTGCAGTGTGCTTTCAGCTCATTAATTTTGATTGGGCTGAAATCGTTCCGCACCAAAAATAGTACATGCACTATTTTTTGAAATGCAACTGCATCGCATGGTACTGGTTTGGGCAAACGCACTGCGTTTTTGACTTGTGTTTGGGGTGTCCTCAACTTTGAACTGACCCCCACAGCACATTGTAAGGGCTGCTTCTGCAATCTAGAGTTAAGGGGACCTAAAGGTTTTTTTACTAGCCAAAGTTTTACAACAAGACTTGGTACGAGAAAGAATTACAGAAGACTGTAGATAGATTTTTAAGCAATTAAACTAGTGCATCTTTGCCTAAAATCTTATTGCATTTAAACTAAACAAACAAATAGGAGCCCCAAGGAAAGGAGGTAGCTACTTAACTAAAAATGTCCACTGTAGTATTCACTAACATCCATTTTAAGCTCACCTTATACTGCAACTCAGTCCCTGACCCTATGCCTATATATACTGCAGCTTGCCCTTTAATGAAAGTAGATGTGAACCCTAAATGAATGGCATTTACTTTCCTAAAACCTTTTCACTTTTTTATCCTTTGTTATGTGTCAGTGCTGCTGATTTCCTGCAGATTTTTTCAGTCCCCTTTCAGCCACGTTCTGTCTACATGCGCCCACTCCAGGAATGGCTGCATGGTATTTCTCATGGAAGGATACCTGATGGTGAGAACGACGGACCATCTATGAGTGATGTGTGTTGAAACAGCCTCTTGTAGTCTCAATTGTGAGAGCGCAAGTGACAGCGCAGGAGCACAATTAGAAGATGAGGCCAGAGCATTGTCATTCTATAACAAGAAGTGCCTGAACAAGGACTTTTCTGGCAAGATCACCATGTGATTAGTTTATTAAAAGCTGCAGACTTAAAAGAATTAAAAATGGCATTTGATATTGCTGTTAAAGAGGTGGTCCACCTAAATAAAAAAAATATTAAAAGCCAGCAGCTACAAATACTGCAGCTGCTGACTTTTAATAAATGGACACTTACCTATCCCAGGGTCCAGCAATGTCGGCAGCCGAAGCCGACCAATTGCTCGGCTCTCGGCAGCTGCCGCCGCCAGCCTCTGTGAGGGAATCAGGAAGTGAAGCATTGCGGCTTCACTTATCGGTTCCCTACTGCGCATGCACGAATCGCGATGCGCGTCCTAACTGGTCCCCGCTAACTCCTGGGACCCGTGTGTGTCCCATCAGACAGCGGGGGGAGGAAGAGGCGGAGTCTATGCCCGGAAGTGGGTGCAAATACCTGACCTTAGAGAGGTATCTGCACCCCCCTCCCCCTGAAAGGTGCCAAATGTGACACCGGAGGGGGGGGGGGGGTTCCGAAAAGCAGAGGTTCAATTTTTGTGTCAACCTCAGCTTTAAAGCTTCCAAAAGATTTTAGTGATTGGATGTACATGCACTTTTAATTATAACCCCAATAGTTACAGCAGCATGTAATCTAGCAATATGTACCTCAATGGCTTCATTTGGTAGCAACACCAAATGTCTAGAAGTTAATGCCCCTTAACTGAAGGCACCAAAAGATGTGGTCACCTTTCCTATAATAGACAACCATATAGAACAGGAGAGATGAATGGATCAAGGGAGTGTGTGTGACCCTTTGAAGATAAATGTCTTATGGTGACATACAGTATGAGGTACAAATTTGTATTATTAATAACTGGAGCTTAATAATCTGTTTCATTTCTAATATATCTGTTTTGTTGGTCGGAGATTTATTTAAAAACGTTGTTCCTGCGATAAAGCCTGAACACATGCATTTTATTAATGGAGCGGTTTCTGCTTCCTTAGACAAATAACATTATTGATCATCTCATAAATGTTATCCTATACTGACAAAAGGAAGATATAATACAATACAAGGGGTTATCATGAATATTTAGTTATCCTACTCTGTTGTATATTTGCCTAGCCATCAAAATCTACCACAATGCTTGGTCAGCATGTACTGCTCTTTTTTTTCTCTTGCTTTTTTAAAGCGTCCCCCCGCAGGCAAGGCGTCCTTGAAATAAGAGCGTCTGCTTCAGTGTAAATGCACAAACACAAAATGTGTTTGGATGCATCTCCATGCAGGACTTATAATCCCATAAAACACTCTGCAGCAAGGCTTGAACTGGCTGCCTGTCCCACATTAGTCTAACTGTACAACCAATCTGCAAAAATGTTATTCTTACCATACAGAAAAAGGTGAAGAGTTTATCATAGATGCTAACCTGCGCTAAAGGGTCAATAGCTCCATATAACACATTATTCTGGTCCTGAATGTGATGTGACCTCTAAACTGAAATGCGGACAGTAAGGCAAAATAAAATTTGCCAAAAAAAAAAAGAAGAAAGATCCCCAACAGGCATACTATAACTTGGCCTCTGAATCAGCATGGGACTATAAGCTGCTGAAAGCAGAAACCCTAGCAAGGCTGTGAGTGGCTGTTGCTTTAAGAGCGAACTGAGTCCGTGGCTGGTGCTTTGACAAGGCTAAGCCTGCCCGTGCGCAGCTGTACCACCTGATGCATTTGTTCCGGGACTGGCTAAAACCTGAGGAAAAGACACCCACTCAGATTGTGGAAAGAGTAGCACTGTTTTCTACAGGGGCTGCCTAGGGAGCTCCATCAAAATTTGAGTGGTCTCTGTACATGGGGTTGTCAAGGACTATCCAATGGCACATGTAACCCTGTCTACAACAGCAGGAAGTGCTACACAGAGTTGGGGTGATCCCGGCGTTACCTCACGATTTGCTAATTGGGGCAAGATTGCCCCCTATTTTGGGACTTGTGTGAACAAAAGTGCAAAGGTTCAGGGGCCTCCCCTAAAAAGGAGAGACCCCCATATGAAGTGTTTAATACTGTGTTGCAGGAGGTAAACAGTAAAGAAATGTGTCCGATGTGTGAACCTGCAGGAGCTGACCTAGATCCCCTGGAGGTGGTTGTAGGATTGGAGGCGCAGAGTTCTCTCTGAGCCTGACTTTTCATATCTTGGGGGCTCCCGAGATGATTTTCTTGCTCAAAGGAAGGACTCTGCTTTGATCCCCGCCGGGGAACTGGTCACAACGTTGAGTGGTGAGCCACAGCATCCTGGGGAGGAGATGTGCTCCCCTTGAATTGCTGCTGATCATACTGTAGGCTACAGGGTAGCCAAGAGTCACCAAGTGTTTAAACATGGGCACAAACCAATAGCGAGGACCAAGAGGGGGGTTGCCATCCGGTCTGCCAGGGTCCGAGAGTCTAAAGCTGGGAATAAAGCTCTGGTGGTTGGGCCTACTGTGGAGAGCAGGTGTCTCAAGGAGGGACAAGAACCCTCTGAGATAGCAGAAAAGGTTGGCGCTGTTCTCAGTGGTAATGAGGGTAGAATCTGTGCTGGTGACTTTTTACCGCTGATGCTACCAGATGACCACATTGAGGACCGTTTGGCTGAGTTTGAAAACATGGCACCAATTAAAACAGGGATCCTCAAACTACGGCCCTCCAGCTGTTGCAGAACTATACATCCCATGAGGCATTGTAAAACTCTGACATTCACAGACATGACTAGCCATGATGGGAATTGTAGTTCCTGAACAACTGGGAGGGCCATAGTTTGAAGACCCCTGAATTAAAAGGTCGCCCAGAAACCCCTGGGCTGAATTAGTGCAAACGCTCCTCACAGAGGAGTACCAGGATGTGTATCGCCTAATAGGACTGTATAGAAATAACTATGATAGGTTTACAGCAGCAATCCGGTCTAGAGATGCTGTGGATTCAGAGTAAGAAGTGGGCATAGACCTGGGAGCGTGCATTGGAAAAAGGATGCCCTTTGATTGGCCTATGGCCATTGTGGTATAAATTTGAACAGGCCTATGTTCCAATGTTCCTATGGCAATTGTGGTATAAATTGGAACAGGCCCAGTGCTGGGGGTTTAGATGTGTGGATTGTCAGCCAGGGAAGGGCTAAATAAACAGGGCAAGTACTTCCCTTTCAAGCCTGCTTATTAGGCACCTGGTCAGAGAGGCTGAGTGGAATGGCTGTTTAGCCTTCAATGCCGAGAGGAGCTTGAAGCTGGAAGGACCCCTGTTGCCTCTGACTTGAACCTGCTGGGTGAGCTTGCCTGAATTGAGGACTGTTCTATGTAAATTCTGTGGCTAGGATGCTTTATCATTGTTTAAAATGGACTGTCTTATATGGCTAAGGCTTCATGTACACGGGACGTTTTTACAACCTCTCCTGAACGTTTTAACTTGACAGATAGTAACTGACGTTTAAAAACGTCTGTTTTGCCACATTTATCTGCATTTTGCGTTTTTTCAAAAATTGCCAGAAACAAAAAACCGCCTATAATGAAATGCAGCTAAAATGCGAGTTACTGCGTTTACAAGCTGTTACAGGCATTTGACGTTTCAAATGCCTCTGAACATCCATCCTGAACGCATTTTTTTTGCATTCCAAAAAATGCTTTTAAAACGCAACTGCCTAGAAATGACTAACAAAACAGCCCTGTGTATATGTACTGATAAGATAACAGAGGAGAGTTCACGGGCAGCTGAAAAATATGCCCAACTGCTCCTATACGTCCGTTTACCAGCAGCAGTGTACATGAGGCCTAAGCCCCCGTACACACAGTCGGACATTCCAACCACAAAATCAGTCTGTACGGTCGGACAAAGTTGTTGGAAAAATCCAATCGTTTCCGAACGTGGTGACGTTCGTTCGTTATGACGGGACTACGTTCAGGCTAGTAGCCAATAGCTTTGGTCTCGTAATTTGATCTGAGCATGCATGGCACTTTGTCCAATCGGAATTCTCTACATACAATCAGAAAAAGTCTGATCGGATTTTGTTGTCGGAAAATTTGAGATCCTGCTCTCAAATTTTTTCCGTCGGAATTTCCTATGGAAAAAGTCCAACAGAGCCCACACACGATCGGATTTTCCAACAATATAATCCGATCTGACCTTTTCCGTCGGATTTTCCGACCGTGGGTACAGGGCATAAGAGTTGTTTTGAAATGCCTATGATAACAAAGCATGTCAATGTTTCTGTTTTCGCTGAATAACGGAAAGGTGAGTATACAATTTTCCGTTTTCCTGACGCCTTCATGGCAGCACACACTGGGAAATAACTCGCCAGTCGGGTGGGTGCAAGTAAAATAATGTTTATTCCTATAATGCGGAAGAATTGGCTCTAACAACGGATCTTCCGAAGTCTGACATGGACAAATGGGCAGAATCCACTTTGTAGTGAGAAATGAAAGTATGTCTGGAAGAACATGTCGCTGCTCTGCATATTGTCTCTGGTGAGACCCTGCAATATGCTGCCCAGGAGGTAGCCACTGCCCTAGTAGAATGAGCCTTGACATCTTCAGGGATCGTCAGGTGCTGAGTGGAATATGCCTTTTTAATGGCTCCGACTAGCCAGGACGAGATAGTACGTGAGGAGGCTGCTTGCCCGCGTCTGGTTCCATGGGGAATGATCATAAGGGAATCCGTCTTCCTAAAGGAGGTGGTAGCTGCCAAGTAGTTAGAGATAGTTGTTTTGATGTCTAACGGATGCGGTTCACCCTTATCGTTGGTGAAGGATGGCAGAATGATGTCTTGGTTGTAGTGAAAAGAAGTTACTACTTTAGGTGTGAAGCGCTCTGACGGTCTTAGAATTACTCCGTCGGGTAGGAGGACTAAGTGGGGTTCCGAGATCATTAGTGCTTGTATCTCTGACACTCTCTTTGCTGATGTTATTGCTATGAGGAATGATAGCTTCAAGGTCAGGTCCCAAAGAGATATGGTTTCGAATGGAGTAAACGGAGGGTTGGAAATAGCATGGAGAACTACTGATAAGTCCCATGATGGAAAAACTGGTTTTCTGGGGGGTTTTATCTTTAGGCAGGCCTTTAGGAACTGTATTACCAGGGGATGGAATGCCCACCTAGTTCCCGTCTTTGCTGATAGAGCCGACACTTGTACTTTAAGGGTACTTGAGCTTAGGCCTTTGCTCACCCCTAATTGGAGAAACTCTAGGATTTGGTAAGGTTCTGGAGAGAGGTGATTCCACCCTTTCTGTTGTGCCAAGGAGCAGAATCTCTCCCAAACCCTCATATAGATGGTATTAGTAGATACTTTCCTGGCTTGCATCAGGGTTGATATAACCTCTTGCGAACAGCCTTGCGCCCTTAGTCTAACCCTCTCAATCTCCAGGCCATCAGGTGTAATCTCTCTGGTGCTGGGTGAAGGAACTGCCCCTGAGATAGAAGGTCCGGGGTTATTGGAAGAGGAATTGGAGGTTGAAGGCTGAGTTGTAGGAGGGTCGTGAACCACGGCCTTCTCGGCCACATTGGGATTACCGCTATTACTGTTACCGATGATCTCCGGAGTCTGGATAAGAACCTCGCAATTAACGCGGTTGGAGGAATTATGTACCCCAACTTGAAGTCCCATGGGTGGATCAGGCAGTCTATTCCTTCTGCTGATGGAAATGAGCCCCTCGTCAGGAACCTGTGGCATTTGGTGTTCATTGGAGTGGCCGCCAGGTCTATTTCTGGCATTCCCCAGGCTTCTGTCAGGAGAGAGAATGCCTGCGGGCTCAAGGACCACTCGTTGTTGGACAACGTTTCCCGACTTAGGTAGTCGGCTAGCATGTTCTGAGCCGCTGGAACGTAGACTGCCTTTAAACTTGCCAGGTGTATTTGGGCCCATTCCAAGATGGGTCGGACTTCTTCCATCAGAGTGGTACTCCTGGTACCTCCTTGTTTCTGAATGTAGGACACTGCTACCCTGTTGTCCATCCTGATCAGCACATCCTCCCCCTCTAGTAGTGGTGTGAATGCCTTTAATGCGTGGAAGGCTGCCCTGAGTTCCAAGATATTCGAGACTATCCCTTGAGCCTGAAAGAGCCATTGGCCTTGGGCTGCCCGATCTCGGAAGTGGGCTCCCCAACCGCTCTGGCAGGCATCCGAGGTGACGACTTCGGGATCCGGAGGGATTATGGGTTTGTATCTCCTGAGGTTGCCTTGACGCGTCCACCACCATACTGACCGTTTCACTGCTTCGGATACAGAGATGGTCTGATGCATCGACACTCCATCCCACTGCCTGAGAAATGAGTTCTGTAGGGTTCTCATATGCCACTGCGCCCATTGGTATGGTTGCGGACATGGATCCCAGAATACTCAGACAAGCTCTGGCTGGTAGGTGATTGGTGGATAGTAGTCTCTGCATCTTCCGAATTAGAGGCTGTATCTTCTCCTGTGGGAGTTGTATCCTGTTTGTATTGGTGTTTAGATCTGCTCCCAGGAAAACCATATTTTGGGTGGGTTGCAGACTGCTCTTCTTCCAGTTGATTATCCAACCGAATTTCCGGAGAGTTGCAAGTAGGATTTCTCGGTGGTGGATCAGCGTCTCTTGATCTTCTGCCAACAGTAGGATGTCGTCCAGGTAATGGTGAATGCGTAATCCCCTTTCTCTGAGGAGTGCCACCAAGGGTAACAGAACTTTTGTAAAGGTTCTGGGTGCCGAGGAGATGCCGAATGGGAGGCACTGGAACTGAAAATGGCATTGGTTTATGGCAAACCGGAGGAATTTTGAAAAGCTGGATGGATTGGTATGTGAAGATAAGCATCCGATAAGTCGATTGAAAGCATCCAGTCTCCCAGATTCACTGCCAGAAGTATGGACTGGAGGCTTTCCATTTTGAAGGCCTCGACCTGAATTCCTTTGTTGAGCCTTTTGGAGGTCCAACACAGGGCGTAGGTCTCCTGTTTTCTTCTTTACCAAGAATAGGGGGGAGTAGAATCCTCTCCCCCTTTGACATGCTGGGACCTCCAGTATTGCCCCCTTCTGCTTCAGTTCTGCCACATACCTTATTAATAGGCTCCTTCTGGGTAGTGAGGATGGTGGTCTGGTTGCCTGGAAGTGATTCCCCGGAGGTCTGCTTATGAACCTCCACTTGTGTCCGAACTTTATTGTGGACAATGTCCATGAATCTTCTATGTGACTCGTCCAGATTTGGGAGAAGTTTCTTAGCCTGGCGCCCACCTGAGCCGGGTGGGCAGGCAAAATTTCAAAACGACTTCTGTTGGTCCCCTGCCGGGGTGGACTTGGTTTTCTGCATTCTGAGAAAAGCAGGCTTTGTGTTCTTCCAGTCCCTCCTAAATTCCCTACCAGGACGGTAGGATCTGGCCTCTCTGTATTTATTCGGAAGGTTACGTCTAAATGCTGGCCCTTTCTGTGTCTTGGGTCTCCTATCGGAGGGGATTAAACCTGACTTTCCCCAAGTTACTTTGGAGATAGCAGAGTCTAATTTGGTGCCGAACAGATTTGCGCCGTCATACGGGATCCTGCACCAGTTCAGTTTGGATGCCGTATCGGCCATCCATGGTTTGAGCCATAGGGCTCTCCTTGCTGTTACTGATGCCAGCATATTCCTGGCTGACGATCTTATGACGTCTACAGACGCCTCCGCTACAAAATCCCCTGCCAGTCTGATTTCCTGTAGGGAGGAAATTATTTTTTCCATCTCGACGCCATCCTGCAGGTCTTTCTCTATTTTAGATGTCCATCCCGAGATGGCTCTGCCTACTGCTGCTGTAGCTATTGCAGGTCTGCAGGCCCCCCCCCCCGGCTGTGGAGTAGGCCTTTTTCAACTCCAGGTCCATCTTCCGATCGAGCACATCTCGAAAGGAGACCGCATCCTCAATCGGTAAGGTGACGTGGCGGGCGAGACGCATCAAAGAAGCGTCGACGGCAGGTGCGTTGGTCAAGGGGTTTATTTTTGATTCCTTCAAGGGATACATCTTGGCCAACCTGTTGGTCAGACTAGATCGTTTGTCAGACCTTTCCCATTCGTCCTTTAGGAGATCCTCAAGTTCCTCTATAAAAGGGAAAGTTTCCGGATCCCTCTTTAAGTTTGGAAAATATTTCCGAACCTTTTGAGGTTCTGCCTTGTCGTCTTCCCAGCCGATCGCCTCTTTGACTGATTTGGCGAAAGGCTCCACCAGAGAAAAATCGAAACCTGCTGAGATGTCTTGAACCTCGTCCTCAGAACTGGGGGAATCCGAGGCCTGGGCGTGAGGTGGTTCCGCTGAGGATGTACTGGGAGCAGCTTTGTCCAATGGTGGTGCTGTGGTTTCCAGTAGAGACTCCCGCACTGACTCTCTTATGAGCTCTGTCGCCATCCTTGCATCTGCTTCCTTCTCTGTAGTGGCTTCATTGAAGCAAGAGCGACAAGCAAGTTTTTCCGGTAGTGCCGGGGCGCCGCATACCCAGCAGGCATTGGCTGCGGGACGGGTGTGGCGGCTTTGGTGGTGCGAGGAGGGGGACCTCCTGCGATTTGACCTGCTGCGACGGGAGCGACTGTGCCGTGAGTAACTTCGCCGTGAGCGGCTGTGCCGGTGGCGCGAAGGGGATCTTGAACGGCTCCTGCGGGACCTCCTGCTTGAGGTATGGCTTGACCTATTCCCATGCCGGGAACTGGTGGTTCTTGACCTCGCCGGGCTGCCAAGAGAAATGCAGCATTTTAGCGGTCTGGCACTCTTTTTTCTCCCCTTCAATACTTACCTATCTGGTCCAGCCTCTTACCTAGTTTGCTGATGGTGGTCTGCGTGGGCAGTGGACTCCATAGGGAGAAAAGAAGGAGACAGGGCAGTCTGGGAAAAAAGACAAAATAAACGTACATATATATAGTTTTTCTTTTTTTTTTTTTTATATATATACACACACACACACACACACACACACACACACACACACACACACACACACACACACACACTTTTTTGTTTACGCTTACTGCCCCTTTAATTATTTATTTATTTTTTAAATTATTTTTTTTTTACGTTTTAAAATTAATTATTTAATTATTCAATTATTTATTCTATGCACCTATTACTTGGGGCTTAGGAGATGGGGAACCCTTATAGGGGCTTACCTTGAGTCTTTAGAAGATAGCTGTTTGCAGAGCAGTAGTTCCTCTTACTTCCTTCCAGCATGCAGAGTTGCACAGGGAGTTCACAGGAAAAGTTCTGTTTTTAAATATGGCGCCATTGCGGCGCCCGAATTACGTTTCCGCGCATGCGCAGATGCGTCCCGAGTGTCCCCGCGCCATCTTTAGCCTTTTAAAGTTGACTAAACTGTCTCACAGCTGCCTGTTGACCCCTCGGATCCTGACATGTGCTGTACAGTGTGATACAAACAAACATTTTTAGAATTCCTATAATTTGGAACATTTTACAGTTATTTAAAAAGCACAGTCACTTAAGTGAACACATTCTAAATATATTTACTCTGAGTTGGTATCTCTGAGATTATGGGACACTGAACACCATAGCATTTTATTATAGTTATTCATTGTACTAGCACTTCCACTTACCAAGCCTAGTACTTTATGAACTGATTACATTATACAGAGTTCATGTATTGGTGCAAAACGTTCATGCATTTATTGTCAACTTATGAAGTATTGTGGATTATATGAATTGGTATGCAAATTGTACTTTTTGCTATTACACAATAATGTATTTTTCCAGAAAAAAAAAAAAACACATGAACCAGTTCTTGAATACCTACATTCAATACATGCATACATACCAGTTTATAAATTAAAATGTACCTAGACCAAGGTTTATGCTTCTATTTGTTCAATCACTCACAATTTATAAATCTACGTGCCTTTTAAAAGGCGCAATAACCAACTAATGACATTTGACATAGAGGAAGCATAATATTTAAACTTCCATATAACCAATAACACAGACTTATCTATCAGGAGATGTGCATTATACGTTTTTCTCCATACCATAAAAAAAAATAAAATAAAAAAAAATAAATACCTTGCAGAAAAGGAGACTGCATTTTCCCTGAAATACAGATGACATATGGCACTGCTGTTGTGCAGGGACCATGACATTGCATTTAGAAATATGCAGCACTACTATGTGAAATTCAGCTCATTATACACGGCATTACAATAGAAGTCATTTCTGCAGATCACTCATAGGAAGTACTCTCGGCAAAGGATCATTTACATCCCAAAATGCATAACGCATACAATGAAAAGAACGTCTAACATTTACAGCGATGTGTATACAAGCATCCATATACATAATGTAATATATCTGAAACTTCTGTAACTTTGATCTGCAGTCTAAATGTCTGCAAAAGCTAGTATTATAGACAAAATAAGACAGCAAAATTATAATAGAGGTAGTTTTTCTTCTAGAATGTAAGATGCATTTGGAAAATAAATGTTATCGCTCTCATTCAAGCATTTATGCAATTTTTCTCAGCTGTGGGCAACCATTTATATATTTTTCTGTAGGAAATATTATAATTTTTTTTTTTTTACATAAGCCAAACGTTATGCAATTTGTGTACAGTATCTTATAAAGAGGAAAGTCTATTCCAGAGTATTTATCAGGTGATCTTTGCTAAATGACCACAGTGGCAACCAAGAACAGTGTTTTCTCCAAGAGACAACGTTATGAGAGATTCTTTCCAGTGTATTTGAATTTAAGGCTGTAATGTTAGGTTACTAAGATTAGGTGTTAAATGTGAAGCTTATGACTAAAATCTTATATAAACGGAGGCCGGGGCCACCCAGTGACCCCGCCCCCCTCTGACGCACAGTTCCATGCATCAGAGGGGGGCGGGGTCACCTGGTGGCCCCAGCCTCCGTTACATAAGACCTGAAGATAAGAAGAGAAGCGTCACACAGCGGGAGCCTCCCATTGCGCGGAGCGGCCCGACAACAAAGAAGAGACGCCGTGGAGGAAGATGCCGGACGAGAACACCGGAGCAAGAAGAAGAAGAAGATGGAGGAAGAAGAAGAAACCGAAGGATGAAGAAAGGAAGAAGGAAGAAGACCAGAAGAAAGAAGACTTTAATAAAGCACTTGTCAAAGACCGTCTGTCATTTTTAACTCTTTTGTCACTTTTTGGTGAAATGGTAGGGGTACTTTTGTACCTCCTTACCATTTCACATGGGGGGGGGCGGGATCTGGGGGTCCCTTTGTTAAAAGGGGCTTCCAGATTCCGATAAGCCCCCCGCCCGCAGACCCCCACAACCACCGGGCAAGGGTTGTGGGGATGAGGCCCTTGTCCTCATCAACATGGGGACAAGGTGCTTTGGGGGGGACCCCAAAGCATCCTTCAAATGTTGGGGGCATGTGGTCTGGTACGGTTCAGGAGGGGGGGGCGCTCTCGTCCCCCCTCTTTTCCTGCGGCCTGCCATGTTGCGAGCTTGGATAAGGGTCTGGTATGGATTTTGAGGGGGACCCCCCCCAAGCCATTTTTTTGGGGCGTGGGGTTCCACCTTAAAATCCATGCCAGACCTGAAGGGCCTGGTATGGCTTTTGAGGGGGACCCACACGCCTTTTTTTTTTTTGGGGGCGCGGGGTTCCCCTTAATATCCATTTTAGACCTAAAGGGCCTGGTATGCTCTTGGAGGGGAACCCATGCCGTTTTTTTTTTTAATTGAAGTCGTCTGGCCTGGGGGAGACTTAAAGTCATGTTGTAAGTCGTCGTAAGTCGCCCCAAGTCGTGTTGCAAGTCGCCCCAAGTCGTGTTGCAAGTCGCCCCAAGTCGTGTTGCAAGTCGCCCCAAGTCGTGTTGCAAGTCGCCCCAAGTCGTGTTGCAAGTCATGTCGCCCCTGTGTGAATGGACTGTTAGCGTGCGCTGTTATCAATGGCATACTATTATCGCGGTGCACCGGTATATTATGTGTTGCGCTTAAGTGTGCGCCGGTTCATACGCTCACTTAATAATTTATCTGGCGCACAAATTATGGTATGAACTGGCGCAGCGCATTCATCTTTGTAAAGCAGCCCCAATGTGTCCCCGTCTCCCAACTGTGCACCTTATATCTACTTTAAGGATCACTTAAAAAAAAATAAAGTCCTTGAATTTATTCTGTCCCTTGCATGCAGGCACTGCTGGAAAGAGAATGAACAATGTTATACTAACCTGAAGATCTTCAGCCTGTTCTTCAATGGTCTGCACTGCTCTTATAAGGTCCTCATTTCCATCTGGTAAGCTGAGGTCATCATCAGGTGGGATCTGTGAACAAGGACAAAGGGCATCAAGTGATGGAAAATTAACTAACTTATTCAGACAAGGCAAACCTAGTGGGTCATTTCCGAAATAGAAAAATAATGTTCAGGACATTTGTGCCTTGTAGATTGATTTAAGCATTTAAAATGGAAGTTACTTAAATTAGAAAATATATTATAGTAAGACCGTTTTGAAATGTTTCAAAATTTCACAGCAATCTGAAGGTTAAATTGTGTCTTGCTGAGTAAGAATGTTCATTTTTCTACAGCCGTGACTGTGAATGTTAATCAAAAATACAAACGGTTCAGTGAAAACCATAATTTGCGTAGGGGAATTGAAAAGACCTGACCAAAAAGCAGGAATGCTGGACCTACAAATGAAACTAGGAGCTGGAGTAAAATGAATATACTTTAACCTCTTCCCTGCTCTACTGGCATTTATATTTTACAATAAAGGCTGTTCTCAACCGTTCAATCATTCTTTCTGCTCTCCTATGAAAATAGGACATTATTATGACTTCTATATATTATGTCACATAAACTTAATCAACTCACATTTACGTCAACCATAACCCACAGGTCTATTAAAATTGCCTTATCTAAAAAGGAGAAAAAAAAAAAAAAAGTCCCGTCTATAAGAAGGGATAGCAAAACCAAGAGACTGTTCATACAAAGAAAATAAAGCTAAAAAGTAGTTAAATCGTAACTATTTACCAGATAAATAGGGTTAAATAAACCCTTAACTTTGCAAACCCAAGTTAAAGTTAGCCTTTCGAAAGATGATCTTACATTACATCTTACATATTCTGTATCAAAATGTTTTTCGCTCACGCATCAGTTGTGCGCGGTGAAAGAGATAAGCTATGCAATACTAGTGAATGGAAAGTGATCATCTGCAAATCATAGTCCATCAAACCATTTACGCTGTATATACAATTTGTTTTTTAAAAAGTGAATTGGATGTTTTTGGTGTATGAGCACTAGATTTTGGTCACAAGAATTTTCAGCACAATAAGGAGTACACAAAGTTTTGTGCACATTTATTAGCAACAAACAAATCTATCACACCAGAAAAATAAATACTAAATAAGTTACTTACCTCAAAGTGGTTCTAAAGGCCTACAAACCTGTATGCAGCCCCCCCCCTCCTCTACTTACCCGAGTCTGATGTCTATCCAGTGCTGTGCATCTGAGCAGAATCACTGCTCTCTCTCGCTCTCCTCACTGGTTTAGAGACACTAGCAGCAGCTATTGACTCCTGCTGCTGTCAATCACAGCCAGTGAGGAGGGATCAGTTGGCAGGGCTGAGCTGTACTGTATGTGTCAATTGACACACAGAGCGCTGCTTGGGAGCGAGCCTGCATGAGTGCCCCCATAGCAAGCAGCTTGCTATGGGGGCACTCAGCAGAGGGGAGGAGACAACAGTGCCAGTGGGGGACCGAAGAAGAGAAGGATTGGAGCTGCTCTGTGCAAAAACATAACAGAGCAGGTAACTATTTGTTGTTTGTTATATATAAATTCAAACAGTAGAAATACACACACACACACACACACACACACACACACACACACACACACACACACACACACTATGACCAGGAATCTCTCGTTACAAATGAGATCTGAAAACTGGTGGGATACATTAGGCAGCAAATAAACATGTTATCCATGAAGTTGATGTGGTAAAAGCAGAAAGAAAAAAAAATGGGCATCCCAATTTGTTGTGTATGTGGCTGTGAAGCCCAAGGTGACCCATGTCCAAAGCCAAAGCTTCTACAATGGTCACATGAACATCAGAACTGGACTACGGAGCAATGGAAGAAGGTGGCCTGGTCTGATGAATCACATTTTCTTTTACATCATGTGGATGAACAGGGGGCATGTGCGTCACTTACCTGGGGAAGAGATGGCACCAGGATGCAGTATAGGAAGGCAAGTTGTACAAACAAAAAAGACCCCCCCACTAAGATTGTGGGGGAAAATGGCCATAAGAGTGATACAAAATAAAGTGTTTTAGGTTAAAAAAAAGCATTTGTATAGCACTGATTGCTGTATAAAATGACAATGGTCCAAAAAATGTCCGCCATAATGTCGCAGTCATGATAATAAAAAAATAAATAAAAAATAAAAATTGCTGATTGCCGCCATTACTAGTAAAAAATAAAATTAATAAAAATGCCATAAAACTATCACCTATTTTGTAAACACTATATCTTTTGCGCAAACCAAATCAATAAACGCTTATTGCGATTTTTCTTTTACCAAAAATATGTAGAAGAATACGTATTGGCCTGAACTGATAAAAAAAAAAAAAAGAAGTTTTTTATATATTTTGGGGGATTTTTATTATAGCAAAAATGTAAAAAATAATGCGTTTTTTTATTTTTTTTTTTATTTGATTTTTTTTGTTTATCGCGCAAAAAATAAAAACTGCAGGGGTGATCAATTACCACCAAAAGAAAGCTCCATTTGTGGGGAAAAAAAAAAAAAAAGGACATCAATTTTGTTTGGGAGCCACGTTGCACGACCGCGCAATTGTCAGTTAAAGCGGCACAGTGCCGAATCGCAAAAAGTGCTCTGGTCTCTGGCCAGCAAAATAGTTTGGGGCTTAAGTGTTTAAAGTCAGGGTCTCTTAGTAAAACAATATGTGTCAGGGGCAAATGCACAATTTTTTTATCTTTAGTTTTTTTTGCTGGACTCCATAGGGGGCACAGGAAGGAACATCAGCTTAGTTTTGAATAGAAAAAATACCAAGGAAAGCAGAAAACGGGTGCCATTTCACCTGTGCCAATTTTTTGTTTCTAAATCTAATGTACCATCCCATTTGTCCTTTACAAGAAATAAAGCTTGTACAGGACACAGAGAAGCAGGGTATTATGTCTGACAATTCTCTGCTTCTCTGTATCCCTCAGACTAACTAGCCATTATCAAGGTCACAAATTAGAAAAAAAAAAAAAATATATAATCAAAACTGCACATAAGCCGATATTAACTGGCAATTTCCATTCTGAATGGAATTTTCATTTAAATCCCTAATCACAATTATTAAAAATGAGACATACTGAATTTTACATATGACCTTGTGAGTTCTCTACAAAGGATAGCTTGTGTAAATTATATGGATTAGGATTCATTTTACTGGAGCATGGCCGTAGTTCTTACAAACAAGTTAATTACGTTTACTGTTCTACCAATAAACATTGATGAGTATTTCAAGAGGCTCAATCAACATAATGCTTCTTATCCATTTCCTGTGTGGTAAGCCTCCCACAGAACACACAAATACATGTGACGGTCTGTCTAGATCGCAGATCACATTGCTTTCCACAGTAAATACAAAGAAAAGTTTCCATCCAGCCTTGCCCCGTATGGGTTCCCCTCTTGGTCTGAGAAATACTTTGTATGAGATGCCACCACATTTCTGTTTATAAGCATAGATTTCCCCTCTTCACATGTATCTGTTTTTACAACAGAGTTTCCTGTAACATTTACCATCACTTAGCCACAATGAATGGAAAATCAACATCATCAGGAGTCACATCAAGTGGCTGCACACTCTACTGCTAAGGTGGCTGTCCATGGTGCTGAAAAGTATAGAATGCTTCAGGCTTAAAGTGGTTCTAAAGGTTTGAGGTTGTTTTTTTTTTTTTTTTTTTTTTTTTTTTTTTTTTTTTTCCCTTAACCACTTCAGCCCCGGACCATTTGGCAGCCAAAGGACCAGAGGTCTTTTTTCAATTTCGCACTGCACTGCTTTAACTGGTAATTGCGCGGTCATGCAATGTTGTAACCAAACGAAATTTGCGTCCTTTTCTTCCCACAAATAGAGCTTTCTTTTGATGGTATTTGATTGCCTCTGTGATTTTTATTTTTTGCGCTATAAACGGAAAAAGACCGCAAATTTTGAAAAAAAAAAAAGATATTTTCTACTTTTTGTTATAAGAAAAATCCAATAAACTCAATTTTAGTCAAACATTTGGGCCAAAATGTATTCAGCCACATGTCATTAGTAAAAAAAATGCCAATAAGCGTATATTTATTGGTTTGCGCAAAAGTTATAGCGTCTACAAACTAGAGTACATTTTCTGGAATTTACACCGCTTTTAATTTATGACTGCCTATCTCATTTCTTGAGGTGCTAAAATGGCAGGGAAGTACAAAACCCCCCCAAATGACCCCATTTTGGAAAGTAGACACCCCAAGCTATTTGCTGAGAGGCATGTTGAGCCCATTGAATATATTTTTTTTTTTAGTCCCAAGGGATTGAATAAAGACAAAAAAAAAAAATTTTTTCATAAAGTTGTCACTAAATGATATATTGCTCACACATGCCATGGTTATATGTGGAGATGCACCCCAAAATACATTTTGCTGCTTCTTCCGAGTATGGGGATACCACATGTGTGGGACTTTTTGGGAGCCTAGCCGCGCACGGGGCCCCGAAACCCAATCAACGCCTTCAGGGTTTCTAAGGGTGCAAATTTTTGATTTCACTCCTCACTACCTATCACAGTTTCGAAGGCCATAAAATGCCAAAATTGCACAAAACCCCCCCAAATGACCCCATTTTGGAAAGTAGACACCCCAAGCTATTTGCTGAGAGGCATGTTGAGTACATGGAATATTTTATATTTTGCCACAAGTTGCGGGAATATTACAAACTATTTTTTTTTTTGCCCAAAGTTGTCACTAAATGATATATTGCCCACACATGCCATGGGCATATGTGGAATTGCACCCCAAAATACATTCTGCTGCTTCTCCTGAGTACGGGGATACCACATGTGTGGGACTTTTTGGGAGTCTATCCGCATACGGGACCCCGAAAACCAAGCACCGCTTTCAGGATTTCTAAGGGCATAAATTTTTGATTTCACTCCTCACTACCTATCACAGTTTTGAAGACCATAAAATGCCAAGATGGCACAAACCCCCCCAAATGACCCCATTTTGTAAAGTAGACACCCCAAGCTATTTGCTGAGAGGCATGTTGAGCCCGTTGAATATTTTTTTTTCTAGTCCCAAGTGATTGAATAAAGACAAAAAAAATAAATAAAAAAAATGTATTCAAAAAGTTGTCACTAAATGATATATTGCTCACACATGCCATGGTTATATGTGGAATTGCACCCCAAAATACATTTTGCTGCTTCTCCTGAGTATGGGGATACCACATGTGTGGGACTTTGTGGGAGCCTAGCCGCGTACGGGGCCCCGAAACCCAAGCACCGCCTTCAGGATTTCTAAGGGTGCAAATTTTTGATTTCACTCCTCACTACCTATCACAGTTTCGAAGGAAATAAAATGCCAAAATAGCACAAAACCCCCCCAAATGACCCCATTTTGGAAAGTAGACACCCCAAGCTATTTGTTAAGAGGCATGGTGAGTATTTTACAGCTCTCATGTGTTTTTGAAAATGAAGAAAGTAAAGAAAAAAAATTTTTTTTTTCAATTTTCAAAACATTGTGACAAAAAGCGAGATCTGCAAAATACTCACCATACCTCTCAGCAAATAGCTTGGGGTGTCTACTTTCCAAAATGGGGTCATTTGGGGGTGGTTTGTGCCATCTGGGCATTCCATGGCCTCCGAAACTGTGATTGGCAGTGAGGAGTGAAATAAAAAAATTACACCCTTAGAAAGCCTGAAGGCGGTGCTTGGATTTTGGGGTCCCGTACGCGGCTAGGCTCCCAAAAAGTCCCACACATGTGGTATCCCCGTACTCAGGAGAAGCAACAGAATGTATTTTGGGGTGTATCTCCACATATGCCCATGGCATGTTTGAGCAATATATCATTTAGTGACAACTTTTTGTAAAAATTTTTTTTTTTTTTTCTTTCATTATTCAATCTCTTGGGACCAAAAAAAAAAAAATATTTAATGGGCTCAACATTGCTCTCAGCAAATAGCTTGGGGTGTCTACTTTCCAAAATGGGGTCATTTGGGGGGGGTTTGAACTGTCCTGGCATTTTATGCACAACATTTAGAAGCCTATGTCACACGTCACCCACTCTTCTAACCACTTGAAGATAAAGCCCTTTCTGACACTTTTTGTTTACATGAAAACATATTTTTTTTTTGCAAGAAAATTACGTTGAACCCCCAAACACTATATATATTGTTAAAGCAAAGGCCCTACAGATTAAAATGGTGGGTGTTGCATTTTTTTTTTCCCACACAGTATTTGCGCAGCGATTTTTCAAAAGCATTTTTTGTGGAAAAAATACACTTTTTTTTATTTTAATGCACTTAAACACACTATATTGCTCAAATTTTTGATGAAATAAAAAATATGATCTTAGGCCGAGTACATGGATACCAAACACGACATGCTTTAAAATTGCGCACAGACACGCAGTGGCGACAAACTACATACATTTTAAAAAGCCTTTAAAAGCATTTACAGGTTACCACATTAGATTCACGGAGGAGGTCTACTGCTAAAATTACTGCCCTCGATCTGACCTTCGCAGTGATACCTCACATGCATGGTGCAATTGCTGTTTACATATGACGCCAGACCAACGCTTGTGTTCGCCTTTGCGCAAGAGAAGGGGGGGCAGGGGTGCTTTTTTTTTTTTTTTTTTTTTTTTTTTTTAGTTTTTCTTTTTATTTAGCTTTTTTATTTTATTTTTAAACTGTTCCTTCCATTTTTTTTTCTTAGTTTTCATTTTTATTGTTATCGCAGGGAATGTAAATATCCCCTATGATAGCAATAGGCAGTGACAGGTACTCTTTTTTTGAAAAAATTGGGGTCTATTAGACCCTAGATCTTTCCTCTGCCCTCAAAGCATCTGACCACACCAAGATCGGTGTGATAAAATGCTTTCCCAATTTCCCAATGGCGCGGTGGGTATGCCCACCATTAGAATACCTCCCTTCATCCACCCACTTCTAATGATGGGCATACATGCACCATTTATATATGCCGAAGCATGGGGGCATCCTCCCGCAAAAAAAGTTATGCCACGTACACATGGTCGGACTTTTTTCGACCGTATGTACGTGGCATTAGGAGCAAAATCGCTCCTCCGCCCTCTGCTGCCCCCATGCTTCGGCATATATGCTCTTTTTTTTAACTGTGGTGGTGAAATCACCTCCTACAGCGTTGGAGTCGCGGCTTTATGTATCGTGGGAGCAAACGCTGTTGCTGTCAAGATAAATAAATCCACGCTGCAACTGAATGGCGTACCTGCTAAGCAAATAATGGTTAACATTAAAACAAAGTAACATTAGAGTATAACAGTAAGACCTTACCATACCATACCTGCAAAGCAAATACCAAAAAAAAAAACATAGTAAAAAATAAAACATTTTGTTAACGCAACCGGTGCCTAAAATATATATATATATATGCCGAAGCATGGGGGCATCCTCCCGCAAAAAAGTTATGCCACGTACACATGGTCGGACTTTTTTCGACCGTATGTACGTGGCATTAGGAGCAAAATCGCTCCTCCGCCCTCTGCTGCCCCCATGCTTCGGCATATATGCTCTTTTTTTTAACTGTGGTGGTGAAATCACCTCCTACAGCGTTGGAGTCGCGGCTTTATGTATCGTGGGAGCAAACGCTGTTGCTGTCAAGATAAATAAATCCACGCTGCAACTGAATGGCGTACCTGCTAAGCAAATAATGGTTAACATTAAAACAAAGTAACATTAGAGTATAACAGTAAGACCTTACCATACCATACCTGCAAAGCAAATACCAAAAAAAAAAACATAGTAAAAAATAAAACATTTTGTTAACGCAACCGGTGCCTAAAATATATATATATATGCCGAAGCATGGGGGCATCCTCCCGCAAAAAAGTTATGCCACGTACACATGGTCGGACTTTTTTCGACCGTATGTACGTGGCATTAGGAGCAAAATCGCTCCTCCGCCCTCTGCTGCCCCCATGCTTCGGCATATATGCTCTTTTTTTTAACTGTGGTGGTGAAATCACCTCCTACAGCGTTGGAGTCGCGGCTTTATGTATCGTGGGAGCAAACGCTGTTGCTGTCAAGATAAATAAATCCGCGCTGCAACTGAATGGCACACCTGAAAACAAAAAAATGGTTAACAATAAAACATACCTGAAAAGCAAGCATGATAAAACATAATAAAACATTGCAGAATAGAATGGGAGTAAAAAAGAGCAACAATAGAGAGAGAGAGAGAGAGAGAGAGTGAGTAACAATAAAACGACAACTATTTTTGGTTTTTTTATTTTATATTTTTTTGGGGTTTTTTTTTTTTGTTTGTACTTTTTTTTTTTTTTTTTTTTTTTTTTTTTTTTTTTTTTTTTTTTTTTTTTTTTTTTTTTTTTTTTACACTTTTTTTTTAAACTATAACTATAATTTTAACTGTAACGGTCGGGTCTCAAAATGCGATGGCATTCTTGAGACCCTGTAACTATAATTTTAACTGCAACGGTCGGGTCTCAAAATGCGATGGCATTCTTGAGACCCTGTGAAAGTGTATCCTAGCCTGTGAAATGCTGTACCCTACGCTAATACTTCACTAGTGAGTGGTAGCGTTCAAAACATTCACCAATGCAGAGACCAGGATTGTCAGGACAGCGTGGACAATAATAACGGGTGTCACGCCTAAATCCGCGCTTGGTACAGACACGACATCTTCTTTGGGGGCTCGTTGGGTAGGGGTACTCTGGAGGGCATAAGGAAAATGCCTCTCATGCAGCCGGCTTACTGCATTTGGTAGGGGATGTTGAGGTGTGGAATCGCCTGGATACAGGAGTTCCATGACAACCGCTCCCTGGAATTCAAGGAAGGGTAACGTCCCGCCTGAAGCTCCGTATAGCACATGAGCATTCAGCAAAGCCAATTGGAACAAATAAATAGACACTTTTTTGTACCAGCGTCTAGCCTTACGGGCAACTAGGTACGGCGCCAACAACTGGTCGTTGAGGTCCACCCCTCCCATATTAAGGTTGTATTCGTGGACACAGAGGGGTTTCGTCACAACACCAGCCGCCGTACGAATTTGGACTGTCGTGTCTGCATGAAGGGAGGTAAGAACGAAAACATTCTTATTATCCCTCCACTTCATAGCGAGCAAGTTATTACACTTCAAGCAGGCTCTCTCCCCCAGCCTAAGACGGGAATCTACAAGCCGCTGGGGAAAGCCCCGGCGATTAGGTCGCACGGTGCCACATGCTCCAATCTGCTGATCAAACAAATGACTAAACAGTGGCACGCTCGTGTAATAATTGTCCACGTACAAGTGGTACCCCTTTCCGAATAAGGGTGACACCAAGTTCCACACTATCTTGCCAGCGCTCCCTATGTAATCTGGACAGTTCTCCGGCTCTACGCAACTATCTTTTCCCTCATAAACCGAAAAGCTCCACGTATAGCCTGTTGCCCTGTCACAGAGCTTGTAGAGCTTGACCCCGTATCTGGCACGCTTGCTGGGAAGGAACTGTTTGAAAGACAAGCGGCCAGAAAACTTAATCAGGGACTCGTCAACGCAGACAACTTGATTGGGCGTAAACAAGGCTGCAAAACATTGGTTGAAGTGGTTTATGAGGGGCCGAATTTTGTAGAGCCGATCAAATTCAGGGTCTCCACGAGGACGACAAAGTTCATTGTCACTGAAGTGCATGAACCGCAAAATCATCTCGTATCGTGCCCTGGACATGGAGGCAGAGAACACGGGCATTTGGTGGTGCGGTGAGGTGGACCAATAAGACCTCAGAGTCGGGAATTTGTGTATGCCCATGTTGAGGGAAAGGCCCAGAAAGGTCTTAAATTCGGAAACCGTAATTGGTTTCCAATCTCTGGCAAGGGAAGGCACTTGGGGATTAGCGGCGATGTATTGACCAGCGTATATATTACTTTGGTCCACAATAGATCTATAGAGATCTTCCGTGAAAAACAGCGAATAAAAATCGGATGGCTTAAAATCAGCTGTTTCCACCTGAATACCGGGTTGGCCAGTGAATGGGGGAAGTACGGGTTCTGCAGAAGTGGTGGGCACCCAATCAGGATTGGCGAATTCTGCAGGAAGGACACTATGTGATCGACGGACCTGCCTTTGTCTTCTTCTTGGTGGCAGCGGGACACTACTTGTGCTTGCCACCTCGCCAGCTTGAACTGCACTTATGGGACTCGCCACGTCACCAAGTGTTACTGCAGTGCTGGTTTGACTACGTCCAGGGTGTACTAGGCCGCTGGTGCTTGCCAGTTCACCAGAAGGAATAGCGGCGCTAGTACTTCTCTGCTCCATACGAGAGACCTGCGGTTCCTGCACCTCAACAACATCAGAAGATCGGGATCGGGTACGCCTGACCTTAGCAGGGACCACACCTTCGTCGCCAGAGCTATCTGTCATGGAGCCGCTGTCGTCTACTGGATCGTATTCTGAGCCTGATTCTGACAGATGAGTGACCTCCTCTTCACTATCTGACATACTCAGAAACAAGTAGGCCTGTTCACTAGTGTACTTGCGATTTGCATTTTGGGCTCTAAATTTAGTAGTACACTAGTGAGATTCACAGGAAAAAAAGCTCCTAGGCTGCTGGCAACTGAATCAAAACGCTACCAAAAAAATGTTAGCGATCGCAGGGATCAGGCCTGACTCTGCGAACGCTGCAGTTATGTGTGCTTAGTGGTTTGGAAGTGACAGTGATCGATCGATACTGCACTTGGGTGGGCTGGGCTGGGCTGGGCGGAGGGGGAAAACGCAGGTGCTAGCAGGTATCTGGGCTGATCCCGCTAACAATGCATTTTTTGGAACCCTAAACTGCTGGGACGCTAGTATAGATCTGATCAGATCAGATATTGATCTGTTCAGATACTATACCACTAAGGGAGGTATGCTTTGCGCGTGGGTGTTTGGTACTGGCACTAACCTGGGGCGACGCAGACCTTATTTGACCCTAAAACCTAATTGATATCACCCGCCGGGCGATCAGGGGGTTAAACCGATAGTTGGGTAATAAATGGCGGGTGCCCTGACAGTATAAAAAACAAGCTAACTAACCAGCGTCACCCGTAACAGTTATACGGTGATCACTGGTGAAAGGGTTAACTAGGGGCAATCAGGGGGTTAAAACCTTTATTAGGTAATATATGGGGGTACCTGACGATATATATAAACCTGACGGGGAACCTAAATAACGAAATAACTAACTGCTAACCAGCGTCACCAGTGACACTTATACTGTGATCACTGGTGAAAGAGTTAACTCTAGGGGCAATAAGGGGTTAAAACCTTTATTTGGGTTGTAAAAAAAAAAATATGGGGGTACCTGACCTATAAACCTATTTATAATCCTATATAAACCTGGGTTACCTAAAAAAAAAAAACTGGCTACCTAGCGACCAGTGACACTAATACAGCGATCAGAAAAACGATCGCTTAGTGACACTGGCAAAAGGGGGTGAAAGGGTTACCTAGGGGGCAATCAAGGGTTTAAACCTTTATTGGGTGGCGGTAGGGGGCTACCTTAGACCTAAAGGGGCCTAAAACTAACTGCCCTGACAGTTATTGCAGTCACACTGACACTAAATGCAGTGATCAGTAAATAAATGATCACTGCAATCAGTGACACTGTGACTGGGGGGGCAGGGGGTGATCTGGGGGGTGATCAGGGGGTGACAGGGGGGTAAAATATGTGCCTATGTGTGCCTGGTGTCAGTGTAGTGTTGTGCACTAACCTGATGTCTTCACAGCTCCGCGTCCCGGTCAGAAAGACCGACACGAGGAGCGTGACATCACTTCCCCTTGCCTGTGTTTACAATTACACAGGAAGGGGAAGGAAGGGGAAGCATCTGATTGGCCAGAGCGATCGTGAGGGGGTGGCCAGAAACGACTGGCCGTCCCCTCGTCCCGCATCGCTTCTGGAGCCATCCCGACCGTCCCCGCCGGCGGAGGGGGTTCCGATCGGACACCCCAACCGCCGGAAGAATGGCACGTACAGGTACGTGCTTCTGCCTGTACGTGCCATTCTGCTGACGTAAATATACATGGGGCGGTCGGGAACTGGTTAAAGTGGGAGTCCCGCAAAAATCTTTTTATTTTTTTAAAAGTCAGCAGCTACAAATACTGCAGCTGCTGACTTTTAAAATAAGGGCAGCACAGGGGTGTAGTGGTTAGCACTTTCACCTAGCAGTAATAGGGTCGCTGGTTCAAATCCCGACCACCACACCTTCTGCCTGGAGTTTGCATGTTCTCCCTGTGCCTGCGTGGGTTTCCTCCGGGTACTCCGGTTTCCTCCCACACTCCAAAAGACATGCTGGTAGGTTAATTAGATCCGTTTGATAAAAATTGGCCAAATATGTGTATGTTGTATGTGCTTGTAAGCATGTCGGGACCCCACAGGGCAAGGACCGCACTATACCACAGATGGACACCACTGGCAAAAAGCGCCCAGAGGCGATTCAGTTCGCATAGGTAGCGCTATACAAGTCATTCATTCAAGGGCACTCACCTGTCCCAGGGTCCAGTGATGTCGGCACCCGAGGCCGAACCGTCCCTTGGATGCTGCCGTCGCCATCTTCGTTATGGGAATCAGGAAGTGAAGCCTTGCGGCTTCACTTCCCGGTTCCCTACTGCGCATGCGCGAGTCGCGCAGCGCAATGAAAATGGTCCACGCTGTCTCTGGGACCCGTGTGTGTCCCAGCAGACAGTGCGGCGGGACAGGAAGAGGCACAGACTCCCGTAGGAGTCTATGCCCGGAAGTGGGTGCAGATACCTGTCTATCTGCACCCCTATCCCCCCTGAAAGGTGCCAAATGGGACACCGGAGGGGGGTTCCGAAAAGCGGAGGTTCAATTTTTGTGTGAACCTCTGCTTTAAGGCTACATGCCTACGGACATTTTAAAAAACGGGCTGTAAAGCCAGTACAGACGCCAGTAAAAAAAAAAAAAAAAAAAAAAAAAAAAAAAAAAAAAAAAAAAAAAAAAAAAAAAAAATAGGCGTTGAACGTGATTTTTATCCGCGTTTTGCATTGAATTCAATTTGAGTTCAATGCACGTTACTCCGTGCTGGCTTTCAGCCGCGTTTCTCTGTCTCTATTCAAAATCAATGGTTCCCTATGGGAGCCCATTGATTTGAATAGAGGTCGCACCAGAAGTCTGAACAAGAGAATCCGACTTGCGGTGCAACGTGCCGAGAATCTTGAGGGGGGAACCCAGCAAAAAAAATTTAAAAAATACATTTGCTGAAGGTTCCCCCCAAGACGATACCAGACACTTCGGTCTGGTATGGATCTTAACCACTTCAATACCAGGCCTATTCTGGCACGTCTCTCCTTCATGTAAAAATAATAATTTTTTGCTAGAAAATTACTCAGAACCCCCAAACATTATACATGTTTTTTTTTTTTTTTAGCAGACACCCTAAGGAATAAAATGGCGGTCATTGCAACTTTTTAGCTCACACGGTATTTGCGCAATCATTTCTCAAACGCCTTTTTTTTGGAAATAAAAAGGTTTCATGAATTAACCGCTTCCCGACCGCCTCATGTAGATATAAGTCTACAGAATGGCATGGGCAGGCAAAACCACGTACCTGTACGTCCCCTTTAAGTTGCCTGCCCGTGGATCGCAGGCGCGCCGCCAGCGGCGCGCTCGCGACCCGGTCGGGAGCTCCGTGACCCCGGCCGCGGGACCAGCGACCCGATCGCCGCTGGTGCGATCGGGTCACGGAGCTGAAGAACGGGGAGAGGTTTGTGTGTAAACAAACCTCTCCCCGCGCTTCCTACTCTGCCTGTCATTGATTGGCTGTTCTCGGTCATCGGGAAAGCCGATCAATGACGTCAGACGTCAGCCTCGCCCCCTAATGTAAAAAAAACACACACGTCAGAGCCCATAACCCCTCCCCTCCCCCTAGTGGTTAACTGTTTCACTACAACTGTCATTTATACAGGAATCAATGCATTTAAATAGCATTGATTTCTGTATAAATGACAATGGTCCCAAAAATGTGTCAAAAATGTCCGATGTGTCCACCATAATGTCACAGTCACAATAAAAATTGCTGATCGCCACCATTACTAGTAAAAAAAAAAAAAATATTAATAAAAATGCTATAAAACTATCCCCTATTTTGTAAACGCTATAACTTTTCCGCAAACCAATCAATCAATAATCGCCAATTGCGATTTTTTTTTTTTTACCAAAAATATGTAGAAGAATACATATCGGCCTAAACTGAGGAAAAAAAAGTTTTTTTTTTATATATTTTTTGGGGATATTTATTATAGCAAAAAGCAAAAAATATTGCATTTTTTTCAAAATTGTCGCTCTATTTTTGTTTATAGCGCAAAAAATTAAAACCGCAGGGGCGATCCAATACCACCAAAAGAAAGCTCTATTTGTGGGGGGAAAAAAAAGGACGCCAAGTTTGTTTAGGAGCCACGTCGCACGACCGCGAAATTGTCAGTTGAAGGGACGCAGTGCCGAATCGCAAAAAGGGGCCTGGTCCTTTGGCTGCCAATTGGTCCGGGGCTGAAGTGTTTAAAAAATAACAGTTAGCCCAATTTTTTTATATAATATGAAAGACTATGTTACGCCGAGTAAATAGATACCCAACATGTCACGCTTTAAAATTGCGCACAATCATGGAATGGCGCCAAACTTCGGTACTTAGAAATCTCCATAGGCAACACTTTAAAAAAAAAAATATTTGGATCACTTTTATTCCTATTACAAGGAATGTAAACAACCCTTGTAATAGGAATGTATGTGACAGGTCCTCTTTATGGAGAGGCTGGAAAGCATGAGATCGGTAAAAAATATAAAAAATTCACCGATCTCATGCTGACAGTCGCGGCTTTTTTTTTACTTCTGGGTACCGGGCGTGACGTCATAACGTCGCGCCCGGGCCTTCGACGGTCATAAAGATGACTGGTGACCATCTGGTCACCGGAAAGCTCTATGCTCATCATCCGGCGGCGGGAGATTCTGTCTCCGGGCCCTCGATGGCACGGGAGAGCCTGGAGAAGCACCGGATGGCGGCGGGAGGGAGGGGGACATCCCCTCCTGTTGCCTACAAGAATGATCAAGCGGTGGAACTGCCGCTATGATCATTCTTATCGTGCACAGAATTGCAGGCCGGAAAGATTGATATCTGAATGGTGCCTGTAGCTATAGGCATCATTCAGATATCCCCACTCAATATCAAGGACGTCATATGACGTCCTTGGTATTGAAGTGGTTAAGGGGAACCCCACAAAAAAAAAAAAAAAAATGGTGTGGGCGTGGGGGTCCCCCCCCCCCCCCAAGATCCATACCAGACCCTTATCCGAGCACGCAGGTCCATACCAAGCCACATGGGGGTTAGTGCTTTGCCCGGGGCATGATGGGACTTTGACGTCATAAGGGGCGGAGTCACTGGATGACATCCGGTGACCCCGCCCCATGCCTATACAAGTAATTGCGCACGGCGCACACGGCATTACAGCGGGAGAGAGCGTCGAGTCAACATCGGAAGAAAAGAGGGAAGAAGACAAACAGAGAAGACCGGGCAACCGCTAGCAAAAGACCGGGCAAAAGAGCAGAAGATATCGGAGGAGCCCGACAGAAGACACCAGAGAGAGTGTGGGGAAGTCGGAAGAGACCACCGGAGCTGCCTAATAAATTTACTTTAAAAACCTGTGTAGTGTCTTTTTTTTTATTGACACTTTTCTCCCAGGTGAATGGGTAGGGGTACAATGTACCCCATACTCATTCACATAGGCTGGGGGCACATAGATTCCGATAAGCCCCCCGTCCGCAGACCCCGACAACCAACGGCCAGGGTCGTCGGGAAGAGGCCCTTGTCATCAACATGGGGCCAAGGTGCTTTGGGGTGGGGGGTGCAGGCCCCCCCCGCTCCAAAGCACCAACCCCCCCATGTTGAGGGCATGTGGCTTGCTATGGTCCAGGAGGGGGTGCGCTCACCCCCCTTTCCTGACCTGCCGGGCTGCGTGCTTGGATAAGGGTCTTGTATGGATCTTGGGGGGGACCCCCACGCCATTTGTTTTGAGACCGAAGGGGGACCTCATGCAAAAATTTTTTTTAATTTTTCGCTGGGTTCCCCCCTCAGAATTCTCAGCACACAAGTCGCACCACAAGTCGGATTCTCTTGATCCGACTTCTGGTGCGAACTCTATTCAAATCAATGGGCTCCAATAGGGAACACCTTTTGCCGGAGTCTGACGTTTTTACAGCTCTAGCGCTAGCCATTTACAGATCAAAAACGCCATGGTGGGCATGAGGCCATAGGCTAACATGGCAAGGCATTTTTAATCTGCAAAAAAAAACGCTCAAAAGCAGCTGTAAATACGTCCGTGGGCATGTAGTGATTGCAAGGGTTCGTTTGTTATTGGAAAAAAAAACATGTCATACTTAGCTTCACTGTGCAGCTCGTTTTGCACAGAGTGGCCCTGATCCACAGCAAGTAATACAAGTAATTGGTACAAGCACTTGAAACAATATTCCAAAAATAATTTTCATGCAGAAAAAACATAATACACAGTGCTAAATACAAAGGCAGATATACTCGGATAAACCTTATATCTTCTATAGTGTAAATGTGCAATTGGCAGCGTTTAAAAGTCTCGGGTGAGATAGGGGTAAAACAAGAGGGTTAAAATAACTGGGGAGATGACAGGTGGGGAATGCAATTAAGTCCACAAAGCACGGCAGCCATCCAATGGAAACAGAAACTTTTGTTCCCGAAGCACTATAAGATAAAAACAAGAGAGGCGCCTCTGGGTGCAGACTGTAAAAGTTTTTTTAATTCTGTGCAGTACACAGCAGTAAAAGCACTCACATTTTAGTAGGTAAGTGTAGGCATGTAAGATATCCTGTGCAGGTGGTGTCGATCACTGGGGCTGGATCTGTGAGATGGTTCCTGGTCCTTCTGTGGTGGCAAATCTTCGTCCGACCGAGATGGATGGGTGGCCAAAACGAGGCTTGAGGCTCAGAGCAGAGATCCAGGCACAGCAGTGATGACGTCACAGCGTGTAACGCGTTTCCCGAGCTAGCAGGCCGTGAGTCACGTGACAGCCGCGCTCCTTTATCAAGCTAGATTGACAGGACATCTAGGTCTGGGCTAAACAGGAATGGGCCGGGGAGGAGTTGGGGCGGGACAACACGGACTATGCAGTGAAAAAACAGCAGCATTTGTAGAGGTGTAGGGGGTGAAATGGTGCTTAATAAAAACAGAGAATATGCAATTAAAAAAAGGTCAATAACGGGATAATTATTAAAAACATAAGACTGCTGGCAAAGAATACCATGCACAGAAAAAAAGACAGTTAAGAATTATAAGACAATAAAAATTAGAAGGATGCAAAAATACAAATTAAAAACGCATATGTATATATGCACAGACAGTGTGGATAGTAATGTTAATCGGTGCAGTGGGATCTGTGAGGCGGGGAATAAAAAAACTATATGGCGTATGTGAGTTGTATAAATATATCAGGGGGATGCAAGAAATATCCCTGAGTAAAAGGAACAATATGTAGTTTTTAATACACAAATGTATTTTAAAAAGGGATAAATTTAAGTAGAGCTGGGAAGAAATAAGATAGAGATATATATATATTATATATATATATTTTGATTAATATAAATAGCTGACGGGGGGTGGACGCGGGACTAATAATGATAATAAAAAAGGTTAATCATATAGTGTACCGATGGTAAGAAATAGGGAGTATAAAATTTTATTTATCATATTATGAGCCTATAGAACAATATGGGACAATATATTACATCATGAAATAGTGCAGAAAAAATGTGCTTATATCTCATGAGGCACGTAGTATAAAAAAAACGTTCATGTGCGTTTGAGCCTAGACATATGACCACTGGAATTGGAATTATTATTAAAATTATACTATAAATATATATATATTAAGATATGTACATATACAAATATACTGCATCTACTGTTTTTCAAGAGTGGTTTAAAAAAATAATATATAAAAATTAAATTAAAAGTAAGAGATGCTAAAAAATCTATATAAAAAATTATGATGTGTGGGTAGATGGATGCTAGGAGATGGTCGAAAATGATGGGATATGGAAAATTCACAAGATAGTCGAGATTTCAATACATTCGTTGATACCTCCTGGCGAGAGAGAGTATCAAGTCGATAAATCCAATAGGTCTCTCTGGCGCAGAGTTTTTTTAAATGTTCTACCATAGAGAGGGACTTGGGTATTTGTTCAATGACCCACACTTGTAGCCCAGCAGTAGACCCCTGATGGGCCATCGCAGAAAGTCAGGGGACACTATGTGGGTCTTTTCCTCCTTCAATGGACCTCCTATGTTCCCCCAATCTCTGCCTAAGGGGCCGTATTGTTCGTCCTATATATAACAGGCCACAAGGGCAGATGAGGCCGTATATCACGTAAAATCGGACAAACAATTATAGAATTATTTTAGTGTGTAGGTAGTGCCTTTTAGTATTAAAACATTTTTTACCATGGTCTACAAAATGGCAAGTTTTGCATAGTTTTTTATGGCATCTATACATCCCTACCAGGGGGATGAGAGGGAGAGGATTGGGGATAGCGTTGGCAGATTTTAATTTGCTGGGGGCAATTTTATTTTTGAGGTTTGGGGCCCTGCGATACGCGACCCTTGGTCGTGTGGGAAGAATGGGTTTAAGGTGCGGATCTTGTTGCAATATGTCCCAATGTCTGGATATAATATTTTCAATTTTTTTTGTGTTTAGAGTGGAATGTGGTGATAAAATTGCTAGAGCAATTGATGGGTGGTCGTTGAGTTTTTTTTTCTGGCTTTCCATGGAGGTACATGTTATATGCTTCATCCACTAGACTCTCTGGGTATTCTTTCTCTAGGAATTTCTTTTTTAGATTGGCACCAAGTTCAATATAGTCCACATCTCTGGTGCAATTCTGTCTGAGACGAAAAAATTGTCCTTTAGGAATATTTTGGACCCATTTGGGATAATGACAGCTTTTGAAATGTAGAGTTGCCCGTTGTGGGCTTGGTATAATTCTTGGCGTAGATCTCTTGACCATGACCCTGATCCACCTGTTCTGAGGTTCCCCCAACGGCTCTTGCAGCTCCTCTCCACATCAGATAACACCCTAGGAGACGCACTCTCCCAAGAGGGGTTACCTTGTAGGTGCGCTCCGAGTCCAGCATTTGCATCCATAGACACGAATGCCAGACTCGGCTCCACCCCCCGGCGACCATGTCATATTTGATTGACAGCAGCGAGAGCCAATGGCTGCGCTGCTATTAATTGATCCAATCAGGACACGAGACACCGGCCGGAGCTGGTGTGCTCATTCGTCGCGCAAATTTCAGGGCTCAGGTAAGTATAAGGGGGGCACGGAGGCGCCCGGGCATTAAAAAATAATTTTCACCTTAATGCATAGAATGCATTAAGGTGAAAAACGGCCAGGGTTTACAACCCCTTTAAAATAATTAACACATATGTGATGCTCTGTGCAACAGTTTTTTGCACAGAGCTGCCCCGATCCTCCTCTTTTCAGGTCCCCTGCCGGCACGTCTGGCCCCTTCCTGAGTGCCCCCATAGCAAGCAGCATTTATTATTTTTTCTTGCAGGAGGACTGTCCCTTCATATTTTTTTTTTTTTTTTTTTTATCATCATCAACTTTATTGCTATCACAAGGGATGATCAAGCAAAAAACCATGACAGGTTCTTTTTATAGAGAGATTTGGGGTCCATCAGATCCCAGCTTTATCCTTTGGCCTCCAAAGCATCTGATTAAACTGATCTTGGTTTGGCCAGATGCTTTGGAGGCCAAAAGGAGAGATGTGGGGGTCTGACCCTAGATCTCTCCATAAAGAAAGAGCAATAAAATTGATAATTAAAACACCTTCCTTTTTTTTTTTTTAAACTACATCCGGACCACCCACCACACATATACTGCGTCAGGGCAGCCCGGCTGCGCGAAACAACCTACCTGTACGTTGTTCGGACTTCCTGGTCTGGGGCGCATGGAGCCAAACTACTGTCATTGAATGGGGGTGGGAGCCAACAAGCGGGTCTGGCAGCCACACGCGATTGTTCTGGGGAACGACAGAACGGTGGTCTGCCTATATAGACAAGGCAGACCGTCGTTCTGTCACAGAGGAAGAGAGAGATCTGTGATTCCTACTAATCAGGAGCACAGATCTCTCTTCGTCTAGTGTCAGCATCCGCCACACAGTTAGAAAGCACACATAGGGAACACATTTAACCCTTTGATTGCCCCCAATGTAAACCCCTTCCCTGCCAGTGTCATTTATACAGTGTAAGTGCATTTCACTATACAGTGATCACTGTATTGGTGTCACTGGTCCCCAAAAAGTGTCACTTAGTGTCCTAAATTGATGAAGAAATTAGATTGTTTACATATTTTTTTATTGGAAATGTTTTATAGCAGAAAGTAAAAAAAATATATATCTTAATTGTTGCTCTTTTTTTGTTTATAGCGCAAAAAAAAAAAAAAAAGTGATCAAATACCACCAAAAGAAAGCTCTATTTGTGGGAGAAAAAAAAAAAAAAAAAAGACATCAATTTTGTTTGGGTACAACGTGTCAGTTAAAGTAATGCAGTGCCGTATTGCAAAAAATGGCCTGATTATTAAGGGGGGTAAATCCTTCTGGGGCTGAAAATTAATTGATCTGAAGCTCTTGCTGTGTATTAGAATGATTTGTATAACCTCAGTTTAAAAAGTATATTGGTAGTTATAAAGTTTGTGAAAGACAGGAGCAGATTTGCAGACATACAGTGGTGTGAAAAAGTGTTTGCCCCCTTCCTCATTTCCTGTTCCTTTGCATGTTTGTCACACTTAAGTGTTTCGGAACATCAAACCAATTTAAACAATAGTCAAGGACAACACAAGTAAACACAAAATGCAATTTGTAAATGAAGGTGTTTATTATTAAAAGGTAAAAAAAAATCAAAACCATCATGGCCCTGTGTGAAAGAGTGATTGCCCCCCTTGTTAAAACATACTATACTGTGGTTGTCCACACCTGAGTTCAATTTCTCTAGCCACACCCAGGCCTGATTATTGCCACACCTGTTCACAATCAAGGCATCACTTAAATAGGAGCTGCTTGACACAGTAAGGTCCACCAGAAGATCCTTAAAAGCTACACATCATGCCGAGACCCAAAGAAATTCAGGAACAATTGAGAAAGGAAGTAATTGAGATCTATCAGTCTGGAAAGGGTTATAAAGCCATTTCCAAAGCTTTGGGAATCCAGCGAACCACAGTGAGAGCTATTATCCACAAATGGCGAAGACATGGAACAGTGGTGAACCTTCCCAGGAGTGGCCGGCCGCCCAAAATTACCCCAAGAGCGCAGCGACGACTCATCCAAGAGGTCACAAAAGACCCCACAACAACGTCCAAGGAACTGCAGGCCTCACTTGCCTCAGTTAAGGTCAGCCAGCGTTCATGCCTCCACCATCAGGAAAAGACTGGGCAAAAATGGCCTGCATGGCAGAGTTCCAAGGAGAAAACCACTGCTGAGCAAAAAGAACATCAAAGCTCGTCTCAATTTCTCCACAACACATCTTGATGATCCCCAAGACTTTTGGGACAACATTCTGTGGACCGATGAGACAAAAGTGGAACTCTTTGGAAGGTGTGTGTCCAAGTATATCTGGCGTAGAAGGAACACTGCATTTCAGAAAAAGAACATTATACCAACAGTAAAATATGGTGGTGGTAGTGTGATGGTCTGGGGCTGTTTTGCTGCTTCAGGACCTGGAAGACTTGCCGTGATAAAAGGAACTATGAATTCTGCTGTCTACCAAGAGATCCTGAAGGAGAATGTCCGACCATCTGTTCGTGTACTCAAGCTGAAACGAACTTGGGTTCTGCAGCAGGACAATGATCCTAGACACACCAGCAAGTCCACCACCGAATGGCTGAAGAAAAACAAAATGAAGACTTTGGAGTGGCCTAGCCAAAGTCCTGACCTGAATCCTATTGAGATGTTGTGGTATGACCTTTAAAAAGGCTGTTCATGCTCGAAAACCCTCTAATGTAACTGAATTGGGACAATTCTGCAAAGATGAGTGGGCCAAAATTCCTCCAGGACGTTGTAAAAGCCTCATTGCACGTTATCGCAAACGCTTGGTTGCAGTTGTTGCTGCTAAGGGTGGCCCAACCAGTTATTAGGTTTAGGGGCAATCACTTTTTCACACAGGGCCATGATGGTTTGGATTTTTTTCACCTTTAATAATAAACACATTTACAAATTGCATTTTGTGTTTACTTGTGTTGTCCTTGACTATTGTTTAAATTGGTTTGATGTTCCGAAACACTTAAGTGTGACAAACATGCAAAGGAACAGGAAATGAGGACTTTTTTCACACCACTGTATGTTAGATATTTTAAATATCTTACACCACTGCCACTTATCGCCTTGTGTGTGAATGCTATGCCTGCATATGCTTTGAGTGTTTTTTCATTTAGCAACCAGTCTAAAATTTTCAAACCGTGAAAATCAGAAATTATTTTGGCTCTAATTTTTGGGTGTTCTCTCTTCTTCTGTATTCCACATCATACAAAATGGAGGATCCAACAGGAAGAGCGAGGTTTCTATTAGAAGGTCCTTGCAGATGTGCAGACCTATAGTAGAAGTGTTCAGGTAAAATCTCGGTCTATCAAAAACTGAAACAGTTTTGGGTAGACTGAGACTTTAGTACTTTGCACAGTTGGATTTATCAAGAAACGAGATGCTAGGAATTTTCCTTAAAGCAGGGCTTGGCAAATTTGCTTAGAATCTAGGAGCCAGCTAAAAAAGTAAGGAGACCGTTTTTTTTTTTTAACTAACAAATCTTACAGGTGGAACATGTTCAGGAAGGTGAACTTGTCCTTTAACTCATTCAAAGCTAGAGCCGTTTTTGCATTTCTTTTGCACACATTTAAAAAAACATTTTAGGAAGAATACATAAAACCCCCCAAACTTTATTTCTTTTCTGAAAGTAGAAACCAGAGAATCAAATAGTGGTAGTTCCATTTTTTTAATGTCACATGATGCTTGCCAAACTGCTGGTTGGAAGCTAAACTGTGGGGGACCCTGAGTGGAGAGTGAACAAGACTTGCTTTTGACTGCTGGTGATTTCTGGGTTTGCATTTTTAGGTTCTTTTTGGGGCTTTTCCTTGTAGCTTTTGAACACCTATTTTCTGACACCTTTTTAACAGGATTTTTTTTCCTTGCTTCCTTCAGCCTCTAATTAAGGGGAGTGGGTAATTGGTCACAGGTGCTTGAAGCCTATATAACCTTTTGTCAAACTCATTGTGAGCCTGCTTATCTTTGAGTCTGTTGGAACTCTGTCCAAGTGTAACTTGTCTAAGTGGTGAGTTAAAATCAGGAATTGAAAACAGGAGGTTGTAACAGGGGTCATAGTACCTGTGTTGTATGAATACCCGAGTGTTGTCCGAGTAGTGTGTGTGTGTGTGTGTGGATCGTTAGTACTTGTGTATTGTGGGTGCACGCTGGTCTGCGAGTACCTGTTTATTTTCTTGTTGAGTATTAGTGTCAGGAAGCTAGTTGTTCGGCAATTTTGACTGGGTATGAAAACTCGAATCCTCAGTAAATTTATATACTGCTGTGACAATTTGTAAGCACACTGTTTCCCTGGAAGCCCAGGTTCTGAATCTGGGGAAGCAACTGGCAGCACTGAGAAGTCCCTCCATACTAAAGGAGAGCCAGGAACGTACATGGCAGGGGCAAGTACAGAGGTAGGTGGAGACAGGTGCAGGCACTAGAAAATAGTAGATGGGTGACAGTCAGGAAGGGTAGAGGGGGAAGTGCCAGGGAGGCCGATCCAGGGCTGGAGCAACCCAATAAGTATGCTCCATTGAGTGACATTGGTGATACCAGTCAGGGACCAGCACTGCTGGAGCTGAGGGACTCTCCTAGCTGCCAGGGGAAGAACTCCTCCAGTGAGATTGGGGGGGGGGGGAGCAAAGGGAAAGGAAATAGATTCTGGTGATAGGGGACTCAATTCTTAGAAGGACAGAGAGGGCAATCTGTAACAAAGACCTGAAGCGCCGAACTGTATGTTGTCTACTGGGCGCTCGGGTTCGGCACATAACGGATCTGGTGGACAGATTACTGGGAGGGGCTGGGGAACACCCAGCTGTCATGGTGCACGTTGGCACCAATGACAAAGTCAGAGGTAGATGAAGTGTCCTAAAAAAACGATTTTAGGGACTTGGGAGCTAAATTTATGAAAAGGACCTCCAAGGTAGTATTCTCAGGAATACTACCGGTACATCGAGCCACACCAGAAAGGGAGATTAGGGAAGTAAACAAGTGGCTGAAGAGCTGGTGTAGTAAGGAGGGGTTTGGGTTCCTGGAGGACTGGGACGACTTCTCAGTCGATAACCGGTACTATAGAAGGGACGGACTGCACCTAAATGAGAAGGGTGCAGATCAGCTGGGAATAAGGATGGCCAAAAAGTTAGAGGGGTTTTTAAACTAGGCGATGGGGGGGGGGGGGGGAGGGTCCAGAGATAGAAATAGTCAGTGTGGAACATATTCCAGAGGGTAATATTAGGGTAACCAAAGCACATAAACCCAAGGTAAATATAGTAGCAAGTTCTAGTTGCAATCTCGGAACACCCAAGAGGATAGTATGTGACCGGTCAAAATATAGTAATGCATTAAAGTGTTTGTTCACCAATGCCAGAAGTCTGCCAAGCAAAATAGGTGAGTTGGAAGCTCTGGTGCATCAGGAGAGCTATGATGCAATTGGTATTGCTGAAACTTGGCTTCATTCCTCACATGACTGGGCTATTAATATTCCTGGCTATGCACTCTTTCGGAAAGACAGAGGTAAAAGGAAAGGTGGAGGGGTCTGTATGTGAGAAGTAATCTCAAAGCGAGTGTGAAAGAGGACCTGGTGGATGGAGAGTGTGATGAGTCTGAAGCATTATGGGTGGAACTGCATACAGATGTGCGTAGTTCAAAGTTAACCATTGGAGTTTGTTATAGACCACCCAATGTTAATGAGGAGGTGGAGACTCCTTGCACAGATGGAAAGGGCTGCAAGGGCTGGGACAGTGATAATAATGATGGGGGATTTTAACTACCCAGAAATTGACTGGAGTAATGGCAGTAACTGCTGGGACAGTTAAAGGGCAAAAATGTATAAACCTATTACAGGACAATTTTATGGTCCAGTTTATTGAGGCCCCAACTAGGAATGATGCTCTGCTGGATCTGGTAATCTCAAACCATGCAGAGCGTATTACTAATGTTCAGATAAAGGAACATCTGGGTAGCAGTGACCATAACATGATTTCATTTGATGTTAGCTGTAAGCAAAAATCACATACGGGAAAGATAAAAAAACACTTAATTTCAAGAGAGCAAATTTTCCAAGGATGAGGGCTGCTCTCAAAGGACAGACTGGGAAAGAATATTGGCAACAATGGGCACAGAACAGAAATGGGGATTCTTCAAAAAGACTGTTTGTGAACTCACTGCAAAGTATATTCCCATGGACAATAAGTTTAAAAAACTAAAAATAAAACCTATGTGGCTCACGGCCAAAGTTAAAAAAAATCTATAAAACTATAAAGAAAAGAGCTTTTAAAAAATATAAAAATGAAGGATCACTAGTGTCATTTAAATGTTACAAAGAATATAACAGAATATGTAAAAAGGAAATCAAGGATGCAAAAATTCAAAACGAAAGACAGGCTGCAAAATATAGTAGGACAAACCCCAAAACATTTGTCAAATATATTAATAGTAAAAAAGGTAAAGTCTGAGCATGTAGGCCCTTTACACAATAATCTAGAGTGGGTGACTGGGGACAAAGAGAAGGCTATTTATTAAATACTTTCTTCAGCTCTGTGTATACAAAGGAGAATGGGGGAGCTCATGTCCATAATGGGGGTGGTAGTGATATAGCCCCAAATCCACCATGGCTCAAAAGTGATATGGTCCAGAAATACATACATAGACAGAATAAAGGTGGATAAAGCACCTGGACCTGACGGCATCCAGCCACGGATCCTAAAAGAATTGAGCTCTGTAATTTCAAAGCCATTGTATCTAATTTTTAGGGACTCATTAATGACAGGAATAGTACCACTGGATTGGCACAGGGCCAATGTGGTGCCTATATTTAAAAAGGGAACAAAGTCTTGACCAAGTAACTATAGACCTGTTAGTTTAACTTCTATAGTTGGGAAGATACTGGAGAGAGTAATAAAAGACCACATATGAGTTCTTGCAGGAAAAAAATATTTTAAGCTACAGACAGCATGGATTCATGAAAGATACACGTTGTCAGACAAACCTGATATCTTTTTATGAGGTGGTAAGTAAAACCTTGGACAGAGGGGTGGCGGTGGACGTGATATACTTGGATTTTGCAAAAGCGTTTTATACAGTTCCTCATGTGTAAGGTAAAGTCTACAGGTTTGGAAATATCAGTTTGTAAATGGATAGAAAACTGTCTAAAAGACAGAATTCAGAGAGTAGTGGTGAATGATTCTTACTCTGAATGGTCTAAGGTTATCAGTGGTGTACCCCAATATTCAGTACTGGGACCCTTACTTTTTAATATCTTTATAAATGATATTGGGATCAAAAGTAACATTTCCGTCTTTGCAGATGACATCAAGCTATGCAGTGGAATAACGTCCTTACAGGATGTCTCCAATTTACAAGCCGACTTCAATGCTCTGTCTAATTGGCAACTATGTGGCAGATGAGGTTTAACCACTTCAGCCCCGGACCATTTGGCAGCCAAAGGACCAGAGGTCTTTTTTCAATTTCGCACTGCACTACTTTAACTGGTAATTGCGCGGTCATGCAATTTTGTAACCAAACGAAATTTGCGTCCTTTTCTTCCCACAAATAGAGCTTTCTTTTGATGGTATTTGATTGCCTCTGTGATTTTTATTTTTTGCGATATAAACGGAAAAAGAGCGAAAATTTTGAAAAAAAAAGAGATTTTCTACTTTTTGTTTAAAAAAAATCTAATAAACTCAATTTTAGTCAAACATTTGGGCCAAAATGTATTCAGCCACATGTCTTTAGTAAAAAAAAATGCCAATAAGCGTATATTTATTGGTTTGCGCAAAAGTTATAGCGTCTACAAACTAGAGTACATTTTCTGGAATTTACACCGCTTTTAATTTATGACTGCCTATTTCATTTCTTGAGGTGCTAAAATGGCAGAGAAGTACAAAAACCCCCCCAAATGACCCCATTTTGGAAAGTAGACACCCCAAGCTATTTGCTGAGAGGCATGTTGAGCCCATTGAATATTTTTTTTTTTAGTCCCAAGTGATTGAATAAAGACAAAAATAAAAAAGATTTTTTTTTTTTTTTCAAAAAGTTGTCACTAAATGATATATTGCTCACACATGCCATAGTTATATGTGGAATTGCACCCCAAAATACATTTTGCTGCTTCTCCTGAGTATGGGGATACCACATGTGTGGGACTTTTTGGGAGCCTAGCCGCGTACGGGGCCCCGAAACCCAATCAACGCCTTCAGGATTTCTAAGGGTGCAAATTTTTGATTTCACTCCTCACTACCTATCACCGTTTCGAAGGCCATAAAATGCCAAAATAGCACAAAACCCCCCCCCCAAATGACCCCATTTTGGAAAGTAGACACCCCAAGCTATTTGTTGAGAGGCATGGTGAGTATTTTACAGCTCTCATTTGTTTTTGAAAATGAAGAAAGTAAAGAAAAAAAAAAAATTTTTTTCTTTTTTCAATTTTCAAACTTTGTGACAAAAAGCGAGATCTGCAAAATACTCACAATACCTCTCAGCAAATAGCTTGGGGTGTCTACTTTCCAAAATGGGGTCATTTTGGGGGGTTTTATGCCATCTGGGCATTCCATGGCCTCCGAAACTGTGATTGGCAGTGAGAAGTGAAATAAAAAAATTACACCCTTAGAAAGCCTGAAGGCGGTGCTTGGATTTTGGGGTCCCGTACGCAGCTAGGCTCCCAAAAAGTCCCACACATGTGGTATCCCCGTACTCAGGAGAAGCAACAGAATGTATTTTGGGGTGTATTTCCACATATGCCCATGACATGTTTGAGCAATATATCATTTAGTGACAACTTTTTGTAAAAAAAATATATATATTTTTTTTTTTTTCATTATTCAATCTCTTGGGACAAAAAAAAAAAATATTTAATGGGCTCAACATTGCTCTCATCAAATAGCTTGGGGTGTCTACTTTCCAAAATGGGGTCATTTGGGGGGGTTTGAACTGTCCTGGCATTTTATGCACAACATTTAGAAGCCTATGTCACACGTCACCCACTCTTCTAACCACTTGTAGACAAAGCCCTTTCTGACACTTTTTGTTTACATGAAAACATATTTTTTTTTTGCAAGAAAATTACGTTGAACCCCCAAACACTATATATATTGTTAAAGCAAAGGCCCTACAGATTAAAATGGTGGGTGTTGCATTTTTTTTTCCACACAGTATTTGCGCAGCGATTTTTCAAACGCATTTTTTGTGGAAAAAATACACTTTTTTTTTATTTTAATGCACTAAAACACACTATATTGCTCAAATTTTTGATGAAATAAAAAATATGATCTTAGGCCGAGTACATGGATACCAAACACGACATGCTTTAAAATTGCGCACAAACACGCAGTGGCGACAAACTACATACATTTTTAAAAGCCTTTAAAAGCCTTTACATGATACCACATTAGATTCACGGAGGAGGTCTACTGCTAAAATTACTGCCCTCGATCTGACCTTCGCGGTGATACCTCACATGCATGGTGCAATTGCTGTTTACATATGACGCCAGACCAACGCTTGTGTACGCCTTTGCGCAAGAGAAGGGGGGGCAGGGGTGCTTTTTTTTTTTTTTTTGTTTTTTTTTTTATTTATTTAGCTTTTTTATTTTATTTTTAAACTGTTCCTTCCATTTTTTTTCTTTGTTATGATTTTTATTGTTATCTCAGGGAATGTAAATATCCCCTATGATAGCAATAGGCAGTGACAGGTACTCTTTTTTTTGAAAAAATTGGGGTCTATTAGACCCTAGATCTTTCCTCTGCCCTCAAAGCATCTGACCACACCAAGATTGGTGTGATAAAATGCTTTCCCAATTTCCCAATGGCGCGGTTTATATCCGGGAGGGGGGACATTCCCTCCCACTGCTTGTAAAAGCAGTCTAGAGGCTAATTACCCGCTAGAATTGCTTTTACATGAAAGCCGATCACTGGCTGAAAAGAATGATACCAAGATGATACCTAAACCTGCAGGCATCATTCTGGTATAACCATTCAAAGTCCAGCAACATACTGGACATATATTGTAATCTTTTTTTTTTCATGCAGCCTCTTGGCTGAACGAAAAAAAAGAGATTGATTGGTGGGTATGCCCACCATTAGAATACCTCCCTTCATCCACCCACTTCTAATGATGGGCATACATGCACCATTTATATATGCCGATGCATGGGGGCATCCTCCCGCAAAAGTTATGCCGTGTACACACGGTCGGAATTTCGACCGTATGTACGTGGCATTAGGAGCCAATCGCTCCTCCCCCCCCCTGCTGCCCCCATGCTTCGGCATATATGCTCTTTTTTTTTAACTTTGGTGGTGAAATCACCTCCTACAGCGTTGGAGTCGCGGCTTTATGTATCGTGGGAGCAAACGCTGTTGCTGTCAAGATAAATAAATCCGCGTTGCAACTGAATGGCGCACCTGAAAACAAAAAAATGCTCAACACTAAAACACACAGTAAACAAAATTACATACCTGAAAAGCAAGCATGATAAAACATAATAAAACATAATAAAACATAATAAAACATTGCAGAATAGAATGGAGTAAAAAAAGAGCAACAATAGAGAGAGAATAGAGTGAGAGAGAGAACAATAAAACGACAACTATTTTATTTTTTTTTATTTTTTTTGAGATTCACAGGTAAAAAAGCTCCTGACTGAAGCGACTGAATCAAAACGCTACCACAAAAAAAATGTTAGCGATCGCAGGGATCAGGCCTGACTCTGCGAACGCTGCAGTTATGTGTGCTTAGTGTTTTGTAAGTGACAGTGATCGATCGATACTGCACTTGGGTGGGCTGGGCTGGGCTGGGCGGGGGGGAAAACGCAGGTGCTAGCAGGTATCTGGGCTGATCCCGCTAACAATGCGTTTTTTTTTGGAACCCTAAACTGCTGGGACGCTAGTATAGATCTGATCAGATCAGATATTGATCTGTTCAGATACTGTGCCACTAAGGGAGGTGTATGCTTTGCGCGTGGGTGTTTGCGGTACTGGCACTAACCTGGGGCGACGCAGACCTTATTTGACCCTAAAACCTAATTGATATCACCCGCCGGGCGATCAGGGGGTTAAACCGTTATTGGGTAATAAATGGCGGGTGCCCTGACAGTATAAAAAACAAGCTAACTAACCAGCGTCACCCGTAACAGTAATACAAAAAAAAACTGGTTACCTAGCGACACTAATGCAGCGATCAGAAAAACGATCGCTTAGTGACACTGGCAAAAGGGGGTGAAAGGGTTAACTAGGGGCAATCAGGGGGTTAAAACCTTTATTAGGTAATATATGGGGGTACCTGACGCTATATAAAAACCTGACGGGGAACCTAAATAACGAAATAACTAACTGGCTAACCAGCGTCACCAGTGACAGTTATACAGTGATCACTGGTGAAAAGGGTTAACTCTAGGGGCAATCAGGGGGTTAAAACCTTTATTTAGGTTGTAATATGGGGGTACCTGACCTATAAACCTATTTATGAACCTATATAAACATGGCGGTTACCTAAAAAAAAAAAATGGTTACCTAGCGACACTAATGCAGCGATCAGAAAAACGATCGCTTAGTGACACTGGCAAAAGGGGGTGAAAGGGTTAACTAGGGCAATCAGGGGGTTAAAACCTTTATTAGGTAATATATATGGGGGTACCTGACGCTATATAAAAACCTGACGGGGAACCTAAATAACGAAAAAACTAACTGGCTAACCAGCGTCACCAGTGACAGTTATACAGTGATCACTGGTGAAAGGGTTAACTCTAGGGGCAATCAAGGGGTTAAAACCTTTATTTAGGTTGTAATATGGGGGTACCTGACCTATAAACCTATTTATGAACCTATATAAACATGGCGGTTACCTAAAAAAAAAAATGGTTACCTAGCGACAGCAGTGACACTAATACAGCGATCAGAAAAACGATCGCTTAGTGACACTGGCAAAAGGGGGTGAAAGGGTTACCTGGGGGGCAATCAAGGGGTTAAACCTTTATTAGGGGGGGGTAGGGGGCTACCTTGGACCTAAAACTAACTGCACTGACAGTTATTACAGTCACACTGACACTAAATGCAGTGATCAGTAAAAAAATGATCACTGCAATTAGTGACACTGTGACTGGGGGGGGAGGGGGTGATCTGGGGGGTGATCTGGGGGTGACAGGGGGGTGTTTTGTGTGCCTATGTGTACTGGTGTCAGTGTACTGTTGGTGCACTAACCTTTAGATGTTCACAGCTCGGCGTTCCGGTCACATAGACCGGCGCACCGAGCGTGACATCACTTCCTCTGCCTGTGTTTTGATTGACACAGACAGAGGAAGCATCTGATTCGCCAGGAGCGATCGCGAGGGGGTGGCCAGAAACCACTGGCCGTCCCCTCATCCCGGATCGCTCCTGAAGCGATCCCGACCGTCCCCGCCGGCCGGGGGGGGTCCGATCGGACCCCCCACCCGCCGGAAGAATGGCACGTACAGGTACGTGGTTCTGCCTGTACGTGCCATTCTGCCGACGTATATATACAGGGGGCGGTCGGCAAGTGGTTAATGTTGATAAATGTAAAGTTATGCACTTGGGGGCTAGGAATATGCATGCATCATACATACTAGGGGGAGAACAACTGGGGGGATCCTTAGTGAAGGATCTGGGGGTTTTGGTAGATCATAAGCTCAATAATGGCATGCAATGCCAAGCTGCGGTTTCCAAAGCGAACAAAGTCCTTTCTTGTATTAAGAGAGGTATGGACTCCAGAGAGAGAGAGAGAGAGAGAGAGAGAGAGAGAGATCATTTTGCCCCTGTTCAAATCATTAGTAAGACCTCATTTGGAATATGCAGTTCAGTTTTGGGCACCAGTTCTTAAAAAGGATATTGGGGAACTGGAGAAAGTGCATAGAAGGGCAACAAACTGATAAGAGGCATGGAAGGAGCTCAGCTATGAGGAAAGATTAGAGGAACTGAATTTATTCACCCTTGATAAGGAGATTAAGGGGGTATATGATCAACATGTATAAATATATAAAGGGTCCATATAGTGAACTTGGTGTTGAGTTATTCACTTTACAGTCAACAAAGAGGACAAGGGGCACTCTTTACTTCTAGAGGAAAAGAGATTTCATCTCCAAATACTGAAAGGTTTCTTCACAGTAAGAGCTGTGAAAATGTGGAATAGACTCCCTCCAGAGGTGGTTCTGGCTAACTCGGATTGCTTTAATAAAAGGCCTGGATACTTTCCTAAATGTACATAATATAACTGGGTACCAACATTTATAGGTAAAGTTGATACGGGGACAATCCGATTGCCTCTCGGGGGATCAGGAAGGAATTTTTTCCCCTGCTTTAGCAAATTGGAGCATGTGCTGCTGTTTTTTTTTTTCCCCCCCTTCCTCTGGATCAACTGTGGGTATAGAATGGGGTATGATATATTACCGGAAAAGTCTAAGGAACACAAAATTTCAGAAAAAACAAAAATTAAAAAAAAAAACAAAACACACAACTCATTTTATGGCTGGGTTCACACTATTGCAAATTTGATGTGGGTTTCTCTGCATCCAATTCGCATAGCAGGAAAATTGTGACAGGCTCTCTATGAAACCAGATCACATATCTCCGCAGCGGCCCTGGTGAGAATTGCACACATTCTCATATATTATATATATATATATATATATATATAATATATATATATATATATATATATATATATATATATATATATATATATATATATATATATATTATATAATCCACTTTGATTTGGAGTTGACTAAGTGTTCTTTATGACTGCTCTGCCAATGTCTTATATGGTTCTATCCCCCAAAATCTTAAAATGAGTAGGATCTTTGTTATGGCATAAAGCAAAAATGTTTGGATACACCAAGTGTCTATCGTATCCTGAAATTATGTTCTGTACATGCTCTTTAATGCGTGTTTTTTTTTAGAAGATTTTAGAGATTAAGATTTTTGGGGGATAGAACTATATTTATTTATTTATATATATATATATATGTATATATATTATATATATATATATATATATATAGAATTATATATATATATATATATAAATATATAAAAAAAAAAAAAAAAAAGAAGAAGACATTGCGAGCAGTCAAAGTGAGAACACCTAGGCTAGTTTCACACTGGGGCGTTGGGGGCGCTGGCGGTAAAGCGGCGATATATTTAGCGTCGTTTTAGCGGCGCATTTCGGCTGCTCGCGGGTGGTTTTACCCCCGCAAGCGGCCGAAAAAGGGTTAAAGGAGCGCTGCCCCATTGTTTTCAATAGGAACGGGCGCTATAAGAGCGGTAAATATTTACATTTTTTCAGCGTCCTGCAAGCGCACCGCTTCATTGTGAAAGCCCTCGGGCTTTCACACTGAAGACACAGCAACAGCTGTTTCGGGTCGGTTTGCAGGTGCTATTTTTAGCACAATAGCGCCTGCAAACCGCCCCAGTGTGAAAGGGGCTTTAGTCAACTTAAATCAAAGTGGATTTTTATAATGGATACCTTTACACCCTGTGGATTGAATACAATATCAAATTACTTTATTAATGATTATTAGTATTTTACATCACTTTAAATCCCTCTCTTTATTATCAGGATATGCACCTCCTTTTTGCATTCTCTTTCTTCCCGATAAGTCATGATACCGCATTATTGTATCTCATCATTTACATTTTGCTTTATCTGTACAGGTTTTACTGCATACATCACTTCCGGTGTCCCCATCCTCGTCTATCATTGTTTTTCTATGCTCTTGGTTTTATAAATATATCAATTTTTTTTTATTTCTTTGATTTCCCCATAAGTTATGAGAGATCTATGCTCTGGGTTTTGGATTTAATTTGTCTGGCTATCCAAACCTTTGTAAATTTTATTCATTTGGCGAATTTCTATTGGTGTATGGCCGTTGTAGACCTTTGTGTGCTACAAGAAAATGGCTGATACAGTACGCTTACATGGGACTATTAGAGCATGGCCGCCGCAATACTTTCAATTGAGAGCTACAAGAAAATGGCTGCTTGACTATCTAATTCCATAGCCTATTTAAAGACACTTTTGGTGCCAGGCACAGACAGGCACACCAGAAGTGACGTTTTTGTGCACGAGCCCGCCACGAGCCTGCCACTCGTAGTTTACATGCTTGTTTTGTTCATGCGAGAACCACAGCTATAAGCTGAATAAAGTACATTTTGTTTTTTACATTATTACACCATTTGGAACTCTTTCTTCCACATAGCTTCATGGGTGAACCCAGGAGGGGTACCCAAAACATACATTCAATTTATGAAGTACACCTTATCTCTGCAAGGTTTTTGATTAAACGCCACCTAGGGGAAACCTTATCTACCCATAAAAGGCTTGTAACAAGATAGTTTACATTATCCAGGACATCTATTGTTTTTTTTTTTTTTTTTTTATAAAATCGTTTTTATTGAATTTTGCATTAATACAAAAACTTGCCCACACAGGGGCTAAACATTACCCACGCAGGGGCCAATCCTCTGATGCGGCAACAACCACAACAGTGTACATCATATAACATAACCAGACTGCCTCTGAAGCAGCAACATACCGCAACAGGGCAGACCAATAAAACACAACTTACTTATCTATACCCCAATGTGGGGAGAGGTTTAGTTCAGGAGGGTCTGTGCTCAATATTATAATGACAGGATAATGTGACATGAGGGTACTTGGGTCAATTTGCTATCATACTATAACCTGAAAATTAATCTAGGGATTAGTTACTGCATCAGTTGCCGTTGAATTATCATCTAACCAACAGGTCCACACCTTTTCAAATTTTTGTGGGCAACCTCTGCCCGAGTAGGTGGCTTTATACAGGGGCAAACTGGCGTTCACAAGGTTTTTCCAGAACCTGACAGAAGGGGGAGATGATTGTTTCCAGCTCATTGTGATGGCCTTGCGTGCATAGTACAATAATAGGGATATGAGTATTTTCCTAGCTCTGAGAATTGACATTTGTTCCACTAGTCCCAGCAGACAGTATTTAGGATCATAGGGGACACTAGTCTTGGTGATCCTAACTATCACATGGAGAACTTCCTTCCAATAATGCGCAATTGCTGGGCAAGCCCAGAAAATGTGAAAGAAGTCCCCTGGTTGATAGGAGCAACGCCAGCACTCCGGGGAGTGTGCCGGCGACATTTTGTGCAGCCTGTGGGGTGTGTAGTGAGCTCTGTGTAAAATTTTGTATTGGACCAGTTTGTCCCTGGCTGAGACCAGAGGGGAGAATGGAAAATCCCAAATCTCCCTCCAATCATCGTCGTCCAGCTCCGGTATGTCCCCCACCCATTGCCTGCGGAGGGAGGACAGCTCGGGGATGGCAGCAACCAGCAGGGACCCGTAAATCTGAGACGTGGGTTTCTCCAAATCCTTCACCCGAAGGGTGGATTCGAGCTCAGAGTACTCCAATATGATCTGTTGACCCAAGAATTGACACCTATAAGCGTGTGCAATTTGAAGATACCTGAAATGGGCCCGTGCAGGTACATTAAATTTGGTACGCAATACATGAAAGGGAGTGAGCTCCCCGTTGGTGATAATATGCTCAAGAGTCAGTATTTTGTATTTGGCCCAGGCCTGTGGATCTGGGATGGTATTGAACTGTGACAGGTTAGGATTCAGCCACAGGGGGGTGTGAGGAGACCAGGAGTTCGCCAGGGATGCCCTCAGTGTCTCTCCCGCCCTCCATGCCCTCATAGTGGTGCGCATAGAAGGGGTGAGGCAGTGAGGTGTTTTTTGCCCCCTGAATATCAATCCTCTCAAGGCCTCCAGAGACCCCACTATAGCCGCCTCCAGCACCGTTGCAGAGTTGGTCAGGTCTGGCCGCAACCACCAGTGGGCAGTTACAAGCTGAGTGGCCAAGAAATATTTATGGCAATCAGGGAGAGCCAAACCCCCACTGTCCACAGGCCTGGTCAGAGTAGTGTACTTGAATCTAGGCGATTTAGACCCCCAAATAAAGGAGAGGAAAAGTTGCTTAAGAGAGGTAAAGAAGGTTTTAGTCAGCCATTGTGGGGAATTCCTAAATATATACGTAAGTTTAGGGAGGACTTTCATTTTTAGGAGGTTGATGCGCCCAATGAGGGAGAGGGGAAGATTGCCCCACGCCCTCAGTTTGGATTTGATCTCTAACAGAACAGGTTCAAGATTGAGCCGGACAAAGTCCCTGCTGTCTCTTGAAATAATAACTCCCAAATATGTAAACTTGTCAACCCATTGAAGCGGGGTAGAGGAGGGTGAGGAGGTCCTGGCCCCCTCATCCACCGGAAAAAGCTGAGACTTATGCCAATTCACCTTCAACCCGGTGAAGGCGGAGAAGGCGTCCATGATTCCGAGTGCACCCCGCAGAGAGCCACCAGCATCATTTAAAAAAAGCAGTAGATCATCCGCATAGAGGGCCACTCTCTCCTCCAGCCAGCCCACCCTAAGACCACGGACCTCGGCCGAGCTCCTGAGGGCCTCAGCAATAGGTTCCATGGCCAGGGCGAACAGGGCCGGGGAAAGAGGGCATCCCTGCCTGGTGCCCCTCTGCAGGGGGAACGAAGGAGACAGGGAGCCATTCAGTTTAATACATGCTAGGGGACCGGTGTAGAGTGTGCGTATCCATGCAATAAATTCCAGTGGGAAACCCATTCTTCTAAGCACCTCCCACAGATACACCCACTCCACCGTATCAAATGCCTTCTCCATATCAAGGGTGGCAATGGTCCTAGTGCCTTGATTAGTATGAGGGGCATGAATGTTAGAAAACAGCCTACGTATGTTGATGTCTGTGGACCTACCTGGCATAAAGCCTGTTTGATCAGAGTCAATTAGGGATTTTATTACTTTATTGAGTCTAGTGGCCAATATCTTGGTTAGTATTTTTAAGTCACAATTTAGGAGTGCTATTGGCCTATAGGAGGCGCACAGCTGGGGATCTTTATTAGGCTTTGGAATGAGAACAATATGGGCCTCCCTCATAGAGGACGGTAGGGAGCCCTGTTGGAGACATGCTCGATACATCTGAGCTAACCTGGGGGCAAGCAGTTCCACGTGGGCTCTATAATACTCTATGGGTAGTCCATCTGGCCCCGGGGTCTTTCCTGCCGGGAAAGACCTGATGGCCATCGCAACCTCTTCTGGCGTGATCTCCGAGACAAGGAGTTGTCTCTCCGCATCAGAGAGCCATCCAAGTGCTAGCGTATTCAACATGGAAGTCATAGGTGTGGGGTCAAATCTATCAGGGAGTGAGGAAACATATAGAGAGGCATAAAACCTGGTGAAAGTAGATAGAATATCCTCCGGAGAGGTGACTAGTACTCCTTCTGCTGTGAGTATTTCTGGTATGACCGTTAAGGGCCTATCCTGCTGTGCTAGCATCGCCAGTAGTTTGCTGTTCTTATCGCCATGCTCAAAATATTTCTGTCTGCTATTTTGTATACCAAGCCTGGTGGTGTCTGAAACATGGAGATGCAGTTCTCGCCTAAGCGATGAAAGGTGCTCGAAGTTGGGGACTGTCGCTGAGGCCGAGTAGTTATTCAGAGCCTCCTCAACTTTGTGCTGCAGGACAGAGACCTTGTCCCCAAGTTCCGCCCTAACAGCCGCTATAGCTGAGATATACTGACCCCTGCTGTGGGCCTTGGAAGCATCCCATGTCATCTCCAGGGAGGCTGACCCCGCATTATGTACCCAGTAGTTCAGCAAGGAGGGAGAGACCCTGTCATGGACTTCCTCATTGTTGATCCAATGGGGTTGTAACCTCCAAAGGGCTTTACTCCTTGTCTTGGGGGTCCTAATGGTTAGTTTAAGAGGATGATGATCCGATAGGCCAGAAGGAAGGTAACTGGCCTCCTGTATATTGGCCAGGAGGGCATCATTGGCAAAAGCCAAATCAATTCGGGAGGACGTTTTAAATGTGGATGAGAAGCAGGAGTACGCTCTTTCCTGGGGATGGAGCCATCTCCATGCCTCTCGGAAGTCTGTTGCCTGGGCCCACGTACCAAGATCAGGATTGAAAGTAGAATGTGGGGAGGGTCTATCTAGGTCACGGGACAGTGTGGCATTAAAATCTCCCATGAACAGGATATATGCCGGGCAATGCGGAGCCAGCCTTTCATACAATGCGTACAGAATGTGTATCTGGCTCGGAGGAGGCAGATAGATGTTCACAATGACATATTTCTTATTGTAGATGTTTAGCACCACCATAGCAAATTTCCCCTGGGGATCTAGATGAATCTCGTGAACTGTACATGGGATTCGTTTACTGATCAAAATAGATACCCCTCGAGAATACGAGGAGTAGGTCGCATGAAGCGCCTTTTGCACCCAGGGTTTTTTTAAGGCCAGGACTTTACTACCAGTTAAGTGCGTTTCCTGTAACAGGACTATATGGGGGTTGTGCAGTTTTAAATATTGGAATAACAGCGAACGTTTGTATTTGGAGTTAAGCCCCCTGACGTTCCACGATAGAATGGTCAGCGACTCAGTATCTGAGGGGATCATCATGGAACACCAGGGGGAAATCGGAGCAGGAAGATACTAATCAACCAGTAGATGCAAACAGACCCAAATTTGGCGCACATAATCAATAGCATTTGAGGAGCACAATACTTATTCATTACTTTAAAGCAGAGAAACCCCTCCCCCCAGAACATATAACACCCTACCCAAACATCATAAGAACCAAGTTCAATGACCAAAAAAACAGGCCAGAGAGCCATACAAACCGATGTAGGGTTTTGTCCCATAACTAGAGAAAAAAAAAAAAAAAAAATAGAGTCCTTAGGTCACTGGGACCCCTGGACGGTGGGCCACGAGGCCAAAGGTGGATACAGTCCTTCCCGAGAGAATTAGTTCCGACTCCAGGAAGGAAGTCCAAAGTGTGGTAGGGGGAACAAGGGGGTAAACAGGGGGCGCTTCTGAGCAAAAGATGGGGTAATTCAATGGCAGTCATTGGAGCTCCTTAGACAGGAGTAAGTGGCAAACTAGCCAGCATCGGGAGACAAAAAAATATACAATATGGGTAAAAGCGGGATATAGTAGGAAGGAATGATTGTGTTAACGCTGGGAGTTACCAGGAGACAGTTCTTTTGAAGGAAAAAGGGGAATACTCAACTCCCCCCTGCTAGCTGTAGTGAATCAATGTGTCTTCAGCCGAATGTGTTTAGCGGGTATCCAGCCATGCCGCCGCGGCCTCTGGAGTGTCAAAAAAGCGGGTACTATCGCCATCGGTGATCCGTAGCCTGCTGGGATACAAAAGGCCAAATCTTATTCCTTTTTCTCGAAGTCTACGTCGCACATCGGTAAAGGATTTGCGGCGTTGCTGTACTTCCTGGGAGAAGTCCGGGAAAAAAAGCAGTTTGGCATTCTCATACTTAATTTCAGGCATGGCGCGTGCCGCCGCCAGGATGCGATCCCGATCTCGGTAATTTAATAAGCGTAGCAGGAAAGGTCGCGGGGGGGCCCCTGGCCTTGGTGGGAGCGGTGGCACTCTGTGGGCCCTCTCAACAATGAAAGTGGGCGGTACATCCCCCAGGTTGAACAGGGTGGATAGGAACTGTTCAGTAAATTCAGCGGGCCTGGGACCCTCCGCTCTCTCAGGCAGGCCAAGTATGCGGATATTATTCCGCCTAAGGCGATTTTCAGTATCAATCGCGCGCTCCTGGAGCGCCTTGACTTGGAGCTGCAGGGCCCTCACCTCCCTAGAGTCCGACCGGACCATATCCTCCACCATGGAGACCCTTTCCTCCACCTCAGCAACACGGGACCGAAATTTGTCCATATCTTGGCGGATGAGACCGACATCTACCGTCAAGAAGTCGATCTTTGCTGTCAGGGTTTCTTTGCAGGATGTAATGGCTGCCAGGATCTCTGCTCCCGTGGGAGCAGTCCCCTCCCCGGAGTTTACGACTTCCTGTGCCCCAGACGCCATCCCAGCCGTGGAACGTCCTGCGGACGAGGTAGCCGCCGGCGGAGGGGCACGAGGGGCTTTAGGGGTGGATTTGGAGTAACGGGTCTTAGGGTGGCCCATCCGAGGTGTACCCTAAAATGGAGGAAGATCGTGGGAGAGCCTGTGAGCCGGGAGTCCGGGACAAAGAAGAAGGATGAGGTTGGGTCAATGCGTATGCTCTGGTGCAGGAAGAAAGTCCTTGTACTGGGGGGCAGCAGGCAGGCTCCGGGGGTGCAGATATCAGGACGACAGGTGTAGCGGTGCCGGCCCAGTTATATTGGATCAGGGCCCTCAGCAGGGGACAGATGATGGCATAGGAATGCAGTTCAGTATTGCTGGGGCACAGATGATGGGACAGGAAGGCAGTTCAGTATTGCTGGGGCACAGATGATGGCACAGGAATGCAGTTTAGTATTGCTGGGGCACAGATGATGGCACAGGAATGCAGTTTAGTATTGCTGGGGCACAGATGATGGCACAGGAATGCAGTTTAGTATTGCTGGGGCACTGATGATGACACAGGAATGCAATTCAGTATTGCTGGGGCACAGATGATGGCACAGGAATGCAGTTTAGTATTGCTGGGGCACAGATGATGGCACAGGAATGCAGTGTAGTATTGCTGGGGCACAGATGATGACACAGGAATGTAATTCAGTATTGCTGGGGCACAGATGATGGCACAGGAATGCAGTTCAGTATTGCTGGGGCACAGATGATGACACAGGAATGCAATTCAGTATTGCTGGGGCACAGATGATGACACAGGAATGCAATTCAGTATTGCTGGGGCACAGATGGGGCACAGATGATGGGGCACAGATGATGACACAGGAATGTAATTCAGTATTGCTGGGGCACAGATGATGGCACAGGAATGCAGTTCAGCATTGCTGGGGCACAGATGATGACACAGGAATGCAATTCAGTATTGCTGGGGCACAGATGATGACACAGGAATGCAATTCAGTATTGCTGGGGCACAGATGATGGCACAGGAATGCAGTTTAGTATTGCTGGGGCACAGATGATGACACAGGAATGCAATTCAGTATTGCTGGGGCACAGATGATGGCACAGGAATGCAGTTTAGTATTGCTGGGGCACAGATGATGGCACAGGAATGCAGTTTAGTATTGCTGGGGCACAGATGATGGCACAGGAATGCAATTCAGTATTGCTGGGGCACAGATGATGGCACAGGAATGCAGTTTAGTAGTGCTGGGGCACAGATGATGGCACAGGAATGCAGTTTAGTATTGCTGGGGCACAGATGATGGCACAGGAAGGCAGTTCAGTATTGCTGGGGCACAGATGGTGGCACAGGAATGCAGTGCAGTGTTAATGGGGCAAAGATGGTGACACAGGGGAGGCAGCTCAGCACTTCTGGGCAGCACAGTACCTTGTTGTGGAGGATGATCCTGGCACAGTAGGCCGCAAGATGGTGCCTGCAGTCAGCTCCTCTGGATCCTAGAGCAGATTCCACAGGCCCCTACACAAACCTGCCCCCTCCCAGGGCCCGCCGCCGGATGTGTGGGGATTCCCTGCCTCTCCTCCTGCAGATCTCAGCAACTGAGCCCGGGGATGGTGGAAGCAAGGTAGGCCGCAAGGTGATGGGAGATCCTCCAAGTGTGCAGGCCACACGGAGACTCGATCGGCCGGTCGAGCTCCGCAATTTCCGCTGGGATTTATGCAGCTGCTGTCCAGTGACTGATAGGGAGAGCCCGGAGTCCCCCCAAGTATCAGAAGAAGAAGGATGGCTGTGGATAGTCCAGTAGGCCGCAAGATGGCGGCGGCCGCGATCTCCCGGGAGCGGGCTCTGTGGATCCCCCCCAATCCTCCAGGCCCCCTCACTGTTCCACCTCCTCCCAGGGACGGCCGATGCACAGGGATTTGCTGGCTCACCTCCCACCGATCGCAGCACTCGAGCCCGTGGATGTAGGAGGCAATGTAGGCCTCAAGATGGCGGCGGGATCCTGGAGTGTGGAGCCGGCCGCAGCCTTTAGGAGACACAATCGGTCCCAATTCTTGCAGGGACCGATGCAGATGCTGCCTGGTATGTGTAAGGGAGAGTTTGGGGACTCTCCAGGTGGTATTATGGTCAGGATGGATGCGGATTAAGACAGGATCAGCGGAGCTCCTCTGAGACACGTCCTGCTCCTTCTACATCCGGACACGCCCCCCCATCTATTGTTTTTTACACGCTGTTCCCTTACAGCTATAAGGTGAGAGGCCACCCGGCACCTAGGTGTCACAACACAAGAAAGAAAAAAGACTTTGTCATTTTGATATCTGCATTTTGCAAAAGAGACTCTTCCACCTTTATAAGATATCACCATTACTGAAGTTTTTAGGTTTTTCCATTTCACTGATCATCACCATTTGTTGCAGCAATATTTTGAGGTTTATGTATTTATTTTATTGGTAGCAGCGCAGCACCAGTCACTTTATTTACAGTAGGGCAAAACCATGATCATTCAGTGACCAGAAAGGCTTTAGTTTTTGGGTTCTCTGGGAAGAAAGAATCTCATTGTTACTGGGGGAAACCACTCCCCTTTTGCCCTTGGTATTTGTTTTCTAGTTCTTTATAAATAACCTATTAGAAGATATTAATTTTAGGAATGCACATCAGATTTGAAGATTTCTTACAAGACAAGTGTAAAATGACTACTGGCACACCAGGTGCAAATGATCAGTACCTTACAAAAATTTTATTATAGATTCTGGGTCCAGGATTACAGAATGCAGTGTTAAAAGTGGAGTTTCTTTAAAAAGTGGAACTTTAGTCAGAAAACTAAGCCCTGCTAGATCACTCCATGCTGGCCCCTTTTGCAGGTACAGCTATGTAAAACATAATAATAATATATATATATATATATATATATATATATATATATATATATATACATACATACACACACACACACACACACACACACACACACACACACACACACACACACAGTTTAAAATCCAGTAATACATGGTCTCACCCCGCTCTGCACAGCTCTCCATTTTTGTGCCGAATTTGTAGGTGCTGAACTGCTGACAGCCTAAAGTTTTACTGCTGCTCAGGGAATCTGGGCTTTAGCAAAATGGCAGCCTCCAGCAAGAAGGAACAGGAGCAATGCTGAAGGCAATTTACAGCACAAACTAATTTTGGTAGCATAATTATTAATGTGTAATAAGTGTTCCTTGCTAAAGAACATTATTTTTATCAAGTTGTTATGGGTAAAGTTCCACTTTCATTGCACAATGCAATGACTATGTGTGATAACAAATATATATATATATATATATATATATATATATATATTACAATAGATTTCAGTGTTCAGCAGTTTATAGCATAACAAACCAATAGCCAATTTCATTCTGGTTGCTAAGGGTTACTCTGTTTTGCCCTGTCTTACATAAAATGTAAAATTTCAACTACAGTGTGAACTTAAAAATACTGTACATAAAACATTATAGAGTATAAAACAGAAATGCAGAATTCAAGTGCATGCTGAGTCGCTTTACAAAAATTTACCTGCAAATCCCCCCCAATCACACACACTTTATGTCCTAGCACTAATTTATTCATTTGACTTGTTCATGTTAGGAAAAAAAGCTTCCATTACTCTGAGATCACCACAAGAATTTTAACCACTTGCCTACTGGGCACTTTTACCCCCTTCCAGCCCAGGCCAATTTTCAGCTTTCAGTGATGTCGCGCTTTGAATGACAATTGCGCGGTCATGAAAACACTGAACCCAAACAAAGATTTTATGATTTTTTTTTTTTTTTAAGACAAATACAGCTTTCTTTTGGTGGTATTTAATCACCAGTTTAAATTTTTTGCTAAACAAATGGAAAATAAATAAACAAAAAAAGGGACTGAAAATGTATTTTTTTCTTAGTTTCGATTATAAAATTTAGTAACTAGTTACACAGTAGGTGAGGTTTAACAAAAAAAATTAAAAATAATATACAGAAAACAAAAGAAAAGACCAAAAGTCCAACCTGTCTATGTGCTTTTCTGTCAGTATTACATTTAATATCCCTGTATGTCATTTGGGTGCTTATCTAATAGTTTTTATTAAAAAAAAAAAAAAAAAAAAAAAAAAAAAAAAAATCGATGCTCCCCGCTGAGACCACCGCCTGTGGATCGGAATTCCACATCCTTACCGCTCTTACAGAAAAGAATACTTTATGCAGTTTAAGGTTAAAACGCTTTACTTCAATTTTTTAAGGAATGGTCGCGTGTCTTTTTAAATAAGTAAATTTTCTCCTTCACTGTTGTGCACTGACAGGCAGCACTGATCATCAGGAATTGACATGGCTGGTCATATGGTAAAGAGCCACTGTGACTGGCCCTTTACCCTGACCTGTGATCAGCTGTGTCCAGAGGACACACAGATCACTGCTGATGCATGCCACAGGGGGCGTGCGGGAAGCACGGTCACAGGAGGAAGTCATATGATGCTCTCCCGGCAATGTGCAATTACGCTGTAGCCATTATTCGGCTATAGCATAGTTGTGAAGAAGTTAAATTTTTTTGCAGGGGCAGCCCTTCTTACGGATGTAGGTGTGTCATCTAGAACTATATCTCCCAAGAGCCCTTCCTCTGCACAAAGTTTGTGTACAGAACAGTATACTCTTTGGAGTCAGGGCTGCAGCATTGTTTTGCTGGGAAAAAAAGCAAAGTATGCATGTCGAGAAAGATAGGGGTAGGTGGAATTCTACTGCAGGTAGGCCAGACAACACCAGTTGTGAATTCAGTTCAGAAAGGGTACTGTGTACTCAGTCCAAATAGGCATTTAAGATCACACTATTACTGGCAAATACATTTTTTTTTTGAGCCTTTTAATAAAGGTTTCAATCACTTGACCTGCCGTTGTCATACTGTAGCAGGTCGGCTCGTTCCCGCAAATTGCCGTAGCAGCCCATTTAACAGTTATAGCAGGAGCGCGCCCGCTGCACAGCAGGAAAGTTGATGCACGTGGCCGGTGGCCATAATGTCTGCCAGCCACCCGTGATCACTTCACAGAGAGCCAGAATGGGGATCTGTCAATGTAAACAAATAGATTCCTGTTCTGAAAGGGAAGTACAGAATGATCGTCTGTTCCTAGTGACCAGAAACAGATCTCTCTGTACTCCCAGTCAGGACGCATGTAACCCCTTGATCACTAGTGTTAACCCCATCCTGTGTCATTTGTATAGTAATCAGTGCATTTTTATATTGTATAAATGTCAGTGGTCCAAAAAAAAAAAAAAAAAAAAGTGTCCGATTTGCCCGCCGCAATGTTGCAGTCCCGCAAAAAAAAAAATCAGTATATATAATATATATATATATATATATATATAATATATATATATATACACACACACACACACACACACACACACACACACACACACACACACACACACACACACACACACACACACACGGTGGTGTGAAAAAGTGTTTGCCCCCTTCCTCATTTCCTGTTCCTTTGCATGTTTGTCACACTTAAGTGTTTCGGAACATCAAACCAATTTAAACAATAGTCAAGGACAACACAAGTAAACACAAAATGCAATTTGTAAATGAAGGTGTTTATTATTAAAGGTGAAAAAAAATTCAAACCATCATGGCCCTGTGTGAAAAAGTGATTGCCCCCTAAACCTAATAACTGGTTGGGCCACCCTTAGCAGCAACAACTGCAACCAAGCGTTTGCGATAACGTGCAATGAGGCTTTTACAACGTCCTGGAGGAATTTTGGCCCACTCATCTTTGCAGAATTGTCCTAATTCAGTTACATTAGAGGGTTTTCGAGCATGAACGGCCTTTTTAAAGGTCATACCACAACATCTCAATAGGATTCAGGTCAGGACTTTGGCTAGGCCACTCCAAAGTCTTCATTTTGTTTTTCTTCAGTCATTCGGTGGTGGACTTGCTGGTGTGTTTAGGATCATTGTCCTGCTGCTGATCCCAAGTTCGTTTCAGCTTAAGTACACGAACAGATGGTCGGACATTCTCCTTCAGGATCTCTTGGTAGACAGCAGAATTCATAGTTCCTTTTATCACGGCAAGTCTTCCAGGTCCTGAAGCAGCAAAACAGCCCCAGACCATCACACTACCACCACCATATTTTACTGTTGGTATAATGTTCTTTTTCTGAAATGCAGTGTTCCTTCTACGCCAGATATACTTGGACACACACCTTCCAAAGAGTTCCACTTTTGTCTCATCGGTCCACAGAATGTTGTCCCAAAAGTCTTGGGGATCATCAAGATGTGTTGTGGAGAAATTGAGACGAGCTTTGATGTTCCTTTTGCTCAGCAGTGGTTTTCTCCTTGGAACTCTGCCATGCAGGCCATTTTTGCCCAGTCTTTTCCTGATGGTGGAGGCATGAACGCTGACCTTAACTGAGGCAAGTGAGGCCTGCAGTTCCTTGGACGTTGTTGTGGGGTCTTTTGTGACCTCTTGGATGAGTCGTCGCCGGGCTCTTGGGGTAATTTTGGGCGGCCGGCCACTCCTGGGAAGGTTCACCACTGTTCCATGTCTTCGCCATTTGTGGATAAAGGCTCTCACTGTGGTTCGCTGGATTCCCAAAGCTTTGGAAATGGCTTTATAACCCTTTCCAGATTGATAGATCTCAATTACTTTCTTTCTCAATTGTTCCTGAATTTCTTTGGGTCTCGGCATGATGTGTAGCTTTTAAGGATCTTCTGGTGGACCTTACTGTGTCAAGCAGCTCCTATTTAAGTGATGCCTTGATTGTGAACAGGTGTGGCAATAATCAGGCCTGGGTGTGGCTAGAGAAATTGAACTCAGGTGTGGACAACCACAGTTATAGTATGTTTTAACAAGGGGGCAATCACTTTTTCACACAGGGCCATGATGGTTTGGATTTTTTTTCACCTTTAATAATAAACACCTTCATTTTACAAATTGCATTTTGTGTTTACTTGTGTTGTCCTTGACTATTGTTTAAATTGGTTTGATGTTCCGAAACACTTAAGTGTGACAAACATGCAAAGGAACAGGAAATGAGGAAGGGGGCAAACACTTTTTCACACCACTGTGTGTGTGTGTGTGTGTGTGTGTGTGTGTGTAATATACACACACACACACACACACACACACACACACACACCATAAAGCTATCCCCTATTTTGTGGACGAACAAACCAATCAATATACGCTTATTACGATTTGTTTTACCAAAAATATGAAGAAGAATACATATTGGCCTAAATTGATGAAGAATTTTTTTAGGATATTATAGCAAAAAGTAAAAAAATTGAAAAGGACGTCAATTTTGCTTGGATACAGCATCGCACAACCGCACAATTGTCAGTTATAACAGGGCAGTGCCGAATCGTACAAAATGGCCTAGTCATTAAAGGGGGAAAATCTTCGGTCCTTAAGTGGTTAAATGGTGTCAAACAATTGGGGGCTTTCTTTTATCTTTTCTTGATCTGGAGAATATTGGCCATTGATGACTAATATGTGAAGAGACATATTTGGAAGGTTGGCTTTGAAAAAGACAAGTCATTTGAGACTTCATTATGCTTTAGGTTCTATATTTCTGGTGAGTTATTCTGGCACACACTGGGTAGAAGGGGATTATTGCACAGTGGTGTTTTACTTTGTCTTGGAGAACACTGGATACATTTTTTTCTGGAACTGTTTTCACTGTGGTGAATTATAAAGAAGTTACAATTACAGTTTTCCTTTTGTACATTTTTCAATTTACTAAAGATCTTTATTTTTTATTTTTTTAAATTGGACTTTAGTCCTTAACCACTTTTACATGACAGACTTGCACTATTTCAGCTTTATGTGCGATTGATGGCATTTGTCTGTACTAGAGTTTTCTTTTAAATGGGATAAAACATGGAAATTTTGCACATACAGCAGGAGGTGTACAGAATATGTTTTTTTTTACTCTGGCATACAATATTATTTAAATTGAAGGCAACCCCGACATTTTATCTCTGATATATATATATATATATATATATATATATGTCTGTCTAGGTTACCATGTACTTTTAATAAAAAAGAATCCAGCTCGCTTTGCATTGTCACCTTTGTATGAAATGCCTGTGATCCTGCCAGTCTCCCTGCTTTACTGTGTCAAACTGGACCATGACAAGACATGGAAGCATATCCATCCCAGTTTGTTTCTTTGCATTCTTTGACCTCTGATTTTTGTATCGTTTGTAGGGGCCTTGACTGTGGTATTTGCATTTTGAATCTGTTGCTACATCAACAGAACCTACATCATGCATTCAAAAGGAGCTGTCCATGCAAGTGTAACAGGCCATTGTAAGGCTTTAAAAATGAAACAAATCCATCATAGAGATAGCAGCAACATTAGGAGTGGCAAGACCTCACACTTAAAAATCCAAATTTGGCTCAACCATCAACCTATTAATATGTATGTATGTGTAAATATCTGCCAGCACGCTGGATCAATTTTATTAATCAAAATATAACAAAAATTAAAATGGTACTACAAACAAATCCACACTTAAAATCAAGGGAAATCTCCATCCATCCCATGTTTGCAATGCATCAATTCTCCTTAGACCCACTGGAAATAATCATGAAATAATCATGAAATTTAATTTCCCACACTCAATTCAAAGGGAAAATCCTATGGATAATAAGGATAAAATTTACTTCATAGAGTCACTGAAAAAATGTGTTGAGTATAGCCTCAAATAGAAGGCATAAAAAAGTACCATCATCCAAAGTGATATAGGGAAACAGGGGGAGGGGTAAGGGCGTGGGGGGAGCTGCTGAAGCTAGCCAAACAAATACTCAAACCCCCAAATTCTGTAGGGGTTTGATTATTTGTTTGGCTAGCCTCAGCAGCTACCCTCACGCTCTTAACCCTCCCCCTGCTTTCATAGAGTCACTGTCCCAAGCATCCTCAGATTGTGCTATGTATGGAACAACTTCAGATTATATATATATATATATATATATATATATATATCTCTCTATCTCTCCATCTGCAACACATCATATGGTTGTAGGAATGGAAGGTTAGAACAAAAACAGGCAGCGGTCCAGAGGAGGTACACACCCAGGCTTGTTGTATAACAAATCCCTTTTGGGTTATTTAGTTGTCCCCATTTTTTTTTTTAAGCCTAGAAACCTCCCTCGCACTGCCACATCAAATCCAAATTAATGTTCTTACAGTAAAGACCTTACCATATAGTCCGTGCTAGACATAAATTAGCTGTGAAGTGTACTTCGGTCCTTGTAGATAGCATAAGTTCCAAAACAGAGATTGTGAATCCAATGGTATAGTATACTTGTTGGATTTCATCATCTATGAAGTAATCCTCAGTCCATATAGAAATCATCCAATAGGAGTTTTTTTTCCCAACATTAGAAGAATCTCATGTGGGTCAGGGATTAGGGGTGGAGGGATCAGATCTGTGCCAGATTGGTTTTGCCAAACCCTGTCAGCTGCATTAGAGGCTTAGCATAGAATTGGATCTATCCCCATGTGTCTAACCCGGTCTCATAAATGGCCGCTCCGGCGTGTAACCACGGCATGTCTTTCCCATGTGGTGGGTGTGCCTCGGATTTCATCATCAAAGTGTGCCGTCTTCCCACACATATCATTTTAAAACTTAATGTGTTAGACCATACTTCCGCATTTGTGCACATGCCCGCACCTCCCAGGCACATCCAAATCCATGCAAGTATTGTTCCACGCAATATAGCAGTGCCCTTGGACTGGCAAAAGAACCTGTCGTTAAATTTAAAATTTGTTTTTAAGGCGGAGATCTAAAAGTTCTTTAATGAATCTGTTGTGGGGGGGTCTCTTATTAAGCGGTCTACTGCTTAAAATTTTATTAATAGTCTGCAGACCCCGTGTATGAGGAGTACAATGCCTCTATATTCAGAGTGACCAAAAAAGTATTCGGGAGCAATGTCACATCATGCAATAACGTTAACAAAATGTGAGGTATCCTTTACATATGAAAAATTGATTGGCCACAAACAGCTGCAAGATCCTATCAATATAAGAGAAAAGAGAACAGGGAGGCGGGACTTTAAATGAAGTACGTGGGGGGTTAAGTGTTGTGTGGCATTATAATTGACACATTATATTATATAGAAAGAAAAAAGAGAAAAAAAGGGAAAAGAAAGAAAGTAGGACATTTGTCTCATAATTCATTTACGATAAAAAATTGATCTACTACACATATAATTGAATACCTGCATGGAGTAAAAAAAAAAAAAAAAAAAAAAAAAAATGTATTTCATACAACAATACATAATATGCGTGCATAATACATGGCATCTCCCCTTCCCTTTGCTCGCATATGTGTGACATTGATGGGTCTGTTGCGGCGGTGCCCCTATAGGCACCATCTTTGGATGGTTCTAGCACTTGGCTTCTGCCTCTTCCCTTAAACACCATACACAGCCTACCACCCTTTGTGGTAGGTAGGCTACCTTTCCCCCATATCATTCCTTCTGTATCCCACTCTTCACTTTCTGGTCCTGTTAATCCACTTTTGTGGGTGCTCTTTTACCTCTCGCACACTTGCCTGCATTCCGTCACTCTTCTCCCTTTTGTAAAATTGCCTGACCTCCATGCGATTTTTCCACAAATTTTTTTATTGAAACTTTTTCATAAACAGTACAAAATAGGTCAGCACCATAAAGCAAACAAATAGGAGAGATAAAAGTGCAAAGTTCCAACATAGGGGAGGCATAGGGTTTAATGTACCTGTAGATTAAGAACAAAGTGTATAGCCTCTAAGCGTCATTATTAGTAAGTTCACACATGGACTCCTTTATTAGAAAACCGTGAACTTTTAAAGAAGATGTAGTACAGTGTGTCTTCAGCCTGCTTGATGATTGTTGGAATGTAATGTTTCCAGTCAGAGTACTCATTGTAGCTTCTAGAGGTACTAAAGGGCATACAGGGGGTAGGAGTGCAGTCCGATCACCATGCCGGCCTGCGACTCTGTCTTGAGAGATTAGGACAAGAGGGAGGGGAAACGAGAGGAAAGATGAGGAAAGGAAATAAGGACAAAAGAGAAAAAACAGACTCAGGACCTGGGGGGGGGGGGGGTGAGGGTGTCACCATAAGGGGAGTATATGAGGAGGGGGTGGGAGCTCCACCGACTACCCTCCCCAAAACACCCCCCATTATTGTGAGAGGTAAAGCATTTTTGTTCATAGTTTTCAGGGGTTGTCTCGGGATAAATCTAGAAAGCACTGTGAGCTTCGGTATGCAAGCCAAGGGGCCCATGTCGCTGTAAAGCTAGCCATTTTATCCTGGGCGGTGCAGATCAGCTCCTCCATCGTAGCTATCTGATTGACCCGCATCGCCCATTCCTTAATAGAAGGGGGTGATTTGGACCTCCAGTGCACTAATAGGCATAGCCTAGCAGCATTAATCAAGTGCATACCTATTGATTTACAGTATTTCTTACGGGGGATTTTGGAGAGGTGAAGGAGGTATTGAGCTGGGGTGAACTCCAAATCAAGTGAGGATGATATCTCAGTCACCACTTTGTGTACTTTGCGCCAGTATGGCTGGATGAGTGGGCATGTTCACCAGATGTGGAGGAGTGAACCCAATTCCTGTTCACATCTCCAGCACCGATCTGACACTGCAGGGATGAATTTATGGATTATTTCTAGGGTTCTATACCACCTCAATTTAATTTTGTACCCATTTTCCTGAGTATGTGTATTCAGCGAGCCCTTGTGAATATATAAGTGCACTCGATCCCAATGGGTGTCATTAATCGCTGTGCCCAGCTCAGTTTCCCAATAAGCATGTGCCGATCTCAAGGATGCACAGGGTTCTTTGAACATTGTGGCGTATAATTCTGAGATCAGATGACTCTGGGGGAGGGGCCTGAGCAAAGCGATTCCAGCACTGTAGGGGGGGGGGGGTTTAAAGCGTTCTCTGTTCATTGGGCTGTCCAGAAAATGTCTCAGTTGGATGTAGGCCCAAAAAGGGAAAGACTTAGTATTGGACACTGATGCTAATTCATTTTGTCTGAGAAACCGTCCTCTGGAGAAGAAGTGTTTGGCCTGCATGTCGGGGTAGGGCCATTCTGCTGCTAGAAATGTCCCTTCCATACCAGGAGGGAAGTCCGGGTTGCCTTTAACAGGCGTGATTTGCACAGTATGTGTTGGAAAGCGAGTGGACTTTGCAAGCCGTATCAAAGGCATGCAGGGTTGCTCCAACAAAAGGGTGAGAGCTGGTATATGTTTCTTTGAGAGCCAGGGCAGGGTATGAAGCTCAGTGCTAGAAATAAGTTTTTCCAGCAACACCCAACCCTTGTAGTTAGTATGGAGCCTCCAGTCTACTACTCTAGTCAGGTGAACTGCCCAATAGTACCTTTGCAGGTCTGGGAGTCCAATTCCTCCCCCCGATTTTGGTAATACTAATTTTGCCCATTCTATTCGTGGCACCTTCCCTCCCCACAGAAAAGATCTAGCCATGCTGTTGTAAGCTGTAAAAAAGGAGGGCGGCAGGCGAATCGGGATGGTCTGCAGCTTATACAATAAACGGGGGAGTACTGTCATCTTTACAATGGAAGCCCGACCGAACCAGGAGATGGTAAGGGTATCCCACCTGTGGAGATCCTGCTGTACGAGTTTCAGTTCCGACTGAAAAATTATTTTCATATACGTTTGAGTTTACTAGGAAGTTTTATACCAAGATAGGTAATGGCATCTGTTTTCCAGCGGAATGGGACATTTTCCTGACATAGCTGAGCTAGTTTAGAGGGCAGGGAGACGTTTAGGGCGTATGATTTGGAATAGTTGATCTTCAGGTTTGAGATAATCTTAAACTGCTCTAAGATGGGCATAAGATTGGGCAGAAACATCAGTGGGGATGAAAGAAAGAGCAAGATATCATCTGCAAAAGCAGCGATCTTGTACTCCCGCTGTTGTACCTCAATACCTTTTTAAGTTTGGATTTGCACGAATGCTACGAAGGAGGGGGTTCAAGGTTAAGAATGTATAATGGAGACAGGGGGCATCCCTGCCTAGTCCCATTATGGATGGGGAAGGCGCCCGACAGGTGGCCATTGACCCGGACCCTAGCCCGGGGTCTGGCATAGAGCGCTCTAATAAAGGCCTGCATGCAGTTACCCAAGCCCAGGACCGCATCTATATAGTCCCAGGCCACGCTGTTGAATGCCTTCTCTACATCCATCACCAGAAAGCAGCCTTCCCTATTAGTTGAAGTAAGCCAATGGTGTAAGTTGAGGGCCTTGATGGTGTTGTCCCTGGCTTCTGGTCCAGGGACAAAGCCAACTTGGTCTAGTACTATCCAGGCTGGGATATAATAGGCCAAGCGAGTGGCCAGAATTTTGGCGAACAGTTTAACGTCTACATTTAAGAGTGAGATAGGCCTGTACTTGGCTACATCAGTGGGGTCTTTGTTATCCTTTAGGAATTACAGAGATATAGGCCTCCTAATAGGCTATCCGAATTAGAGGGAGAGTGTGAGAGGGTGTTGAAAGCTCTTAGAAACTCCGGCGCCAGGAGATCAGCAAAAACCTTTGTAATATTGCACCGAGAAGTTATCTGGTCCTGGGCATTTGCCGGGTTTCGTGGCCTTCAAGGCCCCCCCCCCCCACCCCCCCCCCCACCCCCCCCCCCCCCCCCCTTCAAGGCCCCCCCCCCCCATTCCTCCAAGGACAATGGGGCTTCCAATGCTTGTCAGTCATCAGTAGATAATGCCTGGGGGCTGTTCTTGTTCAAGAACTCCCTAATGAGGTTGGAGCGTGCAGTCACTGAGACGGGTCTATGCTTGTGCGATTCGAGGTGATATAATTTGCTATAAAATTTGTAAAACTGGTCTGCAATGTCCTCATTCCTGGAGTGGGTTGCACCATTTGTGTCTACAACATAGTGCACCGTGGATGCAAGGGTTCGCTTCTGTGCAAGTCTCGCTAGTAGCCTCCCCAGTTTATTGCCCTGCTCGTAAAATAATTTGTGTAATGGTAGCCAGGTCCCCAGGGTCGGATAGAAGATAAGCATCTAGTCTCCATGTCCTGGTAGTCGTTTCCCTTTGTGGGAATTGCAAAGTCAGCGTGATGGGATGATGGTCAGAAAGTAGCATATTCTCAATGGTCGCATTTTGAAGAAAGGTCAAATCTGTCTGATGGATGACTAGATAATCTAGCCTCGAGTACCTATTATGCGGAGGTGAGAAGAATGTGAAGTCTTTCCTTTGCGGATATAACAGCCGCCAAGTATCGTGAAGTGTGAGGGAGTCTAAAGATAGTTTAACTTGGCGTAGGGCTGAGAATGGGAGTGAGGAGGAGCCCGTAGAGGTGTCAAGAAGTGGTTCTAAGGCCATGTTAAAGTCCCCATGCGTTTCTTGCAGAAAAATTACTTGGGCCCTCTGGCGGTGTGTGCCTCGGCAAGGATACTGCTACGCTTCTCTGGGACATTAAGGCATTTGGCGTTCAAAGAGTAAACCTTGAGCGATAGAGGAGCTGATGCCTGGGCCACAAGAGGCATGTTCAGCGGTCAGATATGTTTGTCGGTGCCACCCTCAGAGTTCCAATGTAGGAATTTCAAGAGACTAGAAAAGGAAGGGGAGTAGAGGCTGGAGAGCAAGGAGAGAAAAAAAAAAAAAGAGTGGGGGGGGGGAATAGAGAAAAGGAGGGGGAGGGGGGTAGGAAAGGAAAAATGTAGGGGAGGGAAAAGGGCAGGGATTGGGCCTATCCTAGGAGTTTCACACAGGGCCTACTCGCAGCCCGAGATAGGCTTGCCTCTTGCACTAATTAGCAACTACCTATGTAGGGAGATTGGGAGGAATACCGGAGGTAAAACCAGACCAGCCGAGTTACCTAATTGGGGGGGGGGGGGTTATAGAAAACAAAAAGAAACGTGGAGGTTATGCCGGCTGGTTTCAAGGGGGAAAACCTGCCTCCTTGGGGTGGGGAAGGAACCTAGTCTCGAAACAAGAGTATATACACATTCTACCATCAAACAATTCAATCGACCAAGCATGTAAAGTAATGGCAACCCTCGGCACCGTTGGGTGGGGCAGCGTCACAGGTGTTCTCCCACAATAAGTGAGAGAAGTCCGCAGCGGCTCCCCATCCCCCGGCGAGCCAGGGAATTTTGACAAGACAGGGATTAGTACTCCAATATAACAAGCGGTTCTACAGGGTCTTATATCATAGTGAATGCGTAGAACAAAACCAAGAATAAACACTTCATACTATTAAACTTGTAATATACGTTAACACTTCAACACTAATCATAGTGGCTAACCAGGACCGTCAAGGGCCCCAGAGCCCAGCCGTTTTCCACTGGGCCCAGGGACCAGAGGCCCCCAGCGTCCACTGGCGTCGGGGCCACCCTTCCCATGTTAGCTAACACATGGGGAGGACACAGAGCTCTATATCTCTCCACCACCCACAGATCTTTGTTTTTTCTTTGGGGTCAGCGAGAGCAGGACAGAGATCTGTCCCGTCCCTGGGAACCCCGGGGCAACTATCTCTCACATCCACCTCCAGGCAGAGAGATGTGAGGGATGCGGCCTTACCTCTTAAGCCCCATACACACGCGCGGATTATCCGAGGACCAAGTCCGTCAGACCATGTCCGTCATACTTTGTCTGATGTTGGTTTTGCGTACACACGGTCGGACAAAGTTGTCGGAAAATCCGATCATTCTGAACGTGGTGACGTTTGTTGCCTACGACGGGACTACGTAGAGGCTAGTAGCCAATAGCTTTGGTCTTGTAATGTGATCTGAGCATGCGTAGCACTTTGTCCGGTCGGACTACCATACACACGATCGGATTTGGTGTGATCGGACCGTGTTGTCGGAAAATCTATCCAGCAGGAGATAGGACTTTGTCCGTCGGACAATACGACGTACACTGTCCGATGGTGCATACACACGGTCTGATTTTTCAACAACATTGTCCGATCGGACAGAATCCATGCGAAAATCCGACCGTGTGTATGGGGCTTTAGGGTGTCCTGTGGGCGGTCACAGTGTGGGATAGAGCATTAAAATGGAAAAAACATAACCTGTATAGGGAACAGTCAGATGCAGAAAATGAAAAATGAACAGATAACAAATAAACACACAGTTTTACTGTTCTAAGCTAGACACTAGTTCCTTGGGTCTATGACAGTGGGGTGGTACCTGGGTCTCTAAGCTGTAAGCTCAAGTACACAGAATGCTACTACAAGCTAGCAGGTCCAGATTTCCTCAACCCTTATGGATGGGGAGGGGGGGGATGAGTGAATGAGGGGGGGGGGGGGGGTGGTTGTCTAAAGGTTGATGGCCGGAGCAAAAATACTAGTGCTGCAGCCACCAGTGGAATTCTCAATAACACGGTAGCCTGACTTAGTTATAACCAAGAGGCCTGGAAGTCTGTGTGGAAGGCATACGCTAAACACAGAGCAACTGATTGTCCACACTTGGCCAGTAAAGTCAGGAAAGCAGTAAGGGAGGAAGAGCAAGCATCTTCCCAAAGCTCAGTCTTGACCTACAATAAGAGGGGATTTCCTTTGTGATTTTGTCCACACCGGGAGTAGTGCAGGGGTCTCTTTAAAAAAAGGTAGCAGCGTACCTCTGCGGGTTACCTGTTTGGGGACCTGTGTTGGGATCACCTACAGTGTTCTCTGGAAGCCGACCAGTGTAGGCAATCTTGTGTCAGTTCTCGAAGCGTGCAAAAGAGAGCACTGTAGTTTTCAGGGGGCACGGTCTCGTGCGCATCACAGCCATTGAAGCAGTGCCTGAGGAAATGACAAGAGCCCCTCCCTGTATCATGTCATAGAGTCAGGAAGTGTAGGCCATAGGCATAAAGGTGTGCCCCCGCTTATCTCGAATGGCTTGTTCATCAGCATGCAAGGGGACGAGAGAAAGCAATAGAACAGCTCACCAGTTCAGATCTCGTCAGCTCAGCGGTCAGTTCTGCGTCTAGCAGAGGAAGGAGATACACGCGGGCTTTCATTAGTTTCCATGTTGCCGTGGGGTCTCGGTGGCGAGCTAGCAGAGGGTCTACATGGCATTGTCTGCTCCTTTGAGATCTCGGGGTGTCTCCAGGTAGGGTAGGAATCCAGGGCTTGGGTTGCATGAACATTCCATACCAGTCTGGAACCAGGACTACAGGAATACCCAGGGAGTCACAGAACGGCTGGTGATTTTAGTTGAGCTGTACGGTTGCCGTTGGTTGCTTGAAGGCAGAACGGGAACTTCCACCAAAAGGGAATGTGTCTCTCTCGGAGAGCTTGTAAAAGAGGACGAAGGTCCCTTCTATGTTGCAGGGTAATGGCGGACAAGTCCTGGTAGAGCTGAATGCGTGCTCCTTCGTGTTCCAGGTGGGGATGATTGCGGGCCAGGTGCAGAATCTCTTCCTTCTGGGTAAAGTTGACCAAGCAACAAATAGCATCTCTGGGTGGGTCATTGTGCCTGCCTCTTGGCCTTAGCGCCCTGTGGCATCTCTCCATTTCGACTGGTGTATCTGGAGGGCTCACTAAAAGCGTGTTAAAAATTGCCCAGACCGCCTTTTTGCAATTGGGGGCCCTCGATGAACTCGGGGATCCCCCTGATACGGAGATTGCGCCTGCGACCTCGGTTGTCGAGATCCTCCATGTGCCTATGCATGTCCAGGAGATAGTGGTTGTGTACATTAATAACCTGCTGTACCTGGTGTATGGCATTGCCCTGCGTAATGGCCACCGACTCCACATGCTCCACACGTGAGGCTACAGCTTTAAGCTCTGATTTGAGGTCTGCGATTGCCGCTGTAAGAGCACTCTTAATATCAAGGGCCAGACTCTGGAGGTCCACCAGGCAGAGGAAAGGAGAGGGCTGTGGGGAGGCCGAGCCCGTCTGGAGCATTGCGGGGGTGTCAGCTGCGGCCGCACTGCTGGATGTACTATAGTCCGCAGCTTGAGATGCGGCCTGCGGCTCCGTGTGCTGGGAGCGGAACATCGCTGTTATGTTCCAGCTCAGCTGGGTAGATGGATCCTGCTGCGAACGGGTGGTCGGCTGGCTCCTGCCCGTCATTCTTTTGTGTGCTGTGCCGAGGATTGCCTACTAATGAAGCCTGTGTGAAGCGCTGGATGGCGGAGCTCCTTCACTAAGCAACCATCTCGTTCCAATGCTAGGCCACGCCCCTCCATGCGATTTTTCACACTTTGTGGTATTTTTCCTTCTCTTTGTACTCACCACACCCTTTACTTTTCCAGGCAACAATGGGTGCTGGTTTCCTATCCATGATTATATATGGGAGGAGCCCAGGGAGTGTTGAGCGTTACTTATACCCCCACTGGGAGTCTAGTTCACATTCAAGCTTTTCTCTTCACACATGCACTTCGTGTTTCTGTAGATATCACCAGGTAACTAATTCTGATTTCCTCTCCCCCACTTAGACTGCACATCCTTTTGTTTCCTCACACTCTTTTCCATTCGGAGTATTGCATGATTTTCATGCGATTTTCTACCTTTTTCCCTTTTCCACACACATTCTTGCACTTAAATTTTCCTATTCAGTTTATTCAATACTCATCACTTTCATAAGTCTATTTACTTTCTACAGCCCCAAATAGTTTTTTGTGCTCACACATGCTTACTCACACATCACAACATCTGTGACTAATAGACCAACTAGAAATGCACAATATATCATTACAGAGATACCTTGCACGTGTACACGCTTTCTCCTGATGAGTGACAAGTCATGAAACGCGTTGAGCCAACAGATGCCATGTTCACATCGCATACTTCATCCTACCACGTCATTGTGGATTCTGTTAATGCATTATGTATCTGACTATATTCAAGCCATGGGCTATACAATTTTGGGCTTTTCCATATGTATCATGTGTCATTCATTTTTTGGATTGTTCATTTTAAATTTTATTCTGGTAGCATACAGAGCCAAAAGTATAAAAATTGTGCCCGTCTCCAAATACATATGTACCCAACTGTATATATATTTCAGAAGGCGTTTTACACGGTAAAGGTTCAAATGAACGTTAAGATTTTACATACAGTATTTGTTGATTTATGAAATCTATGTGAAACAATAAAATAAAGAATGCACAGAAAAAAGTAAGACACCACTCACCTCTTCATATTGGTAGCCATCTTCAGATCCCTCAGTGATGGTAATGTCTACAGTGGTATTAAGGAACTAAACCAAAAGAAACTATATAGTATTTTCTATGTTATAGTCAACAATATAGAGAGAGAATTCCTACATGTTTAGAGGAGATCGAAGTATACAATTGTCAGGACAAAGACAAAAAAGGAAAAATTATTGCTCAATGACTGGTAGGAGTTTCTGCACTTTGTTCTTTGTCTTTTTAAAAGTAGAAAATCTGATACACCTACCTTGTAAAATATACTCACAAAACTCACTCACTCTAAATACCTTTTTTTTTTTTTTTTTTTTTTAAGTTTTTCTATGCTGTCATAGCATGCAATGGCTTCATTGTGGAGGGCCAACAACACAGCTGAGTTCATACTTATCCTGTAGAGTAGTGATGTCACCTGCCAGCGTCTACAGCTCTTAGCCAGGAGAGTGTTCATGCCCACCAGCCATAGAAAAGTGAAATACAGACAGAGTTTTGCAGTCACTTGACCACAGAAAAATAAAGAATTTATTTTTTCACTTGAAGAAAGTGTTGGTGGAAAAAAACAAAGTGGCCTTAACAGAGATTTCCCATTCCTCTGGATAGGTTTCCTAAAAGCCCCCCCCCCCCCCCCCCCCCCCCCCCCCCCCCCCCCCCCCCCCCCCCCCCCCCCCCCCCCCCCCCCCATTCACACTTGAGCATTTTTCTGCTTGTTTCTTTACGACTGATTAAGCCTTACTATATAGAATCCCATTCTCTCTAACTGTCCCTGTTCACACTTGTGAAAGTACATGAGCTTTTCTGAAATTTAATTTTTGATCCTACCAATTTCAATGGGAATGACTGTAAATGAGTTTTCATACATTTTTACCCCTCAAAAATGCCTTTCCTCCTCTAGAACTGCGTTCTACAGTTTACCCTGTTCAGGAAACTAACACCTGAAGTTTGATGGACATATACAATCAAAAATTATTGTAAAACACCTGTAATATGCCTGGAAAAAAAAACACTTCAAAAATCACCAGGAATATACTCTGTCCAGGTGTGAATGCAGGTTTAGACAGTTGTCTCCCTTCACCTCCTGTTGCAGTGAGACAGTTGTAAAATTTCAGGCTTCTTATCACTTTGTCCTAGGGACAAAGATAACCATGACATACACATTGGTTGAACAGCAGTAGGGACGCAGACAGCAATTACAACTAAGGCCGGCCATGCACAGTTCGAATCTCGGCCCTTTCAGCAAGAAGCGGCCGAGATTCGAACCGTTAATGGGTAGGCTAAATGTACCAAGTTGATCGATATATCAACTTGGGTACAACTGGTCTGGGATGATAGGGGAATCATGCTAAACTTTTTTGCTGCAACCCGTGGGTGCAGGAAAATAATTTGCACCATGTATGGCCTCTGCCTTAGTCTAACCCTTCCTCACTGCATAAAAACAATGGCTATAAATATGCTTTAAATGAAACATAGCATGCAACTTTTGAAATCATACAGTGAACCTACATCACCAATCCTGATTTATGAGGCAGGTAAAATGTTTCAGACAAATGGTCTGTGTTCAAATCTTGTATGTAAATAACTTAGTTCCACCCTATTTTGCATCAAGATAGTGCCAAATTGATTAGATGAGGGTACCTGGTCTGATGGTCATGTGCTTTGTTTACAATCTCCCCATATTCACCATCAAGATCAGCTCAGGAGATTTCAAAGGCAGCAAGAGCATTGTGAAATCAAGAAGTAAGCTCTTTGTATATGGATATATGTTAATTTGGCAGCTCCAAAAGACAATTTTGCAAGGAATAAAAATAACTGTTTAAATGGTTAATTATTTACAGCTAGAGTCTTTTTAATGTGATCATAAAAAGGCAGAAATAACAGATTTTCATCCGAATTTAGCAAAACATGTATACCTTGTTAATTTACTCAAACAAAATGTTTCAGGCATTATGTACAGGTCTACAGCTATTTAGAAATTCCACCGTTGAGAAAAAAAAAAAAAAAAAAAATCTAATGAAAAACAAAAATGCCATCTATTGAATCATGATATTTTGGAAAGAATGAACTATTTGATGATAAAAAAATAATTATACAAAATTTAGAGCTTCAAAGCAACTCGCACAAATGTGTAATTTCTTCATTTACAGTGCGATAATCTCCGTGCTGAGATCATCTGAATGCTAGCAAGCGGACAACAAACAGCACTTACTGCCTATAACAGCTAAATGAGCTTGCGCTGTCTAGCACCTGTGCTTTACACGATGCAGATGGCAAAACTGTTGCTTATCACAAGAATGCAGTAAATAGAGTAATAACATGTTTGAAATGGATAACACTGAGGATTCTGAAGAGCGTATCCTACAATTAGAATTCATTTTGTGATTACAACTGTTCCGTGATGAATCGTCTTTATAAAACGTAGTGGGTATTGCTCTGTACCCTGAAAATGTCTATCTAAGAAGCATCTATTGATGCTTGTATGGACTTGGCAAGACTCAGCGTTTATAGAGAACAGCGCTTCCAATTGCTTTCTCACTACATCATTCAAATAGGATTGAAATGGAACATTTGCCAAAGTATTGCAGGAAAATAGTCCTGTTCAACATCACACTATGACTGTGTACACACGAAAAAGTATGTGAACCTCTTGGAAAGAACTGTTTTTCTGCTAGAATTTGCCACAAAATGTGATGCGACTGGATCCTCATCCAAGTCAGAACAATAGACAAACAGAATGTGCTTATGCGGATGACACAAATGATTAAAATGTCTTATTTGTTTCTTTGCTGAACACACCCATTGACCACTTGTGGACTGCCTAGTTCCTGATCTGACACTTCTGGGACTGGGGCGTGTGCCACCGGCAACCCACTCCCATCACACACAGCAGGAGCCCATTGGCGGGTAGCGTGGACTTCATGTCCACCAGCACCCACAGATTAGACAGTACACAGTTAATGGGCAATCTATGTAATCAAGGCAGATTGTCGTTTTGTCAGAAGGGAAGGCATTGATCCTGTGTGTTCTTGCAGGAACATAGATCAATGCCTTTCCCTAGTCAAAGCACCTGCCACACAGTGAGAGAACAGGCTAGGCACACAGTTAACCCTTTGATCACCCCTGCTGTTAACCCCTTTCCAGCCAGTGTCATTAGTACAGTGATGGTGCATATTTCTTTAGCCTGATCACTGTATTAGTGTCACTGGTCCTGGGGTCTAACTGAAATGAGTTGGGAGGTGTGGTTTAGAGCTCCTCTGATTAAAAAAAAAAAAAAAAAAAAGAAAGGAAACACTCAAACCTTTTAAGATTGCCCTTTACTAATAGGCAGCATTAGCTGATATGAATCATGCCCTGCAAAAAGAAGCTCTCTGAAGATGTACAATAAAAAGTAGTTGATCTGCATAAAGGCTGGAAAGGGATACAAAGCAGCCTCGATGAGGTTTATTTACTAAAACTGGAGAGCACCAAATCTGGTGCAGTTCTAGATGAAAACCAAATCAGCTTCCATTTTTTTTTTTTTTTTTTTCAAAGCTTAAAAAGGCTACCATGCACAGCTGCACCAGATTTTGCACTCTACAGTTTTAGTAAATCAACCTCGTTGTGTTTAGGCTGCCATCAGTCAACAGTTAGACAAATGGTCTATAAATAGAGGCACTATAGTACCGCAGATGATTCCCAAGGCCAAAAAAGAATCCTCATTGAGGTAAAGAAGAGCCCATGAGTAACAGCTAAAGACATTAAGACATCAGTGGAACTGGCAAATATCCCTGTTCATGAGTCTACCATAATTAAAGCAGAGCTCCACTGAAAAGGGGAAGCTCCACTTATTTGCCTCTGCCACATTTGTCACCTTTCGAGATGGCAGCAGCAGCACCCGAGAGCCATAAAAATTGCTGTATTTGTGGACAGGTAAGTCTTCTAATATTAGAAGTCAGCAGCCCACGAAAATTGTAGCTGCTGACTTTTAATTTTTTCTAAAGAAGCATGCAGCTCTGCTTTAACCGCCTCCTGTAGATATAAGTCTACAGAATGGCACGGCTAGGCAAAAGCACGTGTGTATATATATATATATATATATATATATATATATATATATATATATATATATATATATATATATATATACATATACACACACACACACACACACACACACACACACACACACACACACACACATACACACATATACATACATGTGCCCTTTAATTGCCTAGCCATCGCGACCCAATCGGGAGCTCCGTGACCACGGCCGCGGGACCAGCGGACCCAATCGCCGCTGGTGTCCCGCAATCAGGTCACAGAGCTGAAGAACGGGGAGAGGTCTGTGTAAACAAACCTCTCCCCGCACTTCCTAAACTGCCTGTCACTGATCTGCTGTTCCCTGTCATCGGGAACAGCCGATCAGTGACGTCAGACACGCCCCCTACTGTAAAAAAAAAACAAAAAAAAAAAAAAAAAACACACACACAACACGTCACACTAACTCCTCCCCGCCCCCTAGTGGTTAACTCCTTCACTGCCACTGTCATTTACATAGGAATCAGTGCATTTAAATAGCACTGATTTCTGTATAAATGACAATGGTCCCAAAAATGTCTGCTGTGTCCGCCATAATGTCGCAGTCACAATATAAAAAAAAAAAAAAAAAAAAATCGCTGATTGCCACCATTACTAGTAAAAAAAAAAAAAAAAAAACATTAATAAAAATGCTATAAAACTATCCTATTTTGTAAACGCTATAACTTTTGTGCAAACAAATCAATAATCGCTAATTGCGTTTTTTTAACAAAAATATGTAGAAGAAAACGTATCGGCCAAAACTGAGGGAAAATTTTTTTTTTTTTTTTGTTATATATTTTTTGGGGATATTTATTATAGCAAAAAATATTGAATTTATTTTTGTTTATAGCGTAAAAAATAAAAACCACAGGGGCGATCAAATACCACCAAAAGAAAGGGCTATTTGTGGGAAAAAAAAAAGGACGCCAATTTTGTTTGGGAGCCAAGTCGCAGGACCGCGCAATTGTCAGTTAAAGCGACGCAGTGCCGAATCGCAAAAAGTGGCCTGGTCCTTTGGCTGCCAATTGGTCCGGGGCTGAAGTGGTTAAAGTGGTTCTAAAGCCTTAAGGTTTTTTACTTTGTAAAAGAACTTGTACATACTGTATATAACTCTTTTGTATGTTTGCCTATGTAATGCACACGGCACTAATAATGTGTGGATTGCATGTTTGCATTCTCTTGAGTCCTGATTAGAAATTAGACTTATTACCATAAAAGTGTTGTAATATTAGTGTGACACCTACATAATCGTGTGTATAAAAAAACGTCAATAGTGACAAATAATCAAAATTTGGAAAGATGCCGAGTGCATCTTTTTGTGTCTGTTCCCTACTGCAGTAGTTATTAATTTGGAACCACACATCAATACGAGGATAGGAGTTGCCTTTCTATAAAATTTCCAGAACAACCTTAATGCATTCTATTCATTAAGGTAAAAAAACCTACTGTGACTGGTATCCCCCCAGCCCACCCTTATACTTACCTGAGCCCCATCACGATCGAACTTTGTGCCCGAGAGCAGTGTCTCTCTCCGCTCTGTCCCTCATCACAGGGCCATTGGTTCAAGCTGCTGTCAATCAAATTCTGTGATGCGAGAGTGGGGGTGGTCTAGGATGCTGGCAGTGGGAGCCTGCTTGAGTACCCCCATGGGAAGCGCCTTACTGTGGGGGCACTCACTGAAGAGGAGGAGCCAGAAGGACCCTACATTAGGTACTTACCACCTAGCGTTTTGCTCATCTTTTCCCTCCACATAGGGCGGGAAGTAGGCCTGGGGTCCTGGAAGGTTTGTAGAAATACCGTTACTGGTAAGTCTAATGCAGGTTTTCTCCTATCACCTTCCAGGACGGCAGACCTGAGAGGATAATCAAGTAAACACAGGCCTACTTTCAGGGTGGGACCACAGCTTGTAGGGCCTTCCGACTGAAAACCAAGTCTTGCTGTGACAACACTTCCACACGGTAGTGCTTAAAGCGGAAGTAAACCCATCGATTTAACAGTTTAAAAAAAAAAAAGCATGCCGGGAATGCTAACTGCACATTGGCTGTGCTCTCAACCAAACAGTCAAACCATCCAATGGCTGGTGTCATAAGGGATCACATGTGCAGCACTGTGGCAGTTGAAGATTAAACAGAGGCAAAGATGGCAGCTTCCTTGGCTGAAAACGATAGAGGGGTTTACTTCCACTTTAAGGAACGTATCCTGACTGGACCAGGTGGCTGCACTGCGGATTTGTTCCCAGAAGGCCCCTGCTTTCTCAGCTCAGGACATTGCTAGTGACCTGGTTGAATGAGCTTTAACTTTTGCTGGTGCTGGAACTCCAGAACTCTCATATGCTACAGAGATAGCTTCTCTGATCCATCTAAAAACTGAGGCTTTTGAAGCCTGAAGCCCCTTCCTAGACCCAGCGTATACAACTAGCAGGTGACTGTTTGATGAGGTTTTCTTTTGCCAACCTTATAGCGAGGTAGACCGAGAGGGCCGCTATCTGAACCCGAAGGGTGCTGACCGCTAGCCCCAAGTCTACTCCGTCTTGGAGAAACTCCAGGATAACTGGAACAGCGGTGGAGGTTATCTGCCTTTCATTACCCCAGGAACAGAAGGTCTTCCACACTTTAGAATAAATCTTTTTAATCACTGGTTTTCTATTCAGGAAGGGGGTATTTATTACTCTCTGAGCAGCCCTTGCTCTTTAGGATCTGGTGCTCACTAACCAGGCCATTAGCTGGAAAAATTCCGGCCTTGGGTGTAGTACTGGGCCTTGCCTGAGAAGGTCCGACCTGTTTGGGAGTTTCAGTGGCTCTGCCACTGACATCGAACTTAGGTTTGCAAACCAAGCTCTCCTTGGTCACCAGGGTGCCATCAGGAGGAGCTGGCCGGGGGACTGGCTGAGTTTCTGAAGAACTTGCGGGATCAGTGCTAGAGGTGGGAAGGCATAAGCCAGTTTGTAATGCCAGGTCTGAGTCAGAGCGTCTAGCCCTTCTGACTCCTCTTTGGAAATCGAGAAATATCTTTTTACCTTCCTGTTTTGCCGATTGGCGAACAGGTCCATTTCCCAAGTGCTGTACCAGGGTCTGAAACACCGAAGGGTTCAGTTCCCATTCCCCTTTGTCTCATCGGCTGACGGCTTAGGAAGTCTGCCTCCGAATTGCTTGTCCCTTTTATGTGGAAAGCTGAAATGGAGAGAACCCTTCCTTCTGCCCATTCCAGGATCTGTTTGGACAGCTCCAACAGGTGCCTCCCTGGTGATTCAAGTAGGCTACAACAGTGGCGTTGTCGGAGCTCACTTAAACCTACTTGTCCCCGACTCTCTTTTGAAAGGCTTTTAGGGCTTCCCCCACTGCTTTGAGCTCCCTGTAGTTGGACGACATCCGACCTAGCGAGCTGTTCCATCGGCCTTGGGCTTTCCCTTTCCCCAGATGGGCTCCCCCGCCCCCCCCAGGAACTGGAATTGGTGGTAACTTTTACCGGATTCCACTGAGCCCATGGCCTGCCCCCCCTTTAGGTTTTTGGGGACTGTCCACCACTCCAGGGAAGACCGGACCTGAGGAATTAGTAGTATATCCTGATCCAAGGATTCCTTCTTCTTGTCCCATGAAGACAGAAGTGAAGGTCTCTTGAGTGGAGCTGTGCCCAGACTATGACTGGTATACTTGCCGACATCAGACCTAGGGTTCTTAACACCTCCCTTCTGGAGTGCGACGGGGTTTTTATCAAAACCCCCATTGAGGAAGCAAATTTTACCACCTTGTCCTCTGGCAAAAAGAGCTTCTGCAGCCTGGTGTCCACCCTGTAACCAAGAAAGGTCTTGAACCGACATAGCTTTGTTGGTGTCTGACCTAAGTGGCTGAAGGCCCGGAGATCAGTAAATCGTCCAGGTATGGAATTCGGAATATACCCTGGAGATGTAGGAAGGCCATTGCTTCGGCTAGGATTTTTGTAAAAATACTTGGGCTGGCTGTTAACCCAAAATGAAAACGGCCACAAAAAAATCTCTCCTCCGACTGCTACTGCGAACCTCAGGAATGCCTGATGATCCACATGAATTGGAACATGCAGGTAGGCATCCCTGAGGTCCAGAGTCGTCATGAAGGCCTCCTTCATGGAGTTTTTTTTTTGTACGGAGTAGATTCTCTCCATAGTAAACTTTTTGTATTCCAGAAACCTGTTCAGGTTTTTTAAGTTTACTATCAGCCGATACTTTCCTGACGGCTTGCGAACGACAAATACGTGGGAGTAGAATCCCTGGTATTGTTGTTCCTGTGGTACTGGCACCACCACTCACTGTTCCACCAATTCCTGGATACCCTCCAGGAGGGCAGCTCTTTTCAGGACATCCCTGGGGGGATGAGTTAGGGTAATCGTATAGGGGGTTTTTGCCGAGAACTCCAAGCGATAACCTTCTCGCAGGGTCTGGCAGATGTAACTGCTGTCCGAGATTTTTTTCGCACTGAGGGACAAAGTGAGACAGCCGTCCCCCTACCCTGATCTTAGCGTCACTTGGTTTCTTTGCTGCCAACCTTGGGGTAAGAAAACACACTGTTCCTTTGTTTTCCCCTACCTTAGCCCCACTTCTTATTGGGCTCCTTTTTGGCTCTATGCTGTGGTTGTCCCGGGGGGGCCTCGAAAAATTATTTTAAAATTTTTCTTTCTTTCTTGGCATTTGTTGGGAATTTTTTACCCGTTTTCGAAGACCTGGACAGAACATCGTCCAGGGCCTGGCCAAACAGCAAAAAACCCCGAAAAGGAAGGCCACAGTCTACCCTTTGATGTGACATCTCCTTCCCAAGCCTTAATCAAAACAGCTCTCCTAGATGAGTTGATTAATGCGGCCGTTTTAGCCGAGGCTCTTGCAGACTCGACTGCAGCATCTGCAAAAGGTAAGCTACAGCTTTACCCATCACTGATAGGGAGTCAAGGACGTCACCCGTTTTGGGTTCCGGAGCTAGGTGTTTTGTTAACTTCTCTACCCAGAAATTCCTAGCAACGCAGGCTGCTGCTAAGGCTGGACCCATGGCTGATGTATTAGCATCCCAAGCTTTTCTGAGAAGGGATTCTGCTCTACGGTCCATCAGATCCTTGATACTGCTTGTGTCCTCAAAGGAGAGGTCAGACAGCTTAGTGACTTCAGACAGTGCGGCATCCAATCTTGGGAGCTTAAAAAATGTCTCTTCATCAGTCTGATTAAAGGGAAATCTTCTTTGCCAGGTTTTCTGTCTGATAATTCTCCTTTTGGGCTCCCTCCATTCCTGTAGGACAAGATCCTTCAGGGATTGATGGAGTGAAAACACCCTGCCTTGCTCAGCCCTCTGTATACCTTGTCTTGTACGGAGGTCACTCGAGGGGCTTCTGGAATCTCCTCAGTAGCATATATTGCCTGTAGGCGTCTGTCCAGATCCTCTACTGTAAAGAGGTGTCTCCTTAACCTGGACTCTTCCTGAGTCTGACTTAATAGGTCTGGATCCAACTCTCCATCTGAGCTGTGTTTAGATCTAGCCTGGCATTCCATATCCCCCCTATCCGCCTCTTCCTCGTCTATCTGGACAAGATGGGGTGACTGTCAGGGTAAGAGAAGGGCACTCAGTCCCCCTCCAGAGAGGCTTTCCTGGAAAGATGGGCCCTCCCTAAGTGTGAGCTCCTCTGTCTCAGGGCCTTGGGCTGTTGGCTTCCCGACGGCATCACAGAAGGCTTTAACTGTTGCCAGCATTTCCGTTTGCATAGATGAGAGAAATTTTCTCATCAATGCCGAAGCCTCTTTTCCTGCTAATTTATTTATGCATTTATAGCCGAAGGGCTTTGAGTGGGACTTGGGGAGTTTGTCCTTACAGTAACAACACTTTTTTTAGGAGCTATGCCCTGTAGCGGCAGGAGGGTGTTTATCTGGGGCCTCCTGGGTTCCGCTGGGGGACTCTGCAAGATAGGAGACATAATATATAACATTATATGCCTTCCCCCAAACTGCAGGCTTGTACTGGGGAGGGAGGAAGGGATAAGGTAAAGTTCAGCCTGTCCTGACTCTTCCCAGATTCCTGTCACCAAGAATCTGGGATTTCTTACCCCCTTCCCCACCTCCCTTTTCAAGGGGGGTTGTACTCACCGGGCCCCGACCTGGATCTGCCCGCAGTAGTCGCTTTCCCTTCCTCTTGTTCCATGAGGAGGTTAGCAGAGTCCTGGGCTGCTGGTACCGCTGGAGGGGCAGGTACAGCCGGCCGACCGCTTCTCACCACCTTGCTCTGCTCTCCACGCTTCTCCCAGCGTTCTTAATACTTATGGGTTGTGCTGTGACCCGGCTCCGCCCACTTCCTGTGATGCAGTCGTGCCTCAGAGTGAGGCTTGGAAGATTCTTGGACTTCCTGAAACTCGGCAATGAGGAGAGCGGCTGGCTGTGGAGGTTCAAACAGCCTCAGCGATGGCGCACACTCCCTGCAGCCAGAGTGCTGGTGCCAACTTGGGGGTGACCTGTGAGAGAGGACACGCCTGCAGGTTAGTTCAGCCCTCACCGGCTTCCCTCAACAGGGGACCATTAGACCCTCCCTGGTCATTCGGTCTTGCAAAAAAAACAAACATATTGCTGTGTTCGGGAGAAACAAAATCAATACTGAGGATCAAGGGGAAGGGTGGGAACTTATAACAAAGCTGTCAAGTGATTGTGTTTCCTGTAGGGAGGAGCCCTCATCTCTCAGGTGTGCCGTCCTGGAAGGCGATAGGAGAAATACATTTTTTACTGTCTGTATATCCATGTCAATAATTAAACATTTCATGGTGAAATTTAAACATGGTTACATTTACCTCCACTATCCAATTGCTTCATTTAAAGTCCCAATCTTCCTTTTGTATCTACCTGTTAGGAAGAATAATTCTCTGTAATTATTCTCATCACCCTTGTCCTTGAAAATGAAAGGGAGGGTGAATACAAAATTTCAAGCCGTCACCAAAACAAGAATAGAGGGGAAATCTTCCAACAGGGACACTTGCTCCTGCGACAACTGTCTAAAGATGGCCATACATGCTTTGATAAATTATCATTTTCTTTTTCGACTGATCTCTCCAGATAGGAATAATCTATATTCAGCAACCCAATCAATATGCAACACGGGGAAGTGGATTACAGTTAAAGTGGTTGTATGCTTTAACTGTATATATATATATATATATATATATATATATATATATATATATATATCCCTCTATATCTATATATATATATATATATATAAAAAAAGTCCTTTTTCCGGCAAGGGGCTCCGATTTTATGCCAGCATGTGCCGCTAACGTCATGCAAGGAGAATATCTCCTAAACCATACAGGTTTAGGATATATTCATTTTACCTACAGTTAAGCCTTATTATAGTCTTACCTGTTGGTAAAAATGTGAAAGCGGGGTATACAACCGTTTTTAAAAGTTGGAATATACAACTGCAAGTTATCGATCAAATGTATCTTTTTTTTTTTTTCCACCATGCAGACTTATAATCTGCTTGATGGAAATACAATCGGATTCAGGACCGAAGCATCTTGGTGCTGTTGATTGATGCAAATCAATCAATAAATGGGTGGTTGACTAAGTTGGATGGGATCCAATCTAAAACCGATCAGAAGAGCAGTTACTGCCATTTACCGTATTTATCGGCGTATAACACGCACTTTTTCCCCTTAAAATCGGGGGAAAGTCGTGGGTGCGTGTTATACGCCGATCCCCCCCAAAAAAGTGAAAAAAAATAGCGAGAGGCGCCGAAAAAGACCGAGCCGACTGTTCGGCTCCGCTCGTAGTCCCGCCTCCCTGCGCTCGCTCCTGAAACAGCAGGGAGGCGGGACTGCGAGCAAACAGTCGGCTCGGTCTTTTTCGGCGGCGCTCACGCGGTCTGTCTCGGCGGCGGGAAATTTAAACGTGGACAAGGCTGCAAATGACACTGGCAAGCTGCAAATGACGCTTAAATGTAAGTTTTTTGTTTTTTTTCCCTAAACTTCCCTCCTAAAACTTTTTTTCCTTAAAATGCCCTCCTAAACTTGGGGTGCGTGTTATACGCCGATAAATACGGTAAATGTTGTTTGCCAATCATTTTGAGAAAAATCACACATTAAATGGATAATAAAGCCCTAGGTGTTTGGCCATCATGAGAGGAGATATCTCTCATATTATTAAAGACTCTCTTGCTTAGGCTCTGTTTCCACTACTGCGAGTTGTTGTTGCGACTTGACACATGTGAAGTCGCATGACAAGTCAAAACCCATTTATTTCAATGGTCCCCGTTCTAATTGGTGCAACTCAAGTCGCAGAGACTCCAAAAAAGTTTTTTGCACTACTTTGTGCCAACTTTGGTGCCACTTCTCACATGGTTCTCACCGGTCCCATGACATTGCATCAAAAAAATAAAAATCACATTGCAAAGTCGCTTTGGGGGATCACAATAGTGGAAACCTAGCCTTAATGTTAAGCAGGGATGATTTCAGGCATGTTCAGATCCAATTCCATGGTCACAGCCCTGTTCAGATCCTAGTCAAAACCCACATGAGTGACCCCACCAGAAAGTGGTTCTTGTACTGGGCCAATCATAAGCGGCTAAGGAATTCCCTGCAACTCTGAGTGTGTGGCTGTTGAACAGGGAATGATCCGGTCGCAGATGCTTGGCCTATACAGGCGACAGTTTCCTGGCAGGCTTACTCACGTGAGATTCAAACAGAAATCCAAAACATGCTCCATCTCATCCACACCAGTGATAAGGATCTGAGCCCATGTGTGCGAGCCTGCCAGGAACCCGTCACCACTACAGGCCAATCATCTGCAGCTACAGCATTCCATGCCCCACAGCCGTACATAGACACTCCTGTTGTATATATGATTCTAGTGTGAACATGCTAGAAGCACTACAGAACAGGGAGAGAAGGGAAATCTCTCTCCATGGCTAGCTTCGCACTATTAGGGGTCCTGCATGCCGTGTTGACGCAGGCACAGCAGCCCATTTATTTGAACAATCTGCTGTTCCTGTGGGAAATGCAGGGATAAGGTCCCCTATCTTTCCCCCAAGATGCACCTACACAGAACCGCAAACACATTCCCTGCATTAAAGTGGTTGTTAACCCACCAACATAACTTTACATTTTCCGCTCAGTTTTTCACTGTAGTGGCCCCCTGCGAAAAATAATGCTGTATATACCTTGTTTACAGAGCACTGATCTCCTCTCTCGGCCCGACAGATGCAGCGGGCAGGGCTGCCTCTCTCCTCTAACCCTCCCGACTGATGTTAGCGGGGGTATACCTGGCCCCGTCCACTACATCTGCCAGGCCAAGAGAGGAGATAGGGGGCGGGTCAATGAGAGCAGATAAACAAGGTATATACAGCATTATTTTTATACAGCACAGTCACAGGGGGACATTACAATAAAAAACAGAGAGTGTATTACAAATAAACAGCAATTTGAGCAGCAGGACGGGAGGGGGCAGCACGGACACGGAGCTGACAGGCAGAGAGAGGAGGGGGGAGGGGAGAGGACACAGAAGACATAGAGCAGGCTGAGGATGACGGAGGCACGTAAGCGATGGTGTCAGGGCTCAGCAGCCCTGATATATCATGGTCAGCGTATAGGGGGGGGGGGGGGGGGGGGGGGTTGGGGGAGGGTATAAACTGGCAGGATCAGCCTCTCCAATCCTATGGAATGCCTTACCCAAATCTGTCTGCTTATCTCCTACTATATTAGCATTTAGACGATCCCTGAAAACACTTCTCTTCAGAGAAGCCTACCCTACCCACAACTAACAACTGTATTTTCATTTTCTCCATCACCTCACCCCCCAGTTATTACCGTTTGTTTCCACTTGACCCTCTCTTCTAGATTGTAAGCTCTAACGAGCAGGGCCCTCTGATCCCCCCTGTATTGATTTGTACTGTAAGTGTACTGTTTGCCCTCATGTTGTAAAGCTCTGCACAAACTGTTGGCACTATATAAATCCTGTATTATAATAATTAATAATAATAATTATAATAAGATAAAGATCCTGTTCCATTATTATTATTATTTTTTGGGGTTAACAAATGCTTTAAGGTAAAAATGTCTTAGCAGTAGTATCTCCCACCCGATATACTTACCCAAGTCCTATCTGGATCCAGCGCTGTGCCTGTCTGCAGCGGCACTGATCTGTGTTCCTCTCCTCACAGGACAAAGGCAGCCATTGGCACCTGCTGCTGTCAATCAAATCCTGTGTGAGCAGACAGCAGGGGGCTGAGTCAAACTGTGGTGCGAGTATCCATTGACACACACAGCCCAGACTCAAGAGCAAGCCCGCAGGTGTACCCCTGTAGCAAGTCTCTTAATATGGGGACACGCACAGAAGAGGCGGAGCGGAGATCGCTTGTGGGGACCCCAGAAGAGGGGGTTCAGGGCCACTCTGTACAATACCATTGCACAGGGCAGGTAAGTATAACATGTTTTATTATTTTAGAAAACAAAATAAGCCTTTACAATTACTTTAAGAAACAATGGAACCCCCCCAAGCATCTGTTAAGGAGCGGCGGGTTCGGGAAGGAAATACGAAGGTCATTTTCAGATTAGACATCCCTGAGGAAAAGCAGGCCCATGTGGTGCTGACACAGCGATGTCATTGCCTGTCCTTGGTGTCATAGGATTTTTATCAGAGATAAATGACCTGTACTAGGTCAGGGGGCTGTGTGCTGGGATTGCAGCATCATGGAGTCCAGGAAAGGAAGGATGCATTAGGTTTACATTGCAGTCATCACATTCCCACTGGAAGCTGCTGGACTCAGCAGTGATGAGCATATCCCCGCCAGTCACATTCAGCCATATCCCCCCTCCCCAGTCCATGCAGCCCCGTCAGCCGCCCCCCTCCACCCATGTCCCGGTCACCGTGCTCCCACAAGCAGGGTAGGATACGTTCCAGGTAGTATTCGTCTCTGTCCCCTTCCATGGCTGCAGGTGCACGAGTTGCTGCGGTTGGAGTCTCTACGTTGCCAGGTAACCGCTTCTGGTTCTACAATCTCGCGAGATCTTCTTCCCGGAAGAATATAAACGAACAGGAGGCGTTCTGTAACTATGGCAACGGAGGACGCTTCCTGACACAGCTGCATGTTCGCTCCGGAAAATAGTGAACAGCTATTGGCGATAACGTTCTAATTTCAGTGACGTCAGCAGTTCTTTCCCAGTCCCACCTGGAACTCTGCATTGTCATAGCGGCCACTGATTCCTCTCAACCCCAGATTTATATCTGATTTTTTTTTTTTTTTTATTCCTGCTCTATTTCCTTTAAATCCATGCACACCTGAGCTCAAAAGTGCTGCTTGTCCAGGCGTTTGCGTCTTTTTTCCCCTCTGCCTCTAAACTCCCCTCTATGTTAGGTGTCCACGCACCCTATATAAGCGTTTCCAGGAGTTTAGAGGCAGCAAAAACACCCATCAAAGTCACGTTCAGGAGAGGAACTTTTGAGCATAAAAAACGCCTGATGTGCCCAAGCACTATGCACATTTAGCACTTGACTGTGTTTTTTTTTTTTTTTTCATTACAGTGGCCAGAATACCATCTTTGGTAAGGGAATCAGGAAGTGAAGCCTTGCGGCTTCACAGCCTGGTTCCCTACTGCGCATGCGTGAGTCGCACTGCCCAATCCCACAAGTCCCTGCTGTCTTCTGGGACCTGTGTGTCTCCCAGAAGTCAGCGAGGGGGATGGACAAGGCACTGGATATGGCATAGATATCCGGATATCTATGCCCGGAAGAGGGAGCAAATACCTGCATTATACAGGTATCTGCTCTCCCCTCCCCCTTGAAAGGTGCCAAATGTGACACTGGAGGGGGGGGGGGGGGGATTTCGAAAAGCGCAAAGTTCCATTATTGGGTGGAACTATACTTTAACCCCAAATCAGGGGTTAAAAACGTCCGTGTTGCGGCACTTCGAAGCACTTTTCAGGCGCTTTGGAAGCGCTGCCCATTTATTTCAATGGGCAGGGCGTTTTGGGAGCGATATATACACCGCTCCAAAACCACCCCAAAGATGCTGCTTGCAGGACTTTACCTAACATCCCGCAAGTGCACCGCCCCAGTGTGAAAAGACACACTGAAATGAATGGGAGACAGTCTTCAAACGCTATTTAGAGGCTATTTCTGGCGCTAAAACAAGGGAAAGGGATCTTATTAAAGTCCCAGTGCGCAATTTTTTTTGTTTTGTTTTGTGTAGAGTGGAGAGGGAATGGGGACGCTAGTTCTGGTGACAACCAGGGATTCCTTCATTTTGAAGGGATTTCCTCTTACTTCCTGTTTGGCTATGTGAGGGGAAATCTCCCCAAAGTGACACAGTTCAGCAAAAAAAATAAAAAATAAAAAGGGCTATAAACTTCCCTTGCTCTATCCATCACTGAACATCACACTTATAAGCAATAACAATGTAAACTGAACTCCTCTGATTACAGTATGTGAAATAATAGTAAAAAAAGTTTAAAATACATACAGATTTTTTTTTTTTAAACCACTTAAAGAGGGAGTCCCATGAAATTTTTTTTTTTTAAAGTCAGCAGCTACAAATACTGCAGCAGCTGACTTTTAAAATGAGGACACTAACCTGTCCCAAGGACCAGCGATGTCGGCACCCAAGGCCGAACCGTCCCTCGCTCCTTGGATGCTGCCGCCACCATCTTGAGTATGGGAATCAGGAAATGAAGCCTTGCGGCTTCACTTCCCGGTTCCCTACTGCGAATGCGCGAGTCGCGCAGCACAATCGGAATGCTCCATGCTGTCTCTGGGACCCGTGTGTGTCCCAGCAGACAGCGCGGCGGGACAGGAAAAGGCATAGACTCCCGTGGGAGTCTATGCCTGGAAGTGGGTGAAAATACCTGTCTTAGACAGGTATCTGCACCCCCTCCCCCCTGAAAGGTGCCAAATGTGACACCGGAGGGGGGAGAGTTCCGAAAAGTGGAGGTTCAAATTTTTGTGTGAACCTCCACTTTAAAGACCAGCCACTGTAGTTATACTCTAGAGGGCGCCTGCGGCGCAACGACGGAGCTGATGTGCATGCACCCGCATTCGCTCCTGAGAGAGACGGAACGGAGATCTGTCAATGTAAACAGACAGATCTCCATTCTGTCAGGAGAGAGTAGACCTGTTATTCCTACTGATTAGGAACAACAATCAGTTTCCTCCTCCAGGCAGTCCCATCCCCCCACAGTTAGAATCACTTCTTAGGACACACATTTAACCCCTTGATCACCCCCTAGTGTTAACCCCTTCCCTGCCAATGACATTTATACAGTAATCAGTGGCTATTTTTAGCTCTGATCGCTGTATAAATGTCAATGGTCCCAAAAAAGTGTCAAAAGTGTCCAATCTATCCGTCGCCGCCATTACTAGTAAAAAAAAATATAATAATAAAAATGCCATAAATCTATCCCCTATTTTGTAGACGCTATAACTTTTGCGCAAACCAATAAATACACACTTATTGTGAATTTTTTTACCAAACATATGTAGAAGAATACATACCGGCCTAAAGTAAGGAAAAAAAATTTGGGATATTTACTATAGTAAAAAGTATATATTTTTTTCAAAATTGTCTGCATTTATTTGTTTATAGCGCAAAAAATAAAAACCACAGAGGTGATAAAATACCACCAAAAGGATGTAATTAGTTAAAATTCCACGCTTAGGAATGAGCTGGGCTGCTGCCTCCCCTAAAAAAACTCCACAAGTGAAGTAAGGTGTTTGTAAATACATACAGAGGTAAGTGGCACTGCCCTCCAGCTAAAAACCGACCCTGAAAGGTGGATCAGACTACGCATTAATATGATGGGTGTAGGTTCCAGTGTAAAAGAATGTGTATATCTGTACCAAAGGCAAGTGGCCAAAGTGAGTCCATACAAAAACAAAACAACCTTTTAGGCGCAGTGTGGAATCAACAACATTTATAAACTTTAAAGTGCAAAAGTTCCAACTGCTGATGTGTACCACACCTAATAGTGCACTGCTGGTGCAAAAAATAATGGAAAATATATATATATAACCAAAATATGAAAACTTGTGAATATTATACTAATTGTAAAAGATAATAATAATTCTTTTTTAAAAAACAGACAATCCAGTCCTTGAGTAATGTACGTACTGTTTTCCCCCACCAGGTGGAGCCAGTGGATCCTGAGGGTATTATACAGGTACTTTGCACTGTCTTATATTGTACTGTATTACATTGCACCACAGCTGTGCCAAGGGGACTGAGTTAAGTTAGTGGGGTTTCTCAGTAGATTGCAGGCCCAATTCAAACCAGCAGCTCCTTCGGGGGTCAGTGCTACATATATAATAGATTTGTTTATATATACAGTATATAATTGTTTACATATAAATGCTTTCTATTTGTAGATTGTTTTTATTTTTTTCATAAAAAGAAACTGATGCATTTTGCTACATTTCTACCATGCTAAAAACACAGCAAAAATGCATCAGTGTGAAAGCAGCCTAAATCTTTTTATGAAAAAATAAATAAAAATCTGCAATAGAAAACATTTCTATATAACAAAACCACAACCATCCCTTTAAACCCTATGGGACTCTTCACACCACAGTGCTACGGGCTAAGTGTGTTTTTAAAAGCTCTGCATTCTGCATTTTTTGTGCGGGTTTCAAAACCACCCAAAAAACACAGGTCCTGTTGAAATGAATAGAAAAAGCATAAGAAACGCATCAAAAACACACCTGCATTGTTGCGTCACCCGATTGGCCAATAGGAGAACTGATCGGATTGGCCAACAGGAGGAGGAGGAAGGAGACGCAGGAGAACCGAGAAAGCAGCTGCCCGCGAGATGGGGTAAGTGCGGGGCCCCGACTGACTGACCGACTGGGAGGGTGATTGAGTTCCGTCCGTGACCGAGGGGGTGGGGTTTGGGGTGGCAGCAGGTGGATTGTTTGCCCCTCTCCCCCAAAAAAACAAAAAAAACATCAACCGCCACTGCCCCCGCCTTTCTTAGTATGCCACTGGTTGAAGTGGGACATTTTTTTTACTTTACTCATTAAATGCAGTGTAGCTGAAAATGATAAGATGGCTCCTTAGGTACACATTTCAAGAGGGGCTTGTGTAATGATATTGTTCATTATTCGCACTATGGCGCATATGTTACAGGATTTGCTGACTGGATTTCTGATCAATGACTCTTGTCGCAGTATCAGCTCCTGGAATATATCTGCTCAGAGAACAGAATGCTGCATCATGGGTTTTATAGTCACATGACAGATCAATGAAAGTTTTCAGTGGCAGCGGTTACTGGTTTTCTCTCTCCTACACTATATCCTTCAATATGATTCCAAGGAGACATTATAAATTCATAGACTTAACCACTTCAGCATGCATAAGGATTTATTATAGGACTGCTCTTTGCCATAGGTTGAAGAAGGGAACCTTACAATTGTCTCAACCTAAAATATAAATACATGGATAGTGGAGATAAAGTATTATAAAGATGTTGTGAGCAATTAATTCTTTATATTCTCTCAGTGTGATCTAGATTTCTTTTCATTTTATTATTCACTTTTGGCACACCTGGGAACGTATTCCTTGTTTGAGCTTGTGACATTTTCATGATTAAAAATCAAAGGTCTGCAGGTATATGGGATGCCAACTCAGAAGGTCTCTTTGGGACCACAACTTTCTATTTAGGTAATTGAGAAATAAACCTTTTTTAGATTGGCTCACCAGGATCAGTATTGAATGCCGAAAATGAATGTTTTAAATAAGAATCGAATACTTTTTCTTTTTCTCTTTTCAGAACATGTTGATAGCTTTTGAAATATTATTCCTACTAATTCTTGGCTATTTTACTTATGCTATGACCTTGAGATGGTATAAAAACACTTCATAATGATTCTATCTATATTCCCACTATAACTGCTTCACAAAGATTCTCCAGTCCTTACAATCATCTGCACCTATTGTTCCAAAGGACTTGATTTGGACATTCTGATTGTTCTTGGACACATTAACCTGATTCTTGGAAGCAATGTACAGTAGGTTTTTTTCAAGAGCACCCTTTATTTTTATGAAAAATAATTTTCTGAATAATATGCATTGAATGTATGACTGTTTTTTTCAATTTGGAAAGACTAGATTTAAATAGTCTGCTCCTAAATATTATTTAAGATAGCTTAGACCCCACCATCACTTATAGAGAACCAATGTTCCAAAAGGTCCCAGTTCCCCATATAGGACTTCCCTTCCCCTGTTGCTCCTTTTCCACCCCTTCTATTCTGGTTAAACTGTGTCATAAGAACAGGAAGTCAGGGAAAACATCGCTAATGGAGGCCTGGAATGCATTTAATCCTTTCGCTGCTAGAGTCGGTTTTGCATTTTTTTTTTTTGCACACGTTTGCAAAATAATTTTAGGCCTGAATATTACACAAAACCCCCAAACATTTAATATTTTCTGAAAGTAGACACCCTAGAGAATAAAATAGTGATAGTTCCAATTTATGGCACACAATATTATCGCTAAAGTCTAAATTCTATCGCAAAATTTTTGTAAGAAACACACTAAAGTGATTTTTAGGGAAAACAAATACAATAAACCACCCCCACACTTTTGGTAAAATATAAAAGATGAGGTTGCACCAAGTAAATAGATACCCACATGTCAAACCTTGTGTGCTCCTGTGAAATTGTCTCATACTTTAGTATCCTATATTTTCTATAGGTGATGCTTCAAAAGCCTCTATAGGTCATCAGTTTAGTGTTACGGAGGATGTCTTGTGCTAGAATTATTGCTTTCACGCCGGCGTGCATGGTGATATGTTACGTGTATCGCAATCAACGTTTTCACGAGCATGCACCCCTGCCCTGTGCTCTTATATTCATACATGCGTATATGTGGGGAACCTCAGACAAAAAAATGTTGTGGGGGGGGGGGGGGGGGGGGGGGGGTTATGTGCTTGGGTATATCTTAATTTTTTTGCTAAAAAAATATAATTTTTTTTTCGCTTAACATTTTTTTTATTGCATAGGGGACAAAAAGTCCCCATATGTGATGATCTTTAGGTGTCAAGTTTCTTTTAATGAGACATGCAGGGTCTAAAAGACCCTGAATGACTCCTCTGGGCTCCACTGAATGTATTGCAATACACATCACATTGCAATCACATTCCTTCCCGGCTATGCTAGCCGGGTAAAGTCACAAGTGACCCGGAAGTGACGTCATACACATCGCTTTCTGTGTCACAGCAACAAGGGGAGGACAGCAGACATGTGTCCACTCTTCTCCTTCCCCTTCATCTGCCAGAACCTGCAGTGATGGTTACGGGCCCGCAGATGGGCAAGCAGAGCCCGAAATACATGGCGGGAGCGCCGGGGGTGTGTGGAAACAATTGGGCGCAGCCACCGGAATGCTTCCACCTGACAGGCAGGAGTCTTTCTGTAAATTTTACACACAATCCTGGTGGCTGCGGCCACTGGATTGTGTGTGAACAACCCCCTGTGTCAGGTCCGTACAACGTATGGACCTGGCACCAAAATGGTCATAAAGGGTGGGAAATTAACAAAACAGAAATATACAACTAACAAACATCATTTCTACTATGTACTGTGTTGGAATTCAAGTGTTTCCCTCACTTCCTGTTTAGAGAAACGTGTGTCACCAGAACCAGAAGTAAGGGGAAATATCACTAATGAAGGCTTGTACAGTAGTAAAAAGATTTAGGGGTTGTGAGTCTAAGCCACTAAAAATGCAATTGTTCAGTGAGGGAAAGGCTTTTTCATGCAGCTTGATGGTGTACATTTTTTTTTTTTTTTCATAGTTTATTGAAGTTTATTGAAGAAGTACAATACAGTAATAATGTCGATGTAACATTCAACAAGTATGACAAAGAAGAATACAATCGTTGTGTAGCACAACAGTACAGAGAGTATGTAGGTCCCAAGGGGCCTTGTAATTTCGAACAGTACAAGGTTAGTAACTTCAGGAGGCGTTGAAGGGGGAGTGGGAAAGGGGTAGAGACACAAAGAAGTAACCATTAAACATAGTTTAAAATGAACATTTAACCTTAAGATGTTAGGAAGGTGTGGGTACTTTCATGAATATTTCAAGTAAACCAGGTGTAGGCCCTAAGGCCAATTTATCTCCCTCTGGTAGAAAACATGGCTCTACTTGTTTGGGAAAGAAAGTAAGGGGGTGTGGATTGCTTGTCTTGTGGATTAACGCTTGTGGTCTTTTGGGGATGTCAAGCCTGTCTTCTGTTAATAGTGGTTGAATTGATATACAAATGGGGGTTAGGTTGCCAACAGAACATGGAGTGAAGTCTGCTGAGGTTTATGGGTCTTGTTGCACTCTTAATGTAGGGGTATGTGAGGGGGATTATACCAGCATAAGGAGTGAAGAATTGGTAAAAGTAAGTGTGGGCGGCGATGTTTCGTATGTCATTACAAGCTATACTGCTTGTGTAGTGGAGATTTTGGGAGAGTTTCTTGGGGGTGGGACAGGAGTGTGGTCTTGTGGGATTGTTGGCTTTTATGAGAGTAAGAGCACACATTCTTCAGAGGTTTTAATTTGGTGCCAGCAAGATCATATTTTCCAATAGCTGGTTGGAGTGTCCTTGGATTTGTGGATCAGGTCTTCCATTTCTGCCACTCTTGAAATGTGTTTGATCCAGTCCGCTATAGTAGGAGATTTCCAGAGGGGTGGGATGCACATTTTTGCTGCGTTCAGTAGATGTAAAACTAGTGAACAAAGGTAATGTCTTGTCGGGGTAGAGGTGTGGTGCAGAAGCATTTGTGTGGGAGAGAATTCTATTTAGTCGGTGGTAATTTTTGTGGTTAGGCAGTGGACTTCCTTCCAGAACGGTTGGATAAGAGGACATGACCACCAGATGGTGTACATTTTTTAAACAAATTTTTCAATACTGTGCTTTGGAAATGCCTTAGAAATGAGCATGCTATTACCAAGCAGTACAATTTAGTCTGATGAAAGTTACATAAAAAAAAGTGTTATCACTAGAGTTGAGCGGACACCTGGATGTTCGGGTTCGGCAGGTTCGGCCGAACTTCAGAAAAAAGTTCGGGTTCGGGACCGAACTTGACCCGAACTTGACCCCGAACACCGAACCCCATTGAAGTCAATGGGGACCTGAACGGCTATAATTAAGTGTCGGCTGCCTGCTATTTGTAGCTCCCAACCCAGTGACATTAATACAGAGATCAGGGCTCCCGCATTGCGCGCGCACGCACGAGATCACCGCAGGCGCGAGCACGTCGCGCGCACGCATGCGCACTGGCCCTATAGCCGAGGAAGGGGATTCCCGGCCTGAGCCAGTGCAAGGGGAGGAGGTGGCTCCGAATCGGGTCCAACCTCCCCACCCGGGAGCCCACCGGGCCGCCGCGGGGATGGCACACCATCGGCCTGCCATGCACCAGAGTACAGAGTCATTGAAGTCATTTTTCCAATGTTCATGACGGAAGCCCGGAGGGCCAAGAACAGGGTAACATGCTGGGGTACAGCATGTTGATAAGGTGCGGTAGCCTATAATTTGGTAAAACATTCTTTTCCATCCTCTCAAACTTGGACGACCGTCATATATGGTTGCCTAACGCTGATGTAAAAAAGTTTTTGTGTTGATAAACTACAAAATACTGGGTACGAGAGACCTCCCCATAATGAAATTATGGGGATTTGTTGAAAGCTGCAGAATGGAGTAAGTGGGAGCTGAAGGAAAGGGCAAGTATATCCACCCTAAATAGCTCACCAGAAAATCCACTCAGCAGCACGCCCGGTGTGTTATCCACCTAAAATGTATATGAAAATGTTGGGGTCTACTGTGATTGGATACAACATGATACATAAGTAAACTTGTACCATCATCCAGAAATCTTTGGAATAGAGGGGTGGGGACCTGGTCCCCGACCAGGTCACCACAAGGGTTTGTGGGCAAAGTTTGGACTATCACGGTACGGTAAGACAACAAATGAAAATTTACAGTATATGAGGAATAAAATAATTTATTAATACAGATTGATTAAAATAAAAAATAGCGAATATGTCGACAGGGACATCCCCGGATTAAAGTGGGAGCCAATTCATCACAGACAACAAAATGCGCGGACAGTAATCATTGTTTATTAATACAGAATAATATTATACAGGTAAATTGATTACAAATAGAGGGGAAAGAAAAACAAAAACATAGCAAAATCCGATTCATAGGATGTCGCTACAAAAAGCATGTTGGCAGAAATTATTAACTTTAACCCGTGTAGACCAGTGAAAGGTGATGGGGGATGTTCATAGAACATAGGACAATTCATCACAGACAACTGTTGGTGATTGGGAAATTCGATGACTAGGTTGTTTCGCAGGACAAAACAAAAACCAGACAGTAGAACCGCGGTAGGGGAGGAATGCAGTGGACAGATCAGGAAAGTATCGAGGGATGGTTAATAGAATGAGGTGGTTGGAGGAGGTGGAAGAAAAGAATACAGGGGAAGGGGTGAATTAATTAACAAATAGATCAGGAAAGAAAAATACGTGAGAGGAAAGAGGAAGGAATAGGTGAGCATGTAGAATAACAATACCTGGGTTATTTTAAAATATTTATGCCGGGGAGACAACTATAAAAGTGGGCCCTGTTGTCGGGTATATGGAGGATGGGATGAGGAAAGAAAAACAAGGATTAAAGCCGTTAGAACTGATTCCCATTGGGATACTTACTTGGTACTGGCCTAAAAGTGCTGGGGTATGGGGGAGACAGGCCCATGACCAATATGAAAGGAAAAACATATATGTACAACATTGTGACTCCATGCTGGGGTACATAAGGTGCGGTAGCCGCATAGAAAGCTGCAGAATGGAGTAAGTGGGGAGCTGAAGGAAGGGCAAGTTTATCCACCCTAAATAGACCAAGTTATCCACTAAAATGTATATGAAAATGTTTGGGGTCTATGTGATTTGGTGGAGAAATCTTTGGATGAGGGGTGGGGACCTGGTCCCACAAATAAGATATTAGATGATAGCGAATATACAGTAAATGTTGCGCAAAATTTCATTATATGTCGCCAGGGCAGTTAACCCGGATTGGGGGGAGTAATAGTGGGACATTCATCACAGGACCAACTATTCGACTTCGTTCATCGGGGACAGTAGCCGCTTACAGGAAAGTATCTGTGAATTATTAACAAATAATCATAAAATATTATACAGTAAATATTGATAATATTTAAACTACCTAAAAATGGTATATAGGGGAATGAAAAACAAGGGAGCCGAATCTGCTTAACCATGACCTGACGTATACAACGTGTAGTCCTGTGAAGGTGAATGGAGGATGCCGCTGCAATTGGAATGAGTTACACAACCTCAAGAGGGGTTTGCAAGGTGAATCGGTGAAATATGGACTTTGGTGATTGGGAAATGTTAGGTAATGACAAATGATCAATCCACCCATGCAAAAGACACCTATGATAGAGGATACAGCCTAAAAGTTAGAGGAGCTATAGTGGTTCACCTGAAATGAAAGGTGCCACAGCAGGCTAGATAAGCTGGTATATTCCCAGGTGACTTACTTGGTACTGGCTAAAGTGTGGGTCCCCTGCTCCAAGGTCCCATGAGTGATCTCAATAAAAGGCTAGAATAAGCAATATTTTTATCAAAAAATTTAAAATGGAAAAAAAAATATATGTAAATCCTTTAATATGAGATGGATGGTGCCTAACGCTGATGTAAAAAAGTTTTGTGTTGATAACACTACAAATACTGGGTACGAGAGGCTCCCCATAATGAAATTATGGGGATTTGTTGAAGCTGCAGATTGGGAGTAAGTGGGTGAAGGAAAGGAAGGGCAAGTATAATCCACCCTAAATAGCTCACCAGAAAATCCATCAGAGCTCGCCCGGTGTGTTATCCACCTAAATGTATATGAAAATGTTGGGGTCTCTTTGATTGGATAAACATGATAAATAAGTAAACTTGTATCCATCATCCAGAATATTTGGATACGAGGGGTGGGGACCTGGTCCCAGACAAGAGTCACACAAGGGTGTGTGGGCTGGACCTATCACGGTACGGACAATAAAGATTAGATGAATTAGCGACTATACAGTAATGTTGTAAATCAAATTCATTTTATTAATACATAAATAGTAATTGATTCAAATAAAAACATAGCAAAATTTCATATATGTCGCCAAGGGCAGTTGCCAAATTCTAGGGGAATAAATTAACATGATGATCGGTGGGTGTCGTGTGGACCTTCGTGGGTTCGGCTCCTTGTTTTTCTTTCCCCTCTATATACCATTTTATGTAGTTTAAATATTATCATTATTTACTGTATAATATTTTTTGATTATTTGTTAATTAATTCACAGATACTTTCCTGATGAAGCGGCTACTGTCCGCGAAATAGTCGAATCTGTTTGTCTGTGATGAATTGTCCCACTATGACTCCCCCCAATCCGGGGTTAACTGCCCTGGCGACATATATGAAATTTTGCTATGTTTTTATTTGTAATCAATTAATATTTCTGTATTAATAAAATGATTTTATTTACAACATTTACTGTATATTCGCTATTCATCTATATCTTTATTTGTACTTACCGTACCGTGATAGTAGTCCAACATTGCCCACAAACCCCTTGTGGTGACCTGGTCGGGGACCAGGTCCCCACCCCCTCTATTCCAAAGATTTCTGGATGATGGTACAAGTATTACTTATTTATCATTGTTGTATCCAATCACAGAGACCCCAACATTTTCATATACATTTTAGGTGGGATAACACACGGGCGTGCTGCTGAGTGGATTTTCTGGTGAGCTATTTAGGGTGGATATACTTGCCCTTTCCTTCAGCTCCCACTTACTCCATTCTGCAGTATTTTTTTTTTTTTTTTTTTTTGAGCTTTCAACAAATCCCCATAACTTTTCATTATGGGGGGGTCTCTCGTACCCAGTATTTTGTAGTTTATCAACACAAAACTTTTTATACATCAGCGTTAGGGCAACCATATATGACGGCTCGTCCAAGTTTGAGAGGATGGAAAAGAATGTTTTTTTACCAAATTATAGGCTCCGCACCTTATCAACATGCTGTACACCCAGCATGTTACCCTGTTCTTGGCCCTCCGGGCTTCCGTCATGAACACTTTGGCTGCCATAGCTGTTCAGGGTATTACCTTTTCCCTGCACACATTAACATAATACATCTCATATTACATGATTGTACATATATTTTTTTCCTTTTTTATTGGTTTTTTGCCATAAAAATAGTTCTTATTCTAGCCTTTTATTGAGCTTCACTGCTTGCCCTCCCCCTCCTGTGGTCCCTGACTTGTACTCTGGTGCATGGCAGGCCGATGGTTGTGCCATCCGCGGCGGCCCGGTGGGCTCCCGGGGGTGGGGAGGTTGGACCCGATTCGGAGCCACCTCCTCCCCTTGCACTGGCTCAGGCCGGGAATCCCCTTCTCTCGGCTATCGGGCCACCTCCCCTACCCATTGCACTGGGCTCAGGCCGGGAATCCCCTTCCTGGCCTATAGGGCCATGTGCGCATTGCGTGACGCGCGACGTGCTCGCGCCTGCGGTGATCTCGTGCGTGCGCGCGCAATGCTGGGAGCCCTGATCCTGTGGACGTTGGACGCCGGCAATATATCCGAGCGGATCCACGTCACAGGGTTGGGAGCTACAAATAGCAGGCAGTTTGCCTGTCTCCCCATGCTCTGGACCTTGGATGCATGGGACCCCACACTTTAGCCAGTACCAAGTAAGTCACCTGGGGAATATACCAGTTTATCTAGCCCTGCTGTGGCACCTGTCATTTCAGGTGATCCACTATAGGCTCCTCTAACCTTTTTGGCTTTATCCTCTATCTCTCCCTTATAGGTGTCTTTTGCATGGGTGGATTGACTCATCCATTGCCTCCACCACAATGCCATACCGGCTACAACAGGCCCACTGTAGGTTGCAGCTGATAGCTCCATCTTCAGACCCGCACCACTCACCCGGCATCCCCAAAACCTTAACCATTTAAAATACCCAGGTATTGTGGTTCCTTCATCTACATCCACTTTCACCTTCTACTCACTTTTTGTCACCTTATTCCTTCCTCTTTCCTCTCACTTATTCTTTCTTTCCTGCACTGTATCCCAAACCCCCTTGCCTTCTCCTTTTCCCCCCCCCTTCCCCTCCCCACATTTTTCTTTCCCCTTCCCTTCCTCACCCCTTCCCCTGTTTTCTTTCTTCCACCTCCTCCATCCACCTCGATTCTATTAACCATCCCTCTTCACTCTTCACTTGTTTTTCTTCCCCCCCCCCCTCTTCATCTGTCCACTACATACTCACCATTCTATGCATTCCCTCCCCTACCCCCCCTCTTCTTTACCCCACTGTCCCCATCTGTTCTCCCCTCCCCCCCCCCTTTTTTCACCCCTTTTCCCCTCCCCCCTCACTCGTGTTTTCTGGTTTTTGTTTTGTCCTGTCTTGGCTTTCTTGTCGTTCTCTTCTTCTCATTGTTTTGATTGCTCACAACCTCCTTCATATCACCTTTGTCATCCTAACATTTCCCAATCACCAACAGTCCATATTTCACCATTCACCCTTGCAAAACCCCTCTTGAGGTTTGTCACTCATTCCAATTGCACACCCTTTTTTGGTTTCTCATTGTTCATTTGATCTTAACATTGAAGTCATTTATTTTTAAAAAGTTAGTCATAAAAAGTGTTTGGGGACCTGGGTCCTGCCCCAGGGGACATGTATCAATGCAATTTTTTTTTTTAAAAACGGCCGTTTTTTCGGGAGCAGTGATTTTAATAATGATTAAATTGAAACAATAAATGTGTAATATTCCTTTAAATTTCGTACCTGGGGGGTGTCTATAGTATGCATGTAAAGGGGCGCATGTTTCCTGTGTTTAGAACTGTCTCTGCAAAAAGTGTAATTTTTTGCAGAAAAGAAAGCTATTTAAAATCACTCGCGGCTATATGAATTGTCGGCTCCCGTAATACAGAGAACAGTCATTCATTGAAAGTCATTCATAAAAAAAAGTAATTGATAAAAAATAAATATATCCATCAGGTCTGGGATGGATATTAAGGGGGATCCCAGCCAAAAAAAAAAAAAAAAAATGGCGTAGGGTCCCCCTCAAAATCCATACCAGACCCTTGAGGTCTGGGATGGATTTTAAGGGGAAACCCAGCCAAAAAAAATGGCGTGAGGTCCCCCTCAAAATCCATACCAGACCCTTATCCGAGCACGCAATCTGGCAGGCCGCAGGAAAAGAGGGGGGGACGAGAGCGGCCCCCCCCTCCCGCCTGAACCGTACCAGGCCACCTGCCCTCAACATTGGGAGGATGCTTTGGGGGTCTAAGACCCCCAAAGCCTCTTGTCCCCATGTTGATGAGGACAAGGGCCTCATCCCCACAACCGTGCCCGGTGGTTGTGGGGGTCTGCGGGCGGGGGGCGGGGGCTTATCGGAATCTGGAAGCCCCCTTTAACAAGGGGACCCCCAGATCCCACCCCCCCTGTGTGAAATGGTAAGGGGGTACAAAAGTACCCCTACCATTTCACCAAAAAAGTGTAAAAAATGGTAAAAATGACAGGAGACGGTCTTTGACAATTCCTTTATTAAAATCTTCTTTCTTCTTTCTTCTGGTCTTCCTTTCTTCATCTTCTCCTTCCGGCATCTTCTTCTTCCATCTTCTTCTTCCTCCGATCCGCTTCTTCTTGGCCTTCTCGTCCAGCATCGGTGTCTCTTCTGGGCCGATCCGCGCAATGGGAGGCTCCCGCTGGGTGAGGCTTCTCTTCGGTATCTTCTTCCAGGGCGTCGGTCTCTTCTTGGGCCACTCCTCGCAATGGGAGGCTCCCGGTGTGTGAGGCTTCGCTTGGGCTGACAGTTCTTTTATAACGGAGGGTGGGGCCACCTGGTAACCCCGCCCCCCTCTGACGCATGGGAACGTCATGGGGAGTCCCCTATGGCTTTCCCCACGTCATGTCATTTTTACAATTTTTGACACTTTTTTGGTGAAATTGTAGGGGTGCTTTTGTACCCCCTTACCATTTCACACAGGGGGGGCCGGGATCTGGGGGTCCCCTTGTTGAAGGGGGCTTCCAGATTCCGATAAGCCCCCCGCCCGCAGACCCCCACAACCACCGGGCACGGTTGTGGGGACGAGGCCCTTGTCCTCATCAACATGGGGACAAGAGGCTTTGGGGGTCTTAGACCCCCAAAGCATCCTCCCAATGTTGAGGGCATGTGGCCTGGTACGGTTCAGGCGGGAGGGGCGGCCGCTCTCGTCCCCCCTCTTTTCCTGCAGCCTGCCAGGTTGCGTGCTCGGATAAGGGTCTGGTATGGATTTTGAGGGGGACCTCACGGCATTTTTTTTGGCTGGGTTTCCCCTTAAAATCCATCCCAGACCTCAAGGGTCTGGTATGGATTTTGAGGGGGACCCTACGCCATTTTTTTTTTTTGGGCTGGGATCCCCCTTAATATCCATCCCAGACCTGAAGGGCCTGGTTATTGAATTTGGGGGGATCCCCACGCTTTTTTTTTTTTTTATCAATGACTTTTTTTTATGAATGACTTTCAATGAATGACTGTTCTCTGTATTACTGGAGCCGACAATTAACATTAGCCGCGAGTGATTTTAAATAGCTTTCTTTTCTGCAAAAAATGACACTTTTTGCAGAGACAGTTCTAAACACAGGAAACATGCGCCCCTTTACAGGCATACTATAGACACCCCCCAGGTACAAAATTTAAAGGAATATTACACTTTTATTGTTTCAATTTAGTCATTATTAAAATCACTGCTCCCGAAAAAACGGACGTTTTTAAACGTTTTTTTTGCATTGATACATGTCCCCTGGGGCAGGACCCAGGTCCCCAAACACTTTTTATGACTAACTTTTTAAAAATAAATGACTTCAATGACTGTTCTCTGTATTAAAATCACTCGCGGCTATATGAATATCAATTCATATAGCCGCGAGTGCTTTTAAAAGACATTTTAAAAAGCAACATTAAATCCCCGAACACCGGACCCGAACACCCTAAAGTCTGGTACGGACCCGAACTTTACAGTTCGGGTTCGCTCAACCCTAGTTATCACTTATTTTTAAATCACACGATTTTACAAGCAAGCAAGCTGGCTGGTTAGAAAAGTAGAGCAAAGCAAGTATGTTGCCCCCCTTGCTGTCAACATTAGGGTTTATCTTGGCACTGGGGTCACCTAAGACATATATCCTATATGACAACTATAGGACACAGGGAGTGACTTTGAAATAAGGGAGCCAACAGACCTATGCAACAACCGCCAAAAGAATGCAGTACATATAAGGACCCCTTGTAGCTCTTTGACAGAATGGGTTAAATTGTAAAACACAGATAGACACTTGAAAAAAGTAATTTAATTGAAAGGAAATACACCAAACCAATAAAAATAATGTTTCACATTGCAAGGAACATCAATCATGAGGTTACACTGCCTGATAATACATACCTGACAAATTCCCACTAATATATGAGAAATTTCTGGGAGTCCATATATCATGTATGGCATTGTGAATATTGTAACATTATCAATACATGATCTGATCTATGGTTTCTATTTAGGATAATTGAAACACAGTTAAGCCAGGTAGAGTTGCTAATCTGCTCATAGAATAATCACATTATAGGGAAGAGTCACTTGACAAACAACACCAATCAGAAGTGTCCATTATTTGACCAATGAGAGAGAAGTTCTAAAAGTTTAAGATTATGGCAATACCAACTTAAAAACAAATACAAGGAAAAGACACACCAAATTGAACATTTGAGGTAGCATAATCCAGAAAACACAGATGATCTACAGTTACAAGGCAAGATGTTTACGAAAAGTTTATAGCATGCTAGTGTGACACTGGCACATTTACAACAGTGTTCTTTTGCCATCTGCGGATCTGTAAGTGCAAGTGAAATTGCAGAGTTGGCAAATTGTATTTATTTTATTTTGCCTAAGTGCACTAAATATATTGCGGTTTGGTACTTTATTCTGCACAACTCTTAGTTTAAATATGGGCTATTAATGTGGCATTTAAATATGTCATAATGATATATATAACTTATTAGTTCCCATACTGTAGTTTATTTACATTGCTTCAGATTAGTTTTACTTCTCATAATTTAAATAGGAGTCCTAGAGTAAAATGGGCCTAGTATGAAATTTGCCAGTACAAAACATTTGCCAGTACAAAAAATACCGGCAGACATTCTGCCCATGTGTATGTCGGTTTGTCTAACAGAATCCAGCTTCTGTCAGACATCCAAGCTGTAAAACCAATAGCCAACTGACTCCCGATCAGCGCTCTCAGCCAATTGTAGAGAGCGCTGATCGGAGTGTTCTGGTAGGGAGTCATCCCCCTCTCAGAAGACAACAGCTTAGCGGGGGAGATTGCTGGACTAACCTCGCTTGGGTTAATACAGTGGCTCCAACTGGCAGTGCTGGGACAAGGTCATCTAGAGCCCAGGGCGTACATGCCATCCTGCACCCCCCCCCCCCAGGTGCATGAGCATTATGTGTCAGCAAAAAAAACCCAAGTGATCTGCATGATTACCCCCCAAGCATAAATATGACCCCTCCTCCCAGTACAAACCTGCCCTACTGCTGAAATCCCCTCTCCCAGTAAAAATCTTTGCCCACCCCCCAAAAAAATAAAAAAACACTCCTCGTAGCACAAATCCTCTACCCCAAAATATAAACAAAGGGGGTAGTGGACTAGGGATTATAGCGGTGCAATAATGATGTAGAAGAGTCGGGGTTAACTCACAGTTCAATGCTCAATAACACTTGTTTGTTAATACAAAATAGTTTTATTACATATAAGTACAATCATATAAATAGTTACGTACAAGAAGAAAAAAAGGGGAAAGGGAATTAATGATATACATTTAACAATGCTTCATCATGAGGGGTTGTAGCAAAAAAAGATTAAATTCGTTCTAAAGAATACATGGTCATTTGTGCAAAGAATAATCCAAAATTAACATTTAGTTTCAGAAATACACATAGAATTTGGAGGATAATTCAAAATTACTGTAGATAAGATGACCTGAGATGGACTGGGTGCATCTTAGTAGACAGTTCCGACATGTTTCGCCATATCAATGGCTTCCTCAGGGTGGGTCTACTGTACAAGGTAAGTGTATCTAATGAGAAAGATTGTCATAATTAGTATAAATTACTGATAGATGAGACCGGAAATGAACCAGTGCCCATTTGTACAGAGAAGGGATTTATGGTAGAGATAGCTAAGGAGAGAGTCCACTGGTTACGGTCCTATAGGGATGCCCCCACCCCATATCCCCTGATGATCGAAGAACAGGGGTGTCCCCCTTACACTCAATCAAAGAACTTACCCAAATCGGTATAGATGATAAAGGGTCAGATTCAGCTCAAGCTGTGGAGTGAGGTGGTCTTAAAGGGTGCCTACAATGCATAGCAGAAGGCGAGTCAAGCCAGGTCGAAAAAGGAGGTTTTCTGGTCAGAAAAGAGGGGAATATTTGAAAAAAATATAATAAGTTTATAAGAAAGTTTAAGTAATATAGTGTTGTAGGTCCATGATAAATTGATTCATGGACATAACGCCATACACTATATGAAGGACATATGTCTCAAATATTTACTTACTTCGATAATTGGTTTTAAAAAAGGGCTGGTAACGAAATTAGAAGGGCCTTATATTCTGGGAAGGAATGATTAGAAAACGGGAGGCACCTGAAAAGTATTGGGAAAAAATAAATAAATAAAGTTCCGTAGCTTAAAGGGGAATGGGGAGGAGGGGGGGAAAAAAGAGAAATTTGGATATAAATACAAAAGACAAATTTGTAGTCTAATACCTGTATAATTTTATGAATATGAGGACCACTCCTGCCCAAATGCGGGCGTATATGGGCACCTTTAGATGGAAGAAGGTGTCCAAATGGTAGAAGATCTCTGGTGGGTTAGAGGTATAAATAGTCAGGGCGAGCCAAATTAGATAAGGCAAAAAATGCCGGTTAGAGGATCAAAGGGTAGATAGGGAATGGGCTCGGATAACTTACTTGGTTGCAGAGGAGTGTGGTGCGTCAGGTGCCTCCAAGGTCCCGTGGTGGACTGAACTGACAGGCTGGCTTTTATACTCGCCTTCCAGTCTGAGAGGGCGTGGGGAACGCCCCTCAGACAGCGGACATGTGAGCCTAAGCGCAGGCGCATCACACGCAGCTCCGTCAGGGGCCTAAAAGGGCCATAATTCCTGGCGGTGTGCGTGTGAGCGGCGTGGTGACGTAATCGCCAAGATGTGGCGATTAGCTGCAGAGGCTAGAGATGGGCGGGCGTGGTAGCACCGCCCTCGGGTGTCCATACTAGGCATGGAGGCACTCCCGGATAGACACATCCAACATCCAATCAGCGGCCGTATCATGACAGCCGATAGATGGAAATGGTGGGATGTTTGAGAGAGAGAAGAAGGGGGAAAGAAGGACTGAGCCTGGGGGTGTTGGTGGGGCAATCTATTGGATCGCATATTGCAGAGGATATCTCGTCCAGACAAGGTCTCTGATCAGAAGAAATAGGTAGCCTACGATTAAAAGTAGGCAAACTCGGGTAAAGACAGTTTGAATGCCTTTAAATTAATACTGGCATTAGAGAATTTGTTTGAACATAGACAATTTAGGCAAATCAATTCAAGTTGATATTTATCAAGTGCCTATTTTAATTGTTACGGATTAGAGAATTAGATCGAGGTTAAGGAAGGAAACAAATTTGCAAATCAATTCCCATACAGTATATTTGATAGGATTTTTAGACATTTTGAAGTATTTTCAATGTGTATTTAAGAGGTATCATTAAGTTATTTATGCATTTAAGAAAATTAGGAAAGGGAGGCGGAGCAAGCTTTGGCGCATGTTGGAAGTGAGCTCAACAGGTAAGGGCCAGACAAGAGGGGCATAAAAGATTATATGAATGAGGAAATAAAGGGGAGAAGGGGAGGAAGGGGGATTGGAAGGGGGAAGAGGAAGGCGGTAGAGGGACAAATTACAAGAATGATTTAAAGCTAATGTATTCATTCATGCCCGGGTGTCTGGTGGCATCCAAGGTGTATATCCACCTAGTTTCGAGTTGGAGTAGGCGGGTATCAATGTCCCCTCCACGTATATTGAGGGGTATATGTTCAAGGGCAGAAAATAAAATTGCAGTAGCATCGAAGTTATGTTTTTGGGCAACATGGCGGTTAACTGATGTTGAGACTTTCTTTTTAAGTAGGGGTTTGATATGGTCCTGTATACGAATGGAAAGTGCTCTCTTTGTTTTGCCGACATAGAAACATCCACAGCGGCAGGTGGCTAAATAAATGACTCCTATGGTGTTACATGTGACCCGGTATTTAGGTTTGTGTAAATTACCATTCGGTAATAAGGTGGTATTGGAGTTGGACAGAAATGTGCAAGAGTCACAGTGACCACAGGGAAAAGTACCTGGGTGGTCCTTTTTCCTGTCATTTAGGGCATAGAAGTGACTGGAGGTTAGTTTATCACTGAGAGATAATGGTCGCCGGTAGGTGATTTCCGGGTATGTTTTCACATATTGTCCTACTATTGGATCAGTTGAGAGTAGTGGCCAAAATGTATTTATGGTGTCCCTAATTTGGGTAGATTGGTTTGAGTATTGGGTAATGAGACGTACAGGTTGCATTGATTGGAGATTTTTGTCCCTAAAAATTAATTCCTTTCGTTCCAAACTTTTAACTCTATTGAAGGATTGTTTAAGTAAATTATGGCTGTAGCCTCTTAATTTTAATCTCTGGTATAGTTCGTAGGAAGATTGGTAAAAATCTTTATCATTGGTACAATTTCCTCTTATGCGTAGGTATTGACTGTACGGTATACTTTTTAGGAGAGTTTTAGGATGAGAGCTAGATGCGTGCAATATAGTGTTGCCAGCCGAAGCTTTTCTGTATAGCGAGGAATATAATTTACCATCATTGTTGATGGCTATGGTAAGATCAAGAAAAGTGATCATTTGTTGGCTATAGTCCAGGGAGAATTTTAAATTATATGCATTAGTAGAGATTTTTTCGAAAAAATGTTGTAAGTCCGAGTGGGTACCGGTCCAAAAAATCAAGATATCGTCAATATATCTTAGCCAAGAGAAGACGTATTGAGTGAAACATCTCATCTCGGGGTCCGAGAGGATTTCCTTTTCCCACCCCCCCAGATACAGATTGGCGTAGGAAGGGGCACATTTGGTGCCCATTGCTACGCCCTGTATCTGGAGGTAGTGGGAAGATCCAAAGGTAAAATAATTCTTGGTTAGAATAAACTTAAGTAGTGATAAGACAAAATTGTTATAGGGTTGTGCACTGGGGCCAAGGGATTCCAGTTGTTTAGCTACAACTTCCACACCTCTTTCATGAGGTATGGCGTTGTAGAGGCATTCAACGTCCAGCGCAACAAGGTATGAATCTTTGGGTAACTGTTTGTTTTCAAGAGTGCGTAGCAGGTGGATAGTATCCTTAATATGAGATGGAAGTGCAAAAACAAGGGGGGCGAGGTGTTTATCTACGAGCTCACTTGCTTTTTCTGTAAGTCCCTCGCAGCCTGAGACAATAGGCCTGCCTGGGGGTGTTGTCATGGATTTGTGAAGTTTGGGAAGTGCATAAAAGGTCGGAGTTTTAGGTTGAGTTACATGTAGGAATTTCCAAGTGTTAGTATCTATAGTTCCCTTCCTTGTTGCATGAAAAATTAAATTTTGATATTCTAAAATATAAGATTTAATTCGGGTAGGACTGATAGGTCTGTACCAGTCGTGGTTGTCAAGGATGTCGTGGCACATATTCATGTAAGCCAGGACATCCATGACAACCACGTTTCCTCCTTTATCGGAGGGTTTGATAACTATATCTTGGTTAGATTGAAGGGATTTGAGGGCTTTTTGTTGGGCCTTAGTTAGATTTGTCATACCTGATTCATCCAAATTGAGTTTTTTTAGTTCCTTTGTGGTTTGTTCCACAAATGCCCAAATGGAGGGATTGGTGGTTAACGAGGGGAAATTTTTGGATTTGGGCTTGAAGGGAATAGGACATGGGGTGCAGTGGCGAGGGTGGTAGTTTCATTTTGTATATTATCCAAGAGATCATCATCGGTAGGATCTGCTTCGTCTAGGAGGGTCATTAGGTCCTCTAGGGCTTGGATTTCTGCTAAGGTAGGAATGGTGTTGTCTGTATTAGAGATCTGGGTGGATATTGTTTTAGGGTGATAAATTGTTTTATAAAGTAATTTCCTCGCAAAGAGGTGAAGGTCTTTTACTAGTTGGAAGCAGTCAAAGTCTGTGGAGGGACAAAAGGTAAGGCCTAATTGGAGAACCTGAATTTGGGATAGTGTGAGTGGGGAAGAGGAGAGATTAATCACATCTAAGTTGGCTGTTCCGGTATGTTCTGTGTTGTATTGTGGGGTTAAGTGGGTGTTAATGGTAGGTCCTGATTTTGCCCTAAAAAAATAGGTGCAAGTTTCAGTTCCTGAGAGGGTATAGGAAACATGGTAGATAAGGAAGGTTCACTTGCTCTTCTAATGGGGGATGAGAGTGCAGGGGTTGAGAAGTTGGAAGAATCCAACATACCCATATGGGTAGTTGAGGGGGGTATGTTTGGTAAGGATGGTTGATTCTTGGGGTAAGGGGTAGAGATGCTGGAGATTTTGGAACGGGTGCTCGAGGGTCTAATTAGAACACTAGTGCTCAGAGCTCGTTTTATTAGCTCTGTAGATGAGGTAGGTTGATCATTTTTTCGCTTTTTAGTAATGGGGTCCTGTGAAAGTTCATGATAGGTTGTACTGGAGCTAAAGGAGTTGGATGACGTACTGGGTGGGTCGGAGTTATTTTTAGGTGGTTGAAAATTGGGTGGTTTTGTCGATGCTCTAGTAAAGGAGGGATTATCCCATTTATAAGCATAGCCATTTTGATGTGCCGATTTATCTCTAGCAAATTTATTTTCTTTATTACTTATGATATTTAGGGTGTATTCCTCAAGATATGCCCGTAGGTTCTTATCTTTTAAGGCAAAGCGGGGGGACGAGATACAGGAAATATGGTTTTCATACCACTCAGAGATGGAGATGTCAAGTTGATCAAGTTCGTGATCATATTGTTTACACAATATGGATATCATACCAAATGAACATGCTTGAAGATTAAATTCCCAGGAAGTCTTGAGAAGGTCATTAACTTTTTTAACATTAGGAAATATTTGAATTCGTAGTCCCCAAGGGACAATTTGATGTTCAACATATTTTTCAAAGTAAGTCTTATGCCAGTATATTCGTACCTTCTTTTCCAGGAGGCGTTGAAGTCGCATAAAGTCGCGATCAAGGTCAGCATCTGAGATATTGGTTGCATTTTGAGACTGTTGTATTTTGGTCATCAGTCCCTTCCATGCCTCCCCGGTGAGGTCAACCATCATGCGCCAAAGCGTTTGTAAGCTCTCAATTGTAAAAGGGTATTTGTTACAAGGCTTATAAAAATAATTTTTAATTAGCAATTCACTTAAAGTATTTTTAAAGATGAAAGTTTTTTCTAAAGGAGCATTGAACTGTGTGTATCCCCAAAATGCTAAATAAACAAATTGTTATAGGATCATCTGTCAAAGAATGGTGTATTGAAACACCTGGGACAGAAAGTAATATACAAGAAGGACAGAGAGGATCCACTAAGTAATACAGCACCTCATCCCTTGATATTAAGGTATAAACAAAGGGGGTAGTGGACTAGGGATTATAGCGGTGCAATAATGATGTAGAAGAGTCGGGGTTAACTCACAGTTCAATGCTCAATAACACTTGTTTGTTAATACAAAATAGTTTTATTACATATAAGTACAATCATATAAATAGTTACGTACAAAAAGAAAAAAAGGGGAAAGGGAATTAATGATATACATTTAACAATGCTTCATCATGAGGGGTTGTAGCAAAAAAAGATTAAATTCGTTCTAAAGAATACATGGTCATTTGTGAAAAGAATAATCCAAAATTAACATTTAGTTTCAGAAATACACATAGAATTTGGAGGATAATTCAAAATTACTGTAGATAAGATGACCTGAGATGGACTGGGTGCATCTTAGTAGACAGTTCCGACATGTTTCGCTCATATCAATGGCTTCCTCAGGGTGGGTCTACTGTACAAGATAAGTGTATCTAATGGGAAAGATTATTATAATTAGTATACATTATTGATAGATGAGACCGGAAATGAACCAGTACCCATTTGTACAGAGAAGGGATTTATGGTAGAGATAGCTAAGGAGAGAGTCCACTGGTTACGGTCCTATAGGGATGCCCCCACCCCATATCCCCTGATGATCGAAGAACAGGGGTGTCCCCCTTACACTCAATCAAAGAACTTACCCAAATCGGTATAGATGATAAAGGGTCAGATTCAGCTCAAGCTGTGGAGTGAGGTGGTCTTAAAGGGTGCCTACAATGCATAGCAGAAGGCGAGTCAAGCCAGGTCGAAAAAGGAGGTTTTCTGGTCAAAAAAGAAGGGAATATTTGAAGAAAAATAATAAATTTATAAGAAACTTTAAGTAATATAGTGTTGTAGGTCCATGATAAATTGATTCATGGACATAACGCCATACACTATATGAAGGACATATGTCTCAAATATTTACTTACTTCGATAATTGGTTTAAAAAAAGGGCTGGTAACGAAATTAGAAGGGCCTTATATTCTGGGAAGGAATGATTAGAAAACGGGAGGCACCTGAAAAGTATTGATAGAAATAAGGTTCCGTAACTTAAAGGGGAATAGGAAGGAGGGGGGGAGGATTGGATATAAATACAAAAGACAAATTTGTAGTCTAATACCTGTATAATTTTATGAATATGAGGACCACTCCTGCCCAAGTGCGGGCGTGTATGGGCACCTATTTAGATGGAAAGGGTGTCCAGATGGTCGAAGATCTCTGGTGGATTAGAGGTATAAGTAATCAAGGCGAGCCAAATTAGATAAGGCAAAAAATGCCGGTTAGAGGATCAAAGGGTAGATAGGGAATGGGCTCGGATAACTTACTTGGTTGCAGAGGAGTGTGGTGCGTCAGGTGCCTCCAAGGTCCCGCGGTGAACTGAACCCACAAGCTGGCTTTTATACTCGACTTCCAGTCTGAGAGGGCGTGGAGAACGCCCCTCAGACAGCGGACATGTGAGCCTAAGCGCAGGCGCATCACACGCAGCTCCGTCAGGGGCCTAAAAGGGCCATAATTCCTGGCGGTGTGCGTGTGAGCGGCGTGGTGACGTAATCGCCAAGATGTGGCGATTAGCTGCAGAGGCTAGAGATGGGCGGGCGTGGTAGCACCGCCCTCGGGTGTCCATACTAGGCATGGAGGCACTCCCGGATAGACACATCCAACATCCAATCAGCGGCCGTATCATGACAGCCGATAGATGGAAATGGTGGGATGTTTGAGAGAGAGAAGAAGGGGGAAAGAAGGACTGAGCCTGGGGGTGTTGGTGGGGCAATCTATTGGATCGCATATTGCAGAGGATATCTCGTCCAGACAAGGTCTCTGATCAGAAGAAATAGGTAGCCTACGATTAAAAGTAGGCAAACTCGGGTAAAGACAGTTTGAATGCCTTTAAATTAATACTGGCATTAGAGAATTTGTTTGAACATAGACAATTTAGGCAAATCAATTCAAGTTGATGTTTATCAAGTGCCTATTTTAGTTGTTAAAAGAAAATAAATATAACATGGACGGATTAGGAAGTTACATCGAGGTTAAGGAAGGAAACAAATTTGCAAATCAATTCCCATACAGTATATTTGATAGGATTTTTAGACATTTTGAAGTATTTTCAATGTGTATTTAAGAGGTATCATTAAGTTATTTATACATATAAAGAAATTAGAAAAGGGAGGCGGAGCAAGCTTTGGCGCATGTTGGAAGTGAGCTCAACAGGTAAGGGCCAGACAAGAGGGGCATAAAAGATTATATGAATGAAAAGGGGGAAAAGGGGAAAGAAGGGGAATTAGAAGGGGGAAGAGGAAGGTGGTATAAAGACAAATTACAAGAATGATTTAAAGCTAATATATTCATTCATGCCCGGGTGTCTGGTGGCATCCAAGGTGTATATCCACCTAGTTTCGAGTTGGAGTAGGCGGGTATCAATGTCCCCTCCACGTATATTGAGGGGTATATGTTCAAGGGCAGAAAATAAAATTGCAGTAGCATCGAAGTTATGTTTTTGGGCAACATGGCGGTTAACTGATGTTGAGACTTTCTTTTTAAGTAGGGGTTTGATATGGTCCTGTATACGAATGGAAAGTGCTCTCTTTGTTTTGCCGACATAGAAACATCCACAGCGGCAGGTGGCTAAATAAATGACTCCTATGGTGTTACATGTGACCCGGTATTTAGGTTTATGTAAATTACCATTCGGTAATAAGGTGGTATTGGAGTTGGACAGAAATGTGCAAGAGTCACAGTGACCACAGGGAAAAGTACCTGGGTGGTCCTTTTTCCTGTCATTTGGGGCATGGAAGTGACTGGAGGTTAGTTTATCACTGAGAGATAATGGTCGCCGGTAGGTGATTTCCGGGTATGTTTTCACATATTGTCCTACTATTGGATCAGTTGAGAGTAGTGGCCAAAATGTATTTATGGTGTCCCTAATTTGGGTAGATTGGTTTGAGTATTGGGTAATGAGACGTACAGGTTGCATTGATTGGAGATTTTTGTCCCTAAAAATTAATTCCTTTCGTTCCAAACTTTTAACTCTATTGAAGGATTGTTTAAGTAAATTATGGCTGTAGCCTCTTAATTTTAATCTCTGGTATAGTTCGTAGGAAGATTGGTAAAAATCTTTATCATTGGTACAATTTCTTCTTATGCGTAGGTATTGACTGTACGGTATACTTTTTAGGAGAGTTTTAGGATGAGAACTAGATGCGTGAAATATAGTGTTGCCAGCCGAAGCTTTTCTATATAGCGAGGAATATAATTTACCATCATTGTTGATGGTTATGGTAAGATCAAGAAAAGTGATCATTTGTTGGCTATAGTCAAGGGAGAATTTTAAATTGTATGCATTAATGGAAATTTTTTTGAAAAAATGTTGTAAGTCCAAGTGGGTACCGGTCCAAAAAATCAAGATATCGTCAATATATCTTAGCCAAGAGAAGACGTATTGAGTGAAACATCTCATCTCGGGGTCCGAGAGGATTTCCTTTTCCCACCCCCCCAGATACAGATTGGCATAGGAAGGGGCACATTTGGTGCCCATTGCTACGCCCTGTATCTGGAGGTAGTGGGAAGATCCAAAGGTAAAATAATTCTTGGTTAGAATAAACTTAAGTAGTGATAAGACAAAATTGTTATAGGGTTGTGCACTGGGGCCAAGGGATTCCAGTTGTTTAGCTACAACTTCCACACCTCTTTCATGAGGTATGGCGTTGTAGAGGCATTCAACGTCCAGCGCAACAAGGTATGAATCTTTGGGTAACTGTTTGTTTTCAAGAGTGCGTAGCAGGTGGATAGTATCCTTAATATGAGATGGAAGTGCAAAAACAAGGAGGGCGAGGTGTTTATCTACGAGCTCACTTGCTTTTTCTGTAAGTCCCTCGCAGCCTGAGACAATAGGCCTGCCTGGGGGTGTTGTCATGTCTACCCCAAAAGTTTCCACCTCAAGTACACATCCTCTCCTCCCAGCACAAATTTCACCCCAAATTCCCTCTCCCCCAAAAAAATCCTCCCCCTCCTGGCACAAATACCCCCTTAATCATCACTACTAGCACAAATCCCCCCCCCCCCCCAAAAAATTCCCTTCCAAGCACAATTCCACCCTCCCCCTCTCTACCATATCCTCTCTTCTTTCAAAATACCCCCCAATCTCGCCTCCTAGCACAAATCCTCTTCCCCTATCCCCCCTCCCAGCACATATCCCCCTAAATCACCACTCATAGCACACACCCCAAATTTCCCCTCCTATAACAATTCTCACTCCCTGCTGCCCCCTAATCCCCCCTTCCAACACATATGCCCTCCCCCTGTTAAGTATGCCTATGAAATGAAATACATCAACGCCAATCTGATTGCTTTCTTGCTGTTCGAGGTTTTACTTGAGAATAGACAATGTACCCACAGAGGATCACAACCATACAGGAAATGTGATACAGATACAAACGTGAACTTGGTTTTTATGAGAAACCTTACAATGCCCTTCTATGAAGGGCATGAGTCCAAACCCCAAGACATTCATAACTAATTGTTTCAAGATTACATATTGTCAGTTTGACCTCTGGGATATGAGTAATTTTACTTGTCATAATATATCAAACTTGGGATTACACAAGAGGGGGTTATGCAAAGGGGTTTTTTATAATGATATCTCTTTCCCAGAAATGAAGCATTCTACAGCCAATTTGACTTCAGATGTCATTTGGCAGAACATTGCTGTTGCTAACAATCACAGGGTTATGTAATACCTAAGAATTTAGAACAAACTATCAAAACACATTTAAGAGGAAAAACAGTATGCTGTAAAGGGGAACTCTGAGTGGGATTTTTTAAGTCCATATATTCCATGTCTTAGCATTCCCTCTTTTTGTTCGAATTCTTCGGTATTAGACTTCCACTGTGTCTTTAGGTCGGCCTTCAGGTATACAGGTCAGACTTCTTCTGTATCTTTAGGTCGGCCTTCAGGTATGCGGTTCACCATCTCATAAGCAGTCATCATGCATGACCTTGAAGGCTCAGAAGGACCAGTATTAGTACAAGCATTTGTGATTATCGTCATACAACATTTGCAAATCATCGGTACACATTTGATTATAAGGATTATGAGTACAATACATCCAACTATGTATAGAATACCATGTAAGATGCCAGAAAACCAGCCTCCAATACCTGAAAACCAGTTGAGAGGATTAAGCCAGGAGAGCCAGCTCTTCCAGCTTCCCTCAATCCAAGCGGTTTTACTATGTTCCTTACGAAAACCTAGCTTTAATTGCTGCACTTTTTCTAAATGCAAAATGATAGCATCTTCAGCCTTCGTATCACTTCCAATGTATTTGCAACATGCTTTTCCCACTATGGTACACATTCCTCCTTGGCTGGTCGTGAGATAATCCAACCTCAATCGGTGCTAAAATCCATTCCTTTTTTATCATTTTTAAATTCAGTAGCAAGAACCACAAAGTTTCTATCATACAGGACAGTAATGTTATTCATCAGTTCTACCAAATCAATGATGAAACTAAAAGATTTCTTAATACAACAGCGATTTACCCAGGGAATATCAAACAATGGTTTGAAATACTTAATTTCCTTTGTGGTGTCAAAACTCTCAGGTGTGTAGCTAGAAAGATCTCGTAGTTTAATTAGATGTGGTGGGATCTTGTTTAGTAAACTCTGCGTCCTCCACATACCATGGGGCAGGGATGACTTTACCAAAGTAACATGTACCTTTTGCGTTTAATGGAATCCAGGTATAAGCTCTTTTCCCACAGATAAAGTAGAAACCCAAGGGAGCAGAGCAAACCTTCTTGAAATTATATCCTATCAGACATGCATGTAGTTTAGAATTGCTTCATCTGGAATCATCCATGAAAGTTTAAACTGTACAATTCATTAACTGTGTCATTATTCCAAATAAGCTTAAGACCTTCAAACCTATACTTTAGAGTAGCTACCTTAGGGTATCCTGTTTCTAGTGCTTTTCTCATATCCTGAACTAGCTGCATAAATGCAAGTAAAATGAATGCATACTGAGAGTACCTTTAAAGAAATGCTAAATTAAAAGAATAGAGATTGCATTTTGTTTTCACTTTCCTTACTTACATTCTGGAAATGAGCTAGTTCTATCTCCTTGAGTGACCCTGGAACACCTTGCAAAGGTAGTGTTCTATATCTATGTGCATAGATACAAAGTCATTTTGGTATGGCTACACAAGGTGTGTAGTAATCTCTCTAGTAACTCTCTTTTCAGTCTTCCCCAATACATCAACTTAATTAGTAATGTTCCATTAGCTCTCCTGACCTGCAGAAATATCAATCACCCAGGGCAAAACAAAGAAGATGAATATTACCAACAATCGTCCTCCTCCGATAACTCTCCACAGTCCTTTATCTGGTTGGGACTCAACAGCCCGTATAGCCTCATCCTTCTCCTTAGCTCATACACAAGTGAGCGGAGGGGACCTGTGGGATGAATGAACAGCAGTAGGCTCGTCAGGGTGAAACAGTTTATTAGTTACCCTTCGCTTGGGTTCTTCAGCCTTCTTGCAGTGGGATCTGTGTATCCGAGGCTTGCAGCCCTTTACTTTCACAGCACTTGGAGTAATCAGGATGATAAGAAAAAGACTTTTCCACTTTGGTGATAATTACGTTTTTGGTATATGATTCTTTACATACACCCAGTCTCCAGGTTTCAGTTCACGCGCTTGATCCTTGCCTTCTGTAGGTTCAGCTGTTTTGACTCTGGAAAAAGTGTCAGCGAATATAGTTGCCAATTTGGTTACATAACAGAATCCTGTTCAGTCATTAGAGTTACATTGTCTCTCGGTATAGCAGCATGTACTGGAAAGCAAAATTTCAAAGGGTGACATACCATTTTCTTTTGGAGTAGTTTGTATAGCAGCAAATGGTGTGGGCAACATGTCGAGTCAAGTTCCCCTTCTATTAGCTGTCAGTATTGCAGGTTATCTTTTCAGGGTTTGGCTAGCACTTTCCATCATTGCACTTGCTTGGGGTCTGTACAGTTACAGTGTATGCAACTGTTGCTATAACCCTAAAGTGTGTAGTACTTGTGTCATTAGTTAGAGATACTTCACTACAGTTCTAGCATCATAATTTTTCACTGTGGGGTATCCTTCTACCCAGGATGAAAAAATGTCTACACACACCAAAAGATATTTAAATTTACCACACAAAGGCATCTCGGCAATGTCTATCTATATTATTTAAAAAGGTGCATCTGGTGTTGGGAGGTGAAGCCTGGGACCCACCAGCATTGATTTATTGATCTAGCCATTCCTCCTGTTGAGACATTGCATCATTGCAAAGCCCATGGCTCAAGAGAAAAAGGGAAGGAAATAAGGTGCTGGGGCAATGGCTTACCATTCATCAGCCAAATCCCCTCAGAGGAGAACGTGGCTTTCCTAGTGTGCCCCACGTGCACACATCCACACAATTTCTGTAGGGCAATGAGGATTGTGTGATCAATCACAGGTGCCAAAATTGACATACAGAGTAGCTGAGGAGGTGTATCCAGGATAACAGCTTCTGCAGCTTCATCCGCCAATGCATTTCCTCGTGAAATGAGGCCATCGGCATTTGTATGTGCTTTACATTTGATTACTGCTACTTTGGCAGGTAACTGGACTGCTGTCAACAGTCTTGTGACTATAGCCTTGTATTGTGTCCCCTTCATCCAGTGATTCTTTAATCACAGGGCAGATTCCTTCAGTGGCCTCTCTACCAAGAATTCCTCAGTGTCCTCTTAGCAGAGTTAAATCCCTATGACTTCTCACTGCGGCAACTTCCATATAGCCTGGTGATAGTTTCAAGTAATCCAGACTACTGGATCTATAAGCTCCTTGTGGGCTTCTGTAATCCCTCCTGTTGGGGGGTGAATAAAGTGTTGGCAAAAAAATAGCAAATCTGAAGCCTCCCTCTGTACTGATTCAAGTATGTTTACTTGCATCCCTTCAGGAGTCAAAGCTATAGTTTTTTTTTTTAGAAGATCTCTGCCTAGCTGTCAGGGCTGGGCTCAGCCCTTCCTTCCTCTGAGCTGGCCACTCAGATGTCGGCTAATTGCCAGCTCCTATCTCTCCACAGTGACTCACCTGTTGATGATACCCTGCTCGTCAGTCTTGCCTACTTAAGCCTTCCAGCCTAAATGTTCTCTGTCTTCGTCTTGGTCAACATCACAGAGACTATCTCCTGCATTCCTGTTCCAGAGACTTCATTGGCTGACATTCCTTCTGGCTCCAGATCCTGCTTGCTGTTCCACTACGCTGATCTCTGGCTTCCTGACTTTCTGGCTTGTCTGACTATCCGTTCCGGTTAGCTATGTTTTGACTACATATATTACATAGTTGGTGAGGTTGAAAAACGACACAAGTCCATCAAGTCCAACCTATGTGTGTGATTATATGTAAGTATTACATTGTATATCCCTGTATGTTGTGCTCGTTCGGGTGCATATCTAATAGTTTCTTGAAAATATCAATGCCCCCCGCTGAGACCACCGCCTGTGGAAGGGAATTCCACATCCTTGCCACTCTTACAGTAAAGAACCCTCTATTGTGGGGTCACCAGTATGGTATTTGTATATTGAAATCATATCCCCTCTCAAGCGTCTCTTCTCCAGAGAGAATAAGTTCAGTGCTCACAACCTTTCCTCATAACTAATATCCTCCAGACCCTTTATTAGCTTTGTTGCCCTTCTTTGTACTCGCTCCATTTCCAGTACATCCTTCCTGAGGACTGGTGCCCAGAACTGGACAGCATACTCTAGGTGCTACCGGACCAGAGTCTTGTAGAGCGGGAGAATTATATATTTTTTTCTCTGGAGTTGATCTCCTTTTTAATGCATGCCAATATTCTGTTTGCTTTGTTAGCAGCAGCTTGGCATTGCATGCCATTGCTGAGCCTATCATCTACTAGGACCCTCAGTTCCTTTTCCATCCTAGATTCCCCCAGAGGCTCTCCCCCCAGTGTATAGATTGCATTCATATTTCATTATTTTACATTTTTCTACATTGAACCTCATTTGCCATGTAGTTGCCCACCCCATTAATTTGTTCAGATTTTTTTGCAAGGTTTCCACATCCTGCAGAGAATTTATTGCCCTGCTTAGCTTAGTATCATCCACAAATACAGAGATTTATCTGTTTACCCCATTCTCCAGGTCATTTATGAACAAATTCAACAGGATTGGTCCGAGCACAGAACCCTGGGGGACCCCACTACCCACCCCTGACCATTCCGAGTACTCCCCATTTATCACCACTCTCTGAACTCGCCCTTGTAGCCAGTTTTCAATCCATGAATGAAGATGGCCAAAAAGTTAGAGAGGTTTTTAAACTAGGCGATGGGGGGAGGGTACAGAGGTAGAGATAGTCAGCACGGAACATATTCCAGAGGGTAGTATTGGGGACATTAGTGGTAGGTTGACTAAAGCACATAAACCCACGGTAAGTATAGTAGCAAGTCCTAGTTGAAATCTTGGAACACCCTAAAAGAGGATAATATGCGGTCTAAACTAAGTGGCATGTTCACCAATGCCAGGAGCCTGGCGGACAAGATGGGTGAACTAGAGATACTGTTGTACAAGGAGGATTTGGATTTTGTGGGAATTTCAGAGACCTGGTTCAACAGCTCTCATGATTGGCTGGCAAACATTCAAGGGTATACCCTTTATCGCAAGGATAGAGAGGGTAAAAAAGGGGGAGGGGTGTGCCTATATATCAAGCATAATGTACAAGTGAATGTGAGAGATGTCATCACTAAGGGAGCTGGGGGGGGAGGTTGAATCCTTATGGGTAGAGCTCCAAAGGGATAAAGCTAAGAGGAAAATAATACTGGGAGTATGCTATAGGCCCCCTAACCTGAGGAAGGAAGGGGAGACAGATCCCCTATCACAATTTGGATTAGCAGCAAGGATGGGAAGTATTATCATAATAGACAGTCTATAGACATAGACTGAGCTGAGGGAGGCTCGCAAGTTCCTATATGTCTTGCAGGACAATTTTAAGGGGTCAGATGGTAGACGCACCAACTAGAAATAAAGCGTTACTGGATCTACTGATTACCAACAATACAGACCTGATCACGGATGTGGAAATACGGGGCAATTTAGGTAACAGCGATCACGGGTCAATTGGCTTCAGTATAAATCACACAAATAGGAAACATAAGGGGAATACAAAGACACTTAATTTCAAAAGAGCCAACTTCCCTAAACTACGAACCTTGCTAGAAGACAAAAATTGGGATCAAATATTAGGAACAAAGAACACAGAGGAGAGATGGGTTTGCTTTAAGAGCATATTAAATAAGGGCATTAGCCAATGCATCCCATTGGGTAATAAATTTAAAAGAGCGAACAAAAGCAAAAAAAAATCCCAAGAAATTCTTTAAGTATGTATACAGTAAAAAAGGGAGGACAGACCATATTGGCCCCATAAAGAATGAGGAAGGACATCTGGTTACAAAGGATGTGGAGATGGCGAAGGTATTGAATTTATTCTTCTCCTCAGTCTTCACGAGGGAATCGGGAGGCTTCAGTAACCAAAACTGCAGTGTTTATCCTCATGACACATCACAGGAAGCACCTCCATGGTTAACAGAGGACAGAATTAAAATTAGACTTGGTGTCTTCCCTCTCTCTCACTCTTCCTCCCTCTATTACTCTTTTCTCCCCCTATTTCCTCCGATCAGTCTTCTTTCTTTCTATTTTATCTCACAGTCAGATGTCGTACTACACAATAGTATGGGCTCTCACTGCTCCTTGTAAAGAGTATCACTGTCTCTTCTAGAAGACAGCGGTGTGTCAGTGCCTACAACGTAAATGTTTCCAATGATAAACGAAAAGTGAGACTTGCACTGTATTACCCTATGTTATGGCCATCTGAAAGATATTTGTATTGTATTATTTTATTTTGTTAAAAACAATAAAAACATATTTGACTCTAAAATTAGACTTGGGAAACTTAACATTAATAAATCACTGGGACCAGATGGCTTGTACCCAAGGGTACTTAGGGAACTCAGTCAAGTAATTGCCAGACCATTGTTCCTAATTTTTACTGACAGTCTACTGACTGGAATGGTACCAGCTGATTGGAGAAAAGCCAATGTAGCACCAATATATCAAAAGGGCCCAAAATACATCCCTGGGAATTGCAGACCAGTTAGCCTAACATCAATAGTATGTAAACTCTTGGAGGGGATGATAAGGGACTATATACAATATTTTAGTAATGAGAATGGTAACATTAGCAGTAATCAGCATGGATTCATGAAGAATCTTTCTTGCCAAACCAATCTATTAATCGTCTATGAGGAGGTGAGTTGCCATCTAGATAAAGGAAGGCCCGTAGATGTGGTGTATCTGGATTTTGCAAAAGCATTTGACACAGTTCCCCATAAACTTTTACTGTACAAAATAAGGTCCATTGTGTGTTCACAACAACTAACACAGTGTTAGTAATTGTGTAGGAATTGGAGAGATCAGAGGTCTGGTACAATAATTGGGGCTGATCTGAGGTGTGAAGGTGCTGGAACTGGGGTGATCTGAGGTGTGAAGTTGCAGGAATTGAGGTGATCTGGGGTTTAAATATATATTTTTTTGTGTGTTCACAAAAACTAACATGCAAAAAAATGTGTGGACTATTGATCACTGGCAATCTGGTTGTCTAGTGCTTATAAAAATGGCACTTGATGTGGGAAAAGTTGTTGACCCCTGCCCCACAGGAAAAGTATCATCTTTTAGAAATATATGGGTGCACTGCTTAATAATTTGTGGTGGTTACACACTTCTAAAGAGAAAGGTGTAAATTATAGAGAAAATACTTTAAAGTTAAAATACATACAAGCTTGTGAAGAAGAAAAGAATTTAACTTGATTTGCATTTATGGAGTCATTATTAAACTTAAAATTACAGATTACTGGGAAAACAAAAACTGAGAAAAAGTTACCCTTTAATCATTGATAGAATATACAGTACAAGCCATTAATCTGGCAATTGAACATAAGGAAATTATATTTGTATGTATTTACGTATAATTGGATTTCATGTTTGTAACTGTTTGATGTCAAGTATGGCGTACAAAGGCTTATGTAGTATTAATCATTTGGTTATTGAAATATCTTGGGAGAAAAGAGATATTAGATACCAACTGATAGTTTGCATCATGCAGAATTTTTTTTCTGACATATCAAATATATAATTTACCTGTTCTTCACATTGAAATGGGTAAGAGTTGTTAAGGCAGCAGTAAGAATTCATGGTACTAAAGGAAGAGATTATTTTATATCTTTACATCGTCTAGATGGAGAATTAATGAAGATCAAGAGATTCTATGACAATTTAAATGTCTCTTGGTAGGATAAGGTAGTTAAATTCTGCACTGGAAAATCCCCTGCCTTTAATGTACATTACCTGACACATCCAATTTTGTAGTTGCTTGTATTATTGCTTTTTTTGTGTTTGGTGTTACCCTTTGCCTCTGTTGTAAAATCAAAATAATTGTGAGAGACATTTCTTATGTGGATGATAAATTACAGTTACAGAGATGTGTCAGATGAATGCAATTTTTGAATAAAAGGCATTGAGGAGGGATTGATGGGAGTTACTAGCATTTTAGTTATTCTGACTGTGATTATAACCTTCAGATCTCATTTTGTAACTAATATAAAGCCACCATCTTGTAACGTGTAAACTCCATATTAACATTGTACATGTATCTTAAAGATGAGGTCTATCTCTTCCTATCTCCATATTGAGATTCTCTAAAAGGTCAGTCTTCTTTAATTTAGCTTTAATTAAGCCTATACAGATTAGGTTAAAGCTTCAGAAATGTCAGTAGAAAAAGGAAATGAATCAATCAGCTGATGGGAGGAATGTTAAAATATAAAATATAAAATGTAAAAAATGATGTGTAGCACACTGATGTTTAGTTTAAATTATTTATTTGCCAAGTGATAGTTGCCTTGGCCAATTGCTAGGTGGTCAACTGACTTCGACCTAATTCTGGAATTGCTGCACTTCTCTCTTCTTTCGCTAGGTGGCCGGGTACCTGGTGGCATTAGATAAGACAAGGGCATTGCAAGGACAGATTAGGAGTATATAGGGTATCTCAGCCAATGGGCAGGGATTCTGAGTCCCTTGGCCTGCTGGGAGAGCCTATTTATTTGGGTGGAGTCAGGTGATCAGGGTTCTGTGCCACCTGGACAACTGTCTGGTAGGACGTGTGTTGTACTAACCCAGGCTGCTAGGCCAGAGACCTGAGGCCTATCCCGGGGACATCTGGCTGCTAGGCTGTCTGAGGGGCCTATTCAGAAACAAGAGAGCAAAGTAGGGTTGGGACTGCGGCTTGCAGTCCAACCAGAAGTGACGGTTCTGCCGGACAGAGAAACTGTCGTGGTCGGAGGTAGACGGGAAGCTATCGCCACCAAGGGACCATCCACCTTGTTACCGGAGATAACTGTGAGTAGCTGAAGCAAGTACCAGAGCAGTGTTCTCACCAACCAGTGACAGTAAAGAATTGGGAAATTTCAGCAGGTGCCAAGCAAGGGACCCAGCCAGTGGAGGTAACACTTGCAGAGCAGTATTGTGTTTCAAGCCAGAGACCGAGCAGGCCAGCGGTGTGACGCTCGAGGAGTATGTGTGAGTTCCAAGCTAGGGACCCAGTAGAGACGCGGGGGTAACGCTTGAGGAAGATACTGTGTAAAAAGATTGGAAGAGGGGGGCGTGGCTTGCGCGCACACGAGTATGGACGCTTGAGCTGTGAGCTCCGCACAGCAGACCGGAACACAGCGACTCACGGGCCCCACAGCACCCGCCATCGGACCCTGCGATACCGCAATCTTCCTCCCCACACTCCGCCGCACCGATGTCCCGCAAACGGATGCAGGAAAAAGGACCGAAAAGGCTGGAAGCCTTCTCCTTCCAGCCGCGCCGCTCACAACACAAGGCCCAAGATGGCGCCGGCGGCGGATCAGCACGACAGGCCCTGAGCTACACCGACCCCCCTGGACCGCATCCACCAGAAATGAGAGATGGATTCTCATCCCCCTTTCCAGCTGCCTCCTCACCTGATCCCCTGGCCTCCCAAAGTCCAGCCAAATCGAAGATGCGGATGGATGTATCCGAGTAGGCCGCTGACACAGTGAGTACAGCATTACACAATGACAACGCCATCTCCTCACTACAATCCTCTATTGCACAATTCCCTACCTCTGGCCAACCTGTACTTGACACTACCATGAAGGATATGCTACTATCCCTACAATCCTCCCTCATGACAAACCTGTCAGCACTGATTAACAGATTCTCCCTAGAAATGAAACACATGGATAATAGAATGCAGTTCATAGAAAACAAAATGGAGGACTGTACTGAGACTGTAAATGATCTGGTAGATGCATACACAGAACAGAAAGAGGATAATACCTGGATCAAAGCGAAAATCGCAGACCTCGAGGATCGCTCCAGACGCAATAATGTAAAAATTCGTGGCATTCCTGAATCGATCCCTCCCAAAGAATTGCATAACTACGCGAACACCATGTTCTCTAGCATGCTCCCGGAACTAACTCCCATTGAACTCACTATTGACAGAATCCACAGGTTGCCCAAACCCCGCCATCTTGAGGCTGACATCCCTAGAGATGTGCTCCTACGGGTACATTTCTACCAAGCTAAAGAGCAAATTCTGAGGAAGGCAAGAGAAATGTCCCCACTCCCGCCACCATACGCAGACATTCAGCTATACGCCGATTTGTTGCAATACACTCTCCAGATGAGGAGGCAGCTCAAAACGATCACTAAGGCGATGAACAACCACCAAATTACGTACAAGTGGCGCCACCCTGCCACAATCCTGGCTACGCACAATGGCATCCCTCACGCCATCTCCACTTTGGAAGGCGGCCTGAAACTGCTCCACGCATGGGGAATCCTTCCTGACCCCCAACAGCTCCACCCTGAACCACAAAAGGGTCCGAACCCCTTCTCCTTTGGTCCGCATAAGGAAAAATCCAATCGTAACCACCACTGATATGTTGGCCCATATTGCTACAAGTAATGCATTTTGAAGTCCGGTCTGCCCATGCGACCCTCCACCTGCTTACTGAACTTACCCCTGTTTTTGGTCAGCCGCTCTTTTTGAGCCTTAATTTGCTGACTGGTGTGACTATAGCACAACAGTGCTTCTTTTTTATTTTCTTTTTCTACCTGTATTCTTATCCTTTATTTTGTGTTCCATATTTTTTGCAGTGCTTTACAGGCTTAACTACTGGCACTATATTGACCCCAACGAATCGGAACTTGTTCCTCCTTTCTCTGATTTGCACATCAGCAACTCCCAGTTCCTATCGTTCTGGAAACCCAACCAGAGGGAAATAGGCCCTTGTTCCATGAGCCTAAGCACAATAGACTCACGTAACCCACTCATAATTTGTTGACTTGTATACTAATCAGCTTTTCTCCTCCAGCACGCCAATAACCCACAAATTTCACCTGTTCACCTTACTTCACAAGTACTTTACTCGAGTGACCCTCCGTGAGCAAGGTCGTCCGCCTAGACTGAACCAACGAGTCCCAAACCGGATACAGCGATAACTGTGAGTACTAATTTTGCACCTCACCACTCCTAAGACACAACATGGGGATTACTATCCTATCCCTCAACGCTAATGGTCTGAACCACCCAGCGAAACGCTCATCCCTATGGAAATCTGCTCTAACCCACAATTGTGATGTAATCTGCGTTCAGGAAACTCACTTTGACATAAATTCCTCACCCACCTGCAAGCACAGACAATTTCCACATGTGTTCCAATCATCTTACTCCAAGAAGCAACGTGGAGTAATGATCGCAATCAGAGACACTGTCCTCTTCAAACTGCACCAATGTATCACAGACCCCAACGGACGGTACATTTTTCTGCACTGTTCCTTGAACAACATTGACTACATCATCACTTCTATTTACGCTCCAAACCAGGGCCAAATACCCTTCCTCAGGAAAACATTGAGAGCAGCTCGGAAACTCCAGAAAGGACATCTTCTGCTCTGCGGGGACTTTAACTTGGTCCCTAACGTCTCATTGGACTCTACTGCAGTTCCCAAAAGACAATCTCCTTTCCTAGATAAATTTATTTCTACCAATAACTTGTTTGATGTGTGGAGGTGTTGTCATGCGAGCGAACGGGACTTCACTTTCCTTTCGTCGCGTCATAACACCTACTCACGAATTGACTTGTTTTTAGCTGACAGTTGGCTATTACAAAGAGTAACAGACGCCTCTATCCACACCACCACCTGGTCAGACCACTCCCCCATTAGTGTCACCATCAATGACAATTCACCCCAACCTAACTCCTACATCTGGAGAGCTAACAACTATCTGCTTGACACCCCCTGCTATTATACGCCCATCAAAACTCAGCTAGAAGAATATTTTTCCCTTAACCAAATGTCAGTGTCTGACCCGCTGGTGGTGTGGAACGCCCATAAGGCAGTTATAAGGGGGGTATTTTTACAAATGGGAGCCAGAGCAAAGAAACAGAAAACTCAACGACTAGACGAACTCACGACTGCCATTTCAGCGACTGAACTTCTCAATAAGACTAACCCCTCTCCTTCCTTACAAACGAAAATATTTACACTTAGACATGAATTACGCTCACTTCTCCTCACCAAATACGAGAAAATATACAAGATCCTCAAAGCCACTTCCTACACTACAGGAAATAAAGCAGGGAAAGCTATGTCCCGAAGAATTAAAGGTCACAGGAACAAAACAAAAATCCCTCACCTATTTCATCCTCACACAAATGAAAAACTTCTCAAGCCCAACTCAATAGCAGACGCATTCAGCGCCTACTACGCTGATCTATATAATCTTAGAAATGACTCCTCCATTCCCCAACCCTCACAAGCAAAGATCCAAGCATTTCTTGATAGTGTAAACCTCCCCTCGGTCACCCCTGATCAACTCTCTTCCCTAAATGATCCATTTACCACCACAGAAATTATAGCAGCAATAGACAAACTCCCCTGTCGGAAATCCCCTGGACCTGACGGCTTCACTGCAGAATACTTTAAAAAATTTAAACATATCCTTGCCCCCACACTATGCCAAACATTTAATGTATCAGCGAACTCCTCCTCGTTCCCTGCTGAAATGCTCACAGCAATGATAATTACCCTTCCCAAACCAGGTAAAGAACCCACAACCCCGAAAAACTTTCGCCCCATCTCATTGCTTAATCTAGACTTAAAGATCTACGCCAAACTCATTGCCACTAGACTAGAAAATATCCTCCCCACCCTCATATCTCAAGACCAATCGGGTTTCACCAGGGGCCGCCAAGCCTCTGATGCAACCCGTCGGATGATAAATATTATTCATCACGCAGAAAAAAACAAATTGCCCTCACTCCTCCTATCCCTAGACGCCGAGAAGGCATTCGATAGGGTGCACTGGGGTTATATCTCTGCAGTACTACTCAAGTTTGGAATCACTGGCACCATGCACAAAGCGATAATGGCTCTTTATTCCCAACCCTCAGCCCGAGTGTTTTCAGCGGACACTCTCTCCTTACCATTCAAGATCTCGAATGGCACGAGACAAGGCTGCCCACTTTCACCCATCATATTTAACCTAGTCATGGAACCATTGGCGGAAAGCATAAGATCCAACCAACAAATATCTGGCATCACCTTAGCAGGTCTAGAACACAAAATAAGTTTATTTGCTGACGACGTGATCCTCATGATCACTGACCCTGACAAATCTCTCCCAGAGATTCAAAGGACACTAGCATGGTTTGGTGAAGTGTCGTATTATAAAGCCAATGAGACTAAATCTTACATACTTAACCTGGGTCTTGACTCTATCACCTGCAATCGCCTCAAACATCGTTTTCCTTACATATGGGCGGAACATAGCATTGCGTACCTGGGCATCAATCGAACCGCTTCTACAAAAGCTCTGTTCGCAGCTAACTATTTACCAGCCCGATCTAAATTACAGACGGATCTTGCTAGACTGGCGTCCTTTGAATTCTCATGGCTTGGTCGCTTGGCGGCATTTAAAATGCTACATCTCCCCCAGATACTCTACTTCTTTCGCACATTACCCATTCCCCTGCCTATCAGCTACCTCAACTCACTTCAATCGATACTGTCTAAATTCCTCTGGAAAGACAAAAAACCGAGATGCGCCCACTATCAATTAGCCAAACATTGAATGTATGGAGGTCTCGGTCTTGTCAACTTCCAAGATTATTACATAGCGTCTGTTCTCACACAATCGAGAGAATGGTTCCTGCCAGACCCCCCTTACACTATCTGGAGGAAGATTGAATCATCCCTAGACCAAAGCACCTCCCTGTCCTCACTAATTTTTGCCAACACTCTAGGAGCGAAAATGCCCCCACATTGTTCACCAACAATTGTAGCAACCATAAAGTCTTGGGCCAAATTCTTACAGAACACCTCAAATCACCAAGCTCGAGCGGTAGTCCAAATCCCAATTGAAGCCTTACAAAGGTTGATGTTCTCAACCTCCTACTCCAAATGGAAAGACAAAGGCATCACATACATATCTGACCTCCTAGATGGAGATAAACCCAAGTCTTTCCCGACATTACAGAATGAGTACCAACTTCCCAACGCAGATGTATTCCTACACATACGCACTCAACACTGCCTCCAATCACTTTCCTCACAGGTGTGTAAAATACCCCAACCTGCTTGGATATACTTGAAATCCCCTACCACACACAAAAAGGGCATTACTATGTTCTATAACTTACTCCAATCCAAAACAACATTCTCTACCTCTCTCGCTCTCGTTAGATGGGAAAAAGATCTACAACAAACCTTCACCCTAGATCAATGGGAAAAAGCGGTCCAATCGGTATACAAAGCCACTAGCTGCTCCACTCTCTGGGAACTCGCATACAAACTGACATATCGTTGGTACCTGACCCCCGCCAGACTGTCAAAATTCATCACGACAGAGGATGGCTCCTGCTGGAGGCTTTGTGGCCACCCTGGTGACCTCCTCCACACATTCTGGGCATGCCCCAAGCTCTCCCTCTTTTGGCACTCAGTTTTTCAATTGCTCTCCGAAGTGACGGGCACAACAGTTGAAAAACAACCATCGCTGGCATTACTTTCTCTAAACACAGATAAATTCCCCAACCCGTCTAGATACATCATCACTCACATACTATTAGCGGCTCGCCTCTGCATAACTAGGAAATGGAAAACCTCAGACCCCCCCTGCCTCCGAGAGGTGATCAACACCACGCACTTTACCCATGAAACTACTCTGACTCTAAGACACCATAGCAAAGAGGGTATTCTACGTAAATGGCAACAATGGACAGACTGGTTCCAATCCGACAAATTAACTAAGACACTACATCCATGACTTTGTTTATTACTTAAGTTGGGTAAGTTGTAGTATACGGAGGCGGGATTTGCCTCCGCCCGGACACAGTCTAGCACCCTGTGGGGTGTGCGGGTGGAGACACTCCCCTCTCCCTAATGGCACTATGTCTAGACACATCGGCTCATGCCTATTCTCTCTCCTCTCCCTGCTTATTCCTCTTGTTCTTTTTTCTTTTTTTTTCTTTTGGTTTATTTCTCTTCCTTGCTTTAGTATAGCAACGATTTGTTATAGCTGCAACTTATTGCCTCATGAAACTATATATGCAAAGACCTATAACGTTCATAGTACGACTACTGTTACAGGTTATATACCGATACGTCATCTTACTTTGACATCATTACTCTGTTATGTTGAAATATCTATCTGTGTACGATATTACTGTTGTTCCTTTGTTCTGAAATACAATAAAAATCTATTTTGAAAAAAAAAAAAAGATTGGAAGAGCTCAGGGGATCCAGTGGCAGTGGATCAGCAAGTCTAGTGAGAGAAACTGGGAGCTCAGTTGAGTGAAGATCTACAAGAGGAGATTGTATAGGAAATAAATGAGTTTGTTACAACTTGTGTTAGAAACTGTTACAAGACTGTTCATGGGAATAAATATATAAATAAATATATAAAATGGGGCGCCAGCATACATACGTAGAAAGGTTAATAAAATAACAAGAGTAAATTAAATAGATAATCAGATAAAAATGTGGCGCTGATACACGTCTACCACTCCAAGGGGGATCATCCAGCCAAGGTGGCTCCAGATACAGCGTCCAAAGGAATTAATGGAATAAAAGAAGGAGTATAGCATTAAATAATAAATAAGGCTATACAGACAACCTCAGGTGGGTGAATCAAACAATATAAATAAATAACCCTTGTGTCCAAGAAAAATAAAAATAGTGCAAAGTAAGGACTAAAAGTGGCAATAAATAATCAAATATACAATGGCGAATAACATGCATAAGCCACAATTCGATTAAAAAATATTATTAATAATGCACAAAGCAAACCGTGAATAAATGCACCTGTGTGTTAAAAACAAACAGCCCAAATAAACCTGTGTTGAAATAATATAATAACGTGAGTCCAGGATAAAAGTGTATATATAAATAAATAAACGACAAGTCCTGTGCAATCAAGCGGATATTCCCATATATGGTGCACAATTCCTAAACAATCTCCAGGTGAGGTGGTGGATATGATATTTATGGTAGTCTTTAAGAGAAAAAAGTGATGCTCCTTAACATGCAGGTGTCCTGGGCTGTTTCCCCCAACCCCTTACCTTAAAGGTAAGGAAAAACAACCTTACTGGGCTCCTCCGGATCTGTTCCTCTGACTGGGTCCCTGCCAGCTCCTCTCAGGCAGACATGTGAGCAAACAGATAGATGCAATCCATTGTGTAGTATTTCAAAAGGTTTAATAGGTATAAGCAATAGATAACTTACAGTACATGCAGAGTTAATGCAGCGGTGGATGAAAAAACACACAGTATGGGCTCCCGGCCGAGATCCCACACAGCTAAACGTCACCAGGCTCTGACTCTCCTTACGCGTTACATCACGCACACGTGACTTTCTCAAAGGACATCCTTTGACAAGGTGTCCTTTGAGAAAGTCACGTGTGCGTGATGTAACGCGCAAGGAGAGTCAGAGCCTGGTGACGTTTAGCTGTGTGGGATCTCGGCCGGGAGCCCATACTGTGTGTTTTTTTCATCCACCGCTGCATTAACTCTGCATGTACTGTAAGTTATCTATTGCTTATACCTATTAAACCTTTTGAAATACTACACAATGGATTGCATCTATCTGTTTGCTCACATGTCTGCCTGAGAGGAGCTGGCAGGGACCCAGTCAGAGGAACAGATCCGGAGGAGCCCAGTAAGGTTGTTTTTCCTTACCTTTAAGGTAAGGGGTTGGGGGAAACAGCCCAGGACACCTGCATGTTAAGGAGCATCACTTTTTTCTCTTAAAGACTACCACAAATATTATATCCACCACCTCACCTGGAGATTGTTTAGGAATTGTGCACCATATATGGGAATATCCGCTTGATTGCACAGGACTTGTCGTTTATTTATTTATATATACACTTTTATCCTGGACTCACGTTATTATATTATTTCAACACAGGTTTATTTGTGCTGTTTGTGTTTAACACACAGGTGCATTTATTCACGGTTTGCTTTGTGCATTATTAATAATATTTTTTAATCGAATTGTGGCTTATGCATGTTATTCGCCATTGTATATTTGATTATTTATTGCCACTTTTAGTCCTTACTTTGCACTATTTTTATTTTTCTTGGACACAAGGGTTATTTATTTATATTGTTTGATTCACCCACCTGAGGTTGTCTGTATAGCCTTATTTATTATTTGATGCTATACTCCTTCTTTTATTCCATTAATTCCTTTGGACGCTGTATCTGGAGCCACCTTGGCTGGATGATCCCCCTTGGAGTGGTAGACGTGTATCAGCGCCACATTTTTATCTGATTATCTATTTAATTTACTCTTGCTATTTTATTAACCTTTCTACGTATGTATGCTGGCGCCCCATTTTATATATTTATTTATATATTTATTCCCATGTACTGTCGGTGTGTGAACACCCTGATGGTGGCTGCGGCATTGGTTGTTATTGTTGTGTAGCTGATTCATTTCAGCTCTCTCCCCTCCACCCACCCCCTTTTTTGGTTTGCGCAGTTGCACCCCTCCTTTTGCATACAAGACTGTTGCCATATGAGACAGCGATCCTACTCGTGCAGATGTGGTGTCTTGCTGGATGCCCTTCTCTGCATCGCTGTCTACCTGTAGAGATCTCGGAGTCCGCCAATTAACATTGCAACTGCTAAAGGGTGTCCTGGCCCTAACCCTCTCCCCCACAGTTCTGTTTAGGAGACAATAAATCTCTTTGCATTCAAGAAGTGTCTGGCGCCCATTAATCTACCTTGCATTGCACCCACCATGCCTTGTAACCCACTCTACATAGAAGGATGTCAGCTGTCCCTAACTCTGGAGGTCACCATTAGGCCTGGAGAGACCCGGGACTTGGCTACGTTTGGCGCCCAACATGGGGCAAAGACGTTATTCTTGCATAGCAACTGGCTACAGCTCCATCGGGATTTCATCTGGCTCCGTGGGAAAGTGGTAAGTAACATCTCTTTTTCTTATCATGCATTCTAACAATGTGGGGAAGAGCCAACAAGTCTCAGTGCTCATGGGAGAGTACCAGCCTTGTCTTTTGACACTTCCCGCCAGCGCTGCGAGGGTTAAAACAGACTCCATTACAGGTTTGGCGCTCTGCTGAAGGAGAAATGCGGGCGATAAAGCTTCCAGAATGTATCTGCATAAATCTGTTGCCAGAGGGAAGAGCCCCCGCTCTGCAGAGGAGGATAAGGCAGTGCCGCCACGTGTACCTGGTTGTGGGTTGGAGAAGATGGCGCAGTTTGGAAGTACTATGGCGGATTGGAAGATGCATGCTCGGGGAGTCGGCTTTGGACTGAGCGAGTCAAAAAGCGCTCTCATTGACACCGGAGTGCAATATACACCAAAGAGTAGTCTTGCCCTGTACACAGGTGGAGGCTATGAGGCCTTGTAACTGATCTGCGGGAAGTGTTCCAGTCTGGCCACACATCTAAGGCCTTGGATCGTCTGTGGACGTTGCGAGGAACACCTGCTTGAGGTATGCGAGAACAAAGAGAAGTGGGGTTGGGACTTTACATGAGGCATGTTGATGTGTATAATAATATATGGAGTATATATTGAATGTCACAATCCCATAGGGATAATTCATATTAATAATAATAAACATAATAAAACCGATAAAGGTGAAACATTTAAGATACAGAATGTAGTCATAAAAAATCAATGTATATAATCATAATAATGCATTTAATAGCGAATAATCAATAAGCACGATTTGTGACAGACAGAATAAATGATAAACAATCAAATATATACAGATAATTGATACATGATTTACATGATATGTGAAATTGATAAAGATTGTAATATGATACGTTTATCGGGGCAAACTTATACTTGGCACCCATAGATGAACACTCAACGAGTTTCTTGGCCTGTTGCCAATCATCAGGAGTTGGATGCAAGAATGCGCTAAAAAAATAATAAATAAATTATTAAATTATCTATAGGGATCCACTGTTCCCCATAGATGGAAAAGAGACGGAGACGAGAAAGAGAAAAAGAAGAAGCACTTTTGGTATTACTTACAAAGCAGCCCATGAATTATAGCCAGCTCCAGGGAATGGGATGAAACAGTGGCCCAGCACAAATGATCCCAACCAGGGGTGACGCGGGAGAGCCTTTAGACAGGGCCCATGGAAAACAGTAGCCAGGGAGCGGGTCGGACAGCCACTAAACAATGCCATATGGTAAAATGTGTGCATGATTGACATCTGCCCAAATCTGTGTGTAAATATAAAGTAAAATAATAAACGAGTTGACGAGTTGCTTAAATGTGTGTGGGTGTGGAGTGAATGTGAGTATGGAGACCCTAAAATGCTGCCCAGGCTGTCTAAGGTGCAGCGCATCATTATCAAAAAAATAGCTGAAGAATATGGATACCTGTATCCCTATGTACCGGCTCACCTAGAGGAAGAGATCTTAGAGAAGGAAACGCAATGGGTAGATGAGGCTGTGCAAAGTTTCCTTCGGATCCCTTTGCGGGTGGACTTGCCAAAACTGTCGCCCAGGATAGCCGAAAGATATGTCTCAGTGCTGCACACCTGGGGCTACAGTCGTAAAATCAACCTGGACAGTGTGATCATCCGTAGACCCGACAAGAAGGATATTCGACACTACATCACCACAGTAAATACCAGAGGAGAGGATTTGAAGTTGCCAGGTCCCAGGTACTACTGGTAAATGCTATGGAACTATAGTTGTTTATCAAATCTTGTGGATTACAAATGTGTGGTTTGTGGAGTTAAGGACGCTATGCTGGAACCACTTCACTCCTGCACAGAAGTTGTTTCTAGTGGAGAACATTCCTGTTGGCTGTACTGCTGAGATTGTGCTGGACTGAATTCTACTGACAGATACAGGGAGTGCCCACTTGAGTCAAACTGACCAGTACTGTGGAATTGCCAGTGTGGCTCCCTCTAAAAAGTGACCTGTGATGTTCAGCAGGTTGTTTCTTCAATTGATAAGGAGCGCTTTCTCAGTCCCCGGCTGTCTTGCGGACAGACTGAGACTACCATTGCAAGGGGACCTGTGTTCAGAAGTGCGGTCCCTTGCATCATGGCCTGGCTACTTGTTGCCTAATCGCAGCTGTGCAACCTGTCCCCAGAGTTATCCCTAAGACAAGGGGAAGCTGCTGGGAAACATGTTTTACCCAAAGCACCTTGTCCCCATGTTGATGAGGACAAGGGCCTCTTCCCGACAACCCTGGCCGTTGGTTGTCGGGGTCTGCGGGTGAGGGGCTTATCAGAATCCGGGAGCCCCCTTCAATAAGGAGGCCCCCAGATCCTGGCCCCCCACCCTATGTGAATGAGTATGGGGTACCATGTACCCCTACCCATTCACCTGGGGAAAAAAAGTGTACATAAAAAAACACAACACAGGTTTTTAAAATACTTTATTAGACAGCTCCGGGGGTCTTCTCTTCTTCCGTCTTCGGGGGTCTTCTCGCCGGACTGCTCCGCTATCTTCTGCTCTTTTACTAGCGGAGTAGCCCGGCTTTCTCCTTCGTCGCCGTCCAGGGGTCTTCTTCCGACTTCGGGGGTCTTGTCCCGCTCTTCGGTTCTTCTTGCCAGGCCTCCGCTTTATTCTTCCAGCTCTTTTACTAGCGTTGGCCGGGTTTTCTGTCGCTGTCGCCGCTCCCTTCTGCTTCTTCCGCTTCTTCTGCTTCTTCTCCTTCTTCCTTCATCCGATGTTGACACAACGCACTCTCTGGCCTTAATGGCAGGGACATGTTGTGCGGCGACTTATATAGGGACAAGGGGCGGGGTGACCGGCTCATGTCACATGGTGACCCCGCCACCTTATGATGTCACAGTCCCGGAGGATGCTGGGACTGTGACATCATAAGGGGCGGGGTCACCATGTGACATGAGTCGGTGACCCCGCCCCTTGTCCCTATATAAGTGGCCGCTCAACACGTCTCGGCCATTATAAGCAGAGACAGTGTCGTGTCAACATCGGGAGAAGAAAGAAGAAGCAGAAGACGCAGAAAACAAAAAAAAATATCCTACTGAGAGTTGCTGTGTGACCCAGGGGGGGTCACTCGAGCGGAGGAAATAAGGACCTGCAGCGGTGTGAATACTGAGAGGGACATGGAGCGGAACAGCTGAGAAGCAATGGGGACGCTAGGGTTCCGCTAGGGTTTGGGACGCCCCACTGGATTTGATTTATTTACCTAGGATCAAACAATTATCAAGGATTATTTAATTATTTTTTCATTGATAGGGAACTATTTTATAATATTAAGTTATTGATCGAAGTATACTGATTATTGTTGATTGAAGTCTACATATATTTCTATTTATGTGCGGTTATTAGGAGGCCCCTGTCATTGTGTGTTTTACCCCATCCCTGCTTCCTCTCAGATTTGAGATTCCTGTGGAGGGGGGGGGTTCATCTATTGGTCTAAGCAGTGATATTTAATCGCTGGCTGTACTACTGATGAGACATCAAGTTTAAGATGCTTATGATCCCTGTGGAGATACCCTTTCTGTGTTACCTCCAAAGGTTCATCCTAATTATTGTTTTGGATCTAACTTCTTTGTTGGGTAAGCTCTACATTCAAACTTACTATTATCAGCTAGATAGAATAGGCTATGGTAAGAAAGGGGGTAAAAGTTCTTACCGTGTACTCTGAATAATGGGCTTCCCAGTGTTGCATATTGGCCGCCAGATGGTGTCAGATGTGCCAGGCCGAGTGAGCTTTCATTTACATTATGTGTTCATCTATAGGAAATGCTAAGAAAGTTTGTAGGATAGTTGTGGAAGGGGGTGGCATTCTCGGATGAGAATGGGGCCCACTTGTATTCATATTTGTATGGCTTAGACATATTATAGGGTGTATTTACACTGCTATGCTGTTCTCGGCTGAGGAGAATTAACAATTACTTAATCGCTTATGTATATATTGCACTGTGTTATTGTAGAGATAGGATGTTTCTCTGCTGTTTGTGTTTTCTCTTTCAGGTGCTCCTGCACCCATTGCGCCCTTCTTGGACAAGGAGAGACAGTGATTTCAACTTGAGCAGCAATACTAACCTTTTGTTTTGTTTATAGATAGTTAGGTTGTAGGCTACTGTTTGCATACGTTTCCCTTACCTATATTGCCAAGTGTAAAATTGTATATAATGCCTGTTATTTATTTGTCCTTGTGTGAACTACCACTTACTCATGTATACGTTATGTATGTTTAATAAATGTGACATGCCACATATATTGTTGTTATTATTCATCCTTTCCCCACCCATCTCAGTTTTTGCCAGGACATTCGCTCTCAGGCTTGAGGGCTCAAATTATTATTTTTTTCTGTAAACTCAGAGACATCGTTTCTTAGGCAGGGGGAGAATGTAGCACCCTGATGTTTAGGCAAGGTTGCTCCTAAATGTATTTGCCAAGTGATAGTGGCCTTGGCCAATTGCTAGGAGGTCAACTGACTTTTTCCTAATTCTGGAATTGCTGCACTTCTCTCTTCTGTCTCTAGGTGGCCGGGTACCTGGTGGCATTAGATAAGACAAGGGCATTGCAAGGACAGATTAGAAGTATATGCAGTATCTCAGCCAAGGGGCAAAGATTTTCTTGAGTCCCTTGGCCTGCTGGGAGAGCCTATTTATTTGGGTGGAGTCAGGTGATCGAGGTTCTGTGCCACCTGAACTGCTGTCTGGGTCAACGTGTGTTGTACTGCCCTGGGCTGCTAGGCCAGAGACCTGAGGCCTATCCGGGGGGCATCTGGCTGCTAGGCTGTCTGAGGGGCCAATTCAGAAGCAAGAAAGCAGCATAAGGTTGGGACTGTGGCTTGCAGTCCAACCAGAAGTGACGTTTCTGCCGGCCGGAGAACCTGTTGTGGTCGGAGGTAGAGGGGAAGCTGTCGTCACGAAGGGACCATCCACCTTGTTACTGGGGACCACTGTGAGTAGCTGAAGCAAGTACCAGAGCAGTGTTCTCACCAATCGGGGATGGTGAAGAATTGGGAAACTTCAGCAGGTGCTAAGCCAGGGACCCAGCCAGTGGAGGTGACGCTTGCAGAGCAGTATTGTGTGTCAAGCCAGGGACCGAGCAGGCCAGTGGGGTGATGCTTCAGGAGTATCTGTGAGTGCCAAGCTAGGGACCCAGCAGGGACTCGGGGGTGACACTTGAGAAAGATACTGTAGAAGAAGATTGGAAGAGCTCAGGGGATCCAGTGGCAGTGGATCAGCAAGTCTAGTGAGAGAGACTGGGAGCTCAGTTGAGTGAAGATATACAAGAGGAGATTGCAGAGGAAATAAAGAAGTTTGTTACATCTTGTGTTAGAAACTGTTACAAGAATGTTGCCATAGGAGACAGCGATCCTACTTGTGAAAATGTGGTGTCTTGCTGGATGCCCTTCCCTGCATGGTTGTCTACCTGTAGAGATATCAGTGTCTGCTAATTAACATTGCAACTGCTAAAGGGTGTTCTGCTCCAACCCTCGCTCCCACAGCTCTGTTTAGGAGACAATAAATCTCTTTGCATTCAAGAAGTGTCTGGCGCCCATTAATCTTTTTTTTGGAGATGGATCACACACAGACTCCCGAGCTGACAGGCAGGGAGGGAGGGGAATAGGGGGAGAGAGGAGAGACAATGGGATGATGGAGTCATGTAAACTGACCACAGAATCATGGATCAGCAGCCATGATTACTGTGGTCAGTTTACATAGTGGGACACATGAACAGCCAGGATCAAGCAGGTTTTTTAAAAAATAGAGAGGGACAAATGACACACCACAAGCACAAGGCTGTGTATCCTGCTTTTAAGGATAAGGATCATGTTTTCATGTCTCCTCCTTTTACCTTTTTAGAAAGAAAAGCGTGAATTTCCCATGGGGTTTTTAGGCAGCATGAAGAACACTATGTTGGTGAAAACCATAATATTTTTTTTTTGTAAAAAAGAGTATAAATACAAATGATTATTTAAAATTCGAGCTCTGGTTTTAGCTCAAATTTTAAATAATCATTTGTATTTATACTCTTTTTGACAAAATAAATTTATTTTGTTTTTCACCAACATAGTGTTCTTCATGCTGCCTAAAAACCCCATGGGAAATGCAGGCTTTTCTTTCTAAAATCATCATATACAGGGTGAGCAGCTAGCGCAAAAATAATAATTCCCTCTGCACTTTCTTTCTAGTTTCTATATCCTCCTTTTACCTTAACCAGGACATCATCCTGCCTTCTTTCTGTCCTGCCCATAAACATCCCAGGGAGGTTTATTCCCACTGTTTGGACAGGGTTCATAGTTTGCCTCCTACAGCTTCCTTTCGATATTTAAATTCCCTGTTTGTCTTTCCTGAAGGATCTTGCAGGGGGCTTCCTGCTTCTCATTCCATTATTGCAAAATGGATAAGACAGATAATTGTGCAAGCCTATTCCTTGGAGGATAGGGCTCCACCATTACCTATTGGGGCTCACTCCACCAGATCTGTGGTTGCTTTTTGGGTTTCCAACATTGGACATATGTTTCAAAGATTTGCAAGGCTGTTGTCACCCAGTACTCTGTTCATATGTTTCCAAAGTTGCATGAGGTGGATGTTCAAGCCTGATGCTGTAAAGTGCTACAAGCTGCTGTCTAAGTTAGGGTCATATATATTTTGTTTTGTGGGCTGTTGTTTATTAGGTTGCCCATCCCTCATTTTTTGTATTACATTTAGATGTCCCAGAGTCATCTAGCACTATGTCTGTGTCCCATACTGCACAACCAGGATGTTTAACTTACCTGTAAAATTCATTTATTGGGTTACAATACAGGACTTTGTACCTTTCCCTCTATTTCTGTTATCCTCTATTGCTTGCTAAAATATTGAGGATTGCTATGAGTGTAATGCTGCGTACACACGGTCGGAATTTCCATCAGAAAAAGTCAGACGGGAGCTTTTCATTGTATATTCCGATCATGTGTATGCCCCATCGGACTTTTTACGTCGAAAATTCAGACGTACTTAGATAGAGAACGTGTTCTATATTTTTTCAAAGGAACAAATCGGAAAAAACGCTCGTCTGTATGCTGTTACGATGTACCAAAAATGACGCATGCTCTGAAGCAAGTACGAGATGGAAGCGATCGGTCTGGTAAAACTAGCGCTCATAATGGAGATAGCACATTTCTCACGCTGCAAATTCTGTGATCTTTTAATGCAGCGCATTCTTTTGTGCTTTATAATGCTAGAATAATGAAGTTGTTTTGCTGCTGATATTCACAGAGTTCTGACAAACTTATTTCTTTATTATCTCTTGTGATCTCATGAATAATCTTTTATTTTTTAAAAGCCAGATCTCCATAATAATGTTTAGAATTATTTTTTATAGTCATCAATTTTTTATTTATTTTTTTATTTCATCAAGATCTCCTTTTTTTTTGGATTATTGAAAAATTATCAAAATGATAAATGATCTGAAAAGCACCAGTCTGAAAAGCGTGAATCATCTCTCACCAAACTTCTACTAACACGAGATAAACACGAGATTAGCAGAAGGAGCCCAAAGGTTGGCGCAGTGGCTATTGAACTTCCTTTTTATAGTGCCATTGTACGTCACCGCGTTCTTGGTGGTCAAAATTTGATGTGACCGTGTGTATGCAAGACAGCTTGAGTGGAATTCCGTCGGAAAAAGTTTATTCCGACGGGAAAAGCGGTCGTGTGTACTCGGCATAAGAGGATATATGGTGTTCCTAACAGCTCTGTTTGGCAGCGTTCAGTTACCTGGAGGTAGCTGCATATAACCCAGTTATCTAAAGCCCCATACACACGGTCGGATTTTCACATGGATTCTGTCCGATCGGACAATGTTGTTGAAAAATCTGACCGTGTGTATGCACCATCGGACAGTGTACGTCGTATTGTCCGACGGACAAAGTCCTATCTCCTGCTGGATAGATTTTCCGACAACACGGTCCGATCACACCAAATCCGATCGTGTGTATGGTAGTCCGACCGGACAAAGTGCTACGCATGCTCAGATCACATTACAAGACCAAAGCTATTGGCTACTAGCCTCTACGTAGTCCCGTCGTAGGCAACAAACGTCACCACGTTCAGAATGATCGGATTTTCCGACAACTTTGTCCGACCGTGTGTACGCAAAACCAACATCAGACAAAGTATGACGGACATGGTCTGACGGACCTGGTCCTCGGATAATCCGCGCGTGTGTATGGGGCTTTAGACTATGTCTGTGTCCTGTACTGTACTTCAAGCAACAGATTATACAGGTAATTTATTTGTCACTAGTTCTGTTAACTTCCCAACAGACAACTGAGACTTATTATGGGGTGCTGGCTTTTTCTATTTTATGAGCAAACCCCCACCACTCTAGCCAAACCTAATAAAATGCCCTTAGTTATAATTTAGAAAAGAAAGTTATAATCCTTTTAATAAAAATTATTTTAGCAGTAACTGTATATTAATAGAGTAAGGGATGTATAATTCGGTGAAGGATGGGTACAACAGTTATCTTATATTATCATGGCAACTGCTAAAGCACCATCGCCCCTGTTTATTAACATGAAAGGATCTGTAAGCACAGAACATGGAAATGCAATTATTTTAGTAAATATAAACTGCTAAATACCTATCATCAGCAGTATATGTGGTTAAAGCTTGTAGGAGGAGTTTTCATTCTGCTCTCACTGTTCTATAAGACTGCAGGACCCATGACCCTCTGTCCTGCTGATCACATGCACTCTCCCAAAAAAAAAAAAAAAAAACTCTAGCAATACACACTAAACTGAGCATGTGCAGCCTGACTCACGTAACTCTGTCTTATCCAGACATGTTTTAGAGAAGGGGAGGATTTGTGCATACAGGATCAAACAGCCTTTTTACACAATGCAGAGGATTAACCCCTTAGGTTCCTTGGTGAGTATAACAAGCATGCTTTACTGCATATACAGACTGATTTTACTGTTGTGGGTTTAGTAACACTTTAAGGTTCAGATGAGTTTCATTGCTTGCTAGTACCAGGTCATGGTCCTCAGTATTGCCCCACCAGGAGGGGAGCAAGCCAAGGTTTATTAGCAGATGTAGAAGGTAGAGATCAAGCAAAAGTGTAGTCAGTAAATCGGATAAAGGTTGGTAACAAGTGGTTGCAGGTTGGGATCAACTGGAAGCATCCAAAGGTCGGTAAAAAGTGGTAATGAAGATCTGGGTGGCAGCAGAAGTGCAAAGAGCAAGAGCAAGCAAGCGCAAAGAGCAAGATATTGGCTGGAAAAGAGCACAATAATCTGGCACACAGGAAGTGAAAAGGCATGGCTTAAATAAAAAGATCATGGGAGGAACAAGGAGTACAAGATTCACCAGAAACAAGATAGAAAGAAAGGTTTTCCAAGGGATCAGGCAGATACTTGTCCAGCAACTCAGGTGGCATGGTAAGAAGTGCTACTGCCAGATGCAACAGATGTCCCCTCTTCTCCATTCTCATACTGTATGTGACCTGACCTGTACATTAAGCCCATCACTTTCTCTTCCCTGTTTGTATGACTGGGACATTATAGATGTGATCTATATAGTGTACCATTACTGAACTCTGTGTTTTAACAACATCAAGGCCATGTTTCTTCATTTTCCAAAAATTGTGGCAAAAAATGAATCCCCCTTGGGGTGTCTACTTTACAAAAAGGGATCATTTTGGGGGAGTGTGTACTATCCTGGCATTTTTACTTGACATGTTTTATACCAAAATGTAGGGGAAACATTGGCTCATAAATACCTCCAAATGAAAGTTTTATCTGTCTCAGAAATATAAACTTTATTAATTATTACATTTTATTTGGGGACAGTGTTGCGTGACTAAGTAATCGTCAGTCAAACTTTTGCAGTACTGAAAACTGAAAAATGGCCTGGTAATGAAGGAATATTTTTAGGCTAGTACTCCAATATTTTACTTTCCTAACTTGAAAATAAAACTTTTGTGAATAATTTATTACATCCTGCTCTCAAATTTTCCGACAACAAAGTCCGATCGGACTTTTTTTCCGATCGTGTGTAGCGAATTCCGACAGACAAAGTGCCACGCATGCTCAGATCAAATTACAAGGCCAAAACTATTGGCTACTAGCCTCTACGTAGTTCCGTCGCGCCACGAATGTCACCACGTTCAGAATGATCGGATTTTCCGACAACTTTGTCCGACCGTGTGTATGCAACACCAGTGTTGGACAAAATCCGTCGGAAAAAATCCGACGGATTTTGTGGTCGGAATTTCCGACCGTGTGTATGGGGCATAAGTGTTAATTGACAGGTCTTTCTAAAATGGTACATGGATATGTAGTGGTCTGTTAACTAAAGTGTTATGCTTTGGCCAAGTCTGTCAATTTGTAGAGATTCAATTATAAAGTAATATGAAAATCCCTCTTGGTACAGCCAATTTAAAATAATTGTGTTCACTGGCCAGGTCTACTCATTATTTGACAATGGCAAATACAATTACAAAAACTAAAAACAAACTTTTACATTATTTTAATCTGCTTTTGAATACAGCTTTAACACAGTCTGCGGTGAAATACATTTTACTGCACTGTAAAACATCTGTCACCGCAAGCACACACAGGAAACAATTGCTTCCTATGTGTCCCACTCACAATGTAATGCAGCCTGGGGCTGCACTTCAGTGTGCTGCGATAAGATGCAGACATGATGCACTTTATCACAGCGCACCATAGAGAATCGCATTGGCACTGTATGGCAGTGCAGTGCTACGCGCTGCTGTACAGCTCCATGAATGATGTGTATTTTGTGCATTTCAAATAAAGTTTGTACAAAACAAAGAGAAAAAAAAGCTATGTGATGCGCTGAATCGTGCACCACACTGTCCCCTACTGCAGCAGGCAATGGATAGCTGCCGGAGTGGTAAAGTTCTTCGGTAGCTGTCCCTTATTGTGTGAATGTAAACCTTCTTTTCTACAGTATATGCCCTGGACCTAAACGAGCAGTTAACCCTTGCAGTGCAGATGAAGCCCACTACAAGGGAGAATTTTCAAGTTTTCCTTTGGGCATTAACTACCTCCCACCTTCCCACCGTATAGAAAAATTACAGAGGGTAGAATGCTCCGTTGTTCTGGGACGATGTCATATGACGTTGCCCCAGTCTCAGCATGCAGCGTGGCGATCGCAGGCATGCTGTATCACTGGGAAATGGCGCAACCCCAATCTCGGTAAAGAGCTGATGACATGACTCTTTACCCATGTGATCAGCTGTTTCCATTCACAGCTGATCACATGTAAACAAGGAAATGCTGATTGTCGGATCTCCTCGACTCACACTGACGGAGTGTGAGGAGAGCCGATCAGTGGCATATCCTCACAGGGGAGACCGGTACAGGTAATCAGGGCACTTATGATCAGTGCCCTGATGATCAGTGCAGCCCCAACAGTGCCCATCAGTGATGCCAGACTGTGCCCAGCAGTGATGCCAATCTGTGCCCAGCAGTGACATTAATTTGTGCCCATCAGTGATGCCAATTTGTGGCCCTCAGTGATGCAAGTCAGTGCTGCCTTTTAGTGCCCATCAGTGCCACCCATCAGTGCTGTCTATCAGTACCCATTAGTGCCACCTAGCAGTGCCACCTAGCAGTGCCACCTTTCAGTGCCCATCAGTGCTGAATATCCATGCCACCTATCATTGACCATAAGTGCTGCCTATCAGTGCCACCTATCCATGCCCATCAGTGCCACCTATATGCTGCATATTAGTGCCCATCAGTGATGCATATTAGTGCCAACTCATCATTGCCCTCAAGTGCCATCTCATCAGTGCCCATCAATGCCCATCAGTGCAGGCTATCAGTACAGGCTATTAGTGCCCATCAGTGCAGCCTCATAACTGCACCACACATCAGTTAAGGAGAAAAATTACTTATTTACTAAATTTTCTGTCAGAAACTAAAAAACTTATTTTTTTCAAAATTCAAAATACCACCAAAATAAAGCTCCATTTGTGTGAATTTTTTTTTTAAATGTCACATGTGTACAGTGTTGCATGAGCTGAAAATTGGCCTTGGCAGGAAGGGGGTAAAAGTGCCCTGTAGGTGTTAAGGCTCTGCAGACAGGTATATGTTGGTATGTTTTGGCCTAAATGTGAATTGCACTGTCAGCACCCATTCTCCTGACCTCTAAGCAGGATAGGGCTTGACTTCACCCTAGTACTTAAACCTAATTCTCCAACCTTAGGCCTGATGCACACCTATACATTTTTAGTTCTTTTTGCATTTTGCAGATTTGCACTACAGTCCATTTAACATGGTTTCCTATGGAACACGTTCTGTATTGCAAATCTGCAAAATGCAAAAAGCGCAAAAAATGCATAGGTGTGAATCCAGCCTTAGACTCGGTTCAAATCTATGCAGTTTGCATTGGTGCGTTCTGCAGTGCATTTTTCTGTGCGTTTTGCACACACGATTTTACTGCAATTTTGCAGCGCTTTGTGTTTTTTTATACTTTTTATTTGCCCAATTTGTTGTTGGGCAGATTAAAAAACAAGAATTGCAAATCATGGCGAAATCACAGAAAATCATGGCAAAAATGCACTACATGCTTTTCTGCAGCTTCTCCATTGGAATCTCCAGTCTATGGAAACAAAAATGCAAAAAAAGCACAATTTTGCATTTAAAAAAGTCCCTGACCCTTTCCAAAAATGCAGTGGCTAAAAAAAGCATAGATGTGAACGTGTCCCATAGGAAAACATGTTAAATGGACCGTAGTACAGTTCTGCAAAAAGCACCAAACAACACATAGGTGTGAATCAGGCCTAAAACTACCTTCTAATAGCCTAACCCAAACACAAATGTTAGGCTTTAAAATGTAACCCTTAATTCAACTTCTACAAGTTTACCCCAATTGAAAGATTTAGTCTCTAAAGCCCCATACACACGCTCGGACAATCCGCGGACCAGGTCGGTCGGACTTTGTCCGACGTACTTTGTCCGATGTTGGTGTTGCGTACACACGGTCGGACTACGTTGTCGGAATATCCGGTCTGCAAGAACGTCGTGACGTAAGTCGTCGTCCACGAGATTACAAAAGGGAAGTTCAGCACCACGTCAGGCACCCGTTGGGCTCCTTCTGCTGATCCCGTGTTTATCGAGAGTTAGTGGAAGTTTGGTGACTTAAGATTCGCGCTTCTCAGTTTTCTGACTCAGATCGTTACTGCTCTTCAGTTTGTGCTTGTCGTGCGTATCTGTTTACTAGTGCGTGTAGTCAGTTCGCATTTGTTGGTCATTGCGGCCTATATCTTGATATAGGACGCTTTGATTTGCACTGCTTATTGTCTGCTCGTTGCTGGTATTCATTTCGTTCTTTCAGGCCTTGCTGTTTATCGGTGCTTTCTGTTTGTCCGTTCTGACCAGCCGACCTTTTGTGACCTTCTGAGCGATGTTTCCCGTGCGTACTCGTCGCCGAGTTCGTGCTGTACGCGGAATTGGTGTCGGGCTTTTAGCTTTGAGCCAAGACCCGTCCATGAACATAGTGACGAGGAGTATGTGGACCAAGAATTGGTTGCTTCAGCGTGACCAGTTCTCGCACATGCCTTTGCTTCGTGAGATCCGGGGAGAATAATCCTGATGATTTCAGGAACTTTCTCAGGATGACGGACCCCGATTTTCACCGTCTTTTGGCTTTGCTGACCCCCTTTATCAGCCGGCAGGATACCTGCATGAGACAAGCCATTACTCCGGAGCAGAGGCTTGTTGCTACGTTGAGGTACTTGGCGACAGGGAGAAGTCTTCAGGATTTGAAGTTCTCTTCAGGTATCTCTCCCCAGGCCCTGGGAATCATTATTCCAGAGACCTGTTCTGCCATCATCGAGGTCCTGCAGGAGGACTATATTAAGGTAACATTTCTACTTTACTATTCCCTTCTATGTATGCTCTGTTTGCTAATGACTTGTATTTTTGACCTCCTTCCCTAATTACCATGATTGCAATATGCTCTAATATGCTGTGCCCCTTTTCTCCTTCATGCATTTTTCCCTTCACTTACCTCCCCAGCATGCTCTTCTGCCCCAATAGACACCTATGGCCTAGTCACTTAAGCAATGTCTTTTGTCTGCTGCATAGTATTGTTTGCCCCAAAACACCCCCTAAAATATGCACAAATGTTTGCTGTGTGGTTTACTTCATGTAGAGCCCCCCTTTTTTTTTCTTTTGGTGGGGGGGGGGGGGGAAACTCATTAGGAACCCCCTCCCCCAACTGCTCTGTCAGATGGTACCAATCCTTTATCTGCTGGCTTTCCCAAGGTCCATACACACTATATACCTACCTCTTTATAGTGCGCATCTTTAGGGATGAATTCAGCAAAGCATGTAGTGCAAGGGGCTGCCTCCATACATTCCATTTCCTATTTTTTGTTCTTCTTTCCCTCCTATTAGCTTGCTTGGTAATTTAATAATGTCACACTGTGCCTGCCTTTTTTTGGGGGGGGGGGGGGTTGAAATGTTATTTGATCTTTCCTGTGGCCTGCCAATAGTGTTAAGTACAGAGGGTCTGGCCAAACTAGCCCACATTATTGAGCCATTTGCCAATCAATGAAGTGCAGAGGGTTAGCTGTCCACCACCCCCCCCCAAAACCCCTAGTTATTGCCAATGGCCCATCAGAAGTGGGGGGATTGATGGGGGGGGTGAGTAATCTGTGAAGGGGAGCCTCTACTTTTCTGTGCAAATACTTTCCAGCCTCCAATTTTATACAATGCTCTTGTTCCAAGATGTTGATTGTCTAATCTGCTTGCAATGTTTAGGTGCAAAGTGACTAATTTTTTTTTCTTGTTTCACTCCACAGTTCCCTTCCACGCCACAGGAATGGCAGACTGTGGCCTCCCACTTTGCCAGCCGTTGGGACTTTCCTAACTGCGGAGGGGCAATTGATGGGAAACACGTCCGCATCGTCCCACCGCCCAACTCGGGGTCCTACTATTATAATTATAAAGGGTTTAATAGTGTAGTGATGTTGGCGGTGGTGTCGGCAACATACGAGTTTATGTATGTGGACGTGGGGATGAACGGCCGGATATCGGATGGTGGGGCCATTACGCACACGGAGTTCTACTGGCGTCTCCAAAGTGGCAGTCTGTGCTTGCCACCTCCAGAGGAGAATGCCGAAGGACTCCCCTTCGTCTTTGTCGCAGATGAAGCGTTTGCGTTGACTCCCCATGTGATGAGGCCGTTCCCGATGAGGACCCTCACCCCGGACCAGAGGGTCTTCAACTACAGGCTGTCCAGAGCCAGAAGAGTTGTGGAGAACGCTTTTGGCATCCTGGCCAGCCGCTTCCGCCTGTTCCTGACGGCATTTAACTTGGCGGAATACAAACTCAACCACATAGTTCTTGCCTGTTGCATATTGCACAACTTCCTCAAAAGACATAACAGGAACTATGTGGTGGCCGTTGGCCCAGATGTGGAGGGCCCTCCAAATGCCGAACTCACAGCCCTTCGAGTGGCACGTCCAGGCTTGCCCCCTCTAAATGCCCGTGTGGTCCGGGACCAATATATGCAGTACTTTGTGGGTAGGGGGGCCATTGCTCTGCCTGACGATGTGTGAGAGGCATTTTTAAATAAATCTGATATTTTAACCAACCTATGATTTCTTGTCATTTCAGGCTTCTTTTTAGCTTATTTTACTTTGACATTTTTTCCCTTTGCCTTCGACAGTGGGAATGCACTTTCTGGGCAAAAGGAGGTAACAGTCTCTTCTTCCCAAAAAGATTATTCTCATGTTGTGTGTTTGCTACCTAATCTTTGGTCTAGAGAAGGTTTGTACTGCATAACTGACACACAAAATACTCCTTTTCATCACCAGGTCTGACATGTGTGTATTCTCCAAAATGCTGTGCTCCGTGTTTTCGTACAAAGCACTGTGGGTGTCATTTACATAAGTCAAATCCGCTATGCTCTACAAGTGCATTGAAAAAGTTCACAGGGAAAGAAAATTGGAGTGCAAAGTGGATTTGCCTTTAGTAAATAACACCCATTGCCCCCCATATCCTTTTCATTTTACATAGATAATGCATTGTGTTTTTTAAATAAGGAAGCCACACATTTAGAAAAATAAAAGTTTACTAGGAAAACATTCCCAAGTGCGTTTACAATCTTCACGCCAAAACTGACAACATCTTGGTTATTTACAACATTGTTTACAAACATTCCACAATTGGTAAAACCAGGCATGGAGCAAAACAGAACCTAGGAACTTGGAAAGTTCAACTTTGTAAAGTGAAGACAAGATCAGACATGACTATATGTTCAAAGTGTGTTTGATCTTGCCTTCATCACATGGGGGGGTCACCCCCGAAAAGTGGAAATTTGGAACATGCACACAATTTGGGTCTGAAAATGGTCATTAGATGGGAAAACACATGCCTAGAAGCTTCAAAAGTGCCATTTTCCATCATGGGGATGAATGGACGTTTTTTGGGGGTGCAACCCCTTCACCACAACCACTTTCGTAGTTCGTAAACTGTTTGCACCCCCAAAAAAACGTTGCCATTCATCCACCATGGTGGGAGCTAGCACATGTGGACACAATGTGTGCATGTTCCAAATTTCAGACAGTTTTTAAGTTGCAAATGTGTTCAGAAGCAGGCACAAATGTGTGTTAATTACTTGGTGCGTTTTCATATTTTTCCTAAAACATCAATGATGTTCTTCAATTTTTGTTGAACATCATTGATGTTTTGCTTTATGTAATCTAGATCTCGATTGCAGACCATTATCTCTCCGATGAGTACGTGGGCACTCTCTGTGGTAAAGTGCGATTTTTCTTCCACAACATCCACGTCACCTAAAAACCACAAACAAACAAAAATGGGGTGTTGGAAATGAGGCAGCCATACATGGATTAGCTTACCAGTAGCTGTGTTCTCCCACACTCACCTGTTGTGGTGACAATTTCTCCAAGTTCGATGATCTCTCCTTCCTCCTCTGCTTCTGCTCTTTCCCCTTTTTTGGGAGGTGTTGGTTTGGGGGTTTCCTCAGACGGCCCAAGTTTTCGCTCCCCTATGAGAATGTCCAAAAGGAAGATTTAGCAACACAAACTATTGAGGGCAGAAATAGGAAATGACAAACATTGCTTGAAAGTGACGGACACTATTTTAGTTTGGCCAGTTACAAATGTCAACTACATGAATGTAGTCACTTTGTAAAGGTGCTAAACTGACTAGCTTTTTGGTAGAAGTTTGTGTGATGGAGACCCCCCTCTAGTATCCACTGGAGCACATGTGTGGAAAAGGCTAATAAAAAGGGGGTTTGGGTGTCCCAGCACTAGTGCTCTGGAGTCCAGATGGGTAAACAGCTACTGGGTGACCTCTCCTTTACATTGAATAAATTGGCTTTACATTCTGGATGACATTTCTAGGGAGAACAAACTTCCTTTCCCCCAAAAAAAACACCAAACATCGTATTATAAGTGGCCGCACGATCGAGGTTGCGTACGATCGAATGGACACACACGACCATGACAGTGGCAGAAAGATCGAGGCTGAGTACGATCGAATGCACAGACGAACATGAAAGTGGCCATTTTGGAATGTACAACTTTGTAAAAATCAAACCACATGGAGCAGTATGCAAGCAAGAAATCAAACACAAAACACAACTACTTACTTTTTTGAAGAATTCTCTTGATCTTTCTGTACTGATCGGCCTCCCTCAGTTTCAGGTCTGACCAGCGTTTCCTCAGTTGCTCCTTGGATCGTTGTACCCCAAAATGATTGTACAGCCTTCTCACAACTTTAGACATGATCTTGGCCTTGCGGACATTGGGGTTGAGGTAAGGCCCATACTTCCCATCATAGTCGCTCCTCTTTAATATGTCCACCATCTCCAACATTTCTCCAAATGACATATTGGAGGCCTTGAATTTCTGGCTCCGGGATCGGGACGTTTCTGCCTCCGGACTTTCCTCGTCCTCCTCCTCGTTGGTGGGATATTTGTGGCGCACCTGCTGTGTCCCCGCCATGTGCTCTCCCCACTACGCCGTAAAGAGAAGGGGTGGGGAATAGACGAGAAAGATAGTCAGGGGCGGGCGGAGTTTGAAGCATGCGCAGTGTATATAAAACGTCACACGCCTGTGTCGTAGCCACGATCTGGGAGACGAGGGGAGAGAAAACTCACACGAGACGATCGCTACAAACGAAGGTACAATTTAACGTTGGTACATAACTAGCCTAGACTGATTTGAACTTGAGGCTTCTTTATGGAGAAGATTAGGAGAGTTTAGCCTGACATAATTTAGAGGGTTTTGTGTGTTGTTGTGTCTTGCAGAGATTGATATGAAGGGATTCAACGACATGAGTTTTCTCCCCCTCTTCATTGCCAAATACAGGGATTTTCCCATATTGTGGCAGGGTATACACCCACATTACACCAACAAACCAAAGAGGCACGCAGCCCTGGAGGAACTTGTGGAATTTGTCAAGCCAAGGTTCCCCACGGCAACTGTTGATGATATTAGAAAGAAAATTGGCAGCCTGAGGAGTGCGTATATCAGGGAGCGCAAGAAGGTCGTGAAGTCTGAGGAAACTGCAACTTCAGCAGATGAGGTCTATGTCCCCAAGCTCTGGTACTATCAGAGTCTCCATTTTCTGAAGGACCAGGCTGATGTCACGGAGCCAACCTCAACTCCTCCTTCCACGCTTCCTTGCGCGCAGCCCACCCCTGATGAGGCTTCCGAGGAGCAACCTGGGCCTTCCAGTCTGGAAGAGGTGGAGGAGCCCAGCTTGTTCCAGGTATAGTAGTTTTGTTACCATTTATGGGAATAATGAATGATGTTCACTTAATTCAGGATCGCCAATTGCTTAGTTCCTAACGTGTTTGACATATCAACTGACAGTGGTGTGGGAGACATTTGGGGCCAGAATCTAAACTGCAGGGCTGAGAATTGTATGGTTTTCTATTTGTAAACATTTTGCACCAGTCACTAGATGAGAATTGTGTGTGTTTGATGAACAAATAACTGAAACTATGTCCCTTTTTCATACACAGGAAGACCTCAGCCAGGAGGTGGCTGTGGAAGGTGGCAGTCAGGAGGAGGCAGGGGTTAGTGGCAGCCACCAGCTGGGTAGTGGCAGCCAAGAGGGGGCTAGGCCGCGGAGCCTGACTGACTCCCAAATCCCTCTCCTCCGCCTTCCCTACAAAAGGGCGAGAAGGGGGGGTTATGCGGCACAGTCAGCGCTCCGCATGATCAGAAAGGCTTCAGACTCCCTACATGCCACACCCGCCGACGAGGAGACCTTTGGCTCGGTGGTTGTCACAAAAATGATGGGTATGGAGGTGAGGCAACGCAACATGTGTGAGGGGCTCATCCTCCATGTCCTAAATAAGGGTAGGGCTGGGGAGATGACCCCAGTCACACATGTTTGCCATAGCTACCATGCTCCACCTCCTCCTCCTCCTCCTCCTCCTTCTGCCACCCCACCAGCACGACAGCCACAGCGTGCAAGGAAGCGTGGAAGGAAGACCTGAGAGTGACGACCTGGAATCAGTCTGGTCTGAGAGAAGATGGAGCCTCTTGTAGTACCAGAGCCTGGGGACCTAGATGGCATCTGCTGCAGTTCCGGATACTTTGGACTTCACGACCAGATTGCACTCCCCTTAATATACGTACTCCTCAGGCCCCCAATTTTCTACGCTTGAACAATGATGGTTGCCGTGGGGGGCCAAGACTTTGCAAATTCCCCAAGTTTCACCATGGCTGCGTTCCTCTTTGGTTTGTTGGTGTGACCTAAATAAAGGTTTTTTTGATTTGAAATAATCATTGACTATTGTGTTTTACTTTGCTACAATGACAGTTTTTATTTGAGTAAGCAGGTACATTTCACTAATCCTAAAGTAGAATTAACAAGGGGCACCAACAACAAACAAACTCCTAGTAAATGTAAGCAAGAAATACAAATGTAAATAATGTGTTTTTGGTAATTTGAGACACACAACCCCCCTCCAAAAAAAAAAAAAAAAAAAAACCATTCAAATATGTATTCCCCCAAAAAAAAAAAACAAGACAAATCATGGTAAAAAAATAACAAAGATTCTTTTCCGTTCACAGTCAAAATAAACATGTAGTGTATAAATGCTGCAAAGTAATAAAGAAGTAAGTTTGTGAGAAGTGCGGGTGAATAGGAGCAGCTAAAACATGTCATTCTTGTTGCATTGTAAAGAAAAAGAGAATGCGCTGCATTAAAGACATTTTAACATTGCAGCGTGACGAATGTGCTGTGTCGATTAGGAAAGGTAGTTTTACCTGACCGAGCGCTTCCGTCACAGAATTTCTTCTGAGCATGCGTAGCACTTTGTCCGTCGGACAAGCGTACACACGCTCGGATTTGGTGTGATCGGACCGGGTTGACGGCAAATCATTCCAGCAGGAGATAAGACTTTGTCCGACGGACAAACCGACGAACACTGTCCGATGGTGCATACACACGGTCTGATTTTTCAACAACCTTGTCCGATCGGACCAAATTGATGAAAAAGTCCGACCGTGTGTATAAGGCTTAACATGTTACCCTTTTACATCCTGACACCATAACAACCATGGTGACGGGATGATGGAAGCGCTAACACCAGGTGTTTGGAGTATCTTTATCTGTTGATTGTTAAACTTTCTTGATTACACATATTTGTATTGTGGTGTAGGATCTGGGCCTGCTGTCCCTCCATCCCTCTTTCTTTCCTTCCTTTCTTCTCTTTCCTTCCCTCCCTAGCTCTTTCTTTAATTCTTTCTCTCCCCCTCCCTCTTTATCCCTTTCTTTCTCCCCCATCCCTCATTCATCTCAGACTCTAATCACATCCCATTGAGCCACGCCTCCTTTAAGCCGCGCCCACTAATTCACTTAAACCATGCCCATTTTCTGCTTCGCACGTCACATTTTTATTTTCCCGCTATGCCACACCCACAAACGGATGCCCTGCCCTTAATTATAACAAGACTCCGCCTACAGGCAAAAGAGTGTCCCTATACATTTTTTTTACAATGTTGGCAACTATGCACCTAGCCTTATCCTTTCCATAACTCATAATCTAACCTTAAAAATAAATCCCCCATACCTAAACCTAACTAGAACTTATTAAGACATTGTCACTTTTCCCACTCAGGATTCTCACTGATTCGCCTCTCAAGGAGTCCATCCCGGTTTCCAGAGCATATCCAGGTATATACCATCCCTGTCCCTCTCCAAAGTGTTCAGGCATAGCAATTGGTCGTTCAGGCGATAAAAGTTTACATACAGAGAAGACCCAATGTGTTATAGTAACAGAGCAAGGGTGCTGATGGCGTGGAGAGGGAATCAGCAACCTACGGGTTGCAGCCTGCACCCGACTCGTGGACATTTTAACCTCTTTACGCAGACCATACGCAAATATGGTGCCTCGGCTTTAGGGGGTTGTACCGGGGTGATGCAGGCATCACTACGGTACCTTTTCTTTAGAGCCAGGGGTTGGCTTTCTTGGGATAACAAGCAATGTGGCTAAGAGGCCGCTCAGTTGTTATCCCAAGCAGCGAAAGAGGGGACTCACCTAGGTTCCCCTGTCCCACCGGGAGGCCTGAGCGACCAGCCGGCACATCCGCAGGCTGGCCAGAGCTCCAAACAAAATGTGAATCTACTTCGATCAGGTCTCGGATCTAGTAACCCAGAAGCGAAGTTATGACATCACTTAAAGGCGCCAAATAAAAAAAAATTACCCCAGATCCCTTCATAAAGAGTACCTGTCACTGCCTATTACTGTCACAAGGGATGTTTACATTCCTTCTGACAGCAATAAAAGTGATCAGAAATGTTTCTTTCAAAGGGACAGTGTAAAAAAAAAAATAAAAAAAATAAGGAAAAAAATAAATTACATTTAACCACTTTCAGACCGGACCAATTTGCAGCCAAAGGACCAGGCCCCTTTTTGCGATTCGACACTGCGTCGCTTTAACTGACAATTGAGCGGTCGTACGACGTGGCTCCCAAACAAAATTGACGTAATTTTTTTCCCATAAATAGAGCCTTCTTTTGGTGGTATTTGATCGCCCCTGCGGTTTTTATTTTTTGCACTATAAACAGAAAAGAGCGACAATTTTGAAAAAAACGCATTCTTTTTTATTTTTTTGCTATAATAAATATCCCCCAAAAATATATAAAAATATGTTTTTTCCTCAGTTTAGGCCGATACGTATTCTTCTACATATTTTTGGTAAAAAAATCGCAATAAGCGATTATTGATTGGTTTGCGCAGAAGTTATAGCGTTTACAAAATAGGGGATAGTTTTATAGCATTTTTATTAATATTTTTTTTTATTAGTAATGGCGGCAATCAGCGATTTTTATTGTGACTGCGACATTATGGCGGACACATCAGACATTTTTGACACATTTTTGGGACCATTGTCATTTATACAGCAATCAATGCTATTTAAATGCATTGATTCCTGTGTAAATGACACTGGCAGTGAAGGGGTTAACCACTAGGTGGCAGTGTAGGGGTTAAGTGTGCCTAGAGGTGTGTTTCTTACTATAGGGGGGCGTGGCTGTCAGCTAGTGAATGCGGATCTCTGCTCCAATCACAGGGAGCAGAGATCGCCGTCACTAGTTGCTAGGCAGAACGGGGAGATGCTGTTTATTTCCGCATCTCCCCGTTCAGCCTTCCCGTGAGACGATCGCGGGTATGCCCGCGGCGATCGAGTCCGCGGGACCCGCGACCGGCCTGACGGGGGTCCCGACCGGCAACGGCGCACGCCCGATGGCACGGCGGCATCTTAAAGGGGAGGAACCTGTACGCCCTTATGCCTGTCCATGCCATTCTGTCGGCGTACATCGTTGTGCGCCGGTCGGCAAGCGGTTAAAGCACCCCATCCCTCCGTGCTTACACAGCTGGGGGGGGCTGTGTAATATGTGGCGGGGGACTGTGTGATGTGAAGGGGGGGCTGTGTAATACACAGGGGGGCTTTGTAATGTTATCTTCATTTATTAACAGGTGAATGCAGCCCTCCATGCATTCACATACATTGATTCCGGCCCTTAAGTGGAAAAAGGTTGCTGACCCCTGGCAGGGAGGATGTAATGAGGAATTGTAAATAGGTAAGTACAACTTGGTGGTGAGATGGACTACTAATTGATGCTCTAATGCTGCCCTGAATGCTAAATGTTCCTACTTAGCTGTTTAGCACCAAAACGTCCCAAAACAACCAAAAAAGTCCCATGCAGAGATGAACCAGCGCTTCGAAAGTGCTGCCCATTAATTCCAAGACTTTTTCTAACGTCCTGCAAGCGCACCACCCCAGTGTGAAAGCACTCGGGCTTTCACACTAGGGTGGCAGGGGAGGCAGTTTTCAGGTGCTTTACAGACACTATTTCTAGCGCTAAGATGCCTGAAAACTGCCCTAGTGTGAAAGGGGTCTAACTGCCCTTTTAAACCATGTGGAATGCGAATTTATATGCTTGCTGTATGCTTATAGTAAATGTGTCTCAGCTTTTGGAGACAAAGTCATCCTCTGGTCAGTGTTGATTGATCCCCCTTAATATTATTAAACTCAGCCAGTGTATCAATAAGGGGAACACCAAATAGGCAGGCAATAACAATCACGAATGCATAGTTATATTATTTTAGTAGGCTGCATTGTAAAGGATGCCTGATGTCATTCCTGAATGGGCTTTCATATATATAAAACTATTAGTAGTTTACACTTGAAATGATGCTTGTAATAATTGAAAATGAAGTAACATTTACAAAAAACCTATCATTGGCATTCTAGATGACTAATTATGGTCATTAATTTGCTACCAGAATGTAAAAGTTCACTTCTGCTATTACAAACCTCATCTCCCTTTCGCCACCCTAGAGCAGTTCTTAAAAATATTGTATTCATTAATAACATTTCTGTATTTTCAGTCGTAAAACGAAGCTCTTTTGTTTTTTTTTTTTATGTAATGGCATAAACAGTACATATAGTGCTACAGGCAGCTTGGCGGCTGCAAGGTTGTTATTTGTGTTGAAGTAACCATACAATTATTCTCAATAAATAGCTACATTGCTGAACAGATGCTGCAAGTGTGAAAAGAGAAAAAAAAAATTCATACAATTATTTTTAAATTAACAACCAGCTTGTAACACAAACCCACACCCCCACCAAAATCTGTATGAGATGGTGATAGCATGAATACAAAAAACACAAGTAGGTAAGTAGAATTTAAGTTTAACGAAACATGTATCTGTTGTTTTTAATTTTTCAACAAATTATAAATATATGTTGGTATTTGGACTATGTAAAATAAAAAGGGTGTGTGATAGTGATAACGTGTATTACCATGGTAGCCATCAGTAAAGTTATGGAAGTGCAAGAAAATGTAAATATAACTAGTTTTAGATAGAACTAGAAAAGGTTAGAACCTCTGTCAGGTTTTTTTTTCTTAAAGTCTGTGACTCTCCTGGGGGGCAATCTAACCTCACTGTTTTTCTAGGAACAATTGTCATCGGAAAAGAGAAAGCAAGGTACATCTGTTCTGGGAATAAGTGCCAGATGTTGGATTCCTACTCATTTCGAGGAGAATTTACCTTATTTTCTTGTATGCCTCTAAGGGAGAGGAAGTGCAGGAAATGATCCTTGTCCTATGAAGATGGAAATTAAAATAAATAAATAAACTGTCAGATTGTCAGCTTTCACCACTTTCTAAAAAACTAAAGAAAAAAAATTGGCTAGAGTTTCCCTTTAACCACTTGATGTCCACAGGCCATTCATAAATGTTTTGGAAGTCAAGGGGTTAACACAAGCTCATGGTCATCACGTTTTCTTCAGCGAACTCCTGCCCAGATAGCAAGCAATTATGCTGCAAGTTTAGAAATGACTTGCTAAGCTATTGCTAGACATGCAAGGCTTCACAAGTTTGTTGCAAATTGCAGCAAGTCCATATTGCATGACTCCAGATCAACATTCTTTGCAAACATTCTGCAAGTCTGCTGCAAGTTCTGGTTCAGTAATGTCGTGCAACAGTCCTCCCACCACAGGGGTCACTGTGGCTGAGTTTTCAGGCTGTAGATGTGCAGAGCTCTTGCTGTAGACTCACCTCTGCCATATTGCTCTTGCTAGAGATCTGCCATGCAAATTTGCTACAAATTGGAAAATTGTCAACTAGAACTTGTGCTTCAGGTGCTCTGCAAGTGTACAACTTGGCAGTGAAAATGTGCAGCATGTTAACAGCTTTAAACTTTCAACGCTGCCACACATTTGTGGCAAGTTATCCTTGCTATCTGGGTGACTATCTAGTAAAATATGAAAGTGCTTTTCCTGTTCCCCCTGCCGTACCTCCCCGCTGTGGTTCCTGGGCTCTCTGGCTCCTCTGGGGGGCCCATGACCATAGGAAATGCTATTAGGACTCCAATCTGTTCTGCGGTCAATCCCTAAGCACTCAGCTCTGAGCTTCTCTGGGTTTAGAGCTGTCAGAAAGAGAATAGATCCCAGAGGTCTCCATAACCTGCAACTGAACAGTACTATGACATACTGTAGGGGACTGTTAATAAAAATAAAAATAAATAAATTGAATTATAAATAAATCATTTCAAAACATTACTGTATTTATCGCAGTATAACACGCACCCCAATTTTAAGGGGGAAGTTTAAGGAAACATTTTTTCACAGCCCCCTTTACAGTACACAGCCCCCCTCCCCAGTACACAGCCCCCCCATCCAGTACACAGCGTCCCTCCCCCATGCACAGTACACAGCACCCCATCCAGCATACAGCCCCCTCCCGAGTACACAGCCCCTATCCAGTACACCTCCCCCTGCACAGGACACAGCCCCCCTCCCCAGTACACAACCCCCCATCCAGTACACCTCCCCCCCTGCACAGTACACAGCCCCATCCCCCTGTACAGTATACAGCCTCCCCCCTCAGTACACAGCCTCCCATCCAGTATCCAGCCCCCCTCCCCCTGCAGAGTACACAGCCCCCCATCCAGTATACAGCCCCCCCATCCAGTACACAGCCCCCCTGCACTCCCAGGAGACCCCCATTTTGTCTCTCATTTTGGTCTGATCTCTATAGTTGTATATAAAATGCACTATTTCTCTTTCAAAAAGTGTTTCCCATTGCTAAACCTTTCATCCAATTTTTAAATGGTTGCATTTGTAATTTTTTAAAGCCAGTATAAAGGAATAGTAGTAGTAAAAAAAAAAATCACATGAGGGTTTAACTAATATTTTGTTTTGTACAATTCCTATGTCCTATGCCTACATACTTTTGGTAATAGGTGTCACTCATTCCCATCTCAAAAAGTGGGGAGGTATGCACTTGAGCAACGTGTAGATAGAAATCTGTAGCTGCAAACAGGTTTACTTTGCTAACTGTAGGCATTTTATATTTAGCGCTGCTTTACCGTCGTTTTGCCCGCGGGTTTCGGCCGCTCGCGGTGCGGTTTTACCCCCCGCGAGCAGCCGAAAAAGGGTTAATATCCCCCGCAGAGCGCAGCCGTAGCGGAGCTTTGCGGCGGTATTGCCGCGGTTTTACCGCGGTGTCCCATTCAAATCAAATCAATCAAATTCAAAGACTTTTTTTTGCCATTTTTTATACACCTGTAAGGAAAAAGGCATAATGAGCTAGTATGCACTGCATACTAGCTCATTATGAAATACTTACCTTAGAACGAGGTGTCGGTAACTCACCTGGCCCACGCCGAGGTAGCTGACATGTTGCCTCAGCGTGTCTTCTGGGTATCGCGACTCCAGCGATGTGAGTGGCTGGAGCCGCGATGTCGTCACTCCTGCGCACGGGAGACTTCTTCCTGGCAAGGTTCGGATTCTTTCAGCCGAGAATCCTCCGTGCGCATGCGCCACTGCAGTCAACGGCTCATTGCACAGGGAATATCTCCTAAACCGTATAGGTTTAGGAGATATTTTTTTAATCTACAGGTAAGCCTTATTATAGGATAACCTGTAGGTAAAAGTCATTTTTTTGACTATACAACTGCTTTAATGGATTTCTGTTTTGACAGTATTGTATCTTTAAAACTGCCTGCTTTCGAGAGAACTGTTTAGGTATGGTATCATTAATATTTTTTTAATGCATGAAGGTAAATATATGACATAGTTCAGTGTATCGCAAGCCAAAACTTTGCATACAGCGGGAAAGGGTTAGAACCCCTGTCAGGTTTTTATGTCTTTCTGTGTCCCTGCTGGGAATACTCACCTTCTCTCTTTGACCTAGTGATCAATGTCACCAAGGCATAAAGTGATAGGAAATACAGGATTTTACAGTTGTCATCAGAATAGTAATAGAGGGGAAATCTTCCAATAGGGACACCAATTCTGGTTACAACTCTTAAACTACTTGAAGACCAGGCCTATTCTGACACTTCTCACATATATCTGTAAAATCAGCATTTTTTTGCTAGAAAATATGTTCTTTAAGCAGAGGCAGAGGCCCTAGAGAAAAAAATGTTGGATGTTGCATTTTTTTTATGTAACACGGTATTTGCCCAGCAGTTTTAGTGCGCACAAACATGATATAATACCAAATTTTTTGGTAAAATCTAAAAGATGATGCTACACCGAGTAAATAGATAACAAGCATGTCACGCTTTAAAATTGTGCACGCATGACCACAAACTACAGTATATTGAATTAACTATAAGCAATGCTTTTAGAGTCTTTGCTGTCCCTCTGGGACGGTAGAGCCCAGGAAGGTGGCCGGAGACCCCCTTCCACCACCTGTAAAAGTGATCCAGTGGCTAATTGGCTACTAAAATCACTTTTACAAAAATAAAATTGCTGGCCAAAAAAAAAAAAAAGATACCCGGATGATGCCTTTTAGGTGGCGATGTACATGTACTTTAGCCGGTCTTAAAGGGGAGAGATTCTGTTTTTGGTTACAGTTGAGTTTGCAAATCAAGAAGGGATGAGGACCCCCTCCAAACAGTACAAAGACAGCCAAAAGCTAAAGTTTTGGCTTCAGATATACATTAAAACTAAATTAGATCAAGGTAAACCTATACAGCAATAAGTCAAATACAATCATTTTCTATTACTTTACTTTCTATGTGGAAAACGTTTAAGTGCTCTCCTAGAAAATAGGCAGCTGGTTTTCAAAATGCTGTCCATCAACTTTTCAATAAGATGACAACTGTCCTATTAACGTGTACTTGTATTAAATTGGTGAGAACTAGAAAAGAATGCAATTTATTATTTTTATTTATTTTTTTAACAAAAAAAGCTACTCCTCATCATCCCAGAGTGGCAGAAATTTCTTAGGAAATTGTCTTGGTTTTGATAAGTAAAAAATTTACTTCTGATGTAAATAAATACTGTGAAGTAGATTTTGCAATTAGGAAGACAACATCTAGCACCAACGCTTGGCAAATTTTTTTTTGAAAAGTCAATTTCTACTCTTTGTTTGAATGTATCTAAACCAATGATTCTCAACCTTTTTCCAGTCAGAGCACCCTTGAAAAGTATTTTCAGCCTTGAGGCACCCCAGTCTATGGCTTTGTTCACATTACTGCTAGAGTTAGGCAAACGGTTTGGGCCTGGATGTGGCCACAGAACCGGCTGGTGAGCTGGCACAGAGATTGACTGGCAGCAGACTGTGGGTAAGCAGCTGGAAGCAGGAGCCAGATGAGAGCTTACTGGACTGAAGAACTGTAGCAGGCTGGATGAGCATGAGCAGGATGCAGAGTCAGATGAGCCGGGTCAGTAACAGTCTGGCAGATCAGGCATAGATGGCAGACAGCAGGATAGTCGGGTCACAAGCCAAATCAGCAATGGGAGGTAGATCAGGCAAGAACAGGAGGCAGAAGCAAAATCCAGAGACAAGCCGAGGTCAGGGCAGGTAGCAGACAAACAGAGATCAGGAGCAAGCCGGGTCAGGATCAGAGATCAAACACAAATATCAGGAACTAACACACAGAAGCTGCAGACCAAACAGCAATGAGCCCATACTGCAACCTGTTTAAAACATACGTTTGGTGCCTTTGGTCTCAGCATTGGTGACAGCCATCCCTGACAGTAGGAAAGCCCAATAAAATGAATGGGCTGCCCTGCACGCAGCCACACAGATGTGAAACAAGGGCTCGTTCACATGTGAGGTTAGGGGGAAGTAAAACCATGCGGTTGAGCTGCATTTTTACCACCCCCCAACTGCTCTCTCTTTAGCTGCAGTGATCACAGTCAGGGACGTACATATGCACATATGCTGTGGCAGTGGCTGAATGTATATGCCCAGTTGAAGGGGGCTGTGCTGCAACCACCCCGCAACCATGTGCATGCATGAATGATGATGCTGCATTTATACCCAAAAAGGCATACACACATGTGCACAAAAATACATACATACACACACACACACACACACACACACACACACATACACACTCTTTTTGGAAACTCCAGGTCTGTATTGCACTGCCCGGCACAGCCCTGTAGAGGGAATTGTAGAGCCCAGGACTCAGGAAGCTGCCTCCCCTTTCCACTGCTTTCACTTCTTTGGTCTGACTGAGCTCCTGCTGTGCCCAATGTACAGTTTAGAGGAGGAATGGGAGCTTGGTCAATTCTAAAACTCTTTCCCAACCAGGATGCTGCAGTATCCATGATGACCTCAGGCAGCACCCCTGTTGAGAAAGGAAACCGCATCCAATTCGCAATAGTGTTTACCCAGCCTCCATTTATTATACATTTTTCCATTTATTTCCACCTGGTGTTTCTGCCAATAACACACTTCCTTTCTTAGGGTGACAACACTAAGAAGATGGGAATCTATACTCCAAAAAAAATTGAAATTCACTTTAGTTATCCAAATATGTAGAAAGAAAATTCCCGTTCAAATCATGTACAGATGCAGGGGCTGCATTTTCACCTTAGGCTACTCTGCTGATTTGGACTGCAAACACCCCTTCTTCCTCATCTTAATTACATAGAGAGTGAGTTGTTTTTTAGTTCACAAGAGATAGCTGTGAAAGTTGACAACATTGTTTGAGATTTCAGTTCAGGACACAAAAAGTTACAAAGACAGTGAATTTCTGATAGTTTCAATAGGTAATTGTCTATACATGCAAAAATTTACTTAGCCTGAAAAAAAAAAGAAGACAAATGCAGCCACCACATCTAAGGTCTGGTGAGCTGCAATATCTTAACTGTGTTGTTCTTTGATTTATTGATCCTTTGAATTGCATGGGGTTGTTTTTAAAATAACTGAAAATTGTACAATTGAACCCACTAATAAATATGCCCTACATAAATCAGACAAGCAAGACCAAAAGAGATCCCTCCCCATAGCCCTTTCTTCCTGCAGGAGTGCACTTATTGTTATCGGAGGAAGAGGCAACTCGGAAAGACAGCTGAAGCTAGCGGTAATGTAAACCCTGCTCCAACCCACCAGAGATTGACCAGTGTAAATCACTGTTTATGTGTAGTTATGGGTGAATCTGTCCAGGTTAAATTCCCCAAGGTTTCAGAAACCTAGCGTAAACTTCTCACAAATCTCACAGAGTTTTATGGGTGAATCTTGTTCTTAAAGGTTAAGTTTACTTTTACAGAAAAATCTGTAAGGTGAACTTACACAGGACCCCCGCCTCAACCCCCCCTCCCCCCAGTCCCACTGACCTGCAATGCGTCAATCTCCCGTTATGAGCCCTGCTATAGCCGCCTCACCGGTCCAGGGCTTAGAAATCCCTGGAGCTGATTTGGAGATAATGCAAGAAGGGGAGGATCTGTGCATACAGGATCAAACAGCCCTTTTACACAATTCTGCAGAGGGTTAGCCCCTTAAGTTCCACAGTGAGTGTAACAAGCATGTTTTACTGTGGGGGTCGGCAACCTGTCAATCGCAATCTACCTGTTGATCGTGAGAGGGTGATGGTTAGCTCTCGTGTCCACAGTGCCGACCCCACTGTCCAAACAATTCCTTCCCAACTTTGGAGCAGAGCAGCACACACAAGCAGCTGGCTCTGCAGCATGGCTTCACTGTCTCCCATGTGATCCTCCCCTCACATCCATCCCGCCCATTTTCTACATATCATACAGGCATGTCAGAACAAGCAGGTAAGGAACTAATCATTAACGAAGGGAAAACAGTAGTGGGCTATATACTCCTGATCTGTTAATTCTGAGCTATATACTCCTGATCTGTTAATGCTGGGCTATATATTCTTGATCTGTTAATGCTGAGCGATATACTCCTGATCTGTTAATGCTGAGCTATATACTCCTGATCTGTTAATGCTGAGCTATATACTCCTGATCTGTTAATGCTGAGCGATATACTCCTGATATGTTAATGCTGGGCTATATACTCCTGATCTGTTAATGCTGGGCTATATACTCTCGATCTGTTAATGCTGTTCTATATACTCTTGATCTTTTAATGCTGGGCTATATACTCCTGATCTGTTAATGCTGAGCTATATACTCCTGATCTATTAATGCGGGGCTGTATACTCTGGACCTGTTAATGCTGGGCTATATACTCCTGACCTGTTAATGCTGAGCTATAAACTCCTGATCTGTTAATGCTGAGCGATATACTCCTGATCTGTTAATGCAGAGTGATATACTCCTGATCTGTTAATGCTGAGCGATATACTCCTGATCTGTTAATGCTGAGTGATATACTCCCGATCTGTTAATGCTGGGCTATATACTTCCAATCTGTTAATGCTGGGCTATATAAACCTGATCTGTTAATGCTGAGCTATATACTCCTGAGCTGTATACTCCTGATCTGTTAATGCTGAGCTATATACTCCTAATCTGTTAATGCTGGGCTGTATACTCCTAATCTGTTAATGCTGGACTGTATACTCCTGATCTGTTAATGGTGAGCTATATTTTATTTTTATTTATTTATTACAGGATTTATATAGCGCCAACAGTTTACGCAGAGCTTTACAATATAAGTACTCCTATATACTCCTGACCTGTAATTCTGAGCTATATACTCCTGATCTGTGAATGCTGGGCTATATACATCTTCTTAATTGCCTTGCTAGGTTTTCTCCCAAAAATAGTGCCGTGTGCCCAGTGATCTTTGTTTCTCCCATGTTGTTCAGGTAGATCTCCACCACTCTAAGGTTGCCTACCCCTGCTTTACTGCATATACAGACTAATTTTACTGTTGTGGGTTTAGTAACACTTTAATTAATTTTTAATATGCAAAGGAAACTCACCCATCCGTCCATGTCTCTATGCTTTATTTTGTTGAAAAAGCACCTTGAAATCCCCTTGCCATATTATTTCCAGCTGCAACCATCTTGAGTAAGGGCAGATGATGTATATGTAGGTGATGATTATGTAGCATTTACTTCCTAGAAGCCATCTGCCCTTAGCTCAGGTATGGAGGCAGGAGGGTGTGCTTAACTAAGAAAGCCATTTCTCCCCTCCTCCAGGTGATAGAAAAAAAGGCCCATGAAGACTTATGGGATGTACGAGGTGCGTCTATTAAATAACGAGACTGCTTAAATAACTCATCTTTATTTGTATTGTAAAATTGTATTACAAATTGAATGCTTGTCCCCTTCACGTCCCTCGCTGAATCTTTTTTACCACTCAAACACACGCACGCGAGATAGGCCGTCATTCCCATAAGCTGTAGTAAGCGTTTAAACACATCTGTTGGTGTTTTGTGTAATTTTACAAAAAAATTCAAATTGACGCTTTGTTCAACTTTTAAACTTTTTAAAGCATTTTTTCAGCACACTACAGAAAACACAACCAAACTAAATGGCGACTCACAATCAACTGAAAGTCAGAGTTTTGCTGCTTTTCATGCAGGTGCAAACACGTTCAAGGTCAACACGCATGCAGTTATAACCGCTTCTGACTGCTTTGTTTACTAGGTGGGATAAGAGTCTTGTTATTTAATAGAGACACCTCTTATGACATCATTTTGACCAAGGCCAGAAACCGACTGAAGAAAAACAAGATTAAACCAAGTACGCTAAATATAGTGTGCATTCCTGTTTATTTACTAATATTAGCAGCATAAGGTTTAAAAATGTATTGAAAGAGTTTAGTTCTGCTTTAACTTTTCTTCTTTTTCTTTTTTTAATGTAACTTTTCTTCTTAATAAAGATGTTAAATAATAAAAACAAGATATAAAGCATCATTTTATAAACCAATAAACTTTATAAAACTTAAAATAAAACTGAAAAAAAATCATTAAGGTGAACTTGTAAATATTTGTCAATTTTATATCTGTTTTTAAACTCTATTCAGCCTTCACTATATACAAATACATTTGTTATATTGATGAGTCACTGAACTGTGATATGTGTAAATTTCAGCTTGAACTATTGATCTCTCTAAACTCATTAAGGATTTCTGTAACAGAGATTTAGATTTCAAAGGCAGCCTAAAGTTCCTCCTACTGACTGGTTATGCAAATGCAAAACATTTATAAACAATGATGTTGATATACTAAGGAAAATAGATTGTTAGTGAGTAGGTGTTGACTTTGGAAAGTGCATGTGCAGCTATATTTAGCTAAGTGTAGTAAAAAAGGTGAAGCTGTGTTCACTTTTAATATCCACATATGTACAAAGATTCGAATTACTGTATTTTATTTGCACATGATTGGATTATTGCTTTGAACAGAATTGCTCCATATTCACTAAGCTAAATAAACATTTACTTTTTAGATTTACAGTCTGGTGGTTCAAGTCATGCACCATCAACATAGACTAGTTTACCCACAAAGTCTAATAGAGTTATACATATTATAGAATGTATTTTGCGGTTTTGAATTGTGCGCATTTTAGATGCAAATACATCTGAAAAGAGTTCTTTAATTATTTTTGGTTTTGTTCATGTCGGAGAAGAAAACACTAGGGAAATTCACAACCAAAGTTTTCAGATGCTATTGTTCAGTTTCTTTTCTGCTGTATATCTTCATTTTGACCTCATTTTAAGATAAACGCATGTAATCTAATCTACTTATATTCCACTTGTACCTCCTTTGACCCAGTTTCTAAGATATCTTTTTACTTGTGCTGGGACTAAAGAGCATTTTGCACCCACTAGATGACTTTATCTTAATGAAATGACTTGTATATTTATGAGACTGTAAATCAAATCAGTGAGGTAAAATCCATAAGGTAAAATCTAGTCTACCTCAAAAGAATGGTAAAAAAATACAGAAATGCAAATATCACCTAAATCTGAACTTGGCAGAATAACTATTCTAGTTGTGTATTAATCAGCGGAGGCCCATCCATACGGAGCACAGGGGCGCCGCCCCCCTAATCCATGCGCCAGGCCCCTAAATTACATGCAGGGTGCCGGACGCATGTATTCCAGTGGGAGTTTTTTATTAATTGGCTTCAAAAAAGGGTGGGCTCGGGGGCACTTGTGTGACAATTAATATTCGCTATTGTCTTTCTGCTTCTCTTCCCAGCCAATCCCGGCTCAGGAAGTGGGTCCTGAGACCTGATTGGCCAAGAGGAGAAGCGATCCTATTGGCCTCCTATAAGGAGGAGAGAGGAGATGTAGGGGAAGCCGTGCCACCATAAAGCCGAGGAAAGGAGGAGACGCAGAAGCCTGCAACCTATATGGGGTAAGTGCAGGGACCGATCGACCGACCGGGGGGGATTGAGACCCGACTGACTGCCAGGGGTTGATTGGCAATGGATATATTACCGCCCCCCCCAAAAAAAAAAATATACCACCAGCCGCCACTTGTATTAACTAATAGCAATTTTACTACTGCTTCCCATAAACCACTTTACAGCAGGGTCAGATTGGTAGAGAGGAAGGCAACACTGTAATCCAGTTAGGCGCTGTTGCATTAAACAGACATCTGGCACCTGCACAGCATTCTTGCTTACCCCTCCGCTGCCCCTCTCTGTCAGCACTGGGGTCACATTGGCAAATAAAGGGAAAGAAACTGAAGGTGATGGGAAATGCTAGAATAGTAGACCGTTTCCATTGCAAAGATGGAGGAATAAATCACCTCTAATGTTGGCTAGCCATGTGTGGATGTTGCTGCAATATATAAAACTATTTGTTTTTTGTGCCTTTGAGACTGTGCATCATTTTAAAGGGTGTCTTGACTTAAAAAACATTTGAAAAGCACTGTAATAAAATATCCATAAAGAGAACTAGCTTAGAGGAGTTAAAGCACAGTTCCACCAGAAAGTAGAACTTCCGCTCGTTGTACGCTTTTCCCCCTCAGGTGCCACATTTGGCACCTTTCAGGTGGGAGGGGGGGCCGAATACCTGTCTTTCACAGGTATCCCATTTCCACTTCTGGGAGCCTCAGTCGCGGGTATTGATGTCACCGCCTGGGCTCCCTCCTCCTCCCCCAGCCGCTGGGCCAGTAGGAGAGAGGAGTGGAGCCTCATGCATGCGCAGTAGGGTTCCCAGCGTGAAGCCGTAAGACTTCACTGCCAGGGTTCCCGTACTCGCAATGGAGGCGGCATGCACCCGACAGCTGATGGAAACATCAGCTGCGGTGCTGATAACGCTGGACTCCAAGACAGGTAAGTGTCCAATTATTAAAAGTCAGCAGCTGCAGTATGTGCAGCTGCTGGCTTTTAATTTTTGCAGCGGTGCGGACCTCCGCTTTAAGCTTTACTGATACTGATGTCTTGCCCACTTTTCTTCTGTGACAATTAAATTGATATAATATTGATACAACATCGGTTTACAAAAAAAAAAAATAATAATCTCGTCATGTTCATGTGTACGGACATTTACTCTCACTTTTGTTTATGATTTCACAAGAGAATCTTCTCATTTGGAACCTGCAAAATATCAATAAATGTCAAACCTCAAATTTGTGGTTTTGCCCTCACAATGTCTTTGAGTAGACAAAACAGCTCTAGCAAAGAACTCTTAATAGCTGCTTTGCTGATGGCAACACATTGCTCTTTGCTTTATAATTTGATTTATCATGTTAAAGGATGTTTAAATAAGTTACAAAAGAACTAGTCATATAATTACAGTAATTTATGGTATACATAAGGAAAGATATTTGGGTTTATTTAATAAAAAAGTGCAAAGGGTAAAGATTTGTTGAAACGTAATATACCAGTAGTTGCTAGTTGATTTAGTTAATAAATTCCCTTTGAAAAGAAGACTAAGTTGGGTTGATTTACAAAAGAAAAGTAAGCTGTTCATTTGGAAAAGTAAATGTTCTCAGAACTTTGGGAATATGGTCAAGCTGGGTTAACTTCAACAAACCAATGGTGTTCTAACAATCTAATTTTTTTTTTCTTTACTATCTCTCAAACATGAATGGGTATTCAAATTTCAAATAGAACACAAGTTTACCTTATTTACTAATATTTCATTTGCAGAGTGCACAAAAACTTTATTAGTAAGAAGCCTCTTCCAGGGCCGTTTGAAGGAATTTGGGGGCCCCAAACAAAATGGACATGGAGGCCCCCCCCCCCCCCGCACGCATGCAAAGCCTACAGGAATCACAGCATAGCGATACAGTTTAAGTTCACCAACACTTTATATAAATAAAAAAGGTTTACAGTGCAAATACTGCTGTTGCATATAATGTGCATAAAATTTGAACATTTTGAACATTTGCAAAAAAAACACCACTCTACCATAAAATCAAATATACATTAAAAAAGTGCACAATAACTAAATCCAATATACTTAAAACACACGCACACACACTGACATTAACATTTTTCAGTTCTCACAAACATGTGCAAATTATCTAAAACTGCTGTTTGCGAGCCTTGTTTTCTGCAAAGACAATCACAATGTCCTCCATGTCCAAAGACTGGTAAACATCACCCTCAATTGATGTAAGTGCCAGCCTTGTGAGCCTTTGTTGGCCCATGGTGGACCCCATGTAATTTTTGAAAGTACATAAATCATAATGTTTACTAAATATTTCTGACACAGTGAATTCCTTCTGTGCTGTAGTGACTAGGGATGAGCACTGGTCTCTTCCAAACTTAGGTTTGGACCAAGACCAGAAGCAAGCTGTCACTTTTTCATAATTGGCATCCAATCAGCCACTACTAGGGCATTTCCTGCCCCACAGCTTAATCCAAAGAAGGGGCAGGGACATTATTGACCTGATATGGTCACATAGCCATATTTGGATAATATCATTGACCAAATATGGCCATGTGTCCATATTTGTGTTTGGTGGGAGTGACAGTTTGCTTCTGGGTTCGATCAAAACCTAACTTCAGACCATACTCTTGCTCATCTCTAGTAGTGACTTTGGGACCATTAATGGTAAAATCAGCTGCTATGTTCCTGTCTGCAGACTGGTCTATTTCCACTGCCCACTTTGAGCCACAAGACTCCTCTGTGCACTCAGGGCTCTCATTGCTTACATCTTCATGAATCCACAGATGTGACGCTGCTAAAGCAAGGGCACCTTTATTCATAGATGTTAAATCTGTAGAGAGTGCCCAAAGTTCAACATATCATGCCATTGACTTCTATGAGCTTCCCACCACATTCAACCACAGTAAAAAAAGAACATATTTTTCAAAACGCACTGAGCTGCATCGTTGAGGTGAGAACAGACATCATATTATGGGGAACCATGACACTTACTTTTAGCACATTGGAACATGGAACATGTGTTAAAATGCAACAGTGTAAATGGCCTTTAAAGGATACTTGTGATAAGTCAAGGCTGCCATCACTGACCTCATTTAGAAATTGATGATTTCCTGGCTCTGTTTGAGTTCACTAGTTTTACCAACCTAACAAAAGCACACAGCAGGTGATGGCAGAGTGAAATCAGAACTCCTGATCTGTAAACTCTTTTTATATACTGTACACAGCCTGTGGCATATGTTCAGTGCAGTGTACACTTCTGGCCCATTCACGAGATCTATAGGATGCCAAGAATAGAGTTGGGACAATGTAACTTCTGTGTGCATGTACAGGAGTTACATCATCAGTGGATGCCCAATGGCCAAAGAGAAGGGGAGGGAATATGAATAAAGTGGCAGCAAAAATGGTGGCGGTGTTGGAAAGCTTAGAAATATCAGCACTGCAGGATGGAAAACAGAAAGGGGTGTCTGCTCTAATGTGTGTGTTGCTGTGCAGACTTGAATATTATGGCAAAAGCAGCCAAACCTACAGTTATGCTTGAACCTTTCTTTTTTCCTTTTCATTTTGGAGAGTAGGAGAGGTCCGTTTTTTTCTTTTTTGCCAACTTTTTGTCTCATTTGGGAAATTTTCTTTCACTTCCTGTCCTAGATTCAATGGTAAAGGAAAGGATATTTTTCCAATGTGAGGGTAATCCCTTCTTACAGTGCCCACATTGAAAAATGTCCCCTCTGTTCTTGTGGCATCTCAAAATTTTGAATTTCCCCTTTGGTCTGTGTGAAAGTTATAGAGTCTACAAGCTAACAGCACTGTTAAACCTTGCTGCAGAGCATCAATACAATAGAAATGACAGCATCTAATATTTAGCAGCTGTAAATATAGAAAACAAAGCACAATACTCTACATGTCCATTGCACGGGCACTGAGAGGAGGAGAGAAGGTTTGTCAACTTCTCAGCTCCTTCTAGGCCACAATCACCATTGAAAGTAACAACACAAAAAAAAAAAGAATATGAAGAAATGGGTTAACAGGTTCAGTAAGCACAGTTCTGTAACGTTACAGGTTCTGGGGTGAAGAGAACTATAATCTTCTGCTAGCAAATGTTGGGGCCCTTTGTAAAGAGAGTAGGTTTAAAAAGCAAAATGGAGATGGTAATCATCATGGATATTCCGTTAGGTAGTGGCTAAAGGTGGCAGCTCCAAACAATCATCCTCTGACACTAGAGAAATAGGTGTCTGCATGCAGTGTCTGTACTGTGTTAAGAAACATATTTGGGTTTACACCCGCTCACCAATTCTCTGTGCGATGACACAACAGAGATTTCAAATGCTGGTTCAGGCTCCTGGCAATGTTGTAAGGCAACGTATCACCTCTGGTCGGCTGATCAGGATGGCTGGAAGCTAAACTGGCAAGGTGATCAGACAGCGGCCGTCTGAACACCTGGATGGGTATTGCGATCCCTGAAGCGGTGTGGATTGTCTCTGCTGGGTGGCACTGGGTTGCTGAGCAGGGTGCCTGGGCTGAATGGTGGTGAACCGTGTAGTTGTCACTGTTCCTGGCTTCCCTTAGCCTCCTGTCAGCACTCTCACAGTAGTCTCAGGAAAAGAGTGGCTAGCAGTTGCCACTAGACAGTGTGTGCCTCTCTCTCTTTCAGATGGAGTTTCACCACACAGTCCTGTCACCTCTCCTCCACTCTCTCTTCTTATGCTGACAGCACTCTCTCTATAGTTCTGTGTGGAAGTCTGTCTCTCTCTCTTTCAATCACCTCAGCCATCCCTCTCTTCAGTCTCCTGTCAGCACTCTCTCTGTAGTTCTGTGTGGAACACCTGTCTCTCTCTCTCTCTTTCAGAAACCTCAGCACTTCCCTCTCTTCAATCTCCTGTCAGCACTCCCTCTGTAGTTCTGTGTGGAAAACCTGTCTCTCTCTCTTCCAATTACCCCAGCACTTCCCTCACCTCAATCACCTCAGCACTTCCTGAAACTCCCCCTTTTCCCAGTGTGCTCTGTGTCTCTGAGTTTGATGGAAGGACAAGTCAGCATCTCAATGTCTCCATCTTGTGGCCAAAAGGAGAAATTGCATTACAACATGCCTGCTACACAAAAAAAGAACCTTTACAATCCCTTTAAGGGGACAAAGACAGCAATAAAATAAAAAAAAACTGTTCATGGTTTTTCCTCCTCTCCGCTCTATCAAAATTTTAAAAATTGGTTTTGCCTTTAGTTATTCTATAACCTAAAATGTTATCAACTACATACTCTTTGTCCTGAACATATGCTGGCATTTCAACCACCTATGCACCAGTGTATAGTACCCCATTATCTATATTTGTAGACTTAATAAACAGCATGGATTAATTCATCAAAGCTGGTAGAAGCTGGAAGGTGTCCTGCAAGGTGGCAAGTTTAATATTGCCTTTCAATCCAAACAAAGATCTGACTATTCGTCAAAGCCAAGTTCTGGAGCATGCCTTTCACTGATTCTCAGAAGTGTCCCATTGCGGCAATTTGCCTTTACTTCCTGTCCCAGGGAGGAAAGGGGAAGTGGTAGGAAATCTTTTTAAACTTAGTCACTGAAGCAGGTCTACCAGATAAAAGATCTTCCCTCAATTCCTGTTCTGGTGACAACTGTAAAATTTGGATTTCAAACCACATTCTGTCACAGTGGCATTGGTCAATGAGAAAAATAGGAGGGATTATGCTTTCCAGCAGAGTCACAGATAGCAATAAAATTCTGATTGTAACCCTTCCCTACTTTATCTAAAAGTAAAAAAAATGGCTTTAGACATATTTTAGGTTTGTAACTTTTTTTCCCCTAGGAAGCTGTTCTTCTTAATCTTGAGTAACCTAGCAACCAAATGACATTTTTTCAAAAACTGTATAAATTCTTAAAACTGCTACAGTAACATTTTTGGAGCATTAAATGTAATATTTGGATTTGTAGCAGGTATTTTGAACTCAGTTTTGTCTTGTAGATTAATCAATGTACAGTTTGCTGAATTTATTCTTCATGGCAGTAAAAACCTCTGTCATATAGTCATAAAGAAAAATTATATGTTTCCAACACTTGTTTTTTTTTTTTTTTCTTTTGTCGCTATTGTGCTGATGCATTAAAACGCTTCAGTAGTTTAGTCTTAACAATTTCTGCATGTCGTTCAACACTTTTCACATCTTCAAACATGATTTTGTTTGATTTTTTTTTAAAGTGGATTTTTATTTTTGAAGCAAAGGAAAAAAGCAGGAATTCTAAGAGTAGTGCAAAAGCGCCATCTGCTGTTATTAATGTAGACTGCATGCATAGGGGAAACGTGTATATACAGCCTTAAAATACAGCCATAGCTTATAACTGCCCTGCATTTGGGGGGACTGACCCTCTTTAGGGGCTAAATCCTGTTCCCTTATGCCTCCGCTTTGATATTTTTCTGGGGGGTCTGATATGTGTTCCATTTAACTAATAGTATGCGTACCATTTACATGCCAAAGGTGTTTGCTAAATGTTTTATTTAACATTCAAATTGTTGTATTTGTTAAATATTTTCTGAAAGATTCAGACAATTTTCACCCAATATTCACACATTTTTGCTAATTGGATTTCATTGTAAAATGTGTGTAAACATTTATAAAATAGTCCCCTAACGTGAAGAGAGAGAATTAATTAAAAAAGCATCAATGGGTTTAACTGATAACAATTTGTTCATTCATTATTCATGGTCATATGATCTAAGTTGTGGCGGGGTGTGTTTCCTTTGCCTAAATATTTTGCACAACTATCTAGGAATTCTGACTTTAAAGGAAAACTCAGAATATTAGCACTACTTCCGGGCCACAGGAGGAGGACTTTCTATTTGTTTACACGTCACACCCATGCAGAGAAATCGCACAACATGCAATGCTTAAAGTGTTACTAATACCACAACAGTCTATATATGCAGTAAAGCATGCTTGTTATACTCACTGTGGAACCTAAGGGGTTAATTCTGTGCATTGTGTAAAAAAGGCTGTTTGATCCTGTCTCTCTGATTACCCCCTTCTTCCACATTCTCCAATCCATCTCCTGATAGTACAGAGCCTTGGGGGCACTCTGCACATGCTCAGTTTAGTATGTATTGATAGAGACAGGGCCAATCGGCAATGTCCAGACAGAGGGTCAGGGGTCATTCAGCCTCATAGGACAGTCAGAGGAAAATACAAACTCCTATAAGCTTTAACCAGACACTGATAGAAGTCACAAGACTGCTATATACTGCTGATTAAGAAAATGTATTTAGCAGTTTATATTTACTAAAATCAGGGCTTTTTTTCTCAGAAAATAGGTGCAGGAACTCAATCACGACCCCCCCCCCCCCAAAAAAAAACCCTCACACACACACACGCACCCTCCAAACCGCATTACATGTTGGGTTAATAGTGTGGTTAAATTTCACTAACAGTAGAAGGGTCTTAAGGGGCATTAAATGCCAGGAATGCATTACATACAGGGTGCAGAGTTCAGGGGTGCACTACAAAGAGAGTGCAGAGTTCAGGGGTGCACTACAAAGAGAGTGCAGAGTTTAGCCTTCTTTCACAGCTGCTTACCTCTGCATCCCCCATCCACATCCCACTTTCACCCATCTTCAGCTCTGACCTCTCCATGCAACCACCCCTTCCTTAAAATCTCCACTATCGTCCACATATGTTACTTTGGTTGCTGTTCTAAGCTGAAGCACCCAGCCGGCTCTAGTACCTCCACTGTAGTTGATGTCTGTGTTTACATGTGATAGTGGTAGGCAGAGAGCCTGAGCCAGAGTTCCACCAGGTTCCAGCTGAAAAAAAAGCCCTGACTAAAATAATTGCATTTCCATAATTTGTGTACTATGGAAGAGCAGATATAGTAAATATAAGGTCCTGGGTTTAGTAAGACTTTAAGGAAATGGAGGTGGTGGCAGCCGTGTGTGCAGGCAGAGCTTGAGCTGAGCAGGCCTGTCACTTAGAAGACACATTAGCAGTGGACAGTTCTGACATGGATGTCATAATCCTCCCTCCACCAAATCATTTGAAACGGTGCACAAACAAGGTCCATAAAGACATGGATGAGCGAGTTTGGGGTGCAGGAAGTTGACTGGCCTGCACAGAGTCCTGACCTCAACTCGAGAGAACACCTTTGGGATGAATTAGAGCGGCGACTGCGAGCCAGGCCTTCTCGTCCAACATCAGTGCCTGACCTCACAAATGTTCTTCTGGAAGAATGGTCAAACATTCCCATAGACACACTCCTAAACCTTGTGGACAGCCTTCCCAGAAAAGCTAAAGCTGTTAAGGGTGGGCCAACTCAATATATAACCCTACAGATTGAGATACCATTAAAGTTCACGTGCATGAAAAGGCAGGCGTTCCAATACTTTTGGTAATATATGTTACTGTCATTTGCATGTTTTTTTTTTCTTTGTTATATAGTATGAAATCTGTGTATAATTGTTCTAGTTTTTAGTTATATCTCATAATTTTAAATAATCGGACAACACAGACAACAGGGTTGTGATAAAAAAAAATAAAAAAAAAATAGAGCTAGTGCTACCAACATAAAAGCCTACATGAGTATCTTAGGGCCCAGGGGCAATGGGGGCCCTGTACAGGATTTTCTTCTATTACACTGCCTGCTGTTAAGATGACAACCTCCACAGGCAGTACCTTGAGGCCCATATACACATCTGTGTTTAAAAACATTTTCCTTTTCAAAATGAATGTTTAAGTTTTCGTATGTATGTCTTTCATGTATTTTTACTATGTATTTTCCACAGGGGGAAAGTGCTTTTAGCATTTGCAAACATTTGCGGGTGTTAAACTTTATATACAGATATTGTGTGTTTCAAATGTGGTAACAATTATTTCTTTCGGAAACAACATGTTAAAGTGGTTGTAAAGTCAGAAGTTTTTTTTTTATCTTAATGCATTCTATGCATTAAGATAAAAAAAATTCTGTGTGCAGCAGCCCCCTTCGACCCATCTAATATTTACCTGAGCCCTATCTCTGTCCAGCGATGTTCACGAGTGTCTCAGCCGCTTGGCTGATTGAGTAAGACACAGTAGCGGCGCCATTGACTCCCGCTGCTGTCAATCAAAGTCAGTTAGCCAATCAGGAGAGAGAGGGGGTGGGGCCAAACCGCAGCTCTGTATCTGAATGGACAAACGGAGCTGCACCGCGGCTTGAGTGCCCCCCGTAGCAAACTGTTGCTGTGGGGGCACTCAACAGGAGGGAGGAGACAGGAGCGCTGTAGAGGGACCCAAGAAAAGGAGGATCTGGACTGCTCTGTGAAAATCCACTACAACAAAGCAGGTAAGTATAACATGTTTGTTAGAAAAAAATGAGACTTTACAATCACTTTAACTGTTGCCCCACACAAAAATTAAATGGGGCTCATTCACACCAAGACACTTAGTAACCTGGTACGTTGTCATATGTTGGCATACGTTTTAGACACATTCTTATTGCAAGCTTTTAAAATTCCACTTTCAATTGCCTTTAACCACTTAAGCCCCGAACCATTATTTTTTCCTCAGTTTAGGCCGATACGTATTCTACTGTATATTTTTGGTAAAAAAAAATCACAATAAGCGTATATTGATTGGTTTGCGCAAAAGTTATAGCTTCTACAAAATAGGGATGGTTTTATGGCATTTTTATTAATATTTTTTTTTATTAGTAATGGCGGCAATCAGCGAGTTTTATCATGACTGCGACATTATGGCGGACACATTGGACAATTTTGGCAAGATTTTGGGCCCATTCACATTTATACAGCGATCAGTGTGATTAAAATTGCACTGATTACTATATAAATTTGACTGTCAGTGAAGGGGTTAACACTAGATGGTGCTGTAGGGGTTAAGTGTGTCCTGGGGAGTGTTTCTAACTGTAGGGGGGATGGGCTAGCTGTGACACATCACTGATCATAGCTCCCGATCACAGGGAGCTATGATCAGTGACACTGTCACTAGGCAGAACGGGGAGATGCTTGTTTACATTAGCATCTCCTCGTTCTTCCTCTCCGTGAGACGATCACGGGTATCCCCGCAGACATCGAGTCCGCGGGACCCGTGACCCGACTCACGGAGCTCCCGGCCGGCGTACATCGGCATGCGCCGGTTTGGAACCAGTTAATGAAACAAAAGTGCAGCATGCATTTTTATTCATTTTAAATGATTGTTTATCTGATGGTCATGCATTTTTATTTCCTTAAATGCATTAACAGGCACTATATATGACTGACTCTGATGCTCTCAGTCTACTCTTATCATTGTGTACTTCCAGCAGTGTCATTTTGCAAACCATACTGCATTCAGTTGTATCACCCTCTAGTGTGCTACTAGTGGTAGTGCAGGGAAATTGTAGTTTGGCTCAGGGCTTTTTTGTCCTCCTCATTGGACCTACAAACAATGCACTTACGTTTACGGACGTCCAAATCGATCAAGGTTGATGCCGGGCACACGTCCTAGCGGTGTGAGGATAGCCCAGGGCCCAGCCATGGGCGGGTGTGTGGCTCCAGGCCCCTATGTCAGGTGGTGGGGACGGCATTTGTATGCCCAGGTGTGGTGGATTGGCTGACAGGTCTGAAGATTTTTTTCTTCCATGGCAGAAATTTTTTGTATGGTTGCTTTGTCCCCTCATGTCCCCTCTTTCCTTCCTTTTGCTTTCCCCCTTTGGTGCCTGGAACAATCTGCGTCCGCGTTACAGGACACAGTTCTGCGAATGCGCGATCCTCAGTCGAAACCGAGGCTTGGTTTTGCGCATGCGCAGGATGACCGGGGGCGCTCTACGGAGGGTCGCCACTGTGCAGGCGCAGGCCAGACACGGCAGTGACATCATTCGGCGGGGATATTTTAATCCCTGTCAGCCCCTGTCATATTGGGTATTACTGTGGGCAGCTTGTGACAGCTCCTCCCTGTACAAGGCTCCCAGGTTAAGGTAAACTCCAGCCTGGGGCTATGGTGCAGGGTGGGGGGGGCTAAGTTGGCTCTTAAAGGGGAAGCGACACTGCTGTTTGCATTCCTTTCTCCTAGGACGTGTGAGTTTTCCTACAAGGTTGCAGGATCGTCACCTATTCGTCCGCCAGGTTTCCATGGACAGGTCATTTTCCATGCGGCCAGCCCTCACGCTCTAGGTACGTGGGGTGTGAGAAGGGGGGCCAGGTCCACGCTGGAATGGACATATCCCTTAACGTTATGTTTTTTTCATGTTTTTTGCCCTTCTCTTTTCTTTTTTTTTTTAGCCCTTCCAGGTCAGACCGTCAGTTTACTGTCTAAGACAACAGGGTCCTTGACAGGCCGCAACGTCAACCTTCCTCAACTAGGTCCAGACGTGACTCTCCGTTTAGGACCCACCAACAGAGTAGATATTCCCATGCCTTCTCCAGACACCGCACCCATCGCCACGACAGCCACTCTGATCGCAGAGCCTGTTGGGGGTGTGGGACCCGAGTCCCGGAAGGCAAGTCCTTATGTGACCCTTGTTATGCCAAGGTGGTTGGGGAAAAAGAGGCTGAAAGCCAACAAATGGAATCGCTTGTTAAGCGTGTGGTGCAGCAATCTCTCAAGGAGAGGGGTACATCCTGCATGCGGAGCCAGTCCACCACTCTATCTGGCTCCCTGGCTGGAGGAGGATCTGGGCCCATCCCAGCCTTACAATGCCCCCCCGGCTTTTCAGATAGCGAATGGGAGGGAGATGAATTTGTTGGAGGCTTCGACTTCGCTCTTGTTTTCCCACTAATTTAGGCAGTCAAAGATCCTTCCCCTCCTCCAGCTAAATAAAGGACGTTTTTTAAAAACTTGGGGAAGGAAGGTTCCAACTTCCCGCTCCTTTCTTAATTAACCACTTCAGCCCCGGACCAATTGGCAGCCAAAGGACCAGGCCCCTTTTTGCGATTCGGCACTGCGTCGTTTTAACTGACAATTGCGCGGTCGTGCGACGTGGCTCCCAAACAAAATTGGCGTCCTTTTTTTCCCACAAATAGAGCTTTCTTTTGGTGGTATTTGATCGCCCCTGCGGTTTTTATTTTTTGCGCTATAAACAAAAATAGAGCGACAATTTTGAAAAAAATTCAATATTTTTTACTTTTTGCTATAATAAATATCCCCCAAAAATATATAAAAAAACTTTTTTTTTCCTCAGTTTCGGCCGATACGTAATCTTCTACATATTTTTGGTAAAAAAAATCGCAATTAGCGATTATTGATTGGTTTGCGCAAAAGTTATAGCGTTTACAAAATAGGGGATAGTTTTATAGCATTTTTATTAATATTTTTTTTTTTTACTAGTAATGGCGGCGATCAGCGATTTTTATTGTGACTGCGACATTATGGCGGACACATCGGACATTTTTGACACATTTTTGGGACATTTGTCATTTATATAGAAATCAGTGATATTTAAATAGCACTGATTCCTATGTAAATGACAGTTGTAGTGAAGGGGTTAACCACTAGGGGGCGGGGAGGAGTCAGTGTGACGTGTTGTGTTTATTTTACTGTAGGGGGGCGTGGCTGTACGTGTGACGTCATTGATCGGCGTTCCCGATGACAGGGAACCGCCGATCACTGACAGTCAGTGTAGGAAGCGCGGGGAGAGGTTTGTTTACACAAACCTCTCCCCGTTCTTCAGCTCCGTAACCCGCGGCCGGGGTCACGGAGCTCCCGACTGGGTCGCGAGCGCGCGACCCACAGGCAGGCACATGCACGATCACGTACAGGTACGTGATTTTGCCTGCCCGTGCCATTTTGCCGACGTATATCGTCGTTAGGCGGTCGGGAAGCGGTTAAAGGATATCTTTGACGAGGAGTGGAGTAAGGTAGACAAGAAGACTTCTATGTCAAGCAAAACCTTCAGGTTATACCTCTTCAAGGCAGAGAAAGTGAAATATCTGGAAAACGCTCCCCTTATAGATACAGCTTTGATGCGACCTGCCAAACATGTCACTATTCCCCTAAAGGACGCTGTATCCTTCAAGGATGGGCTCGAGAAGAGAATAGACCAAAACCTCAAGAGAATTTACAGGCTAGCCGGTATGGCTTGCAAACCTGCCCTGGCCTTTGCGGCTACGTCCAAAGCTATGGAAGCCTGGACAGATAATGTGGACTCCGTGCTCAAGGGTATTTCAGAAGAGCTAGCCAGGGGCTCGGCAGTCCAGGAATTGAAGTTGGCAGTGGCCTTCCTGCGGGAGGCTTTTATCGATCTGATCTGCTTGTTGGTCCGGACTATGCTATCCTCGGTCACGGCTAAGCGGGTTCTGTGGTTGCGCACTTGGCTCGCTGATCCGGTATTTAAGCAGGCCTGGTAACAGACTGGATAGCGCCATAGCCCGAACCACGCGTGGGAAGTCGGTTTTCTTGCCCCAGGATAGGCATCTGTTAGGTCAGAAGAGGCCTCAGCTCAGAAGACGCAGTTCAAAGGAAGCACGCTCTTACAGGCCAGGCCAAGATTTCAGAAGGAATTGGAACAGAGGTCAGGCATCCTTCCAAAAGTCTGCCAAAAGCCAGTCATCCAGTGGACGTGAGACGGCTAAATCGTTTTTGAGATTGGGCCCACCCAGGCGTGTCGGGTGGGGGCGCATTTGCTTCTCTTTCGGCATGTTTGGGTGGCCTCAATCTCAGACTACTGAACCATCAAAACGGTCTCCACAGGCCACACATGGTCCTTCACCAGTACTCCTCCCCCAGATTTATTTCCACCCTGCTACCACGGTCAGAAGGAAAGAAGCAGGTGTTACTGTCCTATGTGGATTCACTGATAGTACAGGGGGCCGCAGTGCCTGTACTGAAAGGCGAAGAGTTCCAAGGGATATACTCCCCTCTCTTCCTTGTATAGAAGAAAAATGGTTCATGGTGCCCTGTGATAGACCTAACTTACCTGCCGTGCAGCCAGGCGATTGGCTAATCTCATTCGACTTAAAAGACACCTATTTCCATGTGCCTGTGGCAGAAGGATTTTGCAAATACCTCTGATTTTCGCAAATACCTCTGATTGTCGTCCCCTGGACTCCATTGTTGAAGAAACCCTGTCTGAAAAGGGCATAACCTCCACAGAGATCATTTGACCATGGGGGTCGTAGAGACCATTGTGCCGATAATTTTTAGGCACTGTGAGGCCTTTAGGCGTGAGGAGCTCAGAGCGCGTGAGATTCTCCCTCAGATGACTGGGATCTTCTCCACTGGGAGAGAGATTGTGCTTTCCACCGTGTCGAACTGGGCCCCTAAATATATCAGGCGCTGGACTGGTTCCAGATGGCTTTTTTCCAAGTTTAGGAGCCACTCAAATTTCGGACAGTGTGGAGATAACCTGCTCCATGCTTTTCTGTTTTTTTTGTCCGCCTTCCTCTGGGTCAATTATGGGTAAAGACTTGTGTATATGGAATTGTATTTATTTATTTTTTTTGGTTAAACTAGATGAACTTGTGTCTTTTTTCAACCTGACTAACTATATGTAACTATGTGATGGCTGTGGCCAATCACAGCTTCCACAATAGTACAGTACACAATGAATGAATGGATGCTATTCATAAAAATAATGGCTTATAACAGCGATCATCCTAGTGTAAAAAATAAAACCTGATGACTTCCCCAGAGTAGTACAGTGTCACTGTATGTAAAAGAACAATTGCAAGAAAAGAAAAAAATTGTAAATAAACCTTTAAAGATTTCAAAATTTAAAAAAATATAATTCTTTTTTTTACATACTGTCACCAGTCAGGGTCCCTGATTACGGACACAAAAGTTATATGTTGACACTGTACTTTTCAGATAACAGTATGTAAAAAAGAATTGTGAAAAAAAAAAAAAAATTCGATTTCAATTTCTTCCGTTTTCAAAAAAATTTGGACAAAAAATTACAACTTTAAAAAACCCATCAAACTTACTAAATACTTCAGACTGTCTACTTTCCAAAAAAGGGTTATTGGGGTGGGGGGGGATATTTGTACTGTCTTGGCATTTTAGGGTCTCAAGAAATAAGATAGGCCATCAGTATATCAGGATTGCTAAAGTTTCAAATATATACCATAGATTGTAGACTCTTAACTTTCTTACAAACTAAATAATATACACTTATTTGGGTTATTTTTACCAAAGAAATGTGTCAGGATACATTAAGGCCTACATTTGTGAAGAAAGATTTTTTTATTTGCAACATTTTTTAACAAACTATGAAAAATGCATTTTTTCCCCAAAATGTGTGTTCTTTTTTCATTTATTTTGCAAAAAAAAAACTCAGCGGTGATTAAAAACCACCAAACCAAAGCTTGATCTGTCTCAAAAAAGTGATAAAAATGTAATTTGGGTTCAGTGTTACATGACTAAGTAAATATCATTCATAGTGTGACAACGCTGAAAGACGAAAATTGGCCTGGACAGGAAGGGGGTAAAAATATCCACTGCACAGAGACTGCATCTTTGGTTCCATTTCAGGGCCGAATTCAGGCAAAGATTCAGCCCTGATTCGTCCCTGAAATGGAGAAAAAAGCGGCCGGTTTAGATGTGAACCAAGCCTTACACTGACATGCATGCTTTTGAAAAATATATCTGATGCAAGGTCCACTTTAATTGGCACAGTATTAAATTTGTTCTTTTTAACATATTTGAGGTTCTACACAGTGGGGCCCAAAAAAATCTGCTTTGACAGTGACTGATAAGCTTTCAGCTATCAATTGCTAAGCTGAAGCATAGGAATCCTAATGGTTGCTATAGGCAATGTTCATGTTCTCTAATCCTACCGCTAAGCGTCGATATATGCGTCCAGTTTGTCCATGTGCAAATGTCACCCTCTGTATTACCACCTTTCAGAACTGTTGTTGCTGCATACCAGTGCTGCCTTTGATCAGAATTTCAAAGGGAACATTTTTCTTTATGTTTTTAAGTTATTTATGGAGCCTTCATCTGGTTCAACCATGTAGTAAACACAAATACCTTTGCTGGCAGGAAAATGCTAGACGGACAAGAATTTCAGGAAGCTTGAAGATTTGCATGTAGTTAAATGTGATACACCTGTTTCCAGTGGTAATAATTCCTCATCTCATGGGAAGATCCCGAATAACGTGGTCTTTAACACATTCACTGCAATCTCTGGTCAACAAACAATCAAACATTTTATCAAACAGATAAGAGATACAATTAAAATAATAAAAAATGTGTGCTCAGCTGCAAACAAAACAATAAAAAAAAATAAAAAATTACAGTTATCAAAAAAGTCCTTGAATAGTAAGCGAATATGCGTGATAAACCATTAAAGGAGTTGTAAAGGCAGAAGGTTTTTCATCTTAATGCATTCTATGCATTAAGATAAAAAACTTTCTGTGTGTAGCAGCCTCTCCAGCACCCTCAATTACTTACCTGAGCCCCATCTCTCTATAGCGATGTCCATGAGTGTCTTAGCTGTCCCAAACACTTCTCCTGATTGGCTGAGACACAGCAGTGGTGCCATTGGCTTCCACGGCTGTCAATCAAAGTCAATCAGCCAATCAGGGGAGAGAGGGAGCGGGGCCGGGTCATGGCTCTGTGTCTGAATGGATACACAGAGCTCTGACTCGGGTCTGGTGCCAACTATAGCAAGCTGCTGGCTGAGGGGGCACACACTAGAGGGAGTGGCCAGGAGAGAAGAAGAGGGACCCGAGAAGAGGAGGATCGGGCTGCTCTGTGCAAATCCAACTGCATAGAGGAGGTAGTATAATATGTTTGTTATTTAAAAAAAAAAAAAAAAACAAGCCTTTACAATCACTTTAAGATGCACTGTATTTGACTATCACCATATCTAAGTGAAACTGTTACCACAAAAAAATTACCCAATAATGTGATGTGCAATGATTATAACAAAAAATAATAAATAAACTTCACATGTGTGATATCAACTGAATATTCGTGATGAGAATCAATTGCTTCCAAATGAAGGAAATATCACCACCGAGATGGTTGAGTAAAATAAGCCACTCACCAGACAAAATTATCCCACCAAAGAATAATATGCATGTGTATAAATCCTCCTTGCAGATCCAGTGGCCAGCCAGCTTCAGGGTACAGAGTCAGGCTTGAATAACTCCTTACTCCCGCATGTCAGATCAGGCAATATTTGAGGTGATAAAAGAAACTAATAGTGCATTACTGTGTATAAAAGGGGTTTATTGATTAAAAGTTGCACTTACACCTGAGAAGATAAAATCAAGTGATACATGAATTCCTTGTGATCGACCGCCTGCAGAATTGCCGGCACAGATTGCCGTTGTGTGATTAGCTCCGAAGCAACGCGTTTCTTCTTAGGAGACTTCGACTGGGAATGGAGTATAAAAGATACAAGTTTGTCAGTGATATATGCCCAGTATTAAACAAAAAACGTAGGCTCCATTTAAACTAGCCTTCCGTGTTTATTTTAAAATTATGTGGCAGGTCCACAAAAAATTAAGCGCTTTCATCAGTATTTTTTTTAATAATGGATCTGAATGTAGCTGTATAGTTTTCTATAGGCCACTGTACACAGATGAATAAAGATCAAAAAAACGTACGCTGTGTACAGATCCATAAAAAATAACTAAATAAAAATCTGTGTCTATGGTCAGTAATTTATGCATGTAAAGGTTTGTGATAACATTTATATGTGTATGTGTACAAAGGAAACACACACTATTTGAGCTGCCTGCATCCTAGAAACTTAAGAATGCTAGGCAGCTTCATTGAAAGGCCACCTACATCCTAGTAACAGAAGGATGCTAGGTGGCTTCAATGAAAGGCTGCCTACATTCCAGCAACAGAAGGATGCTAGGTGGCTTCATTGAAAGGCAGCCTACATTCCAGCAACAGAAGGATGCTAGGTGGCTTCATTGAAAGGCAGCCTACATTCCAGCAACAGAAGGATGCTAGGTGGCTTCATTGAAAGGCTGCCTACATTCCAGCAACAGAAGGATGCTAGGTGGCGTCATTGAAAGGCTGCCTACATTCCAGCAACAGAAGGATGCTAGGTGGCTTCAATGAAAGACTGCCCATGTCCTACCAACAGAAGGACACTAGTTGGCTTCATTGAATGACTGTCTACATTCCAGCGACAGAAGGACACTAGGTGGCTTCATTGAAAGACTGCCTACATTCCAGCAACAGAAGGATGCTAGGTGGCTTCATTGAAAGGCTGCCTACATTCCAGCAATAGAAGGATGCTAGGTGGCTTCATTGAAGGGCTGCCTACATTCCAGCAACAGAAGGATGCTAGGTGGCTTCATTGAAAGGCTGCCTACATTCCAGCAACAGAAGGATGCCAGGTGGCTTCAATGAAAGACTGCCCATGTCCTACCAACAGAGGGACACTAGGTGGCTTCAATGAAAGACTGCCTATGTCCTACCAACAGAAGGACTCTAGGTGGCTTCATTCAAAGGCCACCTACATCCCAGCAACAGAAGGACACAAACAGTGTAAATTATACTATCTAAATAATTACGTGCATTTATTTGCATTCAGAAATGCCCTATAAACACGTGTATGTCATTGCAAGTGTGAATGAGGCATATTACATTGGCATTTAGAAAACAAGACGGAGGTAGGGTTTGATTACCGGCTGCTGCATAGGCATATGAATGATATATCATCAGCTATCTAGCAGAATAGAAATACACAGACCACTCACTTACCTGCAACAATGGTAGCATATTTATAGCAGTGAGTGTGACAATAGTAGCCTAGTTGAAAAGCTGAGTTTGGTGTTTATAGCTGTTTGAAATGAGGGGGGATGTTCCCCTGCTAAGGATCTTAATGGAAGGTGATGGGTTAATGGAGGAACTGATTTTATTTGGAATTACTCTTTAGGCTGAATATATATAAATTATATTTATTCTTGGGGGAAAAGTTCACCTTACTTGATCACACTCAAAGATCTACCAAACTTTACAGAATACAAGGCTACTCAGGTAAGGTTTTACATGCCACTGCCCAGTAAGGTTACAGAGCATCAGGCTGGCTACAAGGTGCAAAGGATCCATTCACACCAGTGCATTGTGATGATGCAAGTGCATTTATTGAATGTTTTTTGTACTTTAAGTGCTCATTTGCATGGTCATTCTGGCTGTATACCACCCATATCAGCATATTTCTGCGGCAGGTACGGACAGGTCTTCCTAAATAGCTGCGGCCACTCAGCCTGTACAAATCAATGACAGGCCCTGCAGCTACTTGAATATAATAGCACATGGAGCAATTACTTGCAGTTAGGGACATACGACTGGCCCTGGATACAGTCTGCATACAGAGCCGCTCATCCAGCCATAGCCGCATATAATCTCTCCTTGATCAATTAGATGCCAACACCAACAACACTATTGCGGACAGTGTCTGCCTGTCATTGATTTGTGCCGGTTTCCTGTCTACAACTAATTAGAAATAAGTGGCTGTACCTGAGACAGAAATACACTGATCAGCGCAGTGTACAGCCTGGAACGTTTATGTGAGTGTGCTCTAAAAGTGCTTTGCATTAAAGAGGCGCGCCTGGCTCCTTCAGAAAAAAAATACTGTAGCTACTGACTTTTAACATAAGGACACTTACCAGAGATCCCACAATGTTCTCACTCAAGCCAATTCTTCTTCAGCATCTCTAGTAAGGGAAACAGGAAGTTTTCTACTGCACATGTGCGAGTCGCCCTGCGCTGTGTGAATGGTCCCATAGTCTTCTGAGACCTGTGATGTATCCCAGAAGACTGCAGGGGAAGGAGGGGGGGGGCGAACTTCTGGCTCAGATCGGAGTCAGAAGTGGGAGTGGATTCCTGTCAAAACCAGGTAATCGCTCCCCCCTTCCACCCAAAATGTGCCACATGTGGCAGTGGAGGGTGCAAACAAGTGGAGATCCCCCTTTTGGGTGGAGCTACGTTTTATGCCTATTTGTTTTGAATAAGCTGCCAAAATGAGTAGCACCACAAGGAACAACGAGTGTTGTAAGGGATCCACCTACAGCTATGTCCTGATTTAATTTATGTTGGAACACCAGCACAGTCCAGGCAAGGATATATCGAAGACCCCTTTCACACCGAGGGTGTATTGCAGGCGCTATAGCGTTAGAAACTGCTGCACCATTGTCTTTCAGGGCTTTCACACTGCAGCGGTGCGCTGGCAGGGCGTCACAAAAAGTCCTGCCAGCAGCTTCTTTGGAGCGGTGAAGGAGCGGTGAACTCACCGCTCCTCCAGCGATGCTCCCCATTGAAATCAATGGGGCAGCGCTGTAATACCGCCGGCAAAACGCAGCTATTGCTGGGGGTTTTAACCCTTTCTCGACCGCCAGCAGGGGGTAAAAGCGCCCGCTAGCGGCCAAAATGCGCCGCAAATCCGACTGTAAAACGCCGCTAAAAATAGCGGCGTTTTACAGCTGATGCTATGGGCGACTCGGTGTGAAAGGGGTCTAAATGACAAAGCTTTTGTGAATGTTGAATTACTGTGACTGACTGGTATTTTGTTTTTATCTTGCCCAGAGTTTACCATTACCAGGGTTGGCAGCCATAATATGGATTTGTAGACAAATCAAAAAATACACCTACAGCTGAAAAATGTTAGGGAATAGCAGATTCTTCTGCATTTTAGTAACTTACAGTATCACTATAAAAAAACAAAAAAAGTCCATTCTGTTTTCTGCTAGGTGAATAGAACAATGCTAGCATGCTATCCTTATAGGCATAGCAAAGTGCACCTATAGCTAGAGCTTAGATTTTTAGTTGTGGATAGGGTAATGTAATGCAATGTTAATGTATGAGCAGTGTTATAATTTGATATTTGGCGCCATCTAGTGGCCTACATGGGAAATGGACTTCATTTATTTCCTATCCCAGTAACATTAAGAAATGTAACAGGAAGTGACTGTTTGTTTACATTATACAATAATTTACTTACCCAGAGTGTCAAGTGACCTACCCATGAACACTCAGCACTGAAGGCCCGCGCAGCCATTTTCTTTCTCTTGCTTCTGGACATATGACCTGCCCACAGGGATCTGTGTATGGGTGTTCAGACTGTGGCCTGTTCGGTGCGGAGCCACATTTGAAGCCAGAGGAGGACTTTACACCACATCGTGCTGGGACAGCAGTGTGGTTGGATCGGGAAGGATCCAGAGGCTGACGGAGGTAACTGAGGACTCCTGGTGACTTTGTGAAACAGAACAGCGTGACGGCGTGGCTGCAGCAAATAGACTGAGATCTTGTGCTGCGGAGGCATCCATCTGTTTGGACCCAGCGTGGCGAGGGGGCTGTTGCCCACGGGTTTCTTAACACACTTTCATACACCTAGACTAATAACAGTGTTACTGGGACCTGTAGTCCTTTATTCAAAAGGACTGAGTTCAAACAGGCCTCAAGCTTATCCTTCATTGTATTACTAATAGGGTTGAGCGAACCCGAACTGTAAAGTTCGGGTCCGTACCGGACTTTAGGGTGTTCGGGTCCCGGACCCGAACCCGAACAATTGACTGTATGTTCGGGTCCGGTGTTCGGGGATTTAATGTTGCTTTTTAAAATGTCTTTTAAAAGCACTTGAATTGATATTCATATAGCCGCGAGTGCTTTTAATACAGAGAACAGTCATTGAAGTCATTTATTTTTAAAAAGTTAGTAATAAAAAGTGTTTGGGGACCCGGCTCCTGCCCCAGGGGACATGTATCAATGCAAAAAAAACTTTTAAAAACTGCTGTTTTTTCGGGAGCAGTGATTTTAATAATGATTAAAGTGAAACAATAAAAGTGTAATATTCCTTTAAATTTCGTACCTGGGGGGTGTCTATAGTATGCATGTAAAGGGGAGCATGTTTCCAGTGCTTAGAACTGTCTCTGCAAAAAGCTATTTAAAATCACTCGCGGCTATATGAATTGTCGGCTCCCGTAATACAGAGAACAGTCATTCATTGAAAGTCATTCATAAAAAAAAAGTCATTGATAAAAAAAAAAAAAAAGCGTAGGGGTCCCCCCAAATTCAATAACCAGGCCCTTCAGGTCTGGGATGGATATTAAGGGGGACCCCAGCCAAAAAAAAATAAAAATGGCGTAGGGTCCCCCTCAAAATCCATACCAGACCCTTGAGGTCTGGGATGGATTTTAAGGGGAAACCCAGCCAAAAAAAATGGCGTGAGGTCCCCCTCAAAATCCATACCAGACCCTTATCCGAGCACGCAACCTGGCAGGCCGCAGGAAAAGAGGGGGGGACGAGAGCGGCCCCCCTCCCGCCTGAACCGTACCAGGCCACATGCCCTCAACATTGGGAGGATGCTTTGGGGTCCCCCCCAAAGCACCTTTTCCCCATGTTGATGAGGACAAGGGCCTCATCCCCACAACCGTGCCCGGTGGTTGTGGGGGTCTGCGGGCGGGGGGCTTATCGGAATCTGGAAGCCCCCTTTAACAAGGGGACCCCCAGATCCCCCCCCCCCCCCCCTGTGTGAAATGGTAAGGGGGTACAAAAGTACCCCTACCATTTCACCAAAAAAGTGTCAAAAATTGTAAAAATGACAGGAGACGGTCTTTGACAATTCCTTTATTAAAATCTTCTTTCTTCTTTCTTCTGGTCTTCCTTTCTTCATCTTCTCCTTCCGGCATCTTCTTCTTCCATCTTCTTCTTCCTCCGATCCGCTTCTTCTTGGCCTTCTCGTCCAGCATCGGTGTCTCTTCTGGGCCGCTCCGCGCAATGGGAGGCTCCCGCTGGGTGAGGCTTCTCTTCGGTATCTTCTTCCACGGCGTCGGTCTCTGAGGCTTCTCTCCGGTATCTTCTTCCAGGGCGTCGGTCTCTTCTTGGGCCACTCCTCGCAATGGGAGGCTCCCGGTGTGTGAGGCTTCGCTTGGGCTGACAGTTCTTTTATAACGGAGGGCAGGGCCACCTGGTAACCCCGCCCCCTCTGATGCATGGGGACGTCATGGGGACTTCCCCACGTTAAATAAAGCTTTTTTGCAGAGACAGTTCTAAGCACTGGAAACATGCGCCCCTTTACATGCATACTATAGACACCCCCCAGGTACGAAATTTAAAGGAATATTACACATTTATTGTTTCACTTTAATCATTATTAAAATCACTGCTCCCGAAAAAACGTCCGTTTTTAAAAGTTTTTTTTGCATTGATACATGTCCCCTGGGGCAGGACCCAGGTCCCCAAACACTTTTTATGACTAACTTTTTAAAAATAAATGACTTCAATGACTGTTCTCTGTATTAAGGGGGACGGGAGCCGACACTTTATTATAGCCGTTCGGGTCCCCATTGACTTCAATGGGGTTCGGTGTTCTGGTTCAAGTTCGGGTCAAGTTCGGTCCCAAACCGGAACTTTTTTCTGAAGTTCGGCCGAACCTGCCGAACCCGAACATCCTGGTGTCCGCTCAACTCTAATTACTAACACTGTGTTATTCAAAGCCAATTGCACCGGAGGCAGTTACAGGTGAGTTGCACTACAAGAACAGTTCTAACATTCACCTTACTTTAATCCTTGTTTGTTCAACTGTTGGATTACAATTACTACAACACAAATAGCTAACAGAAGGCTAAGGACTGCATCTCTCATTGCAAAGCCTTGCATCCTATTAATGCTAAGAGGAAATGCATTATAAAGTAGGGGGAGCTTCATAGTAATTGTGTTGTACTTTATTGATTACTTTCCATTCTTGTGGTACCAAAGTGTGCTGGAAGTGGGAAGGTGCCCAGAGTTAAGGCATGTTCACTCTGAGCACTGGTCCCACTTGGAGACATACTCTCAGGGGTCATCCAAGACAACTTTTTATGTACCAACTGTTGTGAATACCTATTGTGCTGTTGCATTACGTTTCTATGACAGTGCAAATAATGTAATTACTATTTTATGCCAGGTCCAGTAAAGATACATTCCTGGTTAAGTACAATTGGTGTGGAGTGTTATTCTTTTTCCAGCAGGTGGAACATCGGATACCCAGGTAATAACAAAGGTATATTGTTGTTATATTGCACATTGTGTGGTTATCCTTTACTATTAGCTTCACACCAACATTGCACCACAGCTGTGTCAAGGGGATTGAGCCAAGTCAATGGGGGTTTAATAGCAGAGTGTAGGCCTAATCAAATTCAGCAGCTTCTTCGGGGGTCAGTGCTACATATGTAATGTTCCCTCAACTGCTCAAGAGTCCTTTTTGACGTTTTGACAAATACTTCAAGCCCCAGACAGTGGTTGGCTTCTCGTTTAAAGGACTATTCTTTTTTTTTTTTTCGTATTCAAATACTTTTTTGAACAACACAAAGGACATCACATATGCGCAGCCTGTGCTGTTGATGAGTGATGCGGCTGTGCCAGGAGTGCTGACTGGGTATTTGGGAAGGATGCTCTAGGGGGGTTTGGACCCAGCAACAACTGGCCATGGCTGTGCCCTAGGTGGTAGTGCGCCTAGTGGTAGTGCCAGCCCTGCTCACAGTCCATTCAGAACTATAAGCCATCAGCCACAATGGATAATGGTAGTTGTAGTTTGTGCATTCTTAGGAAACTATGACTGAATGATATGGCCTTGTGGGTGGAGCCCCGCACCGCAGTGTATAGAAAATAGTGAAAATAGTGACAGCGGGCACAGGAAGAAGATCTCCCTTCTATTCTGGTGACAGCTGTAAAATGTTGGATTTTACAGAGTGATGGTCCCCAGCAATACACAGACATCAATAAAAACTTATTTATATGTTTACCCTTTCCTGACATGACAGAATTACTGAGGGGCTGAGTCTGGCACTCGTGTCTATGGATGCAAATGCTGGGCTCGGGAGCGCGCCCGCAAGGTAACCCCCTCGGGAGAGCACTTCTCCTAGGGGGTTATCTGATGCAGAGAGGAGCCGCGAGAGCTGCCGATGGACCCCAGAAGAGGATGTTCGGGCCACTCTGTGCAAAACGAGCTGCACAGTGAAGGTAAGTATGATATGTTTGTTATTTTAAACAAATAAAAAACAAACCTTTAGTATCATTTTAAGTCAGTGATGCAGAATGAGTATGCAGATCAGGAAGGTCAGGATTAAAGTAGAAGTTCACCTAAAACCTAACTAATTCTAAACCTACTCTCAGCCACATTCTAAAACGAACCTATCTAACCCTGTAAAGAAAAAATCGATATACATACCTTTTCTGCAGCCGGTCCGGTCTCCAGCGGCAGATGCTGTGTGCAGGAAAAAGCCGACAATGGCTGGGAAGTGACGTCACCCATAGTTACTATGGGGCTTCTGTCTGCTGCTCCTTCTGCACACTTCCACACACTGAAGCCACCACTGACAGCTTAGTGTGGGATCGGACCAAATCAGCTGCAGAAAAGGCATGTATAGCATTTTCTTCTTTACAGGGTAATGCCCCGTACACACGATCGGATTTTCGGACAACAAATGTTGGATGTGAGCTTGTTGGCGGAAAGTCTGATTGTGTGTATGCTCCATCGAACATTTGTTGTTGGACTTTCCGCCACCAAATGTTGGCTAGCAGGTTCTCAAAATTTCCGCCAACAAATGTTTGTTGTCGGACTTTCCGATCGTGTGTACATGAGTCAGTCGGACAAAAATCCACCCATGCCCGGAATCAAGTACGAGCCAGAGATATAACTAGCATTCGTAATGGAGATATCACGTACGTCTTGTACGTCACTACGTTAGTATTTGTTGGCCAACATTTGTGTTCACCGTGTGTTTGCAAGACATGTTGGAGCCAACATTCTTCGAACAAAAATCCACGGTTTTGTTGTCGGAAAGTCCGATCGTGTGTACGGGGCATTAGAGAGATTTGTTTTAGAATGCGGCTGTGATTTTGGTTTAGAGTTAGTTAGATTTTGCATGAACTTCTACTTTAAGTTTAAAGTCTGTATTTGCATACTAGTTCTAGGTTAGTATTTTACAGTATTGAAGCCATCAGTTCAGAAAAAGTTAGATAAACTAGACTTTTAGACAGAGAGGTTAAGAATTTCAGCCTCCATGCTGCTTTTAATGACACGTTTCTTTAAAAGCAGCTTCCTGAAGACTAGAATCTAGCCTTGGGGTTACATGACACATAACCAGCTTTTGTGTATTCTGGCCTTCTAAACAGTTTTAGATAAAATAATGATAATGATACGCTAAGCCCTTGTTCCACCACATGTTTTTCAATGTGTTTGATGTAGGTAAATGTCCTTGGAAACTGTTTTGGAATGAAGCAGGCAGGTGTTCGTGAAGGAACTATGATGGTACTGAACTAGTTTTTCAGGGTTAAAGAGGAGATGCTTTTCTATGGTTTCCATTGTCCAGAGGAAATGTATTATGCTTTAACTTCACCTTTCTGTGTTCCTGCAGTATACCTGGCCTCGGGGTGTCATTGCCCTCTTTTAACTCCTATCCTTGTAGATTTACACTAGACAAGCTTAGTCTTGCCCAAGTATTGTACATAAAATGTTTCAATTATTGTTATTAGTATTATTTTATATACCTTTTAGCAACATTATTATAGATACAATAAACATTACTAATGTGTTGTGCTATAGCACTGCTGTCAGGGAACCTCCGCACCAAGCAGGTGAATCCTGGATCCAATATGCGCATTTGCGCACCTTTTTGCCAAAATATGTGCGCAACGGCTCATATGTATAGATGTGCCCATTGGCGCATAGATGTGCGCATTGACGCATAGATGTGCGCATTGGCACACATTTGTGCGCATTAGCGCACAGATGTGCGCATCGGTACATTTTTGTGGAATGGACATGCGCACTATGCACATTTTTGTGCGCATGCGCGCACATCTGCGAATCACGGCGCACAGGGCGCCCTATTTAAACGAGCAGCCACTTAGCATCAGTGCTGGATTGTCTCAGCTTGTTCCTGGATACCTTGCTGTTGCCTTGTCTGATTTCACCTGATCTTGAACACCCGGCTTTTCCTGACTACTCTCTTGGATCACCCCTGTAACCTTGTCTGCCTTGTTTACCTGCACCGACCCTGGCTTGAACCTCTGACTTTGGCTTGTCTCCTGATTCTGTACTTCGCTGCCTGACTTGTTCCCGACCTCTGCCTGCCCCCGACCAAGAGCCTGCCTGCCGTCTGTGTACTTCTCTGCCAGCCCGTTGCCAACTCCTGCTTGTTACTGACCTGCTATCTACCTGCCTACAGGCACCTGCACCCTTCCGCTGCCCTAGCAGTTCCTGTCTCCACCTCCAGGGGTGCTAGGACCGGGACCGCCCTCGTCATTTCGGACTCCGCTGTAAGGTACGTGACAACTGCAAACATGTGGTCATGTGTTTTAGACCCATTTACTGTATTATTCATTATGAATGGCACCACACCACAACTCCACGATGCACCTGTAGTGAACCATAACACATGGTGGTGTAGTGTGCTGCGTTCAAAGGAAAGATACAGGTTAATTTGTCTGTCTGATCTGGTGCATTGGCAGCTCATTCAACAGGAATGTGTTGCCTTTAGGCCCCGTACACATGGGCAGAATATCAGCTGAAATCAGAGTGTACAGTAGAAAGTGTCTGACATTCTGCCTGTGTGTACAGGTCCTTGGATGACAGAGCCAATCTAATGACCGGCTTCTGTTGAACAAGCATGCTGGAGAACCAGCAGCTGATCGGCATCTGATCAGCACTGGCAGCCAAGCTGCCAGCTAGTGTTCTGGCAGGGGGCTCTCCCTGTTAGGACACAATAGCACAGCGTGGAGATCACTACCTTGCATAGTTAGTACAGTGAGCTCCACGCAAGCTCTTCAGTTTTTTTTGTCATTTAGCTTGCTTGGTTAAGCGGAAAAAAAACGTACCATGTGTACCAGGCATAACACAAGGTGTAATTCGGCCCTAAAAGAGTGGGAAGGATTGGAACCGCCATTAAGGTTTTCTGTAATGCCTGTACCTTTCTTGTCCTTTAGTCAGCAGGTCAGGAAACTGGAGGGAATGGATCCAACAAAGACACAGAAAGCAATTAAAACCAAATGGGAGTATCAAACCTTTCACTATTAGGTTTTCTAAGTATACAATTTTCTATTTTTACAATAAGCTATTTAAAAATAAGCCTTGACTTGCATAGCTCCCAACTGTGACTGAATTTGAGGGACTGTCCCTGTTTCAGCACAAAGTCACCTTCTCCCCCTATCCTCATCATTTGTCCCTCATTTTGATCTGATCTATATAGTTGTATATAAAATGCACTCTTTATCTTTCAAAAAGTGTTTCTCAGTGAAAAACATTTCATCCAATTTCTAAATTGCTGCATTTGTAAATTTCAAAAGCCAGTATGAGGCTGGGTTCACACTGAGGAACAGAGCAGCTCATAGTAGGAGGTCCAGAGCGTCTCCATTCACCATTTCAGGTCCAATTTCAGCACATAATTTTGGCCGAATTCGGGCCTGAAACTGACCAGAAGATGCACATAGAGAGACGGTCACAATCTCCTGACATGCAAATTGGATACGAGGAAATCCACATCCAATTCACACTGGTGTGAACCCAGCCTAAACCAATAGTAGTGGCTTAAAAAACAAAATAAAACATTTTTGGGTTTAACTATCCTTTTTTTTGTATAATTCTCCTTTAAGGAAGTGTGGCAGAGGGTGTGCCCTATGTCTACATATTTTTGTTAATAGGTGTCCTTCATTCCCATCTCTGAAAGTTGGGAGGTATAGACTCGTACAACCTGCTTTGCAATGTCATTGCTTAGTCAGCGAAATAATGTCTAAGTGTAGCTACCTACAGCAATAATCAAACTTAATTTTTCACAGAAAAGGCTAATCTGATAGCTGTTTATAACACTATTGCACTTTGAAAACCATTATTGCTTGTTGCATCGCTCTAATTATTAGGCTGATGTGTTATATTTGTCAAAACCAAACTCTGCATGTGCCAAGCCGGCCTCAATTGTAGTAATGACATCAGCTATCTATCTGACAAGAATGAACAGCTTTACATAGAAGAGCCTAGTATTAAGACAAGTAGGTCAGAAGAGCAGAAATGGCAATGAATATCATGCAACACATTTTGCAAAATGGAGGGAGCTAATGGAGTTTCTGTTAAGTGGAAAGCCAAAGTTTCTAGTGTGCTACTTCTTCCAAACATTTTGTCACTTTTAGTTAGAACAAATTTTAATTAGATTTTAGTGTAAATCTTATATAAATACAAAGCAGAATATCTATGTTTTTTTTTTGTTTCTAACAAATATTCAGATTTTCATTTTTTTTAACAATAAGATTTTATATTTTCATAAATTTCACTTTAAGGGTCTGCTTGTTGGTTCTGTACTTACAGGCAATACTCAGAAGATTAAAACACAGCCAACGTACAGGTTTTATGTTTTTCATGAGATAAGCTAAAAGGTGTAAGGCTGGGTTCACACATGTGCGGTGCAAATTGAAGCTCCGTTTTCACAGCTAATTGACAAAGTAGTTGTTCAGCGTTTCACATCAGTTTTTGATCAGGATCAGGTCAGGATTGCATCAGTATCAGGTCAGTTTTACATCAGGATCAGGTCAGGATTTTATCCTGTTCACAACAGAATGCATCTGCGAATCAGATGCATTCTTATAGAAGATAATGTGCTTGCAATTCGCACTGCAGTGCCCAGAAAACGCACACTTTTTTTGGGCAATGAGGAGTGCGAATGTAACGCACATATGTGAACCAGCCTCATTCAAATGAACGTATTTTAAAATCTCACGCACATTGGATGCCGTGTAAGCCACATCCAATTCACATAGGTGTGAACCCAGCCTAAAGCATAAGTCTAGGCCGGGTTCACATATGTGCATTGTGAATTGAAGCTCCGTTTTAACAGCTAATTGACAAAGTAGTTGTTTAGCGTTTCAGGTCAGGTTTGCATCAGTATCAGATCAGGTTTACATCAGGTGAGGTTTACATCAGGTGAGGTTTACATCAGGTGAGGTTTACATCAGGATCAGGTCAGATCTGATCAGATTTTAACCTGTTCACAACTGAATGATGTGCGAATCAGAAGCATTCCCATAGAAATCAATGGGCCTGAATTCGCACCTGAGCTGGACTGCACAGCTCGGAAAACTGACAGGACTCTCTCAATTTGCACTGAATCCGCACTCAGGCTGCACTGGACATATGTGAACAGGCACAATAGAAAGCAATGTTCTTTCACATGTCATGCAAATTAGATATGGTTCAAAACACATTCAATTTTTCAGTTTAGATCGATTTACAATATGGTGTCCTATTTGGAATACAACCCCAACTCCCAAAAAGTTGGGATGCTGTGTAAAATCTACATAAAAACAGAATGCAATGATTTGTAAATCTCATAAAGCCATATTTCACAATAGAAAACATATCAAATGTTTACAAAGCTCTACTCCTATGGGGCCACTGGTAATAGCTGGTTCTTCCCTAATAGTTCAGAGGCTGCCCACCACCACAAGCCTCAGTCCATACACTCTGGCTCCAATAACTCAGTTAAGGGCAGGGGTGTCAAACTCAATTTCATTCCACAACAGCATTATGGTTTCCCCCAAGGGGGCCAGTTGTATCTTTAAGACTAGATGTCCAGAGCACCCCATCCCCCCTTACATCAGATGTCTAGACCCCCCAACTTCAAATGTATCAAATGTTTACGAAGCTCTACCCCTACGGGGCCACTGGTAATAGCTGGTTCTTCCCTAATAGTTCAGAAGCTGCCTACCACCACAAGCATCAGTTCATACACTCTGGCTCCAATAACTCAGTCTAGGGCAGGGGTGTCAAACTCAATTTCATTCCGCATCAGCATTATGATTGCCCCCAAGGGGGCTAGTTGTATCTTTAAGACTAGATGTCCAGAGCACACCATCCCCCCTTACATCAGATGTATAGACCCCCTCACCATCAGAATTCAAAAGTCCCCCACCCTTCCTTACAGCGCACCCCCCTTACCTTGTGCTGCTGCCAGGAAGAAGCTGGGAAGCAGAAAGTGCAGGGTCTGGAGAAGGACCAGAGGAGTGCTAGAGTCAGCTGCCAGAGTCTGCTGAATGCTGAGGCTAGGGGGATGGAGATGTGGGAATGCTTGCTGCATGGCACAGACAGGCATAGGATCTATAGGAGGAGTCCTGTCCTCCTCTCTGCTGCGACTGCTGAGACAACGTGGGGCAGAGACAAGGGGGGTGCTGGAGAGGTGTGAGGACCACATAAAATGTAACGGATGTGGCCCACATGCCTTGTGTTTGACACATGTGATCTAGGAGATGTCTTTTAAAAAATGTATTGCTTGAAGAACTTTAAACCGGAGAGGGGTTAGGGTATTGGATGCTCCAAAATGCTGCACAACAACAAAAGGACACTCTTCTCTAGGCTCAGCCTCTAAGATTCTGCTGAGGACAGGGAAATAACCATTACTCTAAAACCCTATGAGAACTGTCTCAGTCCAAGCTACAGTACTTCTGGCACTTATATCCCAAATGCACACAGTCACAAGGAATCAACCCAGGATCATCACTCACAAGTCCCCAGGACAGCTGCAGCAGATTCCAGCTTGGTCTGGACAAAGTTCAGCGAGAGAGACAATACTTCTTCAGACCCGATCCCTATGGTGAAGTCCCACAGCCAGCTATACAGCGCCAGGGCCTCAGCCCTGACACGGCTGAGACCTCAAGAACAGCTACACAGTCCTCAGAGGAACAGCAGCCCCCACCCAGGCTTGTAACACTTCTGAGGAGAGAGAGAGAAAAATCTCTCCATGGCTTCACTCTGTTTATCACAACCCCAGTCACCTTCTGGATACTCCTCTCCATGGATTGCCCAATTTATGACAAATATTCAGGCTGGTTATATAAATCTCCCTTGCTATGTTGTGAAGGTTTCTTCCAGAGGCAGTAGGAAGCAATGCTCGCAGTGCATTATGGGGCGTTCTGCGATGATCGAATTTGCCCCAAAATGTTTGGGATTCGACTCGAACATCAGGTTCATCCCTAGTTCTACAGCTTTATCATTGCTAGGTCCCATTTCTTTGCATAACCTTTTGCCTTTTTATGCAAAACATATTTTGCCCACCTTGCCCATCCCCATCCTTCCTGCATATGTTTTACTGTATTGTTTGGTGCTTTCCTTTCTTTCTGTAAAAAATTGAACTTATTTTCAATAGAATGCTAGCCCTATTACGCTGACACTGAGATGCACCCAGCTCCCGGGGTTGTGTGCCAAGTGTGTTAAAGATGGAATGCACATTTGTTTCAACAGTTTCCATACCACTGGTTTCGCTGTGCTGGTAACCATAGGATTGGAGAAAGTATCCACATTAGCTGAGGATTTTAACTGCTATTGTGAGGTCAGTAGTCTAGCAATACATTTAAAAATTGTTGGTCAATGGTCACAGCATGAGTTTTTGAATCCATAAATAAATAAAATATACATTTTTAAAAACTTCTGACCTCTGTGTGTCATTCTTCTCTTCCACTGAAGAAGTATATGGCTTTATTCCATATAGGTCATATAAGGTCAGACAAAAGACCCAGACCTTCTGTCCACTGCAAAGATAAACAATCTCACAATTGCAATGCCTGACGAAGGGGGCAAGGTTTAGCACCAGAAACCCAATGATCTTTTAACAATCTTGGCCTATGTTTTTATTTTTTTGGAATAATTTTGGATTTCAACACAACAGTGTGGCACTTCATGCATTTAAGCCTACATGACTAGGGCTAGGTGCTGTGGTTTGGGTGCAGCACGATTGTTTCTGTGTTTTAGCCAGGGTTTTAGGTGCAATCCCATTGACTTCTATTACACCATGCATTTTCTGAAAGCACATAAAAAATGCAGCTTGTAAAAATTTAATGCACTTTCATTAAATAGAAGTCAATGGGAGTGTACCTGAAACTGAGGGTAAAATGCACATAAATCGCACTGCACACAAACGACAGTACACTGATATGAACCTGGCCTAAGGATACACGCATATTAATAATAGAAGTAAGGTAAGTAAGTAGAAATAATAACTTTTAGAATAAAACTATGTTTGCTTGTTATGGCCTGTAGGCTTAAATGCGCAAGGATACACTCATATTAATGGTAGTAGTAAAGCAAGTAAGTAGAAATTGTAACTTTTAGAATAAAACTATGTTGGCATTTTTACAATCTTTACCTTTACATTCAAATTTATTGTTCAGCAAAGGCTTAATGCTAAAAAAAAAAAAAAACGATATGACAACTCTGATATCCTAAAGCATAAATTGTTATTTTGGGTATTCCAAATATATAAAAAGTACAGACATTGCTGTTTATTGCAAAGCCAAGCTTTTGTATTTGTTGATATATTGCTTACCAGAATATTGTCAGACCCAAGCCTATATTACTGTACAATATAACACTTTTCCCGAGCGCTAAGAGGGTTCAGTGCATAACGACTTTATAATTGGAAAATAATCTGTTTACTCTAGAAAATGGAAACATCTGTACATGATTACATTATAATTACAAATTAACTATGTGATTACATAGGTATAGTGAGTACCGATTTGTTTCATGTTGTTTCTGCATTCAAGTGTAATTGATGTGTGATATATAATTTCATTAAACAAATGTTGTGACTACATAGAATGCCCCAATTAGACGGATATATATATGTATACTGTATACAGTATATGCAATATGGGAACTTGGGATCACCAGTCAGCCCTTTGTAAAAGTAAACAGTCTTTATTGTGTTACTCCAAAAACAATCAAAAATAGGTTCCTTCAGCAAAACAAACAAAATAATTGTGGTGTGATAAAAATAAATATTGGCTCACCACCAGTGCACCAATCCCACACCCTGGTTTTTGCTTTCCCGCCTGTTTCGGGGTGCTTAGAGGCTGCAGAAGCTCAGAATACACTGCCTCAGTCACGAGACAGACCCCACTTTCCCACAACTGTGATCTGCCTCACAATCCCTATAGGATCACAATCCCTTTATTCAGAATTTGGAGGCTCTTTCACAATGAAAGGTGTCTCTCCAAACCTCTGAATTACGGGTCTTGAATGAGGACTTACCGAAATGTACTGAAAACCAGTTTGCTTCTCTTCAACTGGACTACCCCAGAATCTCTCAGCCTGCATGGGTGAGAACTCCTGAGTGTCTCTTGAGCTCTACCTTTAAAGGGACCACAACCCAAATAGTGGGGCAAAATATCTTACATCCATGACCCATCCCTGGAGTTTTGTACATATCCCCCACCTCAACACAGAGTTGTCCGTGGCACTGTGGGACACCCTACAGTGTACCCCTGAGAGGGCATCAGCATTTTGGTGTTCCTTTCCCAGCTTCTGTTTTACCATGAACTTGAACTCCTGCAATGCCAGGGACACTCTGGTCACCCTGGTATTCGTGTGTCTATTCTGTCTCATCCAGGTCAGTGAGGCATGGTTTGAAACTAGACTAAACTTCCTGCCAAGGAGAAAATAACGTAGTGAGTCCAGGGCCCACTTAATAGCCAGGCACTCAGGCTTTACTACAGAGTAATTTCTCTCTGCAACTGTCCATTTCTTACTAAGAAAAACTATGGGGTGTTCCTCCCCAATGACCTATTGGGCAGAGCAGCTCCTACGCCCTTGCTGGAGGTGTCTGTTTGGACAATAAACTCTTTAGAAAAATTCAGAGCAACTGACACTGGATACTGGAATAAGGCTTTTTCAATCTACTGGAAAGCTTCCTCAACCTTGCGCTTCCACATGACCATGACTGACTTCTTACACTTTGTCAAGTCAGTCAGTGGTGCAGCAATAGTGGTAAAGTTGGGAACAAACCAAAAGTAGTACCCAACAATTCCCCCAAAAAGCTTGGACCTGTTTCTTGGTGAAAGAGTGTGGCCAAGCCTGAATAGCCTTAAGCTTCTTTATCTGGGTTTCCACCAAACCCCTATCGATAGTATGCCCCAGGTACTTGGTTTCACACTTTTATGGATTAATGGTAAACCCCTCCTTCTTTGGAGAGTCCTAAACAACCTGAACTCAGGGAAGATTGGACTCCCAGTCATTACTAAAGATGACAATGTTGTCCAAATGCACCAAGGTGTATTTCTGATGCAGGCATAATGTTTTATTTCCATTGCCCTTTGAAATGTAGCTTTCTTTTATGATGGAAATGGCCCTCTGTACCCTGTGGAGTAGAAAACATGGTCTTTTTCTGGTTTCATTAGTTAAAGGTATCTGCCGTACACCTTGGTAAGGTCTTAGGTGGTAATATACCGAGCTGCCCCCAATCTCTATATCAGTTTATCTGGGGCATCAGATATGCATCAAACTTCGACACCTCATTGAGTTTTTATGAAATAATTACAAAACTGGTACAAACACAATTGGGCTTGACCATTTCTGCAATGACATTAAGTTTAAGCGTTCTCCAAACTACCTCTGCTACTGTAATTTCCTGTGTGCCTTGGGAATTCAGATCCTCACATTAGATTCTGTAATAATATCATGTTCAATTTCACTGGTAAGGCCGTCCTGAAAGCATCCCCCTGTTCTTCTGTAAAAACTCTTACTTGCTGCATTTGCTGCTTGGATAGGGTGATGGCAACTGTCCGCCCCTACTGGGGACTCTGGATTAACCTCAGACAGGGCAACTACTTGCTCTTGGTCTTTTCAGGATTTTAATAATTTCACATGGTAGATTTGGTACAGCTTTCACTTCACAGGTTGGTGTACTTTATATAATTTTAGATTCAGCTTTAGAATTTAGCTTTAGATTTAGCTTTAGAAGCGCCTTCTTCTCTGCTTTGTTTTACCTGATGAAGAGTGAATGCTCAAAATGGTACAGAGATACAGGGTATTGATCCCATTTTAAAATGGTAGCTGGTCTTAGTGTTTTCTGTTGGTCCCAGTGGCTTTAAAACTGAACCACCAGCTGTGAATGATAGCCAGGACCCAGCACTAAGCCCAGGAGCTAAAACGATCTGTTCCTGTGCTTCTGGTCCTGCTACATGGTGCTCCATAGGAGCCTTTGTAGCAGGGCGCTGTGAACACAATGCTTCTGCATTGTGTTTACATCAGGAAGGATGTGATGTTGCTTCCTCTGAGTACGGAGGCCAGGACAAAGCTTTGTCTTTCCCCTCTCTACAGAAATAGATCACTGCTATAGTGATCTATTGCTTGCTGATTGCAGCCAGCAACACATCACTAGTAGCAGTGACCTGTTGCCATGTTGCTACACAGCTGCATTTCCACTGACTACATACATACATATATATACATATACACACGCACACTATACTATCCAAAGTATTGGGACGCACATGAACGTTAAACTTTATTGATTATATTTTGGTTTACATAGATGGGGGTGCAAAAATTATAAATTATAAATACTGCAATGGAAAAAATTACAGGAAATTTTTTTTTTTTTTTATATATATATATATTTTTTTTTACTTTACATTCCCCAAAAACATGAGATGTGCCCAAAGCTGCTATCAAATTAAAGTCTTAACTGTCCCCATAAAAATGATGTACAGTATATGTTAGGATAGACTACAGATGCTAAATGTATAAATGAGACATCACCAAAAATGAAAGAACCCTTCCGGATCCAAGGGGGTTTATGGAGAAAAAGGCCTAGTGATTCAAGAAGTTAAAGTGTAACTCCACTTTAATGGGAAAAAAATAGCAAATAAAAAAATAAAAATAATATAGTCTATACAATTGTGACACAAGTCATATTGTAATTGAATGTTATTAAAAATGACCTTTCCTTTTCAATCTGCAGCGCTGTAATTTTCTGTAAAATGCAATGCAATATGACTACCTGGAGGTGTTCTGTACACAGAATGTATACAGAACCCCATCCAGAAACATAATTTCCTGCTTGTGTGATTAGTTCACAGATTTTCCCAGAAGTCTACGCTAAGATACAAGTCAGATTTTAGGAATGACCTGCAACAAAAAATGCATTTTTGGTGAGATACCTCCAATAGGAAATTTTTCCGACGGAATTCCACTCAAGCTTGGCTTGCATACACACGGTCACACAAAAGTTCTAAACTTTCGACCATCAAGAACGTGATGACATACAACACTACGACGAGCCGAGAAAATTAAGTTCAATGATTCCGAGCATGCGTCAAATTGTTTCCGAACATGCGTAGGAGTTTTGCGCGTTGGAATTGGTACAGACGATCAGAATTTCCGATCTGAACTTTTTCCGACCGAAAAATTGAGAACCTGCTCTCAATCTTTTGCTGGCTGGAATTCCGCCAGCAAAAGTCCGATAGAGCATACACACGGTCGCATTTTCCGACCAAAAGCTCTCATCAGACTTTTGCTGGCGGACTTTCTGATCGTGTGTACACGGCATAAGTATCGTTTACTTCTAAGAAGACTGAACAGGAGTGATTGTTTGAATGATCTGCTACACTTGAGTCTTCCTCAACATAAGTATTATACCCAGTTTTCATTTTGGGCTTGTTAGGGAGGGAATAATGAAAGTCAAACATAGTCCTAACTTTTGATGGTGCAAAACAAATAATATTTACATGTTTGTTAAGTTTTACTTTAATTTTAACTTGTCTGGAAAAAAGAAAATGTGCACTGAAAAGATAAAGTAAATTTTAGTGTCAGGGGCTGACACTATAATGTATTTTAAACTGGACCTCCAGGATAAGCAAATATTGTTTAAATACAAGGGGCATATATATGGTTACTTACAGTAAATCACAGTACATTGTTACAATTACAGTAAATTGTGTCTTCCAGACCCACACAGTAATCAAGTGTGAAACGTTGCTTTTGTATAGGAGCTTCCTGTAATAAAGACCGGTCACTGCTGCCCTCTCTCCTTGTGCAGAGTGACTGGTCTTGTCTCCGCCCCCTCCTGTAGTTTTCTGAAGGCAGCCTGTAGTGGGAGGGCCTGCTGGTTCCCTCCCATAGCTCTGCTCTCTGCTCAAACTATGTACATCACAGTTATGATGCTGGATTTACATAGGCTTTGGTGCACTCAAAGAGGATGTACAGATTGTGTGGCTACTAACGAATATGTTCAAATAAAAGTTTTTGTGCCAAGAGTTCAGCTTTAAATTACTACAGTAAAGATAGAAGCCTATTTTTTGATCCCGTAAAAGCTCTGCAGGTGTTTTGTTTCTGATAGATATCCTAGATGATTTGCACACCATGGACTAATTTCTCTCAATTTGGCATTATAGCCCTTTAAAAGAAGTAGTATTATTATGCAGTGCTAATTGTATTTAACCATGTCTATGGTAGATTAAAACCTAATTAGCCTAGAGGTAAAAAACCTAAGGGACCAATGCTATCTGCTGTTAAATCGACAGAAAAAAAACATTTTATTACTCTTGTTAAGTAGAACATTTCGTTTATTACCAATTGCAGTTTTTACTTCAGTTCTTCTCTTTAATGCATTTTAGCTATTTAATGGAGATCATAGGAAGAAAAAAAAAAACGAACTAAGCTAGGTTTTTTATCCAAGGGTTTTCTTGTAATTCCCCTTTAACTAAAGGTCAGTTTAGGCTATGTACGTAAGAAACCGCATATACTAAAGCTGGCCATGCATGAGCTGTTAGATCAATGTTTTTCCAACTGACCAGACCCTTGGGGGAGTTTTGCTACATTAGCACCAGTGTATATCAGGCAATATTTCTATTAATCCTCATACAGTAAGTAGCTCAGTGTTCAGTTCAAAAACCAACTGGACTAAATCTTCCAGGCTTCTATAAGTTTCCTGTGAGTTTTATCCTCAGCCCTAGATCTAATATATATATGCATAGATATATATACAGTGCCTTGAAAAAGTATTCATAAACGTAAATGTATTTTATTGGAATTGTATGTGATAGACCAACACAAAGTAGCACATAATTGTGAAGTAGAAGAAAAATAATAAATGGTTTTCAATTTTTTTTTTTACAAATAAATATGTGAAAAGTGTAGTGTGCATTTATATTCACCAGCTCCCCCCTGTCAATACTTTTGTAGAACCACCTTTCACTGCAATTACAGCTGCAAGTCTTTTTGTGGATGTCTCTACCTACTTTGCACATCTAGAGAGTGAGATTTTTGCCCATTTTTCTTTGCAAAATAGCTCAAGCTCTGTCAGATTGGATGGAGAGCATCTGTGAACAGCAATTTTCAAGTCTTGCCACAGATTCTCAATTGGATTTAGGTCTGGACTTTGACTGGGCCAGTCTAACACATGAATATGCTTTGATCTAGAGTTCTAAACTATTCCATTGTAGCTCTGGCTGTATGTTTAGGGTCGTTGTCCTGCTGGAAGGTAAACCTCCATCCCAATCTCAGGTTTTCTTCTAAGATTGTCCTGAATTTGGCTCTATCCATCCTCCCTTCAACTCTGTCCAGCTTCCTTGTCCCTGCTGAAGAAGGGACAAGGGACGTCAATGGATGGTCACGCCTCATGGCTGTGTAAGAGACTCCAGACAGCGGGGGTCAACACAACGGAGGAAGACAGCAGCGAGGAAGAACACAGCAGCAGGAGAAGTAGGTGGTGGTGGGAGAGACAGCGACAGAAGATGACGGCGGGAGAGACAGCACCAGGAGAAGATGGCAGCGAGAGACACGGCTTGGGGGAGAAGACCACTCAGAGCTATTTTACAATAAAGGAATTGTCAAAAACCGGCTATTGTTTTTGTCACATTTCACTGCTTTTTTTTTTGGTAAATGGGTAGGGGTACAATGTACCCGATACCCATTCACATGGGGGCCAGAATCTGGAGGCCCCCTTGTTAAAGGGGGCTTCCAGATTCCGATAAGCCCCCGCCCGCAGACCCCCACAACCACTGGGCAAGGGTTGTGGGGATGAGGCCCTTGTCCCCATCAACATGAGGACAAGATGTTTTGGGGGGGACCCCCAAAGCACCCTCCCCACTCCCCATGTTGAGGGCATGTGGCCTGGCTCGGTTCAGGAGAGGGGGGCACTCTCTCGCCCCCCCTCTTTTCCTGTGGCCTGCCAGATTGCATGTTCAGATAAGGGTCTGGTATGGATTTTGGGGGGACCCCACTCCATTTTTTTTATTTTTAAGCAGGCTTTCCCTTAATATTCATACCAGACCCGGTAATGGACTGGGGGGTGGGGGGTCAGCTGTCTTTGGCCTTGAAGGTCATTAGGCTGCAAGAGGTTAAAGACTTTGGTACATGTATACAGTACATACATAATACATATATAGTTAGCAATTAAACTATGGTTCTGCAGAGCTTAGGTGTAAGGGCCGTTTCACACTGCTGTGCTGCTGTTTGTCCACAGAGCAAGTGTACCCTCAGTTATTCTACAGATTTTATCCGCAGTTTCAAATAAAATTTCTACAATGCCCCATGTTTTTGCGATGTTTTCTGAAAGCACACCAAAAGTCCTGCATGTGCATCTTTGGTACACTTTCAGAAAACAGGCTAAAAACACGGGACATGATAGAAAGTCTTGGAAACGCAGGTAACCTGCATGAAAACCGAGGGTACATCAATGCTGCAGCCAAAACGCAGCGCTGCAGTGTGATATGACCCTAACATGTAACATGATGCAAATGCCTCCTCACCAAGCCTAAACCCCCCCCCCCCATCCCCCAAACAGTGGGCAGGGGTTCTTTAAAATCAGTGCAAGTGTGCAGAGCTCTGTCCACACAACTGCGTCATTCTTTCACAGGTATCTGTGAATGAACTGTAAGTCCCGTCTGCCACTTCTCAATGGACAACAAGTGCAGTAATCAGCATAACTGTAGTCTATTGAATTTTCCTCCAGCTCTTCAACTAACTGTCTATACGGAGGTACAGGCAGAGAGCTAGAGGAAGGGTTTCGCAAGACCACTGCACATTTTATCCTGTACATGCATTTATCGTTTTTTCGGAGGTGACCCAGCCTTTTAAGCTAACATATGGCCAAAACTAATTTTAGCTATTCGCACAGTTTAAAGAGGTTATATAGTCTTTTTTTTAACATTTACCTACAGGTAAGCCTATAATAAGGACTGAGATGAATAAGAATGTCAAGATGAGATATGTGTCATCAGGATACTTAGTGAACTGGCCACTGAACTAGCAAGGCAAACAGGCGAATAGAAATACATCACAGTATAAATCAGTAGCACATGATAAAGAAGGTAATTTCTGAAAACATCTCTATAAGCAGTCCTGTTATTAATAATTAATAAACGGACAAAGTCGCCAAACTATATTTCAAGTAGGGGAACTACTTCATAGAGTCCAGATAACACAAGGTAGGATGATGTTGATAACACAGTTCAGATGCAAAACCAAAACAGTAATGGTGATATGGTTCAGATGTTGAATCCTCTCAAACAAGGGCAACAGTGCAACCAGAAGAGTGATTTCATAAGCGCTTACCATGTGCGGTGGACCAACTCACCGGAAGTGAGAGGTCGGAAACAGCTTGTATGGCTACCTCCAGGTACCAAAAATGTGGAATAGATTGGGAGTTGGACGCATAGACTGGAGCGTCTCGAGATCCTTAGCGAATACTCACCGACCGAATAGATGTTTACTGGATCACTTTGGTTAGATCAGTGCTCATCGGTCAGACTTGCCGTAGGTAAAGAGAAAAAACAGAAGAGGGACTCCTCATCGTGTAAAACCCAAAAGCAAGGGTTCACTTTATTATAAAAGAGAACATGCATCCAACATAAAAGCAAATAAAATGGAGCTGTTCTACTAAATTGGAATAAAAAACGCAGTAGGAAGTAATGCTTGGAGACCCGACGCGTTTCGTCTAAAAAGACTTCTGCTGGGGTGTGCTCCAGCTTACTTCTGCTGCGTTATATATAGTATGCAAAAACAATTAAACCACTAACGCACCTGAGTGTTTCAATCAGCCCCACTTCCTGTTTCCTGTTCAATATTGTAACGTATTGGAGATTCAGGACGGAAAGGGACCAATAGGCGAATCCCTCCACATTCAACCCACCCTGTTCTGTTGCCCCTTCTGTTAAAGTCTTCCGAGATCTAGTCCTAAAGGACCTCGATAACTTACCTAACAAAAAGATCTTTAACAACCCCGATATTAAGAACGGATTAAAGTCTTTAGTTGAACGGAAGGACCTTGTTATTAGGCCTGCCGACAAGGGGGGCGGGATAGTAGTCCTCGATAAGACCGCATATCATACAGAAATGCTTAGGATTCTTGGCGACACCCAAACATACTCCTTGCTGTCCAAGAACCCTACCTCTGACTACAAGAGAATTCTGACCGATCTTGTGGACACGGGTGTTCAATTGGGCATCTTGGACAGAAAGGAAAAACAATATCTTGTTCCTGTGTCTCCCAGAATTCCAATTATGTACTACCTCCCTAAGGTACACAAAAATATCACCCATCCACCTGGACGTCCAATTGTTAGCGGTCTGGACTCCATTACTTCCCGCATAGGGAAATACATTGATTTCTTCCTTCAGCCTATAGTTAAGACCATACCCTCCTATTTGAAAGACACCAGGGACACCATCTCTAAATTACAACAAATCAGTTATTCTAGTGACCTTATTTTTGTGACCGCAGATGTCACGTCTTTATATACTTGTATCCCTCATCATTTAGGGCTTGAATCTGTCGAATTATTTTTAAGCAGGATAAGAACCATCCCTAATACTCAAAAGAGGTTCATAATGGACCTTCTGCGCTATGCTACGAAACATAACTACTTTTGGTATGACGGCAAATTTTATTTGCAAGAAAAAGGGGTGGCTATGGGCGCCAAGTTCGCCCCCAGCCTTGCCAACATTTTTATGGGCAAGTGGGAGGAGGATGTCGTCCATGTACTGGACCCCCCACAATTAGTGCTGTGGTCCAGATATATCGACGACATCCTCCTCCTATGGAAGGGCTCCATAGATTCCCTCAACCAGTTTATGACTCTACTCAATGCCAATAATATTGGCATTGAACTTACCTACGAAGCTAGTTCTTCGTCTATCCATTTTTTCCATTTTTTGGATTTAGAGATTGCAGTGATTGATGGCCAAATTACCACCAAAACGTTTTTTAAAACCACCGACCGGAATGGCTACATCCCGGTCGATAGTTGCCACCACCCGTCATGGCTTAGTTCCGTCCCACGTAGCCAGCTCATGCGTATTCGCAGAAATTGCTCTCGTCTTCCTGATTATTATGAACATGCCCTCATTCTAAAAAACAGATTTATTGATCGCGGCTATAAGGCATCCCTCATAGACGATGAAATCCAAAAAGTCGCATCCATTGATCGAAAGTCCTTGTTGATAGAGAAACCCCCTAACAACAGGGGGGATAAGTTTCGGTGGTCTTTTTTTACCAGATTCTCGGTCCAACATAAACAAATCAAAGGGATATTCCAAAAACACTGGGACATTTTGAAAAATGATCAAATCCTAGGGCCCATTTTACCAGAACATGCAGGGGTTATCTACAGGGGAGCCCCTTCTTTAAGGGGCAAAGTTGCACCAAACATCATGGATCCACCTAATCCCCCTTTTTTTTTCCACGATATGAAGGGCTTTTACCCTTGCCGGAAGTGCAACGTTTGCATGAACAACATCTGCAGGAGGAAGTGTGACACGTTCAAATCTAACATTACCAATAAAGAATACACGATGGATTGTTTTGTAACGTGCCATACAAAATTTATTGTCTACCTCATCACGTGCCCATGTGGTAAACAATACATAGGTCGGACCAAACGCACGTTCGCCATCAGGGTGAACGAACATTTGGCCGCCATCAAAGCTGGACACACTAACCATAGTGTCTCCAAGCACTATCTCCTAAATCACAATCGAAATCCAGCAGGGTCACGTTTTCAGATTATAGACAAATTTGTCCCCCACTGGAGGGGTGAGTCGAGTATAAGGGGTGTATCTCGACTTGAAACATTTTGGATACACCAGATCAAGTGCTATACTCCCCATGGCTTAAACGTCGAGTGGGATATTAATGCGTTTATTAATCGCGCATGATCCCACTCGACGAGTTCTACACGAAGACTACACCAGACTATAACTGTAATCCCATACTGTACCTCTAATATCACATATAACTTTATTTTTCAAATTCCATCATATTTTTTATTTTTTATTTTTATTTCATCACACATCTCACAGAATGTGTTACACGTATAGTTACTGATGCTTCAGAGGTGTTTGTGTGAACTAACGTTAGTAACACATATAGACGAGTTGTTATGAACTCCTAATGTTTAATAATATTTACTCTGGTTCTTATATTTACATTTAGGGTATTCTATATGTTGTCTTCCCTTCTCCAATTGAGATTGGTTGTCTTAATTGATTCTATCTATATTAATGCATATGAATTCTGTTCCCTTTTTTATATTATTATTTATATCGATAACATAATGACACTATCGGTATTGATATTCATACACTTTTGTTGTATCCATAGTGTTCCATTGAATTATGATGCCATTTATATTGAGATCTGTATCGCCCTATTGCATTTACTGCTTTTCAATCAGCCAGACTCCGGTCTCAATTTCGCCATCTTGTGGATACTTTCCACATTAGTTCTGTTTTGTTATCCCTTTTTGTTTACATTTTTAGAGACCAGTGACGTCACATCCGCTTTTGACTCCTTAGCGCGTCACATCCGCCCCGGCCGTCACTTCCGGTACATCATTTCCGGCGTAGCACTTCCGCCGCGGCGTTCCACGCGGCCGATGTTTGTCTTCAGGCTAGTGCACTGCAGGCTTGGCTGGTTGTTTGGCGCCATTATTGGGGAGATCCTATTGGTCTTCGGTCCACCTATGAGCCACTGGATTGTTAGTCACTAACCGAGGCATTGGGCAGTTATGTGCTCTTTGCCCGCCCAGTTATCAGGTCTCTTATTGGAACACCTTTTCCCGCCATAGTTGCCCTATTTTTGGACCGCGCTTCCATTGGTCAACAACTTGGTCCGTTTTTTACACTCCTCCCTATTGGTCCCTTTCCGTCCTGAATCTCCAATACGTTACAATATTGAACAGGAAACAGGAAGTGGGGCTGATTGAAACACTCAGGTGCGTTAGTGGTTTAATTGTTTTTGCATACTATATATAACGCAGCAGAAGTAAGCTGGAGCACACCCCAGCAGAAGTCTTTTTAGACGAAACGCGTCGGGTCTCCAAGCATTACTTCCTACTGCGTTTTTTATTCCAATTTAGTAGAACAGCTCCATTTTATTTGCTTTTATGTTGGATGCATGTTCTCTTTTATAATAAAGTGAACCCTTGCTTTTGGGTTTTACACGATGAGGAGTCCCTCTTCTGTTTTTTCTCTTTACCTACGGCAAGTCTGACCGATGAGCACTGATCTAACCAAAGTGATCCAGTAAACATCTATTCGGTCGGTGAGTATTCGCTAAGGATCTCGAGACGCTCCAGTCTATGCGTCCAACTCCCAATCTATTCCACATTTTTGGTACCTGGAGGTAGCCATACAAGCTGTTTCCGACCTCTCACTTCCGGTGAGTTGGTCCACCGCACATGGTAAGCGCTTATGAAATCACTCTTCTGGTTGCACTGTTGCCCTTGTTTGAGAGGATTCAACATCTGAACCATATCACCATTACTGTTTTGGTTTTGCATCTGAACTGTGTTATCAACATCATCCTACCTTGTGTTATCTGGACTCTATGAAGTAGTTCCCCTACTTGAAATATAGTTTGGCGACTTTGTCCGTTTATTAATTATTAATAACAGGACTGCTTATAGAGATGTTTTCAGAAATTACCTTCTTTATCATGTGCTACTGATTTATACTGTGATGTATTTCTATTCGCCTGTTTGCCTTGCTAGTTCAGTGGCCAGTTCACTAAGTATCCTGATGACACATATCTCATCTTGACATTCTTATTCATCTCAGTCCTTCTGTCTTTGTAGCACTTTCTACATATCACAGTTTTTAGTATCACAGATATTGGCACTTTATTATATTCTCACTGATTGTTTGTTTGATTGCATAATCTTATGGCTTCAGGGTCATGTATATTGGCTTCTTTATTATTGATATGATTTTAGGCATTGAGTTGTACCATTCACATTTGCACTAAAACACCCACTTAAGGTGAGTGTGGACCACTGGGTAGTGTATCCACACTTTCGGTCTATCTAATCTGGTGATTCATCACACCCTCATTCGGCCAGGGGATCTGATGTCCACCACTTATTTGACCTTAATTTTGTTTTTTAAAACAACAGTCTGAACAGTAAATTAGTGGTTGCCGACCTTTCCAGTCCACAACCATTGCTGTACAGAGACATTTTTAGCGCTACACTGTTACTCATTTATACTTTTTGCAATTTTGTCATATTGGTGTGTTAGCAGCTTTTTTTCACGTTTGGGCGCTGCTTTTTCCTTCTTTTAAGCCTATAATAAGGCTTACCTGTAGGTAAAATTAATATCTCCTAAACCTGTACGGTTTAGAAGATATTTACTTTTCATGCAGCCGCTGACGTCATGCGGCGCATGTGCTGTTAAGGCCCGACTGAAGGTCCGGCAGAACTGCCAGACCTTGCCGGGAAAAAGACTCCTGCGTGCATGCAGGTGAGTGACGTATCGCGGCTTCGGCCACTCTACCTACCCGGAAGACATGCCGAGGCAACATGTTAGCTCCCTCGGCGTGGATCGGGTGAGATACTCGTTCTAATGTGAGTATTTCATAATGAGCTAGTATGCGCTGCATATTAGCTCATTATGCCTTTGCCTTGTGTTTTTTTTGTTTTAAAAAAAAAAGGCGTGGGTTTACTACCGCTTTAAATAAAGTTAGCTCTAATGATGTGTGCATCATCTCTGGCTGCTGCTGCATTTTTTACATACAGTATGTTACTTTTACTCAGGCAGCAGTCTCCTCTCAGCACGACTTGTGATATTGGCTGCAGTACACTCAGTACAATGATCATTGTGGGTTGGTCATTCACTTTCTACCTCTTTCATTCATAAAAAGCCTTGCATTCTTTCCAAAAATGCAAGCAACCCACGTTGATCAATGTACTCCGTCCAAAGTTACAAGTCTCAGCGCCAGACATTAGACATCAACAGGAGACTGCTGTTTAAGAAACAGTAAGATGTATAACAAACGCTGCATCAGCCAGAGATTACTATACAAATGGGCAAAATCATTTTTGACCAAATTTCCAAGGTTTTATCTACCACTGCTGGGGTTTTTTTTTGTAATCTCTTTTGTGTGGATCAGTGGCTCCATACAGAAAAGGAAAGCATTGGACACCACAGCTACAATATAATTTATAGATTGTAAGCTCCATGAGCAGGGCCCACCTAATTCTTCTGTATTGAACTGTATTGTAATTGTACTGTCCCCCTTCTACATTGTAAAGTGCTGTGTAAACTGTTGGCACTATAAAAATCATGTATGATATTAATAATAATGTATATTTAGAAGACCAGAAATTGTTAATATCTGATAAGCTTTTGACTATATATCTGTTTATTTTTCTTCTTTATAAGGCCCCTTTCACACTTGTGTGACTTTTTCTGTGACCTTGGACATCAGAGTCGCATGGCAAGTCGTACCTCATGATTCCCAATGATAATTATTCATATCTGGGTGACTTCAAGTTGCACTGACTTCAAAGTAGTCCCTGTACTACTTTGGTTTGACTTTGATGCGAGTTGAGGTCCATAGACCTCACATTTACACAGGCATTCTCTGAAATTGTGTCAAAATCGTGGCAAAAACATGTCAGCAAAATCGCTGCAAAATTGCGCGACTTTCAAGTTGCGGCAGTGTGAAAGGGGCCTAAGCCAATTTATAAGTTAAAGTGGTTCTAATGGCAGAAGGCTTTTTACACTAAAGTGACAATAAATAACAAACATGTCATACATGTCATACTTACCTCCACTGTGCAGTTCATTTTGCACAGAGTGGCCTCAATCCACCTGTTCTGGGGTCCCACGGCGGCTCCTCCCCGCAATAGAAACCCCCCACCTCTGGGAAGCTCTCTCCCAAGGGGTTTACCTTGCAGGCACGCTCCCGTGTCATACACTCGGCGTCCATAGCCACCGAGTGTATGATTCGGCCCCACCCCGGCGCCTGCGTCATTGGATTTGATTGACAGCAGCAGGAGCCAATGGCTGCGCTGCTATCAATCTATCCAATGAAGAGCCGAGAAGCCTTGGAGAGAGCGACCCTGGATCGTGCCCACGGAAATTCGGCTCAGGTAAGTAAAATGGGGGGGAGGGGGGCTGGGGGGCCAGACACTGCAAGGCGTTTTTTCAACTTAATGCATAGGATGCATTAAGGTGTAAAAACACAAACCTTTACAACCCCTTTAATGTATTCTATTCACTAAGATAAAAAACCTTCTGTGTGCAGCAGCCCTCTAATACTTACCTGAGCCCCACCTCAATCCAGCGATGTGCAAGATAGCCTCGGCTCTCCGGGGACTCTTCCTCTTCATTGGCTGAGACAGCAGCAGGCTCCATTGGCTCCCGCTGCTGTCAATCACAGCCAGTGAGCCAATGAGGAGAAAGAGGGGCAGGCGGAGCCACAGCTCTTTGTGTGAATGGACACACAGTGCAGTGGCTTGGGAGCACGCTTGCGCAGGTGCCCCCAGAGCAAGCAGCTTGCTCTGGGGGCACTCAGCAGGAGGGACCCAGCAGGAGGACCCAAGAAGAGGAGGATTGAGGCTGCTCTTTGCAAAACCATTGCACAGAGCAGGCAAGTACAGTATAACATGTTTGTCATTTAAAAAAAAAAAAAAAAACAATCCTTTAATATAACGTTAATTGTCTGACTCTATAATAGTATATAAAAATATATGTGTAATTTGCATCTTTACTGTATGTTATGAAATTCAATAAAAACTGATTGAAAAGTAAAAATATGCAGTACATTATTATATCAATGGAAGTAAAATGAATGCATACGCACAGAAAAGAATGTAACCCTATCTGTCTCTTGTTCTTTTATTCTCACAGGTAATATAATAGAAGAGGTTAATATTTAGTGCGGTGTGCATTATCCCATCCTATTGAAAGGCACCCTTGGTGTTGAACTCCCCAGAGGCATGCCCGCCCATAGGTCATAATGTGCACAGTGAGACACCACATTAAACTTACCTTCCTCCTACACACACAGTCCAGTGGAAAGTCATCATCCTCATCCGTTACTCTAAAATAGAAGCCTGAACCACATATCATATAAGCACAGCCCCTATCACACACAACACCCACTTAGACAGAACTTCTGTGGTTTGATTGCCTGCAACCCACACAGGGCTGGAAAGATCTTTACCGCTATGTGCTGATATCTCAGTCTGCCTTTCAGGGTGACATGTTTCTGAAGTCTCAAACTGTACTGATAAACGCTTTGTACTATTTCTGATTGCATTTGTTTTATCCAGTGTGGCGGCACATTAATACCGAACTGTAATACAGCTAGGAAATAAATAGAGAAATATATAGCCTATTAGAAGTGTTGTATTCAGTTTATTCATATATTATTAACAGAAACACATTTAGAAAATCAAGCCAGTTTAACATAATAATTCTAACATTTGAAAATAATGCACAAGGCTATGCTTTGACCAAGCTGGGATTATCTAAATGCTTAGAAAAGTATAAAAAAAAAAGAAAAAAAAAAGTATTTTTTTTCACTTAGCACAGTAAACCTGTGTGTATTCAAGCTATCAATTATGTGCATTTATGTGCAGGAGAATTAAAACAAATTGCCTATTGTTGCCCCAACACTTCATATTCCTATTATGTGTCTGCTGTACCATGTACTTGTATGAGAAATGATCCCGAAAAGTTAAAAAACCTAAAAGTTAAAAACCCAGGAAGTCAGCACAGCACAGTGATGGTGGGAGCACCTCTTAATGATAAATTCATCATAACGAACATTCGCAATTGTTACGAAAAGTTAACGAACCTAACGAAAATTCGTATTTCGTACGAAATTTCGGACACCAATTACGAAATACGAATTGATTCTAATACGAAACGGAACGAAACAAAACAAATTTATTGACGGCGCACATGTCTAGTGAAAACCACAAAAAATAACCATTTTGTGGTGCTTTTAAAGCGATATTAAGGCGATTTGGAAGCGATGCCCATTGATTTCAATGGGCAGGGGCGTTTTTAAAACAATGTTTACATTTATTTATTTTTATTTTTTAAATGATGACATTTTATTTGTTTTTTACTTATTTTTTTGCATTTTAGTGTAAATATGAGATCTGAGATCTTTTTGACTCAAGATCTCATATTTAAGAGGTCCTGTCATGATTTTTTTCTATTACAAGGGATGTTTACATTCCTTGTAATAAGAATAAATATGACACATTTTTTTTTTTTTTAAAGAACAGTGTAAAAATAAAAAATAAAAGGTAAAATAAATTAGAAAAAAAAAAATGTTTTAAATGCGCCCCGTACGTGAGTAGCTCCCGCATATGATAACGGTGTTCAAACTACACATGTGAGGTATTGCCACAGTCGGTAGTGCGAGAGCAATAAGTCTAGCCCTAGACCTCCTCTGTAACTCAAAACATGCAACCTGTAGAATTTTTTAAATGTCACCTATGGAGATTTTTAAGGGTAAAAGTTTGTCGACATTCCATGAGTGGGCGCAATTTTGAAGCGTGATATGTTGGGTATCAATTTATTTGGCGTAACATTATCTTTGACAGTATAAAAAAATTGGGCTAACTTTACTGTTGTCTTATTTTTCATTCAAAAAAGTGTATTTATTCCAAAAAAAGTGCGCTTGTAAGACCGCTGCGCAAATATGGTGTGACAGAAAGTATTGCAACGACCACCAATTTATTCTCTAGGGTGTTAGAATTTTTTTTTAATGTTTGGGGGTTTTAAGTGATTTTCTAGCAAAAAAAACTGTTTTTAACATGTAAACAACAGATCTCAAAAAGAGGCTTGGTCCTTACGTGGTTAAAAAAAAACTCCTTTAGTAGATCAGTTCCTTAATGCTGAGTACTATCTTGGAGGTTGGCATGACTTGAGGCTTCTTCAGGGGTGCCTTGGCAAAATGCGGTGGGTGGATGAAGCCTGCCTTTATGTTAAAATATTAGCATTATTAGAATTGTTTTTTACATTTTAGAAATGGGTGCCTCAAGTCTGTCCATAATTTTAAAGGGTGCCTTGACTGAAAAAAGGTTGAGAAACAATGATATAGACAATGTTGGTATTATTAAACTAGATTGTAAGAGCCGGTTCACACCAGGGCGACTCAGGATCCGACTTCAGGTCACCCCGAGACGCCCCAAGTCGCCCCAATTTGCGCTGTAATGTTAGTCTATGGAGCTGTCTCAATGCACACTGCTGAAGTCGCTCCGACTTCAAAAAAGGTTCCTGTACTACTTCAATCCGACTTCAAGGCGACTTGTATTAATTGATTTCAATGGAAGTCGCCTCCAAGTCGGATCTCCATCTATATTGACGCGACAGTGTCGCCTTGAGGGGGAACTCCACGCCAAATTTTAAATAAAAACCGGCATGGGTTCCCCCTCCAGGAGCATACCAGGCCCTTAGGTCTGGATTTTAAGGGGAACCACCCTATGCCGAAAAAACGGCTTGGGGTCCCCCCAAAATCCATACCAGACCCTTATCCGAGTGCGCAGCCTGGCTGGCCAGGAAAGGGGGTGGGGACGAGCAGGCGCCCCCCCTCCTGAACCGTACCAGGCCGCATGCCCTCAACATGGGGGGTGGGTGCTTTGGGGAAGGGGGCGCCATGCGGCCCCCCACCCCAAAGCAACTTGTCCCCATGTTGATGAGGACAAGGGCCTCTTCCCAACAACCCTGGCCGTTGGTTGTCGGGGTCTGCGGATGGGGGGCTTATCGGAATCCGGGAGCCCCCTTTAATAAGGGGCCCCAGATCCCGGCCCCCCACCCTATGTGAATGCGTATGGGGTACATCGTACCCCTACCCATTCACCTGGGGAAAGAAAGCGTCAATAAAAAAAAACACAACACAGGTTTTTATAGTAATTTATTAATCAGCTCTGGGGGTCTTCTTCTGACTTCGGGGGCCTTCTTCTGACTTCTCCGCTCTGTTCGGCCTCTTCTCCCGGTGTCATATCTTCTTGCAGCTCTTTTACCAGCGGGGGAGCCGGTCCTTCTTCCCTCTTCTCTCTTCTTTCTTCTTCTGATGTTGACACGACGCTCTCTCCCGCTGTAATGCAGTGTGAGCGCTGCGCAATGACTTATATAGGAATGGGGCGGGGTCACCGGGTGATGTCACATGGTGGCCCCGCCCCTTATGACGTCGAGTTCCGATGCATGCTGGGAGTGTGACATCATATGGGGCGGGGCCACTGGGTGACATCACCCGGTGACCCTGCCCCATTCCTATATAAGTCATCGCGCAGCGCTCACACGGCATTACAGCGGGAGAGAGCGTCGTGTCAACATCGGAAGAAGAGAGAAGAGGGAAGAAGGACCAGCACCCCCGCTGGTAAAAGAGCTGCAAGAAGATAGCGGAGGAGCCGGCAGAAGAGCGGGAGACGACGCCGGAGAGCGGGAGAAGAGGCCGGACACCGGGAGAAGAGGCCGAACAGAGCGGGGAAGTCGGAAGAAGGCCCCCGAAGTCGGAAGAAGACCCCCGGAGCTGATTAATAAATTACTTTAAAAACCTGTGTTGTGTTTTTTTATTGACGCTTTCTTTCCCCAGGTGAATGGGTAGGGGTACGATGTACCCCATACACATTCACATAGGGTGGGGGGCCGGGATCCAGGGCCCCCTTATTAAAGGGGGCTCCCTGATTCCGATAAGCCCCCTGCCCGCAGACCCCGACAACCAACGGCCAGGGTTGTCGGGAAGAGGCCCTTGTCCTCATCAACATGGGGACAAGGTGCTTTGGGGTGGGGGGCCGCAGACCGCCCCCCTACCCTAAAGCACCCACCCCCCCATGTTGAGGGCATGCGGCCTGGTACGGTTCAGGAGGGGCGGGGCGCTCGCTCGTTCCCACCCCCTTTCCTGACCGGCCAGGCTGCGTTCTCGGATAAGGGTCTGGTATGGATTTTGGGCCGTTTTTTCAGCGTAGGGGGTTCCCCTTAAAATCCATACCAGACCTAAGGGCCTGGTATGCTCCTGGAGGGGGAACCCATGCCGGGTTTTTATTTAAAATTTGGCGTGGAGTTCCCCCTTCAGAGCTGATTATTCTCTGATTGGCCACGGCCAAAGTCGCCTGGCCTGGGGCGACTTAAAGTCGTGTTGTAAGTCGCCCCAAGTCATGTTGAAGTCGCTCCAAGTCGCGTTGTTATTCATGCTCAAGTCATGTCCAAGTTGCCTCCAAAAGTCGCGCTGGAAGTCGTGTTGCCCCAGTGTGAACCGGCTCTAAAAGTATTTTGTTTTATTTAAAGGATAAATTCACTTAAAAAAAAAAAAACAGCACACCTTCGCTAAACCCCTAACCTAATTTAACCCACACGTCCCCCAACAGATGCTTACTCACTTCCCCTGACATTAATGTCCTCCTCCAGTGTTAATATTCTAGGGCACAAAATCTTTCCTTGCCCTGGCCATGCCTATTTATTAAGCACACATAGATCTGAAAAGGGCCATACTCCTACCCTACAGGTGCCTGGGTGGGGAGGTTTCTAGCAAAGATTAGCTTTGGCGGCTCCTTGTCTAAGGAGAGTGGGCAGATGTTGTTTTTTTAAATTGAACGTTTTCTTAAATCAGGACTGAACCCAAAAGCAAAAATGTAATATATTGCAGTTTATGAATTCTCAGATGTGTTGGCTGCATTTTATTTTATTTTTTATTAGGCTTTTCTTATTTTAATTTCACCAGGTGATCTGGCCAGTAAGTCTCTTTCTTTGAATTTTCTCTAACAGACCAAGCTGTCCAGCAAAAGTGGCAGTTATAGTGTTGAAAAATAAAAACACTTAATACTGATAGGGGTGCTTACAATGATCAGCTTTTATTAATTTATGCAAAACCTTTATCTCGAAAGGAAACAAAACTGTTGCTGTAACTGCATAAAAAGTGGTAGCTGGAGTCCATCTAAGGCCCAGTACACACATTAAGAAAATCAGACGAACGGTCCAGTTTTCCTCGATGTTTCACAGCAGATCAAAAACGAGGATGGTACTAAATGTACAAAAATTCTCGAAAGAGGCTTTTTTTTTACTATTGTTGTTTATTGTTTCTGATCATGCGCAGTCTTTCATATCAAATTTTTCTCATTCGAACACCATGCAAAAACAGTACACATTAAACTAAACTTGTTAGTTCTTTTCATGTACGAGAAAATTGATACGGTGCAATATATTAAATGTTTTAATTTTTTTTGATTTGGTACCAGTTTAAGGCTACTTATGGGATCATTTACTATAGCGCTGTGCGCTAATTAGCGAAAAAAATCCGCAATGGTGGTAATTAGCGCTAAAACGGAATTCACTATAGCACTTGTGCAAAAATACTCCCAAAATCTAATTTACTATAGCTCCCAGAAAACGGATACCGCCCAATCCCATGGAAATAATGTTTAGAGCATGATATGATCGCCTAAATATTACTGAAATATGTAGTTTATTTTTTAAAGATAATCTGCTTTTAACCACTTCAGCCCCGGATCATTTGGCTGGCCAAAGACCAAAGCACTTTTTTCAATTCGGCACTGCGTCACTTTAACTGACAATTGCTCGGTCATTCGACACGGCTCCAAAACAAAAATTACGTCCTTTTTTTCCACAAATAGAGCTTTCTTTTGGTGGTATTTGATCACCTCTGCGGTTTTTATTTTTTGCACTATAAACAAATAAATAGCGACAATTTTGAAAAAAAAAGCATTATTTTTTACTTTTAGCTATAATAAATATCCCCAAAAATATATATATAAAAAAATGTTTCCTCAGTCTAGGCCGATACGTTTATTGATTGGTTTGTACAAAAGTTATAGCGTCTACAAAATAGGGGATAGTTTTATGGCATTTTTGTTAATAATTTTTTTTTTTTACTAGTAATGGTGGTGATCAGCGATTTTTATCATGACTGCGACATTATGGCGGACACATCGGACAATTTTGACACATTTTTGGGACCATTCACATTTACACAGCGATCAGTGCGATTAAAAATGCATTGATTACTGTGTATATGTGACTGGCAGTGAAGGGGTTAACACTAGGTGTCGCTGTAGGGGTTAGGTGTGTCCTAGGGAGTGATTCTAACTGTTATGTCACACACAGGGGGGAGGGGCTGTGTGTGACATAACACTGATCACCGCTCCCGATTAGAGGGAGCTGTGATCAGTGACAGTGTCACTAGGCAGAATGGGGAAATGCTTGTTTACAAAAGTGTGTGATCTCCGTGAGACAATCGCGGGTATCCCCGCGGACATCGAGCCAGCGGGACCCACAATCCCACTCATGGAGCTCGCACGCACAAAATGGCACGGCGGCAAATTCAAAGGGGCGTACAGGAACGCCCATTTGCGCAGCCGTGACATTCTGTCTATGTAAATCTACATGTGGCGGTCGGCAAGCGGTTAAAGTGTGTGAAAAAGTGATTTCTACACTGAAATATCTTTAAAAGTCTGAGAAGAGATAAATTCCCAGACTCTTTACAACTAGGTGCCAGCACAACTGAGCATGCTCAGACATGCAAACTACTCTTTGTTTACAGAAGCTTTTATTTGAAAGATCAAAAGTAAACTTTCGATACAGTGAGGGAGATATCATTCCGTAATACAGTGTTATACATTGGTTATACAATAAGTGGTATCAATTCCTTTAGTTTTCAAATTGTGTTATAGACACAAAATATATGATAAGAAAACATCCTAGTGTTAAAAAAAGATATGTAGCAGATAGTAATATAATAATTGGATATACTGGTGTGATTGTAATTGATTTTACATTAAAGATGCCTCTCATGTTTGTAAGTGATTATGGTAAATTAAAAAAAGATATATTTTTGTTGAAAATGTGCATACTATCATATAAGGTATGGAGAATTCTTTCAGACAATGTTAGCATTTCCATCCTGGATAAAACCTGAGACCATAGAAGGTTTTTTGATCTCCAATTAAATGCAATCATCCATTGAATAGAGCTGAATAAAGAGTGGAACAATCTATTGCAGGATGAAGGTATATTTGGTATAGTAGCATATAGAAGGCATGTTTGTGGTAAAAGGGCAATATTTTGGTCTGATGCCTTCTCAATTCTACTAACTGCAGCCTGCCATATTGGTTCAAGATATTTACAGCTCCAAAAGATGTGTAAAAAAGTCCTCGTTCAGGAAATCCCCTAAAACAATTGGGAGAGGCTGCAGGGTAGAAGGAGTGAATTTCTGTAGGCGTCATATACCATCTGGAAAATAGCTTCACTGGGCTTTCTCTAAATGAAATTGCTTGGTTACTCTTGTGAAGGTTATCTGTTATTGTTTTCCATGTCTCAATGGTAAAGAAGCATTCCAAATCAGCTTCCCAGTGTAGCACTGGTCCAGACTTTTCAGGCATAGTAAAATGGTTGAGGTATCCATAAAATTGAGAGATCAGTCCTCTAATCTCTCTCGGAGTTTATACATATGTGTTAAAATAATGTGTTTGTGGATTGGATGGATAATGAATAATGTTCTGCATAGAAGTTTTTAATTTGAATGTAGCAAGAGAACTCTGAGGAAGGAAATTTATATTTAGATTGGAGAGAGGTAAAGGAGTGGAATTTCATATTTATAACTAAGGATCTTAATGTGGTCAGGTTGTTGTTTAGAAAAAACAGGGAGAAAATAAAAAGAAGAGTTCCCCCCAAGAAGAACAGCAGGAGACCTGTTGCTAAATACAACTATACATTTTAATAATGAAAAAGACAAAAAAGAAAATACCAAAGTTTTACAAAGCAAACAGAGATCACACGTGCTAAGTCACTGGCAATTAAAAGGAGACAACGTTGTCTGGTTAAAAAGGGGAAGTGCAGCTGCTCATACAATACATCTCATACAACTCACTACATTATACCCACAGACACACCAATGGTTACAGCCTATTCAGGCTATTAAGCAGTGGGGCACATGACTATTATTCATATGGGGGTGGTGTATTTATGCGGTCAAAAAAGGTAGATGGAAAACTGATAGTTCAGCAAAAAAATACAGGAGGGTACAGCATTAATTTGCTCTCAGTAGATAATTCCTTGTATGGCAGTTCATAAACTAGCTTTGATGAATGAACTGCTTGGCAGCAGAATGTGAACAGGTTGTTGTTTAGCAATAGTGAAACTTAGCTGTTATCTTTGTAAATCGAAGGTCTCCTAGAAAAGAGGCCAGTTGTGGGACTTCTGATGATAGCTTAAACGTATCCTTGAGTCTGAGCCATAATTAAAAAGAATGAGCTACTATTGTGTTTAGTTTGAGAATTATGCAGTGAGAGTTTAAACCAGACCATAAACTGCCTTGTAAATGTAGTGGGTAAATTGAAATAGACCCAAAGGTTTTCCAGGGGATGCTATGGGTAGGGGCGAACCATTGGGCTAGCTGTGTTAGTCTAGCTGCAAGGAAGTAGTGCCAAATGTTTAAAAAGGCCAAATCCACCTTTAATTTGTGGTCTATGCATGAGAGAATAGCTACATCTAGGTTTTTTATCTGAACAAATTAATCTATTAATCTCTCTTTGAAGGGCTTCTATTCCGGTTTTGGGAATATTAATAGGGAGAGCTTGAAAATAATAGAGAAGTTTGTGAAGAATTGTCATTTTAATAGCACAGATTCTCCCAAGGAAGGAAATGTGTTAAGAAGACCATCATTTAAGTAGGGAGCTTTTATGGGTGAAAAGTGGGAGGTAGTTAGTTTTGTATAGTGAGTTATGAGAGGATGTGATGTAAATGCTGAGATATCTGAATGAATGGGAACACCATATAAATGAGAATTTTTTTTGCAATAAGGAAATCATGATAGGAGAGAATTTAATGGGTAAGGCCGAACATTTATTTATGTTAATCCTCAAAACCGAAAGATTGTGAAATGTGTTAAGTTTGGTAAGAAGGTTGGGTATAGAGATGAGTGGGTCTGATAAAAATAGGAGAGCATCATCAGCGTATATGTTCAGTTTGAATTCGCTAGGGCCCTTAGTATATCCTTTAATATTTATATTTTTTGTTATTGCGTGAACATGGGGCTCTATTGCTAAGGCAAATTAAACTGGGGAAAGCTGTCAACCTTGTCTAGTACCTCTACTTAAAGAATTCAGAGTTGTTATCTGGAATTTTAATTCTTGTTTGGGGGGAGTGGTAGAGGGCATTGAATCCATGCATAAATTTATCGGAGATGCCAAATTTGGGAAGTAAATGATTGAGGTAAGATCAGTTCACACTGTCAATTGCCTTGTGGATATCGAGGCTGAGTAGACAGAGCCAGTTTCGTCTGTGTTAATTAAGGTTGTGATAATTGCTGCAAGTCTATCTGCCAACAATCTACCAAAAATTTTTAGATCATTATTGAGGACTTAAATGGGGCGAACATTTCGTGGGAGGGTATGGCCTTTAAGTGGTTTTGGTATGAGAGATAAATTGGCCAAGAGCATGTCACCAGGGAAGTGGTTACCTTGTAAGATATGATTGAATAGTTTGGTTAAGTTGGGTACTAATAAGGGTGCAAATATTTTGTAATAGGAAGTAATGAAACAATCAGGGCCAGGGGCAGTAGATGTTTTGAGAGATTTATAAACATGGGGTGGTTTATGTTCTTGATTTAGTTTTCTTGCGAACTTGGCAGAAGTAGAATTGCCATGTAGCATAAATTTAGCTTTAGAGAATCTAATAGAAAAAAAAAGTGAAAATGAGAGTTATGTAGTCCAATGCAAGTTTCAGCCATTGATTCTAATGGTACAATTGTAATTTCCCCAAATAAATCCTTTTCATGTTTAGATGAAATGTATCTTTCTCTCAAAGAAATTGGCCTTGCAATAATGTTGCTTCTTTAGTATCTATTTTGTTTGTGGAATGTCTTTATGTTTTGGTAAAATATATTTTTCTCTGTCACTTCACATCTCACAAAAATCTTTACCCAAAATCACACAAATGTCTTTACAAACCACAAACAATACCATTGCTGATGCAAATGATTAAATGATCAAATGATTAAAATGAGTGACAATTTTGTGTGTTTTTTATTATTTCCAAATTATCCTAATTTAAGCCCAAAAAATGTGATATGTGTACCAACATCAGAAATAAAAATGTAATTCACAAAAATCAGAGGGTAACATCACTATTCTACACTCACACACCAAGAACCACCAAATATCACAGAATAAATCAAGAAGAATAACTCCTGACTAATGTAATTCCTATAATCCTATTCCTAAAGAAATGCAGTATATGTGTATTTATGTGTAGTGGGGTTCCACATGTGGCAGCACAGTGGCTAATGGGTTAGCACTTCTGCTTAGCATCCCTGAGGGTCTGAGTTTGAATCACAAACATGCCACTTCATGTAGAGAATTTGTCTGATTTCCCTATGTTGTTAAACATAACTCCTGACTCAGGTCCTTACATAAATGTAGTATTTATGTGAAGGAGGGTTCCATCACCATTGCAAATTGTGTCATATGTTTTCCATGGGCAAGGACTCTAATCAGCCTTAACATTTCCCCACCAGCACTAATTGCAGTCTCTTACCAAGCCAAAACCAACAAAATAACAGCTGTTTATCTTTCAGCATGCTCACAGTAATCAGCCATAACCAGCCTCCAAAAAAGATGGCATATGCCAGAAACAGGTTGTTCACTGGCTCTCTGGCCTTCCACAGTACATCTGCATTGATTGACTTCTTGCAGCCCTGGGACTTAGGACAGTTTGACACCACAGAGATGCAGCCTAAAAACCTGTAGCAACACAATGGCTAAAAGGTTAGCGCTTCTGCCTAGCAGCCTTTAGTTTGAATCCCAATCCTGCTACCTGGCTAGAGGTTTGTATGTTGTGGTGTTAAAGTTTCCTTTTCACCAGTGATGACATTTTTGATGGCTTTCACATAATGTAACCCCAAGAAATCACATTATAAATCAAGCAAGTGTGGGTTTGCACTAAATCTAGAACTGGGGTGCTTTGGCCAAGATATGGATGTCTAAGTCTAGTGTGATGCTGCACACATATTTTAATTTAGTATGCTTATGATTTCCTGTTTTGGACCCTCCACATGCTAAACAATGTACAAGTTTGATTTGAAGATTTTTGGGATCACTGATCATGGGCAGATATCAATGCTGAGGAATTTTTTCATTTGTAAAGAGTGTGTATTCCTAATGAACAGGTGTGAGCACTTGAGGCTTACCTCAAGAGACAGAACCAATTACACTGGTGGGTGTGTCCTTTACTGGGTGGGTGAGCAATCTTAGCTAGGTTATTTAACCACTTAAGGACAGAAAGGATTTGCCCTGTTAATGACCAGAGCACTTTTTACAATTTGGCACTGCGCTGCTTTAACTGGTAATTGTGCGGTCATGCAATGCGGTACCCAAACTAAATTTGTGTCCTTTTTTCCCACAAATAAAGCTTTGTTTTGGTGGTATTTGATCACTTCTGGGAGTTTTATTTTTAAATGAAAAAAGACCGAAAATTTCGAAAAAATATATATTTTTTACTTTTTGTTATAAAAAAAATACAATAAACTCAATTTTTGTCATACATTTATTCAGACACATGTCTTGGGTAAAAAATGTCAATAAGCGTATATTTATTGAATTGCGCAAAAGTTATAGCGTCTACAAACTATGGTACATTTTCTGGAATTTACGCAGCTTTTCATTTGACTGCCTGTCTCATTCTCGAGGTGCTAAAATAGCAGGGCAGTACACCCCCCCATGACACCATTTTGGAAAGTAGACCCCCGAGGAAAAAAGGCATGTTGAGCCCATTGAATTTTTTTTTGTGATTGAAAAAAGACAAAAAAATAAATACATTCTGTTGCTTCTCCTGAGTACAGGGATACCACATGTGTGGTAATTTTTTGGAGCCTAGCCACGTACAGGACCCCGAAAACCAATTGCTGCTTTCAAGATTTCTAAGGGTGTAAATTTTTGATTTCACTCCCCGCTACCTATAACAGTTTTGGAGGCCATAAAATGCCAATATTTTGCCACAAGTTTCGGGAATATTACACATTTATTTATTTTTTGATACAAAGTTGTCAACAAATTATATATTGCTCAGAAATGCACAGGCATATGTGGAATTACACCCCAAAATACATTCTGCTACTTCTCCCTAGTACAGAAATACCACATGTGTGAGACTTTTTGGGAGCCTAGCCACGAACAGGGCCCCGAAAACCAATCACCACATCTAGGCTTTCTAAAGGCATAAAATGGTGATTTCACTTCCTCACTATCTATTACAGTTTCGGAGGCCCTGAAATGTCAAGATAGCACAACCCCCCCCAAAATGACCCCATTTTAGAAAATAGACACTTAAAGCTATTTGCTCAGAGGCATGTTGAGTCCATGGAATATTTTGCCACAAGATTTGGGGATTTTTTTTTTTTTTTTTTTTACACTTTTTAAAACTTTTTTAAAACACTTTTTTAAATAATATATTGTTCAAACATGGCATGGGTATATGTGAAATGACACCCTAAAATACATTCTGCTGCTTCTTTCATTTTCTTTTTCTTTTTTAAATCATTTTTATTGTTATCACAGGGAATGTAAATATCCCCTATGATAGCTATAGGTAGTGACAGGTGCTATCTTTTGAAAAAATCGGGGTCTATTAGACTCTAGATCTCTCCTCTGTCCTCAAAGCATCTGACCACACCAAGATCGATGTGATCAGATGCTTTCCAACCGAAGTCATGAAATGCTCGTAGCTTCTGGTTTCTTAGGCCATAGATTGGAGCCATTCTGGTCTCCGGTCAGCTCTATGGTCAGCTGGCAGAACCACCGGCTGCATTCTCAGGTTCCCCGGTGGCACAGGAGAGCCCAAGAAAAGCATGTAAGATGGTGGGGGGGTAGTTCCCTCCCACTGCTTGTAAAAGCAGTCTAGCGGCTAATTAGCTACGAAGATTGCTTTTACATGAAAGCCGATCGCTGGCTTAAAAGAACGATTCAAAGATAATACCTAAACCTGCAGGCATCATTCTGGTATAACCACTCAAAGTCTAGCAACATACCAGTACATTTCTGGTCCTTGTTGGGCATATATTGTAATGTTCTTTTTTTTCATGTAGCCTGTGGGCCGAACGAAAAAAGAGATTGATCAGTGGGTATCCCCACCATTAGAATACCGCCCTGCATCCAGCCACTTCTAATGATGGGCATACATTTTTTTTTAACTGTGGTGGTGAAATCACCTCCTACAGCGCTGGAGTCTATAATTTACGTAACGTGCGAGCAAACTTGGCAAAATAAATAAATCCATGCTGCAGCAGGTTTGGCATACCTAAAAAGCAAACAATAAAACAACTTTTTTTTTATTGCAATCTGTGCCAAAAAAAAGAGTAAAAAATATATGCCGAAGCATGTGGCCAATCCGCCCCTAATATTAGGGGCAAATCGCCCCTCTACCTGTCCCCATGCTTCCGCATATATGCCCCTTTTTTTTTTTAACTGTGGTGGTGAAATCACCTACTACAGCCCTGGAGTCTTAACTTTAAGTATTGTGAGAGCAAACCCTGTTGCTGTCAGAATAAATAAACCCATACTGCAGCTGAATGGCGTACCTGCAAAGCAAATAATGGTTAACAATAAAACATAAAAGTAACATTACAGTAAACAGTAAGACATACCATACCTGCAAAGCAAATACAATAAAACACAGTAAAATAAAACATTACAGTTATAAAATACAGTAACAATAGAGAGAAAACAATAGAGAGAGAGAGAAGAAAAATAAAATAACAATTTTTATTTTATTTTTTGTGTGTTTTTTTTGCACTTTTATTTTACCTGTAAACCAAGATTAGGGTCTCTCAAAATGTGATGGCTATCTCATCTTTCGAGACCCTGCGTAAGTGTACCCTAGGACTGTGCAGTGCTGTACCTTATGCTAATACTCCGCTAGTGTGTGATAGCAAAGGTAACAGTCACCGATGCAGAGACCAGGTTGGTCAGGACAAGAGGGACAATAAAAGCAGGTGTCATGCCTATATCCGCGTTTTCTGCAGACACGACATCTTATTTGGGGTGTTCGCTGGGTAGGGGTACCAGGGAGGACATGCGAAAAATGCCTCTCATGCAGCCGGCTCACTGCATTTGCATTGGGAAATTGGGGCACAGCACTGTCTGGAAACAGAGGGGCTGTGATGATCTCTTCCTGGAATTTTTGGAAGGATCCAGTTCGTCCTGACGCTTTGTACAGCACATAAGCATTCAGCAGAGTCAATTGGAATAAATATACAGACACTTTTTTATACCACCGTCTGGCCTTACGGGCAATTAAGTTCGGCGCCATCATCTTCGTTGTTGAAGTCCACCCCTCCCATGTTATTGTTGTATTCGTGGACACAGAGGGGCTTCACAACAACACCAGTCGCCATTGGAATTTCGACTGTCGTATCTGCGTGAAGGGAGGACAGAACGAAAACATTCTAGGTATCCCTCCACTGCAAGCAAATTATTCGATTTCAAGCAGGCTCTCTCCCCTGTCTAGGTCAGGAATTTACAAGCCGTTGGGGGAAGCCCCAGTGATTAGATTGCACGGTGCCACATGCGCCAATTCCACATTTAAAAAGGTGACTAAAAAGTGGCACGCTTGTGTAATAATTGTCCACATACAAGTGGTACCCCTTTCCGAATAAGGGTGACACCAATTCCCAAACAATCTTGCCAGCGTTTCCTATGTAGTCATAGGAAGTAGGCAATTGTCTTTTCCATTGTAAAGCAAAAAACAATATGTATAGCCTGTTGCCCTGTCACAAAGCTTATACAACTTGACCCCATATCTGGCACACTTGCTGGGGAGAAACTTTTTTAAAGACAAGCGGCCAGAAAATTTAATCAGGGACTCATCAACACAGACAACTTGATCTGGAATGAACAAGGCTGCAAACGATTGGTTGAAGTCGTTTACGAGGGGCCGAATTTTGTAGAGCCGATCATATCCAGGGTCACCCCGATGATGACAGAGTTCATTGTCATTGAAATGCATGAACCGCAAGATTTGCTCATATCGCGTCCTGACCATGGAAGCAGAGAACACGGCATATGGTGAGTTGGGTCATTGCATAATACAATAAAATAGTGCAGCGCAAACATAAATGAAATATAAAATATACCACAGGGATAAAATAAGTCCAGAAGGAAATCAGTCTCAGTATAAAGTGCTAGTGCAAAATAGCAGCTTCCTAATTACCGTAATTAGGAAGCTGCTATTTTGCACTAGCACTTTATACTGAGACTGATTTCCTTCTGGACTTATTTTATCCCTGTGGTATATTTTATATTTAATTTATGTTTGCGCTGCACTATTTTATTGTATTATGCTTATGAGGTATTTTTTGAATTAACCTAAGTTGCAGCAAGCATCTTCGTTTTACTTTGATCTGTTGTTCTGACAGCGCTGAGTACTCTCTTTTTATTTAGAGTTGGGTCATTGCACCAATATGACCGCAATGCATACTTTTTAGTAATGCCCATGAGGAGGGATAGGCCCAGAAAGGTCTTAAATTCAAAAATCGCAATCGATTTCCAGTCTTTGGCAAGGGTCAACTGGGCATTAGCGGCGATGAATTGACCAGCATACAAATTACTTTGGTCCACAATAGATCTATAGAGATCTTCCGTGAAAAACTGTGAATAAAAATCAAGTGATGTAAAATCAACTGTTTCCACCTGAATTCCGGGGTGGCCAGTTAATGGGGGAAGTTCGGGCGCTGCAGAAGTGGTGGGCTCCCAATTAGGATTGGCTCATGCAGCGGGAAGGGTACTATGGGCTCTACGGGCCTGTGTTTGTCTTCTTGGTGGCTGTGGGCCACTACTTGTTCTAGCTACTGCACCAGCTTGAACTGCACTTATGGGACTTGTCACGTCACCACGTGTTACTGCAGTGCTGGTTTGACTAAGACCAGGATGTGCTAGGCTGCTGGTGCTTGGCAGTTCACCAGAAGGATGAGCGGCACTAGTACTGGCTCTCTGCTCCATACGAGAGCCCTGTGGTTCTTGTACCTCAACAACAGAAGAACGTGATTGGGTACGCCTGACCTTAGCAGGGACCACTCTGTCATCAGAGCTATCTGTCAGGGTGCCGCTGCTTACTACTGGTTCGTATACTGAGCCTGAATCTGCCAGTGAGGTGGCTTCCCCATCGCTCTCATCTGTCATGCTCAGCAACATGTAAGCCTCTTCAATAGTGTACCTCTGATTGGACATTTTGGTCTCAAATTTACAGGTACAACCAGTGCCACTCACGGGCAAAAAGAGCAACTGGTCGTCAGCGACTGCTTCAATCGCTACCCAAAAAACTGTTAGTGTTCGCAGGGATCAGGCCTAACTCTGTGAACGGTGCAGTTATGTGTGTTGTGTTTTGGAAGTGACAGGGATCGATTGATACTGCACTTGGGTGGGCTGGGCTGAGCTGAGCTGGATGGAGGGGCTAAATGCAGGTGCTAGCAGGTGTCTGGGTTGATCCTGCTAACGCTGCCTTTTTTGGGAACACTAAAATATTGGGGATGCTAGTATAGATCTGATCAGATCAAAGATATTGATCCGTTCAAACACTATACTAGTAAGGGAGGTATATGGTGCGTGCGTGTTAGCGCTACTGGCACTAATCTGATGCTGGCTGGGAGTGACGCTGACCCTAACTGATGTTAAAACCTGTACTGGGGGCAATCAGGGGGTTAAAACTTTATTCAGCAAAATATGGCGGGTACCCTGACATTATAAAAACCTGACGGTGACAGTAACTAGCTAACTGGCTAACTAGCATCACCCGTGACACTAATATGGTGATCAGAAGATAGATCTGTACACTATATTAGTGACAGGGGGTGAAAGGGTTAACTGGGGGGTGATCAAGGGGTTAAACATTTATTGGGGGGATTTAGAGGGGTACCTGGGCCTACTACTAACTGCCCTAATGCTGATTAGTGTCACAAGTGACACCAGTACAGCGATCAGTAAAAAAATCTGAAAACTGCACTTGGTGACACAGTGACAGGGAGTGAAGAGGTTCACTGGGGGGGGGTGAGAAAAGTGTGCCTATGTGTACTGTATCAGTGTAGTGTTGGTGCAACTCATGGTTAGATGTCCTTTCTCCCCTCTCTGGAACCAAAAAGGATTTCACGAGGGAAAGTGACATCACTTCCTCTGCCTGTGTTTACATTACATAGGCAGAGGACAGTCTGCCATTTGCCAGAACCGATCAACGGTTCCAGGCCAGAAATCATTGGCCTGGGCATGGAGACTGATCGGTTCTGAAACAAATCCGATTGCCGCGGGTGTGCCAACGTATAGCTACGGTGATTCACCCAGGGAAGCCAACCTGCCGCAGTATAACTGCAGCGGCTGGTCCTAAACAGGTTAAAGGCCTGCATTTGTGGCGGGTGTTTGGCCTAAGAACAGGCCTGAATTTTACTCTGCAGTGTGTATATTGGGTTACAAATATATATGTTTTTTGTGGGTTTTGGGGGTGTGCATAATTCCTGACCCACACCCCACTAAGACTGTTGTTTGATGATTGCTTCTCAATCTCACACGTTAGACTTACAACTGCTATGTAATGGTTGAGATGAAAAGAAAGTGTTAACCTCTAAAATCTATATTTATGATTTATTAATTACAAGATATGATATGGGTTAAATGAGAGTTCTATTGACTAGGAGGAAAAGCTTTAAATATAATAACATTTATTAAAAGTAGTTGAAAGTCTAACTAATACACAAATCTGTAGCTATGGTCTTACATCAAGGAAGAAAATACTAGGTTGAAATAAAATATTTACATGAAGGAATACAGAGTATATTCATTAAGACAGTGATCTACAAGCATATTTAGTTACAAGTAACAGGACATACCTTTCCCTGTATCTATCCTCTTACCAAGGTTCCATTCTGATGGCTGGTTTCCGAGAAAGAGAGATTGCCTCCCCTTTGCTCTGAGAATATGCCTTCATGCTGATGCCCCATAGGCTGGCCTAGCTTGGATCATGATTGGAGGGCTTACTACATAAGTTGGCCCCCTTTAATGCATATCCTTGTGGCTATTTCTCGGCAGGAGATGTAATTGAATTAGCCCAGGAACTCGGGTATTGATTCGGGTTGGGCTCTCTTCATTGTCTACCACAGTATGGGGTCCTTTGAAGTGAGTAGGTGTAAAACAATGGAATTGGCTCTCCATTGTTTGTGTATACAAGCCTCAGCCCCGCATTGACTGCTCTTAACAAGGGCTTGGAGGAAGGCTTTACCCAGCTTTCATAGATGCAAGCCAAAAGAGACATATTCATAATTACAATATTTTCCAGATCTTAATGGAGATTTCACATAAACTCATAAGGCAACAGGAAGGATCCTGTTATTTCATTCCTGCTGTGTGTGTCAATGTAGTTTGTTTGCTGACTTTTTGGCTTTTGTATTAATTTTGTCTGTTTTTTGCTTATGATAATTCTGCCATGTAACTTGTTTAGGGCGAGGACTTCTGATCACAAAAAAGGTTAGTCTTGCTTGTTGTTAGCTTGATTTGTATCCCTGCTATTCTAATGTGATTTGTTTAATGTGTCAAATTTTTTGTGTCATACCCTTTTAGATTGTAAGCTCTTATGAGCAGGGCCCTTCTAACTATATTGTCCAATGCTGGAGCATCATTCTCCATGCCTTTTTTTTTTTGGCCAAAGTACATTAGTGTACCAAATGTTTATACTAATGCTGAAATAAAAAGTTGATTGTTTTTTGCTTTAAGTTTGATTTTTGCAGACTTGAAATACATATTTTAAGTAGAAACTATTCATACCCCTTTAAATCTGTATTAAATCTAGTTGCATACAAAAGTATTTGGTTGTGCAAGTCCTTGAGTAGAAAGTGTAATGGGCGGGAGGGGAAAGAAAAACCCCCCAAAAAACAAAAAAAAAAACCCTGCTCCAAAGCTGAATTTCAAGACTCTACTAATTATTTTGTGGACTAGGTAAGCCATGAAATTTGTCAACTAAATGTGAATTCTGTCTAAGCACCAAATTAAGAGTAAAATATTGCAAAAACTATTGTTTACAAAAAAATTGGTGTGGGGTTCCCCCCAAAATCCATACCCAGCCCTTATGGTCTGGTATGGATTTTAAGGGGAACTCAACACCACATTTTAAAAATAAATTGGCTTAAGGTCCCCCCCCAAAATCCATACCAGGCATTTTGGGTCTGGTATGGATTTTAAGGGGAACTCAACACCCCCTACACATTCACCAAAAAAAAAAAAGCAGTGAAATGTAAAAAAAAAACACAAGAGCCGTTTTTTGACATGTCCTTTATTGTAAAATAGCTCTGAGCCCTCTTCTTCCCTGAGTCGTCTTCTTCCACGAGCCGAGTCTCCCGCCGCCATCTTCTCCTGGTGCTGTCTTTCTCGCCTCCATCTTCTGTCGCCATCTTGTCCCGCCGCCGTCGTCTCCTGCCGCCATCTTCTCCCGCTGCTGTGTTCTTCCTCACCACCACTTACCTGCTAATATAAAAAAAAGGGCTCTCCGGGGGTGAGGCCATCGAATGGCCATGGCTATGAAAGAGACGCCAGACAGCAGGTGACAACACAACAAAGAAAGACGGTAGCGAGGAAGAACAAGGTAGTGTGAGAAGTAGGCAGTGGCGGGAGTTACAGCGGCAAGAGAAGACAGTGACAGAAGATGGTGACAGAAGGTGGCGGTGAGAAAGACAGCACCAGGAGAAGATGGCGGCAGGAGACACGGCTCTGGGAAAAGACTGCTCAGAGCTATTTTACAATAAAGGACTTGTCAAAAACCGACTCTTGATTTTTTTTTTTATTTCACTGCTTTTTTTTGGTGAATGGGTAGGGGTACAATGTACCTGATACCCATTCACATAGGCGGGGCATTATCTGGGGACCCCACCGGCCAGGGTTGTCAGGAAGAGGCTCTTGTCCCCATCAACATGGGGACATCAATATGGGGACAAAAAGACCAATACCAGGAACTAGAAAAATGTCTCACATTGATAGATGACTGGATGACCACTAGCTCCCTCAAACTCAATGGATCGAAAACAGAACTTCTGCTCTTCAATGCAAACCGAAGTAAAAAAACTAAGACCCCATGGACACCACCTACCATCTTTGGACAGACCATCCTTCCAAGCACCAAAGCCAAAAGCCTCGGAGTCATCTTTGATTCAGAGATGACTATGGATGCACAAATAGGATCAGTAGTCAGCGGATCCCATCATCTTCTCCGCCTGCTACGCAGACTCACCCCCTTCATTCCGGAAAAGGAGAAAGCAGTAGTAGTTGGAACTATCATCAATTCGCGACTCGACTATGCAAATTCCCTCTACATAGGATTACCTGATTACCAGATTGCATGCCTACAAGTCGTCCAAAACACAGCAGCAAGACTAGTCACCGGAAAGAAACCCTGGGAATACATCTCCCCATCCCTGAGGACCCTCCATTGGCTAACGGTAAAAGATAGGATCACATTCAAGACCCTCTGCCTCACCCACAAATGTACACAAGGAAACGCTCCTCAATACCTATGTGAGAAAATTAAAAAAATACAGGCCTAATCGCAGCCTTCAATCAACAAACCAAAACCGCCTTCGCATCCCCAAAGCCCGCTACAAATCTAAGGGAGAACAAAGATTCGCAGTCCAAGGACCTCGGCTATGGAACACTCTACCCACCAACATCCGCTTTGGAAAAAAACTCAAGACCCACCTCTTCTAATAAGCAGGACAACAAAGACAGACCAAGCGCCTTGAGGCGATTCAGTTCGCATTTGCAGCGCTATACAAATCATTCAATCAAGCCCCACCCGCAGACCCCGACAACCACCGGCCAGGGTTGTCAGGAAGAGGCTCTTGTCCCCATCAACATGGGGACCCCAAAGCACCCTCCCCGTGTTGAGGGCATGTGGCCTTGTAGGGTTCAAGAGTGCTAGCTCGTCCCCCCTATCCTGACTTCCACGCTACATGCTCAGATAAGGGTCTAGTATGGATTTTGGGAAGGACCCCCTTGCTAATTTTTAAAAAAAAATTGGTGTGGAGTTCCCCTTAAAATCCTGATCCCTGATCTCTCTGCATTACTTAATCCCGTCCCATGAATTCTCTGCATTACCAAATTTTTCCCTTTGAACTCTGTGTATTACTAATCCTCTTTTTTTTTACTTATTGCTGAACCCTGCACTCTTGGCTTTAGTTAATTCTGACCACTGAACTCTCTGCCTTACCTACTCCCCATTATTAAACTCTGTGTGGTACTTAATCCTGACCCCTGAACTCTCTGTGTTCCATAATCCTGACCCCCCTGGTTTACGCATTACCTACTCCTGGACTCTATACATTACCTTCTCTTAACCCCAACACACTGTTCGTTGCTTAATCTTGACCCCGGCACTTTTTACGTTACATATTTCTGAACCATGCACTCAATATATTACCTAATCCTGACCCCGCCACTCTATACTTTGCACTCTCTTGATCCAAAGCATAGCAGCAGGTTTTATTTAACCATACCCCTTTAAATGTATTCTAAAGCCTAAACATTTTTTTACCTTAATGTAATCCTTGTGGCTTTCTATGGTGGCACACCAAGAAGAGGAGGAGCCAGGAGCACTGGCTGCAGACCTGAGAAGAAGAGAGACTCCGATATTCTCTGTGCAATGGAATTGCACAGAGCAGGTGCGTAAAAACCTGTTTGTTATTTATAAAAAATAAATTAAAAAGAGAGTTTACAATCACTTTAAGCCCTGCTCACTGTTATGCCGCGCTCTGATGTTTTCCCGTCGGAATTCCGACGGAATTTTGCTCAAACTGTCTTGCCTACACACGGTCACACCAAATTCCGACGGTCAATAACACCACGGCATAAAACACGTTTGACTGCACTATAAAAGGGAAGTTCAATGCTTCTGAGCATGCGTCGAATTGTTTCTGAGCATGCGTCGGAATTTTGCGTGTCGGAATTGCATACACACGATTGGAAAATCTGATAGAAAGGTTTTCCGTCGGAAAAATTAAGAACAGGTTCTCAATCCAAAGTCCGTCAGAAATTCCGACAGAAAAAGACCGATGGGCATACACACGGTCGGAAAATCTGATGAAAAGCTCCCATCGGACTGTTTCCATCGGAAATTCCGACCGTGTGTATGCGTCATTACTGCAACTTTGCCACACCAATTTTGCTGCCCCATGTAATGATACCCAAGGTATTTTGGCATTTTAACTTCAATATCTGCTTTTTGTTTCAAATGTTTGTGACCAATTGTTTTAAGGCATGTTAAAAATGTGGGCATGAGCTTGTGGGTTGGCCACAAATGAGGGTGTTGTTTTATGGGCTTGATTAAAAGTGGGCATGGCCAGTGTGGGAACACTTACATGATGCAGCAGTGATGGGACAGTAGACTGGAGACCTAGAGATACCGACAGTGTCTGTCATGATGAGTGGAATGCAGCCTGGCCGGTCCGTACCCAAGGGAGAGGTTTTCCAGAGGATTGACGTAGACCCTGTGCTTTTCCTACTCCAACAGAACTTTTCTCTGGTTCTAAGTTCGGTCCGTGTCAGACGGGTGACCAGTCCCTACACTAGCCACTACCGAAATGCGTGCCAAACCTGAGATTGAGCATCTTAAATAGGCTCGCCCAAGATGGCCAGCAAAGTCACATTGGGCGCCTGCATACAATTGGATAGCTCCCTTCCTGTGACCAAGGAAACCAAATTAGACTGCACCTGCCTATACACAGACTGCCTGTATTTCCCTGGCAAATAAAAACAAAGGAAATTGAGAGTTTTGATTTGGGCTAAAAATTTTACTATTTGGGCAAAAAGCACTCAAGTCAATAGGGAAGGTAAAATTAGGGTGGTTTGTCTTAGTTTTTAAGGGTGCAATGGCATTTGATGGTTACAGAAGCTCCTTTCAACTTCCATGGATCTAAAAATTAGACCCTTATTTTATAACCAGGAAAAGGGTCAAAATAAATACTTTACTGTTACTGTACACAAATAACAATCAAATGCACAATAAGCACAGATACAAACACTAAATTAAATAAGTAGCCTACATTTTTTATTAAATTTATTAAATTTAATTTTTTTTTTTTTTTTTTATGCAGATTTCACCTAAACAACCCAATTAGTGAAAGTGAGATTTTCATAATTACACTGCAAAATCAATCTTGCTGAAATTACTCCTATTATTGATAGTGATAAACACATTGCTACTTCTAAGGTAAAAGGTGGAAAAGTGAAAGCCACAACCATAATGATGTACTAGGACCTTAAAACAACAAAGAAAACAACTAAGAACATACCATTGTGTATATTAAGAGCAGAAGAATGGAGTAAGAAACCCACACAGTATACAGTAAATGAGCAAGCCCAGCTATACCTGAAATACACCAGAAAGTGTATTTTTCAAATAATTCTGTACAAAACAAAGATAAATCCTCTATTAATGCAGAAGAGTGCAAGCTGTAGGTCGAGACGTCATTTGACACCTCAGAATGTGTTTTGTGGTTCCCTGTAATGTTATTCATTTTTGGAAACTACCTCCTTTGTCAAAAGGGTTTTCCACTTTCAGTAAGAAAGTGGGAAACCTTTCCACTGGTGCCCTTTAGCATAACAGTGGGGTTTCCCCAGGAAACTCTTCATTTATCAGCTTGTCTGTGTAAAAAAGAGCTTTTAAGGTAAGACAGCTGTTGTAGAGCTTGTCTGAGTACCACACACCCTTTGTTTATGGGGCTCACTGAACCCTACAAGTGCTGGTTTTGCTGTATGCTTGAATGCTTGACTGTCTTGCCAAGGGCAGTGCAAAACGCTTGAACAGAGCTGTGTCTTTTTTCTAGTGTAATTCAGCATGCTAGAGGAAACAAGTCCTTGAGAAACCAATACATTTATTCATATATTCTACTTGTAGCCTTTACACCCAAAGGAGCCTCTTGATGTGTTGGGTCCCCTGTTCCTGTGCCCACAACTCTGTGAACAACACCACACAACCTGACACACCTGGCTGGTTGGGGAATGTGCAGAGGCGTAACTAGAACCTTCAGGGCCCCAGTGCAAGAAAGCATGAAGGGTCTCCCAAAACTCTGCCTCCCACGTGTACTCTGGGGCACGCATTCATGGTGTTCTGTGACTCCTGTGATGGGAGAGGAGAGAGCTGATCTACACCTTTTTCTCCTGCTCCTATCCTCCTGTGTATGCACCGCAGGAAGTGTAAAGCCCAGCAGTTGAATGATCAAATTCAGATGCTTAGCTTCATACTTTCCATGGGAGGAGAAGGAGCAGATCGACTCTCTCCTCTCCCATCCGTGTAAGGGAGGGGGAACTGTCAGTGCAGGCTCGGGCTGTATGAGAGAGACGTCCTCAGCTCAGAGCCCTGCAGCCAGCAACCCCGCTGGGGCCCCTTAACAATGGCAATGTGTATTGCAGGTAGCTGTATATACACCCCAAAGGCTAAAGGTGCATAGACACCAGAAATGACACAGCAACCTGTTAAGTAAGATTAAAAAAGTATGTGGAATATTGCAACAGGGAAAACAAAAGAGGAAATATACTGTTATAAATCAGCAGAAAGAGAATTATACTACTATGATTAAGCACTTGCCGACTGCCCACGGGACTTTTACTGCAAGCGGCAGGCAGGCCGAATCACGTACACGTACCTGCTCTGGGTTAGAGGTGTGCAGCGTGCCGCTCCTGTGACCGCTGTGTCTATCAGACACTGTGGTTTGCAGATCCCAGTACTCAGTGATCATGTGATCGCAGTACCAACAAAGCGCCTCCGGTGGCGCTCGCACACCCCCTAGTGGTCTGAAAGCAAACGGACGTATAGCTACGACGGCTCGCCCAGGAGAGCCAACCTGCCCCAGTATAACTGCGGCTGCTGGTCGGGAAGTAGTTAACAGTAAACAAAGTGTAAAAAAAATCCCTAATCACCCCCTCAGACTAGTTTAGTGTTATGCCCCGTACACCCGGTCAGAAATTCCGATGGAAAATGTCAGATCTGACCATGTTGTCGGAAAATCCGGCCGTGTGTGGGCTCCATCGGACTTTTTCTGTCGGAATTTGCAACAGAAATTTTTTTAGATCCTAATCTCAAATTTTTCCGATCGTGTGTAGGGAATTCCGATGGACAAAGTGCCACGCATGCTTAGATCAAATTACGAGAGCAAAGCTATTGGCTACTAGCATCTACGTAGTTCCGTCGTAAGCAACGAACGCCACCACGTTCAGAATGATCGGATTTTCCGACAACTTTGTCCGACCATGTGTATGCAACACCAGTGTCGGACAAAATCCGTCGGCTTAAATCAGATGGATTTTGTGGTCGGAATTTCTGACCGTGTGTAAGGGGCATTACTATGGTGACACTGAACCACTCTGATGAAAGTATGTAAAAAAATATAGTAAAAAAGAAAAAAAAAGAAAGTTTTATTTATTTATTTTTTGGCATATTGGTACAGGTATGTGTCCCTGATCACCAACACATCAGTAATATGATGACGCTGTCCTGCATTGGTGACAGTATGTAAAAAAACATTGTGAAAAAAAACGAATTTTATTCAATTTCTTCATAGTCAAAAATATTTTGACAAAAAATTACAACTTTAAAAAAGTTGTCATGCCTTTTATTAAATGCCTCATGTCTACTTTCTAAAAAGGGAAAGTAATTTGCAGGAAATGTGTACTGTCCTAGCATTATCGGACCTCAAGACGTGAGATAGACCATTAGTACATCAGAATTGATCAATTTTGAAATATAAAACAAAAATTTTATACGCTACAACTTTCACAAAAAACAACTAATATACACTTATTGGGATTTTTCTTGGTTTTAGCGGATATGTTTTATAATAGAAAGTAGAAAATATCCTTTATATCCTTTTTTCATTATTTTTGGTGTTTTTCATCGATATCGAAAAAAATAAAAAAAACACAGTGGTGATCAAATACCACCATAAGAAAGCTCTATTTGGGTAAAAAAAATGATAACATTTTCATCTGTGTACAGTATTGCATGATAGTGCAATTGCCAGTTAAAGTAGCAACATGCTGAATAGCAAAAAATGCCCTGGTCATGAAGGGAGTAAAATCTTCTGGAGCTCAAGTGGTTAAACAGTAAAAAAAAATATGCTCCTGTTAATAGGAGTAGTATGCTGCAGAAACAATAATCGTTTTAAGCAGTAAAGCACAACTTCTCCCTGAGGCCTGTAATGGGCAACTCTAACTGGGGGAAATATAGTACAGTATAACTATGTAACTACATATATATATATATATATATATATATATATATATATATATATATATATATATATTGTACAGGATGCCAAGGTTGGGTCCTGGACGGGTGCTATATAGCACCAGTATTTGGGCTGTGGTCCATTTAAAGGAGTCGCAGCGTTGCTCAGGGGGTCACCCAAAATGGGTGAGGGGTTCCGGGAGTAGCCGAGCAGGAGAGGACTGACTCGCAGTCCTCTCTAGGTTAATAATAGTTATTTGGGACCCGGAATTTGGGAGGCTCTGAAGAGATATTCGGGTGGGAAAAGAGCCTCCCTCCCTGACCACAATGATTCAGCGCACAGGGGGTTAAGGGCCTCCAGGAAGACAGCTCATAAGACAGGAAGTAGGGAAGAGTTGTTGGTGTGAGGAGGAGTAGGTGATTACACCTGTTGGTTGAGCTGTGTGGATGTCTGGAGGCTGCTAAAAGAACCTGCTGCAAAAACTGTATGTGTTTTCCTTAACTTTGTTTTTGTGCTGAAGATAAGCCGATTTTCTGTTATGCTGAAGATAAGCGGACTTTGTTTTTGTACTTTACCTGTGCGCTGAAGAAAGCCTTATTTTGATTTTTCTTACAAATAAATGTCTTTTATTATAAAACTGACGGTTTATGCACTTAATCCCGTGGAGCTATTGTCCCCAAAGTTCACAACTGGTGGAGAATGCGGGCAAAAGTGCATTTGCAGCCGCAAAAAACGTTTAAAACTAAACTGACATTTAAAGAGACAGTGTACAAATGGCATGTCGTGGGTGAAGTCAGCTCAGACGCTGCAAACAGCAGGTAAAGGCATGGAGGAGGTCATCAGGGCTTTGGCGCAAGCCACCGTGACCCAGCAGCAAGCCACCGTGACCCAGCAGCAAGCTTCAGCAGATGCAAACCGTCGCCATGAGGAAGCGATGGCTCAGCTGCAGCAGGCCCTGGCACAGGCTATAGCTGCACAGCAGGAAAACACACGGTTGCTAGCCGCCCAGTTTACTGCTCAGCAGGAGTCCACTCAAACACAGGTGACTGCCTTACAGGAGGCAGTGCAGCGGCTGGCTCAGGGACGAGAACAATCGGTCGTTGCCGTTGGCAACCAAGTGTCTGTGAGAGCCAGCCATTTCTTACAAAAACTGACACCCAGCGATGACGTAGAGGCCTTTCTCACCACCTTTGAGAGGATAGCGGAGAGAGAGGGGTGGCCCCGTGACCAATGGGCCGGCATTATCTCTCCTTTTCTCACCGGTGACCCGCAAAAGGCCTACTTTGACCTCCCAACTGAACATATCAGCAACTATGAGCATCTGAAGACAGAGATCCTGGCCCGCCTAGGAGTGACCATGGCTGTCCGGGCTCAGAGGGTGCATCGCTGGCGGTACAAACTTGACCGACCACCCAGGTCTCAAATGCATGAACTGATACAGCTGGTTAAAAAATGGCTGCAGCCAGAAAAACTGTCAGGCCCACAAATGGTGGAACGGGTGGTGATGGACTGGTACCTGCGGTCCCTGCCAGATGACCTACAGCGCTGTGTAAGCCATGGAGACCCTGCAACCGCTGACCAGCTGGTTGAGTTGGTTGAAAGGTACACCGTGGTGGAGGACCTGCTTGGGCCTGCCAAACGTCGGGAACCCACACCAAGGGCAACAAGACCGGCCACAGCACCTAGGAGAGAAGCCCTGCTAGACATTGGAACCCGCAACCCTGCACCATCTTCTGCAGAACCTCGAAGGTTGGTTCCTGTCCCTAGGATGGGAGGCCTACAGTGTTGGCGATGTCGGTCCTGGGGGCATACCCGGGCACAATGCCCACTTCAGGAGGAGCCGATGGATTGCGGGACTGGTCGGAGAAGCTCCTTCTATGTGCAAAGAGCGTGTACCACTCATCTTGATCTGGCTGAAGGACGGTTCGAGTGTGAAGTGTGGGTGAACCACCTTCCTGCCAGGGCCCTACTAGACTCCGGGAGCATGGTAACACTGGTACATGCCAGGGTGATTGGGAGACTTGGCCCCGTAAATAAAACTCTGCGCGTAGTGTGTATCCATGGGGATACCAGGGAGTACCCCCTGGTTCCTGTGACGGTTTCTTATGGACGTACCTCAGTGACACAAGAGGTTGGGGTAGTAAATAGTTTAATACATGATATTATAGTGGGGCGGGACTGTCCGCTATTCCTCGAACTGTGGAACCAGGCACAGATGGGGCTGCCAGGAGAACTGGGGACACTGGGCCTGGAAGAGAAGGAGTCTGAGGGGTCTAGGTCTGAAACCCCCACAACACACCCCTCTAAAACAGAGATACCTGTCACTAATAAGGATATTGCAGAGAATGTTAATTTGAATGACAATGTTTCTGTTTCAGGCCTCAATACCGAGTTGACTTCTGAGGGGGGGGAAGCCTTCCCATTACAGGTTATGCTGGGGGAGGATGATGAGGAGCTCTCCCCGTTGCAGTTCCCAGTTGAGGAGGGTGAAGGGGAAACATCCTCAAGGTCAGTGCATCCAGACCTGGACGTACCCAGGGGTGCGTTTGGCACCGCCCAGTTGCAGGATCCTACCTTGGTCAATGCTCGAGAGCAGGTTTCTGTTGTTGATGGGGTCCCACAAATACCAGGGGCAGATCAAAGGTTTCCTCATTTTGCATTAAAGGGGGATTTGGTTTATCGAGTGGCTGAAAGCCGAGAGGAAACTGTAGAGCAGTTACTGGTTCCCCAACCATATAGGCGGATGCTACTTGACCTAGCCCACAATGACGCACTGGGAGGACACTTGGGGGCAGAGAAAACGGAGGCCAGGATAACCGACCGGTTTTACTGGCCAGGGGTGAAGGCCGAGGTTAAAAGATATTGTGCATCTTGTCCCATTTGCCAGTTAACTGCCCCAGGGCCACACTATAGAAGCCCTCTGGTACCCTTGCCGATTATTGAGGTTCCGTTTGAGCGGATCGCCATGGATCTCGTGGGACCCCTGGTAAAGTCGGCAAGGGGGCACCAATATATATTAGTCATCCTAGACTACGCAACCAGGTATCCAGAAGCAGTTCCTTTGAGGAAAGCCTCCTCTAAGGCCATTGCCAAGGAGTTATTCCAAATGTTTTCACGAACTGGATTCCCCAGGGAGATACTTACGGACCAGGGCACCCCTTTTATGTCAAAGGTGATGGCGGACTTGTGCAGACTATTTCAGATCAAGCAGTTGCGGACGTCCGTCTATCACCCGCAGACCGATGGCCTAGTTGAGAGGTTTAATAAAACTCTAAAGTCCATGTTAAAAAGAGTGGTCCAGAAAGACGGGAAGGATTGGGATATGTTACTCCCTGCCCTCTTGTTTGCCATCCGGGAGGTTCCACAAGCGTCCACGGGCTTCTCACCGTTTGAGTTAGTGTATGGACGAAGGCCCCGGGGGTTGCTTGACCTAGTCAAAGAAACATGGGAAAGTGAATCCTCACCACACAAGACCGTGGTAGAGCATATCTCTCAAATGCGAGAGAGGGTGGCTAAGGTGATGCCGCTGGTGAGGGAGCACATGCAGAAGGCTCAGGATGCCCAAAGAAGGGTGTATAACAGATCGGCTAAAATTAGACAGTTTCAAGTAGGAGACCGGGTGGCTGTCCTAATACCCACAGTGGAGAGCAAGTTCTTGGCCAGGTGGCAAGGCCCGTTTGAGGTAATAGAAAAAGTGGGTGAGGTGAACTACAAGGTACACCAGCCAGGGAAAAGAAAACCATACCAGATCTATCACGTAAATCTGTTGAAACCCTGGAGAGACAGAGAACAGGTATCCGCTGTGGTAGCGGTACAGTCAGGGGACCATGCAGGAATCGACCTGGTGCAGGTGGCTGCTACCCTAACTAGGCCCCAAACCCAGCAAGCAAAAGAGTTTCTGCAAAGAAATAGGGACATGTTTTCAGGGTTGCCGGGTCTCACCAACGTCATCGAGCATGACATTGTGACGAAACCCTGTATAAAAATCCGGTTAAGGCCTTACCGTATCCCAGAAGCTCATAGAGTGGCAGTGTCTGAAGAGGTCAAGAGAATGCTCGAGCTTGGAGTCATTGAAGAGTCGCAGAGCGAGTGGTCGAGTCCAATCGTGTTGGTACCCAAACCCAACGGCACCCTCCGCTTCTGCAACGACTTCAGAAAACTTAATGAAATCTCCAAGTTTGATGCTTATCCAATGCCACGGGTAGATGAGCTAATTGAGAGGTTAGGTCCAGCCAGGTATATAACCACGCTAGACCTCACAAAAGGGTATTGGCAGATTCCCCTGACCAAGAAAGCCAGGGAGAAAACAGCTTTCTCTACCCCGGAAGGCCACTTCCAGTACAAAAGAATGCCATTTGGTCTACACTCTGCCCCCGCTACATTCCAAAGGGCCATGGACAAAACTTTTCGTCCACATCAATGGTATACTTCGGTTTACCTAGATGACATAGTCATTTTTAGCACTGATTGGGAGTCCCATCTTCCCCGAGTTCAGGCAGTCGTAGACTCCTTGAGAAGAGCAGGATTCACCATCAATCCGGAGAAGTGCGCGATTGGAGTAGAGGAAGCCAAGTACCTAGGGTACATTGTGGGTAGAGGACTGGTGAAGCCCCAAATGAGTAAGGTAGAAGCCATACAGAACTGGCCCCGCCCCCTATCCAAGAAGCAGGTCAGAGCGTTTTTGGGCATAGTTGGCTACTACCGGAGGTTTGTCCCCAACTTTGCCACCATTGCTGCACCATTGACGAACTTGACCAAAGGCAGAAAGTCTGTGATGGTACAGTGGAATGACGATGCCGAAAAAGCTTTCCAGAAGCTTAAGACGGCATTGTGCCGGGATCCGGTGCTTGTGGCTCCAGATTTTTCTAAAGATTTTGTAGTACAGACAGATGCTTCAAGTGAAGGGCTAGGAGCAGTCCTGTCTCAAGTGATCAATGGGGAAGAGCACCCCATAGTTTTTCTAAGTAGGAAGCTGACGGCAGCGGAGAAAAACTATGCGGTGTTGGAGCGGGAGTGTCTTGCCATCAAGTGGGCTTTAGACTCTTTACGGTATTTCCTCCTAGGTAGAAGGTTCCGCCTAGTGTCCGACCATGCCCCACTGACCTGGATGAGACAAAACAAAAACACCAATGCCAGGGTGACAAGGTGGTTCCTTTCTCTCCAGGAGTTCAATTTTGTGGTAGAGCACAGACCAGGGAGACAGCATCAGAACGCCGATGCCCTCTCCCGGGTCCATTGTATGATGTCGAGTGGTGCCTCCAACACCTCCGCGTTGAGGCAGAGGGGGGGGATATGTACAGGACGCCAAGGTTGGGTCCTGGACGGGTGCTATATAGCACCAGTATTTGGGCTGTGGTCCATTTAAAGGAGTCGCAGCGTTGCTCAGGGGGTCACCCAAAATGGGTGAGGGGTTCCGGGAGTAGCCGAGCAGGAGAGGACTGACTCGCAGTCCTCTCTAGGTTAATAATAGTTATTTGGGACCCGGAATTTGGGAGGCTCTGAAGAGATATTCGGGTGGGAAAAGAGCCTCCCTCCCTGACCACAATGATTCAGCGCACAGGGGGTTAAGGGCCTCCAGGAAGACAGCTCATAAGACAGGAAGTAGGGAAGAGTTGTTGGTGTGAGGAGGAGTAGGTGATTACACCTGTTGGTTGAGCTGTGTGGATGTCTGGAGGCTGCTAAAAGAACCTGCTGCAAAAACTGTATGTGTTTTCCTTAACTTTGTTTTTGTGCTGAAGATAAGCCGATTTTCTGTTATGCTGAAGATAAGCGGACTTTGTTTTTGTACTTTACCTGTGCGCTGAAGAAAGCCTTATTTTGCTTTTTCTTACAAATAAATGTCTTTTATTATAAAACTGACGGTTTATGCACTTAATCCCGTGGAGCTATTGTCCCCAAAGTTCACAATATATATATATATATATATATATATATATACAATATCTCACAAAAGTGAGTACACCCCTCACATTTTTGTAAATATTTTATTATATCTTTTCATGTGACAACACTGAAGAAATTACACTTTGCTACAATGTAAAGTAGTGAGTGTACAGCTTGTATAACAGTGCAAATGTGCTATCCCCTCAAAATAACTCAACACACAGCCATTAATGTCCAAACCGCTGGCAACAAAAGTGAGTACACCCCTAAGTGAAAATGTCCAAATTGGGCTCAATTAGCCATTTTCCCTCCCCGGTGTCATGTGACTCATTAGTGTTACAAAGTCTCAGGTGTGAATGGGGAGCAGGTGTGTTAAATTTGGTGTTATCCATCTCACTCTTTCATACTGGTCACTGGAAGTTCAACATGGCACCTCATGGCAAAGAACTCTCTGAGGATCTGAAAAAAAGAACTGTTGCTCTACATAAATATGGCCTAGGCTATAAGAAGATTGCCAGGACCCAGAAACTGAGCTGCAGCACAGTGGCCAAGACCATACAGCAGTTGAACAGGACAGGTTCCACTCAGAACAGGCCTCACCATGGTCGACCAAAGAAGTTGAGTGTACGTGCTCTGCGCCATATCCAGAGGTTGTCTTTGGGAAATAGACATACGAGTGCGGCCAGCATTGCTGCAGAGGTTGAAGGGGTGGGGGGTCAGCCTGTCAGTGCTCAGACCATACGCCACACACTGCATCAAATTGGTCTGCATGGGTGTCGTCCCAAAAGGAAGCCTCTTCTAAAGATGATGCACAAGAAAGCCTGCAAACAGTTTGCTGACAAGCAGACTAAGGATATGGATGATTGGAACCATGTCCTGTGGTCTGATGAGCCGAACACCCCCTTTTCAGTTCGCACCAGAGCATACCGAACAGGCAAAAAGTTTGGCAGAACACACAAACACCGTTAAAGTCTATGGGACACGAACATGAATAATCAAAAGTGCTAATTTTAAAGGATTATATGCAAGTTATTGTCATAAAAAGTGTTTGGGGACCCGGGCCCTGCCCCAGGGGACATGTATCAATGCTATTTCTTGTTTTTTAAAAACGGCCATTTTTTCGGGAGAAGTGATTTTTTTAATGCTTAAAGTGAAACAATAAAAATGAAATATTCCTTTAATTATCATCCCTGGGGAGGTGTCTATAGTATGCCTGTAAAGTGGCACACTTTTCCCGAGTTTAGAACAGTACCACAGCAAAATTACATTTCTAAAGGAAAAATTGTCATTTAAAACTGATCGCGGCTGTAATGAATTGTCGGGTCTCAGCAATATAGATAAAATTGAAAAAAAAGAGCATGGGATTACCCCCCCCCCCCCCAGTTCATTACCAGGCCCTTTGGGTCTGTTATGAATATTAAGGGGAACCCGGAACCAAAATATAAAAAAAACTGCGTGGGGGTCCCCCTAAAATCCATTTTATGACAATAACTTGCATATATGTCTTTAAAAGTATCACTTTTGATTTTTCATGTTAGTGTCCCATAGACTTTAACGGTGTTCCGGGGATTTCGAATTTGCCCCAAACACTGCATATTGTTCGGTGTTCACAGATCATCCGAACAACCAAAGTTCGGCCAGAACTTATGCTCAGCTCAACTGTTCGCCGATCCCTACTGATGAGATCAAGATAAACTTATTTGGTTCAGATGGTGTCAAGCGTGTGTGTAGGCAACCAGGTGAGGAGTACAAAGACAAGTGTGTATCGCCTACAGTCAAGCATGGTGGTTGGAGTGTCATGGTCTGGGGCTGCATGAGTCCTGCTGGCACTGGGGAGCTACAGTTCATTAAGGGAACCTTGAATGCCAACATGTACTGTGACATACTGCAGCAGAGCATGATCCCCTCCTTTCAGAGACTGGGCAGCAGAGCAGTATTCCAACATGATAACGATTCCAAACACACCCCCAAGACGACCACTGCCTTGTTAAAGAAACTGAGGGTAAAGGTGATTGGCTGGTCAAGCATGTCTCCAGACCTAAACCCTATTGAGCATCTGTAAGGCATCCTCATATGGAAGGTGGAGGAGCGCAAGGTCTCTAACATCCAGCAGCTCCATTATGTCAGTGGCAACCTGTGAAGCTCTGGTGAACACCTTGTCCAAGAGGGTTAAGGCAGTGCTGGAAAATAAGGGTGGCCACACAAAATATGGACACTTTGGGCCCAATTTGGACATTTTCACTTAGGGGTGTACTCCCTTTTGTTGCCAGCGGTTTGGACATTAATGGCTGTGTGTTGAGTTATTTTGAGGGGACAGCAAATTTGCACTGTTATACAAGCTGTACACTCACTTCTTTACATTGTAGCAAAGTGTAATTTCTTCAGTGTTGTCCCATGAAAAGGTATAATAAAATGTTTACAAAAATGTGAAGGGTGTACTCACTTTTGTGAGATACTGTTTATATACACACACACACACCACAATAACAGTAGTATGTTACCCTTTCACTTCTGCTGTCCAGCTCGTTGGGGCCCAACTGCTGTAGTTCAGCGCTCAAAATAATGTCACTTTAAGAACTGAAACAGACACTGCCACTGTAATTCTCGGAGACAACTAGCGGCCTCTCACCACTTATACAGTCTGTAGAGTCAGTAGAGGATCTGACCTATGGTGTATATGATACAACAGTGCCATCTAGTGGTTGAGTCGAGAAATGTCCACCAATACAAACTAAATAGTGAGAAAGGACATTCCCATGTAGTATTGTCTACCCAAACTTTCCAAATAAAAGGCCAGCAGCCTAAACTGACGGAAGGGCTTCATAATGGGATAACGACAAGGACGATCTATATCAGAGTAAGCTTCACAGGACCAAAAAAGAAACTTCCCCTGAGGATGTGTTGAGCATTTGTTGTATGTATATCTGTCAGTCAGTCTTGTATTGCTTTCCCATAATTGTAAATGGTTTGTATGTGCAGCATTTGTTTAGTAAAAGCACATTAATACACTACAGAGGTTTTAGTTGTTTCCTTGTTTTTATTGCGAAGAACCTTAAAAGATGCAAAGCAAAACACACTAATGCTGGAATGGTTGCCACTGTGTCCTTCTTTCTCTCAGGTGCAGCTGTCTTCTCCCAGCCTCAGTCTTTTAGCAAGTTGGCCCCTCTTTCCCTACTAAAATTACATCACTCCTTCTCTTCCTCCTCCTCCTCAGTGCCTCTGGATGTTGAAGTTTAAGAACAAAACTATAATACAGGCTAAGTCTCTTCTGAGGCTACATCTCCCATTTCTACTCAGAGTCTCTAGCAGTACACATCCTAAGTTCACCCCCTAGAGATTAAAGGGTGTGCTTAACTCTGGCTGCTCAATGTTTTGTAATAGAAGCTTTGCCTGCAGCAGTGCCTGTGTAAAAGTCTCCTCTGCAGCACAGACACAGAGTCCCTTTCCTACCAGAGCTGCAGACTGGACTATATACGTGTGTTAAAAAACACTGCAAAATACACTATATTGCTAAACTATTTTATTTGTATGTTTCTAGTGAAGGGTGCTGTAATGCTATAGCATACAATACAACACTATATTTGACAATTATGTTCTTCCAACTGTATGGCAACAATTTGGGGAAGGACCTTTTCTGTTCCAGCAAGACTGTGCCCCCCTGCACAAAGCCAGATCCATAAAGTCTTGTTTGACTAGTTCGGTATAGAGAAACTCAGTGGCCTGCACACAGCCCTGACCTCAAGGGCGCACCTAGAGCATTTGGCACCCTGGGTGGATCCTATATATGGCACCCCCACCCCACCTTAAAATGTAAAAAAACACCCCACTGTGCCCCCTGCATACCTCTGCATCCTTCAATATCTTTTTTGTCACTACTGTGTACCCCCTCTCCACAACTGACCCTCTGGACCCCTTTACATTACACAGCACCCTGCACCTCTGGACCCCTTTACATTATGCATCACCCTGCACCTCTGGACCTCTTTACATTACACAGCACCCTGCACCTCTGGACCCCTTTACATTACACAACCCTTGTACCCCTGGACCCCTTTACATAACACAGCACCCTGAACCTCTGGACCCCTTTACATAACACAGCACCCTGAACCTCTGGACCCCTTTACATTACACAGCACCCTGAACCTCTGGACCCCTTTACATTACACAGGACCTTGCACCTAAGGACCTCTTTACATTACACAGCACCCTGCACCTCTGGACCCCTTTACATTACACAACCCTTGTACCCCTGGACCCCTTTACATAACACAGCACCCTGAACCTCTGGACCCCTTTACATTACACAGCGCCCTGAACCCCTGGACCCTTTTACATTAGACAGCACCCTGAACCTCTGGACCCTTTTACATTAGACAGCACCCTGAACCTCTGGACCCCTTTACATTACACAGCCCTTGTATCACTGCACCCCTTTACATTACACAGCCCCCCACAGCTCTGGACCCCCTACAACATTACACAGCCTTTGTACCGCTGCACCCCTTTACATTACACAGCCCAACACAGCTCTGGATCCCCTACAGTGCAGACCCCCCTACAGTGCAGACCCCCTACAGTACAGACCCCCCCCCCTACAGTACAAGTCCCCCCTACAGTACAAGTCCCCCCTACAGTACAGAACCCCTCCTACAGTACAGAACCCCCTACAGTACAAGACCCCCCTACAGTACAGAACCCCCCCCCCCTACAGTACAAGACCCCCCCTACAGTACAAGACCCCCCTACAGTACAAGACCCCCCCTACAGTGCAGACCCCCCCTACAGTACAAGACCCCCCTACAGTGCAGACCCCCCCTACAGTACAAGACCCCCCTACAGTGCAGACCCCCCTACAGTGCAAGACCCCCCTACAGTGCAAGACCCCCCCCCTACAGTACAAGACCCCCCCTACAGTGCAAACCCCCCTACAGTACAAGACCCCTCCCCTACAGTGCAAGACCCCCCTACAGTACAAGACCCCCCCTACAGTGCAAGACCCCCCTACAGTGCAGACCCCCCTACAGTGCAGACCCCCCTACAGTACAAGACCCCCTACAGTGCAGACCCCCCCTACAGTACAGAACCCCCCTACAGTAAAGACCCCTCCTACAGTAAAGACCCCCACCCCTTCAGACCCATAATGTACCTCAGAAAACACACATGGGGAGAGCCCGAGGCAGTGGCATTTTGGGGGGGAGGTGCGAGACACCTGTCGGCAGTGACCCGGGACAATGATCATCTTCTCATAGTGGTCACGGTTCTCGGCAGCGCCGCGGCTGTCACAGTCGAGCAGAGTGAAGCCGCCTCCCCTTCCTCCTTTAAGTCTACACAGTGCTGTGCATGCAGGAGGAGGGGGAGGTGGCTTCACTCTGCTCGGCTATGACAGCCGCTGCCAAGACTGATAAGAACCGCGACCACAGAGAGAAGGGGATAGCTCCGGGTCCCGGGTCACTGCCGACAGGTGCCACTCGACGTGCAGCTCGCACCCCCCTCCCCCCGCAATGCCACTGCCTCAGGCACTCAGTGTGGTCTGTCACCGAGCGGTGCAGCTGCATAACCCGGCGCTGTCTCCTCTTTAGTCGCAGGGGGGAGGGCGCTGGCCTGACACCCCCCCCAGTGTGTGGCACCCGGGGCGGCCCGCCCCCTACTTAGTACGCCTCTGGTCACGGTTCTCGGCAGCGCCACGGCTTTCACAGTCGAGCAGAGTGAAGCCGCCTCCCCTTCCTCCTTTAAGTCTACACAGTGCTGTGCATGCAGGAGGAGGGGGAGGCAGCTTCACTCTGCTCGGCTATGGCAGCCGATGCCAAGACTGATAAGAACCGCGACCACAGAGAGAAGGGGATAGCGCCGGGTCCCGGGTCACTGCCGACAGGTGCCACTCGGCGTGCGGCTCGCACCCCCCCTCCCCCTGCAATGCCACTGACTCAGGCACTCAGTGTGGTCTGTCACCGAGCGGTGCCGCTGCATAACCCGGCGATGTCTCCTCTTTAGTCGCAGAGGGGGAGGGCGCTGGCCTGACACCCCCCCAGTGTGTGGCACCCGGGGCGGCCCGTCCCCCCCGCCCCCCACTTAGTACGCCTTTGCCTGACCTTAAAGCTACTTAAAGCCTTAAAGCCCTTTGGAGTAAATTGGAGCCTTGGTTGCCAATGGAAATTGTGAAGCCACTATAACCCGAGCTAAGTAACTTTTTAGTGTATTCTTATTGTATACAGACCATTATGCTGAGCATTTCCTCCCTATCACATCTGAGTAGCCCACGTGACTATAGAGTCACACATGTGGGTGTATACATAGTGGTAAATGACAGGCCACTCCCTCCACGCCCACTAGCCAGCTAAACACAATGGGGGCAAGATATTACCTGTAGATTAATGGTGGCTTCACCTCCCTCTTATTCTAAGACACAGGCTGGAGGGGTGTGACACAGCATGTGACAGAAATCCGCCCACACCATGTTATTTCCATAAAATAATAAAGATTTGATTTCAAATATATATCTGTATGCCAATTTAAAAACAGTTTATTGATATTATGTATTTATTTTTACTCTGTATTCCAGGGTTCGGCAAAACCCAGCACTTGTGCCGCAAGCGGCACACAAAGCCTCTTTTGCCAGCTCTCGACTCTCTCCCCACCAGCAGAGCAGCCCAGGGAAGTGTCAGCGAGACACTAATGCATTCCAATTTCAGTGTGGCACTGTGCCCCCACACATTGTAAAAGATGGGAAACATTGTTTGGTTCTCTAACTTTGTTATAGCAGCGATCTTCAGCTTTTGTGATGGGGAAGATATTGGGTGCAGTTCTGCTGGGGGGGCAGTCCCTGTTTCCAGGAGGAGGAGGACTTTCATTGGCCACTGCTAAAGCCAATCACAGTCCTGCTAGCCCCGTCCACCATCTGTAGGTTGCCACTACCAATCTCAGAAAGAAGGGATTTCACTGTGAAAACCACAATCAGGTGACAGTTTGTGGAATTACTGTTGAGCTTCTGGGAACTTTGATGAAATTATTCCTGAACCTTTGGGTCAATTACTATTGAAACCCTGCACTCTGTGTCCCTTTAAGCCACAGCCAGTATTCAGCACAATGAAAATCGCTGCACTTTTTCTCAGCTGCAGGGGCCCAACTTATGATCCTGCACACAGGTCCACTGCTTTCAGAAAATGTCCCTGACCTGAGCTCATCATTGCGCATCCATTCCATATGCTTGTATGTGACATCACATTCATCACATACATCACATACATCACATACATCACATACAAGGATGTGGGCTGGATGTGAGAGGTGGATCAGCAGGAGGAGTGTACCAGGACAGGTACAGTAGATGTGTCTCCTCTCTGCATCCTTTCACCACTCTGCATATCATGCATATCATAGATGAGAAGAGGGTACAGCGGTGGATCAGATAAGCAGGAGGGTACAGCAGTGGGGAAAATGAGCAGGAGGGGTTCAGAGGTGGGACAGACGAGCAGGAGGGTACAGCCATGGGGCAGATGTGCAGGGAGGTACAGTACAGTGGTGGAAGAGATGAGAAGGGGGTTCAGCAGTGGGACAGAAGAGCAGGGGGTACAATGCTGGGGCAGATTTGCAGGGGGTTCAGTGTTGGGCCAGATGAGCAGGGGGGTCCAGTGTTGGGCCAGATGAGCAGGGGGATTTAGTGTTGGGGCAGATAAGAAGGGGGTTCAATGCTGGGGCAGAAAAGCAGGGGGTAGAGTAGTGGGGCAGATGAGAAAGCGGGTTACAGTGGTGGGTCAGATGGGTTTAGTGTTAGAACAGATAAGAAGGTGATTCAGTAGTGAGACAGAAGAGTGTGGGGATACGGCAGTGGAGCAGATGTGCAGGGGGTACATTGATGGGGCAGATGAGCAGGGGAGTTGCAGTGGTGGGACAGAAGAGCAAGGGGGTACAGTGGTGGGAAAGATGAGTGGGGGGGTTCAGTGTTGGGGCAGAGGAGAAAGGTGGTACATTTGTGGGACAGATGAGCAGAGGGTTAGAGCGGTGGGGCAGAGGAGCAAGGGGGTACAGAGGTGGGGCAGATGTGCAGAGGGGTAAGGAGGTACATCGGTGGAACACATGAGCAGGGGGTTACAGTGGTGGGGCAGAAGAGCAGGGGGTAAAGTGGTGGGGCAGATGTGCAGGAGGTACAGTGGTGTGGCAGACGAGAAAGGGGGTTACAGTGGTGGGGCAGATGAGCAGATAAGTTCAGTTTTAGGACAGATGAGAAGATGGTTCAGTAGTGAGATAGAAGAGCATGGGGGTACGGCGGTGAAGCAGATGTGCAGGGAGGTACAGTGGTGGGGCAGATGAGAAAGGGGGGACATTGGTGGGGCAGATGAGCAGGGGGTTACAGTGGTGGGGCAGATGAGCAAGGTGTTATAGTGGTGGGGCAGATTTGCAGGGGGGACAGTGATCTGAGGTGTAAAGGTGCATGAATCGGGGCTGATCTGAGGTGTGAGAGTGCAGGATGTTAATTTCTCACTACTAAAGTAGTTTACAGCATTTACTTTATAAAAAATCCTTTTTGTGATTGAGAGTGTGAAGTTGAAATTGTTTTGTTATAAATTCGGCACACTCAATATCTTTGAAAACATTTTTCTGCACACTGTGCTCAAAAGGTTCCCTATCCCTGCTGTATTCCAAAGACTTTTTTTTTTGTTTGTATTTTGGAACATGTGGCCAGCAGAAGTGGACTAGAAGCTCCTCCTGCTTATGTTTCCCTCCAGACAGGCTGAGAAAGATCTGGGTCATGTGACAGCAATATATCAATTAGGAAAAAGATACTTAGATTTTTTAAATTAAAACAATTATAGTGCCATCATTCATATACAGAAATAGAAGTGACAATGTAATTTAAACAGTGTATGTGTCGTATCACTTTAACCACTTCAGCCCCGGACCAATTGGAAGCCAAAGGACCAGGCCCATTTTTGCGATTCGGCACTGCGTCGCTTTAACTGACAATTGCGCAGTCGTGCGACGTGGCTCCCAAACAAAATTGGCGTCCTTTTTTCCCCATAAATAGAGCTTTCTTTTGGTGGTATTAGATCGCCCCTGCGGTTTTTATTTTTTGCGCTATAAACAAAAATAGAGCGACAATTTTGAAAAAAATTCAATATTTTTTGCTTTTTGCTATAATAAATATCCCCAAAAAATATATTAAAAAAAACATATTTTTTTCCTCAGTTTAGGCCGATACGTATTCTTATACATATTTTTGGTAAAAAAAATCGCAATTAGCGATTATTGATTGGTTTGCACAAAAGTTATAGCGTTTACAAAATAGTGGATAGTTTTATACCATTTTTGTTAATATTTTTTTTTTTTACTAGTAATGGCATCGATCAGCGATTTTTATTGTGACTGCGACATTATGGCGGACACATCGGACATTTTTGACACATTTTTGGGACCATTGTCATTTATACAGCAATCAATGCTATTTAAATGCATTGATTCCTGTATAAATGACACTGGCAGTGAAAGAGTCAACCACTAGGGGGAGGGGAGGGGTTATGGGCTGTGACGTGTGTTTGTTTTTTCACATTAGGGGGCGGGGCTGAGGTCTGACGTCATTGATCGGCTTTCCCGATGACCGGGAACAGCCGATCAATGACAGGCAGAGTAGGAAGCGCGGGGAGAGGTTTGTTTACACAGACCTCTCCCCGTTCTTCAGCTCTGTGACCCGATCGCGGGACACCAGCGGTGATCGGGTACGCTGGTCCCGCGGCCGGGGTCACGGAGCTCCCGACCGGACCCACGGCGATTAAAGGGCCACGTACCTGTACGTGATTTTGCCTGCCCGTGCCATTCTGCCGCAGTATATCTGCGTGAGGCGGTCGGGAAGCGGTTAAGGAAGGGTGCGAATTGATGTGACAAGTTTTAAAACATTATTCTACTAGTAAACACACAGTATGCCTAAGATAAGTTGGTAAAGGGAAATGCCTGCCTACATACTCTCCTACCCCCTCAGCCCAGTCAAATTTCAATAGAAATGTAGAGTACGTAAGTATGTGACATCAGATCCACATACAGTGCCTTGAAAAACTATTCATACCCCATTGAAACTTTCCACATTTTGTCATGTTACAACCAAAAACGTAAATTTATTTTATTGGGATTTTATGTGATAGACTAACACAAAGTGGCACATATTTGTGAAGTGGAAGGAAAATGATAAATTGTTTTCAAATTTTTTTACACATAAATATTTGAAAAGTGTGGGAATCAATACTTTGTAGAACCACCTTTTTCTGCAATTACAGCTGCAAGTATTTTTGGGGATGTCTCTACCAGCTTTGCACATCTAGACAGCAAATATTTTGCCCATTCTTCTCTGCAAAATCGCTCAAGCTCTGTCAGATTGGATGGATAACGCCTGTAAACATCAATTTTCAAGTTTTGCCACAGATTCTCAATTGGATTTAGAACTGGACTTTGACTGCCCGATTCTAACACATGAATATGCTTTGAACTAAACCATTCCATTGTAGGTCTGGCCATTGTCCTGCTGGAAGGTGAACCTCCACCCCAGTCCCAAGTCTTTTGCAAACTCTAACAGGTTTTGCAAACTCTAACAGGTTTTCTTTTAAGAATGCCCTGAATTTGGCTCCATCCATCTTCCCATCAACTCTGATCAGCTTCCCTGTCCCTGCTGAAGAAAAGCATCCCCACAACATGATGCTGCCACCACCATGTTTCATGGTGGGGATGGTATGTTCGGGGTGATGTACAGTGTTAGTTTTCCACCACACATAGCATTTTGCTTTTGGGCCAAAAAGTTCAATTTTGTACTAATCTGACCAGAGGACCTTCTTCCACATGTTTACTATGCCCCCCGCATGGCTTCTCACAAACTGCAAATGGGATTTCTCATAGCTTTCTTGGCTTGCTTTCTTCTTGCCACTCTTCCATAAAGGCCAGATTTGTGGAGTGCACAACTAATAGTTGTCCTGTGGACAGATTCTCGCACCTGAGCTGTGGATCTCTGCAGCTCCTCCAGAGTTACCATGGGCTTCTTGGCTGCTTCTCTGATTAATGCTCTCCTTGTCCTGTCAGGTTACGTAGACGGCCATATCTTGGTAGGTTTGCAATTGTGCCATACTCTTTCCTTTTTCGGATGATGAATTAAACAGTGCTCCTTGAGATGTTCAAAGCTTGGGATATTTTTCTATAACCTAACTCTGCTTTAAACCTCTCCACAACGTTATCCCTGACCTGTCTGGTGGGCTCCTTGACCTTCATGATGCTGTTTGTTCACTAAGGTTCTTTAACAAACCTCAGAGGGCTTCACAGGACAGCTGAATTTATAATGAGATTAAAATACACACAGGTGGATTATTTACTAATTAGGTGACTTCTAAAGGCAATTGGTGCCACAAAATTTTAGTTAGGCGTATCAAAGTAAAGGGGGCTGAATACAAATGCACGCCACATTGATCACATATTTATTTGTAAAAAAAAAATGAAAACCATTTATCATTTTCCTTCCACTTCACAATTATGTGCCACTTTGTGTTGGTCTATCACATAAAATCCCAATAAATACATTTAAGTTTTTGCTTGTAATATGACAAAATGTGGACATTTTAAAGGGGTATGAATACTTTTTCAAGGCACTGTATATGCATTAAATATGTTATGTCAATAGCCAGCTTCAAGATTGCTGTAAAACTACAATATAGTTCATCTGTGGGGTTGGGTCTATGTGAAAGAATCACTGTTGTTTAGCATAATGATACCAAGTGATGAATTATTCTATTTACTTGCTAAAAGCTAAAAACTTTTGATAGAATATTGATGATTTAGTGAAAACTCCAGGAAAATCCAGCAGAGTGTTTTTTCACACTGGACCCCCAGTGTCAAGAACAGGCAAAAACCTACAGCATTTGCTGTCACCTGTATAGAAAGTGAAGTAGAATCAAAAAACTAACAGTTGTCACCTGAGCAGAAAGGGAAGGGAAATCTTCCAATGGAGATATTTCTTCCAGTCTTGACAAATGTCTAAAGCTGGCCATACACCGGTACAATTTCATTCAAATGTTTTTACAAAAAGTCAGAAAAATTATTTGATATTGCCATAATTACGTCAACAAATTTTATTTGAAAGCCCCTAAATTTTCATCCAGACCTGCTACTTGAATGGAATTCCAAATGTGTTAAGTGGGTATCTTTTGTTCCCAGAAAAGATGCATTACAATGTGTATGATTTTTCCTGAATAAAAAACACATTCACAGCAATGCCGCGTACACACGATCGGAAATTCCGCCAGCAAAAGTCCAATGAGAGCTTTTGGTTGGAAAATTCAAACGTGTGTATGCTCCATCGGATTTTTGCTGGCGGAATTCCAACCAGCAAAATATTGAGAGCAGGTTCTCAATTTTTCGGTCGGAAAAAGTTTTGATCGGAAATTACGATCGTCTGTACCAATTACGACGCGCAAAATTCCTACGCATGCTCAGAAACAATTCGACGCATGCTCGGAAGCATTGAACTTAATTTTCTTGGCTCATCGTAGTGTTGTACGTCACTGCGTTCTTGACGGTCGAAAGTTCAGAAAACTTTTGTGTGACCGTGTGTATGCAAGACAAGCTTGAGCGGAATCAAAAAACATCCAAGATTTTTCCAACGGAAAATCCGCTCGTGTGTACATGGCATTCAGCTTCTTTCACATGAAAGGTCTGCTGTCCAGTTTTCAGGCAAGCCCTCTATTCTCCTCTACAGGTAGTCAGATTAAAGGGACCAGCTTTCCATTTACACCTGGCTACCTCCAATTCCACTCCGTCTGCCCAGATCAGATCAGAGGGGAAAAGGGTGTAAATGGAAAGCTTGTCCCTTTATATATGACTGCTCATAGAGCAGGGCAGGTTGTGTCGATGTCCACTCTGCATAAGTGGAGTGGACACACATCTGTCGTGCAGCCGCACCACTCAGCTCAGCAGGGTATCAGTGGACAGATCCCTTGGTGAGAAAAAACAGATCTGGCCTTAAAATTTCATTAATTTTAAGAAAAGCTTCTATCCTGCTTGTTCATATTTTCTCATTACTATGCCCCCCCCCCCCCCCCCCCAACCATTAGGAAGCCACATAATTGTTCTAAAAATTTGCATTTTTGATCAATATTCTATGGGACAGGATGTAAAGAGAAATTTCCCCAGTGGGACACAGGCAAGACAGAGAAGAGTTTTAACTATTTTCTACTCTGTCAAAGACACCTATAACGCAATGACAACATTTATGAAACAACAATCACATAAAAAGGTGAACATCAAATGTATATCAAAAATGACTTTAAATTATATGTGAACCCATATCTTGTAAATCAACCCATTCCGTTTAAAATAGAAATGCAAGGCAAAAGGCAAAACATTTGTACATATTTATAGATATATAGTTCTTTTTACTTTTTTTGTGATCACATGAACTTTGTTCTCAGCTGCAGGGGGTGCTTAGAGAGCTGGGGCTGGAGACCGCAGGGGGATGTTTCAGCAAGAGGCAGAGAAACAGCAGGACACTGATCTTCCCAGTGATTAACTGTGCAGGGGGGCGTGTCAGCACAAGTCTGACCATTGTAATATAGGTAGGCTGTGCTAGAATGCAAAGAGGAAAACTAACCACGCTGAGATGGATGCTCTTCCATGCCTAGCGTGGTCAATTTGAAGTAAGAAAGCAGGAGGACTGGCAGAATCACCAGGTATTTCACACAAAGGAAGCAAAGCTAAGAGAACAGGATACTTTTTCATACTAGTAACACAGACATATATCAGGTAATGATATGAAATGTTTGGGTAACATATACTTTAAAGGTAGTCTCTGTAATAATAACGTACTGAAAATACACTATACTTTGCCTATATACCTGTTTATATATAAATATTTTTATATATATATATATATATATATATATATATATATATATATATATATACAGTGCCTTGCGAAAGTATTCGGCCCCCTTGAACTTTTCAACCTTTTGCCACATTTCAGGCTTCAAACATAAAGATATAAAATTTTAATTTTTTGTGAAGAATCACCAACAAGTGGGACACAATTGTGAAGTGGAACAAAATCTATTGGATTGTTGAAACTTTTTTAACTAATAAAAAAATGAAAAGTGGGGCGTGCAAAATTATTCTGCCCCCTTGCGTTAATACTTTGTAGAGCCACCTTTTGCTGCGATTACAGCTGCAAGTCGCTTGGGGTATGTCTCTATCAGTTTTGCACATCGAGAGACTGAAATTCTTGCCCATTCTTCCTTGCAAAACAGCTCAAGCTCAGTGAGGTTGGATGGAGAGCGTTTGTGAACAGCAGTTTTCAGCTCTTTCCACAGATTCTCGATTGGATTCAGGTCTGGACTTTGACTTGGCCATTCTAACACCTGGATACGTTTATTTGTGAACCATTCCTTTGTAGATTTTGCTGTATGTTTGGCATCATTGTCTTGTTGGAAGATAAATCTCCGTCCCACTTTCAGGTCTTTTGCAGACTCCAACAGGTTTTCATCCAGAATGGTCCTGTATTTGGCTGCATCCATCTTCCCCTCAATTTTAACCATCTTCCCTGTCCCTGCTGAAGAAAAGCAGGCCCAAACCATGATGCTGTCACCACCATGTTTGACAGTGGGGATGGTGTGTTGAGGGTGATGAGCTGTGTTGCTTTTACGCCAAACATATCGTTTTGCATTGTGGCCAAAAAGTTCGATTTTGGTTTCATCGGACCAGAGCACCTTCTTCCACATGTTTGGTGTGTCTCCCAGGTGGCTTGTGGCAAACTTTAGACAAGACTTTTTATGGATATCTTTGAGAAATGGCTTTCTTCTTGCCACTCTTCCATAAAGGCCAGATTTGTGCAGTGTACGACTGATTGTTGTCCTATGGACAGACTCTCCCACCTCAGCTGTAGTTCTCTGCAGTTCATCCAGAGTGATCATGGGCCTCTTGGCTGCATCTCTGATCAGTCTTCTCCTTGTCTGAGCTGAAAGTTTAGAGGGACAGCCAGATCTTGGTAGATTTGCAGTGGTCTGATACTCCTTCCATTTCAAAATGATTGCTTGCACAGTGCTCCTTGGGATGTTTAAAGCTTGGGAAATCTTTTTGTATCCAAATCCGGCTTTAAACTTCTCCACAACAGTATTACGGACCTGCCTGGTGTGTTCCTTGGTCTTCATGATGCTCTCTGCGCTTTCAACAGAACCCTGAGACTATCACAGAGCAGGTGCATTTATACAGAGACTTGATTACACACAGGTGGATTCTATTTATCACCATCAGTCATTTAGGACAACATTGGATCATTCAGAGATCCTCGCTGAACTTCTGGAGTGAGTTTGCTGCACTGAAAGTAAAGGGGCCGAATAATTTTGCACGCACCACTTTTCAGTTTTTTATTTGCTAAAAAAGTTTAAAATATCCAATAGATTTCGTTCCACTTCACAATTGTGTCCCACTTGTTGGTGATTCTTCACAAAAAATTAAAATTTTATATTTTTATGTTTGAAGCCTGAAATGTGGCAAAAGGTTGAAAAGTTCAAGGGGGCCAAATACTTTCGCAAGGCACTGTATATATATATATACATACACACATACACACACACACACACAGGTATATATGCTGTATATGTGTACATGCAGTGGGACTTGCTTTAGACTAGCACGCACCCTTTGAGCACATTAGAAACTGATCATCACCAAGGTATTTTTTGTCCCTGGGGAGTTATAAGTGTATTCTTCTGATATTCCTCTTTAGCTGTTGACAGTTGTGGTTTACATCTACAAATACTTTTTTTTTTTTTTTTTTTTAAAGGGCTGAAAGGAGTATTAAGACAATATTTTGCCAACGGATATGAGGCATCAGAAACTAGGTCAAGAAAAACAGAAAGATTCTGGAGATATTAAGCAAAAAGTCATTTTTCGCTGATAGAACATAACAATGAGCTGGCCCTGGTTGTACAGCTGCCAGCCCACTATTACCATGTATTGTTATTTAGACCTTCTATTTAAAGTGAAACCACAGTCCTGTTTGAAGCATACACCCCAGGTCCACTAAACAGAAGAAATCAAAGGTATTGCAGGATCCTTCCCAATTCTGTTCTGGAGATGACACAAACATTTTTTTTCTATGGGTTAATGAGTTGCAGTTTAACTGCTGCAACTGAGCAGTCTAAATTTCAGAATGCTAGAACATCAAACACGAGGTCTGCTTTGAAAATAAATAGCATGCAATTGTGCAAGTGGTTTAGATGTGTCAGTACAATGGATGAACAATAGGGGTGAAGAATGCACTGCGCCGGTTCACACCTTAATTGGTGCGCAGGAAAAATCATTGATTGAACGCGTGAACCAGCGCACGCAGACGTGCAACACAATTAAGCCCCATACACACGGTCTGACTTTTTCATCAATTTGGTCCGATCGGACAAGGTTGTTGAAAAATCAGACCGTGTGTATGCACCATCGGACAGTGTTCGTCGGTTTGTCCGTCGGACAAAGTCTTATCTCCTGCTGGAAAGATTTCCCTTCAACCCGGTCCAATCACACCAAATCCGAGCGTGTGTACGCTTGTCCGACCGGACAAAGTGCTACGCATGCTCAGATCACATTACAAGACCAAAGCTATTGGCTACTAGCCTCTACGTAGTCCCGTCGTAGGCAACAAACGTCACCACGTTCAGAATGATCGGATTTTCCGACAACTTTGTCCGATCGTGTGTACGCAAAACCAACATCAGACAAAGTATGACGGACATGGTCCGACGGACCTGGTCCACGGATTGTCCGCGCGTGTGTATGGGGCTTAATAAATATGTAAACTGCAGCTGGTGCTAGGGTAACTGTGTTTTTCTCATTGATAATAGCGCACACCCAATATAATTGGTTTATTTCATCTCATTGGATGTGTCTTGTTAGGCAATTTGTAGGTGTTCTTAGTTAATTAACCCTTTTGATGCCATCTCATTCCTATTACCTCTAATATATCTTTGAAATTAGTTTTTCTATTTTTACCCACATCTTTCAATACATTACAAAGAACAGAGAAGTGTTTCTAAACCCAATAAATTAATATTTTCAGATGTTGATCTTTAAAAGGTGACCATACACTGCAATCAGTTAGATCTTAAATAAATTAGATGCAAAGAAGAAAACTGACCACGCTGAGATGGATGCTATTCCATGCCTAGCGTGGTCAATTTGAAGTAAGAAAGCAGAAGGACTTGCAGGATCACCAGGTATTTCACACAAAGTGCAAGAGCCTGTTTGATTTCCTATAATTTGAATTAATTGTTCAAGTGCGTCTTTCTATTACCTATTTTGCGAAATATCGAATTGAACAGAGATTGGCCAATCAGATTGCATGCATGACCATCTTAAGTGCCAGATTTGGAATGTAGATGTGCCATGATTTTCCTATCGATATTTCTTGGATATTATACAAGGCACATGAGAAACCACCTTTTCTCAAGACATGCTAGAGTGATCAGGAATCTTCAAACTATGGCTCTCCAGTTGTTGCGGAACTACACATCCCATGAGGCATTGTAAAACTCAGACATTCACAGACATGACTACTTGACTAGGCATGATGGGAATTGTAGTTCCTGAACAACTGGAGGGCCGTAGTTTGAAGAACCATTATTATGCCTCCAGAATTTGGAGTGTGGCATCTTCCCAACTTCTCTTTGCTGGTGGACACAAGAACCTAGATATAGATATATATTTGGGCAGCACAGTGGTATAGTGGTTAGCACTTTCACCTAGCAGCAAATAAGCATTGCTAGTTCAAATCCTGCCTGTGACACCATCTGCCTGGAGTTTGCATGTTCTCCCTTTGCCTGCGTGGGTTTACTCCAGTTTCCTCCCACACTCTAAAAACATGCTGGTAGTTAAATTGGATCCTTTATAAATTGGCCCCAATATGTATCAATGTGTGTCAGGGACCCACACATAATACATTTATAATTTGCAAATAAGGATCATCTCTTCCTCAGAAAACAGTGAACAGGGCATGGTGGTGGGAAGAAATTAGCAGCAGTACAAGCAACTTCCTGTAGGGGCATGTAGTCATTCCTGTGTGCTGGCCACCGCTTTCGGGAACCAAATATGTGCCACGGGTACATACCCCCACACACACAGCAGTTGCACATCTCACATACACAGCAGTCATGCATCTAGCTGCAGGAACCCAATTTTTAGGGAAATTAATAGTAAAGCAGATGCAGATTTCCAGGACTGGACCAACAAATGTTTATAGTGAAAGGCAAAAAGGTCTAAATGGGCCATTGCCATGCATCACAGTTGAACTTGGGAATGTGTCTTTGCAAAGTTAAAAACTTAAATCATTATTTTTGCTTGGGGATTAGAAGTCTTGTCAGTTTTTGGGGATGTCTGCACCCCTGATAGGGTGAAGACACCTCACATATTTTGCCACTTTCTCCTTCAAATGTATTATCTTCCTGTCACATAGACAAACAGGAAGTGAGGGTAAAACCCTACCAATGTCTTTCCTTGGGGACACACAGTACAATCTAAATAGCTTCCCCATTAGGTAAATTGCACTCTAGCATTTTGCTCTGTACACCCCAAATTATTAGGTATCTTGGACTTTGGAGTTTATTTACTAAATGCAAATCCACTTTGCATTACAAGTGCACCTGGAAGTGCAGTTGCTGGAGATCCGAGGGGGACATGCAAGGAAAATAAAACAGAATCTTTGCTTCATCATGATTGAATGTCAAAATCACCAGTGGTTTCCCTCAGATTTACAGCAAGTACACTTGTATTGCAGAGTGGATTTGCCTTTAATAAACCCCAAAATACCTAATAATTTGAGGTGCACACAACAAAGTGCAATTTGCCTAATGGGGACACTAGTCAGATTGACCTGTGTCCCCAAGGAAAGACATTGGTAGGGTTTTACCCTCACTTCCTGTTTGGCTGTGACAGCAAGTGAAACCAATTTTCAGAAAAGGGACACAAAGTCCAACTTAAAAAAGACAATCAGGGATTCTAACACTCACGTGGTTTCCCTCAAATGCCCACAATTAGAATAGGATTGTCCTGAGCTAGATTTTAGATCAGTGCTCTAAATGAGTGCATCTCAACCCTGTCCTCAAGTACCCCCAAATGGCCATGTTTGCAGGTTTTCCTTCATCTTGCACATGTGCTTTAAATCACAATCAATGGCTTGGTATTTTGGACAGCTATTTTAGCTAAGAAATTTTCAAAACACATCCTGTTGGGGGTACTTGAGGACTGAGGCTGAGAACTACTGCACTAAAATGGAAAATTGAATAACTTACCCCTCCGTAATTTTCCTTTCCTGGTGCCTATCCATGGCAGCATACACATGGTTGGTTACCCCGTCCCCAACCAACCCACAGGACCAATTTAACTCTATAAAGAAAGAGTCAGGCCCCCCATGCGCCATTCTTGTAACTAGACTCAAACATTTAAGGATTTATAAAAAGGGAGGGCGTATGCTGCCATGGATAGGCACCAGGAAAGGAAAATTACGTTAAGGTAAGTATTCAATTTTCCGTTTTCTTGGTGCCTTCATGACAGCATAGACATGGTTAATAACTCGCTCACAGGGAGGGTTGCTGCAAAAAAACATTTTAATTTAGATTATAGAGCAGACAACTGCAACGCTTTTTTCCCGAAGCCACGAGAAGTAAGCGCAGCTGGATCTAGACTATAGTGGGTCATGAACGTGGTGAAGGATGACCAGCTTGCCGCACGACAGATAGTTTCCGGCGAGACTCGTGCTAACGCCGCCCAAGAAGGTGCCATACCCCGCGTTGAATGTGCATTGATTGATTTTGGAACCGGAAGACCACTAGCCCGATATGTTCGCTGAATAAGACGTACGATCCAACTTGTCAAAGTCGTCTTTGGAATTGGTGAATTGGCTGGAGGACCACTCTATCTGGAACGAATGTGATATAGGGATCCTCGGCTCCCAATGAACCTCTGGGTGTGGATGGAAGAGGTTCTCCTGGGACAGAAGGTTGTGTGTGACCGGAAGTGTTAAGGGGTTGCAGAGGGAGAGCCTGGACAGCAGGGTAAACCAGGGTCTTCTTGGCCAGTAGGGGATGACCGCTAGGATGGTCACCCGTTCTTCTGTTAGGCGCTAAAGGAACCTCAGAATCAGAGGGGTTGGAGGGAATGCATATGCCAGTTGGAAGTTCCATGGTTGGATGAGGGCATCCAGTCCCGCTGAAGCTCGGACTGGAAACCTTGTGAAAAAGCGGGGTGTCTTGGTATTGAGAGGGGACGCAAAAAGGTCCACTTGAGGACTGCTCCATTGGTGGCAGATCCAATGTAAAACTTCCTGGTTCAAGGACCACTCGTTGTTGTCGATGAACCTCCTTGATAAGTCGCTCTAAAGGTTGGTGAGGTTCTCTTAGGCCTAGAGCATTATCGGGGCCACCTCATTGGACAATGGCCTGCTGTGTGTCCCCCCCCCTGATTCTGGACTTAGGCCACTGCCGACTTGTTGTCCATCTGTAGAAAAATGGTTTTCCCCCACAGACAGGATGCCAGATGTGATATCGCCACCCAAGCTGCTCTGAGCTCCAGAATGTTGGACACCAAGCCTTCCGAGTTGAACTGCCATTTTGCCTGGACCAACTGACCTCTAAAGTGGGCGCCCCAACCCAGACAACTTGCGTCTGATGTAAGAGTGGTCCAGGAGATGGGGCCAAGGTGACAGTGGTTTAGCAGGTTGTGGGGTCTTGTCCACCACCATAGACTGGATTTCATCGAACAAGTTATTAGGATTTTCTGGGATAGGGAGCTCCACTGGGAGCGGAATCCTCAATGAAAAGTGCGGAGGTGCCACCGGGCCCATTTCACTACGGGAATGCAAGAGCAAAATGTTCCCAGAAGACTCAGACAATTTGTTGCTGAAAATGTTTTGCTTGACATCACTCTCCCCACCTTGGCTATGATTAGTGGGATCTTCTCTGGAGGAAGTGACACTGCTCTCTTTGGGGTATTGAAAAATGCTCCCAGATATATAATTTCCTGGGCTGGAACAAGCTGACTCTTCGGGTAGTTTATTAGCCAACCGTACCTTGTTAATGTGTCCACTACCTCTTGTAGGTGGATTTGGAGCGTCTCCTTGCGTTGAGACAGAATTTGGATGTCGTCTAGATAGTTTAAGATACGTATCCCCTTCTCCCGAAGAGGAGCTAGAATCGCTACCAATACCTTTGTAAAGGTTCTGGGGGCAGTCGATATGCCGAAAGGCAGACATCGAAACTGAAGATGGAGTTCCCCGACTTTGAACCGTAAGAAGGGCTTGACATCGTGATGAATTGGAATATGAAGGTATGCGTCTCTGAGGTCTATAGAGACCATCCAATCCTCCGGCTGTACTGCTAGAATTACCGTATTGAGCGATTCCAACTGAATTTGTTCAGACGTTTTAGATCCAAAACCGGTCTCCAGCCTCCTGTTTTCTTGGCAACCAAAAATATTGGGGAATAGAATCCCAAAATTTTTTCCGACTCTGGAACCAATATTACCGCCTCCTGACGTATTAGTGTTTGAACATATTGAATGAGAATCTCTCTTTTTTCTATGGAACTTGGGATCTTGGTGGGCAGAAACGAAGAACGAGGTTGGTGCCGCCTAAACCTTCAGAATTGGCCGTGGAGGACCGTGGACGTGACCCACTGATCTGTGCAAGATTCCACCCAAACTTGAGCGAAGGCCCTGAGATGAGCCCCCACTGGACTGGTTTGGGCAGGCATAGAGTCAAAAAGATTTTTGGTTTTCGGGCATAGTAGATGTAGATTTCTGTTTGCCCATCTTCAAGAAAGTTGCCTGGGAACCTCTCCAGCTTCTTCTATATTCTCTCCCTGGCCTATATGACCTGGTATCCTTGTTCCTCTGTTGAAAGGAAGGGCAAGGTGTAAACTTTTTCCTCCTGTTCCTTTCCTGGGGTATCAGGCCACTCTTTCCTCCCGTTACTCGGTTAATGGCGGTATCAAGTTTTTTGCCAAAAAGTGCTTTTCCATCGTAAGGTATGCAGCACCATATTTGTTTTGAAGAGGGGTCTGCTGACCATGGTTTTAACCAAAGTGCTCTTCTGGCAGTTACTGAATATAACATGGTCCACGCAGAACATCTTAATATATCAATGGCCGCTTCAGCCATAAAGTCTGAAGCCAACTTTAGTTCATCAAGGGCTTTGATAATCTCATCTGATTTGATAGACTGTCTCAAGGCTAACTCGATGTTATCTGTCCAAGCTTTCATCACTCTGGAAGCCGAAAATAAAGGCTTTTGAATTTTTCTTGGAGTGCGGCCGTTCAGAGTCCTTATTTGCATCGTTATCAGCTTGTGCCGTGCCTGCACCTGGGTTCTCTGACTATAGGAAAAGCAGTGAAATTGAGTCCAAGTGGATTGTCCTAGAGCGGTGGTTCTCCCTACACTAGAGTACTCAAAGTTATCAGTGGCGATTTCACCATGCCATGCAAACATGCAACATAAATAAACAAATCGTTTTTGGATTTGCATACACTTTAAAAATATAATGCCCCCTTTCCTTATTGTCCAATGCTAACTGAGCTAGAATCTTGCTAAAGTGTGAAAATCCTAATTGGTACTCCTTGGTAAATTCTCATAGTAATACTGGTCTAGCATTATTGTGATATGAGCCACTGGACCTGTCATAGGCACTCTCAATAGTGTTGACTATGCCTACCCTTTCTCCTCAGTTCATTGAAACTATACCAAAGCTTTGAGCAAAGAAACATGCTCTGTGAATAGAGGATGTGATGGGCGTGTGAATAAAAGAAGCCATAGTACAGCTTCTAAGAATAGGGGCGGGTGGGAAGGCGGGCATAGTCAGCACTCTTGATGGGGCCTATTACAGGTCCAATTACTGAACAATAACAGCTGTGGGGGTATTGGGAGACAGGCAGTGGATAGGGGATTTCAACTAAGAGAGCAGCCACTAGCACAAGGGACACTGATTTAAAAAAAGTTTTAAAGTGGTCGTAAATTGTGGCTGTTTAAAAAACAAAAAAAACAAAAAACACCTGTAAAGCAATTGCATAATGTGCTAGTATGCATTACATACTAGCACATTATGAAATACTTACCTTGGAAAAAAGCCTTCCAGCGGCGCACTGTCACCGCTGAGAGGGCTGACATCTTCCACCGGTCTTTCTTCTGGGTTTGCACGCTCCAGCTATGTGATTGGCCAGAGCCACGATGACGTCACCTCTGCATATATACGCAGGAGCCCTCGGTTCGGGCACTAAGCTCTGAGGGTTTCGGCAAGGTATGCCGGACCTTCAGAGTGCATGTGACGGTGATGTAACTGGCTGCATCCAGGGTGAATATCTCCTCAATGGTGCACGTTTAGGAGACATTCATTTTGTCTTATTATAGGTTTACCTATAGGTGAAAATGACCAAGCTTTACTACCGCTTTAATAACATTTAATTGTACTCTCAATATAAAATCTTGCTACCTGAGCTTACTATTTTCCTGTAACGACCTCGTCTTTGGTCTGGGCATTTGACATTAGCTGCTCTTTTTTCAAATCACTTCACCCAGTTGATATTACAAGCTTGAGACTTGACGGAGTAATAAAGGGCTTATAGAAAAGAAATTAGGGTAGCCATAATAGATACACCTTATCCATTGGCATACATCTGTATCTATTGCCCAATATGATTTTTTTTCTGTTCACCAGCTGTAAAAGCTGATGGTTGACAGGTGAAAATATATTATTGCTATGGTTGGACTACTCACAGATAAACCAAATAACCCTTGGGTTGTCAGCTGCATGCTCTATTTCAGGATTTTATTTTTTGGATTTAGCATTTTAGGGTAAGAATGTAAGATAAAATGTCATCACTGCCAACGCTATTAAAAAATGTATTCTTACTCTGCTCCTAATGACTATTTTCACAGGCTGTAGAGAGCAGTGCTTCTTTCACTATAGCATCACCTCTCATCTCTTTTCATTGTTATGGAGACTGCATGAATCCTGACCCCTCATTCTCCTACACTTCCTATTGTCATAAAGAGATGCTAGGATGGATTGTAAACTTTAAATTGCTTTGGTGTCACAATGTATTAGCATCTTATTTACTCTCTGATTCCCACTGTCAAGCTCCGGCTACATGCATTAGGAGATGACAATTTAAGGACAGGAAAAACTTTTGTTATAAGGGAAGGACATTTGTTGGGATTGTTGCAAGCAGTATGTGTTATAATGGGATTAGTCATACGGATATGATATATAATTATATATATATATATATATACACATACATACATACACACACACACACATACACACACACACACACACACACACACACACACACACACACACACACACACACACACACACACACACACACACATATATATATATATATATATATATATATATATATATATATATATATATTTTCTGAGCTTAAAAAAATACAGGGACAAATAAGCCTCTGAAATTAACAAATTGTCTTGAAATGAATGAAAGTTTTTAAAAGCCTATAGGCTTATTACAACATGCATCTAGGGGGAGCTTTACTGCCCACCTGAACAAGTGGATGCAATTGCTCAGGGCTGTGGAAAAAATGAAATGGCATAACACATTAATCTGGAGATACTTCCACCGATCATGAAGGGGGCTGTGCCTCAATACCCTGCCACTGCATGCGATGCACATGGTTGTGGCGCAGTAGTTCAATATTTTAAGGGTTAAAACAGGCAGTGAGGCAGTGACATGTTGCCTACTCACCACCTGTGCCTCTGAAAAGCAGTTCACCATGGATCGCTTTTCAGAGGGGTGGCAGTGGCTGCCACATGTATGAACGAGCCCTATAAGGAAAAATAAAAAAAGGCCTCAACTAGAACTGTTATTTTAGTATGGTGTAGCACATTAAAGTCTTCTTAACCTCCTTAATGGTATTTCCGAGTGTGGCTCGGGGGTGAATTTTCAGTACCAAAAGCAGAAACACGGAGCCACACTCAGGATCGCTTTGCAGGATCCAGGCAAAGTTACTTACCTTGTCCTCAGGATCCTGCGATGTCTCACCGCTGTGTGTACAGGCTGGTGTCCTCTGCCGGATCTATCACAGATTACATTACTAGAGATGGCCTTGCAGTTCGCCCATTGGCGAATCGCGAACGAGCAAAGTTCGCCGCAAACCGGCAGACTTATGGCGCTGTTCGCGGCGGCCATATTCTTTTACATTGTGAAGAACTTTGACCCATGACAAATCCCTCATGGGGTACAGGACAGCCAATTGAGATATTTCAGCACATGGGCATACCCCCTACCTTATAAATAGACCTGATCTGGCTGCCATTTTACATTCTGTCTTTTGTCAGTGTAGGGATAGGACGCTGTGTGGAGCAGGGAGAGTCTGTACTCACTAGCTATTAGGTCCACAAAAGTCCTTTTAAGGACTGGTATAGGTGTATAGGAGAGGGATAGAGTTTGCTGTTTGGAGCAGGGACAGTCTGTACTCACTAGCTACTATTAGGTCCACAAAAGTCCTTTTAAGGACTGGTATAGGTGTACAGTATATAGGGGTGTAATATACTTATAATATACTTTCAAATATAGAAAGCATATTATAGTTCATTTGTATTGTGCAGCAATTTGTGACTGCAGTGCTGAGCGATTCTGCAACTGTCTTTTCTCAGTGTAGGGAGAGAGTTTGCTGTTAGGAGCAGGGACAGTCTGTACTCACTAGCTACTATTAGGTCCACAAAAGTCCTTTTAAGGACTGGTATAGGTGTGCAGTATATAGGGGTGTAATACATGTATAAAATACTTTCAAATATAGAAAGCATAGTATAGTGAGTGCATTCCTACTGTGCAGCACTATGACTGCTGAGCGGTTCCGCAGCTCTTTTGTCAGTGTAGGGAGAGGTTGCTGTGTGTCGCAGGGACAGATTGTAGCGACACAAATCGCTAAGGAATATAGGTCCACAAAAGTCCTGTTAAGGACTGGTATAGGAGTACTATTTGGTGTGCAGTATATAGGGGTGTAATACACGTATAAAATACTTTCAAATATAGAAAGCATAGTATAGTGCATTTCTACTGTGCAGCATTATGACTGCTGAGCGGTTCTGCAGCGATACTACAAAGAGTGACAAACGCAATTAGAAAAAAGTATTATAACTGGTGTGATAGACCAGTGGCCCCCCAAAACGACAGATTGAAGCGGGGTGTTATATACCTTCTTCTCTAGAGACTTTTGTCACAGGGTAATTTTAAAAATGACAGGCAGAGGAAGAGGCAGGCCCTTCCGCAGGGGTGGTAGGGGTGGGGCAGGAGCACCAGGCTTGGGAAGTTGCAGAAGGTGCGTTCGATTATGTCAAAGGAGGCACCAGACTTGGTTGAGTGGCTCACTCAGCCTTACTCTTCTGCACCCTCCTCATCCTCTCTATCTGCACCCTCTTCACTCTCTGCTGTGTGCACCCCCAAAGACACTACCACCAACACCACCACCACCATATACCCTCCGCTTGAGTCACAGGAATTATTTTCCGATGCGCAGCCATTCTTGGCATTGGATCAGGAAGGGGAGGTAGCAACAACCGCCACTCAGCAGTCTGACGACAGTACCAAGATCAGCCCAAGGAGGTTGGTCCCCGCTGTTGCTGCATACTCCGAGATATCTAATTATAGTGGTGGGGAAGGTGACGTCGATGATGATGTGTCTAGGGACGTCACGTGGGTGCCCACAAGAGAGGAAGAGGAGGGGAGTTCAGAGGGAGAGATGGACTAGCAGATAGGGAGGTGAAGCAGGCGGAACTTATATTGCACAGGAGGGACAAACCAGACTGCTAATGTATCAGGAGCGAGACATCAACCATGTACGGTCACATCTGGCACTCCCAGGACACCGGCACATGGCTCCGCAGTGTGGGCTTTTTTTAACGTGTCCGCTGCTGACAATAGTGTTGCCATCTGCAGCCTTTGCAGACAAAGCATAAGTCTCGGTAAGTCCAACACTCACCTAGGGACGACCGCCTTAAGAAGGCATATGAGCTGCCATCACCGAGCCCAGTGGGAGCAACGCCGTCAGAACCAACAAAGCCACACTCCAGGCTCTCACCTCTCATCAAGAAGAGCATGCTTTAAACATTTCTGGGATCCCTGTTGTTGGCCGTGGATGGGGGGAGGAGAACGAGGAGGACGACATTATCCTGGATGATGAGCAGGAGCCAGGCCACCACACCGCTTACAGTTTAGTGCAAATGGGGGCCTTCATGCTCCAGTGTTTTAACAGGGACCCCCATATAAAAAGCATAAAGGTCAAGGACCGGTACTGGGTGGCAACGTACTTAGACCCCCGGTACAAACAAAAAATGGTGGAAATGTTACCACCATCACAGAGGGCTGTCAGAATGGAGCACTTCCAGGCCCTGCTTAAAGAAATGCTGCATTCTGCTTTTGCGTGCGCTGGCAGAGGAATTATCACTCCCAGAGAAAGAGTTGCGGGTACCAATCCAACAGCGTCTGCAAGAAGAGGGCGGTTTGAAGATGTGTTGGTCACTTCTGATATAAGAAAATTCTTTCAGCCGACCCATCAACAGGTGTCATCCGGATCCAGCATCAGGGAACGCCTAGACCGACAGGTGTCCGACTACATCGGGTTAACGGCCGATGTGGACGCTCTGAGAAGTGATGAACCCCTGTACTACTGGGTGGGCAGGCTTGACTTCTGGCCAGAGCTTGCACAATTTGCAATGGAACTGTTGGCTTGCCCCTCGTCCAGTGTCCTGTTCAAAAGGACGTTCAGCGCCTAGCTCACAACAGTGTTGACTACCTCACATTTATAAAAATGAATGAGGCATGGATCTCGGAGGAATTCAACACATGTGACCAGTAGACCATGTATATGCATAACTGTATAAACGATTTATATAATCTAGCACACAGACCTTTTTTCTACCTTTGGCTCACTTGTAGAAAAAAAGTACACCGAACTACCGTATTTATCGGCGTATAACACGCACCGGCGTATAACACGCACCCCAAGTTAAGAAGGGCATTTTAAGGAAAAAAAGTTTTAGGAGGGAAGTTTAGGGAAAAAAAAACAACTTACATTTAAGCGTCATTTGCAGCTTGCCCAGCGTCATTGCAGCTTGCCCAGCGTCATTGCAGCTTGCCCAGCTTCATTGCAGCTTGCCCAGCGTCACTGTAGCTCGCCCAGCGTCACTGTAGCTTGCCCAGCGTCATTGCAGCCTTGCCCAGCATCATTTGCAGCCTTGCCCAGCGTCATTGCAGCCTTGCCCAGTGTCATTGCAGCCTTGCCCAGCGTCATTGCAGCCTTGTCCAGCGTCATTGTAGCTTGCCCAGCGTCATTGCAGCCTTGCCCAGTGCCATTGTAGCTTGCCAGCGTAATTTTCATTCTTTTCCTGGTTTAAATTTCCCGCCGCCGAGACGCTGTCGCGTGCGCCGCCGAAAAAAAACCCGAAGCACGGCCGAAAAAGACCGAAGCGCCCCCGGAAAAAGCCGAGCCGACTCGGACGGCTAAGCTCGCGGTCCCGCCTCCCTGCTGTTTCCGGAGAGAGCGCAGGGAGGCGGGACTACGAGCAGAGCAGAATCTGCTCGGCTTTTTCCGGGGGCGCGTCGTTCTTTTTCGGCCGCGCTTCGGGTTTTTTCGGCAGCGCTCGCTATTTTTCAGCGGCGCTTGCCTTTTTTGTCATTTTTTTGGGGGTATCAGCGTATAACACGCACCCACGACTTTCCCCCGATTTTAAGGGGGAAAAAGTGCGTGTTATACGCCGATAAATACGGTATATGCCCGTACCCTCCTGTTTGAAGAGGTTGAGCATTGTCATATTTTTGGGTCCCGTAGCGACTTGCTGGTGTCAGAGCTGGTGTCAGTGCTCTCTGTTTTGGTGCTGGTGTCAGTGCTCTCTATCTCGGTGCTGGTGTCAGTACTCTCTATCTTGGTGCTGGTGTCAGTGCTCTCTATCTCAGTGCTGGTGTCAGTGAGGGAGATAGCAGCGGAGAAGCCAATCAGCAGGCAGTGCCAGCACCATGGCTGAGGATCAGCACTCGACTGGCACCTCCGGACCACCGCAGTGGAGCCCTGCATAGGTGGGGGTAAGGGCCGGGCAGAGGGAGGGGTCAGGGGCTCAAGCACAGGTTGGGACACTGGCACAGGACTGCGCTGCCCTGACTGTGGCACTGATCATCTCCTGCACCCCCTTCATAGCCTGGCCTGAACTTGCCTCTCCTTCATGGCCTTCATATGCTCCTGAATTGACAAAATTTCACAGATAAAAAAAAGAATGCTTGTCGTTGTCGATCCCAGATTCACTTAATACTTCTGGTATGTCTGGTGTCCATGTTGTGGAACTATGTGTGCACAGCTAGTAAGTATTTTGTGGCTGCAAATATGACCTGGAGGTTTTTAATGTTCGCCTGCCATTAAAATGAATGGGGCCCGCCGCGAACCTGTGGTTCGCGAACATTTGGGCACGTTCGCGGATTGCTTTTGCGAAACGTCCCGTCCGAAGTTCGTCCATCACTATACATTACTGTATCACATTATTTCACATCCCTTTTGTCCCTAGTGGTTTGTCCAGTGCCCTGCATGCAGTTTTATATTATATATACTGTTCTTTCTGCCTGGAAACTGGAGATTGTCCATAGCAACCAAAAAGTGTCCCTTTACATCAAAAGTGGTTTTAGACCAGCTAGAAAACAGTGATAATAAATTAGAATCACTTGCAGAATTCAGCGATAGTGATTTGTGGGGAAATTCGTCATCAAACACTGAAAGTAATGACAGTGACAATTCTGCAACTGAGCAAATTTCTGTGTTTTTGATTTGATTACCTTATTGAATAATTTTTATTATTATATTATTATTTGTTATAATTATTTATAGTTATTTATAATATAATAATTTATGATTTCTTGTTTCAAATTTTATCATACCATGGGCTGTCTCTAGACTCTTGTTTGGACAGATTTAAGTGTGTTATTCCTAAGAATTATAGGCCTACAATATAAAAAGCCAAATTTCCATGCAAAACATTGTACCGCATTGAGCAGGGGTGGTTAAAACAGAAGATATTCATGTGTCTCATCCGATAGCACATAGCACAAAAATAATAGTGTTATTCATCTTTTCCAGACAGTAGGCGGAGGCATACAAATCATTGCCTTACACCTCACCAGCCACGGGGACATCAAGATCCACAGTTTTTTTCTTGAAAAAATATACCTTATTTAAAATATACAGTATATTTTTAAAAAATTACTTATTTTCGGTATATTCCACCATACCCATGGCTCCATGCTCCTATGGCTCCTATGGCTTAAATTCCTAAGGCTCCATGCACACTGAAGCTCATAAACATCCATTTTGGGGAGTTTGGGTGTTTTTTTTTTTAACAGCCCATAAACTCCCATCTATGTTATCACGTGTCCACACATGGACGTTTTTGGATGTTTATCAGCAGTGGGGTTTATGGGTTGTTTTCTGAACACCATAAAATCGCGTTCAGGAGTCATTTTTCTGACCACAAAAAACGCCAAATGCTCAAAAAAACGATGATAAACATCAATAAACGCTCAAAAACGTGGCTCATCCATCAGCATTTTTTTTACATTTTTGATCCATTGGGAAAAAAAAAAAACGCTAAACGCTAAAAAACACTAATAAACGCTATTGCAAAAACGTTAAAAAACGTTTAAAGACTCACTGCAAAGCTACTGGCGTTTTTATAACGTTATTTTAACCACATGCCGACCGGCGCACGACGATATACGTCGACAGAATGGCACGTACAGGCAGGAGGGCGTATATATACGTCCCTCCTTTCGCCTGTCCGTGCCATCGGGAGCGCGCCGGGAGCGGCGCGCTCCCGCGCCGGTCGGGACCCCCGTGAGTCCGGCCGCGGTCCCCGCGGACTCGATCGCCGCGGGGACTCCCGCGATCGTCTCACGGAGCGGCTGAACGGGGAGATGCCGAGATAAACAGCATCTCCCTGTTCTGCCTAGCAACTAGTGACGCCGATCTCTGCTCCCTGTGATTGGAGCAGAGATCAGCATTCACTAGCTGACAGCCACGCCCCCCCACAGTAAAAAACACACCCCTAGGCCTACTTAACCCCTACACTGCCACCTTGTGGTTAACCCCTAAACTGCTAGTGTCATTTATACAGAAATCAATGCATTTAAATGCATTAATTGCTGTAAAAATGACAATGGTCCCAAAAATGTGTCAAAAATGTCCGATGTGTCCGCAGCAGTCCTGAATAAAGGACTCAAATTTGTTCCACCAACCAAGTTAAATAAATTCTCCACGTTCATCGACGTGCATAAGTTCGTACGAAAATTGAACGTACAACGATATATATTGTCCAATCCTCGGAACAGTACTCTTGCTAATGTCTCCTCCCAAGTAGTACATTCTGGGCTGGCGAACCCTTCAACATTTAATCCACCATGTGCTGTTGCCCCATCTGTGAAGGTCTTCCGAGATTTAGTCTTAAAAGACCTTGAGAATTTACCCAATAAAAAGATCTTCAACAATCCCGACATCAAAATGGGATTAAAGTCCCTAGTTGAACGGAAGGACCTCGTTATCAGGCCAGCCGACAAGGGGGGAGGGATAGTAGTCCTTGATAAGACTGCATATCACACAGAAATGCTTAAGATTCTTGGTGACACCCAGACATATTCCTTACTATCCAAGAACCCCACCTCCGACTATAAAAAAACTCTCGTGGACCTTGTTGACACTGGTGTCCAATTGGGCATCTTGGACAGGAAGGAAAAGCAATATCTGGTCCCCGTGTCCCCTCGAATTCCAATTATGTACTACCTTCCTAAGGTCCACAAAAACGCAACCCACCCCCCCGGACGTCCAATCGTTAGCGGTCTGGACTCCATCACTTCCCGTATAGGGAAATACATTGACTTTTTTCTCCAACCTATAGTCAAGACAATACCCTCCTACTTGAAAGATACTAGGGATACTATTTCTAAATTACAACAAATTAGTTATTCTAGTGATCTTATATTGGTGACCGCCGATGTCACCTCTTTATATACTTGCATTCCCCATCATTTAGGGTTGGAGTCCGTCGAACTATTTTTGGGCAGGATTAGAACCATCCCTAATACCCAAAAAAGGTTCATAATGGACCTTCTGAGGTATGCTACAAAACATAACTATTTTTGGTACGACGGGAAATTTTATCTGCAAGAAAAGGGGGTGGCCATGGGCGCCAAGTTCGCCCCTAGTCTTGCGAACATTTTTATGGGCAAGTGGGAGGAGGATGCCGTCCACGTACTGGACCCTCCACAACTAGTGTTATGGTCCAGATATATCGACGACATCCTCCTCCTATGGAAAGGCTCCTTAGACTCTCTCAATCAGTTTATGACTTTACTCAATACCAATAATATCGGAATTGAGCTTTCCTATGAAGCTAGTCCTTCGTCCATTCACTTTCTGGACCTAGAAATTACCATTATTGATGACCAAATTACTACTAAAACGTTTTTCAAAACCACCGACCGGAATGGCTACATTCCGGTTGATAGTTGCCATCATCCGTCATGGCTTAGTTCCGTTCCACGTAGCCAACTTATGCGCATCCGTAGAAACTGCTCTCGCCTTCCTGATTACTATGAACACGCCCTCATTTTAAAAAATAGATTTATCGACCGGGGCTATGAAGCATCTCACATAGACGATGAAATTAAGAAAATTGCATCCATCGATCGAACGTCCTTGCTGATAGAGAAGCCCCCCAAAAATAGAGATGATAAATTCCGGTGGTCTTTCTTTACTAGGTTTTCGGTTCAACATAAACAAATCAAAGCAATATTTCAGAAACACTGGGATATTTTGAAAAATGACCAAATCCTAGGACCTATCCTACCTGAACATGCAGGTGTTATCTACAGGGGAGCCCCTTCCCTAAGGGGTAAAGTTGCACCAAATATCATGGATCCACCCAACCCCCCTTCTTTTTTCCATGATATGAAGGGATTCTACCCCTGCCGCAAGTGTAATGTGTGCATGAACAACACTTGTAGGAGGAAGTGTGACACATTTAAATCTAATGTCACCAATAAAGAATATAGGATGGAATGTTTCGTAACATGTCACACGAAATCTATTGTTTACCTCATAACGTGCCCATGCGGTAAGCAATACATAGGTCGGACCAAACGCACGTTCGCCATTAGGGTGAACGAACATTTGGCCGCCATTAAAGCGGGACACACTAACCACAGTGTCTCCAAACATTACCTTTTAAATCATAACCGAAATCCAGCAGGGTCTTGCTTCCAGATTATTGATAAATTTGTTCCTCACTGGCGGGGCGAATCGAATATTAGGGGTGTATCCCGACTTGAAACGTTCTGGATACACCAGATTAAGTGCTACACCCCCCATGGCCTCAATGTCGAATGGGATATTAATGCGTTCATTAATCGCTCATGACCCCATCCGTATAGTGTTTAGACGATTACATCGGTCTATAATTGTAAGTCTCTATCACACACACATTCTTCCTGTTGACTCATATATGTTTACTTCTAGAAATACCTGTCATCTGTTTTGGATAGTGTTCCTATAGGGTCGTCCTAGCACACTATTCATTACTAACATTACAGAATGAACATTATAGATTATATTTTTTTAATAACAAGAAGAGTTGCTTTTATACTATAGCCAACTTATATGTGGTTCATCATTCCTTATGCAGACCCATGATCTACATTGGCCTTACCAACATCATTGGACATGATTTGTATAATTGTTAATTATGTTTTATTTACATTGATTGACCATGGATGCCAATTATATCTCATTTATATCGATTGATGATTGATGCTAGTGGTATTGAGATGGATTAGCGATGTTAGTGGTATTGAGTTCCATACATTTTTAGTTGCACTTGTAATTGAATAGTGTTGCCTTTAATAAGGTGATCCATTTCTAACATTGTATTTTCAATCAGCCAGACTTCAGGTTAGTATTGAGTCTGCCATCTTGTGGACAAGCGCTAGAATGCTTTGTCCTCTATTTTTATCGGTTTACATTCCGGGAGGCCAATGACGTCACATCCGCTTCCGCCCATCCCGCGCGTCACTTCCGCTCCAGACGCCACTTCCGGTTTATGACTTCCGGTACGCCACTTTCGTTGTGGCGTCCCACGCGGTCGTTGTCTGGTGCAGTGCAGCGTATAGGCGCACTTATATTTGGCGCCCATTTTTTGAAATAAGGCCCTCTTCCCTCTGACCACCAATGAACTATTAGAGTGCTGACTATTAGCCATAAGATTTGTCACCCTTCGGGCTTCTGCCCGCCTATTGCTTAGGTGGTTTATATTGGAGCACGTTTTCGCTATAGGCGTCTCTTGGTATGTCCAAACTGTGCCCCTATTGGCCTATATTTATGTCTTTCTTTCATACTCCTCCCTATTGGCCCAATTCCGGCCTGAACCACACACTCCTCTCCATTGGCCCAATTCCGGTCCTCAACCACTAATAGGTGAAAAACAGCGAACAGGAAATAGGAAGTGTGGCTAACAGGAAGTGTGGCTGATTGGAACTACCCAGGTGGGTTTGTGGTTTAATTGTTTTGTTCACTATATATAACGCAGCAGGAGGAGGCTGGAGCATACCCCAGCAGAAGTCTTTTCAGACGAAACGCGTCGGGTCTCCAAGCTTCACCGCCTACTGCGTTTTTTTTTACCTGTTATTATTAGAACAGCTCCATTTTGTCTGATTTCATTTTGGATGCATGTTTCTGTTTTAAAATAAAGTGAACCCTTGTCTTGTGGGTTTTACACGAGGAGGAGTCCCTCTTTTGCTTTTTTTCCTTCTATGGCAAAATTTCTGACCGACGAGATCTGATCACAGTTATCCTATAGCCACCCATTCGGTTGGTGAGTATGTGCTAAGGATCCTGAGAAACTTCAACCAACGCTCCCTATCTTCTATCCCACCTTTTTTGGCACCTGGAGGTAGCCATACAAGTTGATTCTGACCTTTCACTACCGGTGAGTTGGTCCACCGCTCATGGTAAGCGCTTATGAATTCATCCATCTGGTTGCATTGTTGCCCTTGGTTGACAGGACCCAACATTTGAACCATACCATCATCACCGTTTATATTGTATTTGGAACTGCTCTATCATCATTACTCCCAGTTATACCTTTCCGGAGTTTAAGGAACAGTGCTTTTACCTGAATTTAGTTTGATATATCTTGTCCGCTTACCCATTTTTAACAACAGGACTGTTTACTGAGGTGTTTTGAGAAACAACCACCCTTATTATGTGTTATTGATTCACACTGTGATATATCATCAGGACTGTTTACTGAGGTGTTTTGAGAAACAACCACCCTTATTATGTGTTATTGATTCACACTGTGATATATCATCATTGTCTGTTTGGGTCTGCCAGTCAGGAGGCGTGGCCATTAAGGTTTCTGAGAAACTTATAGTCTTCCTTGACACACCCGTTTATTACAGTTTTCTTGTAATTCCAGCACCTTATATACATCATGTCTTTTTGGTAGTATTGCCATCGGCATTCCAACACATCTGTACTGAACACCCGTGTGATTTTAGGCTCTTAATTACATTACTCACGGTATTTTAGAGTTCATTATCAGAGACACAGTCTGTGTGATCCCTTTATATATGTTTATTTTTGAAGAATTTTTAAACATTGAGGTGTATTGTTCACATAACGTTTCTGTTTGGATACACGTTTGTTTGGATGGACAGTTTATACTAGACTGTCCATACATTAGTTTTGGAACAACTTTCCACTTTTTATTCACTTTAGGTGAGTGTGGACTACTTTGTAGTATATCCACACTTGAGGTCCATCTGGCTTGTAGATACACCACGCTCTCATTTATTTAAGAGCCTGGCGATCATCAGCTACTTTGACCCTTTATTTTGTTACTTTACCACTAACACTCTGAACAGCAATCTGGGGGTTGTCGATTTTCCCTAGTCCACAACCATGGTTGCACAGAGACATTTTTAGCGCTACACTGTTACACATTTATATCTTTCACAATTTTGTCATATTGTAGTGTTAGCAGCTTCTTATTCACTCGCTTGGGCGCTGCTTTTTCCTTTCTTTCCATTTGTCCGCCATAATGTCGCAGTCACAAAAAAAAAAAAAAAAAAAAAAAATTATTAATAAAAAAAAAAAAAAAAAAAAAAAAAACAAAAAAAATCGCAGATCTCCGCCATTAATAAAAAAAAAAAAATTATTAATAAAAATGCTATAAAACTATCCCCTATCTTGTAAACGCTATAACTTCTGCGCAAACCGATCAATAATCGCTTATTGCGATTTTTTTTACCAAAAATATGTAGAAGAATACGTATCGGCCTAAACTGAGGAAAAAAAATGTTTTTATATATATTTTTTGGGGATATTTATTATAGCAAAAAATAAAAAATAATGCATTTTTTTCAAAATTGTCGCTCTATTTTTGTTTATAGCGCAAAAAATAAAAAACGCAGGGGCGATCAAATACCACCAAAAGAAAGCTCTATTTGTGGGAAAAAAAGGACGTCAATTTTGTTTGGGAGCCACGTCGCACGACCGCGCAATTGTCAGTTAAAGCGACGCAGTGCCGAATCGCAAAAAGGGGCCTGGTCCTTTGGCTGCAAATTGGTCCGGTCTGAAAGTGGTTAACGTCCAGTGTGCATGGAGCATTAAGCTGCAACTATCAGCCCAGAGTGCCTCAGCCCTCAGGCTGGGTCTTCTTCCATAATAACAAGGACCATCTCTATTAACCCATACCACACTGGAGGCTTACGGTGGTGGGGGTAAGAGGGGGATCGAAGGTGAGCTAACTACACCAGTAGCCAGCAGCACAAGAGACACAATGGACCAATAGAAAGTAATGTCTCTTGTGCTGATTTTTTTTTTTTTTTTTTTTTATTGGTTGTAATGTTTAAACAGTTTTTTCCTTAATGCGTTATCTACCTTAAGGTAAAAAAAATTTCAGTGTGTATACTGCCCTCTCAACCGCCTTATACTTACCTGAGCCTGATCTCGATCCAGCACTGTGCCCATCTGCAGCATCTCTCGCCTCTTCTCCCTGCTCTCACAGGCTTTGCTGAGAGCAGCGGGAGCCATTGGCCATCGGCAGGACAAGCCTTGCTGTCTGTGTCTATAGGTGCAGACAGCAAGGCTCGGGATCAAGCGTTCGAGTGTGCCAGAATCGGAAGTGGCTTCCTGTGGTGGCACACCAAGAAGACAAAGACCAGAAGCGCTGGCGGGGGTCCCCGAGTAGAAGAGGTCCTGGGCTGCACTGTGGAATTAGGTAAGTATAACATGTTTGTTATTTTAAAGGGAAACAAATTACTTTAAGGGTCGGGGTAGTGCAGCTGCATATGGAAGGGAGTATTCACGATGTACAATGGCATAAACTACATTAAATGTGTTACAGTGTGTTGTTTAATTGGGATCTTTTCCTCAGTAACCATGGACACTATTTCCTTGGTTTTAGTGTGCACCCTGCAATACCTGCATGTAATAAAACCACATTTATTAGAATCTGGAACTGATGAGCAAGTTTTTTTAGTTTCCTTATCTGACTTATAGTAACTGGTAGACAATAGTGACTGCAGCTTTTTGACTAGAAAAAAGGCAACCATCCTTTAGGATATTATACAGTATCACTACAGTACCTTGAAAAGGTATTCATACCCCTTGAAATTTTCAAAAAAATTTCATGTTACAATCAAAAATGTAAATGTATTTTATTGGAATATTTTGTGATAGACCAGCACAAAGTGGCACATAATTGTGAAGTGGAAGGAAAATTGATAAATGGTTTTCAAAATGTTTTACAAATAAATATCTGAATAGTGTGGCGTGCATTTGTATTCAGCCCCCTTTACTCTGACACCCCTAACTAAAATCTAGTGGAACCAATTGCCTTCAGAAGTCGCCTAATTAGTAAATAGAGTCCACCTGTGTGTAATATAATCTCTGTATAAATACAGCTGTTCTGTGAAGCCCTCAGAGGTTTGTTAGAGAACCTTAGAGAACAAAAAACATCATGAAGGCCAAGAATAATACCAGACAGGTCAGGGATAAAGTTGTGGAGAAGTGTAAAGCAGAGTTAGGTTATAAAAAAATATCCCAAGCTTTGAACATCTCACGGAGCACTGTTGAATCCATCAACCGAAAATGGAAAGAGTATGGCACAACTGCAAACCTACCAAGACATGGCCATGTCTAAAATGACAGGCCGGGCAAGGAGTGCATTAATCAGAGAAGCAGCCAAGAGGCCCATGGTAACTCTGGAGGAGCTGCAGAGATCCACAGCTCAGGTGTGAGAATCTGTCCACAGGACAACTATTAGTTTTGCACTCCACAAATATGGCCTTTATGGAAGAGTGGCAAGAAGAAAGCCATTGTTGAAAGAAAGCCATAAGAAGTCCAGGTTCCAGATCACGAGAAGCCATGTAGGGGACACAGCAAACATGTGGAAGAAGGTGTTCTAGTCAGATGAGACCAAAATTTAACTTGTTGGCCTAAAAGCAAAATGCTATGTGTGGCGGGAAACTAACAATGCACATCACCCTGAACACACCATCCCCACCATGAAACATGGTGGTGGCAGCATCATGTTTTGGGGATGCTTTTCTTCAGGAGGGACAGGGAAGCTGGTCAGAGTCGGAGGTTCACATTCCAGCAGGACAATAACCCTAAACATACAGCCAAAGCTACAATGGGATGGTTTAGACTAAAGCATATTCATGTGTTCTAATGGCCCAGTCAAAGTCCAGACCTAAATCCAATTGAGAATGTGTGGCAAGACTTAAAAATTGCTAATCACAGATGCTCTCCATCCAATCTGACAGAGCTTGAGCTATTTTGCAAAGAAGAATGGGCAAAAATGTCACTCTGTAGATGTGCAAAGCTGGCAGAGACATCCCCAAAAAGACTTGCAGCTGTAATTGCAGCTACAAAGTATAGATTTGGGGGGGCTGAATACAAATGCAGATGGGAAGATGGCATGAGGGAGCTCATTCAGAGTGGTTGTTTGAGTGCTTAGAGTCTTCTTTTGTTTCAAAAACAGCTAAGTTTCCCATTTTGGTTTTTGGTCTAATTTGTAAACTATACCAACAACTTTTATTAATTGCCAGATGGAAAGGAAAAAAAAAAGACATGATATTTCTATGTGGGAAGATTATTAGCAGTGCGACAGGCGGTCACTGCCAATGTTTTTCCTTTGACTTCTGCGCTTGGAGGAAATGCAAAAAAAAAAAAAAACGCTGGTGATAGCTTTTTTGTAGTAGTGTTTAAGCAGCTTTTTAGGAGTGTTTAGGAGCGTTTAAGAGCATTAGCGTTTCATTAGCGTTTTTGCAGTAAAAGGAAAAAAAAGTTAAAAAATGCTATTAATAGCATTTAGGAGAGTTTAGTAATATTTAAGATTGTTTCTGCTGGAAGAAACTCTACAAAAAATTTTTTTTTTCTGTTTCTAGGCGGTGAAGCTCAAAAAATGCTAATAGCTTAAAGTAGTGTGCATGGAAACATAGGATAACACTATCAGCTCACATCACAGAGCTGATCCAGACTCTGGAAGGATCCCGACCATATTGTCGGGTTACACCCAATGCTTGATCAGCAGCTGGCTTAGCTGGAGCCAGCCACACACACCCCTACAACAGCCCTGTGCTCCATATGCGGTGAAGTGGCAGAGCAGAGAAAGGTGACTGAAAATTAGAACTGCCCTCTGCTCAGAGCTGACCAAGAAATTAGCAATCAGCAGTCACGTAATCGCTCACTTCTCTGGTTTAGACCTGGAGAGGGAGAGCTGCAGCATGGAAGTAAATATAAAAGTACATTTTTTTTTATCAACCCCAAACTTATCTTTTAAATGTCTACTTCTGGGTTTATTACTGACAACATTTTTACAACATTGAATAGACCGATCCGTATAAATAGACAAAAGTGCTTTGCAAGTGACCTCCATTGTGTACATTGTGTTAAGCTATGTAATTGAATTTCCAATTTCAGTAAATGCAAAGCATTTATATACTGTAGCTGTATACTGCAGACACAAAACCCTTGTTATTCTTGTCTCTTTCTTATCACTAGGCTCACCTAAGTTATATGGAATAATCCCTATTGTGAAGCACAGTATTATGACAATACTTGAACAACCTTATGAACGGTGAATCCATTTCCAAATCCATTTCATTGTCCTTGTTGATAAAAGAAAAATTAGCAGATTTAACGTTGCTAAAGATGGCCATAGTTTTTATTTTAACAGCTAGTGGATTCATTGTGCAGTGTATTCTGGGAGCAGACCTCTTCCACTGTCAGAATGCACTGATCAGTGCCTGCAGCCAATTGGCTGCAGGCACTGATCGAACCAAAATTTACCAGCAGCCCCTTTGAGAAGAGTCGATCATTAGATTGAATACTCTTGAACAAGAACAGCCATAAGTTGATCGAAGTGGCATGGTACCACTGGACTGGCGTAAAATACCATATAGAAGAGTTTTTGCTAGAAAATAATATTTTAAGTAATAATCAGCATGTTTTCAAGAAAGCTTGAGAAAGGAGTGGCTGTGGATATAGCATTCTTTGATTTTAGATAAAGCGTTTGATACAGTTCCTCACACATGACTAATGTGTAAGTTAAGGTCTACAGACTTAGAAAATTCAGTTTGTAAATGGATAGAAAACTGACTAAAAGACTGTATTCCAAGAATAGTGATTAATGATACTCTGAATGGTTTAAATGTATTAGTGGTGTATCCCAAGATTCAGTGGGACCCTTACTTTTTAACACATTTATAAATTATACAGAGTCTGGGATTAAAAATACAATTTCAGTCTTTGCAGATGACACCAAGATTTGCAGTGGAATAACAACCTTACAGGATGTCCCCAACTTACAAGCCAACCTCAATGCACTTTCACCCCCTTCCTTCCCAGACCAACTTTCAGCTTTCAGTGCTCTCTTACTTTCAATGACAATTGCGCGGTCATGCTACACAGTACCCAAATAAAAATTTTCATTTTGTTCACAAAAATAGAGTTTTCTTTTGGTGGTATTTATTTACCACTGGGTTTTTTATTTTTTGCGATAATAATATTTTCTACTTTCTGTTTTAAAAGAAATCCAATAAAATCAAATTTCATCATAAATGTATCATAATGTATTCTGCTACATGTCTTTGGTAAAAAAAAAAAAAAATCCTGATAAGTGTATGATAATAGGTTTGTGTGAAAGTTATAGCATCTACAAGCTAGGCTACGTATCATTTCATCAGGCCCTAAGATGTCAGGACAGTACAGATAGCCCCAGATGACCCCTTTTTGTAAAGAAGACAGTCCAGGGTATTTAGTAAGAGGCATGGTGAGTTTTTTTAAGTTACATTTTTTGCCCACAATAGTTTGGAAAATGAAGAATTTATTTTTTCACACAAAATTGTCATATTACAAGTTATTTCTTACACATGACATAGATAAACTAGCAATTACACCCCAAAACACATTCTGCTACTCCTCCTGAGTATGGTGATACCACATGTGTGAGACTTTTTTCACAGCCTGGCCACATAGAGAGGCCCAACATGCAGGGAGCACCATCAGGCCTTCTAGGATCATAAATTACACATTTAGTTTCCTGACTACCTATCACATTTTTGAATGCCCTGGAGCACCAGGACAATAGAAACGCCCACAAAATGACCCCATTTTGGAAAGCAAACACCCCAATGTATATTTTATGAAGCATAATGAGACTTTTGAACATGTCATTTTTTCCACAAGTTTTTGCAAAATGTGGAAAGAAAATGAAGACTTATTTTTTTACAAAAAGTTGTCAATTTATAAGATATTTCTAACACATAGCATGTACATAGCAAAAATGACACCCCAATATATATTCTGCTACTCCTGAGTATGGCGATACCACATGTGTGGGACTTTTACACAGCCAGGCCACATACGGAGGCCCAACATGCAGGGAGCACCATCAGGTGTTCTAGGAGCATAAATTACACATCTAATTTGACTACCTATTACACTTTTGTTAGACACTGATGGGCACTGTAATGGCACTGATGGGCACTGTAGTGGCATGGATGTTGCACAGATGAGAACTGATGTGGCATGGATGAGTTCTGATGTGGCATGGATGAGTTCTGATGTGGCATGAATGTGGCACGGATGAGTAATGATGTGGCATGAATGTGGCACAGATGAGCACTGATGTGGCATGGATGTGGCATGGATGAGCACTGATGTGGCACGGATGAGCACTGATGTGGCATGAATGTTACACGGATGATCACTGATGTTGCACAGATAATCACTGATGTGGCATGTATGAGCACTGATTTGGCATTGATGAGGCGCAGATGTGGCATTGATGAGCACTGATGTGGCATGGATGAGCATGAATGAGCCATGAATGAGCCATGGATGGGCACAGATGAGCCATGGATGAGCACAGATGGGCATGGATGAGCACAGATGGGCATGGATGGAGCATAGTTGGGCATGGATGGAGCATGGCTGGACCATGGCTGGAGCATGGATGGAGCATGGCTGGACCATGGCTGGACCATGGCTGGAGGATGGAGCATGGATGGAGCATGGCTAGAGCATGGATGGAGCATGGCTAGAGCATGGATGGAGCATGGCTAGAGCATGGATGGAGCATGGATGAGCATGGCTGGAGCATGGATGGAGCATGGCTGGAGCATGGATGAGCCAGGGATGGGCAGATATCAGCGCTGTGGGCACTTCAGATCCAGCCCACAGTGCTGTTGCACCCAGATCGGACATGCTCTGTTGACAACGGCAATCACTTGATAAAGGGACGCTGTCATTGGCCCTTACCCCATTCCGTGACCCGCCGGGTCCAGGAGTGCGATTCTGGGAGGACATCATATGACAGTCTCCCAGAGTTGCAGTAGCCGTCATTCTGCTATGGCCAGATCAGCAACTGGTTAAAATCAGTGTGCTGAGGTCTGTAGGTCTATTACACTCTTGCTTGTGGAACAGTCAATAAAGCATATTTTGTCAGTAAAAGGACCTTGGCATATGTGTGCTGAGCATAGTAGGCTTACATTTTACTTGACTGAATTAGACCACACCCACAATACAGCTAATAACACCAGAGTATATGATCCAGGGAATATTCAATTGCCTTCTGGGGGATCAGTAAGGATTTTTTTCCCCCACTGGAGTTTTTATCTTGCTTTTCTATGGATCAACTCAAAAGTATGGGATTGTGCATATGGAAGTTTTCTGTTTTTTTTTTCTATTGGTTAGATGGACTAGTGTCTTTTTTCAAGCTCACTAATTATGTAACTATGACATTTGGCTGGTCCCTGCTAAACCAGCCAAACTTCAATCCATTAATGGCCACCATGTTGGTGTTTGCTCAACTGCTCTCCAAGCTCTGGTGTTGCTATCCATGCGTGAGTCCAGGGTGACAAGAACACATCCCCTGGGGGGTATTTCATTAATTCAGCCTGGGCTCAATCTATAATAATGTTCCACTGACCTCATAACATGCTGCTCTTTGCAGCATTGGGAAAAAAAAAAAAGAGAATGCATCCTAAAAATGTTTTAATCTTACACTGGGAGGTATCTCCAGGAGGAGGGACTGAGGGGCAGGGGACTAGATTTGAGCTTTACGACCTGCCTTTTGTAGTGATGAAATATCACGCAGTCATACTTTCTAATTCCCCCTTCGAAAACTACATAAAGCTTAAACTAGCAGTGCTTTGGGAGGTTAGTGTAACCTGTAAATTATGCTGGGTACACACGGGCCAAACTTTGGCCAAAAACAGTTGGTTCGGCAGGAACCGGACGATGTTCGGCCCACGTTCGGCATCCAATCCAGCCAATGACTGCGAGCACAGATCAGTGTCCTAGCTGGACACAATAGTACAGTGGGGAAATTGAAATCACTTGTGTTAGTATAGTACAACAGTACAAGTACCTTTGCTGGGAACTTTGGTCTACATTCTCCACGCTTCACCAGGCTTCTGGTCCCAGAACTATTGTTTGAACTGAAGTAACTATTCAATCAGAAGTCTATGGGGTTGGCTACTTTAATTCAAATGATACAGAAAGACTAGAAGTTGCATGTCCTGTGTAGGCTACCAGTCACTCAATGAATAGTGTTACCACATGGAAAGAGCCACGTGTTCTTTCACAGGGCTTTTTTTCTCAGAGAATAGGAGCAGGTGCTCTCCCCCTTTTGGAAAGCACAACATGTCTTAAGGTCAGACATTTCTGGACTGTTCCATGGAGGCCGTCTCTGAAGAAGGGTGATGGCGTACCATTCAGGCACAAATCGGCTTATGTTGGAAGGCGCAACATGTTTTTATATTAGATATTTCTGGACTGTTGAGACCTGGTTATCAAAGAGCCATCTGTCCTGCTGTAGAATCAGTTTACACAGCAGGGTGTTTGTAACAAGGGGTCATAAATGGCAATTCAACTCCTGAAGGATGTTCTTGCATAGGCCTCCTGATGTGATGTATGGGGTGGATGTAGAGGAGCATCATCTCATACCTCCTGGTAATGTGATCATTAAAATTACTGATTTCCTGACTTGCAACAACATCAAAGGGGGCCAGATGTGGACTGGAATGTTGACCTGGGTTAAGGCAGTTGTTCGGAGCATAATACTGTTCTGTGTAGTATAATACTTTGTGGCGATTAGGAAGGACAGCTCCTTATTAACCGGTTCCAGACCGCCTTCCGCACATTTACTGCGGCAAGGCGGTCCGGCTGCGCGAAACAACATACCCGTATGTCGTTTCGTGCAGTAGCTCTGGGGGGCGTGCGTGCACCACCAGAGGCACGATCACATGCTGATTGGCCAGAGGGGGAGCCAATCAGTGGGTCCAGTGGACCCGATGTCCGCTGGCCACATGCGATCATTCCTGGAAGAGGCAGAATGACGATCTGCCTATGTAAACAAGGCAGATCGCCGTTCTGTCAGAGGAAAAGAGAGAGATCTTGTGTTTCTGCTAAGCAGGAACATAGATCTATTTCTTTCCCCAGTCAAACCATCCCCCACACAGTTAGAAAGCACCCTCTAGGGACACACTTAACCTTTCATCGCCCCTGGTGTTAACCCCTTCCCTGCCAGTGTCATTGGTACAGTAACAGTGCATTATTTTAGCACTGATGACTGTATTAATGTCGCTGGTCCCCAAACAAACGGTTTGTCTGCCGCAATGTCGCAGTCCCGCTAAAAATCACTTATTGCCACCACTACTAGTAAAAAAAAAAAAAGAATTCCATAAAAATATCCCATCGTTTGTAGACGCTATACCTTTTCCGCAAAAAAAACGCTCAATATTGTTTAACAAAAATATGTAGAAGAATACATATTGGCCTAAATTGATGAAGAATTTAGATTTTTTTTTACATTTTTTTTATTGGATATGTATTATAGCAGAAAGTAAAAAATATTGTTTTTTTTTCAAAATGATCGCTCTTTTTTTATTTATAGCGCAAAAAAAATCATTCAATTTTATTTGGGTACAGCGTTGCACGACCACGCAATTGTCAGTTAAATTAGTGGCCTGGTCGTGAAGGGGGAAAAACCTTCCGGGGCTGAAGTGGTTAAGAATGGGCTCAGGCGTCTTCGGATCAAACCCCCCAGGAAGCTGTCACTGCACACAGCCAATCATAGGCAGCATGTGCATGTGCAGCGGTGTGCAGTGACGGCTTCTTGGTGGGTTCGATCTGAACATGCCCAAGCCCATCTCTATTCCTTATAGCTTATGAATTGTAGCTCATTGTACAGAGGACTACATGGGCAGGCAGAGGGTGTTTGTGTGGGTTGTTTCTGAGTGGGCTTTAAAAGGCCAGCAATAAATGCTCTCTTCTCTCTCGCATTGAGCTCCAGCTAAGATACAGAACACTGAGGACGGAGTTACGTAATGTATCATTTATGCTCTTTTGTTTTATATGCTCTGTATTAGTCTTTTAGTTTTCTATGTTAGTGTTCTACTTTCTTTGTAAATAAATATGACCTTTGCTTCTTTGAGCATTGTGTTTATTTTTATAGCAAATATTTCTATTATATTATCACCACTAATATTATCAGAGCTTTGATAGACTAGCTAACTATAGGAACAGATAAGACAGTACCTGGTTATAATTTAAGTAAACCCCCTATTTATTTAACCCAAGTCACTCTTGTCTCCACCCCCTCTGAGCACTGTTGCTTGTCCCACCCCCAGTACCGCCCCTTTTATAGAATACATGACTACTATCATTTTGTAGGGCTGAGTAATTTGTATGGAATTTAGGATAGATCCTCTGCAGCCAGCAATAATAGACCCCCCCAGCAACAATAGATTTTCTTACTGTAGCACCCTGAAATTTAGGCAGGGTTGCTCCTAAATTTACCTGCCAGGTATAGTTGCCTGAGCCAATTGTTAGAGATTGATTTAACCCTAAGTCTCGAATTGCTGCACTTCTCTCTTCTGGCGCTGGGTGGTCGGGTACCTGGTGACATTAGATAAGACAATGGCAATGCATGGACAGATTAGGAGTATATGGGGTGTCTCAGCCAATGGGGTTTTCTTGGGCCCCTTAGCCTGCTGGGAGAACTGAAATATTTGGATGGAGTCAGGTGATCAGTGTTCTGTGCCACCTGGACTGCTGTCTGGGTGGATGTGTTGGCTGCCCGGGCTGCTAGGCCAGAGTTTGGGCCTTGTCAGGGCTGGGCTCAGCCCTTCCTTCTCTGAGCTGGCCGCTCAACTCTCGGTTAATTGCCAGCTTCTATCGCTCCACAGTGACTCACCTGTTGATGCTATCCTGCTCGTCAGTCCTGCTTACTTAAGCCGTCCAGCCCAGATCTTCTCTGCCTTAGCCTGCTAGGTTAACATCACAGAGACTCCCTCCTGCATGCCTGTTAAAGACTTGCTTGGCTGACGTCCCTTCTGGTTCCAGATCCTACTTGCTGTTCCACTACGCCGATCCCTGGCTTCCTGACTTCCTGGCTTGTCTGACTATCCGTTCCGGTTACCAAACTTTGGCTATGTTTTGACTAAGTTTGTTCTACTGGAATCTCCCACGTGGCTGCTCCGGTACAACCTGTGTTGCAGGCCGTCCCTGCTGCTACTCCAGTCTCTGTGCAGGTATCTGCCTCGATTATGTCTGATTTTGCTCTGCTTCCCCAGTGATTTGGGGGTGATCTAGTTCAATGTAGAGGGTTTCTCAACCAGGTTGAGATATACTTTGAGATGCTGCCCCAGGCGTTTCCCACGGACAGAAGCAAAGTAGCTTTAGCTTTCTGAGAGAGCCTTGGCCTGGGCAAACTCTCTATGGGAGACGCAAAAACCCGCACATCCTGATCCTACGTTACCCTTTATCCTTGAGGTCGATGCTTTTGCGACTGGAGTTGGCATCCTTCTGTCTCAACGTCCTACCTTTGAGAACGCTATGCATCCTTGTGGCTACTTTTCCAAGAAATTGTCACCTGCGGAATGCAATTACGAGATTGGGGACAGAGAGCTGTTAGCGATCATTTTAGCCCTGAAAGAATGGAGACATCTCCTCGAAGGTACCACTGTGCCGGTTCTCATTCTTACTGACCATAATAATCTCACATTCTTGTCTGAGGCTAAACGCCTCTCTCCCAGAAGGGCACAATGGGCTCTTTTCTTGTCAAGTTTCAATTACACTGTCTCATTGTTACCTGGTACTAAGAATGTAAGGGCTGACGTTTGTCGCAACAATTTTCCTCCACTTCCAAGATTGAGTCGGTTCCGGTTCCTGTGATTCCTCCTGATCGTATTCTGGCTACGGTTCACACCAGTCTCACTTATCCTTTGGGTGACAACATTTTTGACGCTCAGGTCCATGCTCCTCCTGAGAAACCTTGTGACCGTTGCTTTGTCCCTGAGAGTCTCTGTACTGCCGTGCTCCAGACTTACCATTCTCCCAAGGTTTCTGGTCACCCTGGGAAGAATCAACACTTTTGGGCCATTTCTCATCAATTCTGGTGACCTAGTCTTAAGAAGTTGCCCACATTTAAGGAACTGGGTTCCATTTTTGTTTGGGAGATCTTTCGCTTTCATGGGCTACCCATGGTGATCGTCTTGGACAGCGGTAGTCAGTTTGTATCCCGGCTCTAGCAAGCCTTTTGTGCACAGTTGGGAATTCAGTTGGGACTGCTGCTTGTAGTCCAACCAGAAGTGACGGTTCTGCCGGCCAGAGAACCTGTCGTGGTTGGAGGTAGAGGGGAAGCTGTCGCCCCTAAGGGACCAACCACCTTATTACCAGGGACCACAGTAGCTGAAGCAAGTACCGGAGCAGTATTCTCACCACCCCGGAACGGTGAAGATTCTGGAAACTTTAGCAGGTGCCAAGCCAGGGACCCAGCCAGTGAGGTGACGCTTGAGGAGTATCAGGAGTGCAAAGCCAGAGACCCAGAAGGGAAGCAGGGGTGACGCTTGAGGAAGATACTAAGTAGGATGATTGGAAGAGCTCATGGGGTTCAGTGGCAGTGAATCAGCAAGTCTAGTGAGAGAGACTGGGGGATCAGTGGGCTAAGAATCTACAAAAAGTGATTGTAGGAGGAGTAAAGGAGTTCCTTACAACTTGTGTTAGGAACTGTTATAAGACTGTTGCCATAGGAGACAGCGCTCCTACACATGCAGATGTGGTGACTTGATGATGCCTTTTCCTGCATGACTGTCTACCTGTAGAAGCCTCGGAGTCTGCCAATTAACATTGCAACTACCTAAGGGTGTCCTGGCCCTAAACCCTCTCTCCCCAGTTCTGTTCAAAAGAAAAAAAAAATGATTTGCATTCAAGAAGTGTCTGGCGCCCATGAATCTATCTTGCACTACACCCACCATGCTTTGTAACCCACTTTATATAGAAAGATGTCAGCTGTCCTCGACTCTGGAGGTTCTCATTAGACTAAAGGAGGCCTGGGATCATGCTACATTACTACCAATAATATATCTGCCCAAGCATCAATAGATCCCCCAGCATACAGCACCAATGGACCCTCCAGAATTCTGCAACAATAGACCACCTCCAGCAACAGTATATCCGCCCTAGTAACAATTACCACCCCCAGCAACAGTACATTATACGCCAACCGGCCCAGATATTTTGGGGTGCTAGTCTGCAATCATTCCTTACCAGTACAAACATTCAGTGCTGGAGGTGCATACTACATTGTTCCCACTGAAAAAAAGCCTTGTTATCTATACTACATAGGGGAGCAAAGGATAAGTGAGTATATGCTGCATAGACAAATAACAGGTTTGTCTATGTTCTCCTTTTAATGCCACTCACTTTGTATATGGTCACTGTAATGGGTATTTGTTGAAACGAAATATTATTTGCAGTACTGTTGTACTGAGAAGTGATAGCAAAGCCTCTCACAATTGATGCTCCCACAACCTGTCCTTGCTGCACTGCCATGGTAACAGTCACACTGTATAGATTTCCAGAGGACCAGAGTAAATGTGATATTTACAAAATTCTCGAAAGTCTTCATTATTGGAAGAAGTACAGTGTCACTGCCTTTCCTATCTCCCTTCTCCACCTAACAACTTACCGGGAATGTATTTATATGATTCCTAGCTTAAATACATAAAATAAAGCACTATCCATAAGCTAATCACTGTATGCTATATACAAAAAAAAAAAAGCTAATTTTTTTGCAGCGGCAGACTGGAACTTTGGGACCTATCAAAGAAAGTTGGATCTGGGGCCAACTCCCTAACCCTGTCAAATTGTTCAGCATAACACAACTACAATCTGTATCCAGCACCATTGCCTTTATTTCTGATAATACAACTTAAAAAAACTTTTTGCATTGAATTCAAAATATATATTAATACAAATATATTCAGACAAAATATTCATTCCGATTTACATATATTTGTGCTCAGGAAATGTTCTACTTCCCCAACCTAAGCACTGCAAGTGTGATCTCTATAACTGATCCAGTTGTGGCAAGAAAGCTCTAGCTTACAGTCTTGGCAGTGTAGGTGTCACGTACTGGTTGGAGACCGAGGTGCTGAGAGGGCTCCCCTTGCAGCTAAGTGCAGAGCACCCCTGGAGGTGGTACAGGAAGTACTGTGCCCAAAGAAGCACGGTGTACCAGATGATGTAGTCTGAAGAGCTGTTTAGCAGAAGAAGATAGCTGTAACAGGCAGGATGCAGGGCAGGTGTGCTGATGTACTTTAGCAGAAGGGCAAACCAAGAGCAGTACTGAGAGCCAGGTGGTAATACACGATGGATCAGTCAGGCAGCAGAACTGGAACATACACAGTAAGCAGAAAGTAGTAGAGTCGGCCAAGCTGAGGTCAACACAGTGGAGAAAGCAGGAGCAAACTCAGAGGTATAAGCCATGAGTCAAACCAGGAGATCAGGAAGCAGGTCAAGACAAGCCGGGTCATTAACTGGAGGTCTTATGATCAGAAAACACAGAAGCACAGGGAACACAGGGAAGCTGACGATAATCCAGCAATTTAGAAGTCTTAGCATCAGGTTCATATAGGCCAGTGGGCGCCAGTATCTGTCACGCCATTGTGCATGCGCGCACGCTGGTTAATGTCATTGCACATCTGCGTGCGCCGGTTTGCGTCGTCTCGCATCTGTGTGCCCCATTGCACATGGAAGTCTGACAGATGCTGCCACGATGAGTGCTGGTAACTGTCAGAAAACTTGAATCAAAATGGGACAGAAAAAGCAGTAAAAATCACACCTTTAATGTAATGGTAAAAATGGTAAAGAACAGTAAACATAGTCAAAACATAAGGCAGGGATCGGAAGCCAAAATGGGTAGTCAGACGAGCCAGTGATCAGGAAACCAGAGATCAGCGTAGTCGGAGGCAGAGGAACAGGATCTGGAATAAGAAGGGACATCAGCCAGGCAAAGTCTTTCACAGGAACACAGCAGAGAACTCCAGATATGTTGACCAGGAGAAGGCAGGAAAGGAATGAACAAGGCAGTTTAAATAGTCAGAAGGGGCTGGCTGTAGGTCTGATGAGCAGATGATGATAACCAGGTGAGCCACTGAGGAAACAACGAGTGCTGACAATTTATAAAGTAAAAAAGCTGCGCTGAAAACTAGTGCTAAATATGAAAAGTGAATGATTGATTCATACAATAAGTAGTGTATACTAAAACTACTATAACTAAAATAGATTAGAGCAATGATCCACTAAGCAGATTAGTATATATATAATAAATGTCCAGAGAAATCCTATGATGTAACTGAACAAGTGCTTCAAAAATTAATACTAAATAGTCCACAGTATAGGTTGAAAAGATGGTTCCTCAGCCCCCTATGGTGACACCACACACGACACCCAAGAATATATGACAAGGTACAACAGGAAAGATCCTCCACCAATAAAAATACTGCCACTTACCAGCTGGCTAGATCGCTTGTTTAAGGAGATCTAATAGGCCTGTGGCATATCTCCCAGCCCAGGTCTCTGTATCAGGATAGCAAGATGTTTCCCAGTGCTCCACTGAGTAAAACAGCAAGGTGTTTCCAAATGCTCAGGATAACAGGATGTTGCCAAACTTTCCAAACCTTCACCACAGGCATCCACAGCGTAAATGATATACACTAATTTCCCATGTAAAAATAGAAAAGCTTCCATAGCGTAATTCTATAAAACGGTTAATCATTAAAAAGCGACAATAGTGCACTTACACTTTTGCCATATGTATAAAAGCGTGTTTGTATTAGTATTCGAGCCGGCCGGCTCTCGTTCGCTGCCCGTTGCTTCCGGGACAAGCGTGGAATTGTGGTGACGTTAGCACGCCACTCCTCCCATCGCAAAGTCTTTCACAGGAACACAGAAGAAAACTCCAGATATGTTGACCAGGCGAAGGCAGGAAAGGAATGAACAAGGCAGTTTAAATATCCAGAAGGGGCTGGCTGTAGGTCTGACGAGCAGATGATGATAACCAGATGAGCCACTGAGGAAACAACAAGTGCTGACAGTTATCTGACAGCTGAGCAGCCTGAGCACAGAGAAGAGAGCTGCTAAGAGCCCAGCCCTGACAGTAACATTACCAGTTCTTTGGACATTTCCCTGACAGTAGTCAGTCAGCGACTCAATCCAAATGATATCTTGCAGATCATAGAAAGTTTTAATCATAAATTTGTGCTGATCTTCACAGATGAACATCATATAGTTAAAAAATAACTTTATATCTAGCTACAGCAATTACATTCTCTGAATATAAACTAAAGATACACTCAAGGAGGGGTGGGACTGACTTTAAAGAACATCTCCTAGATGAAATTGAGTGAGGAAGGGACAAAATTATTTGAAAACAAACAAACATCAAAACACGTGTCACATAATTGGGAACCAGTACTTCCCAGATGTATCTAACAGTAAAGAAACAGTTGACTGGAAAACAGCATATATAACACAGCAGTTGGTCAGTCATGTACTGCTAAATATGATGAGGATGATGATAATGGTACAGTACTGAAACAGTTGAATTACCCATGCCTCACGATGTTGAAATTAAACCTGCATACTAAAGCAACCTTTCTAGTGAGAGTGAAGGACAATTAACAATCTTTTTTAAGGATATCATCAGCCAATCGTTGCTAAATATGATGAGGATGATGACCAGTGGTAAAGAGCATAAAGTATTGAATTACTCAGTCCAATTACTTAGTCAGATGTTGACATTAGTTGTGCAGAGTTTAGCATTGTTTGAATAGTTAACTGTACCTGCAATGATTCAGCTAAAATATTAACCTTAACCCTTTTTAATATCTGTAAGGTGTACAGTGCCTTGAAAAATATTCATATACCTTGAAATTTTCCACATTTGTATTTAATTGGGATTTTATGTGATAGACCAACACAAAGTAGCACATAATTGTGAAGATGAAGGGAAATGGTAAATGGTTTTCTAACTGTTTCTAACTGTTTAGTTACTGTCTGGATGGCAAGGATTTATTTTCTGTTTTGTTTATTTGATTTGCATGTAACTAAACCTTTTCCCAGGGAAGGTGGTCCCCATTGAAAAAAAAAAAAAAAATTGGGAGATATCCATTAGCATTTACCACAAAAAAAGCCAAATCTTCCTGAAAAAAAACCAAGGCAAAATCCACCTGGATGCACAAAAAGGTTGTGATGATATGTATGGTTTTGCTACAAAGTTTCAAAATTGTGTTCAGGCATTAACATTTGTTTCATGCTAAGCCTAGGTTCACACTAGATACAGTGTGAGTTCACAGCCAACTCGCTGCGGATTCATCACTGCATCTAAATCACAACCCATCCATGCGAACCAATTGCGAGGGTGTGTGTTAATTTAATGACACCCGCAATCAGTTTGCAAAACGCAACCCGATCTGATTCTGGTGCAGACAAAAGAAGGGTCCTGCAACAGTTTGGTACGAATGCGGTACAATTTGAGCCATACAAATCCATGGCTGAAATCGCACCCCAGAGACACTGCATGTAATTCGCACAGGAATGTGCTGCGATTCCTTTGCGAATTACATGCAGTGTCTGCACCGCAGAAGTGTGAACCCTGGCTCACGCACGAAGGGGTTCGTTTTTTCATAACTCCTCCCAGGAGCCAGCCCTCTGCTTCGGGGCTGGAGGCTCTTGAGAGGAGTACTGAGGCAAGGTGTTCTGAGGGTTTAAGGAAGTTTAGTGATGGTGTAGCACTCAATTTAAAATGGGATATGTAATCAAAATGGAAACATTTTATTAAAATTGTAAGAAGTATGTCAATGAGGGGAAAAGGAGGAACAAGGGAAGGCAAAATATAAGCAGATACAACTTTATCTTTAAGTATAATCTATATTCCAACAAATACATTATTACTGTTTTTGTACAGAAGTTAGTAACGTGATTGTTCAGCTAAGAATAATTATGTGTTTGACAATTCCTCGGCATCATCTTTAAAATCCAAACTATAGGACGCAAGCCCTCCTTTTGTCTCATTGTACAGTATGTTCTTTTATTGTTTAATTGTGTGCTCCATATATCCTCTTTACAGCGTACAATGTCTCTGTCTACACGATGAAGGAAAATCATTTCTACAGCCTTTCTGAATGATGGATGTGAAAAAAAAAACAAGGATTTTTTATATTGCAAACTAAAATCACAACAATACACAGAATTATAGTATATATGTTCACAAGTATGACGTCTAATTTGGGTACTTTTTGAAAAAAAAATTACATTTAGGTCCTTTGTGTCAGTTAAAAGCAAACTTTTTGGGTTGGTTAAAGCAGTGTTTCTCAAACTTTAAAAAAATGGGACCTCCTGAAAGGTATTTACAGTCTTGTCAGGGAACATGCACAAATTTGCACACGTTCCCAACACACAAATGTGCTGCTCTTTAGCAGATGGGCAGAGGTACCATTAATTCTTAATGGTACCCCCAGGCATTGGCAAACGCAATGCGCTAAAAAAGGGTTGGGGACTTCTTTTCCTTTTTCTGCGGGGAGAGAAGCCTATTGAAACGAATGGGCTGTTCTACACACAGCATGCAGCTGTACAGATATGAACCAACGGCACGTTAACACATGAGGTTGGGGGTGGTAAAACCATGCAGTAGAGCTGACGTTTTAACCACCCCCAACTGCTCCTCTTTTAGCTGCAGTAGCAAAGGCATATACAGTGGTGTGAAAAAGTGTTTGCCCCCGTCCTCATTTCCTGTTCCTTTGCATGTTTGTCACACTTAAGTGTTTCGGAACATCAAACCAATTTAAACAATAGTCAAGGACAACACAAGTAAACACAAAATGCAATTTGTAAATGAAGGTGTTTATTATTAAAGGTGAAAAAAAATCCAAACCATCATGGCCCTGTGTGAAAAAGTGATTGCCCCCCTTGTTAAAACATACTATAACTGTGGTTGTCCACACCTGAGTTCAATTTCTCTAGCCACACCCAGGCCTGATTATTGCCACACCTGTTCACAATCAAGGCATCACTTAAATAGGAGCTGCTTGACACAGTAAGGTCCACCAGAAGATCCTTAAAAGCTACACATCATGCCGAGACCCAAAGAAATTCAGGAACAATTGAGAAAGAAAGTAATTGAGATCTATCAGTCTGGAAAGGGTTATAAAGCCATTTCCAAAGCTTTGGGAATCCAGCGAACCACAGTGAGAGCCATTATCCACAAATGGCGAAGACATGGAACAGTGGTGAACCTTCCCAGGAGTGGCCGGCCGCCCAAAATTACCCCAAGAGCGCAGCGACGACTCATCCAAGAGGTCACAAAAGACCCCACAACAACGTCCAAGGAACTGCAGGCCTCACTTGCCTCAGTTAAGGTCAGCGTTCATGCCTCCACCATCAGGAAAAGACTGGGCAAAAATGGCCTGCATGGCAGAGTTCCAAGGAGAAAACCACTGCTGAGCAAAAAGAACATCAAAGCTCGTCTCAATTTCTCCACAACACATCTTGATGATCCCCAAGACTTTTGGGACAACATTCTGTGGACCGATGAGACAAAAGTGGAACTCTTTGGAAGGTGTGTGTCCAAGTATATCTGGCGTAGAAGGAACACTGCATTTCAGAAAAAGAACATTATACCAACAGTAAAATATGGTGGTGGTAGTGTGATGGTCTGGGGCTGTTTTGCTGCTTCAGGACCTGGAAGACTTGCCGTGATAAAAGGAACTATGAATTCTGCTGTCTACCAAGAGATCCTGAAGAAGAATGTCCGACCATCTGTTCGTGTACTCAAGCTGAAACGAACTTGGGTTCTGCAGCAGGACAATGATCCTAAACACACCAGCAAGTCCACCACCGAATGGCTGAAGAAAAACAAAATGAAGACTTTGGAGTGGCCTAGCCAAAGTCCTGACCTGAATCCTATTGAGATGTTGTGGTATGACCTTAAAAAGGCCGTTCATGCTCGAAAACCCTCTAATGTAACTGAATTAGGACAATTCTGCAAAGATGAGTGGGCCAAAATTCCTCCAGGACGCTGTAAAAGCCTCATTGCACGTTATCGCAAATGCTTGGTTGCAGTTGTTACTGCTAAGGGTGGCCCAACCAGTTATTAGGTTTAGGGGGCAATCACTTTTTCACACAGGGCCATGATGGTTTGTATTTTTTTTCACCTTTAATAATAAACACCTTCATTTACAAATTGCATTTTGTGTTTACTTGTGTTGTCCTTGACTATTGTTTAAATTGGTTTGATGTTCCGAAACACTTAAGTGTGACAAACATGCAAAGGAACAGGAAATGAGGAAGGGGGCAAACACTTTTTCACACCACTGTATATGTAGCACCCTCTTGTGTGCTAGAAGTGATAGTGTTGTTTATTTTTTGGTAGAGTAGGTAAATTTCCAGGCTTGGCTGAGCCAAGCCTGGGTGTGTTTTGATCTGGGTTGGGAGTGATTAAGGCAGAGCTGGGTGACCCTCAGGCAGCATTACCAAGACCTCCCACTTCTTTACAGAATGTTCTGGTGTCTTCAGGAAAGGAAGGAGAGGTGGAGCTGCCTGGGGTATTCTGAGGAGCCCTGACCAAGCCCCAACTTTGGGGGGCTTGGTCAGGTTAAATACCCAGGGTCAGTCCAGCTGGGGAGGAGTTGTTCGAGAGAAAGCTAGAGATTGAGTTCTAGGCTGTCGTGGCTGCACAGGGGAGCCCGGAAAGCAGAGGGATGGGGGCACTGGATTCTAGAACTGATCCCCCTGCAGCTCAGCTAGAGGGAGGGAAAGAGAAGCCGGCAGCGCTGCAGGGGAAGGCAGAAGAGGATCAGTGTCTGCAGTAAGGTAGTACAGCTGGCCCTCCTGCTCAGCAGGTGCACTGACCCCCCTTTTAAACTGATGGGGCCTGGGACCAGTACAGGAGGGCTGACTGTACTGCCTTATCAGCGGCTCTGCGCACACACACTGATCCGTGTCTTCAAGTAGTAAAAGCACCTCCTACAGTTAGTAAACACTCACCAGGCACACATTTAACCCTTTGATCGCCCCTGATGTTAACATCCCTGCCAGTGTCATTAGTACAGTTACAGTGCATATCTTTTTAGGACTAGGGTAATAATGTAATTTCTACCGAAAAAAGTGTCAAAAGTGTCAGTTAGGTGTCCGATTTGTCTGCCGCAATATCGCAGTCCCGCTATAAGTCACTGGTCACTGCCATTAAAAGTAAAAAAAAAATTAAGAAATAAAAACACCCCATAGTTTGTACATGCTACAACTTTTGCGCCAACCAATCAATATACGCTTATTGGGATTTTTATGTACCAAAAAAGTAGAATACATATTGGCCTACATTGATGAAGAAATTAGATTTTTTTTTTGGATGTGTTTTAGAGCAGAAAGTAAAAAATATTGTTTTATTTTTTTTCATTTCAAAATTGTTGGTCGTTCTTTGTTCCTAGTGTAAAAAATAAAAAACGCAGACGTGATCAAATACCACCAAAAAAAAACTCTATTTGTGGCAAAAAAAGGATATACATTTTATTTGGGTACAGTGTCGCATGACCACGCAGTTGTCAGTTAAAGCAACGCAGTGCCATATCGTAAAAAATGCCCTGGTCAGGAAGGGGGGTAAACCTTCCAGAGCTCAAGTGGTTAAAAACTGCAGTACTGTACCTGCACTTGTATTGGGTACTGCATTGCTGAGTACTGCCCTGTAGGGGAGGTGGAGAGCTCAGGAATTAGGAAGCCGCCCCCCACTTTCCAATGCCTTCATACCACTGTCCTGACCTAGCTCCTGCTATGCTGATGTACCGTTTGGCAGAGAAGTGGGAGCTCGGACTGATGTGAGAGCCTTTCTCAATCAGGATATCGAAGCACCCCTAATGACCCCAGGCATTGTTGAGAAAGATTGGGTTAAAGTCCCACTCCAGTCAGTTTTTTTGTTTTATGTTGGACAGAGCACCGAAGGCTTAAAGCCCCTGTCATGCTTTTATTGCTGTCAGTGATCCTTCTGGGAAGATTATACCTCACTTCCTATCAGGACAGGAAGTGAGTGGACCCCCCCCCCCCCCCCCCAAGGGAGATTAAAGCACATTTTAGAGGGTTTAAAACCTCTCACAATCCTTTTACTGCTGCCTGTGCTTTCCTGTCCCAGTGGCTGCATAACATTTCTTGTACAGGCATCACAGGGACAGGAAGTTAAAGAAAAACTCCCCAATGGGGTTATACATAGCTCCCAACTGTCCCTGATTTCGAGGGACTGTCCCTGATTTGGAACAAAGTCCCTCTGTCCCTCTTTCCTCCTCATTTGTCCCTCATTTTGGTCTGATCTATATAGCTGTATATAAAATGTGTTTCCCACTGCTAAACCTTTCATCCAAATTCTAAATTGCTGCATTTGTAAATTTCATAAGCCAATATAAAGGAATAGTAGTGGTAAAAAAAAAGCACTTGTGGGTTTTAATTTTTTTGTATTATTCTCCTTTAAGGGGGCGTGGCAGGGGGTGTGTCCTATGCCTGCATACTTTTGCTAATAGGTGTCCCTCGTTGCCATCTCAAAAAGTTGGGAGGTATGGGGTTATAGGGAGAATTAAAATTTCTGTTGGCCCCAAGATGTTTGTTTGTTTATTTAGATCACCAGTAAACTTTCTGGATTTTGGTGTGCGGGTTTTTACTTTTTCTTAGAAATGAAAAGCAGGAATGCCACCTCTCAACCATTATCCAAAACCATAACTAAAAATGTGTTCACAAATGGCATTTGATAATATACAATGCGCAAGATTCACCTGCGTAGGGGGAAGGAGTGGACTTATTCATAAACAGGGAATGCAGGAAAGAACAACAATTTTACATGTTTTTATAGGGGCTTACTTGCATGAATTGCCAAACTGCATTTTTCCCTGTTATAACCTAGCCTTGCACAACCATATGTGCAAACGCTAGAGGGGCAGAGCAGATAGCGGAGACTGACAGTCACTGCTTTCTGCAAAGGAAAGACTGAGAACCGTGCGATTAGAGGGCATAGAGCCAGCATGGCTCGGGCTCGGGCTCGGGCTCGGGCAGTTCTCGGGCTTAGAGCCAGCATGGGACAGCTGCAGCATCAGATCGATGCTGCAGCATGGAGGCGAGTATGTAGGTTTATTTTTTTATATTCCTTCACCTCTCCTGTAAGGATTTTAGTTACTGTCAACTGCAGTGGTGGCTGGTGGTAATTTTTTTTGAGGGGGGTGGAGGTTGCTCTGTTTGCACCCGGGTAGGGTAGTCGGTCGGTGCACGTACCTCAACCACATGCCCCCCCCCCCCCCCTCAAGCTAGACTCCTGCACTCTGGGACAAGACCCAGAGCTCTGTGTGCTCCCAGAATACATGCAATCTTCCAGCATGCCATCAGAGCATGCCTCTCTGGGATAGGCCAGGGCCACATCAATTTTCATGTTGCCATCTGCATAGCTCCACCCCTATTATTCAGAAACTTTTTAAGTTACCTGGATACAGAGGGAGCTATCAGGCAGACTGTCAGCAACAGAGCAGACCTAGCTAAACAATCACAGCTCACTACAGTGTACAGTACAGTGAGCCAAACTATGCTTTTACCTTATCCAAAATTACAGCCAAACTGACTACAACTAAATTTACCTACCAAAAACACATACTAATACTTACCTAACTATCCTAGCACCTACCTAGGAAGGTGCTACACATGCATGCCTGCTCCAGATTCTAGATGCTCTAATTTTGATCAATTCCCTTGAGCGTGTGCTTGTGGCCACTCCTTCTTCACAGGATCATGTTAAAAGATCTGACCAATGAAAAAATGAGCCCTCCACCTTAAAGCGGAACTTAAAGGGGAGGGCCAGCTGTGAATTTTTTTTTTTTTAAAGTCAGCAGCTACAAACACTGTAGCTGCTGACTTTTAATAAGCACACTTACCTGTGCTGGGTGCCGGCGATGTCGGCTGCCTGAGGCCGACCGGCCCTCGGCTCTCGGGTCCCGGCAGAGCCATTCCAACTAAGGGAAACAGGCAGTGGAGCCTTGCGGCTTCACTGCCCATTTCCTACTGCACATGTGCGAGTCGCGCATCGCTTTGTGAATGGGGCGCGCTGTGTTGTGGGACACACACAGTTTCCAGAACACACTGCACCTCATTCACTAGAATACGACGCGAGGAGGAGAAGACTGAAGATCACCGCAGAATAGGAAGAGGCAGTCTGGTAAAAAGCCTAGGCTTATGACATCATGCACAGCTCTCTCTCTCACTCTCGTGAGAGTTTAACAGGAAGGGAGGGGGAATGAGTCATAAGAGGGCCAATGAGATATGCAGAGCTGGAGGTGTGCCTGTGTAAATCCAGGAAGTTAACAGGCAGCAGCTTCAGCTGCCCACAGTTAAAATGGATGCAGCCAGACTCAATAGAGGGAGATTTCTGCAGAATATTTGGCAAGTATAGAATCACAGTATATATACAATAATATGCAAAGTGGTTGGAGGGAAACTTCAGAATGGGAAAGATGTTTTTATTACAAATTATGTGAGCAGACTGCAATTTCTCTTTAAGCTGACCATAGACGCTTCGAATCTCGGCCAGTTCAGCAGTGAACGGCCGAGATTCAAACCATGTATGGGTATACTGATTGTACCCAAGTTGATCCATCAATCAACCAGCATGACGGATTAATAGGATGTGATTATTACCAGTGCTAGAAATAATCACTGTATTCTCCTGGTAGGGACGGCTCCAACTCAATAGCTCAATGGGAGGCATTCCGTCATCAACATTGACTTTATTGATGGAGGAATCGAACAATTATGGGTTGCAGGAAAATCGATTTAATTTTTTTCATTCAGTCTGTAGACTGATGTGTGTATGGCCAGCCTAACTAGTAGGTTATGTAATCAATTAAAAAAAGTAATTACAATAAAATAGCATCTGTTTGAGTAATGAAACTGATGAGCTGGCAGCTTGGGATACAGCTGTTAATGTTCTAGGTACTGTAAGATAGTATCAATAACGCCAACATTTAACGCTTCATCTTATTTACTAAGCTAAATGAACTTTGACTTTGATAGGTAAACAGTCTTTATTCCCTTAGTTCATCAAGCCCAGTATATAGGAGTGTACAAGCTATGGGTCAATAAATAAAAAAATGTACTGTACAAATGTGATAAAAAAAATCGCACAGCCCCAACTAAAATCACCATTTACCGTATTTATCGGCATATAACACGCGCCGGCGTATAACACGCACCCAAGTTTAGGAGGGAATATTTAGGAAAAAAACTTTTAGGAGGGAAGTTTAAGGAAAAAAACTTACATTTAAATGCCCATCATTGCAGCCTTGTCCAGTGTCCATGTCCAGCCTTGTCCATCATTGCAGCCTTGTCCATCCTTGCAGCCTTGCCCAGTGCAGCCTTGCCCAGTGCCTTTGCAGCCTTGCCCAGTGCAGCCTTGTCCAGTGCCTTTGCAGCCTTGCCCAGTACAGCCTTGCCCAGTGCAGCCTTGCCCAGTGCCTTTGCAGCCTTGCCCAGTGCAGCCTTGCCCAGTGCCTTTGCAGCCTTGCCCAGTGCCTTTGCAGCCTTGCCCATTTAAAATTGGCGCCGAGTGGAGAGGACGAGCGTCGCATGACATATCGAAAGCCGCGTGTATTTTTGGCTATTTTCGGCTCCTCTCGCAGTCCCGCCCACCTCCACTGATTGCGAGAGGAGCCGAGTGCCGACAACATACAGAAATCCGAGTTCGGCTAGTCTCGGCTCTGCTCGCAGTCAGGGGCGGGACTGCGAGAGGAGCCGAAAATAGACGAACTCGGATTTCTTATGTTGTCGGCGCTCGTCTCCTCTCGCAATCAGTGGAGGTGGGCGGGACTGCGAGAGGAGCCGAAAATAGCCGAAAATACACGCGGCTTTTGGAATATCGGCTCCGCTCACTCCCCTAAAAAGATGATTTTAAGGGGAAAAAGGTGCGTGTTATACACCGATAAATACGGTATATTGTTTAACATTATTATTTCCTATGATAGTAAATGCCATCAAGTAGCCATAATAACCTACATTAGTTTTTTTTAAATCATATCAATCAGAAAAAATACTGCATTACAGCCACATTTGTACAACAACGTTTTTATATATAGACCCCTATGTATTATGTGTTCTATTGCAATTAAATTTGGATGAAGAACAAGTTGGAATTAGTTAGTTATCTAAACACTTTTTTATTTTTAATTAGTCTAACATTTTCAAAACTTGTTTTTCCTATATTTATTGTAGTGGTAATCACTTGCCTTTTTTGGCCTTTCCTGTGCATTCCTACAGCATCTATGTATGAATGTACATTTTCTGTATATGTTAGTCATCCTATTAGTCCCACATTCTTTTCTCTATCACTACACTTGAGTAGCATTGATGTAGCCTTGCCCATGTACACTCTCATTTCATAATCATTGAAGCAGATGGCACACCTATCTGAACGTAGTGTCTAGTTGTCTTTTATTTTTATCCTCGTAGGTGCTTGAGAGATGAACAAAACGGAAGCTGCTAAAGAATACACATTTAGATCTGGCTTCTATAGAGCAGAGTAATTACTGTAATGTAATGAGAAAATGAAACTGCCACCCTCATCAGTCCTAAGAGACCACACCTGATGAGACAGAGATGACTGGGCATGAGATCTGTCGCCAGGTGTCTGGTCCTCCAACATTTTATTTGGAATGTGGGCAGCTTGTTTGGGGCACACCAGCATGCAGCTTCAGGAGAAGACCCAGACTCAGTAGAGGGCACTGATTCAACTGTCTCCAGGGTGCTGAGCTTCCAGTGGGTTGGTCCTGTGCCTACAGTTATTCACTCAGGTGTACAACCGTAGACCCTTCATGGCATTTTCCTGTGGATCAGGTCAGGGGAACCCATTAGGCAGCCATTGGGACTATCAGAGACAGTCTTCCTCCCTATAAGAGAGGTGTTCCCTCTCTCAATTCTACCGTTCATATAGAATTGTTCTGAGTAGACTGTAGTGTGCTGCCAATTAGTGCCCTTTTTGGGAAACTGCACCTAGGCAGCACCTGTTATTGTGATAGTTGCATTGCCTGTTATTCTTTGTTCTGTCCTTTTTGCATAGTCCTGTTACTTTCCTGTTTGCAGTAAACCCTCAAGATGCACATTGCTGTTTGTCTAATCATTTAGCTGATACTTCTCCATAACAGAAGCATATTACAGCCTGCATGAAATTGGGTTTTTAAAAGTCTGACAACTTTCAGACAGCCAGTGTCTGAAGGGACGCAGAATGTTTAGTTAGGTGGGTGTGGCTTAAAAAAACTAGGAAAAACCGGACAATTTTCAACCTGTATATGGGAAGGCTTGTTATACTGAAATTGATCCAATGATTGACTTCAGTACAACCAGCCTGTTGGGTCTTTTTCACCTGATCACTGCAGGCTGTGATAGCCACTGGCAGTGATCATTGTATTCTGCTGGTGTAGAAATCTCCCCACGCTAACTACAGGCAGAGTACAATAGCGCTGCGGGAGGGATTCTGTCATCAACACTGACTATGTTGATGGGGTAATCAAGCTATTTTCTTTCCTTCAACCCGTAGTTGAAGGAAAGAAATTTGCATAATTCATGGCCTGCCTTAGGCAGTAAGGAGGCAGTGATTGCCTCACTCTAAACGTTCTGCCTTGCAACTTAGTTCCAAGTACATGTCACGGAAAGGTTTAAAGCCTGACACTGTCAAAAAAACATTTTCAGAGAGAAGTACAGGTTTTTATTAAAAAAAATCCTATTACAAAACTAAATAAATCCTGCTGAACTTTCTTCACGTAAAGAACTCCTCCATGTGACATTGGGAATAATGGACTAACCAAACCTATGCTGTTGAAAGTTGGCACAAGGTCTCCATTGCACCCCTTAAAGACTCCCACAGTATATTTAATTTGTAAACGTCACAAAAAATTCTCCATAACTGGCACTTTACCCCATAGAAACTTGCAGATATTGCCCCACCTTAACCAAATTATGGACTTATACAGCTACCCTTATCACCTCTGTTACTAACTCCATCTTCTCTCTTAACCCACAAGCAGTATTGATTGGCATGGATTCTCAACTCTGGCCTGCCAAAATGCACATTATCATTACCCACATATTCATAGCGATATGCCAAGCAATCGCCAGAAAGTGGACACTTGTACTCTCACCTACCATACAGGAAGTCATATCTATGCTGAATGAAAACTGCCAACTTGAATATGCCTATGCCAAGGTCTATCTAAAACTACCCTAATTCTTTGCTACATGGCAACCTTGGCTACAAGATCCTAGAAGTTCTATCCACCTAACTTGATATATCGTTCCCTACTACCAAATCAGACTCCCTTATGAGACAGTGGAGTTTTGCATCCATGCCCAGCTGATTGCTGACTTTAGTACAAACAAACCCATTACTCCCAACGTATTATATGCCTCATTTTGCTTATATATCCTTCGCCTGTACTCTGTGTATATACTGTAGATTGTGATATAGCATATCTGTTATTATAATACCTCTCAGAAATGTCACTGGTAATTTTTTTCTGTTATGTATATTTTGGTGTATAATCTGCATTAGTTCTGTCTTCATTTATACACTTTGTAACTTCCTTGACCGTTGGTCCATGAATCAATAAAGATTGTGTTAAAAAATGGTACTGCCATCATTAAATTCAAGATTTCAGCACCCAGCAGCAGTCTAGGGGCTTTTGGATGTTTTTTTAGAAGGGAGGCTTTTACAGGTAAATAACGTGCATAAAATATGATAATTAAATATAAATAATTTTTTTGTTGTTGAAATGAATGGACTGGTAAAAGGGTCTCTTTAAAGGACACCTGCTCCATGAATGAAGTGCAGACACCATAGCATTTAACATTTTCACATACGCCCCAGGAGCCCTGAAATCCTAGACACTCTAATATGCAAATTGCAGGGCTCCTGGTGCGCACATGAAGTGAAGGTACGATGTCTACATTTTATTAATATAGTAAGTTTAGTAGGTTTGAGGGACTGACAGGTGTACTTATATTTGACAGTTTAATAGTAACAGTATTCAGTCTGCAATGTCAGAATGTGCTGTTTATTCAAATAAGATTTACTGTACAGTAAATGCCTAAGACCCTTAACAGAGCAGGTGCATTATATATGGGATAATTTACCCCCTGCTGTAAATATAATGATATTGAGATTCACCAAGGACTCCAGCATGAGACTGCAGTCTAAGTACCTTTATAAAGGTCACTGAACTCTGAGATGAATTCTGATATCCTTAAAGCTAAACTCCAGGCAAACCCAAAAATACACATTTGAAATAGATATTTGTGAACTGTCTTGTATGCCAAACACATTGATATTTCTATCATAACCACATTTGAGTGATAGAGCCATAGAGCTTAGCCAGCAGGCAGACACCACTTTCTCTTTTAGGTTAAAGTAGTAAACCCTTTTGGAAAAAAACAGTGTTTGATATTGTAAATAAGTAAATTATTTTTAAAGTTCTGCTTTTGTAAAAGTCTGAAATACCTTTCTTATATATGCATAGCCATGGGCGTCTGCAGAACTTATTTCAGAGGGGGCATCATTTTAAGGTCACCCATGTTCTGCCCCTTTTCGACAATGTCATGAAGGGGAGAGGCTTAGTGATTATCACATAAAGCGCAGGCATGCAAAGGTTTGAGAAACCTAATGCAAAAGCTTAATAGAAGGATCAAGCTGCCATTGTCTGATTAGCAATTTCTAAACTGTTTTTATGTTTACAGAGGTTTCCACTACTGACTTTTCTTTCTGAAAATGCCAGCACCATGGCTCTGTTGTTCCAATATTTTTAACTTTCCTTAAACTTTTCTGATGTGCATAGAGGCTCTGGCTTAGAAAGCATTCAGATCCACGGGTCAGCATTACAGACAGGTAAAGAGCATTTTTAGAAGGTTAGCAATGATATCTCCTGCATATTTATCATGAAATAATTAATTTAACACCTTGACCACAATTATACCAGTAGCGCTGTTAGATGAGCTCCAGAACATGGACACAGGCTGCCTCCCCTTAGGCAGGTGCTGGTGCAGGTGGACAGCTCACACTCAGCTCTTCAAGCGTGCTCCCTTCCTTCCCTCAAGCTTGGAGCCGCGCTGCCTGGAGAAGATGAAGGAGGTGGGTGGGGCCAAAATTGACCAGGCGCGAAGGTGGAAGAAGTTCTTCCTCCGCTCTGAATGCTGGGGCCTCACCTCGGCCCATGACGTGATGTTACTGGTTGCTAGATGCCAGGTGACAGGCAAGTCTAGCAATCAGTGCAGCGGGCAGCAAAGAGACCAGCGGACGGTGCAAAAAGAGAGTCTAGGGAGTCGGGGCAGCGCCGCTGCTGCTGAATGTAACAGCAAGTGACTGCCACAACTTCGGCGCCCCCTCTTTGCGGCAGCTTGCGGCGCCTGGGTGCAGTGCACCCTGGGCACCCGCCCAGGATCAGCCCTGAGTGTCCAGTGTGCAGACACCTTGCTCTAGGGGGGGCACTTGCCCTCCCATGTGGACGCCCAGGTGCATAGCTACTACTCTATGTGCAGCATGTAGGCAGGTGCAGTCTACTTTCTCCACTGCAAGTGGCGCTCTCCCTCAGCAGCACTGGTCTTAGAGAGAAGGTCAAGAGGAACATGCTTCCTCTATGGTTTTTACCTCTATGGTTTCCTGGGTCACTGGGGAAGCTATCCTGTTGGATGCTGCCGCCCCATGTGACTCCAGCAGCCACACTATGATTGCTTATACATGTGAATTTTTACAGTTATAAGCAACCTACTACTACAGTCTACTATTGTGATTAGCTGTGATTAGCTATGGCCAATCACATGGTACAGATTAGCTGTGATTGACCCTGTCTGTACCATGTGATCACTGTGACCAATCACATAGCTCATCACAAAAGTATACAATGAAAGGCATGAATCAAAGCCATTCATTGTGCATAATTGAAATGTGATCTGCTGTGATTGGCCATAGCGATCACATGGTACCTGCAGCGGGCTGGTAGTGTGATCTGGCTGTGGCTGTGTCTGGTGCACACAGCAGGTGGCAGATTGTGCTGGAGCTCAGCCCTGGATAACAAGGCTCCAGCTTGGCTATCATATTACAAAAGGCCAGGCAGGAGGGGATTAAATACCACCAAAATCAAGCTCCATGTGTCTAAAATAATGATACCTCATTTGGGTACAGTGTTGCATGACTGTAATTGTCAAACTATCACAGCACTGAAAAATGGCATGCTAATGAATGGGGTATTACAGGCTGGTACACAAATGGGAAACACAATATGTTCTATATTAAACATCTCTATTCATAATTGGTACTGTATGATTGCTTACCTACTATTTGAAAAACCTTGTTTAAAAAAGCAATAACAATTATTGATCAGAAAGTCTGTTTGTGTATTATTATGTCTCTTTAACCCTATATTATCTAATTTAACCCCATGGCCCCTTACACACGAGGCAGGTCCTTAATGCAGTCCTTAGGCAGAGGGACAAGTATCTGTCCATACTCGAGGAATGTCTTTGAAAAGTACACGCTGTACTTCAAAAAAGTTTGACTTAACATTCAATTTTAAAGTGAATGGACTTTCTCTTAAGAAAACCACATTCACTGTTGGAAATTTGAGAAAAAAATTTACATGAAGCACTTTGGTGTTTTCTCATCCCTATATTAGAAAACAAATGTCAAATTGACTCCACTAACCATAAGAAAATGAATCAAACATTCTTAAAATTAAACATTTTTGAAGGAAGTTCCGCTAGTGTTAATTGTGTTCTTTTACAGATACTGCATTGTTTAATTTTGGAAGTTGTAGGATCACTTAAACATCCCAGCACCTCTTAAATTAATGAATAAAATACAAAGCATTTTTTTTACCTGGGTTTTCTTTTGAGTGACAAATTTATGCATAACAAAGTAGGACTTCCAGAATAAACAAAAAAATAGTTCTTTATCCACTAAAATCTATGATGCAGATCAGCAAAATTTAAAGCCACTGATATCTTTTGTGCAAATGGGTGACCTAATTTCTAAGTGCAACAATGCAAGTCTAGCAAAAGTGTAACCACAGAGTATAACACACTTAAGGCCACATATAACAATCAATATACAAGGTTTTAAAGTACAGATCCTTAAAAAAAAAATTAAGTTATTAATACTTTTCTAAATATGAGTAGTAGAACCGCATACAGTGTGCAAAGCATGTTTTACTGTACAGGGGCTCAAGGAACAAGAGACACATCAGGTGAGCAAGGGGGAAGCATGTCACAGTCCCATGTAATCCATTGATTATTGACTATAGAAATACTGTTTAATCAAGATGCTTACCGAGGAACTGTATTCACTGAAAGCCCAACTCCAGAAAAAGTTTTTATTTTGTTTTAAATGAAGCAGTTTGAGCCTCTGTCATTTTTTTTTAACCTTTTGAGGGCTTTCCCCTAATTCCGGTGAGGAAATCTCTCTAATGGAGACACAAAACACATTTTAGAAGAGCAAAGAATGAAAGGTCTTAGCAATATGCTGGACCACCATGGAATAGCTCAAAGGGAGCATATGTTTTCTCCTTGTTATTTATATATTCAAAGCCGCAGTATTGGAACGGTATTCCTGGGCAACCAGAAGGCCAGGGTATTGGTGTGCAGTAATGCCCCATACACACGGTCGGATTTTCCGATGGATTCTGTCCTATCGGACAATGTTGTCGGAAATTCCGACCGTGTGTAGGCACCATCGAACAGTTTCCATCGGATTGTCCGACGGACAAAGTTCTATCTCCTGCTGGATAGATTTTTCGACAACAAAGTCCGATCACACCAATTCCGATCGTGTGTATCGAATTCCGACGGACAAAGTGCCACGCATGCTCAGATCACATTACAAGACCAAAGCTATTGGCTACTAGCCTATACGTAGTCCCGTCGTACGGAAAACAAACGTCACCACGTTCAGAATGATCGGATTTTTCGACAACAAAGTCCGAACGTGTGTATGCAACACCAGTGTCGGACTAAATCCGTCGGACAAAATCCGATGGATTTTGTGGTCGGATTTTCCGACCGTGTGTATGGGGCATAAGAGCAGCTGATTGGTCTAATTTGTCAGTTGCAAGCCCGCGCTATAGAAGCTTATAAAAGGACCTGGAGCGGTTCTCTCACAGACCGCTCTGACTAGAGCTGCAGCGCCCACCCACCCTCCCTATTTTAGAAGTCATGATGTTGTCCAAAAGGGGGAGTAGTCGTCCAGCATTGACTGGATGGACATCACTTACATTTTGTTTAAATACATTTTAGCCAAGATGGCTTTATATTTATATTTTTATTAAATTTGTAATTTTCAAGTTAGCCCCCCATGGATAACACCGTGGCCATATTTAAATCCAATAAACGAATTTCTTGTTAATACTGTGTTGTTTCATTTATTAAGGTATAACTTTGTGCTAGCCCATGGTTTGAACCTGACCATGACAATTATTTTATTGTATCGGGATGTGCTAGGGATGTGCAGAACAAAAAAAATTGTTTCGTTTCGGATAGATGTGTTATGTTACTAATTTAATTTCATTGACTGTTTCAGAATTTATTTTGTTTTGCTTTATTTAATTTAGTTTAGTTTATTCATTTTCAAAAGAATTCCAAATTTTCGGAACGATTCAAATTCGTATCGGTCAAAAAAACTATTTGAATTCTGTGTGAAGAATAGCCGGTTGTTAAGGAGCAGGCTGGGAAGCTACCTGCTTCTCCGCCTGACATTTCTTAAATAGCTAAGAATAAAGACTGATGATTTCATCAGGTGACCGCCACCCCTTGTGACCTCATTGACCCAGCATGACACGGTTGGTGACGTCAGACGGAAGAGCAGGCAGTCGGCGGGAACCTTTGACGAGGCCAGATGTTTTTTCTTCTTTTCTTTCGGGGTCCGGCGGTGCAGCAGGCGTCATTATTGACAATGGATATACATTGGAGGGCATTGTTTTTTTTTATAATAAAGGATTTGTCAAAAACTTGTGTAGTGTTTTTATTTACTTTTTACACTTTTTAGGTGAATAGATACACATTCACATGAGGGGGGGCAGGATCTTGTTAAAGGGGGATAAGCCTCATACCCGCAGACCACCACAACCACCGCCTTGTGGAGTTGTGGGGGAGAGGCCCTTGTCCCAATCAACATGGGGACAAGGTGCTTTGGGACAGGGGGCATAGCCCCCTCTACCCCAAAACACCCCTCATGTTGAGGGCCTGGCATGATTCAGGCCCTCTCTCGTCCCCCCCCCCTTTCCTGACCTGCCGGGCTGCATGCTCGGATAAGGGTCTGGTATGAATTTTGGAAAGGACCTCACGCCATTTTTTTTTAAAATTGGCGTGGGGTACCCCTAAAATCAATACCAGACCAGAAAATCACAGTTTTTTTCAGGATTTTCTATTGTCTGCATTCATTTGTTTACATTTCAGCTCTCAGCAGGGAAGCCCACTGATAGCTGACGAGTCATCGTTTGTTAAGGATGTGGCAGGCGGCTTCCCGCCCTGTTACTTAACAACCAGCTATTCTTCACACATAATTGTGATCAAAAAAATTTGGAATTGTTAGAAAACAAATACATGAAACAAATTGAATAAATTTCAATAAAAGATCCTTACTATTTCATTTTGAGATTCAGATACATCCGAATATCTAAAAAGCCAAAAATGTGTCTGAATTTACATTCAATTGGATTCAATTGCACATATCTAAACCGCGCCCTTTACTTTATGTCTGTGTATCACAGGGACAGAAAGTGAAGGGAATAATGGAGGCAGAGGGGAAAATGAAAACCTTCCCAACTCTATTCAAAACAAAACTAAAATACAACTTGTATTTGATTTAAAACAAATATTTTTTAAAGTGGATCTTCACTGAAAAGAGAAATCAAAGCTTATTTAATTCCCCAGCCCCATCCCAAACACAATTTTTTTTTAACGGGGAGTGGGTACCCTTTTTTGACAGATGCTTGCTCCCACTATCTCAATTCTTGCTTAGGTGAAAATGAAATGCACTTAGGCATGCCCCCCCACCTCACATATGCAGCCCCCTAGTACATGTAACACGTCCCACGAGGCTGCAGGACCAGTTTCTAAGTGAAGCGAGCTTGAGCATGTGCAGTGGAGAGCCAGCTGTGATTCCTCAAGAAGGCAGCGCTGAGCGCTGGTAAAAAAAACTCTTTTTAAAAGTCAGCAGCTGCAGCCTTTTAATTTAAAAAATAAGACTGAAGTTCTTCTTTATAAGTGTTTAAACTGATGTTTTATATCTGCTTTCTACTATTTCTACTATGTATACATTCTTTTCTTTTTCAATGAACATTTGATACATGACAAAGGATTCACAGAGCACTATGGTTTAGCTAAGCAGACAGCACAGTAGTAGTAGCGTGCTTTGTTTCTGTCTGTGTTATTCAGTTGTATATAATTTTCACATTGAACCATCGGCGGCTCTCCTCACAGGGGGGGTCTGCTCTGATTGTTTATCAGTGCAGCCCCCCCCCCCCTCGGATGCCCACCTAGGACCACCAGGATGCCGCCAGGACCACCAGGGATGGCCACCACACAGGACCACCAGGTATGCCACCCCTAGACCACCAGGTATATGTGAAATAAGTGCCCAGACAACTGCCAATCAGTGCTGATTAAAAATGCCTGCCAGTGCCACCAGCGATGCCTATCAGTGCTATCAGTGCCAGCTATCAGTGCCCAGCAGTGCCACCTATCAGTGCCCAGCAGTACCACCTATCAGTGCCACCCATAAGTACCCATCACTGTAGCCTTTCAGTGCCCATCAGTGTCGCCTATCGGTGCCCATCAGTGTCCAGCAGTGCCTTTTTTTTACCACAAACAGAGCTTTCTTTTTGTGGTATTTGATCGCCTCTGCAGTTTTTATTTGCGCTATATACAAAAAAAGAGCGACAATTTTTTTATTATTCTTTATTTATACCAAAAAGAAAAGGAGAAAGACAATATCCACAGAGAAAAAAGAAATGACTTCCTGTGTCCAAAAGGACATACACCATTCTCAAATAATTTTTTTTTTACTTTTTGCTATAATAAATATCCCCCAAAAATATATAAAAAATATATTTTTTTCCTCAGTTTAGGCTGATATGTATTCTTCTACATACTGTATTTTTGGTAAATAAAAATCACAATAAGCGTATATTGATTGGTTTGCACAAAAGTTATAGTGTCTACAAAATAGAGGATAGATTTATAGCATTTTTATCAATATTTAGTTTTTTTACTAGTAATGGAGGCGATCTGCGATTTTTATCGTGACTGCGACATTATGGCGGACAATTTTGACACATTTATGGAACCATTGGCATTAATACAGCGATCAGTGCAGTCAAAAATGCATTGATTACTGTAAAAATGTCACTGGCAGTGAAGAGGTTAACACTAGGGGGCAGTGAAGGGGTTAACAGTGTTCCCTAGGAAGGTGATTCTAACTGAAGGGGGAGGGACTAACTACAGGAAGTGACAGATCGTGGTTCCTAGCTGATAGGAACACACGATCTGTCACTCCTGTCAGAACAGAACAGGGAAGTTTACACACACTCATCCCTGTTCTGCCTCTCCTGGTCACGATCGCTCGTGGCCGGCGGTCATGGCGACTGTCAGCCATGAGCATCGGCTGCTATCCGGACCCCGCGTGATCACGTGCCATAACGTGATTTCGCGCAGGGGAGCCAGCTTGCCACAGTAAAACTGCGGCGGCTGGTCCGGAAGCGGTTAAAGAGGAACTGCTGTCTGCTCACATAATTTATAGTAAAAATATCTTTGCCATTCTGAAGCTTCCCTCCAACCACTTTGCATATTATTTTATATATACTGTGATTCTGTACTTGCCAAATATGCTGCAGAAATCTCCCTCCACTAAATCTGGCTGCAGCCATTTTAACTGTGGGCAGTCAAAGCTGCTGCCTGTTCACTTCCTGGATTTACACAGACACACAGGGGCACACCTCCAGCTCTGCAGCTTTTGGCCCTCTTATGACTCATCCCCTCTCCCTTCCTGGCAAACTCTCACTAGAGTGAGAGAGAGCTGTATATGATGTCATAAACCTAGGCTAATGACCAGACAAGAAACAGGAAGTGAGCTGTATAAGGTATTTAATAGTGTAGCGCCAATAACCCTCTGCGGGGCGGCTATGGATTTCTGGGCTTACCTATTACCTCCTCCTTGTAGCTCGTCGTTTTCGTCTAGGGGTTCCTAGGGTTAGTACCCAGTAATTGCTGAGACTGACAATCAAAGTTCTTTTGAGGATTTTTATTTGCAAAAAAACGTTGAAACAAAACACAGTCTCTCAGTTGGGAATAGAGGGCATGGGTGATAAAGCTCAGGCACTTTAGAACTGCTGACATTCAGATAAATGTCTCTCTAGATGATCCATGGAGTAGCCACTCGCAACTGGACACTTCACTGTTGGATAAACCCTTGTTTGTAGATCTAGCGGCCAACAAGTGATTTGGACTTAGCAAAGTCTCTGCCACCGACTTGGTTGTGAAACTTTAAGTGAACGTGTAAAAGTCTCTGCCACAGACTTGGTTGTAACCAAAGGATGGGTTAGGAACTTTTCCTGTGGTACCTGTATCTTTCAGCCGATCCGGCGATACCGTAGGAAATTCGGATTCAACTAGTGTCCATACATCTCAGCTCCCAGGCTCTTACCGAGCAGCCAGCTTCGTGCGTGGCCCTCCTCCGAAGAGCCCTACCCTGGTCGCTTGTCGAGTTGCTGTGCCTCTCCAATCCCGAGAGGACACCGGGACACTTAAGAATCCTCCTTCAGTTACTGCGCCTCGAGGCTCGGAAACGGATGGATCCCCACCCCAGACCATGAGGGCCTCTGGGACTGGTCAGGATGACCAGGCTTACGGGGTCAGCAGAAGCTCCTGGACTGAGACCCCTCATGGGGCTGGTCCGGACTGGAACCAGAACCAACAAGAAGTTGAGAGCGAACCCTTAACACGTGAAAAAAACAATGCAAAAAGCAGCGCTAAGTGACAAATAAGATAATAAATATCCTATAACAATATAAATGACTTCTGGTAGTCTGGGTCACATCAGGATACCATTGAAATACAGGCTTATCCAAGCTTGCCTTTTGGTAAGCATATTAGTAGAGCGGTGGTGGATCACGTTTGTTCCGGTGGATCATTTCATAAGTCACTGATTGGTCCTGGATTTCACACTGTCACTTTTTCAAAAAAGTCACTTTAATTTTGTTTGCACATGGACTTGAAGGACTCAATATTTTTTTATTAGTCACCTTTTTCACTTGGACTTTATTCATTTATATTGTTATAGGATATTTATTATCTTATTTGTCACTTAGAGCGGCTTTTTGCATTGTTTTTTTCTGTTTGATGTGTATGTCCACATTTTTTTAGCTGCTGCTGCCTACATATATTTTTATCACATTATTATTTTTTATGATATGACTGTTTCAAGATTTTTTTCACATTTAATTGGTAATGTATTAGCGCAGTGTTTGCTCCATTTTTTTCACACCTTAACACGTGACTTCAGCACCTTAAGTACCCCTGCCCGTGATACACAGCGGGGCCAGACATGCCCACTGATTGCCTCTGGGAAAAGATTGGTAGCTAATGCGTCCAACCAGACTGCGTTCTCAGCCGGTCACAGGTGCTCACCTCACCTATGACCAGGCAGAACTCTAGTACAGCCCAGCCAAACTGATGCCAAAGTATAATCTAGAACAATTAACCCCAAAACTCAGTTACAGTTCTGGAAAAAACTAAATTTACAAGAATAGCGCACACTTTGAAAAAGTGTCGGCGCTACACTAGCAGAAATTTATTTTTTAATATCCAAAGTTAAAACAACAAGGGCAGAAGATTTAATAGATGGAAAGATGAAAAAATGACTGAAGGTCCGCCGTTTAAGTAAGAAATGGGCAGATATGGCTGTCCTTATGTACATTCTTGGCTACACACTTACCATTACAAATTATAAAATTAGAGACACAAAAAGCATTAGCACACGTTTATAAATTATTTATATGAAGATGATTTACTTTTATTCACTTGTATGTTAAAAACACTGTAATATATTACATTTTATGGAAGTAAAAGTCAGTGTTTTACAGCTGTTTCATACTGCTATTAAGACAAACAGAGCAGCAGTTAGAGTTTTTGTAGCTGCTGACTTTTATTTTTTCCCAGGAGACTGGAGCTCCGCTTTAAGCATGATATTTACCCGTAACAGCCTGCTGGATGCTGCATACCTCCCAACTTTTTGAGATGGGAATGAGGGACACCTATCAGCAAAAGTATGTAGGCATAGGACACACCCCTTGCCACGCCCCCTTAAAGGAGAATTGTACCAAAAAACAAGATTTGTTAAACCCACAAATGCTTTTTTTTTACCACTAATATTCCTTTATATTGGCATTTGGAATTTGCAAATGCAGCAATTTAGAAATCAGATGAAAGGTTTAGCACTGGAAAACACTTTTTGACAGCTAAAAAGTGCATTTTATATACAGCTATATAGATCAGATCAAAATGAGGGACAAATGAGGAGGAATGAGGGACAAAGGGACATTGCTCGAAATCAGGGACAGTCCCTCGAAATCAGGGACAGTTGGGAGCTATGGTACTGCCATCTTGGATGTAATGTCAGCAGCCCCAGCACACTCAAGTAATACATAGGGGGACATTTAGTAAAACTGGTGCACTCAGAATCTGGTGCAGCTGTGTATGGTAGCCAATCAGCTTCTAACTTCAGCTTGTTCAGTTAAGCTTTGACAATAAAACCTGGAAGCTGTTTGGTTTCCATGCAGAGCTACACTAGATTTTGCACATTCCAGTTTTAGTAAATCCCCCTACAGTATTCCTCCTCACTTCTCCTTCAGCTGCTATATAAAAAGTTATGTAGTAGGTGAAGGGAAGGACGGGGAGCTGGATCAGCACAGACAATAATCAGACATTCACATAAGAGGATAAAGCTATGATGTGCAAGGTGAAAGAGGGCTGTGCTAGGGGATTGACACTTTCTGAAGTCAATTCCATTGGTGTACCCCTTTGTGAAAGCAATACAACTTTTAAAGGAATCCTATGGCCCCAACACAAACTTTTGCTTTATAACATCGGTATTATAATAACAATGCAAACAATAGTTTTTTTTTTTAAATCCATTGTAAGTTTACAGGTCTTACTCCTGGTAAGTGTTACAAGTTCTGTGAACAGATTCCATTAACACACATAGAAGTTGATTTACTAAAACTGGAGAGTGCAAAATCTGGTGCAACTCTGCATTGAAATCAGCTTACAGGTATTTTCATTAAAGCTTAACCACTTGCCGACTGCCACATGTACATATACGTCGGCAGAATGGCACGGCTGGGCAAATGGGTGTACAGGTACGTTCCTTTGAATTTGCCGCCGTGTGGTCACGTGCCCGCCGCCGGCGGTGCACGACCCTGCCGGGAGCTCCATGAGTGGGATCGCTGGTCCCGCAGACTCGATCCCTGCGATCGTCTCACGGAGCTGAAGAACAGGGAGATGCTAATGTAAACAAGCATCTCCCAGTTCTGCCTAGTGACGCTCTCACTGATCATAGCTCCCTGTGATCAGGAGCTATGATCAGTGAAGTGTCATTCGTAGCCATGCCCCCTAACAGTTAGAATCACTAGCCAGGACACACTTAACCCCTCCCTAACCCCCTAGTGGTTAACCCCTTCACTGCCAGTGTCATTTTTACAGTAATCAATGCAATTTTATAGCACTGATCGCTGTAAAAATTACAATGGTCCCAAAAATGTGTTAAAATTGTCCGCCATTATGTCGCAGTCACAATAAAAATCGCAGATCGCTGCCATTATTAGTAAAAAAAGAAAATTATTAATAAAAATGCCATAAAATTAACCCTTATTTTGTAGACGCTATAACTTTTGCGCAAACCAATCAATAAATGCTTATTGCGATTTTTTACCAAAAATATGTAGAGGAATACGTATAGGCCTAAACTGAGAAAAAAAATTGTTTTTTTATATATTTTTGGGGGATATTTATTATAGCAAAAAGTAAAAAATAATGTGTTTTTTTCAAAATTGTCACTTTATTTTTGTTTATAGCGCAAAAAAATAAAAACTGCAGAGTTTACCAAATACCACCAAAAGAAAGCTCTATTTGTGGGAAAAAAAGAACGTAAATTTTGTTTGGGAGCTGTGTCCCACGACCGCGCAATTGTCAGTTAAATTGATGCAGTGCCGAATCGCAAAATGTGCTCTGGTCTTTGGCCAGCAAAATGGTCCGGGGCTTAAGTGGTTAAAGGGGTTGTAAAGGTCTGTGTTTTTTCACCTTTATGCATCCTATACATTAAGGTGAAAAAACACCTGTCAGTGACTGCCCCCCCCCTCGTTTTACTTACCTGAACCCCCTAACTTGTCCCACGGGGGACGGGCTCTCTCTCTGCAGGAGGTTCTCGGCTCTTGATTGGATAGATTGATAGCAGCGCAGCCATTGGCTCCTGCTGCTGTCAATCAAATCCAATGATGCGGGCGCCGGGGGGGGGCAGGGCTGAGTCCTGCATTCAGCCTCTATGGACGCTGAATGCTGGACTCGAGAGCACGCCCACAAGGTAACCCCCTCCGGAAAGGGCTTCTCCGAGGGGGTTATCAGATGTGGGGAGCAGCCTCGAGAGCTGCTGGGGGACCCCAGAAGAGTAGGTTCGGGGCCACTCTGTGCAAAATGAGCTGCACAGTGGAGGTAAGTATAATATGTTTGTTATTTTTATTTTTTTTATTTACCTTTACAATCACGTTAAGCTGAAGTTAGATGCTGATTGACTACTATGCACAGCTACACCAGATTTTGCACCTTCCAGTTTTAGTAAATCAACACCATAGACATCAACTTACTAAGTATTTTGTTTTGGTCGTACTTTAGGCCATAAATTCTTAATTTTTTTTTTTTTTTAATTGTTTGAAAAAACATTCAATTTCTGTCTTGAGTTGTGGCTAAAAGTAAAAACATAAAATTTAAGACTACGAAGATACATAATCCACCTTGCTGTGTTTAGGTGATAATACAAATCTGGATTCCAGTTCCTACATTGACAGGTAAAAATATACAAACTGGGGCTGGATGATGATTTATGAGTCTGCACACATATAGATTTCCAGTTTCCAGGAGCTTGAATTGATTTACAATACATACTGTGAAATATGGTGGAGTGTGGATACCTTGCAAAAATGTAGAAGGTATGCAAATCAGCTACACATCGTAAGTGTGAAAAAGCATAAACAATATCACATTCCACAGAGTATTTTTAAATTGAATTTATACATTTCATATAATAAAATGTTAAGTGTTTTATTATGCTGTGTATTTGTTTTGTAGCATACATTTTTGTTCCAGAGGACTAAATGAGCAAAAAATGGAATTAAACTTTCAACATTAACATTTAAGAGAAGCCCAGGCAAAATGCAGCATTCAGTAATAAATAACTATTATGTAAAGCTATTTATTAGTATCTGTTTTTGTAAAGGCAGTATTTGTAAATCACAATTACTACTCCTTTTAAAAGGAATAGCGCTGAGAGAAATTTTAGACTACCAATGCTGACCTCCTTTTAAAAAAGGTAGGTTGTGTCTCTAAACTTAGTGACCTGGAGGTAATTTACTAAAGGAATAGACAATGTTCATTTAGATTATCTATTTAAGTGAAGATGTGTGCACTTCAATAATCTTAACATATGAAAGGGAAAATCCTGTCTTTCATTGTTAAAGTGGTTCTAAAGGTTTACCGTGGTTGTAAACCTCAGATATGAAATATGAACAAAGCAGATCTCTCTAGAATGTGTACTTGTCTCAGTAAAGAGCACATGACCGTTTTTCCCATCAGAATAAACTCTGACGGTCTTTCCGACGGAGTCCCGATGTCGTTCCGCTGAAACGGACTTGCCTACACATGATCACACCAAAGTCCATTTGTTTAGAACGCAATGACGTACGCCGGGACTAGAAAAGGAAGTTCAATAACCAGTAGCCAATAGCTGCCCTTGCGTCGTATTTGGTCTGTCGGACTAGCATACGGACAAACGGTTTTCCCGATAAGAATTGATTCCGTCTCCTCTGAGACTCTGTGTGTTTCCGCACATTCCTACTATGTCACCTACTGTGTTGTGTAGCCAGCACTCCAGTGCTTCAAAGAACTTTCACCTGTTTTCAGTAGTTACCTGGTTGGGTGAGATAGAGGATTGCAACCTTAGGATCACCTACAGCAGGGGTAGGTAAACTTTGAGAGATGGAGATCTACCTGGACAACATTAAAAAGATCAAAGGGAGCAGCTCCCCCGCCCCCCTCCCCTTTTTTTTTAAGAAATTAACTAGCAAGTCTCCACTAATAAGTAAAGACAGCATTTAAAACCTAGAAAAATCTACTTTAAATGTCACTGTAAAAATATAAACTTAGCCTACCTTAAATGTTAGCTTAAGTGAGAAACTCTGCATTCACTTTCAATCACAATTTTTTCATGTCTGGGGAGCAATTGGTTACCCTCACAAGTCTGATGCCGAAGTTCATAATGAAAGCAGAAGATCTGGTACTACAGGCTGATTATCTTGACTAATTTAAGGCCAGGCTATCTGCTCTGATTTCTGGCCAGAGCAAGTAGTTTGTAGGGTGGTGTACAGATGTAAGTATTAGGCAGAGCAGTGTACAGAGGTCAGTAGTATGTAGGGCAATGTACAGAGATCAGTAGTATGTAGGGCTGCATTCAGAGGTCCATAGTATGTAGGGTGGTGTACAGAGGTCAGCAGTATGTAGGGCGGCGTACAGAGAGGTTGGTAGTATGTAGGGCAATGTACAGAGGTTGGTAGTATGTAGGGTGGCGTACAGAGGTCAGTAGTATGTATGGTAGGGGTCAGGAGGGCATGGAACAGGGAGGTCAGGAGGGCAAGCTATAGGGGGGTCGGGGGGTTCGGTACTGGCGGGGTCAGGGGAGTATGGTACTGTGAGATATGGAAGGCAAGGAGTGCTGGGGTGTCAGGAGGGCATGGTATTGGGGGGATCAGGAGTGCTGGGGTAACAGGAGGGTATGGTATTGGGGGGGATCAGGGGAGCTGGGGTGTCAGGAGGGCATGGTATTGAGGGGGGGATCAGGAAGACTGTGGTGTCAGGAGGACTGTGGTGTCAGGAGGGCTGTGGTGTCAGGAGCGCTGGAGTGTACAGAAGATGTTTTAAATGCAGAGTGGCGCAGGGAAGGTGCAGTGGCTCTGAACCCTGCCTGTGTAACAACGGCAATCCTCTCTCACCTTCCCATCTTGGATCGGGGAAGAGGGCCAGTGGCGAGGGGTGCGCAATAGCCATATGAAGCATTCGGGCATGTTCGGAGAAGAGCCTGAATCTGCCCAAGCTATTCCGGAGGCTTTCCCTGCCTGCAGCTGCATGTATGCAAGGGGCAGGGACTGCCTCTGTGGACTGGGATTGGTGAGCGTGTGCACACGCGCTGCTCCAGAGCAAGGACCGATACGGCAATGGCGGGATGTCTTCACAGGGCACCTGTCACCTGTCAGCGGTCGACAGGTAGCCTGCGATCAACGGGTTGCTGACCCCCAGCCTACAGCATAACATATGCTCCCTCTAGGAGCTCTAGTGAAATACCTTAGATTCTACAACTTGGCCCTTTTTAGGGCTTTTAACCAACACTAACTGAGTAGCCATGCCAATAGCTGCCCTTGCGTCGTATTTGGTCTGTCGGACTAGCATACGGACAAACGGTTTTCCCGATAAGAATTGATTCCGTCGGAAATATTTAAAACATGTTCTATTTCTAGGTCCGTCAGAATTTTTGAAAAAAAAAAGTCAGATGAAGCCCACACACGATTGGAATATCCAATGAAATGGTTCCGTTGGACCTTTTCTGCCGGAAAGTCCGGTCGTGTGTACGCGGCATAAGTGTCATTTCTGTTTGCTGCTTCATTCGTCTGCTATCAGCATTAATCTCTTTGGAAAAGTTTTCTTGACACCAAGAGAAACATTGTAACAGGGGAGGGACCTCCAGCTGATTGACAGCCTCAGCTCTGTTCCTGTGTACTATATGTAGGGTAATGTGTCCCTTTCCTCCAATCAGCTGTCAGAGCTCTCCACACTGAGCTCTGCAGAGTGTAACTTCAGCTCTCCACCCCCTTTTTTTCTGAACTCTCAGACAAGCTTTACATGTTCAGCACTTTGAATGGCTGTAGAGCAGAGAAGACTGCAGACAAACAGCTACAACTTATGTAGAAGGATTTGTTTCATCTCTCACCTGAGGTCAGTCACTTCACTGTGTATGTGTGAGGGTTTCCAACCACTTTAAGTTTGTTTTGTTTACATTATTGCATTCTGTGGATCCCCCCTTATACTTACCCGATCCCAATCATATTCCTAAAGAAGCTCCCCAGAAGTGGAGGCTCTGGGCTGCTCTGTGCAATACCATTGAACAGAGCCAGTAATGTAATGTGTATTATATTTAGTTTTTTTAAAGAAGGTTTAAAATCACTTTAATTTTATTTTAGTTCTAAATTCTACCCGTGGGGACAGATGTACTTTAAAACCCAATTCCAGGCATAAAAAATCTAAATAACCTTGCAGTGGGCCCCCCTCCCACAATGTGCATGTAGCACTCTGAGGGTCTGCTGAGAATGACCAAGTCTTCCTTGCTAGAGTACAGAGGCTGCCAGACCCAGACACAGTACCCAGCACAAGGAAAAATGTAGGCTCAGTCTAGGGTAGTAATCTCCAAACTGTGGCCTCTGGGCCAGATGCGGCCCTTGGGGCACTACTCCCAGTGACATCAAAAAGGGGGCACAATTCCTCCCATTGACACCAAAGATGTGGCACTATTCCTTCCACTGACACCAATGATGGCGCACTATTCCTCCCACTGACAACAAACATGTGGAACTATTCCTCCCACTAACACCAATGAGGGGGGCACTATTCCTCCCACTGATACCAAGGATGGGGCATCATTCCTCTCACTGACACCAATGGTGGAGCACTATTGCTTTCCCTAATACCAACGATGGGGCACTATCCATCCCACTAATACCAATGATTACTTTGTTTACTCCCATTGATACCAGGGCATATTCCACCCCCACAGACACCCCCCCCCCCAACAAAAAAAAAAGATCTGAGAAACATTAACCTGTAGCTGACCGCCCACTGTCAAATGACGGCGGAGCGGTGCAGCTCTTGTGGCGGGCCGCCGTCATATGACGGCGCTCACTTTTCGGCCACTAGGGGGCGAGCGCGCACCGCGGGAGGCACGCGCGTGTGCCCGCCGCGTAGCTGGGGACCCCGCGATTGCCCGGTAACTGAGCAGGACGTGGATCTGTGTGTGTAAACACACAGATCCACATCCTGTCAGAGGAGAGGAGACCGATGGTGTGTCCCTTGTACATAGGGACACCGATCGGTCCCCTCCCCCAGTCAGTCCCCTCCCCCTACAGTTAGAATCACTCATATAGGGAACATATTAACCCCTGCAGTGCCCCCTAGTGTTAACCCCTTCCCTGCCAGTCACATTTATACAGTAATCAATGCATTTTTATAGCACGGATCGCTGTATAAATGTGAATGGTCCCAAAAATGTGTCAAAAGTGTCCGATATGTCCGCCGCAATGTCGCAGTCAGGATAAAAATCGCAAATCGCCGCCATTACTAGTAATAAAAAAAAACTAATAAAAATGCTATAAATCTATTTTGTAGACGCTATAACTTTTGCGCAAACCAATCAATAGACGCTTATTGCAATTTTTTTTTACCAAAAATATGTAGAAGAATACGTATCGGTCTGAACTGAGGAAAAAATTTGTTTTAAAAAAAAAAAAAAAAGGATATTTATTATAATAAAAAGTAAAAAATATTGCATTTTTTCAAACTTGTCCCTCTTAATTTGTTTATAGCGCAAGAAATAAAAAACGCAGAGGTGATCAAATACCACCAAAAGAAAGCTCTATTTGTCATTCAAAATGCGACAGCGCTGAAAGCTGAAAAATGGCTTGGTCAGGAAGGGGGTGTTCGTACCTGGTAGGCAAGTGGTTAAACTGGCCCTTTGTTTAGAAAGTTTGGTGTACCCTTGGTCTAGGGGATGTCTTTTGTTGATTTATTGCAGAAAACTTGATCAGGAGAGGGATAAGAGTGAGGAATACTGTAAAAATGTTAGAAGAAATGAACAGAACAAACTTTAGACAGAATCTTCTTGTGGCAGCCTTTGCTGCGGGTAGTAGGGAATGGCCAGTTAATCTAGGGCTCTGTACAAACATGTGAGGTCACATGCCTGATGAAGGGGTCCTGCGATGCTCTGAAAAGTTGCTGTTTGCTGTAACGATGTAATCACTTAATAAAGCTTTGGACCCATTTTTTGTAGACCCATGGTGTGCCAATGATATTCCTCCTTCTGGTTGGTCACAGTTCCAGCCGGTGGTCACTTCAGCATCCACTTAGACATACAGCCACTTTCACAGGAACGTGTGCGTTGGGAAGAGTACACTACGGAGAAAAGAAGAGCACAAGAACCTGCCAGAGCAAGGGGTGAGTTAATACAGCATCTTCCTCAGCACCCTAATAAGTAATAAACCCTTGTAGTACACAAGGGCCTCACTGCAAGGGTATTTTTTCCAGCCTTAAAGCCTTTGTCTTTAAAGTACAGCTACAATGAGCCCCCTTCCTAGCCCATTAAAGAGGAAGTAAACTCTGTAAGACATTTTTTTTTCACCTGCAAGGCAATATCCTAATGTGCTAGTATACTAGCACATTATGAAAGACTTACCTTAAAACAAAGCCCTCCAGCAGCATGTTGTTACCGCTGCAGAGGCTTCCATCTTCACCTTCCAGGTTTGGGGAGCCCATGCGCTTGATTTGCCGAACCGCGATGATGACCCGGCTGCGGTACACAGCTCTGAAGGAATGGCATGCACTGGTGATGTCACCGGCTGCTGCTCGCAAGAATATTTCCTAAACAGTGCATTCCAGGGTTTATTACCACCTTAATGCAACAGCAAGGTGAACTTACACAGGACCCCCTCCTCACCCCCCCCCCCAATCCCGCTGAACTTGGTTTGTGGCGATCTCCCGTTCTGAGCCCTGGTATAGCCGCCTCACAGGTCTGGGGCTTAGAAATCCCTGCAGCTGAATCTCCAAAACATACCTCATCAAGAGGGACGTTTCGGAGCATTCTAATTAGTCGGCGCCGTCACACGGGCGGCGCCAACCAATCAGAACCCGTGTAGCCTGTCCTGTCAGTGGGGAACTAGAGTCATGGATGCCGAGGGGAATTCTAAGCCCCAGACCCCTGAAGCGGCTATACTGGGGTGCAGAATGGGAGGTCACCGTGCAACAGGTCAGCGGGACAGGGGGGTGAAGAGGGGGTCCTGTTTAAGTTCACCTTACAGATTTTTCTCTAAAGGTGAACACTTTAAGGAACTATAGTATGAGAAACTTTAAAGTGTGCTGAGAGATACAAAATAAAAAGATGTTGGAACACAGCATCGTGCCTGCAACACATGTTAAAAACTCACCCCTAACAGCAGCAAGTGTCCTGGACTTCTCATCTATTATGAAACACCTGGGTGGAAAACATTAATAAGCTCTTATTTGGCATTATGCCCAATAACTAAACTCTAACCTTCCCAAGATGCTAGCAATGCTGTTTCTGCTGTACTAGTTATTTGAGTCAGCCTTCATTCAGAATAGATTATGAAATGCATTCAACTACATGAATGATACTGAATCACCACTATGGGGTTGATTTACTAAAACTGAAGAGCGCAAAATCTGGTGCGGGCATGCATGGTAGCCAAACAACTTCTAATTTCAGTTTGTTCAATTAAGCTTTGAGAAAAACAAAAAAAAAAAAAACTGGAAGCTGATTGGTTTCTGTGCAGAGCTGCACCAAATTATGCTCTCTCCAACTTTAGTAACTCAACCCCTATGTTTCTTAAAGGCTGTCCTTGGGCACTGCCAAAATAGCCAGATCCATCATTCTAGATACATGTCCTTTTCTTCTTTATGCTTCTCAAAGCATTATTCCCTACAGCAACGTTCTTCTGTAACACGTGTAGTGAAGAGCCACCATACCACATTGCTTTCCAGTGTCCACAACATGTTCAGAGATAGGCCTCGTTCACACAGGATTACTTAAAGTAGTAGTTAAGTCCATTGGTTTATGTTTTACCTACAGGTAAGCCTAAAATAAGGCTTATCTATAAGTACTATAAATATCTCCTAAAAATGCACTGTTGCCGTTCAGTACCAATTGCTCACTGTGTTCATTCAAAAAACGAAGGGGTAATTTTTACCATCCCCTTCCCCGCTCTCCATCCTGAAGATCCCCTGTGTGTCTGCAACAGCCGGCAGGAGAGGAGGGACGCCGACATCACTGCAGGAAGGTGGGGTTACTAATTCTAACGCGCATAAATTTATGAAGGTGTGCCCAGGCAGCCCTGGCACACTCCTTGCGCATGCCTATGTCCCTAGCACTCCTGCCAGCATTAAGTCTACCTTCACCATTATCTTGCTCTGCACTTTAGTCAGTTACCTGCTTCTCTGCCCCATTGTATTTCTCTATGGGTTCTAGTCAGCCTCGAATTATCAGAAAATGTGCACTCCCAGCTTGTGTTTCTCCTCTGAGCCTCTGTGTGTTTCCGCACATTCCTACTATGTCACCTACTGTGTTGTGTAGCCAGCACTCCAGTGCTTCAAAGAACTTTCACCTGTTTTCAGTAGTTACCTGGTTGGGTGAGATAGAGGATTGCAACCTGAGGATCGCCTACAGCAGGGGTAGGCAACCTTTGAGAGATGGAGATCTACCTGGACAACATTGAAAAGATCAAAGGAAGCAGCTCCCCCCCCCCCCCTCCCCTTTTTTTTTTTAAAGAAATTAACTAGCAAGTCTCCACTAAAAAGTAAAGACAGCATTTAAAACCTAGAAAAATCTACTTTAAATGTCACTGTAAAAATATAAACTTAGCCTACCTTAAATGTTAGCTTAAGTGAGAAACTCTGCATTCACTTTCAATCACAATTTTTTTCATGTCTGGGGAGCAATTGGTTACCCTCACAAGTCTGATGCCGAAGTTCATCATGAAAGCAGAAGATCTGGTACTGCAGGCTGATTATCTTGACTAATTTAAGGCCTGGCTATCTGCTCTGATTTCTGGCCAGTGCAAGTAGTTTGTAGGGTGGTGTACAGATGTAAGTATTAGGCAGAGCAGTGTACAGAGGTCAGTAGTATGTAGGGCAATATACAGAGATCAGTAGTATGTAGGGCTGCATTCAGAGGTCCATAGTATGTAGGGCAGTGTACAGAGGTCAGCAGTATGTAGGGCGGCGTACAGAGAGGTTGGTAGTATGTAGGGCAATGTACAGAGGTTGGTAGTATGTAGGGTGGCGTACAGAGGTCAGTGGTATGTACGGTAGGGGTCAGGAGGGCATGAAACAGGGAGGTCAGGAGGGCAAGCTATAGGGGGGTCGGGGGGTTCGGTACTGGCGGGGTCAGGGGAGTATGGTACTGTGAGATATGGAAGGCAAGGAGTGCTGGGGTGTCAGGAGGGCATGGTATTGGGGGGATCAGGAGTGCTGGGGTAACAGGAGGATATGGTATTGGGGGGGATCAGGGGAGCTGGGGTGTCAGGAGGGCATGGTATTGGGGGGGGGGGGGATCAGGAGGACTGTGGTGTCAGGAGGGCTGTGGTGTCAGGAGGGCTGGAGTGTACAGAAGATGTTTAAAATGCAGAGTGGCGCAGGGAAGGTGCAGTGGCTCTGAACCCTGCCTGTGTAACAACGGCAATCCTCTCTCACCTTCCCATCTTGGATCGGGGAAGAGGGCCAGTGGCGAGGGGTGCACAATCCATATGAAGCATTCGGGCGTGTTCCGAGAAGAGCCTGAATCTGCCCGAGCTATTCCGGAGGCTTTCCCTGCCTGCAGCTGCACGTATGCAAGGGGCAGGGACTGCCTCTGTGGACCGGGATTGGTGAGCGTGTGCACACGCGCTGCTCCAGAGCAAGGACCAAGACGGCAATGGCGGGATGTCTTCACAGACCACCTGTCACCTGTCAGCGGTCGACAGGTAGCCTGCGATCAACGGGTTGCTGACCCCCAGCCTACAGCATAACATATGCTCCCTCTAGGAGCTCTAGTGAAATACTTTAGATTCTACAACTTGGCCCTTTTTAGGGCTTTTAACCAACACTAATTGAGTAGCCATGCCAAGCTCACTGTGCCTACTCTGTAGGTTTTGCCATCATCTGCCCAGCTGCCACAACTAAGTCCTGGTCAGCCATTCTAGCCAGAGCGGATTCACAATCCATTCTATATCCACACCTGTAGATGTTCAACTTCCTCTATGATAAAAAAATATATATTTTTTTGGCTTGCATGCTGGTAAAACTGGATTGCGCAGCTCCAAAGGAAAAAAAATGGTTAAGTACCTTCTAATATATTCATGATAACTCATATCTAGATGGGTTCAGGTCAAACAACATGTGAGACGTGTGGTAGCATGGAAGGAAGCACCGTTTCTTATTCCGATATTCGGTGAAAGGAAAGTTTCCTTATCTCTAACCATCATTAAAAGAAGTACAAAGTGCTTAGTACTTCAGTTATTACTTCTCTCTTTTAAATTGATGGACTTGATATTAGCTCCGTCCAGAAGAAGCCTATCCCCACTAGAAACAAGTAATGGATTCTTCTTAGAATAACTTGTTTTACCCCTATATCTTAAATAGAATCTGAGTTAAACCTTTTTAGAATGATACACTTTGTTAGCAATGTGAAAGTGCCTGGAAACATCCCTCAGATACATCAACAAAACAGATCTACTTTTTCCATTGCTGAAATTGTACTACTTTTATTCTTTGACTAACTCCTGAGCAGGCTGCTAACAGAGCCCCCAACACCCCTCATCAGGATGTGGTTTGATCAAAATGTCAAAAGAATAGTCAAATCATCAATTTTTTTTTTTTTTTTATCATTTGTGCATATCATTTATTTTGTGTCTTAAAATCTAAACCCACATTTCTGACTTATTTGATATTGTGTAAGTTTTTTTTGGCACAATCATACATTTTTTCAATTATTATTCATTACTTATTCTGTTATGTTATGCTGATGCAGGCCTGTTAACCACTACAATACTGGGCACTTTCGCCCCCTTCCTTCCCAGACCAATTTTCAGCTTTCAGCGCTCTCGCACTTTCAGTGACAATTGCGCAGTCATGCAATGCTGTAACCAAATGAATCTTTTATCATTTTGTTCGCGCAAATAGAGCTTTAGTTTGGTGGTTTTTTTTCGCTACTCCGTTTTTTATTTTTTGCGATATAAGCGAAAACATAGCGGAAATTTTGAAAAAAAACAATATTTTCTCCTTTCTTTTTTAAAAGAAATCCAATAAAATCAAATTTTGTCATAAATTTAAGCCAAAATGTATTCTGCTACATGTTTTTAGTAAAAAAAAATCCATTAAGTGTATAATAATTGGTTCGCGTGATCACGGACATATGTACGCAAATGATCATGTACAGATGTGTGCAGGTGATCACGGACATATGTGTGCAGATAATCATTGACACATGTGATTTTACTGGGACATATGTGGGGGACATGTGTTTTTATTATTTGGGGACATGTGTTTTTATTTGGGGACATGTGTTTTTATTATTTGGGGACATGTGTGTTTTGGGGACATGTGTGGGGACATGTGTGTTTACACTGTGGGGACACTACACTGGTGATCAGTGAGTAAAAAGCTGTAAAAAAAAACAGCTAATACTCACTAATCACCAGCCGGCTGCAGCGATCCGCTCTCCTCACCGACGACTTCCGTGTGAGGAGAGGAGAGCCGATTGCCTAGCAACCGGCTGTTTGCTTATATCACATGGCGGCTGTGATTCGACATGGCCGTCATGTGATCAGGAGGGCCAATCACAGAGCCCTCCTGCCGATCCGAGATGCGCCGTGTCCAGGTGACACGAGCGCTTAGGGATCGCGCCGCTGCGCGGGCACGCGCGCGCGCGCGATCCCGCTACTTGTGAAGGACGTTCCGGAACGTCCGATCAGAAGTAGACGGCTCCCACCCAGCCGTATATGTACAGTGGCTGGGTGGGAAGTAGTTAAAGTCCAGGTCCCTAACCTGTAGATATCAGATCTACCTTTTATGTAGCCACATTGACTAGTAACCTTTGGCCCAGGAGGCAAGTTCAACCCAGAGGCCCATGGTGCAGCGACTTGGCCCCCTCCCGCTCTCCATGTTCCCTGCCTCCACCCAACCCCCATTCCAAGCTGAAGCTCTACGCCAGGTACTGGAGTACTGGTACATAAAAAGAGGAAAGGAGGGCACACTGACCTTGTGCATTACCAATGGTAAAATGTATTAAAAAACTATAACAGCAATAGTCATACTCACAAACGAGCATATAAAAAAGGCTTATCAGTAGATGAGACTATGTCTTTGAACGCCTGCAACCCAGACCGGATATTGGAGGGGTCAGATGGCATCACAAATGGCTAACGCGTTTCAAGGGCATACCCTCTTCCTCAGAGCCAAAGCTTTGGCCCTAAGGAAGAGGGTACACCCTTGAAAACGCGTTAGCCGTTTGTGATGCCATCTGACCCCTCCAATATCCGAACCGGGTTGCAGGCGTTCAGAGACGTAGTCTCATCTACCGATAAGCCTTTTTTATATGCACGTTTGTAAGTATGACTATTGCTCTTATAGTTTTTAAATACATTTTACCATTGGTAATGCACAAGGTCGATGCACCCTCCTTTCCTCTTTTTGTGTTTCAGTTTTAAGAATACCCATTGTTCTGAAGAGGGCAGCAAAACTGCAGGCATTGTTTCATTCAGAGGGTTGGCCGTACCACTTACCCATAGGCTAAGCCCCTAAGCGCAGGAGGAAATTGTTTTTCAATTTTTTTACTGGAGTACTGGTACTCACTGGGTGGGTTGGAGTGGACTGGTACTCCTGCACTGACTCCAGATTCTCAAACTGCGCACGGGAGGGGGGGGGACTGGCGGGGAGAAGAGAGACTCCAGTGGGGCAAAGAGCTGGCCTCTACTCTGAGGACTTTTTACTCCTCTTCACCAGGAAGCCTTTAGGCAAAAATGGTGCAGCCTTTCTAAAGAGCATCAGAGCAGCCCAGGCTCCCATTAAGTGGTTAGTGCCTGTCTGCAAGAAACTTGTTATATTATATAATTCTTATAACGACTTAGACGGTCAGTGGTTATCTAATGTATTTTATTTATTATACTCCAGGCAGCTAAAAAGACTGCTTCCTTAGACTAGGTTAACGTACAATATGTGCATTATGTCTGTGTGCATTTTGTAAACGCATATCACAGGTACAGCAGCCCATTCACTACCTGCAAGAAACAACCCTTTTTAAAAGCGTGCCACACTGAACAGTTATGCGCTCACAAAAATGTGCGAGGATGCCAATGTGTGTGGGGTACCATTAGGAACTGATGGCACCAATGCATGTCTGCTAAAGAGCAGCGTATTTCTGTGCAGGTCGCCTAGGCACGTGAGTATTCACACATTCCTGACCTGCACATATGTAAACCTAGCCTTAGAGGGGCTTTCATTATATAATAATGCTTTTTCCTTTTGTATTTAACCACATACAGACCGGACCAATTTGCAGCCAAAGGACCAGGCCCCTTTTTGCGATTCCGCACTGCGTCGCTTTAACTGACAATTGCGCGGTCGTGCGATGTGGCTCCCAAACAAAATTGGCGTCCTTTTTTTCCCACAAATAGAGCTTTCTTTTGGTGGTATTTGATCGCCCCTGCGGTTTTTATTTTTTGCTATAATAAATATCCCCCAAAAATATATGAAAAAACATTTTTTTTCCTCAGTTTAGGCCGATACGTATTCTTCTACATATCTTTGGTAAAAAAAATCGCAATAAGCGATTATTAGACATGTGCAATTCGTTTCGTTTTTTTTTAATTTTTCGTTTTTTTTCGTTATTTTCGTTCGTTCGTTTTCGTGCGAATGAACGAATCATTCGAATCGTACGAATCCGAATAACGAATCGTAACGAATCGTTCGAATCCGATTAACGAATCATTCGAATCGAACTAATCCGAAAAACAACGAAAATCCGAAAAAAACTAATTAGAAACAACGAATGTACTAATGAAGAAAATCCGAAAAACGAAAACGAACTAAAAAATTCGTACATTCGTAACTTTTTTTTTTTGTTGAATTGGTAATTTTCCGTGTCCCTTACAATGGTGCTGCCAAACGTGCTTCGAATGGATTGAACAAACAATTTTTTTTTCGATTCGTAACTTTTTTTTCGATTCGTAACTTTTTTTTTTTCGATTCGTAACTTTTTTTTTATTTTTTCGATTTGTAATTTTCCGTGTCTCTATTGAACCAAAAAATTCGTACAATCGTAACTTTTTTTTCGATTTGTAACTTTTTTCTCGATTCGTAACTTTTTTTTGATTCGTAACTTTTATTTTATTTTTTCGATTCGGAACTTTTTTTTCAATTCGTAACTTTTTTTTTTCGATTTGTAATTTTCCGTGTCTCTATTGAACCAAAAAATTCGTACATTCGTAACTTTTTTTTCGATTCGTAACTTTTTTTTTCGATTCGTAACTTTTTTTTCAATTCGTAACTTTTTTTTTTTTTTTTTTTTCGATTTGTAATTTTCCGTGTCTCTATTGAACAAAAAAATTTGTATATTCGTAACTTTTTTTTCAATTCGTAACTTTTTTTTTTTCGATTCGTAACTTTTTTTTAGCATACACATTACATCAAATTATGAATTATGCTCCGATTACGAATCTACGAATGTTACGAATGTACGAATAAATACGAATGCGTCCGAAAATTAACGAAAAAACGAATCAACGAAAAAATAACTCTTACGAATGTACGAATCGTTACGAATCTGAACAACGACGACTTACGAATGTACGAATCGTTACGAATCGACGGAAACGAAAAAAAAAACGAAACGAAAATAAACAAATTTTTTTTTTGTGCACATGTCTAGCAATTATTGATTGGTTTGCGCAGAAGTTATAGCGTTTACAAGATAGGGGATAGTTTTATAGCATTTTTATTAATAATTTTTTTTTTATTAGTAATGGCGGCGATCAGCGATTTTTATTGCGACTGCGACATTATGGCAGACATTTTTGACACATTTTTGGGACCATTGTCATTTATACAGCAATCAATGCTATTTAAATGCATTGATTCCTGTATAAATGACCGGCGCGCTCCCGATGGCACGGAGGCATTAAAAAAGGGACTTATATATACGCCCTTATGCCTGTCCGTGCCATTCTGCCGACGTACATCGCCGTGCGCCGGTCAGGAAGCGGTTAAACCTTTGTAGCAATATTGGAGAAAACACCTACTTTATATTTGCTAAATGTTCTCATTCACATAACATAAGGTAAAGCAGGACTAAAAGCAGTTTATACTTAACTTTTTCATCCAACTGTCTCTCGCTGGCACTGGTATCTTGTGTGCTGGTTTTCAGCCATCTTCATTGCCCGGAGCAGGAAGCCATCATTCCAGCACAGAGAAAATGTGCATGCGCAGCTGAGTGTACATGCTGTGGAACACTATAAACAGGCAGGTAAGTGTATTTTATTGCAGAAGAGATAGTACATGTCTCTTCTGCTACTTTAGTTCTTCTTTAAGAAAAAAAAATATTTAAACATTGCTGCTCACCATTACAGATGCTCTTTTCTGATAACCCCATCACTTTAACCACTTCCCTACCCGCGTATTGTCATATGACGCCCACAAGGTGGATCTCCCATCCTGGGTGGGCGTCATATGACGTCCTCCCATTCCCGGCCGCCTGGGGGGCGCGTGTGCGTGCGAGTGCCCGGCGGCCGCGATGTCCGCCGGGCACCTGCGATTGCCCTTTAAAACAACGGGACCGTGCGGGACCGTGGAGCTGTGTGTGTAAACACACAGCTCCACGTCCTGTCAGCGGAGAGGAGACCGATCATGTGATCCCAGTACGGAGGAACACTGATCGGTCTCCTCCCCTTGTGAGTCCCCTCCCCCCACAGTTAGAATCACTCCTATAGGGAACACATTAACCCCTGCAGCGCCCCCTAGTGTTAACCCCTTCCCTGCCAGTCACATTTACACAGTAATCAATGCAATTTTATAGCAACGATCGCTGTGTAAATATGAATGGTTCCAAAAATGTGTCAAAAGTGTCCGAAGTGTCCGCCGCAATGTCGCAGTCACGAAAAAAAAAATCGCACATCGCCGCCATTACTGGTAAAAAAAAAAAATGCAATAAATCTATCCCCTATTTTGTAGACGCTATAACTTTTGCGCAAACCGATCAATATATGCTTATTGCGATTTTTTTTACCAAAAATATGTAGAAGAATACGTATCGGCCTAAACTGAGTAAAAAAATAGTTTTTTTTTTTTTAAAAATGGGATATTTATTATAGCAAAAAGTAAAAAATATTGTGTTTTTTTTCAAAATTGTCGCTCTTCTTTTGTTTATAGCGCAAAAACTAAAAACCGCAGGGGCGATCAAATACCACCAAAATAAAGCTCTATTTGTGGGGAAAAAAGGACGTCAATTTTGTTTGGGTGTAACGTCGCGCGACCGCACAATTGTTAGTTAAAACGACGCAGTGCCGAATCGTAAAAAGTGCTCTGGTAAGGAAGGGTGTAAAATGGCCCGGTGCTGAAGTGGTTAAAAAACAGTAGTTCTTGGCTTGGCTTATCAATTGTATAAAATTAAAGTACATATAAAGCCTAAACATTTTTGACCTTATTGCATTTCTTGCATAAAAGTTAAAAATGTTTAGGCATCAGTATCCTCCCTCACCCCACCTTTTACTTACCTGAGCCCTCATTTGACCCAGCTCTGTGCACATCTACAGCTCTTCTTTCCCCTCACTTACTGGTCTCACTGGCTTTGCTGAGGATGAAAGCCAGTGACGAGGGAGCTGGGGGGGGGGGGTGGGTTGTTCCGCTGTCTGTGTCAATAGACGCAGACAGTGAAACTTGGGAGCGAGCCTGCTCAAGAGCCTCCATAGAAAGACACTTTATATGTTGGCACTCGGTGGAGGAAAGGAGCCAGAAGTGTCAGTGGGGGACCCGAGAACAGGAGATTCAGGGTTGAGCATGCAAATATAAATCTGTAAAAAAAAAAAAATTAAATTTAAGAAAATTTACAATCACTTTAAGAGGGAACTTGGGACAGACTCAATCTGAACTTGTTCAGGAATGCTTGCAGTCTCTCATGACACCTCCTAAGAAACATCTAAGAGGTAATAAATATTTAAAAAAAAATGTTCATAGCCTTGACATTGCTCCTTTTCTTTCTTTCCAGGGCATCCTGCAGTATCTGTACTGCCTGATACGGCACATACTGTTGCAATGATCACTCAATGTTTGTAACATCAGCTTTCCCAGAAGCCCATAATGGTGACATCCTCAGCCATCGCTTCCTTGTGTCACCTAGCTTCTGAAGATGGTGAGACATTATTGGTTCGAAAAGTTGGAAATTATAACACTTCATATCCCTCTCTGCCTAGGGTTTCACTTTAAAAATTTTACTTAATTTATTTTGCATCTTTACTCACATTCCTTGTCACTTAAATATCAAAGTGAATGATGAGCTCTTAAAGATTGAAGACCTGCGCTCCAAATGATTCACTGCATCTAATGGCTCTAACTAATCTGTAAAAAAAAGTTTTACAGGAGGCAATTAAACTGTTTTAGTGTATCCCATCTTCTCAGGGGTAAGCACCAATATGTACATTTAACCTTTTCCGGTGACATAAGGAAGCAAGCCATTCTTCTCTACCAAGATGTCCACCTCCACACAGAGACATGGTGCAGATGCAGAACAAGGCATGGTAAGACAGGGATGGGAAAGAGATCAGCTGCAAGAAGTCCACAGCCAATCAATTGAGTAGTCCTTTGACCTCAGATCGTATTTATTTATTTATTTTTATTTTATTATTTTTATTTATTTTTATTTTATTATTTTTATTTATTTTTATTTTATTATTTTTATTTTATTATTTTTATTTATTTTTATTTTATTATTTTTATTTATTTTATATTATTTTTATTTATTTTTATTTTTTTATTTTATTTATTTTTATTTTATTATTTTTATTTTTTTTATTTTATTATTTTTATTTATTTTTATTTTTGGTAGGCAAAAGAACAGCCAATAAACAGTTACAATAAGTGGAGCACAGCACAAAACGTGTACAGCACTAGATATTTCTGACATAGTAAATTTGAAACTGGTAGTGTACCGTCATAAAATAAAATAGCATCAACTTCTTTAAAGTGTAACCAAAGGCAATTTTATTTTTTTTTCATTTTGGATTTATTTTTTTTTTTGCCACCTTTGTCCCATAGGATTTCCCTTCACTCCCTGTCCCATAGCCAAAACAAGAAGGGAAAGGAAATCCCTCAAAAATGAGGCGATCCCGGGGGGTCACCTAGTGTCCTCATTGAAATATGTTGTCTTTATAAGTCACTAGAAAGGCCAACATTTGGTCCCAGAGCAACATGATCCTCACTGCTCACTGCTTACCGCTTGGTAATCCAAACAAGCTTTGTGTGTACTTCTCCATTAAAGTGGTGTTTCCACCCAAAAAAAAAAAAGCAGCTTAAATTTATAAAAGAAAAAAAAAAAAATAATTGGAAAAAAAAATGTTTTACTCACCTCTAAATGCCTGTTGCTAGGGGGTCCCTTGTAGTCCGCCTCCTTCAGTGCCCGGGCACTGCCGTCACTTTCCCTCGCCGCAGTCAGTCATCTGGGACACGTGACAGGTCCCAGATGACTGCGTGGCATATCATGGCGCATGAGCGGGAACGAGGGGGGGCTTCGTTCCCCCGCATCGCTGGATCCTGGGACAGGTAAGTGTCCGATTATTAAAAGTCAGCATCTGCAGTATTTGTAGCTGCTGACTTTTTAAAAAAAATTTTTTAAGGGGCACACTACTTTTTTTTTCGAATACGAATAAACAAAACAAATTCCTAAAAAAAATTAAATGGATTAAACTAATTTAATGAAACAAATTTTTGTAAATAACGAATCGAAAAACGAAACAGTTGCAGTAGGTATCGGTAATTAGTATTGGCAAGTACTTAAAGAGGAGGGCCCCTTAAAAAAAAAATTAAAAGTCAGCAGCTACAAATACTGCAGCTGCTGACTTTTAATAATCAGACACTTACCTGTCCCAGGGTCCAGCGATGCGGGGGAGCGAGACCCCCCCTCGTTCCCCGCTCCGCTCGCGGCGCCGGCATTCTTAATGTGGGCACCCCGGCTGTGGCTTCACAGCCGGGCACCCACTGCGCATGCGCGAGCGGCGCCGTGCGCTGTGATTCGACGCTCACTCATCTGGGACACATGACAGGTCCCAGATGACTGTGCGGCGCCTAGGGGAAGTGACGTCATTGCCCGAGCAATGAAGGAGGCAGACTACGAGGGACCCCCTAGCAACAGGCATTTAGAGGTGAGTAAAAAAAATTTTTTTTCCAATAATTTTTTTTTTTTTTTATGATTTTTAAGCCCAATTTTTTTTTTTTGGTGGCAACACCACTTTAAAGGAGTTGTAAAGGCAGAACATTTTTTATCTTAATGCATTCTATGCATTAAGATAAAAAACCTTCTGTGTGCTTATTTACTAAAGGCAAATCCACTTTGCACTAAAAGTGCACTTGGACGTATAGTAGCTGTAGATCTGGGGGAAGCTCTGAAATGAGGGGAAGCTCTGCTGATTTTATCATCAAATCATGTGCAAGCAAAAATGCTGTTTTTTATTTTCCTTGCATGTCCCCCTCAGATCTACAGTGACTGCACTTCCAAGTGCACTTGTAGTGCAAAGTGGATTTGCCTTTAGTAAATAACCCCCAGTGTGTAGCAGCCCCCTCAGCACCCCCTAATTACCTACCTGAGCTACTTCTTTCTCCAGCGATGTCCAGGATCCCCTCAGCCATCCAGTACACTCCTCCTGATTGGCTGAGACAGAGCAGCGGTGCCATTGGCTCCTGCAGCTGTCAATCAAAGTCAATCAGCAAATTAGGGGAGAGAGGGGCGGGGCCAGGTCTGGGCTCCGTGTCTGAAAGGATACACAGAGCTCTGACTTGGCTTGGGTGCCCCCTTTAGTAAGCTGCTGGCTGAAGGGCACTCAAAGGAGGGAGTGGCTAGGAGCAGCAAAGAGGGAGCCGAGAAGAGGAGGATCTGGGCTGCTCTGTGCAAAACAGACTGCACAGAGGAGGTAAGGATAACATGTTTGTTATTTAAAAGAAAAGGGAGCCTTTACAATCACTTTAAAAAAAAGTATCAGTGGATCCCTATTAGTAACCCCACTGTGTGCTTAATAGTAACTGCAATCTACACGAAAAGTAAAATCAAAAAACAATAAACAGTGGACTCAAAAAAATAAAAAGGGTCCATGCACACTAGCTTAAAAAAATTCTGCTCCTAGAGGACTTTTGCGTTTTGCTTGTAGAAGCTAATGTTATCCTTTGGGGGTTATTTACTAAAGGCAAATCCACTTTGCACTGCAACTGCACTTGGAAGTAAAGTCGCTGTAAATCCGAGGGGGACATGCAAAGAAAATAAAAAACAGAATTTTAGCTTGCACATGATTGGATGATAAAATCAGCAGAGCTTCCCCTCATTTCAGATCTACCCCTCAGATTTAGCGCGACTGCACTTCCAAGTGCACTTGTAGTGCAAAGTGGATTTGCCTTTCGGAAATAACCCCCTATGTGTCCATGCACATTGGGTAGTTTAGAGGCAAATTTTAAACTCAGCGTTTACAGGCAGAAAAAACCCTTCGGGTTTGCTGCGAGAGCAGCTTTCTGGCAGGAAAATCACTAAACGCGCCTAAACGCTGCTGAACACTCCTAAATGCTAGTATAAAACCTCTCAAAATAAGAGTTTTTTTTAAGCCTGTGTGCATGGACCCAAATGGTGATAAAAATCAAAGAACCAAAAAAAAAAAAACGAGAATAAAACAAAACAAAAAAGCAGCAGCTGTATATAAATACCCTTAGATGACCATAAATATAAGGCCAATCCTTATTGTATACAGCACTACACCACAATAAAACTGTGTTCATAAATAAAATAACTACCATCCAAAAAGTGTTCATAAATGTGAAATGTCTCTATAAGTTACAAAGTAATATGTAACTGAAACAAAGGGGGTTATTTACGAAATGCAAATCCACTTTGCATTGAAATTGCTCTAAATCTGAGGGGTAGATCTGAAATGAGGAGAAGCTCTGCTGATTTTATCATCCAATCATGTGCAAGCGAAAATGCTGCTTTTTATTTTCCTTGCATGTCCCCCTCGGATCTACAGCGACTTCACTTCCAGGTGCACTTGTAGTGCAAAGTGGATTTGCCTTTTGTAAATAACCCCCCATGGCCTCACACTCACCAGTAGTGTTGGGCGAATGGTTGGGCCTGAGCATGAGTCCTGGCTGAACGTTTGCCTGTCCGACCGTTCACTAAACACCAGAATTTGCAGGATGTTCGCCCCGCCAAACACACTGCAATGCACTGCGCAATGCACTGTGAATATTGGTTACCGCCTACCCTGCACAGCCAGGCACATGAATTTTCCATTCATCTCAGAGACATGATGCAATCCTTGCAGCTTTGTTTGTTTTGTTTTTATTTAAGGGATTTGAACTTGGATGAGGAGGGGGATGCCCATTTAAACAACAGAGCTCTTCAGGGACTCAACCTTTATACATCCGGTATATACACACAACTTTCTTCTACCTCCAACACACACTTGCTTGTAGAACTACAATTCCCAGGATCAGCTAGAACTTTGGTTTTTATCCAATACTGACTCAGTCAGATCCTTGTAAATGCCTTTTGCAGGCAGGGACCGCGGGCCCCTTTTTGTGTAGCAAAAATCGAGGTCTTTGGTGCTAGCTGTCCTTCTCTGTGGCTCCTGTTCCCAGCACCACCTCTTCAGGCACTGCCAGCCAGTTGCCCTGTTCACTAGCCAGCCCTCTTGGCTACTTCTCTACTAGGGATGAGCCGAACACCCCCCCCCCCCCCGTTCGGCTCGCACCAGAACCCGCGAACGGACCTAAAGTCCGTGCGAGCATTAGAACCCTATTAGTTACAATGGATGCGAACGTTCGAAATCAAAAGTGCTAATTTTAAAGGCTAATATGCATGTTATTGTCATAAAAAGTGTTTGGGGACCTGGGTCCTGCCCCAGGGGACATGTATCAATGCAATTTTTTTTTTTTAAAACAGCCGTTTTTTCAGGAGCAGTGATTTTAATAATGCTTAAAGTGAAACAATAAAAGTGTAATATTCCTTTAAATTTCGTACCTGGGGGGTGTCTATAGTATGCCTGTAAAGGGGCGCATGTTTCCCGTGCTTAGAACTGTCTCTGCACAAAGTGTCATTTTTGCAGGAAAAAAAGCTATTTAAAATCACTCGCGGCTAATGAATTGACGGCTCCCGTAACACAGAGAACAGTCATTCATTGAAAGTCATTGATAAAAAAAAAGTCATTGATAAAAAAAAAAAAAAAAATAAATAAAAAAAAGCGTGGGGGTCCCCCCAAATTCAATAACCAGGCCCTTCAGGTCTGCTATGAATATTAAGGTCTGGGGGTCCCCTTGTTAAAGGGGGCTTCCAGATTCCGATAAGCCCCCTGCCCGCAGACCCCCACAACCAATGGCCAGGGTTGTGGGGATGAGGCCCTTGTCCTTATCAACATAGGGACAAGGTGCTTTGGGGGGGACCCCAAAGCACCCTCCCAATGTTGAGGGCATGTGGCCTGGTACGGTTCAGGAGGGAGGGGGGCCGCTCTCGTCCTCCCCTCTTTTCCTGCGGCCTGCCAGGTTGCGTGCTCGGATAAGGGTCTGGTATAGATTTTGAGGGGGACCCCACGCCATATTTTTTTTTTTTGGCTCAAAATCTATACCAGACCCTTATCCGAGCACGCAACCTGGCAGGCCGCAGGAAAAGAGAGGAGGACGAGAGCGGTCCCCCTCCCTCCTGAACCGTACCAGGCCACATGCCCTCAACATTGGGAGGGTGCTTTGGGGTCCCCCCCAAAGCACCTTGTCCCCATGTTGATGAGGACAAGAGCCTCATCCCCACAACCCTGGCCATTGGTTGTGGGGGTCTGCGGGCAGGGGGCTTATCGAAATCTGGAAGCCCCCTTTAACAAGGGGACCCCCAGATCCCGCCCCCCCTGTGTGAAATGGTAAGGGGGTACTTTTACCCCTACCATTTCACCAAAAAAGTGTCAAAAATTGTAAAAATTACAGGAGACGGTCTTTGACAATTCCTTTATTAAAATCTTCTTTCTTCTGGTCTTCCTTCTTCCTTTCTTCATCCTTCGGTTTCTTCATCTTCTTCTTCCATCTTCTTCTTCCATCATCTTCTTCCTCCGATACGCTTCTTCTTGCTCTGGTCTTCTCGTCCGGCATCTTCTTCCATGCCGTCGGTGTCTCTTCTGGGCCGCTCCGCGCAATGGGAGGCTCCCGCTGTGTGAGGCTTCGCTGTGTCTGACAGGTCTTTTATAACAGCGCCCATCAGTGCCACCTATCAGTGCCCATTAGTGAAGGAGAAAAACGACCTGTTTGCTAAATTTTATAACAAACTATGAAAACATTTTCACCTATCAGAGCCCATCAGTGCCTCCCCATCAGTGCTGCCAATCAGTGCCTCCCCATCAGTGCGGCTTCATCAGCGCCCATCAGTGCCACCTATCAGTGCCCATTAGTGAAGGAGAAAAATGACCTGTTTGCAAAATTTTATAATAAACTATGAAAAATGTTTTTTTTTTTTTTTTTTTAATTGTTGGTCTTTATTTGTTTATTTAGCAAAAAAATAAAAAAAACAGTAGTGATTAAATACCACCAAAAGAAATCTTTATTTGTGTGAAAAAAATGATAAAAATGTCATATGGGTACAGTCATTCAAAATGTGACAGCGCTGAAAGCTGAAAATTGCCCTGGGCAGGAAGGGGGTGAAAGTGCCCGGTAGGCAAGTGGTTAATAGCACCCCCATGCATTGGCACAATGCCCACATTTTCCGCAGCAGCTTGAGATTGTAATTTTCTGGGACTTTGTTAGCTGCGTTTCTCAGTTTCCTATCCACATGAATGGTGTGTGCTGTACCTGAGACATGTGTGTGACCCCAGGATACAGGAAGACAGCAGACACCAGCCCTGGGGACACCCAGCACTCAGGTAAGTACCGTCTCTCGTGCGGATTTAAAAGATATGAAATGACAAAACTTTAGATTTAGAATAATCAGAATAGTATTGTTATAAAGCGGAGTTTAGTGAGGATTGTAGTGTGATGGGTGACAGCTGTCAGTGGGGGGGTCACCCTGTATGGGGGGGTGTCAGCTCCATGGCAGACAAGTTTGTGTGAAGTGGAGAGGAGGGTGATCGGTGGTGATCGGTGCTGGGTGTCGGTGATCGGTGCTGGGTGTCGGTGATCGGTGCTGGGTGTCGGTGATCGGTGCTCCCGCCCGCCCGCACACATGATGCTGCAGATCCCGGGGACAGTGTGTCCTGGATCCACCCCTGGCTGCTGAGATCACTGGAGACATTGCGAGCCGCGGATCAAGTGCACTGTCCTGTAATCGATTGCCGAGCGCCTGGAGCCGCGAGCCTTTATTTATTGGCCGTGTGTCTGGGGAAGGCTGCCTGTACTGCCTGTACTGCCGCTCTCTGCCAGCTTCATCCGTTTCTCTGGGTTTGACCAGCTGTCCCGGGCTAACCCCTGTGCTGTGCTGAAGATGGAGGAAGTCAAAGCTGGATTACCCTCGGCTCCGCCACTACTACTGCCATAGTTCTGCAGTGTATGAGGCGGGAGGGGGGCGGACACTCGGCACAGGGATGGAGCGGGGCCCCCGCAGGACCTGCTAAGGTGAGGGCAGTGTGGAGGGGGAGAGAGAGAGAGACGGGGACAACTGGGATTGTCTGTGCCAGGGGCACTGCCCGCCTGCCTGCCCGCCCGACTGACTGACTGCCGGGGACTTGTTGCTATCTGAGACGAGGGGGGGGGGGGGGGGGGGGCTGTCATTCTGCCTGCTGAGCCGGGACATGTGGAGGGCTTATCGGGTCCTGGTGACACTGACCACTGCTTGTCATAGGACCGATCAGCATTGCAGGGAGGGGGCATCGCTGCCATAGTCTGTGCAGGACAGAGTCCAGGGGTCCCCCCCATGTCATGTTTTGGTGCCCCCCCATGTCATGTATTGATTGGTGTCCCCCCCATGCCATGTATTGATTGGTGTGCCCCCCCGTGCCATGTATTGATTGGTGCCCCCCCCATGCCATGTATTGATTGGTGTCCCCCCATGCCATGTATTGATTGGTGTCCCCCCCATGCCATGTATTGATTGGTGCCCCCCCCCCCCATGCCATGTATTGATTGGTGTGCCCCCCATGCCATGTATTGGTGCCCCCCCCATGTCATGTATTGATTGGTGTTCCCCCCCCATGCCATGTATTGATTGGTGTGTCCCCCGTGCCATGTATTAATTGGTGTGCCCCCCGTGCCATGTATTGATTGGTGTGCCCCCCGTGCCATGTATTGATTGGTGTGCCCCCTAATGCCCTGTATTGATTGGTGTGCCCCCCAATGCCCTGTATTGATTGGTGTGCCCCCCAAGCCCTGTATTGATTGGTGTGCCCCCCCATGCCATGTATTGATTGGTGTGCCCCCCCATGCCATGTATTGATTGGTGTCCCACCCCGTGCCATGTATTGATTGGTTGCCCCCATGTCATGTATTGATTGGCTGCCCCGTGCCATGTATTGATTGGGAGTGTGGTGTCCCCATGTAATTTATTGATTGGTATCCCCATATCATTTATTGGTTAGAATCGTGATGTCCCCATGTCATTTATTGATTGGTGCCCCTATGTAATTTATTGATTGGAAGTGTGGTGTCCCCATGTCCATTATTGGTAAGGATTGTGATGTCCTTTTATTGATTGGTGCCCCCCATGTCATTTTTTGGAAGCAAGGTGTCCCCATATCATTTATTGATTGGGAGCTATGTGCCTCCCATGTCACGTATTGATTGTAAGTGCAGTGCCCCCATATCATCATTCTTTATTGGGAGCGTGGTGCCCCTTCATGTCATTTATTGATTGAGAGCATGGTGCCCCTTCATGTAATTTATTGATTGGGAGCATGGTGCCCCTTCATGTCATTTATTGATTGGGAGCATGGTGCCCCTTCATGTAATTTATTGATTGGGAGCATGGTGCCCCTTTCAGGTAATTTATTAATTAGGAGCATAGTGCCCCCCGTGTCCTTTATTGATTGGGAGCCTGGTGCCCCCCATGTCATTTATTGATGGGGGGGTCAACTGGCAGCTATATCAGCAGCAGAATTCTATCATATGTGTGAATATATGTGCTGTATTTTGACTATAGTGACACCATCCCATTGTCATGTCACTTGGATTAAAGTGACGTGTCCTATCAGCAGAAATCTATAAATGTATATAAGGATCCTGACTAGACTGTAATGACGCCATCCCATTGTCCTGTCACTTGGGACATTGATGAAAGTGTGACTTGTTTTATCAGCAGCAAAAAATGATCACATCTCCGATCATTCTGTGATATATTCTGACTATAGTGACACTATCCCATTGTCATGTCACTTGGACTTGGATGGAAATGTGACATTAGCAGCAGAATTCTGTAACATCTCTGATGAAGCTGTAATGTAATCCTATCCTGTCGTCCTGTCACTTGGACTTGCATGGAAATGGGGCCTCTTAGCAGCCGAAATCTATAATGTTTCTGAGGATACTGTGATATATCCTGATTATAATGACACCATCCCTTTGTCACTCGGACATGGATGGAAGTGTGACATGTTTCATCACCAGTAAAAGTCCCTGACCTAGGGGCACAGTCCTATTGTGATAGATCGTGGACAAAAATGTGATGTGCTCTAGAATATCTCTGATCATACTGTAATTCATTCTGAATAAGTGACACTATCAGATTGTCACTTGGACTTAGCTGGAAGTGTGACATGTTTTATCAGCAGCACTATCTATCCTGTTTGAGGATATTCTGTTAGTCCTCTTACTTGGACATTAAAGTGATTGTAAATCTCAGACATGAAATATGAACAAAGCATATCCTTTTATATGTGTACTTGTCCCAATCCAGAGCACTAAGTGTTATCTCCGTCTGCTGATTAATTTCTCTGCTATCAGCATGAATCACTTCTGACAAGTTTTCCTGACACCAAGAGAAAAAAGGTGACATGAGAGGGATATCCAACAGATGGACAGCCTCAGCTCTGTTCTTGTGTGCTTTGTGAAGGGGGTGTGTTCTATTCAACCAATCAGCTCTCTGAGCTCTCCTCACTGGTATAACTTCAGCTCCCCCCCTTGCTTTTCAGAGCTGAGAGATCCTGTGTAAATTCTGCACTTTGGCTGTAGGGGGAAAGGCGGCTGTAGTTAAAAAGGTACAACTTATGTAGGGGAATTTGTTTCATCTCTATGCATCACCTGAGGCCAGTCACTTCACTTGGTATATGTAAGGCAGGTCTTGACAAATTTTGCTTTGAATCTAGGGGCCAGCTAAAAAAAGTTAGACAGTTTTTTTAAACTAACAAATCTTACATCTTACGGCTGGAACATGTGATGTGATAAGGTGAACTTATCATTTAACCCTTTCGGAAATGTTCGTAAGTCGGCCGCGCATGCGCAGACCGACAAATACGGAGATTTCCGGACATTTTTTGCATTTAGAAAATAATTTTAGGCCTGAAGTAGGGGTTGTTCGTAAGTAGGGGTTGTTCTTAGGTCGGGCGTTCGTAAGTCGGGGACCCCCTGTACATAAAACCCCCAAACATTATTATGTATTTTCTGAAAGAGAATGAAATGGTGGTAGTTCCAATTTTTTATGTCACACGATATTACCACAGAGGTAAATTTCAGTAAAAGACACATTAAAAGTTAATTTTTAGGGGGCACAAAAACACAATAAATTGCCCAATTTTTTTGGGTAAAAATATAAATGCTGAGTGGCACTGAGTAAATAGATACCCAACATGTTGGTACCCTATATTTTCTATAGATGATGCCTTAAAAGCTCCCTATAGGTCAGTGATGGCGAATCTTGGCACCCCAGATGTTTTGGAATTACATTTCCCATGATGCTTATGCACTCTGCAGTGTAGTTGAGCATCATGGGAAATGTAGTTCCAAAACATCTGGGGTATCAATGTTCGCCATCACTGCTATAGGTCATCATCAGTTTAGTGATATGAAGGAGGGTATTTTTGTGCTTGGATGTAACTTTAATTGTTACTATATATAGATGACAGGTTCCCTTTATTGAGACATGCATGTCTCCCCTGTGCTCCACTGAATGTAATGCAATTCTCATTGCACTGCATTACATTCTTTCCCGGCCTTGATGCCTGGGGAAACTGTCAACAGGGACCCGGAAGTGACGCCACACGTCACTTCTGGGTCAACAGCTAGAAGAGGAGGAGGGCGGACGTGTGTCCGCTCCCCTCCCTCACCTCTACCCAGTGGCACTTTCAGATCATCAAGCAGTGCCCGGGATACATAGCGAGCATTCGGATGGCAGCATTCGGATGGCAGCTCAAGTGCCTGGACGAAACTTCTTGTGTACCTGATGCAAGGGTTTACAACCACTTTTAAAGGAAGTGTGATATGTCTGCAGCAGAAGTCTATAACGATGTATCTTTACCTTTTTTTCAGTCATGGCACCCTTTTAAAATGATGCACCCCATTCTAAAGTGTATAAAACGAAACTTGTAGTTTTACATATTGCAGCAACACCTACACACTTAGGACACTCAACATTGGAGGTGATTTATTCTTCTGCCTCAGCTTTTCTTCCTCATTCAACTAGCGTGACCCCAGTGCCACAGAGAGGGGCAGGTGAGGGGCAAACGAGGACGTCCGTAGGTGCCCAGTGTTGTTCTCCCCTCTATCAAACTATGATGTCATCAGTTGTTAGGAAGCTGGCAGCTGGCCCACACGGTACCCAAGGTTTTAATGGTGCACCATAAAAACTTGTGGCTTTGTGTAACCAAAGAAAGGCAAGCTTGATCCACCTGCTGCCGGCTTATTGGCAATTTGGAGCAATTTAGACATTTTGCCAAGGCACCCCTGAAGAACCCAAAAGGTGCCCCAGGGTGCTGGTCTATAACCACTTCAGCCCTGGAAGAATTTACCCCTTTCCTCACCAGAGCACTTTTTGCGATATGGCACTGCGTCGATTTAACTGACAGTTGCGCGGTCATACGACATTGCACCCAAACAAATTTAATGTCCTTTTTTCCCCACAAATAGAGCTTTCTTTTGGTGGTATTTGATCACCTCTGCGGTTTTTATTTTTTGCGATATAAATAAAAAAAAAAACGCAACAATTTTGGAAAAAAAAAAAAGCAATATTTTTTACCTTTTTTTCCTATAATAAATAGCCCCCAAAATATATAAAAAAACAATTTTTTTTCCTCAATTTAGGTCGATATTTATTCTGCTACATATTTTTGGTAAAAAAAAAATCACAATAAGCGCATATTGATTGGTTTGCGCAAAAGTTATAGCGTCTACAAAATAGGTGATAGATTTATGGCATTTTTATAATTTTTTTTTATTAGTAATGGCGGCGATACGCGTTTTTATTTTTTTTTATTTTTTTAATCGTGACTGTGACATAATGGCGGACACATCGGACACTTTTGACACTATTTTGGGACCATTGTCATTTATACATGATCAGTGCTATAAAAATGCACTGATTACTGTATAAATGACACTGGCAGGGAAGGGGTTAAACACTAGGGGGTGATCAAGGGGTTAAGTGTGTCCTAGGGAGTGATTCTAACAGGGAGGGATGGGCTACCTAGGACATGACAGCGATCACTGCTCCCGATGACAGGGAGCAGTAGATCTGTCATGTCACTAGACAGATTGAGGAAAAGCTCTGTGACACAATTGCGCCACCGGCGGACATTGGGTCCCACGGTCCCAGAGCATGCGGTGTGCGCCCACAATGCCGCTTGCTAAAGGGGACGTACCTGTACACCCATTTGCGCAGCCATTGTACCGACGTATATCGTTGTGTACTGGTCGGCAAGCGGATAATATCTCTGTTGGTACACAACTTTAGTGACCCGATCTCATGGATCTCAGCAGCAAAAATGTTTCTCTGGCGATACTGTGACCTATCCCAACTATAGCGGCACTCCCCCCATTGTCACTTGGTGATAGATGAAAGTGTGACGTGTTTTATCAGCAGTAAAATCCTATAACGTCTCTGAGGATGCTACGACATATCCTGACTATCGTATTTTCATGTCACTTGAACTGGATGAAAAGAGTAACCTGTTTTACTATAAGCTCCTGTAACTGACATTTCCATCACTGTGCTTTTTGATTCTTGTGATCTGAGTGACATTTTCAGCAACATTATGTTAAACTGAAGTTAGATGGAATATCACAATGGGAAGTGTAATTATCACATGACAATGTCCATGGATTCTTGTAACAGTGACGTTATTCATTCAGCAGCAATCTAATGACTACTGTGATCCAGTACAGTGACACATTGTGACAGTATTGCCTGTTATGTGATTGGATTATTGTGACAGGTCCGAAGCACTTTGTGATAGTGTTTTTGTAACATCTGGGGCAGTGCCAGTCTAACTTTGGACTGTCTTTGGCATTTAATGATAGTGGTGACACTCGGCAGCAATATCCATGTTGTGATCCAGTAGATTGACACATTGCGATTGAGTTACAAAATCTGGTGCAGCTGTGCATGGTAAGGGGTTGTAAATCCTCGTGTTTTTTCACCTCAATACATCCTATGTATTAAGGTGAAAAAACACATGGCAGTGACCCCCAGCCCCCCCATTTTACTTACCTGAGCCCTGGAATTTCCCACGGCAGAGACACGCTGTCCCTCTGCCTGGGGTTCTCGGTTGTTGATTGGATAGATTGATAGCAGCGCAGCCATTGGCTCCCGCTGCTGTCAATCAAATCCAATGATGCAAGGGCGAGGCCGAGTCCTACATTCGGCGTCTATGGACTCCAAATGCTGGACTCCCCCGCCCCCGGGAGAGCTTTTCTCCTAAGGGGTTATACGATGTGGGGAGGAGCCGACCAGGGACCCCAGAGGTCGAGGATCGGGACCACTCTGTGCAAAACAAACTGCACAGTGCAGGTAAGTATGCTATGTTTGTTATTTTAAATAAAATAAAAAATCGAAGCTTTACAATCACTTTTAAGCTTTGACAATAAAACCTGGAAGCTGATTGGTTTCTTTGCAGAGCTGCTCCAGATTTTACACTCTAATTTTATTAAAGCAAACCCTCTGACATTATCTCCTAGTAATGTGATTGGATTATTGTGACATCTCATGACACCTCTGGCCACGTCAGTCTAACTTTGGACTGTCCTTAGTGTTTTATGGCATTGGTGGCACTGACTTTCCAAACCGCAATATTCGTGTTGTGATCAGATGCCTAATGTCAATATCGCATCATAGTGTTACCGGGTTTACAGAGGGACATGTTGAAGAGATGTGCTGAGTCACACTATTGTTATATATTTATGTGTTGATGTAAATGGTGTGAAGAGGGTAAATGAAGTTCTAGTGTGTGTGTAGATGGCATTATGAAATAATAATTACTGCCACTCCATATGTGCAATAATTGTGATCTGACACCATCTGTGGGTGTGATAATCGGAAGAATGGCAGGGAATATCAGTGTGATAATAAGAGATGTCAGATAGGGAGGTGTAATATTTATTATAGGACAAGGATAGTGTGGAAGTGAGAACAGTGTGATGTTTGGATATGGTGTAACTTTAGGACAGTGACACTATTCATTATAGAGTGCAGTAAAAATAGAAACCAATCACAAATCTCTTTGATGAGGTTGAGTTCTGTTTGTAATGGGTTAATACACTTAGGGATTAACACCCAAGAACAACCATCCTCTACTGAATATAGCCAATCCATTGATGGTGATATGACCGTGGTGTATTGGTAATAGTATGGCCCTGGTTGTGTTGGTAATGGGTAATGGTATGACACTGGTGACAATGCTTGTAATGGGTAATGGTATGACACTGGTGACAATGTTTATAATGGTATGACACTCGTGACAATGGTTGTATTGGTATTGGGTAATGGTATTACACTGGTTACAGTCAATGTGTTGGTATTGGGTAATGGCGCTGGTGACAATGGTTGTAATGGTACAAAACTGGTGACAGTGGTTGTGTTGGTATTGGGTAATAGTATGACAATGGTTGTATTGGGTAATGGTATAACACTGGACTAGTGACAATGGTTATATTTGGTATTGGTATGACACTGGTGACAATGGTTGTATTGGGTAATGGTATGACAATGGTTGTATTGGGTAACGGTATGACACTAGACTGGTGACAATGGTTGTATTTGGTAATGGTATGACAATGGTTGTATTGGGTAATGGTATGACATTGGACTGGTGACAATGGTTGTATTGGGTAATGGTATGACACTGGTTACTTTACTGTTGATTCATATTTTGGGAAAGCGAGGAGCAAAGGTGTAAGAACTTCTGGCTTTCCCCAAAATGCACGTAACTTGCATAGGTGAATGACGTGCACTTTACCCGCTGCGCCCTCTGGGATATGAACATTACATAACCCAGGAGGCATAGTCCTTCATTGAGAAAAGGGGGGGGGGGTAGGGGGGCTAGTTGAGCATCATTGGGAAAGCAGACGGCTGAAACCAGAAGATCCAGCAGGTTCCTGAAGATGGTCGGTGCAGAAGAGAAGCATATCATAGCAAGACAACACTGGATCCGCTGGGCGGGTGAGCACCTGAATGGTTTAGGACCCGGAACCAGGTTAAAGAAAGGGGGTCAAAAAGAGTGGCGGGAGGGTGAAGATCCACTTTAAGCTGGCCGTACACTAGTAGATTTTTGTAGATTCATCAGTACATCAGACGTTTGACGGTACTCAAAAAATGTGTTTGCTTTTACAGGAAGTCCCCGAGTTACGAACACAATAGGGACTGTAGGTTCGTAAGTCGGAACACTGCATTCGTAAGTGTAACTGCCGCCTGTGCATGGATGTGGGATGTTCCGGGTGCTTATTATGTTATCTGGGGTGTAGTACGACAGTGTGGGATGTGTCCGGAGGTGCTCGACAGGTATCCAGGACCAGCGTGGAGCACAAGTGGCCGGCATTTGAGGCCGTTCGTAAATAGGAGTCGTTCGTAACTCAGGGACTGCCTGTATCCTTTGATTTTGGAATGAATGGAATTTCCCCTGAATTAAAGGCACATTTGCTGTTGCATTATAGAACATTTTGCAAAAAAAATTCCATCCTGACATACATTTTTTTTGTCCTTTACTGTAGAAAGTGTTTGTTGATTTGACCCTGTTATCTTTTAGAAAATCAAAAGAAAGCTTGAAATTTTTTTTTCCGAACAAACTTTTACCCATGCTGTGGCCAGCTTTACCAGTACTATGTTAAATGAGCACCTACCTAATCTAACCAATCAACTGTATCCAATGGGGCAAGCTCTTGAGCTACTTGGTATTTGGTAGGGATTGTAACGTGGTGACCTTTTAAGCTTTCATTTTTCACTCCTTTGCTGAAAATATCAGATACAGGCAACAGTGGTGGTTTCTATGGGCAACATAGACACATCTGGTTGCTATGGGCAACATGGACACATTTCCTCATTCCAATTTGGATGTATTAAGCTTGTTGTGAGTCATTTAATTGGATAATGACAAAGCAATGACATTTAGTAAACCAGCAGCAGTTATTTTCGCTTTTTACCGGTTAATGGAAAGTAATTACTGCTTGCCTTATTAAATGAAGGCCTTTGTGAAGCAATTGACAGTTTGATTTTGGGATGTTGTAACACAGATGTCAATAGTAATGAATGGATGCTGGTCTCACTTCAGTATTTAAGAATAATACAAATCCGGTGAGAGAGAAGCAATGCAAATGGCAGTTGGTCAGTTGGTGTGATGGCGGTTGGCAGTTTGTTGATGATGATGATAGTATAACAATATTACTACAGCTTCTTCTTTAGCAAGCAGGACAGTGAGCAATGATGATAGATATGATCTATAATGGAGGTTGAAGGTCCATGACCACAGATGACTTTTAAACCAGGTACCAGATGTGGGGATTACCTAAACCTTGTTACCCAATAAATATCACCAAAGGAAGAATGTGACTCTTCATTACAGAAATGGTCTCTTTCCCCACCATGCTCTCTGATAAAGTACTCTGTTGATGCTTTTTTTTATATACTTTTAATCTGTTTTGATGGGCTTTACATATACCACTTTGTACATCTTCTCAATGGAGTTTTGCTTCTTGATTTTATCTTTTTTTTTTTTTTTTTCTTCTTTTCCACACTGTTGCCCCTATTTTATCTCTTGACAGTTGTAAGTAGATGCTAGTCAAATCACTCAAAAAGCAAAAAAAAACAAAAAAAAAAAACGCATTCTTTTATCAGATGTCGCCACTCTAGTTCCTCTCAAGTGTTGTCCTATTTTAACAAAAGCACTGGGAAAATACACCAGAAACAAACCGCTATAGATAATGTCCACACCCCCCCCCCCCTCTATCTATCTATATCTCTCAAAGTTGTCGGAGGGAAGCTTCAGAATGGCAAAGATGTTTTTATTACAAATTATGTAAGCAGTCTACAGTTCCTCTTTAAGAATATGTTGTATTTTCATGGCAGCCAACTGGAGGAGCTCTTGACTTCCTTATGTGTTTTGCATCCTTTACTAATTTACTGTTTAAAAACAAAAAACTGTCTACAGGGCTCAATAGCCCAAGCAGGCTGCCGCTATTCTGTTCTCTCATTGGAATACCCATAGTGCTCCTGAGAATTTTTTGCCATGCATTAAATGTTTATTGGTAAAAACAGACTGTAATAGTATGTATGTATGTGTAGGTATTAAAAAAGTGTGTACGTACATACATACATACACTGACTTTAAGGCCAATAGTCAATATCTAGTGCTGATATTCTGTATCTAAAGTTGTTTTATTTATTTTTTATTTTTTTTACATTTATTTTTATGGCTGTCACAAGGAATTTAAACATTCCTTGTGACAGTAAGCCCCCTTTCACATGCGTTGGCAGCAAAACGCTGTTCCTTTTAGCGATGCTTTACCACTATTTAAGTGGTGCTTTTCGGCCGCTAGCGGGGCGCCCTTAACTCCAAAGAAGGAGTTTGGAAGCGCTGCCAATTCATTTCAGGGCATTTTGGGACTGCTGCATACAGCGCTCCCAAACCGCTACAAAGTTGCTACTTGCAGAACTTTTTCTAACATCCCGCAAATGCACCGCCCCAGTGTAAAAGCACTCAAGGTTTCACACTCGGGCGGCATGGGAGGCAGTTTTTAGGTGCTTTACAGGTGCTATTTCTAGTGCTAAAATTCCTGAAAACTGCCTTAGTGCGAAAGAGGTCTAATAGGCAGTGACAGGTACTCTTTATGGAGGGATCAGGGTCTTTAGGACCCCAAATCCCTCCACTGCACTTAAAAGTATTCAAAATGCCCAAATCTGCGTTTTTGAATACTTTCTATTTTTTAAAACTGGCTCCTTTTTAGAATACCAGTAGATCCGAGACCCGAACAAAGCAATTTACTTTGTTCAGGTCTCCGGCCAGCAGGTGGGACGGGAGACCCGAGCGGCCGCTTAGCCACAATGGTTGTTATTACAAGAAAGCCAACCCTCCGCTCTAAAGAATGGCACCTACAGCTGCATGCATCACCCCGGTACAACCACTTGAAGAAATACCAGTAAGTTTGTGACCGATTCTTCAAAAAAAGTGAATGTCGGCCACACCGATAATCGGTCGACTCATATATATATATAATTACATTTTTTTTAAATAAAGCAGAAAGTAAGTGTCACTCTGGAGAAGATGTATTCTTAAACAAAAGCTGTTTGTAGTGACAGTGTTTTGTTGGCACTGGTGTGATATTGGAGATGTGTAACATGGTGTATTGGGAATGTCATGACCACGTAGTCAGAGTAGTTCCATTGAATTAGGATGAGTTGACAACTGGTTGTTGTCGTTTACAGCATATAATTACTGAAGCTGTAAAATGTAAATGACCTTGCTATTGAATTGTGATGCTTGGCACTAGTAGCTGTCCTGTGACATAGCATGTTGGTAACAGTCTTTTTTTTTGGGCAGTTTAAGGGTTGTGAATGTCAGTTCTGGACTAGCAAGGTGTTTTCTATGACAGGTGTATAGTGGCTCCTGACTGATTGTGTTGACCCTCATCCCACCCAACATGTCCAGACTATGGAGCTGCACTTTCCCTGTTTCCCTGGCTGTTTTTCTTCTGCTAACCCTACCTCCTCCCCCTTTTTTTTTTTTTTCTTCCCCTGGTTTCTTTCTCAGCTGCTTCAGAAATAACCGGTGGATCCAGTTTTGTTTCTTGTTAATCTCATTGCTGGAGCGATGACCTCCCTCTCCCTTCTCTTTCCTGAAAGTACGTGACATTCCTAACTTTCTTCAGTAGTCTACCCCAAGAGCTGAACACGGTTGTGCGCTCCTCGTCCTTGCTCCTGCACTCCTCTCTCTGGCCAGGTCAGAAGTGCCCAGCTCTGATCATTTCAGGACTGCCCCTCTTATCAGCACTCCAGTCATCCAGGACTGCCCCGTTCCTCCTCATCTTCACCTGCTAACTGAAATCAATGGAACAGACCCAAACGTGAGGTAGCTACGATGTGCGCTCTTTTACACACAGGCAGACGTCTTCTTATCATACTTTAAGACTTCACTCTGATCTTTGTCTTACTTCTATCTCTTCCAACAACATTATTTCCTAAATCTCTAGTTTGCACTATAAATGTCAGTGTACATCACCCATTCTGTCACATGGCAATTATTTATCTCTTTGTTTAGTGTGTTCACAGTCCATTTCGGTTACCCTTCTTCTTCTTCTTTTTTTTTTTTTATTCATTTATTTATTTTATAGCATGTGATGCTTCTCGTTGTGTCTTGGACTTAATTTGGTGGTAAAGGAGCTTTTATAACTTGTTGTATTTGTACCCACATGGGTACTTTTGTCAGTCTTCAGGGATATATTGTAATGTGTAGTATGTGTACCCCTAAGTTTTTTTTTCCTTCTGGCAAGGTTTATATATATATATATTAGTGTGTGTGTGTGTGTGTGTGTGTGTATGTGTATATATACACTCCTAAGGGTACATGCAACAGTTTCAAGAGGTCTGTTGTAGTATATTTACTCTGAAGGGTGTATGACCGATTTGGAGGGGTCCATTGTAATATGTAGTATATGTACTGCTAAGAGTATGTTGTCGTATATGTACTCCTAAGGGAACATGTGACAGATTGGATGGGTACATTGTAACATGTAGTATATGTACTCCCAAGGGTACGTGTGACAGATTAGAAGGATATATTGTAATATGTACTATGTGTATTCCCAATGGTACATGTGACAGTTTGAAGGGTACATTGTAATATGTATTATATGTACTCCTAATGGTACATGTGACAGATTGGAGAGATATACTGTAATAAGTAGTATATATACTCCTAAGGGTACGTGCAACAGTTTCAAGAGGTCCATTGTAGTATATTTAATCCGAAGAGTATATGACAGATTGTAAGGATATATTGTAATATGTAGTAGGAGTACTCTCAATAGTACATGTGACAGATTGGAAGGATATATTGTAATATGTAGTGTATATACTCCTAAGGGTACGTGCGACTGATTCAAGGGGTCCTTTGTAATATGAAGTAGGAGTACTCCTAAAGTTACATGTGCCAGGTTGAAGGGGTACAGTAAATGTACTACTAAGGGTAAGTGTGACCAATCAGAAGAGGCTTGTTGTGGCATGTAGTGCATTTAAAACTTGGGGTACTTATGACAAGTTTGTTTGAGGGGTACATTGTAACACGTGACGTATAAATCCCTCTGCACAATTCTGAGAGTACATGTAACATGTAGTATATGTACGCCTATGGTTACTATTGACAGATTAAAGAGGTAAAGTGGCTGTTTTAGTTATAATGTAGCAGCTTAAACATTAGCAAGTCAGGGTTCCTATACAATGCGTGAAATCTTGTTTCCCAATTACAAATATAAGAGGTCGTTAGGAAAATCCATAAAATGACACATTCCAGGGGTAGCTGGCTCTTCTCTTTTTTTTTTTAAGGTGATGCTGTACAACTGAAAATGTACGTATAACTTGCCACGTTTGTTGTATCAGTATATATTGGGGGTTATTTATGAAAGGCAAATCCACTTTGCACTACAAGTGCAAACTACAAGTGCAAGGTGCCCTTGGAAGTGCAGTCGCTGTAAATGTGAGGGGTAGATCTGAAATGAGGGGAAGCTCTGCTGATTTTTATTATCCAATCATGTGCAAGCTAAAATGCTGTTTTTTATTCTGCTTGCATGTCCCCCTCGGATCTACAGCAACTGCACTTCCAAGTACACTTTCAGTGCAATTTCAAGTACACTTTGCACTTGTAGTTTGCACTTGTAGTGCAAAGTGGATTTGCCTTTAGTAAATAACCCCCATTATGTCTTATGATGGCAATATGTAACCATTAAAAGAAATTATATGGATTACATTTAGCACGGGTCCTTTGTATCTGTAGTGTAGAGGAGCGCTCTCTGTTTGATGTTTGTCAGATTAGACCTTAAGAACCTTCTTTTCCATTGTGGCATGTCTATTCCATATCTCATCTAACCTTTTTTAATTAGCAACTGGACCTGATGTTATCACTGCTAGTTCCAGGGCATCCATCTGACCCACCGCTCAGGGGCTACTCCATCTATAACCTGTTGCCTTTCCTAGAGTCAGACGTCTTTCTGACTTTTTTTTTTTTTTTTCTACATGGTTGGTCTATAACATGTTGAAACAAACCTGTTATCTGTCACTTGTGAAAGCAATTTGATCTGTCTGACAAGGAAAAGGAGAGGACGAGAGAGAAGCGGGGGGGGGGGGGGGGGTGCTTATTTAAAATATGCGGCATTTAGAATTTTATATATATTTTTTTTTTTTACTTTTTTGGGAAGTGATTTGGAGACGAGAGTTGAAGCAGCCTACTTTCCAGTAAGTAATGTAGAAATTCCAGGAGCAGGAGCTAAATATACTTGGTGGATCAATACAGAAATGGCTGGTTGTGAATAATTTAACTGGCAGTGCTGGAACAGTTTGGAAGCTAAAAGCGAATGGGGAAGAGGTGACAAGAACATTCCTCCTTCTGGCCTGTGATGTAGATCAGGGCTGTAGAGCTTGACGAGTTGCTGCTTTTTCATCGTATTTCTACTTTGCCACTTAGATGACAGTTCATTCCACAAGACATTGTGCTTTCCCCGCTCACTCTCTTCCCTATATTCCACTATTTTTTGTATTAGGGCTATGCTATCATGCACTGAATGTATGGAGTACCCTGTCATCAGACGATCGCTTTGTTACGTTATTGATTTCTCAAATCTTGAACAATACAGAACAAAGAACGGTTATGATGTATGGGAACTGATGGCAGCCTATCAGATTATAGCTTACATCAGCAAGAAGTATTAAGAGTGCAATGTGGTTTTTAATTAGTTTCTATGTTGTTGTCAACTTTTTATTTTTTGCTGCGCTAAATAAAGCTTTTAATTATAAAAAGGAAGTTTGTAAATTGAATTCTTTTTACGGGAGGAAAAATGCGCTCAGTTGACTGTTTATTTTTCTGTGTTTTCGATGATATACATTTGATTTTAAGATGCCATTTGCCAACTGTGCCAGCAAGGAGTTAAGCTAGCCCCATAAGGATTCTGTGTAATGTAAAGTCCAAGAGATCAGAACCAGCACAGGAAGCAATCACAAACTGACCGCATAGTCATTTCGGTCTATAGGCTGTGTCCAGTAAGTTTTTTTTGCTGCACTGTGCAATGCATGTATTATTTAATCTCACACATCAGGTCCATGTCCAGCAAATATTACATATTCTCTATTGTAGAGGAAACTGACTCACATGCAGCATTGTAGTTTCAAACAAGGGTAGGAGAAACAAAGTAGCACATCCTTCTTCTTCTTTTTTTTTTTATGTGATCAGTAAGGTAAGACCCTTTATTCTTCTTTCCTAAATAATCGTTTGCTCAGCAAGGCATTCGTTTTGTTTCTGGCAATGTGGTACATCAAATCCACACTGGTTGCTAAAACTGTCAACTTCTCGTATATAAAACGAAATAGTTATCTGTAGCTGTCAAAACTGACGTATTTTCCCTTCTACTGTCATCTATCTTAATAAGTTGCGACCTACTTAGGATTTGGTGCCAAATTGCCAAAAATTCTGTTCCTTTGTGGGAGGATGTTGGGTGTCTAAGACAAACCTTTTCCCCTGTAGATAAATGTTCCTCTTTGGTGTAGCAGTTGGTGCAGAACAGGTTAATGTGATGTCAGGTTCCCCCCTTCGATAATGGTGTGTAACGTATAGCACACAACGTCTTCTTTCAGAGGGGGTTAAATCATTTAACACAGGAAAACCTTAGCTTGTGACAAGCACTCGGCTGACAGTGGGGGACATAGGTACATTTATGCTGTGTACTTGTAGAGTGTCTGTATCCTCATCAATTTTTTATTGTGCTTTATTTTCGGCAGTTTTTTTTTTTTTTTTTTTAGCTGCCTAAATAGAAATCTAAAGTGTGTATGTGTGTTTGTTTGTTTTTTTATTTATTTATTTATTTATTTTTTACACTGAAATGTTTGTTTTCATTTTCATAGCAAAATGCTATTTGAAGGTGGTAGAAAATATATATAATATTATTATTTAGAATATATCATCTATTATTATTTAGAATATATCATCTATTCTTAACTAAAATATCTAATTATTAATAATTCAAATATATTTTATTTATTATAATTTTTTGTATTTATTATTATTATTTAAAATATATCATCTATTAACTAAAGTATCTAATTATCAATAATTCAAATATATTTTATTATCATTTTTTTTTTTATTATTATTATTATTATTATTATTATTTAAAATATATAATCTATTATTATTTAAAATATATCATCTATTCTTAACTAAAATATCTAATTATCAATAATTCAAATATAATATTATTATTATTATTATTTATTTTTAGATATAATCGGGAGGTGATGCATGCACTGATTACTGAAATCTATTTTTGTCTCTGTTAAGTTATAGGGAAAAGTAAAGGATTGCAATGTAAGTCACGGAGACAAACAAAAAAATAAAAATAAAGAATATTTGCGAGGGATATTGTCAGTTTTCAAAACACTTAAAACAGACACCTACCTTTTTGGATTTGCACAGCATAAAAAAAAATGAAGCCATGGATCCCAGCAGGTGGCCCAGATATATGTACAATACTGCCAAGGCAACAGAAAAATGTAAATACTTTTGTACAAATTACACATTTATTGCCTGTGGAAGGTTTCCATTTTTTTTGAAGATGTCCTATTTTTATATTTCAGCACTGCTCTTTGACTATGGAAACAGAGAGACCCGATGGATATGTAACTAGTAAGTGGCAATTTTATTTAAAAAAAAGTTTTGCTCTGCCTTTCTTGTGTTAGTACTTAATTTGCCTGTGGAAGAATCCAGATTGCTTGTTCTTTATCTTATATATATATATATATATATATATATATATATATATATATATATAATAAATGGGATCATGGGAAAATAGGGTGAAAATGGTCTAACAGGCTCAGTGATGTATCTGGCAGATTAGGAATTACTTATTACATAGTTGGGGGCATTTTTAATAATTTCTCTAGATTTTTTTTTTTTTTTCTGAGTGGGTATATCTCAGCATGATGGAGCCCGTCCGTCCAAAAAAAAAAAAGTGTCAAGATGGGTTGTCCTAACCCATCTTGACACTTTTTTTTTTTTTTTTTTTGTAATAAAAAGTTTACCAAAAAGCCAAAGTTCTGTCAATAGCCTTGATTAAGTTTAGGATTAAAAAAGGATTTTTCGGCAGCCAATGTTGTAAAACGGATATTTTTAGGCACATATTTCATTCAAATCTTTAAAAATGTAGAATTGACCCTGAAAACCAGGGACAGAGGATTGCAGTCTTACTAACTGTTGCTGGCTTGTTTAACACTCTAATGCACATTTTCAACACCGTTTGGTGAAAGTGTTAAAAGTTGTCTGCAACATTCTACATAAGTCACCCTTCTATAGGTATTTGGCCGGGTTCAGACTGCTGCGGTGCGGGAACGCTGCGAATACACTGCGAGTTCCCGCACCGCATGTCTCCCGCCGGCAGTTCACACTGCCCTATGCGAGCTGCTGGGGGTGTCAATGAAATGTTAATGACACCCCCATAGCAGCTTGCATATCGAAAAAAAGGGTCCTGTCCGATTTTGGGCCGAATGCGATGCGAATTCAGCCATACTATCTGTATGGCTGAATTTGCATCGCACAGAGATCGCATATGATTTGAACTGCAGTGCGGTGCGAATCATATGCGATCTCCCGCACCGCAGCAGTCTGAACCCGGCCTTTATGAATAGGTCTGTTTTTACCCCCCCCCCCTTTTATTATCAGAGCATATAGCTTCAAAAGGACAAAACTTGCTGAACCAGCATTCTTGGGTGATTGTATATCCATTGACCAGGTTAGCCCAAAGCCTTGGAGATAGGTAGTCAGGGTGTATGGTGTCAGGACCTTGGTGTGTTAAAGTGGCAGGTGCATTTGTTCCCTTGCTCCTAGTAAGATATCTGCTTAATTCGCACCACTCTTCTTGGTTACCAAGCCCTTGGATGACGCCTAGATGACATATTGTTTGTTTTACCATAACACGGGTCGTTTTTATATATGTTGCTTGAGGAAAGGGTGCAGACTAAGTAAAATATGTGGACTGTCTGAAATGTTGAGTTAAATTTACAGTTAGTTTGCATTCACTCGTAACTCTGTACCAATTGTGTTTAGAAATAATGCCCTCACTGTTTTAAAGTGACAGTCGCCAAGTTTTCTCTCTTGTGCCCATGTATCCAAAATATTTTCACAAGACTTTTAGGGCTTATTACCAACATGTCCAGTGACCTGCATTTTTCTGCACTGGGTAAACCCCGGTTACTGCAACAGTGTTTCTTTATGTTCAAACCACAACATTGTGTACATGTGGAGTGTGTTGTCTTTAAAATGCAACATGTATGCATTTTAATGTAATAAATGTTAACACAATGCGAGTGAAGTGAGTTTTTTTTTTTTTTTTTGCACCTTCCAGGAAACTGGGAAGACTGCAAAATGCTCATCAATGACCAAACATTAAAATGCATGCCAACAAGCATTACTGCACATGCGTTTTCAGGGTGTTAACGTGCATTTTTATGTGCAGTATGGTAGGAAAGGACCCCATTACATTACATTAAAAGGTGTTTCCTGCAAAAGCACATAGAAAATTCATATAAATGTAACGCAATGTTCTTAAGAATGCATGCAAATGCACATTACTGGACATGCTTTGTTAGGTGCGGTATGGTGTGAAAGAATCACATAATGGCCCACAATTGTGTAAAAATGGTACAGAAAGTTTGGAATTGAAGTGATATCCCATATTTACTAATTAACCTCCCTGGCGGTATGATTATGTCTGGAATTTTGTGCTAAAGCAGTACAAATATTTTGCATGGAAATTTGGCGTTTTTATATTGTAGGCATGCAATTCTTATGAATAACTCACTTAAATCTGTCCAAACCAGAGTCTAGTAGACATCCCGAGTATGATAAAGTTTGAAACACAAAATCATAAATTATAATAAAATAAAAATATATATAAAAATTATTCAATAATGTAATCAAATCAAAAACACTAAAATTTGTTCAGTTGCAGAATAGTCGCTGTCATTAAATGTAGTGTTTGATGATGAATTGTGATTCTAATTTATTATCGCTGTTTTCTAGCCGGTCTAAAACCACTTTTGACATAAAGGGACACTTTTTGGTTGCTATGGACAATCTCCAGTTTCCAGGCAGAAAAAAATCTATTTATTATATAAAATGACATGCAGGGCACTGGGCAGACCTCTAGGGACAAAGGGGATGTGTATTTTTTTATACAGTACTGTAATCTGTAAGATTACAGTACTGTATGTGTATTGTGTTTTTTAACTTTTTTGAATTTGGCGCCGATCTCCGCTCCCGTGCGTCGTAACGTCGCAGGGAACGGAGATCAGCGGCACTCGGGCACTGTGTGAATCAAGCGAGCAGACGGCTCGCTCACACAGCGCGGAGACATCGCAGGATCCAGGGGACAAGGTAAGTAACTTCCCCCTGTATCCTGCAATGCAAGCCAGAGTCTGGCTCGGGGTTACCGCTTTTGGTACTGAAGTTCCCACCCGAGCCAGACTCGGGAATACTGCCAGGGGGGTTAAAGATGCAAGCTTTGGGGATGACTTGGACCCCATCTGGCTGACTGACATTTGCCAACAAAGGGTATTATTTAAACTCTTAACTTTTTGCATTCATTCATGGCTAACACGGTACAATACTTTGCTATGCTTAAGACCTTCATTAGAGGAATTTTTATGTTTTGGACTTGACCTTTGATCTATTATAGCAAGTACCTGTTCAAAGTTATAGCCGCAAAAAAATCAGCGATTAAATCAAGATCTTTTATATTAACAGTCCAACTAAATTCAAGACAACAAATGGGCTCCATTCACACTGGATGTTAAAATAATGTTATAAAAACGGCAGTAGCTTTGCAGTGAGTCTTGTAAAGTTTTTAACGTTTTTGCAATAGCGTTTATTCGTGTTTTTTATAATTTTTTTTTTTCAATGGATCAAAAACGTTAAATGCTGGGGAGCTACTTTTTTTGAGCGTTTATCAACGTTTATCAGCGTTTGACTTTTTTTTGCGGTCAGAAAAACGACTTCTGAACACGATTATATGGTGTTCAGAAAACAGCCCATAAACTCCACTGCTGATAAACATTCAAAAACGTCCATGTGGGCATGGACACATAGGATAAAATAGAGGGGAGTTTATTGGCTGTTAAAAAAATAAAACTCCCAAAAATGTCCGTTTATGAGCTTTAGTGTGCATGGAGCCTTTATGAAAATGAAAAGCAAGGAGTACCAATGTGAAGATTTTGTAGACAGTGTATTTTGCTAACACCAGGCATTTGCATTTCTTTACAAGTCAGCAGAATTGCAGTGGTACACCACCAAACTATTCCTATTGCCTTTTGTAACCACTTTATAGAGCACTGATCACCGTAAGGCTATATAATAGGCCAATGTGCTAGTGTTTTAGTCTTTTCTGTACTGGTTTTAAGGGAAATAAAGACTTGTTTCTACCTTGGTGCATGCGTTAATGTGCGTTGTGCTAATTCACATGCTATGCTTTTTTTGGGAAGAATTCACCCGAATGGCAATTCGCAGGTCAATGCACTAAAAAGCAGGAATTTGTTTTTCCCCTAACGCACATACACAACACATCGGTGGGAACATACTTTATTGAAACCGGCAGAATTTCTGGTGAACCGCATTGAACACAAGTATTACGCTAGTCTGTTTTTTTTTGGACTGTTTTTTTTGGCATAGTCACCCATTTGGAGTGAGATGTAGCTCTTTCACTGTTCCCTTAATAGTGAGTGGATTCTTTAGCATTTTGGGCCAGTGCAGTAGTGACCCCATAAGGCATGGGTGCTCAGCCTGTGGCCCTCCCGCTGTTGCGTAACTACAAGTCCCATGAGACATTGCAAGGCTGATTACAAGCTCAACTCCCAAACGCAGAGGCATGATGGGACTTGGTTCAGGAACAGATGCAGGGCCACAGGTTGAGCACCCATGCCATAAGGGCAAGTGAAAGCCTCCCCTCTGATCTGCTACTGGTGGCACAAAAATCACCCCTCTGTTATGTCCCTTACTGTCCTATATTTTAGCATTTACTCCCACCTGCCTTGCCTTGAATGACAGCTCAAACTTTAAAAGGGTATAAAATAATGTATATTATATGTTTTAAGCTGCCCTGGTACTCAAGAGCATATCGAGTTTTATATTTCAGCAAATTATTTGCCTAATTTAATTCTTTGCAGTCTATCATGTTCCATTCATTCCCCTATTTTACTGACTTGAAATTCATTTTTACTTTTTTTTTTTTTTTTTTTCTGTTTCTGTGTTCATATAAAAGAAGTAGGTGTTTTAACCATTTGGTTCCTTGCTACAGTCCAGTGGTTTTAATATTTTTTTTCATGTAGTTTTATATATTTTGTATACAAAAAGAAGAAGCCTAGCCAAAAGTGTAAAGCTGTACCAAATCAAATTGCAATGTGAGCAAATTGCACATCTAGGAACATCCATCGTTAAATAATGACTATTTGTGGATCCCAAAGTAGACCAAGGTACTGTGCGAGATACATGAGTAAACCGTTATTTTACATTACCCATTATACCGTAATTGTAATATGGACATTTCTAATGTTGGCTATGCAAATGCTAATCTTCAGTGATATATATATATTTTTTTTAATCGGGTTTTCATTTCACTTTGATATTTACCATCAGCAGTTTCACATTTTCAATGGAAACTGATTGTGGTAGGTTGCCCTAATCTGTTCTGTTCTGTTCTGTTCTTTTTTGGAAGCTGGTTGAATTTATTTGAAAAATAGCTGGACCTTTTTACCATGTACCTTTTTGCTCTACCATTTTACTTCAGAGGAGCCCTTAAAATTATCCGTTCTAGGGAAACCCTTTTAAAAAAGTTTATTGGGGGCCAGTGTGAAGAATTTCCCTGTTTGTAGTGATGGTCACAATGCCACCCTTATAGATAGCTTTGGGTTCTTGCAGCTGGAACTCTAGTTAAGAATGACTGCAGTAGAATGTGTTGTCCAAGGTACAGTAGGTATTGTCTAAGGTACAGTGCTATCAGAATACAGTGTCCTGGAATGGGGTGTAGAAGGGCGGAATCCTCCATCTACCTCATTGGCATGTGTTTTTTTTTGTTCTTTTTCCTTTCCTCATTCAGCCCCCTAGCTGGGTTTAATTCTGTTTTCAAAACTCATCTGTACCCAAAACTTTTCTTTTTAGTTTGGGACCGAGTGAGGAAAGACTGGGACCTCTGTCAGATTTTATTGCTATTCCAGACACTGTTGGGGAGATATCCCCCTCATTTCTGGTCTGCTGACAAACGTTTGCTAGCCAGGAGGCGAGGGAAAATCTGCAACAGGGAAGCGGACAATCGAAAGCTGACAAGGTCCTAGCATTCCCCTACTTAACATTTTTACTTCCCATTTGTGTGATGTTACCACTTCCTGTTCAGGGGACAAACTTTGTACCAGACAGGAATTGAAGGATTCTCTTATACGGCAGTAAAACCTTATAGGATTAATTATTCACCACTCTATCCAAAACCAAAAAAATAGGACCTGCGAGTAGAGAATGGTCAGAACTCTTGATCATCATCCTTATTCCACGTTTGTGCATCAGATAATATTGAAGCCAACACTGAGTCCAAAATAAACTTAATTGGTGGTAAATAAGTCATATACTATAACAGCCAAGGCATTAGCAAAGTCCTTCATCAGGGCTACAAGAAAAAAAGATAAAACGTAGTCCTAATGATGAGAAATGATGTCTACACTTAATTTAGACACGTGTTTAAACATAAATTTTCATCAGTATGAAAATCAGTATTTATTCTTGTAGCTTTGACTAAGTGGGAATTATGTCCCATTACAATTATTTTAGACTTTCATCCAGTTTGCCTCTATTTTCTGTTTTTTTTTTTTTTTTTTTCCATGGTTTGAGCCACTGTCAGGTGCAGATTGATAGAAACCTTGCTTTGTGGAAGCCGCCTCACCATTGTTATCAATCTTGCTGGAAATTTTCCTTCATCTGACTACACTTGCAAGTTTAAAAGTTCTGCGTGACATCCAAGCAACTAGATATTTCAACCTGAACATTTCACTGAACATTATAAAATTGTTATCACATCCAGCAAGGTTTTCACTCGCAAAGACCTACTTGCATTGTTTTATTTAGAAGAGATGTCAACATTTTTTATTTTATTTTTTTAGATTTGAATTACTGATGAATCACCACAAGAATGTATACAGCATAGTTGTGTTGGTTTTTCTCTAAATTTTAAGCTGGTTGCTTTAAAAGTTCTTACAGATAATAATTCTTAACTGAGAGAGGTCATAAAAATCCCTAAACGATGGAATGCCCTTCTAGCTGGGAATTGCATCCACAGGAAAGAACATGTTAAGACTCTGGGAGAAAACATTCTGTGAGGAGGAGAGGGATCCTGTTGCAGACATGATATTCCTCAGGAGTTTGTTTTTGGAAGGCATCATGGAGATTTATCTCTGTGCAAAGATTGCTGAGGACCTCTTTTCATCGTTTACGCATATGTCCTAGAACAGTACTGAGTAAACCCTGTTGGCTACTACACTACCTAAAGACTCCAAAAAAGAGAGGTTCCACATCTACGTGAAAACCAAGATGTTGACTATTGTATGTTAAACTATTGCTCCCCACTGTGCCACATCACTAGAAGTTATCAGTGGGTGTTATATTATAATTTGTTTTATGTAAAAAATATTTTCTTATTCATTTCTTTATTATATTGGACGACCTGTAGGACTGTTGCCTCAAAGAGGCTACAGGTTCCAGCATGTTTAAACTTTACATTTTTAGTGAATGGCTTCAAGTTGCCCAATTTTACCCCTCTACTTAAGGAACAAGTGTGGAAGGTAGAGTAGGTAGCCATAAATAAATAAATAGACGATTTTGCACATTTTAGAACTATCACGTCTGGGGCCTACTGTAGTACCTGGTTGTTTCTATTCTCCTTGCTGATTACCAAGGCCATGCAACAAAGGATGCAAAGAAGTCAGGTTGTAAAGCCATATGGGGGGGGGGGGGGGGGGGGTCAAGCATGATGATGTTTTCAGATGCCAAATAACTTCCATCAAACCCAACTCTTGCCGAGTTGGGTTTGATGGAAGTTATTTGGCATCTGAAAACATCATCATGCTTGACCCCCCCCCCCCCCCATATGGCTTTAGAACCTGACTTCTTTGCAGTGCTCATACAGTATATAGAAAATTAATAGTTTATGCCTAGTACAGAAGATCAGAAAATCGGTTGGAAAAATACTGCTTTCAAATCGATTTGTACGATAATCTGATCATTGGTACACAGCTTTTGAAAGCCAATCAGGACAGTTCATGTGAAATTATCCGAAGGGACAAACGCGAAAATTTTAAAATTTTAACTAATGATTTTCATTTTAATCAGTACAGTATTCATCTGAAAAAAATCGGAAAACCAAGACCATGCATGCTTGGAAACGAAAGAATACATTACAATACAACACATTACATCGCTTCTGAAGCTGTATTCTGTTGTACGAGAATTTTTTTAACTCTAGTAACCTCTTCATTTTGGATATGCGACTAGCATGCAAAGAAAAAATGGAAGATCATTCGTCTGGTATTCCTATTGTATAAACAAGGCTTCAAGTACAGTAGAAATACAATAAAAATAAAATGGGCAAAGCTTGCTTAAAATTGTAAATTTGTATTTCTGGGCACAGTTTTTTTTTTTTTTTTTTCCCCATCTTTGCAAATAAACCCATTTACCAAAGGTTCTATCTAGAAGTGGTTGATGACTTACAAGGTAAAGAGGGGGCCTCAACTACAACCCCTGATCACCAAAGAACTACACATGATACTGATTTACTAAAGAAGCAGAGCATGTTCACGTTCAAAATTGAATTTTTTTGTTTATCTTCGTAAAAAATACCCAATCATCTGTAAGAAAAACCATTAAACAAGATTTTTAAACTTGCATGATCAGATAATTTTAGGTTGGCACAACTTTACCTTATTACTTTAAAGAGGGAAAATTCACTTTGCTTAGTGAATTAGCTGAAGTTGTTCTGACTTCCAATCCATCCATTTTTGCCCCTTACCTTGAATATCCTTTACAAATTATGTTTTCAATTAGTTTCATCTTATTCATTAAGCTAAGTCAAATGTCACTTTAAAAGTGAACATGCACATCTCCTTTTACTAAATCACCCCCAGCATACCGTATATATAATTTAAATTGTAAGCTCTCATGACCAGGACCCTCCTTGCCCTCTTGTCTTGTAACTGCCCTGTCTTGCTGTATTTTGTAAAGCACTATACAATCTGTTGGCATTCTATAAATCCTGTATGATAATAATGGGGATATCTGTCAGACTGTAGACATAGTGGGAAAATGATGGGGAGTATGGACATGCGGTGGTGTGATTGGAAACTGAAGATGTAAAGCAGAATATAGCGAGAGACTGGGGACAAGTTATGTGAGCTTACTAGAGTACATTGCTTTTCAAACTGATTGGCCAAAAAACAAGTATCAAAAGGGGAAAACAGTCATGGTTAACCTGCACTTTGGCTATAATGATGAAAAACCTCCTCCAGCTGCTGGACACTCAGATATGCCCACTGGATGTTATGCCGCGTACACACGGTCGGAATTTCCGATGGAAACAGTCCGATGGGAGCTTTTCATCGGATTTTACGACCGTGTATATGCCCATCGGTCTTTTTCTGTCAGAATTTCCGACGGACTTTGGATTGAGAATCTGTTCTTAATTTTTCCGACGAAAAACCTTTCTATCTGATTTTCCGATCGTGTGTATGCAATTCCGACACGCAAAATTCCGACGCATGCTCAGAAACAATTTGACGCATGCTCAGAAGCATTAAACTTCCCTTTTTATAGTGCAGTCGAACGTGTTGTATGCCGTGGTGTTATTGACCGTCGGAATTTGGTGTGACCGTGTGTAGGCAAGACAGTTTTAGCGAAATTCCGTCGGAATTCCGACGGGGAAACCATCAGAGCTTTTTCCGACGAGAATTCCGACCGTGTGTACGCGGCATTAGGATTTAAGTGCTAAAAATAAAGTGCAGTGCTCAAGTGTAAATCCCTATCCCCTATGTATGAGTCATTTTATGAGGCATCCAATGATATATAATATTCACATAAACTTAAAACATTTCATCTTTATAGTACCCAAAAGTAATCATTTACATGGGGAAAAAAAAAACTATAAATATAATAATTATTCCAAACGAACATGTGCTCAGCCACAGTGGTAACTGGATGCTTGATATGACATCGGGAATAGGGTTTTACACTTGAGTGCTGCACTTTTTATTTTTTACACTTAAAGCAGTACTAACCAAAAATGTAATATATTGCAGCTTACAGGTCATTTAGATGTGGTGTCTGTATTGGTTATCATTTTTTTTTTCACCTTGGTGATCTGGCCAGTAACATACCTCCTGTATTAGTGTCCAGAAAATGTGCATTTAATACATTCAACATTTTTAACTTTATTATTATTTTTTTTTTTTTTGTCCACTTGTGTCAGCTTGAAGCCCTCATATTTTATATAGAATAAAGGTTGCACCCAACAGGAAATAAAATAGAGACGTAATGGTATTGTGAATCAGAACTGAAAATCCGAACTACTTTGTAGGGCAAAACCAATAACTGTAGCTGGAAGTGAGGGACAGCTGCAAATTATGCTTTAGTACAAGGATTCTTTTGGGGTTTGATGATCAAAAGTAGGATTTTAATTTTTTTTTTATTTTTTTAATTTTTTTTGGATCATCCTGTTGACTTTACTTAAAGTGGTGTTAAATCCAAAGGCAAACTTTTTCTTATTTAAGTTTACCGTTTTTTTTTTATTTTTTTTTTTTTCTCTTTTTTTATTTTTTCTCTTTTTTTATTTTTTCTGTTTTTTTTTTTTTTCTCTTTTTTTTTTATTTTTTTAGATGTGATAGCTGCATTCGTTTTCACTTTTTAGGCTTTCTTTCCTATTATTATTTTGGTGATCAGACCAGAAAGCTTGCTTTTAACCAGAACAAGCTGATGTAGCATTTAGAGGGTTGAGACAAACCATTTACCACTGGCTTTTATTTATGTAATTTATGTAAAGGGACAAAACTGTAGCTGTAACTGCTTAAAATTGAATTTTGTCTTCAATTTGTTAGTGTATCTAAACCTGCTAGTATATTGAACACTACCCCCCAGATTGACAATGCAGCTGTTCAGAGGTGTCTCTGTTGCTCTTTGTTTTTAGTGGGTCACTGGCTGGATCACCAGGTGAAAATAAAGGAGGGGGGGCGTTTAAAATAAGAAATACTGACACCATCACATTCAATGATTGCTAAGCTGCAATATAATACATGTTTGGTATTGGGTTTAACACTGCTTTAAAACTGCATGAAGCTCCGTTCTGCTTTTGTTCATTTGCATTCCTCTTGTCCGATGGGCTCTTTCCCTAAAGGCAGATACATTCTGATGATTGTCTTTGCTTTTTCCAGGTGATAATGAGCTTGTGCCCGAGAGGGACCACTCCAACATGGCCATAGACCTGACCTCCTGTACACCTAATGGACAACATTCCTCCCCGAACCACATGGCAAGCAGTAAGTCATGGCTTTTCTTTGCAACAATTGTAAAATATATATATTTTCAGAAAAGTATAACGTGTGCCGCATTTTCATTAGCATTTGTTATTTTGTCAGTTTTAACAAGCATACTTTTTTGGCTTCGCCCCTTGTTACTAAATGTTTTACACAGATCTGCTAAATTGACAAGTCACCAAAAATGATCGCATAGGTTTTGCTAATAAGCACACTGATTTTTTTTATTGGTTGAAATTGAGGTGTCTGTTTAGTGTCTATCGCAAAAGTTTTAAACAAAAGGCCACGTTGCTGTCCTTCAGGCTTTAGAGGGGCGGACTGTGGCCAGTGTTAGTAGAAAATGTCCCGGCATCAGTGGGAGTAAACCCTGCCCCATTATAGGTTTTAGCAGGAGGAATGGTGCCCCATCAATAGTCTTGGCAGGAGGAATGGTTCCCCATCATTGGCCTTAGCAGGAGGAATAGTGTTCCATCGATGGTGTCAGTGGGAGGAATGGTGCACCATTAATGGTGTCAATGGGAGGAATGGTGTCCCAAGGGCCAGAGTGGGGCAAGCAAAGGGCTGCAGTTTGGAGGCATAGAGCCATTACAGGTGGAGCTAAAACGGCTAATCATAAGATGCAATTCATATTTATGATCATTATTGTTAAAGGGTGTGCCCAACCTTTTCTTCTTCTTTTTTTTTTTTTTTGTTGATGGAACAGGAAATGATTAGGATCCCTGTTGGTTATTTTACTACCTTAGTGACAATGGTTATAGCTGTCAGGAAGTAAGTGAAAAATGGGGATACAGACGACAATTAAATGAAATGAAGAGGGGGTCTAGTCTCCCCCCTACCTACTCATCTCAAGTAGCTGTTGGGCAACCGTTGTCAACAGAACAGTAACGGGCATATTGATGAAGTAAACCTGACATTCACTAAAGATTCCCTGCAGGTGAATCTTCCTTGTGCATGTGTTCTTAAATGACCGCAATTGATTCGCCACCAGTGAATGTCTACTGAAAGCCAGATTCCCTGCTTTACAAACATGCGTCTAATGCGAGTCTGAAAAGTCAGATGAGAGCTTTTGGTCCGAAAATGCGACCGTGTGTATGCTCATCGGACTTTTGCTGGCGGAATTCCAGCCAGCAAAATATTGAAAGCAGGTTCTCAATTTTTCCGATCGTCTGTACCAATTCCGACGCGCAAAATTCCTACGCATGCTCGGAAGCATTGAAGTTAATTTTCTCGGCTCGTCAAACTTTTGTGTGAACGTGTGTATACAAGCACAACTTGAGCGGAATTCCGTCGGATAAACCATTTGGCCAACTGTAACACCTAAAATACCTGGATGATCCTGACAGTTTCTCCCCCCCCCCCCCCCTGTAAACTGACCATGGTTCATCATGGCTGCTGAGCCCTGACACCGTTGTAAGTTTATGTGATCCTGTCATCTGCAGCCCTGCTCTGTCTCTTCTCCTCCCCCCCTCCCCTCCCTGTCTGTGAGCTCCGTGTCTGTGCCAGCCCCCTCACCGTCTGCTCAAATTAGGGTACAATTTACATTATCCTCTTGTTTGATGAATCTAATGTCCCCCTGTGCTTTATAAAAACTGCAGCTATATACCTTGTTTACAGAGCGCAGATCGGCGACAATGTGACCCGCCATCTTTCTCCTCGCATGACAGCTGCAGCAGGCAGGGCCGCCTCTCCCCTCCTCCCTTCCTCCTCCCCTCCTGAATGACGTCAGCGGGGGATCCTCGGCCCGTCTGCTGCAGCTGTCATGCGAGAGAAGAGAAAGATGGTGGGTCACGTGATCGCCGATCTGCGCTCTGTAAACAAGGTATATAGCTGCATTTTTTTTTTATAAAGCACAGTCACAGGGGGACATTAAATTCATCAACCAAGAAGATAATGTAAATTGTACCCTGTGGGTTAATAAACACTTTAAATTCGTTTGTGACCACAATATGATGTGAAAATGTTAAAGCGGTTGTAAAACGATGGGTGCCTTTTTAAAATTAATTTTTTTTTGACCTGCAAGGTAAAGCCATAGTGTGCTATGCATCCCATACTCGCACATTATGTGAAACTTACCTGAAAATGAAGCCTTACAGCGATGCGCTGTCATCGCTGGTGGTCGCTTCCATCTTCACCTGTCTTCCTCCTGGGTCTGCGGACTCCGGCTGTGTGACTGGCTGGAGCCGCGATGATGTCACTCCCACGCATGCATGGGGGAGCCGCCGTTTACAGCACAGGATGCTGAAGGAATGGCCCGGGCGACCGTTCGTTCAGAGCATATGTGTCAATGACGTCATCGGCTGCATATATAGTAAATATCTCCTAAATCATGCACCGCTTAGGAGATATTTACAGTACCTATAGGCAAGTCTATAATAAGGCTTACCTATAGGTACACGTCAAAGATTGAAGTTTACAACCACTTTAATTAACCTTGCTGCAGAGAACTAGTAATGTGCAAAAAAAAAGCGTGTTCCTATTTCGCAGACCCCTATCAATCAGAAAATTCAGCCATAGAGATTAAGTTAATTGATGCGTACCAACATAAGATGTTTGTGCTTGAATGGGGAAAAGCTCAGTCACTCAGTGACCTATACTGTGATTATCTACAGCTTCCGCCATGATTCCGCTTGAAGTTATTGATCATTATTGAATAGCGATTTTCTCAAAATAGCAAGGTGTGACCGACCAACAATTACATAATTGTATTTTTGGCTTTGAAAATGGTGTTCTAGCAAGCATATGTCATATCTTGTCCACTCTTTCTGCTGTGCCATAGCTGTAAAGTCAGACGATCATTTTGGTGGCTTGTTTGACTGATATATATATATATATATATATATATATATATATATATATATATATATATATATATATATATATATGTATGTGTGTGTGTATAATATATATATATATACACACATAAATAAATATATATACACACATAAATAAATATATATACACACATAAATAAATATATATATATATATATATATATATATATATATATATATATTTATGTATGTTTATGTTGTATGTGTATGTGTGTGTAAGCATGTCGGGACCCCACAGGGCAAGGACCACACTATACCACAGATGGACACCAGTGGCAAAAGCGCCCTGAGGCAATTCAGTTTGCATAGGTGGCGCTATACAAGTCATTCATTCATTCATTCATATATGTGTGTGTGTGTATATATATATATATATATATATATATATGTATGTATATATATATATATATATATATATATATATATATATATATATATATAATAAAAATTACACACAATTACAATTGTGCTCATAAGTTTACATACCCTGGCAGAATTTATGATTTCTTGGCAATTTTTCAGAGAATATGATGAAAATGATGACACAAACATTTTTCACTCATGGTTGGCTGAAGCCATTTATTATCAATCAACTGTGTTTACCCTTTTTAAATCATAATGACAATAGAAACTACCCAAATGACCCTTATCAAAAGTTTACATACCCTGGCGATTTTGGCCTGATAACATGCACACAAAGGGGGTTTGAATGACTATTAAAGGTAACCATCCTCACCTGTGATCTGTTTGCTTGTAATTAGTGTGTGTGTATAAAAGTCAATGAGTTTCTGGACTCCTGACAGACCCTTGCATCTTTCATTCAGTGCTGCACTAACGTTTCTGGATTCTGAGGCATGGGGAAAGCAAAAGAATTGTCAAAGGATCTGCGGATTTTGTTTTTAAAGCTCCTCTCCTGAACACACACGTTATGATGTGTTGTGTTTTTATTTATTTTATTTATTTTTTCTGCCTCCTAAACTCCTATGGGTGCATGGGCACATAGGTTAACACAGAGCAATGTTTAGAGGCTGTAAAATAAAAAAATTTAAAAGTCTACGATAGGCCTTAGTGGTGCTGTGTGTTGTTTTGTGTCAGCTGACTCAACAGCTCAGAATCGTCGTTGGTAATTTTAAATACCCACAAAGCATAGATTATCAGATTGAAAAGTCCCAGTAGTCCTGGAACTGATAACTTTCATGGTTTGGATCACCCATCGGCTGCTTGTAGCTCTTGGGAACCTCAGTCTAAGATTGTCCCAGCAGATTTTCCAGCTCTGCTCCTAGCCACAGCTATTATAAAGCCAAGCAAGTGAGTTTGACTTCACCACTGCTGTATTCTCTGTAAGGTAAAACTGATGAAAAATACAACAGGAAGGGTGAGACACCACCATAAAAAAAAAAAAAAAAAAACTATATAATCTCGGTATATATCCATGAGACAGTAGAAGTGAGTGGGTGATGTAGCTGGCAGGCATCCACCCATAACTGGTACATCATTTGTAGATAGCCTGACATTTTTGAACCTTTATGTGCGCACTGAAAAGCTTTAAAGCATAAGTAAAGACAAAAACTATCTGTCCTGTTTACCATTATCCTTGAAAGTGAAAGTAAAAAAAATTACCCACATTTTTGGTTTGCCCCCAGAAAAGTAATTGAGGGGAAAATCTTCCAATGTGGACACTAGTTCTGGTGACCTGGGGGTCCCCAAAGAATTCCCTTGATTTTACAGGGCTTATCTCTCACTTCCTGTTTGTCTATGGGACAGGAAGTGAAGGGAAATCTCCACAATGGGACATACATGGTTTGACAGGGGTTATAAGCCTCCATTGGTCTATCCAGAATGGGGGGGGGGGGGGGGGGGGAGGGAGGTTTGCCATTAGTTCTACTTTTAAGTCCAAATGGGTTACTTTCCAAATGTCTCTCAAGACAGGAACTCTTTAAAGTTTTTTTAAGTTTTTTTTTTTTATATACCTGTAGTTTCTTTTTGGTAAATGGATATTTTTCGAGATGTTTGTAGCTGTTTTTAATCTTAGACAGAGCCTTAGTGAAAGGAGCCTTAAAGTTCGTATAGGCGGGCTGAATATTAGCCGGTTCAATGGAAACTGGCCAACCTGTGGCCAGTGTACAGCAGCCTGTCCTACAGAAGCTGGTCAAATGACCGTCTTCTGTCGGAAGTGCATACGAGTAAACCAGCATCCACTAAGTGCTGGCAGCCAATGGCTGCGAGCGCTGATCAGTGTGTTCTGTACCAGGCAGGTAAGTGGCTTTAATGCAGAAGAGACAAAGCATGTCTCTTCTGCACTCAGATTCTTGCCTGTTCGCCCATTTCTAACTTAAGCCTAAAGTTCCACTTTAAGTTAATACGGCAACCTCCTCCTGGGTTTTTATTTTCTTTTTTTCTTTAGGCCGCTGGGTTGAACTAAAACAACTTCTAGTTCTAGTTACTTTAAGCTAGGTTCACATAGTTGGCAAAGTGGCGGTAATACAGGTGGTTGATCTGCTGACCTCCATGGCCTGCTAAGGTCAGTTTTACTTTGCCACAGCCATGGCGCCTCACAGAGCGGCATATTTAAAGCCTATCTCCGTATTAACTTTCAGTCAACGATTTCCTTTACTAAGGTGTTGGAGCATACACAAGAAGATTTGATCACATATGTTTGGCATGGACATTTTTGATGTGTTATTTACTTGTGCACTACTGTGTATTTATTATGATTTGTCTATTGCGCCCTTCATTTATATTTTTTAATGATTTAAAGGTTTGTACTAATTTTAGGTGCAGCATTGGAATCGTCTGGTATTTATATTTTGGTGCCGTTACCACATCACTTTTCCTCTTCATTTCCTTTACTAACTGATGCAGCTGCTTTTAGCGCTGTTTAAACTATATATAGCATTGGCTACATATAACACACAGCTCTGTGTTCCAGTAGCGGTACAAGGACTTCCCATCAGCTGCCGGAAAAAAATTGAGTTGGGTTGAGCGCTGGTCAGCCATTCACAGGAAGCTTTGTATTTCCATCAGTAAATACAAGGCTTTCTCTAAGGTGGAGATTTACATCAGCTGCCCACCTCTCCACCTTAACCAATCAGAGAAAGCCTTGTATTCATTAATAAAAAAAATATAAGGCTTTTTGTGAATGGATCGGTTTTGTCCCCAGGCCCATTCCCATTCAGATGGGAAGTCCCTGTACCACTAGCAGAACATTTATTGTATGCTATATGTAGCTTAAGTTTTATATACCAGCTATACAGTGCTAACAGGGGCCACATCAATTGATAAAGGAAATGGGAACTATTTAAAGTGAAAGTTGGGGATGCACCGATACCAGTTTTTTAAGACCAAGTACGAGTACCAATACTTTACCAGTTTTTTAAGACCAAGTACGAGTACCAATACTTTTTCTCAAGTACTCGCCGATCCCAATTACTAATGCCTATTATTAGTGTCGGGATAGTTTGTGCATTTTTGTGTGTGTGTTTTTTTTTTTTTTTACACTTGGGCCTATTGCACACTACAGCTTCAAAAAGCTCAGTACATCTTATTTTTTTACTGAGCTAAAATACAGCCCATTAATTGTAATGTGCCTATGCACACGGACACATGAACAGCACTGTGTCTTCTCTCTCTCACGCTCAATGCCAGGAAGGGAGAGGGGATGAGTCATAAGAGGGCCAATGAAAGTTGCAAAGCTGGAGGTGTGCCTATGCATCTGTCTAAATCCAGGAAGTGAACAGGCAGCAGCTTTAGCTGCCCACAGTTAAAATGGATGCAGCCAGACTCAGTGAAAAGAGATATTACATAGACATATTTGGCAAGTACAGAATCACTGTGTGTGTTTTATATATAAAAAGTAATATGCAAAGTGGTTGGAGGGAAGCTTCAGAATGGCAAAGATGTTTTAGTTACAAATCATATGATCAGACTGCAGTTCCTCTTTAATCTATTTAAAAAAGCGGGTACTTGGGCCCCATTCACATCTATTTGGTATCGCGGGTGATTTCTAATAGCTCTGCAATGCTGGCAAAATACAGCATTGTTTAGGTGCAATTCCCTTTCAGTGGCACTTGACCGCGGTGCACTTTTGCAGCGTGATCGTCTTTTCTAGGAAAAACTACATTAGGGACAGTAGTAAAAAGCTGACAGGGTACCCCCCCCCCCCCCCAGTCTGCTTACAAAAAGCATTTTTATATCTACCTGTGTTGCTTTTTGGAGATTTTCTCTTATTTCCTGTTAAATAAACCTGTTGCTTGGGCAGCAGGTCAGGGTAAGTCATGATAAGTGCTAACTTTGCCCTACTTTATCATGAATCAAACATTTTGTTAAATGCTTTGGGTTTCTCCACTGTTCATTATGTGAATGATTGAATAAACCAGCCAAGGGTATCTGCATATGGAGAATATAGTTTATTGTATCACACAATAAATTTGGCACAGACCTATCATAGCGGGTAGCTTTGTGCTCCATGACTTTCAGTCCTGATTCCATACAAAACCTACAACTAAAGGCAGTTTTTTTTTTTTTTTGACAGAGTAGCGTAGGATTAGAACCCCTGTCAGGTTTGTATTACTGCAGAACAGTAATAGAAGGGAAATCTCCCAGTGGGAACAGTAGTTCTGTAACAACCAGGGATTCCCTCACTTTGGAGGGATTTCCTATTGCTTCTTGTATTGGCTATGGGACAGGAAGTAAAGGGAAATCTCCCCAATAGGACACAGATGGCAAAAAAAAATTTTTTAGTAAAGAGAGCATTTGAGGTAAAATAATACTGATGTACGATGAATTTACACAGAGGCAGTTTGCTGAATTGTCTAAGGAAAATATTCCTGCCTACCTCTCTATTCAAGCTTAATGGGGGAGATAGCTGCAATACATTTTGAAGGTCTTTTACATTTAAACACAGTATGTAGGCATTATGTACACTTGATTAAACAATTTTTTCTTCTGTAATGATTTTTTTTTCTTTTGTGTGCAGTTTAAAAAGACTTTCAAAACTAAAGGAGAAGTAAAGCTCATTTGGCTGTACTTCTCCTGTGGGTCACAGGAGTGCAGTTTGTTCGCCACTTCTGTGACCCGTTTTCAGCAGAGGGCTGGAGCCCGCTGTTGGCTGAAGCCCGCTGTTGGCTGACGTCACAGAGCCAGTCCAGACTTGGGAAAGATCACAACAGTGGAGTCGGGTTCCGCCCACATGCCTGGACTGGCATCCTGCTTAGGCTCTCAGCAATCCGGCTGCTCCCATTCCCTCCACAGCCCAGTGCTCCAGTGAGCGTGGGGTGGTAGAGCAGACAGCTGATGACTGTAACCTGCTCTCTGCTCATGGAGCTGTGAGAACCGAGAAATCAGTGGCGTTTGGTCGCTCGGTTCTCAGTGTTGGAGGCACCGGGGGACAGATGCAGCATCGAAACCGATGCAGTATCCACCTAGGCAAGTATGAATCCTGAAAACCAAAAAAACAAGAAAACCCATACAACTCTTTTAAGTGATGACATGTTGGAGGATGGCTTATTCATTGCTAATGCAGTCATGTACTACATTATGGAATAGGAGCCTTCTATTTGATACTGGGCAACCGATTTTCCCATGCAAGGCAAATTACAGCCTTATAGAAAGACAACACACCCCACCATCCTTTTTTTTTTCTTCCTTTTTTAATTTTTTTTATTTATTTTTTAAACAAATATTGTTAATTGGAAATCCAGTCCTGCGTCCCCCTTTTTTTTTTTTTTTTCTTCCTTTTTTTTTTTATTTATTTTTTAAACCAATATTGTTAATTGCAAATCCAGTCCTGCATCTCCCTTTTTTTTTTCTTTTTTTTTTATGTAAACATTCCATACCTGTTATGTATAGTACACACAGTGAGAACATTAGACAAAAAAAAATACCCCTTTCGAAGCGATCTTTTAATAATCTGATCGTTAGTACACAGATTTTGAGAGCCAATCATGGCAGTTCATGCTAAATTTATCTGAAAGGACAAGCATAACATTTTTTCTTGCACAATAGCAGAACAAAAAATTTAAATTTATACAGTACAGTATTCGTCCGAAAAAAATCCAGTGACCAAGACCGCGTATGCTCAGAAACGAAAGAATACATTTCATCACTTCCAAAGTTGTATTTTGGTGTTCGAGAATATCTTTAGTAACCTCTTTATTTCACACTAACATGCTAAAAAATAAACAGATTATCATTTGTCCAATAGTCTCATTTGTGTGTATGAGGCTTTAGGGAAGGAGAATATCGGAGATTTCCAGTAGCGCAATCACACAGCTAAAATCACTAGCTTGTGCTTATGGGAGTGTAAAGTATGTGTTATCAGCGAGCAAACCCCAAACCTAACCTATCTGTTGTCCTATTGTTCTATGAAACAGTCAATGTGGGTTGATCTACTACGCTACTACTACACATAGACATATAACGATGGCTGCCCAAATTCTGCTAGATTTGGGTACCTTATATCTAAAGGTGTAGTGTATACATTTGTTTATAATTTTATTTTCACTACAGCTGACAAATAATAAAAAAAAATGGGTATGATGTCCCTTTTTTTAAATCTGCGTCTCTCTATACAGCGACTCTTGCAATTAAATTTTTGATACAATAGTTCTCTTTTTCAAATATTCTTTATCTCCCGTTCTGTATTTTTATTCGACTTTCTTTGTAGCGATTGGAGCATATGTGCTGGCTTTACATGAAATAATCATGAATTCAGATTTAGTGTTAAATGTAATTTAAATATTCATCGCTCCATTAGGTTTTGGTCAAGTAATTATTTCCATGTGCCTTAAATACTTAAATTGAAAGTGTGCTGGATAATTATTTTTACTGCGGCAATACCATTCTATTGATGGCTCCACTTTGCTGGAAGCATTAAGTTTTACAGTTTTACACTGTTTCAATTTCTGAAATTCTAATGAGGCCTCCAGAGCTTCTGCAGCAAGACAAATGTTCCAGGGCTGTCCGATAAAATGCACCACAGTCTCTCAAGTAACGGTCTAGCTGTGGTCAGCACCACTTTCATCTAATTCGCAGAAGATAGGGAAGGCTGCAGTAATGTTCAGTGACTAAGCCAGTATATTGTTGGTTCCAAGCCAGTGGCAAGGGGCCACCTACAGCTGTGAGCTATGTTTGATGTGGCTCTTTGCAGCTCAGCACCCGTCTGTCTGATTTCCTGGGACAGGCTAATGTAAGGAACGCATTTTAAATAAAAAAAATTAATAATAATTACAAGCTGGCCCGGACAAAATATTTCCCTCGCTAACATGAGCAGCCCCTGGGTGTGCTGTATAAACTGTATGTAGCTGACGCTATATACAGTATACAGCACTGTGTTCAAGGTGCGAGACCAGACATTCCTGTCTCACACCCAGAACCAAATGGCGTTGGTGATAGTTGTGTACTGCATTCATGTTGGAGGTCAGTGGCCTCACCCTCCTGACGGGGTCAGTAAGTGAAGGGAGCTGTGAGGTGCACATCGCACCGTACTGTTCAGGTCAGGACAGACAAAGGCCCGAGCCTGTTAGGATGTAGCAGCTGGGAGCTGCAGGAGAAACAGTCAAGCTGACAAACGTATAGTGTTTTTTGCACGAGCACTGGGACTCTGTGTTTGACGGTCTGGAGGACCAAGGCATGAGGCCTGAGCAGTGAAGCTGCAAAGAGAGCCACAAGGCTAAATTCTATGTTTTGTTGCATTGAGTGCCGGGTCACAATAGCATGATACGGGAACCAGCGCCACACCAGTGCCCGCATTGCATAGGACTCGCAGACAGTTCACCCTGCCATATACGAACCGCTGCTGGGTGTCAATAGAAAGTTACTGACATCCCCCTTATCGGTTCGCATATCGCAGTGCGAACTGTCAAATGGTGCAGGAATCAGAATGCATGGGTGTGAACACCGATGCGATCCGATTCCAGTGTGAACCACAAAGGGTCCTGCACCATTTTGGTGCGAATACAATGCAAATTTAGCCATACAATGTGTATAGCTGAATTTGCATTGGCCAGAGATATCACATGTGATCTGCACAGCAGTGCAGTTTGAATCGCATGCAATGTTTGTCTAGCATCGCACTAGTGTGAACCCAGCCTGATGGTGAGACCCCCCCTGCGTGGCAAGATTTTCGTTTTGTGAACTTTTGCTTTTAAATAAAACGGGGAAGAAAAAGCCCTGAAAAGACATTTCTGGCATGGAGTAAACTCCAATGTTTGGCGCTACCAATGAGCTACAAATTCTGAGTAACCAACGTGAAATCTTAGTTTAGGATGTTGGTGTGAACAGACCTGGTCCCTATTCACATCTGTACATTTTAGGTGCAGTGCATTGTGTTAATACTGCATGTTTTTGATGCGTCCCATTGAATGTGTCTTGTTGGAAAATGCATCAAGCAGGACTTTTTCTAATGCACTGAAAAATTGTGAATGAGGCCTAATATGCATGTGTGATTATTTTGCTCTGCTTTATCTTTCTCCAAAAGACCATGCACTTTGTGATAGGCTGTGTGCAAGCCAGAGCTATCATCTCAATAGAGCTGGCCTTGCCTGCATTTCAACAAAAACGTACAATTATACGATTGCCTCCAGAGAACTGAACACCTCGTCTTCTAAAAACGGTGGCGTGAGTGTCTCCTGGGAGGCAAGCATTAGATAACAGAGCCAGGTGATTCCAGCACAAATGCTTCAGCTCAGCTTCCCCGGCATGCTGGTAGCTTTCCACATTTGTCAGATGAATACTTTATCCTCTAACAGACAGTTTTATTAAGGGATTTGTAATTTACAAGTGTAAACTTCTGCTTGTTGGAAAGTAATGTTGGTATAGATTACTGTACACTATTGAATGTACATAAATGAAAGCAAAGGGTTGGAGAATCTGCATTTTCCCTACGAACAGTTTATTAATGATTAAAGAACTCCACCGAGCAATGTTTGTATCAAATTGGCCACATGATATGATTCTAGCACGGGTTTAAAAACATAACCCTTTCTATGAAAAATCAATTTTTTTTTTTTGGGCTCAGTATATCACAATATAATATATTTTTTGGGGCTTAAGAACACGGATGCAAAAAACTAATTTTTTATCAGTAAGTTTTTTTATTTTTATTTTTTTTATTTAATTATAATCATTATCATTTATTATCAACCGTGTTCAGATCCATAAAAAAAAAAAATAAAGATCTGCATCTGAAATCCTGTTTATGGACTACATTTTACATTGTACATGCATACAGCTTGCACGGCATCTATGGGGATACATGAGCATTTTTTTTTTTTTTAGCAATGGAGGACATTAGGCGGCAAAAGCTGCTTGCGTCCTAACAACCAATAGGCTGCATTAATGCTTTATGCATCACTTATAAACATTGCTCAAATGTTAAATGCATAGAGAGCTCTTTATTTTTTTCGCAGGATCTCGCTGCCAGCAAGATCTTGTGTACCTCAATGCTTTCATATTTACGGCTACATCCATGTAAAGTATTTGTAGGCACAAAAAATATATAATGCACACATTCTGTAGATTTTGTAGAAGCTTCTCCCTGGGACAGAGTACATTTTTCATGACTGTGATTTAGCGGTTTTGACATCCAAGTTTATTTTGTAAGATTCTTCTACTTTTAAATATATATGGCATGCTTGAAATCCAGGTGGCATAGTGGTAAGGAATATTTTCTAATGCACAGTTGATTTGCTGTTCAGTAATCCTTTTAGGTGTAGCACACTCCTCGGGGACTGCTAATGAACTTGGATACCCCAAATTTTTTTTTTTATTTCTTTCTTTTCTGCTTACTTTTTTTTTTTTAACCAGGCACACTGAATTTTCACAAGCACCCAAAGTCGGAGAACAGTCTGTAACTCTGTTTTTGTTATTTATTAGAGGATTAATAACTTTGATAGGAATGGAAGGTTATGGGATGCCCACTTGACGTCAGCAAATCTTGAGGAGCATTTTGCTATTTACAGCCTTCACTTGCCTCCTGCACATGCTTGCGTCAGCTGAATCAGGGCCATAATGGGGGGGGGGGGGGGGAGTGGGGGTGGAAGGGGCGGATTCCCTGGGTGGTACAATTTGCTGGAGGGAGGGTGGTGCAGGTGAAGTTACCTACTCTAAATTCTAACACACCCTTTACTAACTTCTAGCACACACTAAATTGTGGTACATAGGTGTAAAACTGGTATGTGTTACTTTAAGGTCCCATCCACATCTATGTGCACATGAGTTGCAAAGTCCATAGTAATGCACTTAGTAGGAGCAAAAATGTACGCCGGTACAGTAATAAATACAGGCCGACATTCGGCCCGTGTGTACAGGTCCTTGTTTGACAGAAGCCGATCTTACGGCTGGCTTCTGTTGAACGAGCTTGCTAGAAAACCAGCAGCTGATTGGCATCCAATCAGCGCTCTCAATCAATAAGTGCGAGCGCTGACTGGTGTGGGAAGGGGCAAGTGGTCCCCCGGTTGGATCACAATTGCTCAGTGGAGAGTTCTCTGTACTAAAATTGCATCGTTAGTTCAGGACCTCCTCGTGAGCTAATCCATTTTTATTTTTTTAGTTTTAGTTTTCAAAAATAAAAACTTGCCATTTGTACTAGGCTTTACATATAACCCAGTAAAGTAATTTGCCTCAGTTAATACACAGAGATGAAACAGATCCTCCTACATAAGTTGTACTTGTTTTATCTGCAGCCCTCTCTTCTCTAAAATCTGAGCTTCAGGAGGTTGTACACATTAATTCTGAACTTGAACAGGGGCCAGGTATCATGTTACACAATGCAGAGCATAGGGAAGAGAGACAAGTGTCAGAACCTGGATCTAAACCTGCAACCTCTGCTGTGTCTGGCAGTTTCTCTTCTTGCTGAGATGCTGGATAGCTCCCTGCCTGATTCATTCAACAACCTGGCCTTGTGTCTTGTTTCTCTTGAACCTTGAACCCTTTTGCACCTCCTTCCTATTTAAGCCACTTTGCACTTCCTGTTTGACAGATTATTGTGCTCTCTCCAGCCAATATCTTGCTCTTGTTGCTCCTGCTGCTGTCCATATCTTTACTACTGCTTGTTCCTAAACAAAGTTTCTCCCAACCCGCTATATCTGCTACTGGACCCTGGCTTGCTCACTTTTTGATGGGGCGATCCCGAGGACCACGACCTGATATTAACATGCAGCAAAACCCATCTCCACCATCAGGAGCTCTGACGAAATCCGGTTAGTGCCTAGACCCTGCGTTTTGGGTGAGCCAGCTTCATCCACCAGGGTGACCTGCTTGCATACCTAACCTGCTGGTTGGTGGGACCCTCTACTGCTATAGCTATTGGTCTCTGAACCTGACCGTGACTTGAGTGGAGGGAAATGACAATCTCTCACGCGCACTATCCTAGGGAAACCTGCACAGCTGATGTTGTCAATCAGTCTGTGCTGGAGGGGTGTGAGGCTGTCTCCCAGGATTCTGTGATTTCGGCATTACTTGTCACAAGTGACTTGTGCAGATAGCAGGGGGAAGAGAGCGCAAATAGAAACCACATAGGTGCTTTGGACTGAGGTTAGTAAACACTATAGAGGTAGATGCTTTGTTCATTTTTCATGTCAGAGCTTTACAACCACTGCTGTGCGCAGATGTGAATAAACAGAAAAAAAGGACTTCTGCTTGAAATTCATTTTCATGCTCTAAAATTCATGTGCTTTACAAGAAAAATGGACAAGTGTGAATAGGTCCTTAATTCTCCTTTAGGCTATAATGGCTGCTAACAATGTTGGGGCTGCACGGCAAAGTTGAAAATTTGTCTTGTATCTAATTTTCTATGTAGGTATGGGATAATGTATGTACATAGCACTTTGACAAAACAATCCAACTTGTATGTCCTCAGAAATTACAGAAAGAGCAGGCATTATATTTGACCACATTTGGTCGTCATCTGCCACATTTAAACTGCCCTAGGCTCCTGACATAATATGATCTCTGTGATTAGAATGATATGTTCTATAGCTTTAAACGTCACTTTTGGGTGTGGCTATGCATCTGCACCAAAAAACACAGATTTGCTCCCTGACAGCTGTAAAAGTTCTCAGGAAGAGTGGAGTGGATGAATAGGTAGAGGGCCGTTGGGTGGGAGGGAAGGCTTTAAAGTCTCCCGAAGATTCCTTACCTACTTGATATATTATGACACATTTTAGGTAATTTATTTAACTGGTGAAAGTAGTTTGGATCCATGGATTCAAAACAGTTGTGATTTTAGCTGCAGAAAATTGTACTATTTTTGTTTCTTCTAGGCTTTAGCATTTGTTTTGCTGCCAGTAGTACAAAAATAGCCAATTGAATTGAGATTATAGCGAGAGAGGGTGGTTTTGCATGAAACGTGAACCCGAGGTCTCTCGAGGGGGAGAAGGTGAATAGAGTGCTCATTAAGTTAAACACCTTGGTGTGCATACCCTCCTTTTTTTTCATTTCCTTACCAATTGGTCTAGGTACCACTTTCAGTACACTACTGTGGTTGTGTTATTAGCTACTGATGTATTTTTCCTTATTTTTCATGGATTGTACTGAATCATGCGGTTGCCACTTCAACTTTAACCAGTATGTCAACCTATACAGTTACTACATTTTACAAAGTACTTTTACCTATCTTCATGTATCCCTATTTGATAAATTTATATGCATTAATGCATCCATGGTTACTGCATGAACCGACTGATTATCTGCCTGACACAACCTTAAGCATCTATAGTGCACACACATATAACTGCTATCTTATTTCAAGGCCTGATAGTTGCTACATAATAAATATCTCTTACAGTACCCATGGTTCCAGAACTGTTTCTTTGACCCTCCTTAATTGGTGTGAGTTTTGTGTATTTTAAGGGCTATTATTATTATTATTATTATTATACAGGATTTATATAGCACCAACAGTTTACACAGTGCTTTTACAATATAAAAGGGAGACAATACAGTTATAATACAATAAAATACAAGAGGATTAAGAGGGCCCTGCTCAGAAGAGCTTACAATCTAAATGGGTGGGGCAGGTGGTACAAAAGTTTGTAGCTGTGGGGAATGAGCTGATGGAAGTGGTAAAAGATTAGTTGGAGACGTGATAAGCTACCCTGAAGAGATGAGTTTTCTGGGATCGCCTAAAGGTAGCAAGAGTAGGGCATAGCCGGACAGGTTGAGATAGCTAGTTTCAGAGAATGGGAGAGGCCCTGGAAAAATCCTGGAGACGAGCATGGGAGGAGGAGATGAGAGAGCTTGAGAATAGGAGGTCTTGATAAGAGCAAAGAGGACGGTTTGGGTGATATTTGGAGACAAGGTTGGTGATGTAGCTCGAGGCATAGTTGTGAATGGCTTTTTATGTTGTGGTTTAGTATTTTTTGAATTTAATTTGCTAATGGAGAGGCAGGCCAATAAGAAGGGAGTTGCAATAGTCAAGGCGAGAGATAACAAGGTAGTGAATGAGGAGCTTGGTGGTTTCATTTGTTAAAAAAGGGTGAATTTTAAAGATGTTACAGAGGTAAATTCTACAAACTTTTGACAACGTTTGGACTTGAGGTTGAAATGATAAGACAGAGTCTAGGAATTGGAGTTTATTGAGAAGAAGTGGGTGGTCAAAGGCCTCAGAGAAGTCAAGTAGTAGGAGTATGGAGTACTGGCTGTTGGTTTTAGCAGTTAGTAAATCGTTAGTGAGTTTTAGTAAGGCAGTTTCCAGGGAAGTACTGCGAGCGAAAGCCAGATTGTAAGGGTCAAGAAGGTTATTTTCACTGAGGTAAGAGCTAAGACGGTTGTAGACTAAGCGTTCTAGAAGTTAAGAGGTGAATGGGAGCAATGAGATGGGTCTTAAGTTGCTCAGGTTGGTGGGTTCCAGTGAGGGCTTTTTAAGTATGGGAGTTTTCTGCGCATGTTTAAAAGGGGAGGGGAAGGTGTCATTGGAGAGGGAGAGATTGAGAATGTGAGTGAGGGAGCATAGGATAGAAGAAGAGGGTGATCGTAGTAGTTTGGAGGGAACAGGATTAAAGGGACAATTGGTTAGGTGGGCATCTGAGAAGTTTTGTAACCTCTTCAGTAGTATCCAATTCAAAAGAGGAGAGAGTTGACTGTGCTGTTAGGCAAGGTATGTTGAGTGGGGAAGATGTATGCATAGTGGAGGTGTCCTCACGAATTGCATCAATCTTGTCTTTGCAGTGATTGGCAATCTCTTGGGCAGTGAGTGAGTTAGTGGGTAGAGGGGGTGGGGAACGAAGCAGAGAGTTAAAGGTTGAGAAGAGCCAATGGGGACTGGGTGACAAAGTATTAATAAACTGGAAAAGTAGGCTTGTTTGGCAGCATGGAGGTAGGAATTGTATTTTAGAAGGGCAGATTTATATAGGGTGAAATCTTGCAGGCATTTGGTTTTACGCCACAGTCGTTCAAGAGCACGGCAATGTCTCTGGACATTTCTAGTGTTGTCAGTTTGCCAGGGTTGTAACGGTCGGGGCCTGATTCTGCGTCTGGTTAGAGGAGCAAGTGCATCTAGTGATGACGAGAGTGAACTGTTGTAGACAGAGGTGGTCAGGACAGGACAGGGGAGAGATTATGTCATATAGGTGATCAGTAGCAGAATCGAGAAGAGAAGGGTTCAAGTGGCAAAGGTTCCTACAATAATTGTTTGCTGCTTGGAGGGATGGGTGGTTGGAGGCAAGGATACAGTGAAACTGATGAGGTTGTGATCAGAGAGAGGAAAGGGGGTGTTGGTGAGGTTGCCAAGATTGCACAGATGGGAGAATACAAGGTCAAGGGTATTACCATTGGAGTGAGTGGAGGTATGTGTCTATTGGGTAGGTCAAAAGATGAGGTTAAGTTGAGAAGTTGAGCTGTTAACATTGACAGGAATGTTAAAGTCACCAAGAACGATAGTGGGTATTTCAGAGGAGAGCAAGTAGTGTAGCCAGACAGCAAAGTCGCCAAGTGCGATACCGGTCCAGGAGGCTGCAATCCTCCGAGAAAACAGACTAATACAGTGCATGTCAATAGAGAGGGAGGGATAGGAAGGACTTGGAAGGTGCTTTGTTAGGATAGAAGGAATCCAACTCCACCTCCTTTCTGTCTGTTGGGTCTGGGGGAGTGAGTCCAATGGAGACCACCATGGGAGAGGGCAGCAGGAGAAGCTGAGTAAAAATTTTTAAGCCAGGTTTCGGTTAGGGCGAGTCTGTTAAAGCCATGAGAGATGAAGAGGTCATGTACAGATGTTAGCTTGTTACAGATGGAGCGGGTGTTCCAAAGGGCGCATGGGATTGGTGTGCTGCTTTGAGGAAGCAGATAGATAGAAATTAAACTGAATGGATTGCGGTGGTTGTCAGAGGAGGAGGAGTATTGGATATGTGGCGTGCAGTTGGAAAATGGCGGACCAGGATTAGGAGAAATGTCATCTGAGACTAGGAGGAGGGTGAGGCAAGATGGCAGTGGGATGTGCATAAGCGCACATGTCTGATGACTCTGGAGTTTATGCCAGCATGTGGGTGCAGCAAATGCAGGAGATGATAGGTGCAGTAGTAGGGAGAGGGTAGGAGTGAAGGTGATATGTGCATGCTGCAGGGTAATGAGGTGGGTTAGAGTAAAGCCTCATACACACGATCGGACCGTGGACCAACTTTCCCGTGGATTTTTGTCCAAAGGGCGTTGGCCCCAAGTTGGTATTGCATACACACGATCGGACTTTTTAGGCAACAAACATGAACGTAGTGACGTTTCAACGTACTGACGACACTTCTAAAGAGGACGTTCGAATACTCCAGCGCCACCTTTGGTCAACTTCTATATTGTTGTCTGATCTTTTGCATTGGCTCTGAGCATGCGTGTTTGTACTTTGTACAAAAGTCCGTTGGTTTTGTGTACACACAGTCGGACTTTGGTCCATCGGACTTTTGTTGGCAGAAAGTTGGTCCGTTCGCACAGCCAACAAAAGTCCGATGAAACCTGGAAAAAGTTGGTCCGATGGAGCGTACACACGGTCGGATGTTGGTCCAAACCAGCTAATTTGCATGTTGGTTGTCAAAAAGTCAGATCGTGTGTACGGGCCTTAAGGATAATTTGGGGCTAGAAGACACCGATGTGAGAAGGAAGAGAAGAAGGAGCATGTTGGTGGATAGAGAGTGGGAATCTGACTTCATATAAAATGTCAAATGCTGGTTTGCGTGTCTTTCAGAGTGGAGCAGAGTTCTTGTATCTTCATCCAGCTTTAGTTACCCTGCTTTAGTTAAACTGCGGCGGTGAAACTGCACATCACTCGTAACAGAGCCACTCAGGAAAGCCATGTTGTCTGCACCTTGCCCCTATCTGTCTGTTTTTAACTTCTGTATACATCTATTAAAGTGTTACTAAACCCGCACCAGTAAAATCAGTCTGTATATGCAGTAAAGCATGCATGCTATACTTACTGTGGAAACAAAGGGGTTAATTCTGTGCATTGTGTAAAAAGGCTGTTTTGAGCCTCTCTTCTCTGATCTCTTCTTTCACAGTCCCCAATCCATCTGCTGATAGTACAGAGCCTCGGGGGCAGTCTGCGCATGCTCAGTTTGGCTCTCGCACAGCATGGTGGGACCAGGCTCTCTTTAACGGACACTTCTGCCCTTCCTATGCAAATCATTTGTCCCTGCTCTCTGTAATCTTGTAGGCTATTATAGTAGTCATGACTTAGAAATTGACTTTGGCAAAATCTAAATTCTGTCTATTAGTAAAAATGCTGCTTAACCTTCTTCAACTACTCATTTTGGGCAAAATAATGCATTTGAAACAGCAGATGTAGTGAATTGTGAACTTGCCACTATGATAAAAATTGAAAGGTTCACTTTTTAAAGAGGAACTACAGTAGTTTAAAAATAAATGGATTTAGGAGCTACAAATACTGTAGCTGCTGACTTAAAAAAAAACACTCATCAACTCTAGAAGTCTAAAGCTATCTTCACCAGGGCCAGTTCTTTGCCAGTCTTTGGATGCTCGGTGGCTCCATCGACTGCGGGAGCTGGCTGTGACTTCTGTTTCATAGCAAGTACCCCACTGTGCATGTGCAAGTTCACACTGTGCTGTGAGATTGGTCCCGCAGCCTCCTGAGACTTGTGATGTGTCTCAGGAGGTTGCAGGGGGCGGCGGGGAATTCCAAACTTTGTAATTCTCGCCTGGGCAAGAATTGTGAGTGTGGGTACCTGTCAGAAAAAGGTACCCGCTTCCTCACCCCTGGAAAAAAAATCTTTCAAATAAGTTAGAGGAGGGGAAGAGGGAAAGGAGAGGCACATCAGCAAGACTTTCACTTTTAAGTGAAGGTCCACTTCAGCCCTGGAAGGATTTACCCCCTTAAGGACCAGGCCATTTTTTCTGCAATATGGCACTGCGTTGCTTTGACTGACAATTGTGTGACGTTGTACCCAAACAAAATTGATTTCCTTTTATTCCCACAAATAGAGCTTTCCTTTGGTGGTATTTGATCACCTCTGCACTATAAACAAAGACTGACAATTTAAAAAAAATTCTGCTATAATACACATCCAAAAAAAAAATTAAAAAAATCAAATTTCTTCATCAGTTTAGGCCAATTATATATTCTGCTACATTGCTACATATTTTTGGATAAAAAAAAAAAATCCCAGTTATAGTGCCTACAAAATAGGGGATTTTTTTTTTTTATTGTTTTTACTGGTAATGGTGGCAATCTGCGATGTTTAGTGGGACTGCGACATTGTGGCGAACAAATCTTACCCTGACACTTTCTTTTTGGGGACCAACGACACCAATACAGTGATCAGTGCTATAAAAAAAACGCAACGATCAATGTCTAAATGACACTGGCAGGGAAGGGGTTAACTGTGTTCCTTGGGTATGTTCTAACTGTGTGAGGGTTGGGCTCACTGGGGCAACACAGAGATCACTGTTCCTGACGACTAGGAACAGCCAATTTCAGAGCTGTCCAGTATCAGCACTGAGATCTGCCTTGTTTACATAGGCAGGTGCCCGTTCTGCCTCTCTGTATCATGATTGCGGGTGGCCGGCAGACATCGAGTCCGCCAGATCCTCGCGCGCGTCCACACCTTCTCATGCATGGACCGACATAAAGGTACATCAGTTTGCGCAGCCAGTATATCTACGGAAGGCGGTCGGCAAGTGGTTAAAGTGGAAGTAAATTCTATTGTTTTCAGCCAAGGAAGCGGCCATCTTGGCCTCTGCTTAATCTTCAAATGCCATGATGCTGCACATGGGATCAGTTAGGTCACCAGCCATTGGATGGTTTGAGAGTTTGGTTGAGAGCACAACCAATGGGACAGTTACATTCCCGCGCCATGTGCCAGGAATGAAACTGTTTTTTTAAACTTAAATTAATCGGTTTACTTCCGCTTTAAGGTTTAGTGATCTGTTTAGTTTTCAGATGCTATGAAAATGAATCTGGATAGGTTGTTTAGACCAGTTGTTGAGGTTTGTTTCAGTTTGTGTTACTATAGTGAGAAGCGTCTATGTTTTTTACATTTAGACACCTGTTTTATGAAGAGCTTGATCAGAGGTTACCTTGGTCATTATTAGAAGGGAAACTCCAGTTTATAAATTTGCCGTTTTTTTTAGAGGAAGTAAGCGTTACTCTTGTCCAGCCTGCTTTCTCTGTATCTGTTTATGGTATCCAAGTTCCATTCTCTTTCCTGTAGACCTTATTCTCATACAAATCCATGTACAATAGCAGAGACAGGATCCAGTTTATCTTTATAAATGGCCCTGCCTAACTGGATTTTTTCAGTGTCAACTTATGACAAAAGGGAGTTGAAAAACAAGTCGTTAAATGGAGCTACAGCCATGATGTTGTAGTGCTGCATATTTTTATATGCATAAGACAAAGACAAATAGTATGTAAAAGGAGTTAGTCCGAACACAAACTAAGGCAAAGGTTTCCTCTAAATATTACTGCTGAAGGGAATTTCAGGAACCTTTTTATATCGGCTCTTAAAGAGGTTCTCCAGGAAAGACCAAAGCTCTTTCCACTTATTCACAGAAGGAACCTGTTTAATTTACAACCCTGAACGCTTTTAATGGAATGTATTGTGTTTTTTTTCCAACTTGTTTTAGATTTTAATGTAAAAGAGATAAGCTTGATGTAAATATTCTTGCCAATATTTCTTACCCTTTTTGAACAACCTAATTTCAGTGTATGAGTTGCAGTTCGCTGTTTTATGTATGTATACATGTACGGGGGCAGCCATATTTTCAGTGTATGCTTTCTCTTTTGCACTGCTACCCAATGTCTGTACTCTAGAGTCCTTTCACACAGGCTTTGCGCCTTGCGCACTCCATTTTGCTCAGCGGGGGATCGATCCGCTAAGCAGGTGGATGACAGGTCAGTCTCCGCTCACTGTGCAGAGACTGACCTGTCAGAGCCCCGCTCTCCTCTATGGGAGATCGGATAAAAATGGACTGCCTGTCTGTTTTAATCTGATCCTCCAGACAGATAAAAAATAGGGTCACCACCCGTCTGGATTTCACAGACAGGATCGGATTGGATAGCAGTGGGCGTGTTACCGCCGCTCCATAGAGGTGCATGGATCGTTCGATCAGGTCCACCTGAAAAACTGACAGGAGCCTAACTGCTGCTTTTACAGTGCAAGCCAAGTTTAAACACTCATTTAAAAAACATGATATTTATTATTGGCTTCTGTTAACCAGTTAAGCCGACCATACACTGATTGAAACTCAACTCAACCAGTCCAACAGGGATCCGATGAATTTCAATGAGTTTGTGAGCTTCCCACGCTTCATAGAAATTATTTAATCAACTTCTGTTGAAGGAGCATGTTGGAAAATGTTTATTGCTTCTAATGGTGGTGGGTGCCATTGTCCGAATACAATGCCATAGTGAGGAGGGAGATGCCTCCAGCCACCTTGTTCATGTGGCTGGAGGAATCGGTTAGTGGTTGTATGTGTGTATACACTGCCCATTTTAACTTCCATAAGAGTGCTGAGAGATATTCAGAGTCTAACTATTTTCTGAAATCAGCCTTATGTTTATCCATCCAATGGCAGCCCTCAATGTATGAAGCTTATTCAATCACATGGAGAACTATCCTGTGTGGAGCACCCACAGTACAGTAGAAATTATGTCTAAAAAGGCTTTTTGATATTCATTTTGGGTATATGGATCTCTCTTGAGCCAGTGGAGGGTTGTTAAAATTAAGCTCTACTCTAAAGGGGAAGCTCTGCTTATTTGCCTAACTCCCCCCTCCACTACCACATTTGGCACCTTTTTGGGGAGAGGGGGAGCGGGTACCTGTTTTTGAGAGGTACCCACTCCCAGTTCCGGCTGACTTTGCCATAACAAACTGATCCAGAAGTTCGGCCCCCCTCCTTCTGCCGCAGCTGGGCCATTCAGAAAGCACAGCACGCTTTGCACATGTGCAGTGGGGAAACATCTGAAGCCACAAGGTTTTACTGCCAGTTTCCCTTACCTGAGATGGCGGCAGCAGCACCTGAGAGCCCATTGAAAAATCGGCTCATGTGATGACACCGCTGGATTCATGGACAGGTAAATGTCTGAATATTATACTATTTGTAGCTGCTGACTTTTTTTTTTTTTTTTTTGCTGAAGGAGCCTGGAGCTCTGCTTTAAGCATAAAGGGTTGCAGAGTGACGATCTCTTTCTTCTTGCAGGGTGAAGTGTAATTTGTAAAATTATGCTCCAGACTGTTGCCAATTATTTTACATGTTAAAATCTGTGCATTTAATATGCACATTACCCTATGTAAAGAATATAGGTTTACCTGCTACTGAGTGGTAGAACAAAGAATTTTGCTGTCAGTGAAGTCCCGTGTACTAGGGCTACTTTTCCTAAAGAACAAATATTAAAAAGAAAAAAATGTTCATGTATTTAGATACAACCAGAATGTGATGCTCTGTACAGCCACCCCCTATCTGAGAGAGGGAGGGCTGCTAGGAGACCTTAAGGGCCCTGCTGTTTTGCCCAGTCCCATATGTCTAACACTAAACCTAATTATAGAAGAGGAGCATACAGGGGTGACCACATCAGTATGCTGCTCTTCCTTAATTGTCCATTCCCAGGCTGGGGGAGGAGAAAAGACTAAAGCAGCAGAAATTTTGATCCTCCTTCCTCCTTTTTTTTTTTTTTTTTTTTTTACTATAATCATGCATGAGATAGGCAACAGATATGAGTACTATAATCATGATTTCAAATGGTCAAGGTTATTGATATGTTCTTTTGAAGAATGCTTGTAGCTAGAAAGTTAGGGAATATGTGGGTGAGGAATAGTACCGGTAAATTTTTTTCTGGAATTCCATTATAATCAGGGAATATGCTTACAAGGATACCATCCAAGCACTTACTATATACTAACGTTTTTACATTAGGCACAATAGAACCAATAGAAAGGCCAATGTTTACCGATATCGCTATTCTAGGACAATCTGTACAATAATTGTAAAATAAGTGGATTCTTCTTTTGGGATTTGCTTTTTTTCCTTTGGACATTCATCAACCAAATCCTATGCTGACTCTGGTCAGCACTTGAACAAAGTAAGCAAACTCTGCAAAATTACAAGATGCTGGCACTGTTGCCTATACTGGTACATAAAAAAATGTTCAATGTGGTCTTAGAGAAACCGAAATACAAAATATATATATATATATATATATATATATATATTTTATTTTTATATTTTACTATATATATATATATAAGATAATTTTTTTTTTTTTTTTTTTTTTTTTACTCAATAGTAAAGATAATTTTTGTGATTTATGTTTACTCAACCAGCTATCTAAGCCTGTTGGCAATGTCCAAGCTAACAGTTAATGCACATGCTTTATCACCTGGTGCTGTATGCCTTCCAGCTGTCCTTGATCACTGATTCATGGACATTACTTCTATTAAAATTGGCCATCAAGCTTTGTGGGTTTTATCAACCTTCACATTCAGAATTAGAAAATTATTATATAGATGTTTGCCTTTGCCATCTTGTTACAGTTTGCATTGTTATGTCAAGGTAGTTGGTCATTGGTCTTCATAGTTGTATTTTGTGTAGGGATGTTGGAATATACAGTATGGAAGATAGTTAAAGTATGCCATTAATGTTTTGTATCGCATATGGCATTGTGATTCTTTTATTACTGTTCAAGTACAAAAATGCTTAAAGGAGTATTCCACTCAATAGAGTTTGATAAAATAAGGTATGTCTAGAAAAAAAAAATCCTGGGATTCAGTTTCTGGTTTTAACTCTTGTACGCTATTCTCGTCACTGCTATATAATATATTACATATACAGTTGTGCTCATAAGTTTACCCTGGCAGAATTTGATTTCCTGGCCATTTTTTCAATATGAATGATAACGCACAAACTTTTCTTTCACTCATGATTAGTGTTTGGCTGAAGCCATTTTTTATCAATCAACTGTGTGTTTGTTTATTTATTCTTTTTATATCATAATGACAGCATAAACTACCTAAATGACCCTGATCAAAAGTTTACATACCCTGGTGATTTTGGCCTGAAAACAACATGCACACAAGTTGACACAAAGGGGTTTAAATGGCTATTAAAGGTAACCATCTTTGCCTGTGATCTGTTTGTTTGTAATTAGTGTGTGTGTGTGTGTGTGTGTGTGTGTGTGTGTGTGTGTGTTGTGTGTGTGTGTGTGTGTGTGTGTGTGTGTGTGTAAAAGGTCAATGAGTTTCTGGACTCCTGACATACCCTTGCATCTTTCATCCAGTGCTGCACTGACGTTTCTGGATTCTGAGTCATGGGGAAAGCAAAAGAATTGTCAAAGGATCTGCGGGAGAAGGTAGTTGAACTGTATAAAACAGGAAGTGGATATAAAAAGATATCCAAAGAATTGAGAATGTCAATCAGCAGTGTTCAAACTTGATTTAAGAAGTGGAAAATGAGGGGCCAGGTCAGTCAGGTAGACCAACTAAAATTTAAGCCACAACTGCCCGGAAAATTGTTCAGGGTGCAAAGAAAAACCCACAAATAACTTCAGGTGAAATGCAGGACTCTCTGAAAACATGTGGTGTGGCTGTTTTCAAGATTCACAATAAGGAGGCACTTGAAGAAAGATGGGCTGCATGGTCGAGTCGCCAGAAAAAAGCCATTACTGTGCAAATGCCACAAAGTATCCCACTTACAATACGCCAAACAGCACAGAGACAAGCCTCAATCCTGGCACGAAGTCATTTGGAGTGATAAAACCAAAATTGAGTTTTTTGGCCACAACCATGAAAGGTACATTTGAAGAGGCGTCAACAAGGTCTATGATGAAAGGTACACCATTCCTACTGTGAACACTGTGGTGGATCGCTCATGTTTTGGGGATGTGTGAGCTACAAAGGCAACATTTGCATTCATCAGCTAGGAAGCTGCACATGGGACGTACTTGGCCATTCCAACATGACAATGATCCAAAACACAAGGCCAAGTCGACCTATCATTGGCTACCACAGAATAAAGTGAAGGTTCTGGAGTGGCCATCTCAGTCTCCTGACCTCAATATCATTGAGCCACTCTGGGGAGATCTCAAATGTGCAGTTCATGCAAGACAGCCCAAGAATTTACAGGAACTGGAGGCTTTTTTCCAAGAGGAATGGGCAGCTTTACCATCTGAGAAGATGAAGAGCCTCATCCACAAATACCACAAGACTTCAAGCTGTCATTGATGTTAAAGGGGGCAATAAACGGTATTAAGAACTGGGGTATGTCAACTTTTGATCAAGGTCATTTGGGTAGATCCTGTTGTCATTATGATTTTAAAAAGAGTAAACGCAGTTGATTGATAATAAATGGCTTCAGCCAAACACTAACCATGAGTGAAAAGTTTTTGTGCTATCATTCATATTCTCTGAAAAATGGCCAAGAAATCATAAATTCTGCAAGGGTATGTAAACTTATGAGCACAACTGTGTATATAGTATTATTATATAATGTATATACACAGTATGTAGAATATGGTTGCAGAATTTCATGGTCGATTTACAAGTTTTCTTTCATGATAAAGCTAAAAAGTATCATGGGCAGCCGGAGTATAACTCCATTGTATGTAATTGTACTTTGTCTAGAAGAGGAACCAAAAGATTTCAACAATCATACATTTTTGAAGTCTAACTAAAGTCAAAACTTTGTTTTTAGTTTTGGATAGAGTGGAGATGAATTAGAATGCCTCTCAGTTTTTATTGCTGTCTCCCCATTGGGGAGATTCACCCTTTCTGTGTCCTGTTTATCATTATCAAAAGTAAAGTAAAAAAAAAAAAACTCAAATTTTGTGTAGTCACCTGAAATGTAATTCTTCCAATGAGAACAATCGTTCTAGTGACCTAGGGGTCCCCCAAGGAATTCCCTTTAATTTGCAGGGATTTCCTCCCACTTCCTGTTTGGCTATGGGACAGGAAGTGAAGGTAAATCTCCCTATTGGAAGAAAGATGGCAAAAATAAACACAAGGGGTTTTACTCTATTCAAAATAAAAAAAAAAAGGTTTTGACTATACAGTAGTTCTACTTTAGGGTGAACCTAAAATCAAATCTTTGTAGTAATTTCAATCTTGTTAAATTTGCAACCTTTTTTCATTAAATTAACCCCTGTTGATCCTGCCATGATGGTCCTTGTTTAGACATCTCCCGTTATGGGGTGACAGCTGTTTCTAAATTGTGTTCCTGTGTTGTCATCCTGTCACAGTCACTCCTGATAGACATTTCAAATGGCCACGCCAACCAATATTGCTCAGGCATGATCAGGAAGTCAGTCTTGTGAAAAGATGTGTAACTTCCCGGAGTGAGCGCACGTGGACAGGAAGTGGCTTTAGAAGATCGGCAGCACTGAGATGGAACAAAAGAATGCGAAAAGGTGAAAAAAAATATATATATAAAAAAAAAAAAAGTACAATTATGGAAACATATTACATTTTTAATTAAATTTAGAAATAAAAACATGGATCAAACCAAAGGTCTGTTTAAAGTTTTAATCATTAGATGCTTGAAATTACTGTAATCTTTATAAGGTTTCCTATCACCACAGTGAGCGCCATTCTAAAACATACAGTATGTTAACTTTTAAAATAACGCATTTAACATTCGTGAAAACACGTTATTTGACTTCTATGGGCTCCTTGATATACAATGACACGGTTTAAACTCACAAGCACTAATTTCAACAACACAGGTTAATGCAAGCCTACATGCAATCCAACCACATTCAAATAAATAGCTAGCATGTACAGTAAATGTGTTGATGTCTGTTTTAAAATGCATGGGTATAAATGGGCCCTTTACAAAATTGTTGGGGCAACTGTTCTAGCAGTGTTATGTTTTTTTTTTTTTTTTAATCCTTGCCCTTGTTGCTTTTTTGCTGGACAGCTTGGAAAAATTATAAAGGAAGACATGTAAAATGAAATACCGTATATACTTGAGTATAAGCCAACCCGAATATAAGCTGAGGCACCTAATTTTACCACAAAAAACTGGGAAAACTTACTGACTCGAGTATAAGCCTAGGGTGAGAAATGCGCAGCTACTGTAAGTGGAAAAGAGGGTCAAAAATGCCCATTTGCCGCCTCACTGTGTCCATGTGCATGCCTCAATGTGCCCATTTGCAGCCATAGGTCCCCCAAACTCAAACTCGATAGTTAAGGGTTCCTAGATGCCCCCTAGCTGCAGCCAAAATTTGGGGTCTCTGAACCCAAAGGGTCCTGAAATAACATTGCTGCAGATGGACACAGTTGACTGACTTTGGGGCCCCGTATCTCGGGGCCACTTGGAGCTAGGAACCCCATCTTTGGATATGTTGTGCTAGTTCCACTGGGTTTGCGCACCAAATTTGTAAGTATAAGCCGAGGGGGGCATTTTCAGCACACAAAAATGTGCTAAAAAACTCGGCTTATAGAGTATATACGGTATATACGGTACACAAAATAATATCTTTGCATTATTTTTTCCATATACAGTATATTTACTTTTAACTGCCAGGATAAGTCATACTGCAACCAGACCAAGTCAAATTTTCTTGGTGTAGTTTGTACTTTTTTTTGGTAAGATGTCTTTGACTTTCTCTCTTCTTTTTTATAAAAAAAATTCTAAGGTAAAAACCGGAATGACAAAACATGTTTAATCTTTGAATATTGTGGTATTTTTTTTACCATAAAATTGACACATAATGGTTCCCACAGTTGCCTTAACTGTTACATAACATAGGAGGAAGGTTGGAAGCCAAAGTTTTTAAGATAAGAAGTAGAGTGGGTGAAGATAAGAGTTACAAGAACTGAAAAGGGCCGATTGTAGTGATGATTACCAAATAATTTTTTTGTTTCATCCAGTATAATATAGATAAACTATTTAGTATTACATTTCCAGTGCTGATACAAGTGCTATATTTCAGTATGCAGGTTTTGTTTAGTCTAGTGTACAAGCTGACTGTATTACAGACACAAGGGTAATTGGTTTGCCATAGGAGGTTATATAAAGTATGTTGTTGCATATTGCTCAGAATATGAAACCAGATAAAGCTTTTGTTGTCCATTTCAGTGGTTGTTTGCCGGTTCTTCCCTTTTTAATTTTTTTTAATTTTTTTTTGTCAAATGTCTGTTTTGTAGACATGAAGAAAACTGAGGAAGGGTTAAAATCTCTCTACATGCTAGATTGAAATTCTAACCCTTGCCCTTCTTTGTGTCCCAGAAGAGATTTGAAATATGAGAAACTGGGCATCAATAATTCCAAATATACCAGGATTCTGCAGTCCACTAGAAGAAAATGACCAGCTCTTGGGTTTTGTCTTTGCAACCTAACGTGGCTATTACCAAAAAGTGATTGGATATAAAGGAAAATACTCAAACTCTTTCCTATGGAAACTTAAGGAATGGTATAAAATAAAATCTCACACGATTTTTAATTTTTTGTATTATGTTTAGTACTTCTTTAACCACTTAAATTCTGACTTTTTTCTTGCATATATGTAAACTGCATTTTTTTTTGCTAGAAAATTACTTCGAACCTCCAAACGTTATATATATTTTTAAGCAGATCTTTGTATTTTTATGATAAAATATAAAAGATGATGTTGTACCAAGTAAATGGGTACCTAACATGTCACACGTTAAAACTGCGTACGCCCATGGAATGGCGATAAACTACGGTGCCTACAAATCTCTAAAGGCAACACTTTAAAAGCCTTTTACAGGTTACCAGTTTAGAGCTACACAGGAGATCTGGCCCTAGAATTATTGCTCTTTCTCTGAGGTTCATGAGACTCATGATGATACCTCACATGTGTTCTGCGATCACCTTTTACATATGCGTACAGGACCTACATGTGCATTTGCATTTACAGTGTACCTTTTTTTTTTTATTAAACATTGCTGTCACAAGGGATGAACAATCACCCTTGCTAACTTGGGGTGATAAGCTTGTGTACACCCCTGACTCTATTTTACTCCTAGGTAAAATTTGTTTACCTTTTATTCTAAACTATCAGTCCACCCATATTTTTTTTTTTTTTTTGGTAGACGTTGGAGAGTTGAGCTACATCCAAGCTTCTTCCATCTCATGAGAACTCTATCTGTGAGAGATCTAGGATTGATTTTCCTGGGTCTGTACACTGGTTGCCATCATGAAAGGTCCCATGGTCCCAGTTTATTTGGTTTTATGTTCTGGAAATTGCAGCAGGCAATACTGAGACATGCAAAGATGGGCGGGAACACTCAGAGCACAGGTGGACAGAAACATATGGTTGGAAAATATGGAAGGATGATCTTGCTGTTGGGAGTAGGCAAGACCTGTAAACAAACAGAGGCTGACTCATCCCACCTGACTCTCTGTGATTAAAATATTGCTTTTGGGAGGTTAAGACTAGTATTATAGATTAAGCTGTATACTTTTTAAAGCATAAGTTCCTCTCATCCCTCCCTCCTCTCTCATTATAGGGAATTTTTTTTCTTTTCAGGCAGTAGATACCTATTTCTGACAGTTTGCAACCCCCGCCCACATTCTCCTGGGACACATCACATGTTGCAGGAGGGTGCTAGACCACTCTGAAAGTGCAGTGGGAAGCCATCTGTGAAACACCATGAAGTCGCAGCCGGCTTCCCACATCCAAGATTGTTGTGCCAGGGGACCAGAAGACTGGTGAAGAGCTGGCTTGGGTGAGGACAGCTTGTCTCTTTTTATTTAAAATCGGTAGCTAAAGCATTTCTGGCTGCTGACCTTCAGTCTTTTCAGAAAAAAAAAAAAAAAAAGTTCCTCTTAAAGGGCCAGTTCAAACTGGTCTGACATACGGTTTGACTTCCAGTGCACAAGTAGCATGACATGTCAAAATTAATGGTTCCCTATGAGAGCTGGCTTAACTGGTCTGACTTGTGTTGGTCCGACTTTGAAAAAGGTTCCTTCACTACTTTGGGTCTGACTTAGGCACTATTTCAGCCCATTGATTTGAATGTAAGTTGCATCCAAGTCAGATCATCATCTTAACTACTCTGACTTGTTGCATGTGAATTGTGGTCTGAGGATCTTAAAGGGGATCCACACGCCAAAATGAAAAAAGAAAACAAAATGGCGTAGGGCTTTAACAAGGGCCCCCCCCCCCCCCCATGTAAATAGGAACCGCTGCTGTCTTCTCTCCCGCTGACCTGGTCCTCATCCGACGCTGGGTCTCGCTGTTGTGTTATCTCCAATGTCTGCCATTTCCTATATAGCCATGAGGCGTGGCCATCAAGTGACATCACTATGAGACTCCGCCCCTTGTGATGTCACAAGCCGGAGTCTCATGTCTCTCACTTGGATGGTACGGCAGAGGAGACCTTGCGCATGCACAGTGAAACAACACTACGCATGCAAGGTAATGGTCTCTAACCTTCTTTACCTGTCTCTGCTCCTTTCCGCCCTCTTGCCCTCCTGCCCTTCTTCATCTGACTTCCAGACCTTCTCCAGCTCTCCCCTCGCTGCTGAATCTTGTGCCAATGAAAAATTCCCAGGTATCAAGGGCATTAGAGGATCCTATGTCTTTTGTCTGGGCAAATGACCTAGGCTGAGGAGCGGACGTACAAAAAGGGTATTTACACATAGAAAAATTTTATGTTATATACCGGTGCTATTAAAGATGGGTCAGATCATTCAAACAGAGCCTACATGTCAAAAAGACTGAAGGTCCATTTTAGGAAGACGTACAGTGCCTTGCAAAAATATTTTTTGTGTTTTGTTGCCTCACAACCTGGAATTAACATGGATTGTTTGAGTATTTGCATCATTTAATTAACAGAACATGACCACAACTTTGAAGATTTTTTTTTTTTTTTTATTGTGAAACAAACAACAAATAGTACAAAATAACAGAAACAGTCAATGTGCATAACTATTCAACCCCCTAAAGTCAATACTTTTATAGAGCCACCTTTTGCGGCTATCACAGCTCCAAGTCACTTTGGATAAGTCTCTGAGCTTGCCACATCTTACCACTGGGATTTTTGCCCATTCCTTCTTGCAAAACTGCTCCAGCTCCTTCAAGTTGGATGGTTTGCGCTTGTGAACAGATGAGATCTGGGCTTTGTCTAGGCAATTCCAACACATTTACTTGTTTCCCCTTAAACCACTCAAGTGTTGCTTTAGCAGTGTGTTTGGGGGTCATTGTCCTGCTGGAAGGTGATCCTCCGTCCTACCCTCAAATCGCACACACAGTGGTACAGGTTTTGCTCAAGAATATCCCTGTATTTAGCACCATCCATCTTTCCCTCAACTCCAGTTTCCCAGTCCCAACTGCTGAAAAACATCCTCACAGCATGATTTTGCCACCACCATGTTTCACTGTGGGGATGGTGTTCTTTGGGTGATGTGATGTGTTGGGTTTGCGCCAGACATAGCGTTTTCTTTGATGGCCAAAAAGTTAAATTTTAGTCTCATCAGACCAGAGCACCTTCCTCCATACATTTTGTGAGTCTCCAACATGCCTTTTCGCAAACTCAAAACGTGTAATTTTGCTTTTTGCTGAAAGTAATGGCTTTCTTCTGGCCACTTTGTCATAAAGCCAAACTCTTATTGGCTTATTGTCGTCCTATGTACAGATACTCCAGTCTCTGCTGTGGAACTCTGCAGCTCCTCCAGGGTTACCTTAGGTGTCTGTGTTGCCTCTCTGATTTAATGCCCTCCTTGCCCATTCCATGAGTTTTGGTGTGCGGTCGTCTCTATGATAGATTTGATGGTGCTCCTAGGGATCATCAAGGATTTTAATTTTTTTTGTAACCTAACCCTGACTTGTACTTCTCAACAACATCGTTCCTTACTTGTTTGGAGAGTTCCTTGGTCTTCATGGCAGTGTTTGGTTAGTGGTGCCTCTTACTTAGGTGTTGGAGCCTCTGGGGCCTTTCAAAAGGGTGTGTTTATGTAATGACAGATCATGTGACACTTAGATTGCACACAGGTGGACATCATTTCACTAATTATTTGACTTCTTAAGGTAATTGGTTGCAGCAGAGCTTTTTATGGGCTTCATAACAAAGGGGGTGAATACATACGCACATGCCAATTATCTGTTTTTTTATTTCTGAAAAATTGTTTTATGTATATATTTTTCTAGTTTTACTTTACCAACTGATACTATTGTGTTCTGATCCATCACATATAATTCAGATTAAAAAAACATTGAACTAAACGCTGTAATGTAACAAAATATGTAAAAAGTCAAGGGGGTGAATACTTTTGCAAGGCGCTGTATATGCTTTACATATGCACAAGACTATTTATAAAATTTTTTTTTTAATAGATTTTTTTTCAAATGGTATTTAACTAAGGTAAATTTTTATATTGTTTTGGGGTTTCCCTTAAGCACAAAATTAGGTTGGTATGTTTATACCGTTTACTTAACAAATTCAGAACAGGCTCATTGCACAAAAATCAAGTGTGGTGCTAAGCATGCTATCTTTACTGTGCTTGTATTAAATCACCAGTAATCTAGTTTAAATTGTTCCAATTAAATCATATTGGATGTCTTTGATCTTTTATAAGACTGTAGCCGTAGTTAACCGTTGATGTACCTTGAACGGTGGCATTTTACTGTACATAGGATTTGTAAGCCGACAAACATTCGCTCAAAGCTGGGCAATTAAAGTGGAAGCATTTCAAAGTTGTAAAAACAAGTGTCTTTGGGACAAGATCTGGATGGGGAAGAAAGACCGGGAGAACTAGCTTTGTTTTAGAAAAAGATAAAATCCAAATTCACCACTTTTGGAGATAATAAATATATATATTTTATTTTTTTAAGTTTTTCTCGAATCCCTTCCAGCAGCGCAATCATTAGGGCTGCAGTTTACAGTTGTCAGTGCTATTAAATATACTTCTTTAAAGCCATCTGTGTGTCTGGCTGTATTCATCTGTCTTTTCCTATAATTGCCTTTGGTAAAAACGACAGGTATAATTGAATCGTTGCTGCTGGCTCTGTCATCCCCATAATAAAGATTAAGAGAACTTTGACCAATGAAACAAAGTAAATTACTTTTTTTTTTATAAAGGTGGAATACCAAAGACCTTTGTACGTCATTCTGGAACTATTATTATTACTTTTGGAATTTTCTGTATTATACATTAGGCTAGTTTTTGTTTTATTCAGATGCTGCATCACTTTTTGTTAAAAATGTCCTGTCCAATTAACATACAGTGTTATTTTACTTGATTTTCCAAAGTCTTATAGGGTTTCTTTACTGTCTGTGAGCAAGTTAATATGATGCCAGGTCAGGCTGAGCTAGCCCAACACTGCTCTAAGCCTAGAGGTAATTGAAGTAGCAGCCCTATCAGATAACTGACTTTGACACTTTTTGACCTTAATGGTAGTTTCTTGGTTCTTTAATTGACATTGGGTGGGGTAGCAGAGGAGGGGGGGGGGGGGGGGCAAAAGGAGAAACCTAACCTTAGAGGAGAGGAAAACTGACTTGCTTGCTGGAAGGCTGAGAAACTGTTTCTCCCTTTACCTTCAGGCAGTTATGTCCATATTGATGGACATCTCGGGTAAGATCAGCATCCAAAAAAGGCTTTCATCTTGACAGCAAAGGAGCAGTGACACATCCCATGCCTGAGCTTTTGTTTCATGAAGCAGTTTTTGCTGTTGCCTTCTAGGTCTGGTGGTAATAAGGTGGAAACTCTGGGAGCACAAAAGCATATATTTCTTAAGTTTGATGTCTTCCAACAGCTGATATCCACCAGCAGGCCAGAGACAAACCTGCCCTCCTGGATTTTTTTTTTTTCATAACTGAGGTCATAAACATGGCCCATTTAGACTTGTTAACCAATCTCACGTAGCACACTAGAAATTCATTTTTTGAATTTGGCTATTGATTTTAACTTTTATCAAGGCCCTGATTGGACATTTCAGGACACTCTGATGGTTTTCTTGACCTAGTAGGCCTCTCCTGCCTTTTCCCTAACGTCCATTTCCATAGTCAATAGACTGCTGTGCCTCTGCTTAAATGTGCAAAACACACAAATAACTAACCTACATAGTTGGTCTACTAAGGTACAAGTACATTCAGAGTGATGTTGGCTATGGGCAAACGATGACATGCATAAAAGTCATATAACTTGTTATCAGCACAGTTAAAGTGGTTGTAAACCCTTACAGACCACTTTGACCTACAGGTAAGCCTAGAGTAAGGCTTACCTGTAGGTGCAAGAAATATCTCCTAAACCTACACGGTTTAGGAGATATTTGCAAAAAGCAGCGGCGCTGGCGGACTGAGCAGGCCGCTGCTAACGGCGATATGGCAATAGTGGCGGCTCCCGTGCGCATGTGCGGGAGTGACGTCATTGCGGGTCCGACCAGTAACAGCGCAGGAGCCGCGATACACAGAAAGAAGATGAAGGCTCCGTAGAAGAGGGGACAGCAGTGACATTGCTGGCTCCTTTGTCAGGTAAGTGATACATAATGGGCTACTATGCGATGCATAGTAGCCCATTTTGCTTTACCTTTGCAGGGAAACAAAGAGGAAGTATACCCATCAGGGTTTAAATTGGTTGTAAACCTTTACATTTACCAGGGAAATGACTGACCTCAGGTAATACAGAGATGAAACAAATCCTCCTATATAAGTTATACATGTTTATCTGCAGTCTTATCTTCTCTACATATGTTCAAAGTCTAGAATGTAAAAAGCTTATCTGAATTGTCAGAAAAAAGGGGGCAGAGAGCTGAAGTTAGCCTGCCGTACACTGCTTTTGAACCGGCCGAGAATCAACCCTTTAATAGGCAGGCTGAATGTTCCAAGTTGATCAATCAACTTGGGTACAACCAGCCTGCTGGATTCTCTTGCGTGTGTGGCTGCAGGAAAGAACTTTGCACTGTGTATGGCTGGCCTTGCACTCTGCAGTGAGAAGAGCTGATTGGAGGGAAGGGACCCCTCTTTCACACAGCTCACAGGAACAGCACCGGGGCTGTCAATCAGCTGGGGATCCCTTCCGTCACCTTTTTTTTCACTTGGTGTCAGGAAAACATGTCAGAAGTTTAGTCTGGTTGAAAAAAGACACACAATCCCATTTAAACCAAGATAAGGGAAACAAAAACTATAGAATCCTATTTACACAATCTTAAACCTACAGTTAATCCAGAGGAAGTCAAAATCCCCAATGGAGCATGATCCAATTTGCTCCAGCAGGGGAAAACATTCCTTCCTGCCCCCCCCCCCCCCATGAGGCAATCAGAAATTCCCTGGATCAACATTACCATCTACGGGAAGAATTCAAGCCATTTTTAAAGCCAAAACCAGCTCTTGAGGGAGTCTATTCCACATTTTCACAGCTCTTACTGTGAAAAAGCCTTTCTGTATTTGAAGATTACATTTTTTTTTTATTTCAGACATAAAGAGTGCCTTGTCCTCTGTGATGACCTTAAAGTAAATAACTCAACACCAATTTTAGTACATGAACCACTTATTTATTTATACAGGTCAAGAGAGCAGTAATTCATACTGATGGCAGAGAAAGGAAGCTGCAAATGCCACTTGGTGTTCTTAATTGAGACAAGTACACACTATAGATGGATATACTGTGTTCATATTTCATTGCTGAGGTTTACAATCACTTTAAGCTTGGGGAGGCCATTCTCAATCACACCCTACAGGTCTCTTCATTTATTTCCTCAAAACTGATGTTTTCCTACTTTGTGTGCCACACCCATTCATCAAGAAAAATATATCACATATATGTGAATTGGATGTGGGTTTCTCTGAATTCAGGCAAAAATTGACTGATATTATTAGCTTACTGGGGCTGCAGCATGAAAACACATTCACCCACTGTCAAATAGTCTTTCTAGAACCTATACTGTGATGTTGGAAAAGACTGACTGTATTGTCAATATTTTCGTACCTCCCAACAATGTACGGCACATTATAGCCTAGACATGGTCAGGCTAAAATTGGCCCAGCCATGTCCATCTTCCATTGTACACGATACTCAATGCCCCCAACTTATTCATTGGAGGTTGACTCAACAGGGTTCCTTCATGCCTACTTTGTGCTGAGATCATGTTGGTTATGTAAACAGTGCCCCAAGCTCAGTACAAACCTATATCTGCTGGACTGAAGGCATTTATTCCTTTATATTTCACGTGGAACGTTCTTATCTGCTCTTTTTCCCCGCTGCTCCTAGCTCCATCCCATTCCTTGGAAATACTGGGTACTTCCCAGGATAGGGAAACATGTGACCTTCTGCCTTCCCAAAAAGTATGCAGTGCTCAGGCCTGATCGGCTAATAACAAAGGCAGAAGCAGTGTCACAAGTGGGTGGGGAGTGATTATTTTAATGAAAGCTGCAGATTTTAAAATTAAAAGTTTAAAATATAATGCTATGTACTTGTAATTACCATAACATATGAGATTTTAGTAATTTGCATTTATTTTGTATGTACTTTTAGGGCTTGTTCACACTAGATAGTCAACTTCAGCTGTGGTGAATCTACAAATCTCATCCTGCCTCTAGGAGTCATGCCTGTTTTTGTCAGTCTTGCAATGCCTCATGGGACTTTTAGTTCCAAAATAGCTGAAGTGCTGGGGTTGCCTACCCTTAGATCCTCTGTTTACACAAATGCATCATGTCAGCCATTTTATGCAACACAATGGTTTACAGTGCATGGCAGCACACTGCAACACACTGTTATGCATAGAGTTGAAATATATGTTTTTTTTGTTAATTTTCAACAAAGTAAAAAAAAAAAAAAAAAAATCGTAAACACTGCAGTGCATTATGAACTGCAAAGCACTGCGCCTACTGCAGCTTCAGTTGATTACTCTGGGAGTATGTAACTAAGGCTACATTCACACCAGCAATTTAGACTGCTGCAAATTGCAGCAACAGGAATCTTCTGACAGGTTCGCAGACGGCTGCCGCTGTTCATGGCTGTCTGCCCAGCCAGTGATTTACCTGCTATGAACACTTTGAGGGTTATTTACTAAAGGAAAATCCACTTTGCACTACAAGTGCCAAATGCACTTGGATTTGCACTGCAAGTGCACTTAGAAGTGCAGTCGCTGTAGATCCGAGGGGGACATGAAAGGAAAATAAAAAAACGCATTTTAGCTTGCACATGATTGGATAATAAAATCAGCAGAGCATCCCCTCATTTCAGCTCTACCCCCCAGATTTACAGCGACTGCACTTTCCAAGTGCACTTTCAGTGCAAATTCAAGTTCACTTTGCACATGTAGTTTGCACTTGTAGTGCAAAGTGGATTTGCCTTTCGTAAATAACCCCCTTTGTGTGCATCCAGCAGCGATCAGGGCACATTTTTTTTCACCGGCTGTGCAAATAGCCGTGATTAGCTATGGTTGCCAGCAACCTGTCATTATGGTATTATTACCACACCTGGCCAATCGCAGCAGCATGAATCAGAAGATTCCTGCCGTTGCAATTTGCATTGGCCCTAATCAATTATTTTGCACCATTTTAAATTGCTGGTGTACAGTAAATGTAGCCTAAAAGGTGTGTGTGTGTGTGTGTGTGTGTGTGTGTTTTTTTTTTATTTTTTATGTTTTAATCTGTACTGTTAAACGGCAATGTCCCTTTGTGGAAAAAAAAAAAGTATTCAATCTCCTTTTCTTGGAAAAGGGCCGGATTATGCGACATATAACGTCTGGAGCTGCAGGAGTGTAAGAGTTAATAGCCACTTGTGTTTGACTTGAAATCACGCTACCCGTCCCATTCACACCATTCCTAAACAAACCTTTCGCCTGTCCCCTCCGCACCTTCCCTGCTACTCCCGGTTAATCTGGCCTCTGGCCAAAACCTGTCAAATAAAACTTTTTTTTTTTTTCTTTTCTCCCTCCCACCTGTCTTTTCTTCCTACAGAACAGGTTTCTTGTCTTTCCACATTTTCTCTCAAACAATTCCAAGGTCATATCCGGGTGGATTTCATGGTGTTTGGCTTTTTATTTATTTATTTTTCTCATTCAACGCACCACCCATTCTCGCCACTGCCAGTCCAGCGCAGATCAATAGGAGCAACTCGCTAAGTAGAATTCAAGGACTTGATGCTGACTTCCATCTACTTCTTCGATCGATTTGGAAACTTGATCCATGTTTGCTAACGCTACTTTTCAAAGAGGATTTTTTTTTTCCCCATATATTTGTAGATAATAAAATAGATGTAAACCCTAACTGAATGATATTTGGCTTGCTAAAGCATTAGGTGTCATAAACATTTGCTGTTTTCCAAAATAAAATACTTGTTAGTGCTGCTGATTTTCTGCAGCCTTTTTGCAGATCGCCTTTGTGTACTGCAATGATGGCTGCAAGGCTTTTTTTTTTTTTTTTTTTGTGTTCTCTGTTGGTGACAACGCCAGATCATGCCTGTGCAGTGTGTATTGTAACAGCCAGTTAAAGTTTCAATCGGAAGCCCATGTGACAACATAGGAACAAAATCGGGAGACTAAGGGATTGATGAAACTAAAGCTGGCCATACACCTTTAGATTATCTGCAGATTTTCTATGGTTAGATGGAAAAAGTGCAACAGATCTCTCCATGTAGGCTAAACTGTGGAATGGAGGAGTCTCCCACTTTTTCCATCTGACCATAGAAAATCTGCAGATAATCTAAAGGTGTATGGCCAGTCTAAGACTGGCCATACACCTATAGATTATCTGCAGAAAAAGTGGAACAGATTCCTCCATCTACGCTGAACTGTGTGGATGGAAGAATCTTCCACTGGCCCAAGCTTCCATAACTTGCTAGTCGGCCCCGCTGGCTCTCACAATACCTGAACATTCTTATTGGGTGCAGGCATTGTTTAGGTTGAGAGCCAGCGGGGCCGACTAGCAAGATACTGAAGCTTGGCCCAGTGGGAGATTCCTCCATCCACACAGTTTAGCATACATGGAGAAATCACTTTTTACATCTAACCATAGAAAAATCTGCAGATAATCTATAGGTGTATGGCCAGCTTAAAACTGGCATGGTTACCATGCACATCTGCACCAGATTAGGCAATCAGCTTTTAACGTCAGCTTGTTCAATTAACCACTTGCTTACTGGGCACTTAAACCCTCCACCTGCCCAGACCAATTTTCAGCTTTCAGCGCTCTCACTCTTTGAATGACAATTGCGCAGTCATGTAACACTGTACCCAAATATTTTTTCCCCCCAGAAATAGAGCTTTCTTCTGGTGGTATTTGATCACCTCTTGGTTTTTTATTTTATGTTAAAAAAACTTTGAAAACAAAACGGTTTTATATTTTGTTATAAATTTTAGCATAATGGGAATTTCTCTCCTTCATTGATGTATGCTGATGAGGCTGCACTGATGGGCACTGAGAGGTGGCACTGGTGGGTACTGAGAGGTAGCACAGTTGGGTGGCACTGAAGGGCATTGATAGGTGGCACTGATGGGTGGCAGTAATGGGCACTGGTGGGTGACACTGATAGGCAGCACTGCGGCACTGATTGGCATTACTGGTGGGCATTGATAGGTGGCACTCATATTCACTAGTGGGAACCGATTGATGGCACTGGCAGGTGGCACTGATGAGGCGGCTATGCCTCTTCCTCTTCGGGACTGATGTCCCTTGAACAGAACCCAGTGATCGGCTTATTTATTTTTTTTCTCCTCGCGCTGTCTGCGTGAAGAGAAAAAAAAATTATTACGAGCTTCTGTTTACAGCACGTGATCAGCTGTCATTGGCTGACCGCTGATCACATTGTAAGGGGCCGGGATCGGGGGTTATTTACTAAAGGCAAATCCACTTTGGACGTCAGCCGACACTGGGCTTTAGTCCGCTGTTGGCTTAAAACGGCAGAGCAGAACAAACGGTTCTCTGATCCATAGGAGGAAAAAAAAAAAGCTTTGGCCATACTTTTCCATTCACACTTGGACTTGTCATGCAACTTAGTTGTAGCGACTTCAGAGAGGTTCATGCACTACTTTGGTCCAACTTTCATGCAACGTGAGGACCATAGACTTCTATGTTAACCCAGTGGTTTATTTAGGTTTTGAGCTGCCCTAGGCCTGACTAAACTTGCGCACCCCCTAATTTAAATATAACCCACCCCTTCCTTTATAAGACCCACCCTGTCATCTTCATGGGAGTAAGACAGGGACGCCATGGGAGAAGGACAGATGGTCTTTGCGGGAAGAGGCCAGAGAGGAATGTTTTGGCGGTCAATAAGGCCTAGAGGATAGCAGGTTAGGCACTTCCTAATGGCTCAGTCCCTAGGAAATGTAATGGATAATGGCCAACAGGCCCTCCTAACAGACCCAGCGAAATCCATAATGGTGATCCCTCTGGCTGGACGTTTGCTCACTCTGGGTTGCCCAGGCCGACTCTAGTCAGTAGTGTAGCATGTCTGTACCCTGGCAGTGGCTCCTTCTTTCACCCTCTGGTGGGGTGTGTATAGCGTGGCTCCCTCTCTGGTGGTGCGGGTACAGCGTGGCTCCCTCTCTGGTGGTGCGGACACAGCGTGGCTCCCTCTCTGGTGGTGCGGGTACATCGTGGCACTCTCTCTCTCTCTCTCTCTCTCTCTCTCTCTCTTCCCCCTGCACAGTCCTCTTTTTCTCCTCCTGTAGCACTCTGCTTTTTGCCAGGTTCTCTTCCCTCCCTCCAGAGTGCATGCATGCTGGGGGACTGTAACCTGCTATCTGTGGATAAACTGGGGCCGCCAATCTTCTGGGATTACATTTCCCATAATGCCCCCCCTCCAGTATCTTCTGATTGGCCCTCTGCTGTGCCCAACGGGGAGAGAATCGGAGCGGGCAGGAAGCCGGGTGGCGGCGCGGGGAACCTGATTAGAGCCGCTCTCTTCTCCTGTTCAGCTGATAGGAAAAATGGGAGGGGGCGAGCAGGGGAGATAGACACTATGCAGTTCTCCTTTCCCTGTCGCAGCACCGCTGGCAAATGGAGCAGGGGAAGACATCACTGCCTTGCTGATTGGGGTGGGCGACGGCACCCACTACAACTGCTTCCTGGTGTCACCTGGGTGCGGTCCGCCCCCCCCCCCTGCACCCCCATAGAGATGTACTCCCCTGATGGTGGCCCCGGGAAGAGGGTGCAGCAGTGGCTTTTTTTCCGCCCCCCGCAAAGTGCCACCCTAGGCCAAAATACAGCACTGTGTTAACCCTCAAAAGTTGCATGAACGTTGTACCTGAATGTTTTACATGGAACAGTGAGTCCGACTTTGCAGAGGGACAAGTCACATCCAAGTCGCACCCATTCAAAGTTGCAATCTAAGGTCGTGCAACTTCGGAGTCCCACAAGTGTGAATGGAGCCTTAAGGTGGCCATAGATGGCTCGAAATTCAGCCAGTGTGCATCGACCGGCCGAATTTCGATATACAGTATGTGTGGCCAATGCAGAACAAAAGTCGTTCTACCGATCGACGTCTGTTCAACTGCACAGCTGGGTAAAGGCTGCTCAATCAGCACTACAGGCAATGACTGTGTATTCTGGCAGCGGGAGGAGTCCCCCCAGTGTCAGAATACAATAGCGCAGTGGGGAGGATTTCCCCATCTACCTCAAATGTGTCGATGGGTGAACCTGTTTAGTGTTGTTTTTTTTTTTTTTTTTTCATTCAGCCCCCTGGCTGAAAAAACAAACAAAAAACTGAGCCATGTATGGCCAGCTTTAGGCTTTAAAGGGAGCCTCCACAGAAATTCTGTGATTCTTGCTGATGGAGAATTAAGCCCTTAATGAACAGCCAGAATCCATAGGGCCAGATTTGTATCCTGTTACAAATCAATGGTCATCTCCGCCATGCGCCTCCTGGGGGCCCAAAATATTGAAATGAGTTATTGTGTTCCTTGGATATGGGAGGGAAGGGGGGGTTGGGGAGTGCTCCACCAGAGAGGATCATATGACAGGGAGCTGCAGGCCGTCCCAGTAGTAATAGAACAGCTTGCCAATACTGGCTCCAGTTGATTAAGACTTAAAAAAAAAAAAAGTCTAAAGCTAAAACTACATTTAGTTGGATTTCCTGATCTTTGCAGGACTTGTATTGTGTTTCTTGGTTAGCAGTTTAGTTAAAGGTCTTTGCTTGGTGTTGCTCTTGAAAAAGGAAAAAATATTGAAAAGTGTTCTGGCATTTACATGCAGAGAATTGTTGTTGGGAGGCGAACCGTCCTTCCTCTCTCCTTTTATTTCAGATGTTCCTTGGAGTTTTATGTCCCAAGAGTGACAGTGCCCAGAGGAGATGCAGGATGGTGACATATGTGCACAATTGTTTACCGATCTGCAGCTGAGCATCATCGCTTCCATGCTCCACAGGCAGCTAAACTCTCCACCTTTACAGCTCATTTATTCAGCCTAATATTGATACGGTTTTCAACATTCTACTAGAATAGTTATCAAGAGTATTTAGGGGACCTTTTCACACTGGAGCACATTGTGACATGGGGGGCTATTTACGAAAGGCAAATCCACTTTGCACTGCAAGTGCACTTGGAAGTGCAGTCGCTCTAAATCTAAGGGGTAGATCTTAAATGATTGGAAGCTCTGCTGATTTTATCATTCAATCATGCAAGCTAAAATGCTGTTTTTTATTTTCCTTGCATTTCCCCCTTGGATCTACAGCGACTTCACTTCCAAGTGCACTTGCAGTGCAAAGTGGATTTACCTTTTGTAAATAACCCCCATGGCATGCTTTTTTTTCCGCATATGTTTTTGATGTGCTTTTTGACTCTCAGCTTGCACCTGTGAACTCAAAAAGTACACCAAAAAAAGCAACCAAACCTTGTTTTTGTTTTTTTGCGTTTTCCATTAACTTCAATGGGAGAGGTGTGTTTTTGAAAACCAGGCACCAACCAACCAACCAGGCACCAAGACTTTTCAAAACTCACTGCACTAGCAGCACACTGGTGTGAAGAGTTTCAAAGGATTTAAAGGTTAAGTTCACTTTTGCGAACATGTTTCATGTTCCACCCATTTTTTATAAGGTGTAACATGTTCCCTATGCTGAAGCAGCTGCCCGACATGCCCACCTGACCGCATCATTCATTCACAGAGCGCTGTGTGCGAATGAACTACAAGCCTCAACATCCTTTGCAACTGTCGGCTTGTAGCTCTCAGTGAAAATCTTATAAGCGTATTTGCCTGTCACGAAAGTGCAGGCATCAGGATCTGGTGAGTGAGTTTCTTATGGGAGAGAACACATTGAACACAGTGGTGTGGTGGAAGATTAAGAAGATTGGTTAAACACTTTGGAGAAGATTATTTGTCACTTTAAAGGACTTTGTTTGAATTTTCCACAGCTTCTTTTTGGACACGATATGAACTTTGTGACACCCACATTCACTGTTTAGAAAAAATCACCAATATATTTTATATATATATATATATATTTTTATTTTTTTCACTGTTTATAGTTTATTCACTCATCACGTGGTGATAGTTTGACATATCATACACTTATATATACGGCTGCAATACGTCTTCTATATAATTTCATACTCTTATTTATATGGTTATTTTGCTCACGCAAGTTACTGTTTTAGATTAGTTAAGGCCATCATTAAGCGCTACTATTCAACCTGGGACTCATGAGTACTACAGTTTGAATACACACATATTGAAGATTATGTGCCTGCAATTCGCACCGCACTGCCTAGAAAACGCACATGTTTGAATATGTGAACCAGACTCATTGAGAAGAACATCTTTTTAAATGTTCTGTGAATGTTCTGTGAATTGGATGCGGTGTAAGCCGCATCCAATTTGCATATGTGTGAACCCAGCCTAAAACTTTCCAAGTCAATGACCTGGAATATATATTCAGATTATTTGAAGCTTCCTATCTGCAATTTATTTAACTATTGAAGAAAGAGGATCTGCATGACCGTAAGAGCCCATTCACATCATGTCTGTTGCCCTGCATTGGTTTGCATTGATCAATGCAAGTTCAACACAAGGACACATAAAACAAAAAAAGAGAAGTGATGAGTGGCGCCCTGTAAACAAACACAGGGATTCAGAACAGACATGGCGTGACACTGGTGACATGCTCGCACTTAAAGTGGTTGTAAACCTCCAACATGAAATATGAACCAAGCATATCCCTCTAAAGTGTGAACTTGTCTCAATTAAGAGCACAAAGTGTAATTTCTGTCTGCTGCTTCGTTCCTCTACTATCAGCATGAATCACTTCTGACAAGTTTCCCTGACACCAAGAAAAACAATGTGACGGGAGCTGATTGACAGCCTCAGCTCTGTTCCTGTGTGAAGGGGGGTCCCTTTCCTCCAATCAGCTCTCAGAGCTCTCTTCACTGCTCTCAGCAGAGTGTAATTTTAGCTCTCCGCCCCGTTTTCTGACCGCTCAGATAATCTTTACATAATTCAGCACTTTTAATTGATGTAGAGAAGGGAAGACTGCAGATCAAGAGGTGCAACTTATGTAGGGGGGATTTGTTTCATCTCTGTGTATCACCTGCTACTTTACTGGGTATATGCAAGTGTTGACAATCACTTTAAGTGTGGGGTGCTGTGTAGCTCCTTAGGCAGAGCGGAGATGAGGTCTCTATCATGTGCAGCAATCTATTGCTGTAACAAACTTTATCTGTTGTGGTGAGCACTTCTTCCTCAAGAATAGATCACGCTACCTTTTTGTATATTGAATCTTTCCCTAATTTAGAGTTGTCATGTAAAGGATGTTCATGCTTTTCTTTCAATGATGGATTGCTGTATAGTCATGAACTAAAGAACAATATAGAGAGCTTCTGTCATGTACCGAGATATTCAGACCACGGAAGATATCTGGGCAGCCAATCGCTTATTTGGCAAGGAGGAAATGCGTCTTTCACCAGCATGTGCTATTTGTTCATGGTGAATCCAGCGAATGAGCTAATCTTTGATGTCCTCATTCACAGAGATAGATCTGATCAAACTGAAGCTACCCTAATGCCTAGTCGACACGAACAGAAAATCAGACGTGAAATGCCACTTTCGGAGTGATCGTATGATAATCTGATCGTTGGTCCACAGCTTTCGAGAGCCAATCACAGCGAGATTATTCGAAGGGACAAACTCAAAAATGTCCTCGTATGGTACCAGAATATGCGGTTTATGTTTAATTTAGTACAGTACTCGTCTGCAAAAAATCCAAAGCCCAAAACCACAATACATCACATCACTTTCGAAGTTTATATTCTGTCGTATGAGAATTTTCCTAACTTTAGTAACCTTCATTTTCAAAAAGACTAGCCTGCAAAAAAAAGACACATGCGGACTGTTTGTCCATTTTCCTTCCATCCTTTGATGGATGAAAAATGAACATCAATACATCTCTTAAAAAAACGATGTAAACTTATGATCATCCATTTACATCGGCTTCCATCCACATCTGATTTCTGGAACGGATCAAAGCCCTATTTGTCTTCGGTTAAAAGAAACGATCAGACAAAAAAAAACAGATGTAGACAGACAAATGTTCAGTTTTTGCATGAAAAAATGGCTGAGAGACTCAAGTGGATAAGGACTCTAGCTGGCGGATGTAAAAACAGATAACAAACTGATGTGAACTTCATCCCTTACATTTTTTAAAAGAGAAAAAAAAACTGGACTGATAAAACAAACGGTCCACACGTGTGAAAGAGGCCTAAGAGGGTCCTGGCTGGTCCATAGTAGTCAGCATCTAGGGGCAGAATTAGAATGCGTATCACAAAATACTTGGAGGGAGGAAGATATACAGGGGGCTTCCTTGGTGACCTTATTTAGAAAAAGTTATTTTTCTGGTTGTTATGCTTAGTCACTGTAATACTTAGTCACTGACGCAGCACACACATGCAGATCATGAAATCAGATAAAAGATGTCTTTATCTGTGTACTAATTTTGGGTCAGTGATTCAAAATTTTGAATCCACAGGGTCAGCATGACATCATCTCGCCTAGCTATTTTAGAACATGAGTTGGCAACTGCAGCTTCCATATTTCTCCCATGACAACCCTAGCAAGGATCTTTGCTTTTTTGCTACTTTTCAGTCTACTGAATATACCATAAGTTTTATGTTTTGTTTATATCGGTTTAATAAGTTGAGTATATCTCAAATTTAGAGCTGTCCTGTATCTAGTGTACACTTCCTGTGTTAGAGGATCTTCACTCGCCCTCTTACATTTTTTTTAGCTGTGTCATGGAAAACAAACATACTCACACAGCCAGCAGATCCAGTGGCATCCTATAGAGATTTGCCACTCCACCCCTGCACACCCAGATATGTGCTGCCATCTTTTCGGCATCATCAGGGTGCCAGCTGTCTTTACATCTGGCCCCTTGATGACATGCATGCACCATGGCCCAGCATCAGGGGGCTGGCTGCAAGAGCCAGGAAGAGACAGCCAACCCCTTAATGTGTCGTAGTGTACCCCAAGACCTCCTCAGATATGTGATGTAGGTATTGCAGAAGGCTGCAAGTAATGAATATGTCATTCTGGCATAGGCGAGGATCCAGTAGTGTAGGGAAGGATCCCCCAAATTTTTTTTTTTTAAATGACTACTTCTCATTCATCCCCCCCAACTTTCTTTCCCGGGATGAAGGTCCACTTTGAGCAGTCCTCCCAGTTCTCACCTTAGAACCATTGAACGATTAGCCTTTTATAATATGAAGGATAGGGGGGGGGGGCATCTGAGTAGTTTAAGAAAAGACAATTGGATAGTGCTGTCTATGGCTATTTTTATGTACTTGTTGGGCCTTTTTAATGGATATCACAAGGGAAAATGTGCATGTATTGAAGACTTGTACTACACTTCTTTTTTTTTTTTTTTTGTGCTGCGACCTACACTTTAATTCTAGTTGTCATAAAAGGATTCCAGACATGCTGGTTTCATCCACAAATAGCATTTAACAGGAATGTAAGACACCCTTCCCACAGTTTTAAACTGAACTGTATGTTGAAGGAGGCTCCTGTGTTGAGCAAGGCTGAAATGGGTCAGCCAGGGGGTGAATTCATTAGCTGCAGTGACTTTCTAAGGATGTTGACTTGGAACCGGTTTCATGACTGTGAGCTAGTCTTGGTGCTGCCAGAGCAGAGCAGGGTGTGTCAGGTAGGGGGATCCTATATTTCATGTCCCACAGTTGTTTTGTATGCAATTATTTCCTAGAAGGGCACAGTCCTTGCAGAAAACATCATTACCTGCATTGTTACGAGATGAGGGTGGTGATATATTACACGAAATGAAACCTATGTTTCGTGCTGTATATACTGGAGGCGTCTTGCTGAGAATTAATATTTCCTGTCAGAAAACGAATAATTGCTTGCTGATGAAAATCGTATTCTTGGTAGGCTAATAGCAATGTTGGTTTTTCCCCTGCATAGTGCTCCAGTAATTTCTTCTGCATAAAATTGGTTATCTGGAGAACAAACCAGATGTACAAATGCACCACCTAGGCTTTGGGGTTTATTAGGACAATGCAAAAAAAATTATTAAAATACATGACAATTTGCAAAGTGCAGTCAGCTAATTCTGTGTTGTTTTTAAAATTGGGTTTGCTTACTTGTGGCATGTTTTTCACCAAACCTCTCTGCACATGGGTGTAAAAGGAGAAGCTGCAATTTCTCTTCTGTTCATTGAAGGACACAACTGAGAACTTGGAGAACTCTGGTGGGAGATAGCACCACCCTCTGGAATAATTGCTAGGCACATAAACAAAAGCACAGCTTAGGGGCAGTCCCTGAGAATGGCTAACTCCCTACCTAGAGCAGGAGTCTCTTTCTAAATAAAGGGACAGTTTATTGTCCTTCAGACGTTAGGGGGGGCCGGACTGTGGTCCTCTGGAAGAAGAAGATTCCCCAGTGTCCATGGGAGTAAATCATGCCTTTTGACTTGGTGGTCAGTGGGAGTAAAAAAAAAATCTGGTGTCATTGGGAGGAATAGTGCCTCATCGTTGGTGTCATTGGGAGGCATAGTGCCCCATTTCTGGCATCAGTGGGACACTTTTCTGACATTCATTTACAGCAAGCCTAATTCAGGTTGTGGCTCAAAAGGTATTGAAACCAGATAAATAGCATTTTTTAAAAGGGGACCAGCAATAGCAGCTTGTGTACTGATCTCATGACAGTGACTTTTGCCAAATTCAGAGGTACTGAGCCAATCGGGGCATTGCACGCTCATACGGCTTGTTTTTACTTGGTAGTGGTCAGAGATTTTTGCCAGTGCTCTTAGGCCAGCCATAGACGGTTTGAATCCTACTTAACCAGCCGAAATTTGAACGGTGTATGGGCAGACTGAATGTACCCAAGTTGATCAATCAGATCAATCTGATCCTGCAGCCTGTACTCCTCTGAATTACTTCCTTGGCAGACTATCCATGGACCACGCTTCAACTCCTGAAATTTGTACATAGGCAAATTATCACCAAGCATTTATTAGGCTATAACCTAAGCCTAAGGGCTTGTTTAAACTTTCAGTTGGGGGGGCACAAAAAATGCACAGTTGAGCTGCGTTTCTAGTGCCCCACCAACCACTCCCCCCCCCCCCCATAAGCTGCAAAGACAGCTGATACAGATGTTCTGATGTTGCAATGCTTTGCTCCCGTGGCAAAAGCAACTGCTCCTGTTTAATACTTCCTTTGAACTCGACTCACTTAGGAAGCACCACAAACACCCCTCAACCACGTGCAGTGCTGGTGCGGCAATTTATGGGGCCTCATATTTCCTATTCGCCACCTATTTAAATGGTTCTGAAAAAACATCCAATTCGGGATCGCTATTCAGAGGAGTGGCAGTTTAGGTCCAAGTCTAAACTTAGCCTTACAGTGCTACTTATCGTCACAACAGTCTTGAAACGCCTAGCAGAATTTGTTCTCGTTTTAACATACTGGCTTGCCCAGCTGATCCAGTGTTGTCCTGCTGCTTAGGTGTGACAGTCGAGGTCCTGTGCCTCCATCTTGGTCCACCTCGCCAATGTGAGCTGGCTGCCTCTTTCAGGTCCAGGAAGCTGGCCCACAATGACACGCACCAGCCCACCGGACACTATTTGTCCTCCTCTTGCAGAAGGAGGACACATCATTCTGACTTAGGCAAGAAGAAAAAAATTAAAACTGTAACCAAGAGAGATTGGGGTGGGGGGGGTTGGCTTTCAGAATGAGGAGGTGAAGGGAAGAAGGGTGGAAGGTAGTCGCCAGAGCGAGGGGAAAAATGCATCAAAAAAACATTTCAAAATGTAACCGTGTAAAAATATAATGTGTCTCAATCTCAAACAGAGGCTACTTTGTTCGCAGCTGGGATTGTGGCAAGCTGGTGGATTCTGAGCAAACTGTATAGGTAAAGGGAAAAAAACTGGTACAGTTAAACTGAAAAAACATAAAGAACATAACAAACATAAAGAAGAATTAAAGGACATGTAAATCTATATAATTATAGCCTCCAAACTTCATTTTGGAAAACCAGACACGTGGCATACTATTTTTTTACTTGTAGAGATTTTATAGTGTGTGAACGCACTTTGTAGGGATTATATAAAATAAGTTTAAGATTAACCACATAAAGCCTAGATTTGACCGTTCACCCTATGTAGTGATTTTACTGTTTTGTACTTTCTTGTTAAATAAAGCATCTGTCATTTTTTTTTTTAAGGAGGAACATTGGGTTTACAATTCGGTGTATTCTTTTAATTGTCTAGTTGTGCAAATTACTAATTGCAACCAAATGCAAATTTTACAAGCTCAGCATTATAGAAGGAAAGGGGCGAAGCTAATTTCCACACCTTCCCATACTATACAAACCAATAAAGCAAAGGCCACAAACTCCTTGTGCATTATCCATATCACTTTATTACAAGAAAAGATCTAGAATAATTGTATGTACTCAAAAAAGAAATATAAATAACAGCATTGTAAAATATGCAGGCACCCAAAGTTCAGCCTTTCAATGGAACTCCTCTTGTTCAAATGGATGTCCTAAAGCCATCTGATGCGATTTGGGGGATGTGCCTCATTCCTCAGAGCAAGAGTTTATCTCTGGAAGAGGGCATGTCACCCAAAACACATCAGCTGGCTTTAGGTTTGCGGTCTATGTTTTATTTGTTTGTACAGTTATTGTACAGTCTACATCAGGGGTCAAAAAAACTTTTTAAACAAAGGACCAGTTAACTGTCCTTCATGCTTTAGGGGGGCTGGACTGTGACCAGTGTGAATAGAAAATGTCCCAGCATCAGTGGGAGTAAACCATGCCCCATCATTCGTTTTAACATTAGGAATAGGCCCCTTAGTTGGTATCCATGCAAAGAAATAGTGCCTCATCAACAGTGTCCGTGGGAGGAAGAGTGCCCCATCATTGGTCTTGGCAGGAGGAATAGTGCCCCATCAAAGGTGTCAGTGGGAGGAATAGTGCCCCATTAATGGTGTCAGTGGGAGGAATAGTGTCCCAAGGCCCGAATAGAGGCAAGCAAAGGGCCCCACATCTGGCCCCCAGGCTGCAGTTTGGAGACCACTGGTCTACATCATCTAGTCTGGATTATACAGCGGCTATTTTGACTTGAAGTATTTTTGTTCAGCTTTTTTGAAAGTTCTTAGCTCTACCGTGTTATTATTTTTTTTTTTTCTTACCATATTATATGTAGTCTAGTGCGTTCTTTCTTCGGTATGGCTGAGCAGAGAATCACATCATGGAAATTAAATCTATGATCAAATTTGTTTCTTGATAAGTTAATACATGCTATTATCTTGTTGATCCATATTGTGACTTGCAATAAAAATTATTCACCCAACCTTGTAAAGTTACTTTACGCTTTAAGTTATTCAGCTGTAACGTTTAGAGGAGGAGAAGAGGATTGGCCACATATAATGTAGTTTTACTAATATTGGCTTTACAGCCATTTGAATGCATTGTGGAGCCTGAAAGTGCCGAAGAACTATACTTTAGTCCCTAGTAAACTAAGTGCAATGTACAGCAAGTATCTAGCATGCTTTGTTCAGTTATCATGGTCAATAGTAAAAATCAGTTAGTAAACTTTGGATAACATCAAGTGTTGTTATTGCCTTTTTAATGTACTCCAGAAGACCTTATATACTTTTTTTTTTAAATATGTTGGGGCAAAATAACAAAAACCATATGCACTGCATTTCTGCAAAACCTGCATTTCCTGTGGTTAGTCATTCAACCTCTTGATGACCACATTGCAAGGAAAGTGTGTTTTAACGGACAGCTGCTGCAAATACATGTCCACGGCTGATGTTGTGTGCTGAAAGCCTGCTTACTGCGCACTGATTGAACAGTCACTGACACTGACAGCTTTCAGTTACAGTTTCTGATTGGGCACTAGCAGGATGGGCTCTTGATCATGTGACTGTGTGAGAGTCAATCACAGCAGTCATATGATATAGAAGCTGTGCCACCTCCATGCAATTAAGACCTATGTAAAATGCTGCTGAGAGGGTTAAAGACCCTAAAAGTATGGAGAAATACCTGTTGCTCTGCAGGAAATTCACTCCGCTCCTAAGACCTGTTATGGGCTGACAATACAGCATGTTTGTGGATGATTGGTGTCAGCCTTGCCCAATTTTCTTTTGCTAAGCCACTCCCACTCTCCCACTCGCAGTCATTTACAACGTAAAGGCTAATCATTCTGTAGTCAAAGCGAATTTGGAGGGCTAAATACACTTCAAGGATAAAACATCCAAATCTCCATTTCCCACTATTATACAAACCAACTGCATTGATTTTGGATGGGATAAACCTTGTAAGTTGAGGACCATGCTGGCCGTGGGTTAGCTTGGTCCAGAACATGTTGAAAAGGCCTCATGTCAAAAGCAGGCCTTTATATTGTAGCCGACCACAATTGTCGTGGATCATAAGCTCATCTGCCAGGCCATACATCCAGAAATAAAATGCAGACCAAGTTAAATGACTATTCTTATGGTTTATTCATTACTGCATTTTGTGTTTTTTGCCTGAAGCTTTAAGCTCTGTCGTAAAAACATTTGTACAAAGAAATCACTGGCCTTATTTATACAGATATCTGAAGTAACAGTGTCAAACCTCACTAGAAAAATAACCGCTAAATTGTGATTCCTTTTCTTTTGGACGTACAACCTTGCTGGCAGTCAGACTTTAGGTAAAGATCCAAATGCTGGAAGATTTTCTCTTTCGATATGCGTATATACGGTACTTGTGATTTAATACCCTGTTCTAGAACCCTTAACATCACAGTGAACTGTCACTGTGAAAGGATGGTTAACATTTTCTAGCAATATGTGATATGCCAAATATGATAACTGTCAACACACTCCCGTGTAATATTATATGATGATGTAATATAACCATTGTCTTTGCACAAGGACTACTGTAAAACATCCAGATATGAAGCAACATGTAAACTTTAAAATTTGCTTTGTCAATACAAATTATTGAACCAGAATAATTTTTTTCACCCATGGACTGTTCCGCTTCACTGTTGTTTATTAATTTTCTTAGATGTGTTAAAATGCAACTAAAACTAAAAAAGGTTGCCATTTCCATTGACTGACTTTCCATTGAGGCTACATCAGCATCATGGTTGCCCTCAGGGCTGGTTGTATCTGTAAGACTGGATGTCCACCCTCTTTACATTAGATGTCAAGAGCCCCCACACCATGAGAAGTTAAGAGTTCCTCACCCTCATTTTACATCACAGTGCAACCCCTTTACCTTTACGTGCTGCTGGGGGTGGAGATGGAAAGCAAAGTGCAGGGTCTGGAGGGGGGGCCATAGTAGGGCTAGAGTCAGCTGCCGGAGTCTGCTGAATGTTGAGACCAGGGGTGACGGAGACAAGGGGGCGCTGCAGTTGTACAGAAAGGCGCAGGATCTGTAGATCTAGACAGAACAGGAAGTGAGGAGATCTCCATTGGAAGATTTTCCCTCTATTCCTGTTCTGATGCCAACAATATCATGGATTTTTCCTCACTTTTAGTGTACTTGACAGTAGTTACTAGGATAACTAGAGAGTATTAATCTTCTATCTGGGAAACGGGCAGTAGCACAAACTTGGCAAAGGCTTAAAATACATTTTTTTTTTTTTCACTGTTCTGTCTGCCATGGGTGCTTCCTAAACCTAGCTGACATGCCCCTTTCCTTTGTGCATTCCTCTTGCCACCTCTTGTCTCAGGAATGTTCTTGGAGCCATGACTTTTCCTTTCAAGCTATGTTTCGATCTCTGCATGGGGAGGAAGGCTCCCAGTCTGACCTTATGCCAGCCATAGATGGAGCCAAAGGAAATGCTCCATTCCTCATTTAACCACACAGTGTTGGCAGTGGATTCCCTCCCACTGAGCCATTGTGCTCTCCTCCTGATGGGGGAAGCCACACCTGTTGGGAGAAAACCGTGATTATTTTAAGTGGCAATAACAGGCATGTTAAATCCGGCAGGCTTGTACCTAAGTTGATTGATCGATCCACTTGGGTACATTCAGCCTGCTTATACATTGTTTGAATCTCAGCCAGCATTATTAAGCACCTGGCAACATTGGACAAAGTATTACCTGTACTTAGACCCATGGTTTACCGAAAAGTGAATACTTGGATAGTACTTAGATGCACCTTTTTAATTATTTCATACTACTGTTTTTGCTTCCTTCAACTCAAATGGAGAAAATGTGCAAAAATGTTTTTTTTTCCCTAATGCCTTTAACACATGGACACTTACACTGATTGGCAGCAGGAAACAATGGATACTTGTATAGTAAACATTACGGAACACTATGGGTTATCTCCTCTGAATATTAAGCAATTGTACACTAGCTGAATGAGCTGGCATTATGGGGTGTCATTGCACAAAGTTCTGAATAGTGTTCAATTCCTGTCCTTTTTTTTTCTTCTCTTTCCAGCAGCCTGCAGTTAACCCTTAAAAACCTGGCCATTGCTGCCAGCAAAATAGCTATAAAAGAGCTATGTCCTTTTCCTAAAAAGTTAGCTTCATTGTGTGTCACATTTATACTTATTATTGAAAAACATCTATGATCTAAATAACTGGTTTGCTGCCAGTGTTCCACTGTCCTGTTTATCGCCTTGAAATAAAGAATTTGTTTAGAGCAGGAGTAGGTAACCCTGGAGAGATGGAGAGTTACATGAACAGCATGGAAGAGATCAAAGATCACCAGGGTTACTTTGATTTTGTTTAAAACAAACCAAAAAAAAAAAAACTGTGAAATGTAAATTTACAAGTAAAAAAGGTTTGAAGAGTGCAGGGGTCGGTAGCATGTGACGCAGAGTGCAGGGGTCGGTAGCATGTGACGCAGAGTGCAGGGGTCGGTAGCATGTGACGCAGAGTTCAGGGGTCGGTAGCATGTGACGCAGAGTGCCGGGGTCGGTAGCATGTGACGCAGAGTGCCGGGGTCGGTAGCATGTGACGCAGAGTGCCGGGGTCGGTAGCATGTGACGCAGAGTGCCGGGGTCGGTAGCATGTGACGCAGAGTGCCGGGGTCGGTAGCATGTGACGCAGAGTGCCGGGGTCGTAGCATGTGACGCAGAGTGCAGAGGTCGTAGCATGTGACGCAGAGTGCAGTGGTCGGTAGCATGTGACGCAGAGTGCAGGGGTCGTAGCATGTGAGGCAGAGTGCAGGGGTTGGTAGCATGTGACTCACATCTTGCTCCTTCTTCCAGTACAAACCAAACCTCCCCCCCAAATTAAACCCAGCACAAATTTCCCCCTCTGTAAAATTCACTTACCAGACCTGGGATGCAGCAACACCTGGCAGAGTGAGGGAAGTCCGCCCAGGTTTCTGTTTTGCCTTTTTTTAATTGACACATTAGAGCCCAGAAGGTTTCTAGGACTTCCTCGACTCTGCAATGACTCTTGCCATCTGAAATGTAGTGGACGGGGTCAGGAGCTGGTGGTTGGCACATGGTGTTTGTGATCTACTTGTGACATGGCTGCAATTGCAGGAAAGTCGCTATCAACATGTTGCTGATACCTGGTTTAAACTTTTACGAGTCTTTGCTAGTGACAATATGCAAATGGTAATTTCCATTTCAGGAACTATATCTTCTCAAAATGCCACATAGGTTTGCCGTGTTTTCAGCCAGTTCCTTACCCACTGCATATTTAAAGCTTGCTATCCAAATGTTATTTAGAGAAAATCCCACCTATGGAGAGATTTGTTTTTCTACAGAACCCTACGTGCATACTGCAACTTTGCATCTTTGGATGGGTGTGACTTGGATGTGACTTGTTCTCCCTCTGCAAAGTCGCAGCCACTGTTGCATGTAAAACATTCAGGTACAACTTTCACTCAACTTTTGAGGGTTAACATTGAAGTCTATGGCCCTCAAGTTGCATGAAAGTGGACCAAAGTAGTGCATGAACTACTTTGAAGTCACTGCAACTTTAAGTTGCACATGTATGAATGGTTATCATTGAAAAACATGGGGTACATGTTTAAAGTTGCATGACAAGTTGCACATGTGTGAATGGGGTGTTCATCTTTGTTCCTTCAAATAACTACGTAGCAACTGCAGCCTTAGAAAGGAGTTCGAACTCTGGTCGAAGTGTTATATATTATAGAGAACTAAAACATGAGATATGTGAACACCAAAAGGTGGGCAGAAAGAGAAAATGACCCAGTGGGGAGGAACAGGTTCAGGTAATGTAGAAGGAGCACATCTCCACTGGAGCCTCAAAGATCTGTGAATCCAGGAAGTCATTTGATTACAGATATGGGAAACCAGATGTAATTTACTGTATATACTCGAATATAAGCCAAGTTTTTCAGCACATTTTTTTGTGCTGAAAGCGCCCCCCTCAGCTTATACTCCAGTCAAGCACTTTTCTGCAGCAGAAAATGACATTTTCCGACCCGATTTTGGGGCCCCGTATCTCTGGGCCACTTGGTGCTAGGAACCCCAAGTTTGGTATTCAAACCCAGTGGAACTAGCACTACAACATATCCAATGGGATTCCTAGCACTAAGTGGCCCTGAGATACGGGGCCCCAAAGTCGGCCAACTGTGTCTATCCGCAGCAATGTCATTTTGGGACCCTGTGGGTCCAGAGACCCCAAATTTTGGCTGCAGCTAGGGGGCATTTAGAAACCCTTAACTATCAAGTTGAAGTTTGGGGGACCTATGGCTGCAAATGGGCACAGTGAGGCATGCAAATGGGCACAGTGAGGCTGCAAATGGGCATTGTTGAATGTTGACCCTCTTTTCCACTTGCAGTAGCTGCGCATTTCTCACCCTAGGCTTATACTGGAGTCAATAAATTTTCCCAGTTGTTTGTGGTAAAATTAGGTGCCTCGGCTTATATTCGGGTCGGCTTATACTCGAATATATACGGTACTGGTGAAATGGCATATCTGTTTTGCATGGACTGGCCCTTTGAGTTAAATTCACTATCAAAGGCATTTATATTTACACAATTCATGTAATTTATGGTAAGTGGGCTATTGCTTTTTCATTTATTTTTTGGTTTTCATAACCAGTGCGATGATCATGAGATTATGGCACTATGGTCATACTGACCACATTTTCATTTCATTTTCATTAACCTTCGAATTGCAACAAGGGTGGTCAGAATTTTGAATAAGGCAAAGATTTTATATATAACCGCTTTGACTACATAAATATGGTTAGATTCACCATTTCTTTTTTACTTTGCTGACCATTGTTATTGGGGCTGAAAATCTAAAATTCTTATTTGGAGCACAAATAAACAAGAAGTCAATGCTTAGCTGTCTGAGCTACTTTGCAAAGATCCCCGCACGCTTACAGTGAGCCCATGTACTACACTCAAGGGCTGCAATGAGAGCGAAACCGTCATTGTGTGGGTATGATTCTGTCTCTGCATTGTCATGCTCTGAATTCCTATTAGCAATGTCAGACAACTATATAAATGTCATTTTCTCTAGGGATGATTCCAGTGAGAGGTATGCATATGAATGTTTTATTGTTTGCGAGACTAAAACAAATATACAGTCTCATTTCTTATCGGATGTTCATAAAATTGGGCATTTATACCAGTAGGGGGGGATATTTAGTTTCTCCCATTAGGAAACTGCTTGACCAGTGCCAGCTGGAAATGAAAAGTATACATTTTGGGCTGGGCTTTAGCTGTAAATTGAATATGTTTGCCTTTGGCACTATGACCTTTGGCAATTCACTTAGCACTAATTCTGATAGTCTTTCTTTGCTGAGTCTTTTTGTGGATTTCTTGATGTGAAACACTGTAAGGTCAGGGTATCTCGTCTTCTGGGTTACAAATGAGTAATGAGACCTTAGGGACTTTCCTAATATTACAGCTGGGATATGCTGGGAGACGGTGTTGTGGTTTTCCCTGCACACTTTAGTACCTTTCTGTTATCTGTGTGTGTACAGTAAGCAATATTTACTCCTGGAATATCCAAGGGAGTTTTGACTATGTATTATTTTTTTTGAAGGCTTCATACACACTACATGCTAAAAAAAATGCCTGAAAAACACTCATAATGTTTTTGTGCCAGCTTTTAGCAGCAGTTCGGAGCACTCATCATTTTTGTTTTTTTTCTGCTGGCAAATCGCTCCCAAACACGCAAGAAAAAGGTTTTATTTTCCTGCTCCTAGAAGCTGAAGCTTCAAAAAAATGCTCCTAGACTAAAATCGTGTGCATGGACACATAGGATGACACAATTTTGCTTCTGGAAGCAGAAAAAAAAAACCAAAAGTTGCTGCTAGGAGCGTTTTGTTAGACTAGTGTGCCTAAAGCTTGAACTATAATGGTGTAGCCCAGGGGTCTCAAAACTTTCTAAACAAAGGGCTAATTTACTGTGTTTAGAATTTAGAGGGGCCAGAGTTTGCACGGTAAGAGTAGAAAATGTCCTGGCATCAGTTGGGGTAAATCAATCCCCATCTTTAGTTTCAGAGGGAGGAATAGTGCCCTGCCATTGGTGTCGGTGGGAGGGAAAGTGCCCCATCATTGGTGTCGGTAGGAGGGATAGTGCCCCGTCATTGGTGTCGGTGGGAGGGATAGTGCCCCGCCATTGGTGTCGGTGGGAGGGATAGTGCCCCGCCATTGGTGTCGGTGGGAGGGATAGTGCCCCGCCATTGGTGTCGGTGGGAGGGATAGTGCCCCGTCATTGGTGTCGGTGGTGTTCATCCCCCTGCAAAGTCCCACAAATGACTGTTGAGCCCGCCAGCGAAGTCCACCAAATGCAGCATCCTATAATGATGTGGCAATAATGCTGCACTGCTCCTGAATTCAGAGTGGAGTTGCTGCTCTCATGTTGGCAGTGTCCATCACTGCTGATTAGCAAGCATCTAGTTCTGCCCACTGCTTTTTCGGATTGACCACACTCTCTGCTGCTGAAACCCTCCCAGTGTGAGCAGCAGTGTGTGACACAAATGGAGATTTTGGCTATGTCATAGAAGATAAAGGATAAAGGAATTGTTTTATTTTAATTTGAGGCCTGTGCTTCATAGTAACTAGATCTGTGGCTTGTTTAGAGTGTTATACAGAAGCCTGTACTTGAAACACTTACTGTTAAAGTGGAGCTATACTCACCTTCACATCAGTGCTGCAGTGTTCCGAAACTCCTTGCTGGACGCTGACCTCTTCAGCTGGTCCTCTTCTAGGTACTGTTCTTAGGCCACTTAGATTGCCTGAGCCAAGATGGCATGACTCCAGTGCATGCTCAGGACAGAATTGTACACAGATCTGTGCATACAAGAAACTCCAATGCCCTGTTCACATGGGGCAACTAGCTGCATGCCTCCTGCAGGACTGTCTTTTACTGGCATGGCGATGCACAGGTGTTGCGTGCATTCCCGCGCTGGTGTCCCATTGATGTGTGTTAAGAATATGAGGCTACATAGACACTGTGTCACAATCTGGCATCTGAGTGTGGGTCCTCGAACTCACCCTGTGTGCGATTGTGGGCCCATAACTGCATGTCATATTCGGATACAGCGGCTATGTCTGTGTAGCCATATCCAAATAGATAACAATGGGGCACTGGCACTGGGATGGACGCAAAACCTGTGCATTCCCATGCCAGAAAAAGAAGGCCCTGAATAGGGCACATAGCTAATGGCCTTGAAATGCCTGCCTGTTTGCACATTTTTAATCTCACTCTTCTCAAGTTAGTCCAGTAGTATATGGATTCTAATTGGGCACTATGTTGATTATGTTCATGCGCAAAGCTCGTGTGGCTGTACTTCTCTTATAGATCACAGGAGTGCAGTTCGTTCTGCACTCCTATCACCCGTTTTCAGACAGTGGGCTGAAGCTCTGTGTCGGCTGCCATCACAGAGCCGGTTCAGGGCCCTATAGTCGGGATCCACCCACATGCCTGGACCAGCACCCCGCTCAGCCTCTTAGCGACCTGCTGAGAGCCTGAGCCGTCCAATTCCCACCCCCTCCACATCCCAGCGCTCCAATGAGTGAGGAGGAGCAGAGCAGAGAGCTGTGACTGACAGTCAGCAGCTCTCTGCTCAGGGAGCTGTGAAAACCGAGCGATTGGCGGTGTTTGATTGGTCGGTTCTCAGTGTTTGAGCCGGTGGGGGACAAATGCAGCATTGGACCGATGCTGCATCCACCTAGGTAGGTACGATTTAAAAAAAAAAAAGAAAAAAAAAAAAAATATAGATATAATATAATATTCCCATACTTATCTTTTAAGAATAACAACTCTGTATAAAATAAGTTCTGTTCATGTGAATGCAGAAAGAGGCAGTTACTGAGAATTTTGCACAACTGACTTATGGAAAGAAAGATAGTGTTGTCTTTCGTAATGGTGCGATGCTTGTCTCATTCCCTTATCAAAGGACGAGCACAAGATGATTGCAAAACACAAATGATTCTGACTTAAAGGTATTATCTTCTACTTTTAGGCGGTAAGAGAAGCAGTACTTCCAGGAAAAACAATGGTGCGTTATTGGAGATAGAATTCACTGTGACACTGATTAACTGTTTTCAATCAAGATTTCTTTTAGTACACTGAAAGAACGAAATGTTTTTACCATGTAAGAAATCATATACCAAATCCTGAAGCTACATGAAGTCTTTACTGTGCTTGACAAACTGTGTCATAGTAATCAGATACTGATTAACAACGAGGCATAATATTTGAATGTGATTACTGATATGAAAGCCATCACACATTAAAGGAGAAGTATGGCCAAAGCTCTTTTTTGCACTTCGTTCTGCACTCCTGGGACCTAGATTCAACCGACAACGGGCTAAAGCCTGCTGTCAGCTGATGTCACAGAGCCAGTCCATTCTCTGCAGGAACCCCGACAAGAATGTCCAGTATGGTCTGTAGCCACTAGCAATAATCATGATGTTCTCCCAGCAAGGATGGCTCTCCGTGCCCCCCCACTGGGAGAACACAATATCTCTTGGGAGGGATTCCCTCAGCAACACTGTGTTGATGGGGGGAATCAAGCGATTTTTGGTTGCAGGAAAGAAAATCACATCATCTATGGCCTGACTTATTGACCCTTTCCTGTTATAGCAGTTGTGCAACTGTAACTGTGCAGTCCAATAGGCAAAAGAGTTATGTCTGGTACACACGAGAAGATTATTGGATGAATAATCGTCCCATTTATTTATTTATTTATTTATTTTATTTATTTATTTATTTTTATTTTTTGCATGATCGTTTCGAATCGAAAATGAAGAGATTACTAAATTCTCATAAGACCGAGTAAAAATTTGGAAGTGACGTAATGCATTTTATTTTCGTACGAAAACTGTACTGATTAAACAAAAAATGTACAATCTGGTATTGTATGAGAAAATTTTCGTGCTTGTCCCTTTGGATAATTTTGCATGAAGTGTCGTGAGCAGCTATCAAAAACTGCATACGAATGATCAGGTTATCGTACGATCGCTTTGAAAACTGTATTTTTCATCCGATTTTCCGATCAGGTGTTCGGGCCTTTAGACCCAGTGCACTCGGTAATCAGAACTTGGTATCAGAATTGATCTGACAAACTCCCTCCGCTCCTCTGTAATACAGTTCTGTATGGAAACATTTATGCTGTGGGGTGTGGCTGTTCTACACTTATGCTGACGCAAAGCACTGGAGGGCAGAAGGCAGCATTATAAACTTATTTTAAGAAATTTCTAAGCAAAAAGCAGTTGTAAATCCATAACGTGCACGGGTACAGTAGTATAAAGAAATACACTTCAAATGGGCTTTAATTTTGTCAATTCAGCTTCTCCGTGTAGGAGCGCAATTTTGTTCTGGCCGCAACTCCGCTTCTCCACTGTGTAACAAACTTCCAGAGTAGTGAGATACCCATTAGAAAGCAGAGATATCTCTGGCTACCATGGGGGTGGGCAAGACTCAAATTTTCCCCGGGGGGCATCAGACTAATATTTTTCACAGGGCATCACAGAATCGAAGTATGACACTGAACCAGAATTCCCAGCATGCTCTGGTAGTCATGCAATTGTTTGGCAAACTTGTTCAGTAGCTGTTATGAACTACTTGCCCTGTCAGCCTACAGGGAATAGTAGTTTATCACATTGCATATCTCTTACTAGACTGGCTGGTTTAACAACTACTGGGTTACAGAATTATGCCATTCTTTCAGGAAAGGGATTCTTCTATGGAACTGTCATGCAGGGATATATGCTAATACATATTATTAGCCTTGTATTGTAAGAACACCTGTATATGCCTGCTAATAACATATACAACAGAACAGTGTGCCTGTACTATACAGGTAGATTGTGAATAGCAGTGAGGAGATCCCTCTTGCAGCACTTATCCTCTATGGAGAGATGATGTTCGCCGTTCCATCCCTGTGGGAGAGGAATACAGGCACACAACAAGTACTGACGGCAGGATCTAAAAGTGGAAGGATGGAGTTGTGCTGAGAACGAGATGAGGTCGGGCTCTACTCCCTCCTGCACTGGAAGGGACCCGGCGACCTTGTTTGTGGGCTCATGCAGACAAACCACAAGGAGAGGGGCAAACAGCTTGTAGCAAACACCTGGCAGCTGTTTCGTCCTGCTGGAAAAGAGCCAGAAAGAAGAAAAATGAAACCGCATGGTGAGAAGTTTGGAGGTAGAATTTTGTCAACTATATCTGACTTAAAACTGTTGTTTGCTTTGTGGAGCTACTTAGTGGTGCACGTGGTACCTTTTTTATATGGCTTTATTTTAAGTAGGTACTTAAACTATGTCAGTTCTTTTTTTTTTTTTTTTCTTCTTTTTTAACAGTCATTAAATGAGATCTTCGAGTTGTGTCCAATCTGAAATTTTGTTTTCAGCAGTTAGAATAGAACATGACAGTGAGGACTAAAATTGCTAGTACACCTAAAATATTAGGTTATGTCCAAATGATTTTATCCTTTATTTTTTTGTAACCATGAGCCGAAAGATACCTGTGCTGGTTACAAATGACATCCAATTAGGTGTGCAGACTGTGTCTGTAGGGCTAGTTTTTCTGAAGGAGACCAAAACTAAAAAGGTAATCATTTAATGGTTTGCCTTTACATCTATCCCAACTTTATGGTAACTCTGTAGCTAACCAGGAAGAATGTTCAAAGCTTTTTAGGTTCAGCAATCATAACATACTGGCAGCTGTATGATGGCACCTAAAGGTCCTTGTCAATCACAGAGGTCTCGTATTGCATTTCAAAGAGGGTCTCTTGGAGCATTCACAATGAGTAAGGGGAGGGTGGTAATTTTCTAAACGGCGTCCTTTTTATGGTGTTTTACACAAGTTTCAATTTAAACTTTTTTTGAAAAAATATATAGAGAATGCACTCCACAAAGGGCAAACAAGAAGTACATTTTCAGCAATGGCTTGAAAGCCATCAAGGCTGGATGTAGGGGAAAATCTGGCCAATGAAAATCCTGGAAGAGGATCTAACCCATTATGTAATCCAAAACTAAAATTAATACTATTTTGACTTCACTTTCACTTTACACCCATGTTAGAGATGCCACATTTTGTTTTTTACCTTGTTTGGTGATCTTTTGCCTACAAAACAGATGAAACAATGAGCATGAGCTTTTCTGATTCCAAGAAATGGGTCCACAATAGTTCTGCTAGACCACATGTGTCAAACACAAGGCCGTGGGCCGAATCCGGCCAGCCAGGCCATTTCATGTGGCCCTCGCACACTGTGCATAGCACATCCCTAAACCCTGTAGTCTGTATGCAGTGCACACCTCAACCCTGCACTCTATACACATTGCACCCCTGAACTCTGCACTCTGTAAATATAGGGTTGCCACTTTTTCTTCAAGCCAAATCCAAACACTTTAGCAGCGTACTGCAAAATTGTATTTTTTTTTTATTCCTTTATTTATTTTCAAGATGATGCAATATAACAGTCATAGAAATAAAATGACAATGATTCTAATAAAAAACAGTAACGCGTAACAGAAAGGGTTAGAGGTTATATCAGCTTTGTCACATATCTCTTCCCCCGGTTGTGCACACTGTAGAAAACCTGTAAAGTTATGGTTGTATATCTTAACTAACTGTGTGCTATACCGGGGGGGGGGGGGGGGTTCCAAACTGTTCCCAAAATAACCTATTTTGTCTAGTGTGGCTACCACGCCATACTGAGAAAAACTATTCCGGCTGTCTGGGAGAGTCAACTCCCGACCAGCAGGACCCAGCCATGTGGCGCAACAGGCGGGTGATGTACATATGATATTCATATTATCTGACTAAACCGGCCAATGACTGGGAGAAAGTTAAAGGAAAAGGCGGGTAGGTAAAGGGGGGGAGGTGTAAGGGGGGTAGCGAGGGAGGAAAAAGGCAGTAGGAGAGGATAAGGATGAGGATGGTGGTGCCCACCTGACCCGGCAGTAAATCGAGCCTCAGGGATTAATCAGGAAGTGCAACCTCACGGAGGTACGCTTCAGTGTAGATGTAGTGGTTCCATGGTCGGCAAGTCTCCCGAAAGGTTTCCTCTCTGCCGTACAAGGTGGCAGTGAGATCTTCCATGTTTCTTAGTTCGTTCTAAAATTGTATTTTTAAGGGGGAACACTGTGGACTCTGTAAAGGGGAACTCTGATGTAAGGAGGTTTCTGCCCTTAAATTAGGATTCCTAAAGCCCCCCTTACATCAAAGTCCACAGGGCACCCCTTACATCTGAGTCCCCCTTACCTTAGTGTACTCACTCACTCACTTGGAGGTAGGAGAGACTTCAGTCACAGATATTGTATGGTGAGCTCACTCGCCCGAGGACGGAGGCTCAGGCATCAACACCTTTCTTCCACAAAGTATCTGCCGGTTGCTGAGTGTCAAACTTCCAGCCCTCACATCCCTTTCGTGAGGCACAAAACATGGAAGATTAGAGTTTGGGTGGGCAGACAGAGGGGTAGGGGCGGGAGTAGGAGGAGCAGATCAAGCTCTCTTCTCTTGTCCACGTATGGGTATGGGGCCCATGTGCACACCTATGCACTCGGCGATTGTGGTATTCTGAATATTGTTTCCGGGTTTCAGGTGGTCTGAAACCCAGACACACAATTGAAAACCTGTCTAAGTGAATCCCGGACGGGTGGCAACCCTATGTACATAGCACACCCCTGAACTCTGCACTTTGTACATAGCACACCCCTGAACTCTGTTGGTAGCACACCTCCGAATCCTACACTTGGTACATAGTTCACCCCAGAACTTTGCACTCTGTGCATAGGGCACCCCTGGAACTGCACTCTGTACATCCCTGAACTCTGCACATAAAGCACTCCTAGTATTCATTGCCCCTTTAGAATCCCCCCACTGGCCACACCCCCCATTCCATGCTGTTCGACGTGGGTGTGTGTGGTTGAGTTCCTGCGCCTATTCTCAGAAAAAAAGCCCCAGATAAATATATGTAATCTTACAAATACAACTGGTCCTTTTTAAGTCAACCCTAATGCTAATGCGGCCATCGCTGAAATTGAGTTTGTCACCCTGAGCTAGACGATAGAAGGGGTTTCACTACAGAATATTCTAAACAAAGCTTAAATCTGTACTATGGGTTTGTAATATCAGTCTGTTCTGACAATAGATTTGCAAATCCAGATAGTAACATATACTGAAGTCCCATATCTGCAGAAGAGATGCACCGCATGGCTATTTTCTTCTATAGACTTGTACTGCACCACCATTTAGCCGTGCAGCCACTCTAACAAAGGGGTTACTTGAGAGCTAAAAGTATTAGGACTCAGGCACAAATGGCATTTTCTAAAAGAGGTCAACAATGGCAGTCTTATTTTTCTCTCAGAATGTTTTTTTTTTTTTTAATTATATGTATAATATGCGTAATGGAGAATAAATTCTATACTAATGTAAATGTTTTTTTTTTTTTTTTAGCAAACTCTGTAAAGATGGAGATGCAGAGTGATGAGGAAGGGGACAGAAAGCCCCTTCGCCGAGGTACTCCAATCCAGGCACAGGATGATGAGAGTGGTTTGGAAGAGCCCCTAGCAGAAACCAATGGGATCTCAGACAGTCGCATGAATCAGGAGCTGTCTCTTGATGGTGGAATCCGGCTTCCGAATGGTAAACTGAAATGTGACGTCTGTGGCATGGTTTGCATTGGCCCCAATGTGCTAATGGTCCATAAGAGAAGTCACACGGGTAAGCAGCCAGAAGCCAAACTGCCTGTAGCATCTGATGTTAATATTACCTGATACTATTGCGTGGCTTACTCAATTTTGCAAAGAAGGTACACATTTTTATGCCCGTCAAAATGTTATAAAATGCTGGTGACTGGGGATATGGACACTATACCTGTGCCTCAAGTTTCCTTCAAGTTTAAAATAAGCACGGGCCTACTTCATTTGTGGGTCGGTGCAGTCTAAAGTGTCTGTCCAGCCAAACCTGATATTTATGATAAAGTCAGATGCTGGGAGGCTGAATCATCTGCTGGCTTCTAACGTTCTTCTGGATTCCAGCAGCGAGATATCATGGCTGAAATATCCCATACACCATGTGGTCTCTTTCTTCCATTAGCAGCCAAAGTTTTGTGTTCTACCTGTGGGTTAGGGCTTGACAAAAAACCAGCAGCATGGTAGCCAATGCGACTATAAAATTATACCAGGTGTCTAAAGTGTTTGAGCCCTTTCTTTTATAGTTAATGCAAACATATGTGCCCTAGTGCCACAATATTAGCTGACCCCTAGATGCAACAGACTGATTCCTGAATTATACATTATCTCCTCCTCTGCACTAATTGATTCCTCTGAAATGTGGCATAAATCCTAAATTAATGAAAAATCCATTGGAAGAGTAAGATGTTTAGAGCTGGCTATGTCTAGTAGGTGAGTTTGTGAGCTCCCACCCTTTTTCTTTCTGGTTGTTGCTCACTTTTAAATAAAAAAGCTAGTCAGTGGGTTCTGTAGTTGTTCTAAACTAAAATATCAGTTTTTCTAGGAATGTACAACTAAGCCCCTTTCACACAATCAGACCGATCAGGTCCGCCTGTCTGTTTTTCGGGCGGACCTGATTGGGCCAACCATTGTCCTCTGACATCCTTCCAATGGGTGGGATCCGATGAAAACGGACAGCCTGTCCGTTTTTTTTTTTTTTTTTCCGATTTTCCAATAGAGGAGAATGGGACTCTGACAGGTCAGTCTCTGAACGGTGAGTGGAGATGGACCTGTCATCCATCTTCTCAGCGGGGATCAGTGGAGCGATTCCTTCTGAGCAAGCGGAGTCCTTCAAAACTGATCCACCCCGTGTGAAAAGGGGCCATAGTTTACAATCTGCAGACAGTGATGGATGCAGTTCATTTAGTATAATGTTTGCTTTTAAGGATAGGCACTGCCATTGAATCAGATAATACAATTGGGTTGACTTACTAAAACTCGAGAGTGCAAAATCTGGTGCAGCTCTGCAGGTTTTTTTTGTCAAAGCTTAATTGAACACGTTAGAAGCTGATTGGCTACCATGCACAGCTTCAGCAGATTTTGCACTCTCCATGTTTAGTAAATCAACCCCAATGTGTGCCAATGGGAATGGACTTGCTAAACTAGTGTAGCAGTACTTTGAACCATTAATTTTTATTCAATGAACAGTTCAGAACAACCAAGATCTATGCCAGTTTCACTATGCTTTTGGTTACAAATGTTAACCAAAAACACGATCAAAATCTAAATACTCTCCACATGAATAAGACCATAAGTGGTCATTTAATTGCAATAACTGGGTAAAGACTCGCTGAAAAGGGCAATTTGTATTTGTAAATCGCCAATTTTTTTTAGAGAATATAAAATACAACAAATTATGAATGCCCCTTTTAATTGACAAGTATGAACATTAATCTGAGCAGTTTTTTTATCAAGTTATGGCGCACGTATTAACACTGGAAGGTAGACCTTTAATATAGTATTATTAACAGTTAAACCCAGAAGCCTGCAAACAATCATCTTGTAAGGCTAACTTATAATTTTGTAGGAAGCAGTTTTTCGGCAGGCTAATAAAGACCTGATTTGGGTCACAGGCTGCAGAGGCGAACGTTTACGCTATGCATAATGCTGATTTGAGAGCGCTAGCTTTGAGTATCTGAGACTGCCGTAGTACTCTCTCATACAGAAGACAGCGGTCCATCTGTGCAGCCCATAGCCTGGACACAGGACTCTGTAAAGCTGCCAGAAATTATGTCTCAAGAATTTAAAAGCAAGCTTTTACAATAATATTGCAGAAATCTAGGATTAACCTCCCCCCCCCCCCCTCTAAAATTAAAATGTTGCTGTAATCTTTCGCCTAGCCATTCCGTAGTTCCCACTATGTAGATTAGCCATAAGCATATCTTCTAACACAAGTTTTATGATCCCAAATGAAATAAAATTGCAAACAAAGTGAGCTTGACCTGTCTGGAAATGGTCAAATCAAGGAGGAATGTGGGTGGGGCTTACCGTGTGCCTTACAAGGTTGGAAGTAAGGACATATGCTTTTGGGTGCAAAATGGGCTTTAATAGTTAGCTATTTTTCTCTCCATTAAAAAACAGTTTTAACAGAAAGCATAAGGTATATTTCCAGAGAAGAAGGCAGAAGTAGAAGTTGGGGAAGTGAGACTGTAAACAAATTATTACCCAAGTCTGAATTAATGATGGAACTCTTGCTCAAAGTTCCACTTTGTTTAAGCAAATTGGGGTAAACCCATTACACTTATCATTCTCATTACTAAAACTAATTTAGTTCAGTCATGAACACAATATAACACTTCTGTAAAAGTAGTTAAAGCTTTAGTTATTTATTGTTTAATTAGTATATATGTCAGGTATGGGAAATTAAACTGACAGGGCCATGATGAGGTACTGATAACACTGTAAAGATACTTGGTGGTATTGACTGATTACTTACAAAACTTCAACTAAGAGTCTTGCATACAGACATAGCATGGCGAATGTAGTTCTGCAAATACTGAAGTGTCGATTGCGTGCCAGATTTTGCTGAGAAGAAATGGGAAGATTATAATGTGTGTACTTGCAATAACTCAGGTAATATTACAATCAGATCCTTCAGGCATTTTGCATTGGAGCAGCCAACCCCAATTATATCAAATGAAACATCCATAAATGAATCTTCAACAAAGCAAAAAGTATTTTTATTGTTCAACAGGGAGTTCTACTGTACAAAGTATTAGCGTTTCCTAGCATATGGCATGAATCAGTAAGTCACTTTTGGTCACTTTTTTGGTCGCTTTTTTATGAAAACAAATGCAAAATAATAATCGTGATTAATTATTTCTAAATAAAGCCAGGGATATATATATATATATATATATATATATATATATATATATATATATATATATATATAATATATGGGACACAATCTCCAATGCAGAAGGTTTACTGAATAATTCTCTCCATATAATATGTGAAGTAAGCAGCAACTGTACAGTTTTGAGCATACCATGCTCTTCATCAAGCTGTAATGAAGAGCACGGTATGCACAGTTTCATCACATCTTCATGAAGAGCTCTCGCGGAGAGCCTGAGCCAACTGCTCCCACCCCCTCCAGTGAGCACGGGGGGGCCTGAGCAGAGAGCCGGTGACTGACAATGACCGGCTCTCTGCTCACGAAGCTCTGAGCACTGAGCAATCGGAGGTCTTTGTTTGCTCGGTTCTCAGTCTTAGAGCTGGTAGGGGACAGATGCAGCATCGGACCAATGCTGCATTCACCTAGGTAAGTGTGATTCTTAAAAAAAAATTTAAATGCCGAACTTCTCTTTTTAAGTCACTGTAAGGTCATCTTTACATTTACTAAAATCACAACTATTTCCCCTTAGCAGCTATTACTTGTCTTTCCACAAAAATACTCCAAACTACTGTGTCCATCCTATATTGCACCAAATTAACTGACCAGCTTTAAGTAATTGGGGGATGCATATGCAACAATGTGTTATGCAGTTCAAGATTTTAACATACCTTTCAACAATTTCCATGTCTTATGCCCCATACACACGGTCAGAAATTCCGACCACAAAATCCGTCCGATTTTTTTTTTCTGGCAGATTCTGTCCGAAACTGGTGTTGCATACACAAGGTCGGACAAAGTTGTGGAAAAATCTGGTCGTTCTGAATGTGGTGATGTTCGTTGCGTACTACGCAACTACGTAGAGGCTATTAGCCAATAGCTTTGGTCTCATAATTTGATCTGAGTATGCATGGCACTTTGGCCCTACACACAATCGGAAAAAGTCAGATCAGATTTTGTTGTCTGAAAATTTGAGATCCTGCTCTCAAATATTTTCCATCGGAAATTCAGACGGAAAAAGCCCACTAGAGCACACACGATCGGATTTTCCGACAACATAATCTGATCGGACTTTTACCATCGGAATATCCGACCGTGTGTACTTGGGCTTAGACCCCGGTCACACCTGAGCATTTTTCTGCTTGAAGCTTGTAGCTCTAAAACGCTCAGCAAGCCAAAATGCCATTCATTTCAGTGGCTCCTGTTCACATGTGAGCATTCTGTCGCCTGAAGCAAAGCACTTGTCGCTCAAAAAAGTACATGAGCTTCTTTTTGGCAGATTGGAGGCAGGTTGGGCCCCATAGATTATATGCCGGAACGCATGAAAATGTGTGACACAAGCGTTTTGCCGCTTGTTTTTTGCTTAAACAGCAGATCTCCACCCCTAATATCCTCAACCTCTCCCACTAATACTTTCTATTGGCTAAATAAAAACACCTAAAGCTGTAAAACGCTTGTAATATACTTCTAAAAAAACTCAATAAAAAAAACACCAGTAAATCGCTATGCTCAGGTGTGATTGCAACCTATAAGTAGTGCTCAAAGCTAAACTCCCAAAAGATATACAAAAGCAATAATATGTGTGTATTTTTATAGGTAGCTAGTTTAAGTACTTTACATTTGCCTTGGTATCAGCCTCCTGTAATTCTCTGCACAGTAGAGCACAGACTGGGAGAGTGTGAAGAAACACTGCATGCAACCCTGCCTCTTAACATCTCTGCATAACAAAATAAATTAAAGGAGACCAACTTGCTAGACGTAAAGGGTTCTGACCTCCCAAATCAGTCAGATTTCTTATTGTAGTGGTAAGAGTGATCCATGTGTGCATATGGCCTTATTGTGTTAGCACGGCTCTCACATTCTGGGAGGGCATTCATGGACATCCTCCCAAAACTCTGCTTTTTTTAAAACTTTGTTCCATTTACTCATTACACATGCAGGCTCTGCTTTCTCCTGAGCAGTACTACACAGGGACTGTGCTTTTACTGTCCCTGTTTACAATGCAAGCCTTAAAGTGATTGTAAAGGTTTGTGGTTTGTTTTTGTTTTTTTAATAACAAACATGTTATACTTGGCTGCTCTGTGCAAGGGTTTTGCACAGAGCAGCCCTGATACTCTTTTTTTCTGGGGTGCCCTGGCAGTTCTCCTTGCTCCTCCTCTTCATCGGGTGCCCCCACAGAGAGCAGCTTTCCCTGGGGTCACCCGTGCAGGCACACTCACAAGTCCCGCTGCTGCGTCCATTGACACAGACAGCAGGAGTCTGCCCCGCTCACTGGAGTTTGATTGAAAGCAGCGGGAGACAATTTTTTTCTACATTTAATAAACGCCCCATCATGTTATCCTATGTGTCCATGCACACATAGACTGTTATCAGCAGCTTTTGGCAGGGGCGTTTTTTGGCTTTAAAAAAAAATCCAAAACTAGTGGGTTCTGAGAGATGTTTTTCAGCTGTAAAAACGCTCTGTCAAACGCTGATAAACGTGGCTCATCAGCCCCGTTTTTGATCCATTGAAAAAAAAAATTTTTTTAAATGCTAATACACACTAAAAAACGCTGTTGCAAAAACGTTGAAAAACTCACTGCAAAGCTACTGGCGTTTTTATAATGTTATTTTAACGTCCAATGTGCATGAGGCCAAAATGTTCATTCCACAAAGAGTAAACAATACTTTTCTGTTAAATGATACTTGTGATTCTCACTGACCATATCACCTAGTGGTGTCTAAACCTACCTTCAGTTGCCTTTTCAAACCCTGCACAAGTCCCTAATCCCTGGGCTCTCGCCTGCACCTTCTTATTGGCCAGTGTTTGTCAGTCTTTCTTTTATACATGGTAATCTCTGCATGGCCCAGTTATTGCAAAAGTTTCACCAAGTCTCATTTGCGAAAAGCTGACCATGCATTTGTCCATTGTCAAATTTTACTGTAAACTGAGAACTGTATCTTGTAGGAGTATAATAGCAAACGTTTTTAACATCAATGCTGATAAATGTGAAATATGATTGATCGACAGCACTGTTTAATGGCACATAACTGCTTTCTCATATCTCACCAAGTTTATGGGGTGTACCTTATAATATTTGTTACTAAACGGAGTCAATTTTTCTTCTGTCCAGGGGAACGCCCTTTTCACTGCAACCAGTGTGGAGCGTCATTCACTCAAAAGGGGAATCTCTTGCGTCACATTAAATTACATTCTGGGGAGAAACCTTTTAAGTGTCCGTTCTGTAGCTATGCCTGCCGAAGGAGAGATGCACTTACCGGTCACCTCAGGACACACTCGGGTGAGTTTCTGTTTATAAGGAAATGTTCGCTTGGAATTCTTTATAAAATGCTTTTTTTGGCATTTGCTAGTGTGCTACTCCTTTGACTGTGGGTCATCTTAGTTTTTTGGCATGCGTCTGGAGAAAATTGGTTTTATAATACACCCATGACAATGTTCAGAAACTGCAACGTATATACTAATTTGTGTGTTGCTTTGAAAACCGTAAGGCCTCTTTCACACAGCTGGGTAGTTACAGCAAGAATTGGCAGATTCTTGCTTCTGGAATGACCAGGTTATGCGATCAACAGCAGCACCTCAGTCCATTTAAACTAATAGTAGGCTGACAGTGGCCACTACTGTTCACATGTAGCCACACACAGAACAGATAGCTGCGGTTAGGGACTGATGTCCGAGCCTGGCATTCATTTAAATGGACTATAGGGCAGTGGTTGATTGCATAACCCAGGCATTCAAGCAGGAATCCAGTGGTGGCAGCTACATGACCATGTGAAAAGGGCTTAAAATGTACACCTTCTGTATGCTTGTTAATTTTCCCTACTTGGTGCCCCCCCAAAGCCACAACAGCACTAGGTACAAGACATCCTGTTTCTTAAATGCCTTAATAAAAATTAAATATGCTTTGTTTTAGAATGGGGGTAGGCAATCCTGGAGAGGTGGTGATCTACCTAAACATCCTAGGAGATCAAAGATCACGTGCTTTTTTTAAGGAGATAACCTAGCAGAGTTCAGTAGTATGGAACACAGAGTGCAAGGGTCAGTAATATGCATTAATTACTACTGACCTACTGAGTGCATCTCTCTCCCTTCAAAAAATACCCCTTTTTTGTACAAACACCTAACCCCTAAGCTAAAATTGCCTGCAGCACGAATTCTTGCCTCTGTATTTGAAGTTCACTCATCAGATCTTGGATCTCCAGTTCTCTCCTTGGCTGTGTCATATGACATGTCAGAGCCAAGATGAAGCCTAGTACTTCCCTCGACTCTGCAACTCCTTTTTGCCACTTTGATCTGAGTGGCGCAACAAGTAAGGCCAGGTTGAAAGCTGGCACATCTGTGTTATATCTACCCATAACATGACTGCGATCATTGGGGAGATCACAAGTGGCCTTTTGGGGAGATCACAAGTCGCCTCTTGCTGACTCCTGCTGTTGGTTGTATTTTGTTATCAAAGAGCATGCTGACCCACTTATGTGCAGTTGTTTTCACACGTTTGGCAATGCCTGGCACCCCTTCCCTGTTTCCTTCAGCATTTAGTGACTTCTACAAGTGTGTCACCTTGCACTCTCATTTATTCATATTAAAACACTGTTACTTATTAGCTTCTTTTATTAAATTGTGTTTAAAGCCAAAACCATTTTTTGTTATGGCGCTCATCTGTGTCCCATCCGTGAGATATACTATTAGACAGTTATCCTCTAACTAAAATTCGCCTTTGGAAGCCTTCCCCTACCTCCAAAATGTTGGTTTCCCCTTTAGGTTTTGTATTGGTGCCAATACTCCCCAGAACCAGTATAGACGATGAATCTCCCCAGTAGGGACAAAAACATGAGAGATTCTAAATCTTCCACATTCTATGAAAAACTAAAGTTTTGACCTTGCATACACTTTAAGGACATTTCCATTCGTCATTTCAGAGAGGAATATAGATGCTTGATGTAAAGTTTGAGCCCCCAAAATCCTGATCCTAACTTTCATGCTATAGGCTTCCTGATCCCACAATCTCCAGCTCTTTGTTTTTTTTTTCATTGTTGGATCTTTAGAAGCGGTATTATTTTTGACAATGGGCGTTGCAGGAGGATTGGAACTAGAATTGCAGAATGTGGTTGGTAGAAATGGGAATTTCAGAAAGGCACAGACATAAGTTATATTTGAACACCACACTTGCCCAGCCTCTCTCCTCCACTGAAAACAATTCAGTAAGACCCCCTTTTAGCAAGATGTTGTATGCAGGCTACATAAAATACTGATAGTATCGAAAGTATCGAAGTAGCGAAATGGCAACCAATCCGAAACTGTTTAACTCTTCTTTGTTCAAACTGAAATCTGGCTACTATGGACTGATACACATATTTTGTTTTTGCACGCTCCTTTTTTTTTTCTAACCAGAAACAGGTGAAACTTTAAAAAGGTTGGTGGTTTCTAATGATTTGATTTCAGTTTCCAAATTTGCAAGCTACTTACATGATGATGATTGTGTGTTTCCATGCTGCTATATTTTACATTACTTTAGCCATTTCCAGAGGTGTAAATATATGAAGATATTTGTGTCATAGGAATATTCTTTAAGAATGATTCTTTCCGTAGCTCGTGTGGAGCATTGTAGGATTTTTGAGGCCCCCGTTGCTGCTATTCTTCTGTATTGTGTAGTCCGGACACACACACACACACACACACACACACACACTACCTGTCAGAACTGTGCTGGAAGGTGGGGGTGTGGTGCTGACTGGAAGTGAGAAGTCAATTTGACTGGATTTTCCAGTGCATTGTGGCGTGGCTGGCTGCCACTTACATTACTCATCAAGGAAGTTCAGGAGCAAAATTCATGTCTTCCCCAGGACATGCCCTTTCGGGGCTTTCATAAAAGTAATGTGTCATTTATGTGTGTAAGTTTATCAGATTCTCCTCTACTGAGCTAAATCATACTCCCCTTTCAGATTCGTAACTTGCTGTTTAGGGTGTCTATTAACAGGTAGATATCTGACTGAGCACAATGAAAACGGAGAAATCAGATTATGCTTATTATGTTTTGAGAACTGCTGGACCCCCCGTGGTCTTTCTCCACATCTCTGGTGATATTTGAATGGTGCATCCCTCTCCTAGGAAATGATCCTGAATAAATCAAAGAGCTCCTATTGCTGCCTGAAAATGAACCTTAAACTCAGATTTTTTTTTTGCAAACCAAGCTTGGATCAGTCATATAGCCGGCAAATGTTTGGCAGTCTGGAGGCAGCCTTAGGGCTCATGCCCAATGCAGCTCAAAGAAGCGACCTCTACAGGCTTTTGAGCTCTTATTTTTTCTGCCTGGAAACTCCCCTCCATGTTAGCCGAAGTGTCCATGCACACTATGACTTTTTCATGCATTTTCCGGCATATGCTCCTGCAGGCAGAAAAACAACCCCACCAAACTCGCGGTTTTGAGAGGAGCTAGTGCTACAAAAAGCTCAAAAGCGATTGAAGACGTGCAAAAACGTTTGTTCCAGCTTTTTGTTTTGTTTATACAGTAGTTAAGAAACTCCTATCTAGGAGGGTTGGTGGGGGGGGGGGGGGGGCTTCTGCAAAACGTGCACAAGAGCACAAAAAAGCACAAGCTTATTCAAGCTGAAATAAAAACTGAAATGCCTGTAAAAGCAGCTCCTCTTCTTTTTTTTTTTTTTTTTTTTTTAGCTGCAGTGTGCATGAGCTCTTAGGGTTCAGGACAACAGGTTCCTTCTAATCTGAGCAATTTATGATTTAATGAAAAAATAATATTCACTCAGCTATGCAGTCTTTTTAACATTACTGAATCCATATTTTAGTGTTGTAGAAGTGTCAGAGAAAGGTATTCTGAATGCCATTTTTCTCCGCTCCATATAAGTTGATATTCGGGAATGTATTACACAAGACTATGACTAGTTACTATCCCAATGTTCCTTAAGAGACTAATGCAGCCCCAACCCAACGTTCCAAGGATTATGTGTCAGGGTAAAGAGGGAACACTGCTCCCTGATTAGCAGCTTTTATTCTAGTCACGTCATGTGGGTTTCTCAATAGCCTTACAGCTTATTGGGTGCAGCACATTAGCGGCTGCTTCTTGTAGTACATCAGCAGAGAGTTCCTGTTTTATCATGCTGAAGTTGCATCTCATGTTTGTTCAATATAAATGTTCTATGTATATAGCTGGGCTTTAGGGAATGCTGACAGCACAGACTGCTTGTGAATACTGTTTAAAATATGAATTGGTTAGCTGTTCAGAGTGGATGCAAGAATACATTTCCAAGGTGAGATGCTAAAGTTTTCTATGGAAGCTACCCTAATGGGCCTCTTCAAAAAACGGGTGGAGAAATTAGTTCTCAAAAGTGGACCAATGAGTTCCTTATTGTTATCCGTGGTTGTAGAGCACTTTCTTTTGTCCATTTATTTGTGCAATAAAACTAGTGTACATTAGGTGCCTGCGATATTGTGTCAATCTTGCCACTTTTATCGGCGAGATTGACACCCTGCGAGCACCCGTCGCGGGAGCCAGCGCCGAGCTGGCTCGCATTGGGAAAGGAAAAATTATTTTTTTCCTTTTCCAATGAGCGACAAGCATTGCTGACATTGAGGCCGGGTTCACACTGGTGCGGGGATCCGACTTGGATCCCTGCCAATACCTGGCACTGTGTTTGGTATGAATCTAGAGGGGGAACTCCACGCCAAATTTTAAATAAAAAAACGCCATGGATTCCCCCACCAAGAGCATACCAGGCCCTTAGGTCTGGTACAGATTTTAAGGGGAACCCCCTACGCTGAAAAAAATGCCTCTACCCATTCATTTGGGGAAAAGAGTCAATAAAAAAAACACACTAGACAGGTTTCTAAAGTAATTTATTTGGCAGCGCCGGTGGACTTCTTCCGACTTCGGGGGTCTCTTCCGACTCCTTCGCTCTCCGGCCTCTTCTCCGCTCTCTCCGGCCTCTTCTCCTCTTTCCGGCCTCTTCTCCCGCTCTTCGGTTCTTCTTCCGGGCTCCTCCGCTATCTTCTTCCAGCTCTTTTACTAGCAGTGGCCCAGTCTCCGCCGTCCTTCTTCCCTCCTTCTCTCTTCTTCCGATGTTGACACGACAATCTCTCCCGTTAATATGCCGTGTGCGAGGTGCACCGTGACTTATATAGGCATGGGGCGTGGTCACCGGGGGATGTCACGCAGTGACCCCGCCCCGTATGACGTCAGTCTCAGCATGCCCCGGGACTGTGACGTCATACGGGGTGGGGTCACCATGTGACATCACCCGGTGACCATGCCCCATGCCTATATAAGTCGCCGCGCACCTCGCACACGGCATATTGACAGGAGAGAGCGTTGTGTCAACATCGGAAGAAGAGAGAAGAGGGAAGAAGGACGGAGGAGACCAGGCCACCGCTAGTAAAAGAGCTGGAAGAAGATAGCGGAGGAGCCGGGCAGAAGAGGCCGGAGAGAGCGGGAGATGAGGCCGGAGAGCAAGAGGAAGTCGGAAGATACCCCCGAAGTCGGAAGAAGACCACCGGAGTTGCCTAATAAATTACTTTAAAAACCTGTCTAGTGTATTTTTTTTTATTGATACTTTTCCCCAGGTGAATGGGTAGGGGTACCCTTATTAAAGGGGGCTCCCAGATTCCGATAAGCCCCCCACCCGCAGACTCCGACAACCAAACCACCAGAATTGTCGGGAAGAGGCCCTTGTCCTCATCAACATGGGGACAAGGTGCTTTTGGGGTGGGGGGGCCGCAGGGCGCCCCCATTCCCCAAAGCACCCACTCCCCCATGTTGAGGGCATGCGGCCCGGTACGGTTCAGGAGGGGGGCGCTCGCTCATCCCCACCCCCTTTCCTGACCAGCTGTGCTGCGTGCTCTGATAAGGGTCTGGTATGGATTTTGGGGGACCCCGACGCCGTTTTTTTGGCGTAGGGGGTTCCCCTTAAAATCCGTACCAGACCTAAGGGCCTGGTATGCCCCTGAAGGCATGCAGGTTTTATTATTAGAGAGGCGACATTGTCGCTTATTTCTCACGCTCACTGCTATAGGAAAATGTGACATTTTCCTATTTGCAGCCAGCGCGAGATGTACAGTACCCTGTTGCCGAGAACCAGTGTGACGGGATCGTACTGGAAACACAATATCGGCGGCAGGTACTGTACAAGTGCTGGATGGTGATAAGGTAGATGTGTGCAAAGTCCATAGCACCTGTTGACTTTCAGGAAATGTTGGGATGTTTTCTGCGTAAAAGGTTTGTTTTTTATGAAAATAAATCACTTTTTGACAGCTATCTTTTGCATTTTTGAGACATTGTTAATTTTAAGATTGTATAGTCAAATCTTTTTTATATAATCTCACAGAGATTCTATAGTCCAGCCAGCAAAACATTTTCAATATAGCAATAATCAGGGTAAATAACAATCCATAAATGTCTCTGATCCATAGTTGAGGGGATATGATGAGGGAGAAGCACAGGACCACCTGCAACTGCTTTCCTCAGTTTTGCGAAAGAAAGAGAACAAAGGAGAAGTAAGCGCCAGCTACCAGTCTTGTATACCAGTTAAAACTTTTAATAACAATTGATTAAAAACACTCACAAGAGATAAAATGTAAATATGCTCATCTGGTACAAAGTCTGTGTGGTTTAGGAGGAATCATCCATAGACTTTGTACCAGATGAGCATATTTACATTTTATCTCTTGTGAGTGTTTTTAATCCATTGTCATTCAAACTTTTAACTGGGATACTACATTTAGCTGGCGCTTCCTTCCCCTTTGTTCTCTTTCCTCTTAGAAATGCACTGAAAACTGAGCATGTGCAGAGCTGCCAACACTGCTCTGCAAAATCCCAAACTGCATTGGCGACATGATCAAAAAGGGAGACCGAGAATAGCAGGATTTTTTCAGAATACAGGAAACAGTGAATATGAACAACATGCAGTACAGCGTTTATTGATATTTTATGATGCAACACCTATTTAATATGGAGGAACTCCTGAAAGAACATTTTGGCTCCCAGGAAACATACAAATAATTACTATTATCTACAGCTCATGGTACATCAACCTGGCGGTCAGTGAGAAGAATACTCTTTCCACTGCTGGCTTAAAAGATTATTGGTGGTGAGAGGCAGAAATGGCTCATTGCTCAAGGATCCCCTAGCAAACTCCAGAGGAGCCCAGGAGGGTTTCGGGGGGCCCCTTTCGAGAAAAGCTGGTTTAACATATGATTATGAATGTTTCTTGAAGCGAGAGCATTAATTGGTATCTGTTAGTAAGTACAACAGAACTTACGTCAGCCTATTAAATTATATTTTCTAGCATGACAACTTACAGCTCTTTCACCTAGTGAAAATAAGAAAAAACATATTTGAGCAATATCCCTGAGGGATTTAAACCCAACGGAGAGGAAAAAAATAAATCCTGAGAGGGAGTGTTTGTCCAGCAGCATTCCTGGAGTGAGCTGGGGATTCCACACCCTCAATGAGACTGCTGATTACACCGACTGTTCCTGTAACCTGGCCTATGACTGAGACTTGTGAGAACACAAAACCACTGCAGAATGTAACAACCAACTCCGAGTATTCACCGCACTGACCTGACAATGTAATCTGCCTAAACGCACTGGCAAAAAAAGCTTACAAAGTTTATTTTTAAAGTCGCATTGTTTTGACTGGTCAATACACAAAGGAAAAACTATCAGCCCCTTGGATGGTGATTCCTTAACCTGACATGGACATTCATTGTGTTTTTAACATCTAACAATCTGAATAGTAGGTTGGAGCCCAACTTTAGGCCTATAGGATTCTTTTCAATTTCCCTGTTATTATCAAAGTGATTAGAGCGTCAGGAAAAAAAATCCCCTGTTTCCTGCCTCCAGTTCTTTACACTGTGAAATTACTGCTGGGCTGCACTGGAGGTGTTTGAATTGTCTTCTGATATATTTCACTTCTAAAATGCCCTAAGAAAATAAGTGTCCTAATGAGGATATTCTGTCCTGTTTTTTATTCTATGTTGCACTCAAAGCAAATATGCCACTACCATCCCAACTTTTAACAACTAAACATAAAAATGCAAACTAGATACTGCTCAGTGCCCTCTAGTGCTAGTAACTTTCTATTCGGTTTCTCAGGAACCTTGAAAAAAGCAGATACCTGCAATTTTTCAGTTTGCGACACCCAACAACGAGGAGCACACCACAGCACATCTCACAATGCACTGTGGGGCACCCTTGGTTGATGATGACCCACATTGCATTGTGGAACCAGTCTCAATTTCGGCTTTTCCTTTCCATTGAAAATTTGAATACCACAAACCTTTTTTTAATGGTTTCCAGAGCACCCTGGAGAAAAAAAAAAAAAGTTTTAAGGATGAATTGCCTCACAGTGCAGAGTACATGCAAAGTTGACAGCAAAAGCTCAGGAAAAAACCTTATCTATTAGCCACTTAGCTCATCCTTTTGCCACCTTTCTGGCCACCTTTTCTGTGTTTATGTTGGTGGCTAGAAAACTGAAAGGCTGTGGAATCACTGGTAATGGGATGGAGGGGGTGGCTACAGAGGGAGTTTTAGGGATGAATTGCTCCACAGTGCCTGCATTTGCAGAGGTCAACGGGGGCTTTTTTTAACATTCATTTACTGCTTGTTAAATAAGTTTAATAAAGAATTAGTGTTAAGGCTTGAATAGTTATTTTACAAAGTTCAATAAGCCATATCAAACAATTACATTTCAGTTCATTAAAGTCATGTTAATAAAAGATAAGTTGTGCATGGTTGATGTAGGTTATTGCAGTATTGATGTTGCTTTATTAAATAAGCCTAGCTAGAAATTATGATATCCACCAAACAACCTGTGCAAACATTGTGCTGATTTTTATCCATTGAGATAATTTTCCAAAATGGTAAGTTGAGTACCCCTTTGGGCAAGAGTGTATTAACCTGGCATCTTTCATCTTTGCAGTAGGCAAACCTCATAAGTGCAACTACTGTGGCCGGAGCTACAAGCAGCGAAGCTCTCTTGAAGAACATAAAGAGCGTTGTCACAACTATTTGCAAAATGCAGGACTGGAGAGTAGCCAGAGCATGGGACCTCACAGTGGTGAGTACACTTCAGTGTTACCCCTTAAATTTGAGAGTTGATTCACACATAGAAATGTTTTATTTTTTATTCTGTGCTAGTGGAGGAGTGCTTGTTTTTATGTATTTTTGTATACTTATATTTTTGTTGTATGCGCTGCCATTTTGTGCCTGGTTATTTTAATTCATAGTCTTATCTAACGCTAACTGTAGAGTAATGTTCATAGGTGTTTGTAAATGTTCCTATGTTGCATTGTCTGCTGATTTTCGTGCGCTGAAGGAAGATATCACTGAATTGAAAGGTAAAGAGCATCCTGCTACACAGCTGTACATGGCACACCTTAATGGTAACCAAATACAGCGGTGAGCTCCAGTACCAAAAATATGAATTGGCCCCCATGACACTTTACATGCAAATTCTTTGCATTAGTAACCACTCAACTTCAAATTGTGCACTGGCCGCAGTGCACATAATCTTCAACATCAGAATGGGCACTAATCAACAACGTAAGCTGTAACCAGACTGGGCCCACAACATACACCACCATGAGACTAGGCACTGACCTACAATATATGCTATTACCAGACTGGGCAGTGACACACAACATACACTATCACCAGACTAGATACTGACCCAAAACATACACCATTGCCAGACTGGGCACTGACCTGCGACATACACTATCGCCAGACTGGGCACTGACTCACAAGACACACTAGACTGGGCACTAACCTACAACATACACCATCAATAAACTTGGCACTGACCAATGTATACACCATCATCACACTGGGCACTGACCCTCAAAATCCTCACCAAACTTGGCACTGACCCTCAGCATACACCATCACTAGAATAGATACTGACCCACAACATACACAGTTACCCAACTTGGCACTGACCCACAACATACACAGTTACCCGACTTGGCACTGACCCACAACATACACAGTCACTAAACTGGGCACTGACCCAACAGAAAGCACCACTAGCACACCACTATACAGTAAACATAATTTGCCAGCATTTACTACAGGCCAATGAGACCACCAATAGGATAAATTCTCCCCTTTTGCATCCCTAACTCCACATTACACAGCTACATGTGAGACGCAGCTTACCCTGAGATATGAATGTGTGGGCAAAGCTAATTGGTTACCGACAGGGATGTAATGTTCAATCTAGATATCTCTGTACTGATCTTGAATAGCCACAAATACTACTTGGAGGCCTATGTACAAGTGCCCTGCTCAATATTTCTCAATGTAGCCATTTAATTTAAAAATGCTTGTATGCACATTGTCTAGTGGTGTTGTCTACATCCAGTCAGTATTTTGGAAATCACATCTGCCTTTTTTTTTTTTTTGTGCTGGGAAACCCCCTCCTGCTGCACGCTAATTTGTTATTTTTACTTTTTGGTTAAAAAAAATTGGTCATAATTTAGTAAAAATTGTTCTGCTATACAGTGATGTGTTTCATGTGACCGCTGCACAGATGGGTGTTTTTTTTTTTCGTTTTTTTTTCTAATCTTTACTTACCAGAGAGTAGGGAGAAAGCAGAAACATTCTTAGCAAAGTTTAATGGAGAAGAAGTTAATGCCTACAGATGTAAAGCCACTCTACCTGATCTAACCATATGTGGTAAGATCAACCAGTAATGTAATGTCTCCAAACACTTACAAATATAGCAGACATTTACTTGCCTATCATTCTTGGTGGAAGCATCAATCAGATTGGAATTTTCTAGCTGATCGTGACTGACTTCCTCCTCTATGACAGAGCTTGGGGGTGGCTTAAAATGGTTCTCCTGGCTTCAACTATAGACGTAACCATGCATGTTTCTGACCATGCATGTGTATACAAATATCTCTCATACAATCATCTGTGGTCTGCAGATAGCTTCGGTCAGTGTTGGAGTAAAACGTAACAGTGGTGGAACTTCCAAAAACATCAGTATCAGAAGTGTTTGAAAAAATAAGTGTTTTTTGCCCATAACAGACAGTCAGACTCTTTCCTTCTTCCCCTTTATTGCACTACACAAGTCACTAGAATTTGATTTGGTATTTTTTTTTGGCAGCTTTTGTAATAGTTATAAGTGAAACTAGAGGACCAGCAAGCACACTCTATGCAAGGAAGCCATTTAAAACCCATGCAAATGTATATAAGTGCAAAACTGTCACAAAAAAGAGGTTGTTTAACTCTAACTAAAAAAATTATTGCTGAACATTCTAGACCATTTTAGACAGAGGCTCAAAGAGCACCTGTGAGGGTATAAAATGGGCGTTGCCATTGCTCACTTGTTTTTTTTTAAAGATGCAAGCTCTGGGGGTGCCACCCTGGTTCTGACTTCAGTGCCTGTTGAGTAACTGACCTAAAACAAGTATTTTAGGATGGGAGATCAAGCGATTCAGATACCCCTTTATGTTTGTTCCAAGTCATGAACTCATGGACAACAGCCTTGGAGCCTAAAATGTAACTTAATCTAAACACAAGAACAGCATTTTAATATATTGCAGTGTACCAGTTCCTAGATGTGGTAACCTCATTTTAGTTGCTATTTTTTCCTCTTTTTCCGTTATTTTCACCTGGTGATCCTGCCAGTAAAACACTTGCTGCCATAGGATGACAAAGCTTACCTGCTGTACTGTATCTACAGAGGAGGAATGTTACCTCTCTGGTACAGGACTACAGAACATTTCACCCTCTCCTTTACCTCATAACATTTGGGGGGATTGTAGTATTTACAGATAACTGGGAAGAATGTAACTGCTAAAGCAGGCTAAATATGCAATATTCTTTCTGGCAACCTCAGGTTGCAGGAAACCCGGGATCCGTCCCTACCGGGGAAACGTAGTGATTACTGCTAGTGACTATAGCCATTTGCAGTAATTGCATGCTAAAAAAATTCAACATGCTGGTTGTACCCAAGTCAATCAATGGATCGACTTGGGTACAATTAGCCTGCCCATAAATGGATCGAATCTCAGCCGGTCCCTGCTGAACTGCCTGAGATTTGATCCATCTATGGCTGGCTTAAAAGGGTTGTAAAGTCTCAAGGTTTTTCACCTTAAAAACCTTCTGTGCTGCAGCTGCCCCCCCCCCTTTTCTTACCTGAACCCGATCGCTCCAGCGATAAGCATGAGCCCACCTGCTGTCTCTGTTCTTATTGGATAGTTCCATACCAGCTGGAGCCATTGGCTCCCGCTGCTGTCAATCAAATCCAGTGACACAAAAGCGGGGGCAGGGCCGAATCCTGATGTCTGTGTCAGTGGACGCATCAGCAGGACTCGTGAGCCTGCCCACACAGATGCCCCCATGGAAAGCGGCTCTCCATGGGGGCACCTGATGAAGAGGAGGAGCCAGAAACGCTGCCAGGGCACCATAGAAGAGGAGGATTGGGGGTGTTCTGTGCAAAACCCTTGCACAGAGCAGGTAAGTAGAACATGTTTGTTATTTAAAAAAATAAATAAATAACTTTTACAATCACTTTAGGACAGCTTAAGAAACTTATCAGATGATTAAATTTCTGGCAGGATCAACATGTATTTTTTGCTGTTATTGAACAGATTTAACAAAAAAATGTCCATGGTATATTTAAAAAGGACCAAATAAAACTGGTTTATTGTTAGGGTGTACATACACTTGGAAAAAAAAAACAAGTTATCAATGGGAGCTTCATATCTATCCTCACTGGTCCACTTTAAAAGTCTGACAGATAGTATTAATGTACAGGAAGTCAGCCTTCTACAACATCCATTTTAAATATATTTAGTTCTGATACATTTCATAAAGTTTACTATATTTATCAATACATTTTTAGCAAAAACTTACTTGCTAGTTAGCAATATTTCAAAGGGTTATGTTAATTTACAGTGACACATTTGGCTTTCAAAGTAATATTGACTCCAAACCTATGCAGAGTTCTAGTAGCTGGTAGAACCTGGAGAAGTTATAGGAGTGGTTTATAGGTGTCATCAAAGTCCTAAGGGTCTTAGTTTAGAATAGCTTTAACTAAAATCAACTGTGTCTTGCTTGGTTTCCTCATGCCAGCAAGTGATTCTGATGTGGACTTTTGGTTCTGTATAGCATCTCCAATGGATGAGTGTAAGAATCCAGAGATCCTGATGGAGAACAACATGTCTTTGATATCCTTTGAAAGACCAGCTGTCATAGAGAGAATTGCCAGCAACATGGGGAAGCGTAAGAGCTCCACCCCACAGAAGTTTGTGGGTAAGCATCTACTTTCTTTTCCTTAGAACTCCATGCATAAACTCTCATAACAGCTTGATCAACCACTATTTATTTCAGCATTCTTTTTGAAACAAACATGCTTCCCAAACAACCCTATTTTGACAGAACAGACATTTTTTTTTTTTGGTTTGAAAAAAATATAGGTTGAGCATAAAGAGGATTGGCTTCTCATATATGCTTCAAATGAGCTTGGATGTTGGTGTATTGGTGGGATAAGGTTCAAAATGTACTGGATTTAAATTCTAAAACATTGAGAGGTGTAAATTGGCTATATATCATTAAGATTATAGACCATGTATCTGAAAGGTTTAGGTCTTGATGAAGGCATAGCTAACCTTCTCTTGGCCCTGGTGCATTATGTGATCAAGGGGCCCCACAGCATTTTCTGCTTTCTTAACTTACCCAACACACTAATTTTGCACACTTTGACAAACGGATATGTTTGCCTGAAAGTAAAGGGATTTTCATAAACATTGAATTGCCTTGAATGATGTAGGTATATAGGGTGGGGTGCATTCCAGAATCACAGGCTGAGTTGAGCCCAACCTTCTGAGCTCCTGGCCCAGTAGCAATTTCTTTCTTTGTTTATCTTGGATGGCCATTTTCCTTAAAAATTCATTATAAAGAAATACTGTGACCTTTGTGAAAAGGAAAATTCTCCCTCCAATGAACACAAATATAATAGTTCAACTTTAGTTTAGCAGAATGCCAGACTTGTGCAAAGCTAGAGGAATGGATGGAGGTTTTGCATATAGAAACCAGCAAGAGGGGTTTTTTGTTTTCTAACCTTTACAAAAATTATGATTTCAGGAATCTGACTGGATGCTGTAGGCAACACCTCCTTTTTTTTCACAATGCATGCATGATGTCCAACATTTTTTATTTTTTTTTGCAATTCTGTTTTAACACACTTCCAAAAATGTATATGGAGACTACCTTCTGGTGATTGTCCTCCCTCTCCCATTCTCAATGCTACTCTGCACTGGATTACGAGAGGCAGATATCAATCATATACAGACACCTACAATAATTGCATTCAAACATAAATTATTGCATTTTTTTATAATTGTACATCATTGCATTAATTTACCCTTTACAGCTTTAAATATGTTTCCTAAAGGGGGTTAAAAGCAAATTAATTAAATGAGTTCTGTTCAGCTAAATTACCGTAAGAACATTTTTGTGTAACTAAAGTCAGTCCACTATGGCGGTAGCATTACATTTCCCCCTAACAGTTATATAATATGAATATTCTGTGCAGGTAAACCACTATTTCCTATGAGAGGAAATAACATCCATCTTACACACGTTCCTAAATGTAAAATAAGCAGACAGATTTTCAGCAACATAGCACGGGAAAGTCCCTGTGTGCATACTGAAATGGTGTATGTGCTTGCATATCTCATACACATTTCACACACAATCACTTTAAAGTGTCTAGCTTGCACCAGTAAATATCACTGCATATTTGTAAAATTCTGGTGAATTTCTCGGTCTACAGGATCCAAAGCACATTCTCAGTAAGGATGCCCCCTGCTCATACTTGGTTGGAAGGCAGCATATGTACCTCCCAGCATTTTTAAATACCTAATCGAAACAAACCATTGTGCCTATTACACTTAAAACTCTTTCATCTGACTATTCAAAGATTTTAAATAGATGATCACATAAACAGGCACATGCAGATCACCCAAGCATGCATATTTAGGTCTCTGGAAAAGAAGCATAGCTAGACATCAATGGTGCAAGGAAACACAGCTGAAAGGGGCTATAAAACATTGCTGGTACCTCCTTTCACATGAGATCTGGGGCAGATTGGGCATGGTAACATCATGTTATGAATTACCCAAGACATGAGGCAGATTGAACATGATCTTGTCATGCCTATGAATCACTGAAGATCTGTGACAGATTGGCTATGAGCCTGTCGTGTCTATGAATTGCCCCAGACATGGGGCCAATTGGGCATGATCCTGACATGTTTATGAATTGCCCAAGATCAAGGGCAGACTGGGCATGATCTTGTCATGTTTTTGAACCAGAATGAGATCTAGGGCAGTTTGAGCTTGATCCCATCACCTCTATGAACACCTTAACTTTGGTCAGTTTCAGCTAACCACAAGCAAAATTGGCTATTTTAGGGCTTGAGACTAAAACTAAAATAAGGGCTATAGAAATATGTGTGTTTATTGTTGCAGTTCCTAAAATAGCAAACTTTAATGTAGGTAGACATAGGTATTTGGATTACATAAAAGCAAGAATTTTTAACAAAATACAGTATAATTAAAGCTAGCATTTTAATGTCTTTGTTTTGTAGTTTCAGAAGTACACTGAGGTGGTAATATTTACCTGTGCAATATTCTTGCATCATGTTTTTTTGACGTCATGTGTGAAAAATAAATCCAGTTATTGTACAGGTTTGTGTAAGAAATATTTAGAAATAACAACATTAAGTTCACCTATCCTTCTTCAGAAGACAAGTCAAAGCAAATCTCCCATGATTCTCAGTAAACTGGCCATCCTTAATATTGTGCCTAACCTATAATTATTAAACTGCATTCTCCAGATAGCTGCTAGGACTCTGCAAGTCGGAGTTTTCCTACTATGTTGTCAGGCAGTTCTGTTTTGGAAATATAAAGTACAGTGCGCTGTCATGAAAGGTTGAGTCCATCAATAGTTACTAAATTACTAAAGAAGCTGCTGTCACTTAAAGTGATTTCACTTCCACCTACAAACAATATTATGTGCCAACAAATAGTGCTGCGCTACTAAAATATTATAATATGACTAATCCGTAAACACTATACTAAGTGAAAAACAATAATATCATACAAATTGATATTGCGCTATTAAATGTGTACAAAAATATTAATGTAAAAAATCTTGTCACAAAAGTTCATGTGAATAATGCTTGATTGAAGAAAATCTTGCCATATGCACTGACATTACACCACAGCCATCTTGAAAATTGGATGTTGGCCATGCCTTGCAGTTTGTACAAGCTGATTGTGCTTCACTGGTAAGTGTATTCATTTACTGTTTTACTATTAAATCCTTTGGAAATGGAGAGCACTACATGTTACCTTTCTTTTACATATAACATTCATTGGGCAAGACGACCCGGGTACTTGGAACCCTATTGAGGAGCCATTCATCTAAGAAGGTCTGTGATCCATAAGTTTGCCAGGTGTCATCATTTCCCCAGAGGGGAACTGCTGATTTTTCTCTGCTATAAGATGAGCAGCCTGTGAAACTGGTGGTGGAGAGCACTCATCCTTGTTTGCACTTGGTTTGGTGAATTGATATATGGCAGGATTTTCTTCAATCAAGCATTATTCACATGAACTTTTGTTATATTTTTTACATTAATTTGTACACATTTTAATAGCGCAATATCAATTTGTATGATATTATTATTTTTCACTTGGTATATTGTTTACGGATTAGTCATACTATAAAGTATTTTAATAGCGCAGCACTGTTTGTTGGTACATAATATTAGTCCATCAATAGTTGGGGGGGGGGGGATCACAGTAGAAGCTCACTTGGCTCTAGATTCTGCATTGGGATCCATCAGCTGAAGTCCCTAAGCCACCCCCTCTACAGCCACATCTATTACATTTAGCTTAAAGTAAACCTTTTATAAATTAGAATTTACTATGTAAATGGACAAGCTAGGGTATTTTTTTGTAAGAAACCTTAGGCAAAACAATCTGTAGATCCAGAGATTTAGGCAGCTAAAATTGTATGGATCCACCTTCTCTTGATTCCAGATCTGCTGTATTGGTACGATAATGTGATGGGCTGCATCACTGACCTACACAGAGACTTGAGAGTCAGGGCACTGTATAAACAATTATGCAGAAAGTGAAGATTGGCATCTGGATCATTTATCTTTTAGATTTACTGATGGGTTTTTTCTTTAGATTTACTGATCAAATGTTGTTTTTTAGGTTTAACCAAACTGCATCACAAAAGCATATAAAGTGATTTTATTGAACTAAAGGATTTAGGGAGAGAATGTAATATCTTCAACAGGATAAATGGGACAAAATGTATTAAAGAATATAAACTTTTAAAAAACATATTGCAGTTTTATGCATACGGAGGATAATGTCCTAATTTCTTTACTCTGTATTGTAGCTTGATTTATGTTTTACCTGTTTAGTTCGATAACCTTTCTCATTTTTATTGTTGTTGTCTGCAGGTGAGAAGCTTATCAAGTATGGTTATCCAGATTTGCACTATGACATAAATCTGGCCTATGAAAAAGAAGCAGAATTAATGCAGTCTCAAATGATGGACCAGGCCATTAGCAACGCCATTACCTACTTGGGAGCAGATGCACTGAGACCCCTAATACATCATTCCACTGGCGCCATAGCCGAGGTCCCCCCTGTTATTGGTCCAGTTTACCCTCAGGTCTACCATCCAAGCAGGGTGGAGCGGCCAATCAGCAGGGAAACATCAGACAGCAATGACAATAACATTGATGGCCCAATCTCCCTCATCAGACCAAAGAGTCACCTCCAGGAGAGAGAGGCTTCACCCAGCAACAGCTGTCTGGACACCACTGATTCAGAAAGCAGTCACGATGATCGACCATTATACCAAGGGAATCATGCCTTAAACTCCAAGAGAAAGCAGAGCCCAGAGTATTCCAAGGATGAAGGTAAAGCTCTAGATGCCACAAAGGCCACATTGAGCTCTTCCAAAGATGTCTATCGAGTCTTCAATGGTGAAGGAGAGCAGATCAAAGCCTTCAAATGTGAGCACTGCCGTGTGCTTTTCCTGGATCATGTCATGTATACTATCCACATGGGCTGTCATGGATATCGGGACCCACTAGAATGTAATATTTGTGGTCACAGGAGTCATGACCGCTATGAATTCTCTTCACACATTGTCCGGGGGGAGCACCCTTTCCAATAGTTTGCAAGTGGAGCAGTCCCACTGTGAAGTGGACCTGCACATGAAGAATACTGCACTTACTCATCAAATTTCCTTTTGACTTTACATAGTCTAAAACCATAATGTTTGATGCATTTTTCAGTTTACAGACATTGCATCAAGACACATTTGTATCCATTATACTTTTAAGACAAGCACGTACCACAGTTGTTGGTATTGCCAGAGTTTACTGTAAGTGGTCTCTGAAGTAGATATGTGCTTTAGTATCCATCAAACTTGTCTCCAGTAAAATGAATCTGTAGCTTAAATGTAGCTCTGGGAGAACTATGGCTAGTCTACAGCTTTGGTGATTTGGAGGATGAAACACCACCTTTTTAAGTTATAACTCCCCTGTTTAAATTATTGGAAGCCTTTTCACAATGTAGCCCTAATTAAGCAGTTATGCTTTATTTGCTTGGCGGTGTTTTGGGGTGAATCAGTGATATATTCAGCTCAATAGCCTTTGACCTATTAGCCTGTTACATCATTTCTATACACTCTGTGTAATAGGTTATCGGAGGAAAATTATTAATTAATTTTAGAATAGCCCATTGTGTTGTAGGTTTTGTTCTTGTTCAGGTTCATTCCATAAATCAGCAAAAAGAGCAATGATAATATGCAAAATGAAGTTGGCAACCAAGTAGACCTCTTATTAACAAAGTCAAAGTCCAGCCAGTGAAAGATGGTTTTATAATTAACCGTTCTAGACTACTGCATTTTGTACATTTCTTACTCCTTTATTGAATGAATGCTGTTATGTGTCAAAGCTGTGTGGTTTACACTATAATCACATATTTGTAGATATAAAATATCTATGAGTGTTCATGAAAGTGGGAACAACCTGTTTTGTGACACAAGGAATGTTCATTCACTATGTATATAGGAACGTTACTTACATAAATGGTTGCCAGGATGCACAGTGGACTCCTCATTTGGCTGTGAATGGTCACATGCACTTTAACTTAGCTTTTGCCATAGTAGTTAAAATGCTGAAAACTTGGAACAGAGTGTTGCAGCTCTTATAGATGGAACCATAGGAGTGACAGTGCCTATTTGCAGATAGCACCCACAGATTGGTATTAAAGATAAAGTAGCAAAGGGACACTTTATCCATTCTTGTTTTTGTTCCTGTCTGTGCAGATCCCCCCCCCCCACCCCCGTTTCCTATACTATTGACCACGCACAAACGGAAAGAAAATCTCACCAAGAGGAACATATACAGCAGATACAACCCAATGTATGGTTCTAACCTTCCTTACTCTATCCAGGACTAGAATAAAACGTTTTGTCAGGAGTTAATAGAAATTAACCAATTTCTAATTTGCTAATAGAAAATGTTGTCTCGCAGCTGATTGAACAACCACATGTTTCTGGAAAACAGAACAATCTGGAAATAGATGTGTATGCAAGGTGTCCTTTGAAATATACCTCATAATGCCTTTAATGCATTATTTATACGGTGCATATTAATGGTAGGGGATCCCAGTTCTGTTGATCAGAAATCTGTGGTTTTCAGCTAGCATGTGTCAGTATGTATCTTATTATTGATTCTTGATAAATGAAAAACTGCTGCATTTCTTATGGGAGAAAGAAAATTGCTGGCCTTTGGATATAAATCAACATGTGCTGGACTGCTAGACAGAACAAACTGCCTAGAGTAAGTGATCTCAGTGACAAAGCAGCTTAAACACGCAAAGCCCCTGTAAATCCAACTACTCCTGTGTATCAGAAAACACCTGTGCAATGTATTTATCTGCTCTTTCTGGATAGCATTATCAGTCATTTATGTATGCTGGTATAACCATCAGCAGTCTTGTCCACTATGTCCAGATGTGTTTTTACTATTTTTTAAGAACAAAAATATCTGTGGCCTACTATTTTTTTTTATAAATGGCTCCAGATATTACATCTGCCATGATGTGATAAAATGGAAGGTGCTATATATACCTGATCCCAGTAAATATAGGGAACTATGACTTGGTCATTGGTTATGGTTGATTTGCATGGGTCATTTTAGATTACTTAAAGTGTATGTATAGCTTTAAAAAAAAAAATTTGAATAGCATAGGGGATGGTAAGAAACTTCTGTCAGGTTATTTTTTGCTGTCTGTATCTGGCTGAGGAGCTTTCCCTTCACTTCCCATCCTGGAGATGCAACAGATAATGAGAGGAACTCTCCCCAAATAAGTGCAATTCTCTTCTTAGACATTTTGCTCCATTTAGAAGATTTACCATCGCCTCTTGCTCTGGTGAAAACTCTTTTAAATTTTAAATTTCTGCTCATTTTCTCTGACGGACAATTGTCCCCAGGAAAAACAGAGAGAGAATCTCCACAGTTGGAACACAGGTGGCAAAAAAAACAAACCTTGACCGTGGGCCTAACTACTCTCCAATCTAAAGAGAATATATCACATTACCCATTTAGGACAGGGTGGCAGCTTCTGTGGATAGGAAACCCCCACTCATGCACTGATGCTCATCTTCCCTGCTCACCCCACTGCTCCAATGCTTTGTCAGAGCCTTTATAATTACCCAGTACTTCCAGGTATGTGAGAGCTTGTGACTTCCCCTTTCCAGGATGTATTGCTAGGGCCTGAGGAGCCCATCACTGGACCCACACACTAACACGGAGAGAATAGACTGCCAGTGAACTTGCATGAGTATTAGACTCTGCATTCTACAGGCAAACAGTGTGGAAGAGGAGAACTGGGAATCATATATCAATGGGCGTTTCGGCTCCCTGTCAGAAGAACTTGTCACTTTGCCCTGAATGGCCAATGTGACAGGTCCTCTTAAATTTCAGTTTAAGCCTCATGAACACAGGATGTTTAAACACGCCAGCACTGCTGCCAGGAAAAAGCAACGTTAAAATAGCTTTTTTAGCCACGTTTGCTGAATGGTGTTTATGCGCGTTTTTTGCCCGTTTTTACAGTAAAAACACTCCCTATAATATAAAAATGCCAAACACGGCTAAAAGTTTGTTACAGGGTTTAGCCGCGTTTTTTGTTTTTTACAACTCAACAGCCTCTGCTCCTGGATGCACAGGCTGTTGTTTTTTTCTATTGCCCCTAAACACTTATGCCTTCAAACACCTCTGAAAGTTTGTGTGCATGGACACATAGGCTAACATAAAAAAAAGTCATACAGCCCTAGCAGCAGCTGTAAAAAACGTCCTGTGTGCATGAGTCCTAATTATCACTTAGCCCTGTTGTAAATTAATCTGATATTTGTACATGATCATCACACCACAAGCCGTTGTTTTTTTATTTTTTTTTATTTTTTTATTGGGTCATGGCATATTGAAAAATTCCTTCCTAAATTATTAAAAAGGAGGTCTATAAAGTGCAGATCATACTTCTGTGTGGCTGACGCACAGTACAGGGGGACTGATAAGTAAACTGATTGGAGTGTTTGGGACAGCTCTGTGGGTCATAGGCACTGAATTGGGGGCTGTTTGTGTCCTACACTCGCATCCCTCCAATCCAGTCTACTGCACTTTCCAGACTTCTGTATTATGCAGAATAAGATTATGATCTCTCTTGGTTAGTTGATATACTGGGCCCCTGGGGGAAAGAGAAAACGTATAGCAATGAGATCAGATCTCTGTACGAATTTATTCCCACATAAGCACCTTTATTCCCCTAAAGGGGTTCCCTCCATTTTTAGTTGTTGAGGTATGACTTGGATCTTAGGAAATCCCCTTGATGTGTCTTCAAAACACATTGGATTCTCTTTTATATATGCATGTTTTTTGTGCAGAGAAGCATGTGCAGAGAAGCATAACCAGAATATAAAAATCTTTTTTTTTTTTTTTATTTTTTTTTTTACATCTACTGTGATTTAAAGGAAAATGACTGACTGGGTTTACATTCCAATCTCTATTATATTATAAAAAAAACTATTTAGCACAGTGAAGAGGAAAACTGTTGCATAAAAGGTTTATATTGGGTGGCCATTGCTGACCTCCTGAAGATGCTCTTTGTCTAGCTCTATTTTCTGAGTCACTGACCTGCAACAATTAAGCAAGTAGGGAAAGCAGAGAACAGCCAGAGGTTCCACCTGCATAGTTGTCCTGGGTCAATAAATAGGACCATATGGACGCAGGCCAGCTAGCATAACAGATATTCAACTAGACTTTTCAGTTTTCTTTGAAAGTGGAAATGCCCTTTCTTGATCATACTGTGCATAGGTTGTCATTCACCCTTATACCATATGGCTTCCGTTGTTTTTTCTTGAAATAATTGGCCTTCTTAAATAGGACTACCTCCAAAATATCATGGCTAAATAGGTAAATTGTACCTTTGCCCAGCTGAAGAGTACTTTTCCTTCCAGTCAGAAAGACCCGCGAGACAGGTCTGAGCTTGTCCCTGACAAATGTATTCATACTGCAGTTGAGTGAATTATTTATTTGGTGATTTTTTTTTTTTTAAAAACAGGTAGCTTAGAAAGCTAAAAAGGAGCCATGAAAGGCAATCACACCACAGTAATAAGGAAATATCTTCCTATCAGATTTTAATGGAAAGACATGTAAAAGATTTTTAAAGCTATTTATTGGATGTTCATGGTCCCTGTACTGAAAAAGGTGTACGTTCAATTAAAATTCACTAACAGTATCCATAATCATTGCTGTGCGTAATGTCATTCCTAACAGGAATGATCATGTTTTCTCAGAGGCAGGTCCTCTTGTGAAATGTATTAGTTTTAGGTCATTCAGGCTATACATGCAGATTCTAGACATTGGCGTGAATTCAATTAATTTAATCTGGAGTAAAAGTACAGTACTTATAAATATATTTGTGAACTTCGATAACTTTTATTTAATACCACAAATAGGAATGTACAAACTGCAGTAGCCCATAGCAATCACATTTCAGTTTACTCTAATTGGCCTAGTGGGATATGAATTCTGATTAGTTGCTATAGGTTAGTGCCTTTTTTAAATAAGCCAAAATGTTTTAAAACTTGACATTTCTGCTCCCCAAGTATCAAAAACTTTGTAACTAACACCAAAATTCTTCAGCGTTAAAAGATAGGTGATAACGCCTAATCGCCAATCCCTATTCATGATCAATGTTTTAGTTTGGTGAAGAAGTGTGAAGCTTTTAGGGTACTCTGTGTATTTCTACTGTAGACACTGTGAGACTTAATAATGAAACCAATTCTTATTTTCTGTTTTACACATCACTTTCAATGGTACTTTGTAATTTTTGTTATTTCATATAGTAACTGGAACGTTCAGATTTCATGTAAGCTCAAACAGTAAAGATACTGAAGATGTTGTGGTACTAGTCAGCGGACAGATGAGAGGTTTCTCTTTTGTGTGTCTGTTACTTATCTAAAATGTTTTTTCCCCAGCGATTTCTGCACTTTTTTTTTTTTTGCATTTTTAAGTCAGCGGTTTTCTCATCCCTTTCATTACTTGAACTGTGTTGGCTGTGGGGAATGTACTTCGTCTGGACTTGAGTCACTAAACCCCAAATTTTACCTCCAGCGACACTCCAGTGTTTCAGAAGAGGATACTCCATCTTGTCCCTTTTGCTATGCACTTAACTGGTGTCCAACAGCACTGACATAAATCTCTGCACAATGTAACAAAGCAAAGGACTTTGTATCTTTTCTAATGCTGTGATCAATAGTACAACTCCAAGTCATCTTGCTGTGATGCCATTGTTATAGCCACAATTTCAAGTAACATTTCCAAATATGTTGTGTATTATTTATATATGCACACACTTCAGTTGCCTTTATTTTTCTGTACATTACTTCTTACAGCTTTTACCTATGTTTCTTTATCTTGTGTGGTCTTCATGACCAACTGATTGCTAAAGACCATTTAAAGTGGAACTCAAGGCAAGTGATTGAAATACATACATGTTTACCATTTACCTCAGATATTGCTCATTCATACTTGTGATATACGTACCTTGTCTAGTCAATATCTTCCTGATTTAGCATTCCTAAGTCAGCTCCCTGCTCAAGGAACAGAGGCAATGATAACTTTACTTTCCACTGAAGAGGCTCAAGCGGTAAAGGTGAAATAGGAACCTAAGTTGCCAGACCAGAAGCGCTGTATTGTTTGTTTAGAAGCTATGTGTGTCCCCCATATGGTTCTGCATTATAGAAAATGTGTGTGAAAAACAAGACTGGCTATGCAGAATTGGTTTGCCTGGAGTGTCACTTTAAAGAGTCTCTGCTACTCTACCCATTCTCCAATTTCTCTTGAAGGCCAAGCCCGGATCTACTTATATTCATCTTCACCACAATCCCTCATTTCTTCATCTGTGTCCTTGCAAAACACCTAAAGGGTATGGGGGGATGGAGTCTTTTGGCATTAGCGGACAATCTCTATGTTTAAACCCTATCAAGGGAAGGAGAGTGTAATTATAGTCAACCCTGTGTAAGCTTTAACACCATCCAAAAAGGAGCTAACCTAGGGTTTGACTCCCGACTCAGATGTTGGAACAGTGTGGTACTGAAGAAGGTGACTATACATGGGTTGAGGGGGCTTTCAAAAGACTGACACCCTGAATTGGTAAAATGATGAAGTCTCTAACTGTATTTTCATCCAGGATGTATGCATTTATTGTCAAAGCATTTAGTAAAAGCTGTGGAAGGAAATGTATAATTTAATAAGGTAAGATGTTATGTTTGTCTGTTCAGTGCTGAACAAATAAAGATTTTACTACCCAGTTCTAATGAAGTGTTAATGTGGCAGTACACCCTTTGGTACACATATATTGCAGACAGCCATTTTGAAAAAAAGGCCTGCCACTTTGTTTACTAGAACCGTTTATCTGTACCTAAACAAATGGGCTTATATCTTTAAAGTACTGATAAGTTCAAATCACACAATTGCTGCCTCAGCAAAGGTATCACTTCAGGAAAATTGAACTAATTTCTCTTAAAGTGCATCCCACAAAATGTCTGGTGTTGCTGTGCAAACAGGAGCATTTTGGACCCTGCACTGCTCAGAAGGGTTCTATGTGGCATAAAATGGCAAATAGGAGGTCTTTCCCTGTAGCCCCCCATGATAGTGAAGGGTTTGATGGAGATATCCGAACAGGTTGCTTGAAGATGGTCTACAAATGATCATACTAGCCTTCTGCTTAAGCACCTGATTGGTCATTACTTGTACAGGCTGTTTACATATTTTTGTAATGAAATGTAGTTTTGTATTTAACTAAGAAAAGGACTGGAAAATGAAAACAAATTGTGTAGATGATCGGACAAGTTGGAAATATTATGGTACATAATCTTTGTAATGCATTAACTAGATAATCCGGTAATGATTTCATTGTATTAACTGTATAATTGCCTTCATGTTTTCTTTGGTTTGCAATTCTGGTTGTACATTTTTTTTTTTGTTTTAAAATGTATATCTTTGTATGAAAAAAACTGGAAGCTTTTAATTCATATATTTAGGAAAAACATTTTAAAACTGTAAAGTTGTAAAAGTTCTTATACGGTAATTTTTTTGTGGGAATAATATGCTTTAAATATTAATACGTACTTAAGTATATGGTCACATTCCAGCAGTTGATTTGGGGAATTTTGGGGCCTGTGTTTTTTTATTTTTTTATTATTATTGTTATATAACTGCCACTTAAAATGGGAACACTATAATAAAATCTGTTTAAAATAAATTGGAACCTGTGGGTTAGAATTGTATTTGCCAGATGCGGGCCAAGAGGGTTGTCTAGCTGGATGTTTTTCTGACTGTCAGATGTAGCACAAGTGTATTAATTCATAACAGTTTCACAGAACTCAGTTACATTTTACAAGTCTCAGTGTCTCTGTTGTGATTTGTTAAAGACGAATTGCTCCACAATGCCTGCAGTTACAGAGGTCCGTTTAAGAGTGGCCATAAAGTCAAAAGTTTATTTTTTTTTTCTTTTTACCTTTTGTGCAATCTATGCACTAAGGTAAAAAAAAAAAAAAAATCAGTAGCTGTTCCTCCAATACTGCACAGAGCAGGTAATCTTAGAAAGTATTGTTTTACTGAAAGAATAGTTGATGCTTGGAATAAACTACCAGCAGAGTTCAAACACGCTTGGGACAAACAGATCTATAATCAGACAATAAAGTTAAAAAAAAAATGGGTAGACTCGATGGACTACTCCAGTCTTTTTCTGCCGTCACTTTTCTATGTTTCTAGGTAGATATAACTTTTATTTTAGTAAAATAATCATTTAGACTCTATAACCAAATTAAAGTTAATTTACTGCTTGTTAAAGCTGAACTTCAGTGATAATATATTTTAGATACGTGCATTAGGCCAGCTTGGCACAATTAAAGAATGCATATATAATACCCGATTGGCCTCCGTGGAAGCTGTAAATGGGCACAATCTACCAGGTGCTGTGTCCTTCTGCATATGGTAGCTTGCTAGGCACAGCCGACATTCAGAGAACACCTTGCCTTTTTCTCAACAAATGTGAAGCATACTCTGATTGGACATAGTAGAAAGGATGGGCAGTGATCTCGTGATCTCCACCTCAGCCAATCAGTAAACTCTGCATTCATTGAGAAAAATGTAAGGCACTGTCTGAATGGTGGCCATGTGGAGCAAACAAGTAGTTTGGGCTACTACAGTGATTTACTTCCACAGAGGTCAGTCAGGTTTAAAATATGTATAGTTACATTGTGCCAAACTGGTGCAATGTAAGCATGCAAAATGTAGTTACACTGGAATTCAGTAGTAAGTACATTAATGCCCATCACCTGGCCACTTTAAAGTGAACCTGCCATGGGAGAAATGTGGGGCTGCTCCTGCTAAATTCCTCCAGGTTGCCTGGCTGGCTACCTCCTAGCAACAGTGCCACCTAGATAAGTTATGCAGATCAGAAAAGTCAAATGCCTGTATCTGTTCTTGTGCTAGGTCACTATTTTAAAAGGAGAATCATGACAGCCAGGAAACTAGAATTGTATAAATGAGAGAACACCAATGGTAGCTTACTTGTTTACCTTTTGAGACATCCTTAGCAGTGGTTCTATGCCAGATATGCTTACCATTCTCCTGGCTACCGACACTCCTAGGTTTTGACAGATTCGTAATATTTTAACACTTTGTATTTGCATTGAATCAGGCTCTATAAAATAATCACACAAATCGCTTTAGGTTTGACAGATTAGGAAGCACCAAGTTTCAATATATTTTTGAGCTGATTTCAAACCTATACATACTACTTTCAACTTGGGGTCAACATGAATACAGTAAAAATATGACAACACTTCTTTATATTAAAGCAGTAGTAAACCGGACTTTTCTTTTTAAACCCTGCAAGACAATGGTTTAATGTGCTAGTATGTATTGCATACTAGCACATTATGTAATACTTCCATCTTCATCCGGTCTTCCTTCTGGGTTTGAGTGCTCCAGCCTTCTGATTGTTGTAGCACAGAGCTCTGGCGGGTATGCTGTCCCTTCAGAGCACACACGCCAGTGATGCCCTCGGCTGCATGCACTGTAAATATCTCCTAAACCATGTAGGCTTAGGAGATATTCACTGTACCTACAGGTAAGCCTTATTATAGGCTTACCTGTAGGTACAAGTTACAAATAAGACTTTACTACCACTTTAAAAAGACAAGCTGTGTGCTTAGAAGAGATACATTTGTTTCCAACAGTCTTGGTTAGACCCGTTGGGAATAGAAAATTCAAGTACATCAAAAAAACTGCCTCTTATGGGACTTGTCCCTCACTGTGTCCAGCTTGATCTGAGTACTGCTGTGTATAGGGGGAGCTATATAATATAGTAAGGCAATGCAAAGGCAGTTGATGCACATAGTGAAGTGCCATGTCCCAAAAGAGCCAATCAAATTGCATTCTACTCAAGTCAAACCCATAAAATAATTCTGATTGCTCACTTTGTACTTTGAATGTTGCCCTTTATCTTACAGAATAATATAAATGGTATAAGGTAGTAGCTCTCTATGGAGAAAGACAGTTTTAATGCTCATCATTTTGCAAACTTGCAACTCAAATTCATTTTGAAGTATTAAAATGAGACTGGTGGTTCAAGTAGTGTCATCAAAAACTGGTCATCCTAATTAATGAGCATTTTTTTTCAAAAGTGACGTTATCATTACAATATGCGTAAAGCCAGTAGAAACAGGACAGCCCAAACAGGGCAAGGGCGACAATGAACACTCATTATTAATAATATATACTCATTGTAACTGCAAATTAAAATATGAACATTTTCTTTGATATTCCCAAGAAAACGGTTTAAACGATTTTATTATTGTTCCCATCTTAAACGGTATACTTCCCTGCTTGCCCTCACTTCATGCACTTTGGGGTACAGAACTGGAAGATAGACAATGTGATTTCTATGTGCATGTCCTTACCCACCTGTGGATAGGCTGGTGCCCAGCCCCAGGTAGGGCATACTGTATGTTTTATTGTACCCACTGGAATTTTTGTTGCTCTTCTGAGTGAATGTGCTTGTGTATACATGGGGAGGGAGGGTGGTTATGAGAACTTTGTTTTACTATTTGAAAATGTGGGATCTTTGTATCAAATGGAGAGTTGTAATAATTTAATTGCACAACTACTGGAATAAACTTTTCTAGGGAATCTCAGGAACAAATTAAGCTATGGTGTTGTCTGATTTCTTCAGCTTTTATGTCAACAGAATCCTTAGGACATTATAAGGGCACACAAATGATAAAGTGCACATGAAACACAAGAGCAGTTGCATTATTGAAATGGTCCTGATTCATTAAAGCGGAACTTCCGTCTCTCAATCAATATCAACATTAACTACCATATTTATCGGCGTATAACACGCGCCGGCGTATAACACGCACCCAAAGTTTAGGAGGGAATTTCAAGGAAAAAAACTTTTAGGAGGGAAGTTTAAGGAAAAAAAAAACTTACATTTAAATGCCCATCAATGCAGCCTTATTAGTGTCCCTCTGCAGCTTTGTCCATCATTGCACCCTTGTCAGTGTCATGCAGCCTTGTCCATCGTTGCACCCTTGTCAGTGTCATGCAGCCTTGTCCATCGTTGCACCCTTGTCAGTGTCATTTGCAGCCTTGTGCATCATTTTCAGCCTTGTTTCCTTTTTAAGCTTTGCTTTTTAAAATTGGCACCGCCGAGATACAGAGCCGGTTCTCTGCAGCTTTCAGCCGTTCTCAGAAAGCCGCCGAGAACTCATAATCGGCGGGGGACCGATTTTCCCCTGATTTTAAGGGGGAAAAGGTGCGTGTTACACGCCGATTAAATACAGTATTTATATCATATTTACTTGTTTTAAACTTTTTATTTTACATTTCTTCAATTTCTTTCTGGTTTCCAGACCTAGGAAAATTGTCATATATTCTAGGAGTCTTCAGAAAGGGAGGAGGGTTTTCCCTAGCTAAGGACCCCCTCTTGCCTGCATGACTGAACTAAGGACAGATGGATTACAAGAAGTAAATGATACATAAATCATCTGCCCTTACTCAAGATAGCCACAGCCAGAAATGCTAGAGGGTGTTTTTCAAAGTGATTTCTCAGTAAAATAAAGCATGTAGTCATGGATGTGTTTGCTTTGAATATTAAATATGCAGTGTAGTTCTGCTTTAAGGTGTGCTGAATAGGGCATGTTAAAATGACATGCGATAATATTGACTAAGTGCTACTTGAAGCTTGATAAAACATTGCCAATATTTGATTTGTTTTTATAAGTAAATGTGAAATATTGCATATAAATATTTTATGTTTGACACTTGCAGCCAGCCATGAGGAAACCGAGCCATATGATGTAGCAAACTCATCTGAATAGCATGATATCCCATTACACACAGCGGAATGACTCCCTACGTAGTTTAGATGGTATCCATGTGGATGTTTCAGTCTGCAATGGCATTTAACATGTGCTAAACCCAAGACCCTGCATTCACTATATCTGGTCTCCCACAGTACACAGAACATGGAAGTGTAATTATTTTAGTAAATATAAACAGCTAAATACCTTTTCTCATCAGCAATATATAGCATAACATATAGCATATATAGCATATAGCATAACATCATCTTTCACATTATACAAAAAAATTGGGCTAACTTTACTGTTTAGTTTTTCTTTAATTCATTAACCACCTGATTACTTTGCACTTAAACCCCCCTCGTGACCAGACCAATTTTCAGCTTTCGGCGCTGATGCACTTTGAATGACAATTGCGTGGTCATACAACACTGTACCCAAATGAAATTTTTACCATTTTTTCCCCACAAATAGAGCTTTCTTTTGGTGGTATTTAATCACAGCTGGGGTTTTTATTTTTTGCTAAACAAATAAAAAAAGAAAATCATGTTTAATAGTTTGTTATAAAATTTAGCAAAAAGGTAATTTTTCTGCTTCATTTATATGCGCTGATGAGGCGGCACTGGTGGGCACCGATAGGTGACACTGGTGGGCACTGATAGGCTGCACTGGTGGGCACTGATAGGCTGCACTGGTGGGCACAGATAGGCTGCACTGGTGGGGACAGATAAGTTGGTACTGATGGGCACAGCAAAGATGGGTGGCACTGATGGGCATGGATGGGTGGCACGGATGGGCACTGATGGATGGCACTGATGGGCACTGATAGGTGGCACTGATGGGCACTGATAGGTGGCACTGGGCACTGGTAGGGGACACTGATGAGCACTGGTAGGGGACACTGATGAGCACTGATAGGTGACACTGATGTGCAGCACTGGCACTGTGGGCACTGACAGATGGCACTGGGGGCACTTTTATTATGTAAAGGAGGGTACCATGGACCCTTGGCATATTGCAGTGAGAGGGACTGATGTCCCTCTCACTGCCGCCGGTGATCGGCTTTTTTTTTTTTTTTCTCCTCGCGCTGTCAGCGTGAGCAGGAAAAAAAGCCGATTACCGGCTCGGTTACTGTCACATGATCAGCTGTCATTGGCTGAAGCTGATCACGTGGTAAGGGGTCGGGATCGACCCCTTACTCGGATCTGTGATCCAGCGAGTCTCACAGACTCGCGGATCACAGAGCGCGCCGCGTGCGCCCTTCAGGGGGCGCGCAGGCAGCTCGTTGCCGGGACGACGTCAATAGACGTCGTCCCGGCACAACAGATCCGTGCTGTAGCCGTCATTTGGCTATGGTGCGGATCTCAGGCAGTTAAAGCAGGGCTTGACAAATTTGCTTGGAATCTAGGAGCCAGCTAAAAAAGTTAGGAGCCAGGTTGGTAACGGCGATCCGGACCTGTCCCTGGCCTGACATGGAGAATGTCTCCAAGTCATTGCCCATAGCTCTTAAAGGGACATTATTTTTTATTTTATTTTTTAAATGACCAATTCTTTTAATTGCATTTTAGTGTAAATATGAGATCTGAGGTCTCTCTGACCCCCCAGATCTCATATTAAAAATTTTTACATTCCTTGTAATTCCTTGTTTTTTTTTTTTAAAAGAAGAGTGAAAAAATTCAAAATAAAAGTTAAAATAAATAAGAAAACATTTTTTTTTTTTTTAAACACGCCCCATCCCGCCGAGCTAGCGCGCAGAAGCGAAAGCAATCGTGAGTAGTGCCCGCATATGAAAGCGGTGTTCAAACCACACATGTGAGGTATCGCCACGATCGGTAGAGCGAGAGCAATAATTCTATCCCTAGACCTCCTCTGTAACGCAAAACATGCAAGCTGTATAATTTTTTCTACGTCGCCTATGGAGATTTTAAAGGGTAAAAGTTTGTCGCCATTCCACGAGCCAACGCAATTTTGTAGCGTGACATGTATGGTATCAATTTACTCGGCGTAACATCATCTTTCACAATATAAAAAAAAAATTGGGCTAACTTTACTGTTGTCTTATTTTTTAATTAAAAAAATTATTTTTTCCCCAAAAGTGCGCTTGTAAGTCCGCTGCGCAAATACGGTGTGACAGACCATATTGCAACGACTGCCATTTTATTCTCTAGGGTGTTAGAATAAAAAATATATATAATGATTGGGGGTTCTAAGTAAAGGGAATGAGATGGGCAGGCAGTGAAAACAGGCATTGGAAGCTCCATTAGCATTGATGGCTGTCATACCAACGGCCACCACAAGAGGGCGCCAGATTCCAGAAGGAAGCATAAGACTGCAGAGAAGGCCTCAAAGCCGCGGCCTCAATTATCGGCCGGCGCGGCACATCGCGATCACGCCGGGGGGAGGGGGTGCGCACGGAGACAGGCTACCCCCCAGCTGTGCCGCCCCAGGCACCAGGTCGCTAATTCTAGTCGCAATTGCAACCTGGCGACCGGGGATTGTCGAGCCCTGCATTAAAGTGTATTTTTTTCCCCAAAAAATTGCGTTTGAAAGACTGCTGCGCAAATACAGTGTGACATAAAATATTGCAAGCACTGCCATTTTATTCTCTAGGGTCTCTGCTATATATATATATATATATATATATATATATATATATATATGTTTGGGGGTTCCAAGTAATTTTTTTCGCAAAAATACAGATTTTAACTTGTAAGCAACAAGTGTCAAAAAGACTAAAGCCCTGTACACACGATGTTTGATGTCAGGCTGTTGGTGGTAATTCTGACCATGTGTTTGCTCCATCGGACAATTGTTGTCCGACTTTCCGCCAACAAATGTTAGCTAGCAGGTTTTCAAATTTTCCACGGACAAATGTGTGTTGTCGGATTTTCTGAGCGTGTGTACACAAGTCCGTCAGACAAAATTCCAAAGTACAAACACGCATGCTCAGAAGCAAGGACGAGCCAGAAGCGGTCGGTCTTGTAAACTAGCGTTCGTAATAGAGAATTAACATTCGTGACGCAGCAAATTATGAAATTTTGAAATGCAGCGCACAATTCTCTTCTTCTTTAATGGGATAATAATGAAGCTGCTTTGCTGGTGATACTGATGGAGTTTTTGCAAACGAATTTTCAAAGGCTTTTTTTTTCTAAGTGATATCAATAATAATATTTTGCTTTTTTTTTTATTTGGGCAAGTTACAACACCATTATCCCGTTGTTTTTAAGATCAAAGATACAATATGTTGGTGTCCCTTGTCAATTTTACCATGGGAGTAGGCAGTTACATTTAAAAAAATACAAACTGTCATTTGAAGTAAAACACATAGCCAAGTATTATTCTTGAGGTACCTCTGTTGCTGTGGTACTGTACTAAACATGGGAAAAATGCCCCACTTTACAGGCATACTATAGACACCTCCCAGGCACAATATTTAAAGCAATATTTCATTTTTATTGTTTCACTTTAAGCATTAAAACAATCACTGCTCCCAAAGAAAATGTCCGTTAAACAAAAAAAAAATTTGCATTGATACATGGGGTCCCCAAAAACTTTTTATGACAATAACTTGCATATAAGCCTTTACATACAACCCACTTCCAGACAAACCGGAAGTGGTCTGTATAAGGTATTTACTGGCAGAAAAATGTTTTACTATGCAAAAGGTAAAACAACAAGGGCAGAAGATTTAATAGATTGAAAGTCGAAAAAATTACTGAAGTTCCACTTGCATAATAAAATACAATATGAATTTTATCTGACACACTATGTTGACATCTTTGGTTTGGTACATTTTGAAAATCCCATTATTTGTATTCAAATTGTGTCTAATAGAATGTTAAATGAAGATTGATCACAGAATGTGTATATATATTTGTTTTTTACTTTTTATGATGAATTGGAATGATGATTATGAGCCATCATTAGTACTTTGACCTCACAAATGGAGTGGGCACAAATTTCCCCAGACACTCCCAAATTTTGTGGAAAGCCTTCCCAGAGGATCGGAGGCTTTTTTTTATTTTTTCTTATTTTTATAATCACAAAGAGGTTGAAATTCCAAAACAATGACCATCGTTCTTGAAATGTGATGTTCAATAAACTCATATAAGGGTGATGGTGAGGTGTACACAAACTTTTGGCCATTTAGCACATCTAGAATCTAGGTTTTTGGTTTTGGATAGAGCTGGGAAGTATTAGAACCCCTGCAAAGCTTTAATTGCTTTTCGTGTCTTCTTTGTGATTTTCTACAAAAGTCATTCTGTGTTTTTTTTTTTTTTTTCGTTTAAAATAATTTTTATTAAGCATATTTTTTTTCCCTTCCAATATCACAACAATTTCATATTACAATAAATATTCACATACTTACTCCCCCAAGATACAAAAACGAGAAAGAAAAGAGAAAAAAAAAGAAAAAAAAAAAAGAGCACCATAGACACTAATATGAATATATACCTTCTCCAATAGCTTGGTGTTAAACTAGATGCTTTATTCCATAATTTCCATATCTTTTCAAATTTACCCGCATATCCCTTCCTTACATGAGCTATTTTCTCTCTTGTTATAGAGATGGCATCCATTTCTAAGCAATTAGCTTTCTGGCCTGATACAGACATCTTAATAGTGCTGTTTGTATCGAGGAGAGGGCTCTTTGAAACTCCATATATCCCAACACACATAGTTTAGGTTCTAACACATTTATTTAAAATACCCTCCTTATCGGATCTACTGCCTCCCAATAGCTATATAGTTTGGGACACATCCAGACTCCAGAGCATGTGTATAAGCCCCCCAGATGCATCTGGGCATCTCCCAAACAAAAACTATTTCCTTGGTGTATAATATATGTCCTATGTATTATAAAGATTTGCTTTAGCCTTTGTACCGGGGACAGAGATCTCAATTCCACCAATTTTAAAATACAATCCCACTGATCATCTGTTAAACTTCCCACTTCTTCTTCCATCTTACCTCTACATAAAATGTCCAATTCCTTTTCTAGCACTACTAAATATATACTGGTATACAGTTTTGAAATTTTTCCTTTAGTAGAGGTGGCACACACTACAGTTTTTAATAGGGGGGGCTTACTCCATTCCAACCCTACAGCCTTAAATGTTAATGCATGTCTTATCTGTAAATACTAATAAAAGCACTTATGTGTGTAGCGCCCTGGTGTTTAGGCAGGGTTGCTGTTAAATCTACCTGCCAGGTACCTTGGCTAATTGTTGAGGATCAATTGATTTCACTCTAAAGGCCCATACACACGATCGGACTTTTTGACAACCAACATGCAAATTAGCTGTTTTGGACCAACATCCGACCATGTGTACGCTCCATCGGACCAACTTTTTCCAGGTTTCATCAGACTTTTGTTGGCTGTGCGAACGGACCAACTTTCTGCCAACAAAAGTCAGATGGACCAAAGTCCGACCGTGTGTACACAAAACCAACGGACTTTTGTACAAACCAATGCAGAACCAATGCAAAAGATCAGACAACAATACAGAAGTTGACCAAAGGTGGCGGTAAAGAGCAGAAAAACCAAGTGATTTGGTGAAAGTTGGCTGAAAAAGTCCTGCCGTGTGTATGCAACACCAACTTGGGGCCAACACCCTTTGGACAAAAATCCACAGGAAAGTTGGTCCACGGTCCGATCGTGTGTATGAGGCTTTAGTCTGTAATTGCTACACTTCTCTCTTTTGCCGCTAGGTGGCTGGGCACTTGGTAGCATTAGGTAAGACAAGGGCACTGCAAGGTCACTTTATGGGTATATGGTGTATCTCAGCCAATGGGCAGGGGTTTTCTTAAATCTCTTGGTCTGCTGGGTGAACCTACCGTATATACTCGAGTATAAGCCGAGATTTTCAGCCCTTTTTTTAGGGCTGAAAGTCCCCCCCTCAGCTTATACTCGAGTCACCGCCGTCTGCCTACATGAACAGCGTGTCATGCAGACAGACGGCAGTGTTCAAAAGCCGCGCCTCCTCCTCCTCCCCATCCGTGATAGGAGGAACACTAAATTTCCCAGCAGTAAGTCAGTGTGCAGTGTTCCGCCTATCAAGGATATCCTGTCATTCTCATCTCATGGACGATGATGAGAGGATGTCCGTGATAGGCGGAACACTGCACACTGACTGCTGGGAAAACAGTGTTCCTCCTATCACGGACGAGGAGGCGGAGGAGGCGCGGCTTTTGTATCTTGAATGGCGCCTTACACGCTGTGGGGGGCAGATCGAGACTGCATCGGCACATAAAGGCTGCAATGGTGGCAGACAGATCGCACAGGGAGGGATACTACACAGAACCCAGGACATGCAGATCGGCACAGGTAGGCTGCAATGGGGACACGGGGGTTTGTACAGGACACAGGGGACATGCAGCTGCAGATGGGCATTTGCTGACCCTCTTTTCCACTTACAGTAGCTGCTGCATTTTTCACCCTCGGCTTATACTCGAGTCAATACGTTTTTCCCAGTTTTTGTGGTAAATTAGGGGCCTCGGCTTATATTCGGGTCGGCCTATACTCGAGTATATACGGTATATACTTGGGTGGAGTCAGGTGATCAGTGTTCTGTGCCACCTTGACAGCTGTCTGGGTGGACGTGTGTTGTATTGCCCGGCCTGCTAGGCCAGAGTTTGGGCCTATCCCAGGCACATCTGGCTGCTAGGCTGTCTGAGGGCCTAGCCAGAAGAAAGGGGGCAGCTCTGAGTTGGGATTGCGGCTTGCAGTCCAACCAGAAGTGATGGTTCTGCTGGCCAGAGAACCTGTCGTATTCGGAGGTAGAGGGGAAGCTGTTGCCACTAAGGGCCCAACTACTTTATTACCAGGGACCACAGTGAGTAGCTGAACCAAGTACTGGAGCAGAATTCGCACCAACCGGGGACAGTGAAGAATCAGGAACCTTCAGCGGGTATGAAGTCAGGGACCCAGCCAGCGGAGGTGACGCTTGCAGAGCAACCTTGTGTGTCAAGCCAGGGACCGAGCAGGCCAGTGGGGTGAAGCTTGATAAGTATCTGGAGTGCCAAGCTAGGGACCCAGCAGAGATACTACAGTGAAGATTGGAGGAGCTCAAGGGATTTAGTGATAGTGAATCATCTAGTCTAGTGAGAGACTGGGAGCTCAGTGGGCTGAAGAACTACAAGAAGTAATTGTAGTGGAAGTGAAGGAATTGTTATGCCGCGTACACACGTTTGGAATTTCCGACAACAAATGTTCGATGTGAGCTTGTTGTCGGAAAATCCGACCGTGTGTATGCTCCATCAGCCATTTGCTATCGGAATTTAGGACAACAAATGTTTGAGAGCTGGTTCTCAAATTTTCAGACAACAAAACTTGCTCTTGTACACAATTCCGACGCACAAAATTCCATGCATGCTCCTAGCATACTCGGAATCAAGCAGAAGAGCCGCACTGGCTATTGCACTGGGAATTTACGACATTTGTGTGACCGTGTGTATGCAAGACAAGTTTGAGCCAACATCTGTCAGGGAAAAAATCCATGGTTTTGTTGTCAGAATGTCTGTACGCGCAATTACACTTTGTGTATGAAACTGTTAAAGACTGTTGCCATAGGAGACATCATCCCTACACATGCAGAAGTGGCGTCTTGCTGAATGCATTTCCCTGCATGGCTGTCTTCCTGTTGGAGTCTCGAAGTCTGCCAATTAACATTGGAACTACCTAAGGGTTTCCTGGCCCTAACCCTCTCTCCCAAAGTTCTGTTAAGAGAAATAAAATCTCTTTGCATTCAAGAAGTGTCTGGCACCCAATGAATCTACCTTGCATTACACCCACTATGCCTAATAACCCACCATATACAGAAGGATGTCAGCTTTCTCTGGCCCTGGAGGTTCTCCGACTGAGAGAGGCCTGGGAGCTTGCTATTACAGATTGAAAGGCACATTACATTACATGACTGGCATTCAGATGAAGAAATAATAGCAGCATCAGTCCTTGAGGCAGTTCATATAGCAGCATAAGGTTGTGAGGTAGTACATATTTCAGAATTATGTTTTGAGGTAGTTCATATAGCAGCTACATAGGAAGCAGCTTCAGGTTTTTGAGGCAGTTCATGTTGCAGCAACATGTTTTAAAGTAGATCATAGAGCAGCAAAATATTGTAGGATAGCAGCATCTGGTTTTGAGATATTTCATATATCAACATTAGGTTTTGAGGTAGTTCATATAACAGCATCAGGTTCTGAGGTAATTCATATAACAGCAACATAGGTTAGAAGCATTGTGTTTGATTTACTAAACCTAGAGAGTGCCAAATATGGTGCAGCTGTGCATGGTGCATCCAGCTTCTAACTTCAGCTTGTTCAATTAAGCTTTGACAAAAAACCTGGAAGCCGATTGGCTTCTATGCAGAGCTGCATCAGATTTTGCACTCTCCAGTTTTAGTAAATAAACCCCATTGAGTTTTCTGGTAGTTCAAAGCCGCAATGTATGACAGCAGCTTCAGGTTTTGAGTAAGTCTATATAGCAGAAACAGATTTTAAGGTAGTTTATACAGTAGCAACATATGATAGCAGCTTTAGAATTTTAGGTAGTTCATCTAGCAACAACAATGGATAGCAGAAGCAAGTTTTGAGGCAGTTCATAGAACAGTAACATAGGATAGTAGCAGCAAGTTCTGAGGTAGTTCAAATTTCAGCAAGATAGGATAGCAGCATGAGGTTTTGAGGTAGTTCATTCTGTATAACAGTGTCTGTCTTTGTGGTAGTTCATATAGCAACATCAGGCTCTGAGGTAACTTGGGCCTGGGATAGGGATAGGCTATAGAAGGACACAGGGATTGATCTTGAGTCTAAGGCTGGATTCACACCTATGCATTTTTAGCGCATTTTGCAGATTTGCACTACAGTCCATTTACCATGGTTTCCTATGGAACACGTTCTGTAGTGCAAGTCTGCAAAATGCAAAAAGCACTAAAAAAGCATAGGTGTGAATCCAGCCTAAATCAGGCCATACACGTGTAGGTTTCTTTCATTCAGTCTGTGGGAAATCAAAAAGCATGAATAAAACAAATCCCCCCCACCAGACTATTGAAAACCCAAATAGTGCCTGCATCTGATTGAATGACAGCACTATTAGGTCAGCAATTTTTCAGCAGCCTCCTCGACAATAATCAATTAAACAATACCGAGGACCCATTTACACTGCATTTAACATATTTTACGCATTCTATTTACCTATAACATGCTATGTAGACATCTAAAAGTCACTCAAGTGATACACTATAGTATTCTCCTTTGCTCCTCCCCCTGCGGCTACATAAAATATTAAGTAGGGAGGTGATGGGAGGAGCAGAGGAGCTGGGCCAGCACGGACCTTTTTTTTTTGTAATCACTCCTTTATTATCTATAGTGCATAAGATATGGTACAGACCTGCTGTATTTTTAAAGAGGACTATGATCATTTGTGGTTAGTTCTGTTTAATTATTCATTAGGTTTATACATTCTTAACCTAATAATATTTTTACTATGTGTATATATAATTTTTTTTTTTTTTTGCATTTTAAATCTTTTATTTTTATTTCGGAGAATAACAATCCATAATATCACAGAAAAATAATCAAAAAACAATCATGTCTTAACAAGGGGGGCTATTATGAAACTATCTCCTTAGTCATTCTAAAGCCCAGTACACACGATCAGACATGTTCGATGTCAGGCTGTTGACGGTAAATCCGACTGTGTGTTTGCTCCATTGGACAATTGTTGTTGGACTTTCCGCCAACAAATGTTGGCTAGCAGGTTTTTAAATTTTCTGCGGACAAATGTGTGTTGTCGGATTTTCCGAGCGTGTGTACACAAGTCCGTCGGACAAAAGTCCAAAGTACCAACACGCATGCTCGGAAGCAAGGACGAGCCAGAAGTGGTCGGTCTTGTAAATTAGCGTTCTTAATGGAGAATTAACATTCATGACGTGGCAAATTATGAAATCTCCAAATGCATTGCACATTCTCTTTAATGGGATAATAATGAAGCTGCTTTGCTGGTGATACTGATGGAGTTATTTCGAACAAATTTTTACAGGCTTTTTTTCTCTAGTGATATCAAGAATAATATTATTATGCTTTTTTTATTTATTTTTTTATTTGGCCAAGTTACCACAACACCATTATCCCATAGTTTTTAAGATCAAAGATACAACTATGTTGGTGTCCCTTGGCAATTTTACATTGTATTTTTTAAAATGTAACTGCCTACTCCCAAACTGTCATTTGAAGTAAAACACATAGCCAAGTATTATTCTCCACAATTTTTTTATTGTGCATTAAAAAAATAAAACAAATGCAATTAGACATGCTATCTGCCAATAGAACTTAACCAAAAAGTGCATTCTATGCATCCAAAGATATAGAAAATATGCCAAATCAAATCATTATTCAACCAAAAAAATAATGTCGAAGCAATAACTTGGACCTACAGGTAAGCCTTAATCTAGGCTTACCTGTAGGTCAAAGTGGTTTGTAAGGGTTTACAACCACTTTAAAGGATATGTTCACAAAATAAGATTTTTTTTTATATTTGGAGCCTGTAAAGCATTGCACCAGCAATCAGCAGATAGCTGGTGCCATGCAGGTCTCCTGCAGACCTGTCAGTGTATCTGTGTGCCCAGATACACTGACAGGAAGAATCAATAAACTACCACGGTGCTCCATAGCGCCATGGTAGTTCATTGAGCCGATATCCTCACAGGATGTCAGTACTTGTAGTTCATTCATTCACAGAACTCTGTGAATGAATGATGAGGCCGTGTGGGTGGAGCCGCACACAGCCGCGCTGATTTAAAAAACTGACAGCTAGCACGGGGAACTTCTCCTCGTACTGCTGTCACACCCTACAAATGGGTGGAACCTGTAACATGTAACATGTTCCCAAAGGTGAACTTATGCTTTACCTAGACACTTTCAGAAAAGGTGAGGGCTGTGACATAGCAGTAGGCAGGGAGCTGTGCCCGGAAATCAACTCTTCTTGGAGCAGTCACCTTTTTTAACCACTTTAAGACCGGGCCTATTTTTTAGATGTGGTGTTAAAAAAAAAAATTTTTGCTAGAAAGTTACTTAGAACCCCCAAACATTATACATTTTTTTTTCTAACATCCTAGAGCAGTCGTTGCAATACTTTCTGTCACACAGTATTTGCGCAGCTATCTTACAAGTGCACTTTTTTTTAAAGAAAATACACTTTTTTGAATTAAAAAATAAGACAACAGTAAAGCTAGCCCAATTTTTTTTATATTGTGAAAGATAATGTTACGCCGAGTAAATTGATACCCAACATGTCATGCTTCAAAATTGCGCCTGCTCGTGGAATGGCGACAAACTTTTACCCTTAAAAATCTCCATAGGCGACATGTAAAAAATTCTACCGTTTGCATGTTTTGCGTTACATAGGAGGTCTAGAATTATTGCTCTCACTCTACCGATCGCGGCGATAACTCACATGTGTGGTTTCAACACTGTTTTCATATGTGGGCGCTACTCACGTATGTGTTCGCTTCTGCACGCGAGCTCGGCGGGACGGGGCGCGTTTACAATTTTTATATTTTTTTAAATTATTTTACCTTTTTATTTTTACACCGTTTAAAAAAAAGTGTCACTTTTATTCCTATTACAAGGAATGTAAACATCCCTTGTAATAGAAAAAAAGCATGACAGGACCTCTTTTGAAAAAATAAAAAATATAAAATGGCCCTTTAAGAGCTATGGGTGGAAGTGACATCTTGACGTCGCTTCCGCCCTGCAGTGTCATGGAGACGGGTGGGGGCCATCTTCCCCTCACTCGTCTCCATGTGAGCCCAGGCTACAGACGCGATCGCTGCTGCCGACGGCTCCGGTAAGCGGCAGAGGGCACCAGATCGTGGCAGGAGGGGGGCCCTCACCCGCCATAGATAAAAGTGATCTTACGGCGAATGCGCCGCAGAGGCCACTTTTATCTTGTACCGGACCGTCGGCCGAACACAGGGATACTGGGGTTATGACAGCTAGCTGCTGCCATAACAACGATATCCGTCCCCAAAGTAGGGACGTACATCGGCGTGCGGCGGTCCGGAAGTGGTTAAGCAAGCTTAAAGATACAAGTGATTTAAACTTAATTTCCAGAAAATTAAAAACAATGCAAGTACACATTTAAAATTACTATACTATACATTTACATTTTTCTGAGCTTTTATCTGCAATTATTTTAAAGTTAGTGGCAGGGTCGCTTTAACAATCCCGACTCTGTTTCTGAAGCTAAAGGGAAGCAAATTGCATCCAAAAGTGATCCAGAATGATTTATCTTCTGTGACTGCCCTATTTTTTTCCTGAAGAGAGTCAGCTCTGGTTCACATTAGTGCATTTTGACATGTCAAATCGCATGACAAATCGGAGGCAATTGCCGGCAATGAAGAAGAGGAGGTAGTGGCGCGCAAACTGAACTAAATATTAAAAGACAGACAATATCAGGTCATAGACATAAAAAAGCCAAAGGGACAGGTCTGGGTCAGTAATATGGCATAAAACAGACAAACTGTGCATACACTGATGTGATAAAATCATGTGATAAAAAGCAATCCAGATTAAAAGTGCATCATATAAAATCGCATGATGTAGCTAGATAATAATCAATCCAGTGATGATGGAATAAATAAAGGACGTGATAAAAATATAAAACTCATAAAAAGTGCATCCAAAGAAGCTATGTGAGAAGGCGTGATACAAACCGCTAAAGACAATATATCATACAAGTGATATAAAAGATAAATAATATAAAGTGCAAAGGAGCAGGGGAGACTAGAAGAGTCTCATAACAAAAGGAAATGGTAACGAATCCGTGTGCATTAAATCCAAACAAAGAATGAGCTGGAGTGAAAGAAGTAATGGTGCGCAGCGATTAATAAATCGCAAAATATAAGAGTCCAAGAAAGGAGTCCATATGTGGCATATATGCAGAGTGATGGTGGAGTCTTCTATCCGACCGGTGGCAGGCTATCAGTGCTGGGGTTTCCAATGGTTATCGTGAATACACTATAGATCCTGTGTGGTGTTCTGTGTATTTCTCTCGTGGAATCCTAAAAGGGAGTGCGGGTGGCCCCTTACCTTACAGCTGTAAGGTTACAGCAATGTAATCTGGGTCTTTTGTGGTCAGAGGGAGCCGTCCTCTCTGGGATGTTAATCCGGTTCTCTCACTGGAAAATCCCTTTCAGCTATCCTCCTTGGTCCAGGCGGGGGCAGGTGGGGGGGGTGTTGTTTGGGGGGCTTTTCACCGCGACAAAGTACCACGAATTAGTGGGTCCTACCCTAGCAATAGAACGAAAGATCCTGCGTCTCAACCATGGGAGCCAAACTCCTCTATGTGGGAGAACTCAAAGTAGGTAACTTCTCCCACATTGAGGAGTTTGGCTCCCATGGTTGAGACGCAGGATCTTTCGTTCTATTGCTAGGGTAGGACCCACTAATTCGTGGTACTTTGTCGCGGTGAAAAGCCCCCCAAACAACACCCCCCCCCACCTGCCCCCGCCTGGACCAAGGAGGATAGCTGAAAGGGATTTTCCAGTGAGAGAACCGGATTAACATCCCAGAGAGGACGGCTCCCTCTGACCACAAAAGACCCAGATTACATTGCTGTAACCTTACAGCTGTAAGGTAAGGGGCCACCCGCACTCCCTTTTAGGATTCCACGAGAGAAATACACAGAACACCACACAGGATCTATAGTGTATTCACGATAACCATTGGAAACCCCAGCACTGATAGCCTGCCACCGGTCGGATAGAAGACTCCACCATCACTCTGCATATATGCCACATATGGACTCCTTTCTTGGACTCTTATATTTTGCGATTTATTAATCGCTGCGCACCATTACTTCTTTCACTCCAGCTCATTCTTTGTTTGGATTTAATGCACACGGATTCGTTACCATTTCCTTTTGTTATGAGACTCTTCTAGTCTCCCCTGCTCCTTTGCACTTTATATTATTTATCTTTTATATCACTTGTATGATATATTGTCTTTAGCGGTTTGTATCATGCCTTCTCACATAGCTTCTTTGGATGCACTTTTTATGAGTTTTATATTTTTATCACGTCCTTTATTTATTCCATCATCACTGGATTGATTATTATCTAGCTACATCATGCGATTTTATATGATGCACTTTTAATCTGGATTGCTTTTTATCACATGATTTTATCACATCAGTGTATGCACAGTTTGTCTGTTTTATGCCATATTACTGACCCAGACCTGTCCCTTTGGCTTTTTTATGTCTATGACCTGATATTGTCTGTCTTTTAATATTTAGTTCAGTTTGCGCGCCACTACCTCCTCTTCTTGATTTTACTTGGGTTCAGACATTTCCTTTAGTGTGCGCAGCAATTTTATTAGTTAGTTTCGGTGTGCTGGCGCAAGATTATCTCACCCTATTTTTTAATTGCCGGCAATGACACCGTCCTAATCGGTGCGACACTGCACCGATTTCAAAAAGTAGTTTCTGTACTACTTTTTGCAATTTCGGGGTGCGATTTCCATTGACATCTATGCAGAAACCTGCACAAATGTTTGTGAAATCACAGCCGAAATTGCGACTGACATGCAGGACTGAAATCATGCGAGTTCAGCTGAACTTGCATGGCTTTATTCCCACAGCTCAGTGTGAACCAGGGTGTCTGAGTTATGGTTTAGGCTAAAAGAGGGAGCTGCGCCAGTATGTTATGGTTTGCCTGTGTTCGCCCACACCACTGACTGTCACACAGGAATAGTTACACTCCACTCCTAATTGTTCAGTTCTTTGCAATGTGTATGCCCAATAAAAGCAATATTAGTAAAAATATTAATAATATTAATAATGCTTTCACACTGGGACGGTGCGCTTGCAGGAAGGTAAAAAAGTCCTGCAAGCAGCATCTTTAGGGCTGTATACACCGCTTTACCGCTAACGCCCGCACTGCCCCAGTGTGAAAGGGGTCTAAAGGATTTTTAAAAATGTATGTAAACCCTAGCGATGAACTTCCTCTATTTGTTCCTTTTTAATCTGTGAAATATACCATTGAAAGTATTTTTTTATATCTGTTCCATAAGTGCAAAAATACTTGCTGATTCTGCCAGCAATCCATGGAATTTCTAGTTTCCTGTGCTCTCTGCTTCTGCTGCATTCTTATAAATGAGCACCATGTCTGTTTTTGGATTAAAGGCTACAGACTACCCCCCTCTTATGCCCCGTACACACGGTCGGAAATTCAGACGGAAAATGTCCGATCGGACCATGTTGTCGGAAAATCCGCCCGTGTGTGGGCTCCATCGGATTTTTTCCGTCGGAAAAAATTTGAGATCCTGCTGTCAAAGTTTCCGACAACAAAATCCGATCGGACTTTTTCCGATCGTGTGTAGAGAATTCCGACGGACAAAGTGCCACGCATGCTCAGATCAAATTACGAGACCAAAGCTATTGGCTACTAGCCTCTACGTAGTTCCGTCGTACATCACCACGTTCAGAATGATTGGATTTTCCGACAACTTTGTCCGACCGTGTGTATGCAACACCAGTGTCGGACAAAATCCGTCGGAAAAAATCGGAAAAAATCAGACGGATTTTGTGGTTGAAATTTCCGACCGTGTGTACGGGGGCTTACATATTATAAGGAAAGCTGGAGGTGTTCTGTGGACCTACCACAATGCCTGTCCTAGCATGACATCACTGCTCGTCTATTGATCCAGCACAGTTAGTAAGCATTGCCACTCTAGGACAGAAAGTGTGCTACTGGCATGATCACCCGGTGTAAATAAAGGGGAAAAGGCCTGAAAAATAAATAAATAATGCAACCACCTCATTTAAGAACTGGTAAACTGCAATAATTTACAATTGTGTTCTTGGGTCTATATCGAGATTAGAATATGTTATCAGTTTAGATACGAGAGCACTCTGAAAACAGAATTTCTAGTTTAAGGAAGACCAAAGCAGGGGAATTGCCATTTCATCACTTTCTATTTCTTACAAACTTTCCATTATAGATGTGTCTGATCTGCAGAGAATATTACTATGTAGGAATTCAGGCAATCTTGATTAATGAATTGTATGATTCTTTGTGGCATGGACAAATCTGCATGTATATATTCAAGAGAGCAAACAAAAGCTGCAATACACCATTTTACTCATGAGTATTCTGATTAATGATTTTTTTGTAGATTTGAACTTGAATACTAATATGGCATAGATCTTGTTTTTTTTCCCAGCTATCTGCTTTCATAAAAGTTTAGAAAGACAAAAAATAACCACTGCCCTAAGCCCTGATCACACTAGTGCATTTTCTCCTGAATTTTCTCTCGAACTGCATTGTAGGACAATGAAAATTACATTATTATGGTGCTAGTTCACCTCAATGCAGAGCAGCGTCTGCAGGTGCTTCTTTGGTGCAGTTGATGCTTGTTGAAAAGGATTAATAATTACATGTCCCTCTTTTAGCACCACCAATCTTCGCTCTCTTGAAGAGCTACAACAGATGAAGAATCTTCATTTCCAGTTGCATGGGATGCCTGGTCCACTGCTGTCTGCTGTATCCTATAGTGACAATGGGGCTGACAGATGGGACCACACTGAGCAGAGGGAGACCACAAAACTGACAAGATTTTTCAGCCACTTTTTTCGAAAGAGCAAAGAATATTGCCACTGATGTAGCAAAGGCAAGTATGATTTAATTTCTTTGCAAGGAGTGTAGCTGAGTGCTTTTTTACCAAGCTCAGATATAGGCGCAGTCCCCCTAAACTCTTTTTCCACAGCTATTGGGTTCATTGACATGCACTCTCTGAGGGAATCTCAGAGAAGCCACACCTGATGAGGCAAAGGTAACTGGGCAAGTGATCTGCAGCCAGGTGAGCATCATAACTGGTGTGTGGGCACCCAGGCCAAAGCCTAATAGCATGCAGCTTCTTCGGAAGACCCAGCTACTGTGGAAAGCCCATCTCCGAATCAGAGTAGTGGGATGGCCACTCTGGGCCTTAGATTCCTCCAGCTGTTTGCCTGTGTTACCAGAGCAACAATGGATTTCACTGAATGACATTCGTTCTAGTTGAAGTTTACACAGAGGTGAAGATTGTTTTATTTTTTTTGTGGGACAGGATTAGGTCAATGACCAAGCACCAGTTCTGTCACATAAGAGAAAGAGTAGAAAGTTCCATTCTTCTCTATACACAGACGTAAAGGTTTTATTTTTATTTTTATTTTTTTATCCTGATAACTAAATAGAGCATCAGGGAAGCATACATCCATTCCTGTTGGGGAGGGTAAAGCAAAGGTTTGCTATGAGAAAAATTGTTTATGGTCTTCTGTTTATGAAAGTGAATATAAAAGGCTCTACATCACAACTGACTTTTTTTGTAAAACTGCTATACAGTTGGAGAAAGTATCATGCCTAGAGTGTCCCGAGCTCTTCTGTTTGATCACACGTTCTGTCCAACCTGATGTTATCAAGATGGAAACAAAAAAAAACGGAATTTCTCTTCAAGATAATATATTTTCTAACTGCCCGGCTGCTTATCTGAGATTACACTTCTCTCCCAGAGTTTACACACTTCTCATTTTCTACTTCCACTGCGCAACTTCATGTACTCTATGGCAATAACATGGCCTTCTGCCTTTTGACATCTTTGAATGTTATCACAAGAAAATTCATTCCTTTAAAGTATGTTTCCATCTTATAAGCCATAAAAAGAATTTCTTTTGACTGTAATATTTTATACATTCAAATTGCAGGAAGTTTGGACATTAAGTGATAGATTTTATTGGCTAACTTGGGTTATCAGAGATAAGATTAAAGATCAATTTATTCAGGGAAATCTATAAAGCCTAAAAAAGGGATCTAAGTTTTATTGAAAGCTTGCATCTTTAATACATCAAGCTAGCCAATGAAAGGTATCACTTAAATGCCATGTTTTCTGCATTATTTGATGGTACAACACAGTACAACACTCTACTTTCAAATTGTTACATTGTCTAAGTAGGCCATGTATTCTGTATTATATGCATGTTATGCACATGGGGCATACACAAACTCAGGACCATACCTATAGCATTCACCCATTATGGATATGTCACTCTATACCTTATTGAGTTAAGGCCCAATATTGGGGAGCTCCTCTCCCTGGGTTATTGACTGCATCTTCCACAAGCGATAAAAAATTCTGATTTAGCTTTATTCCAGTTGGAGCCTGCTAATAATAATTTGGGAATCTAACATGACTGGTCAGCAGTGGCGTCACTAGGGTTGGTGTCACCCGGTGCGAAAAAAAATGGTGTCACCCCCCCCACCAACTTTAGTCCCCCCTCAGTACAGACCCCCTCCACTAACTACAGACCCCCCTCCCGCAGTATAGATCCCCCTCCCTCAGTACAGACCCCCACACTAAGTACAGACCCCCACACTAAGTACAGACCACCCTCCATCAATATAAACCTCCTCCCTCAGTACAGACACCCCTTCAGTGCAGACCCCTCCATCAGTACAGACACCCCCCCTTAGTGCAGTCACCCCCCAGCAGTACAGATACCCCTCCCAGTGCAGACCCCCCCCCAGCATTACAGACACCCCCCTCAGTGCAGACCCCACCAGCAGTACAGATACCCCTCTCAGTGCAGACCCCCCCCCCAGCATTACAGAAACCCCCCTCAGTGCAGACCCCCCAGCAGTACAGACACCCCCCCTCAGTACAGACATCCCCCCTCAGTGCAGACCCCCCCCAGTGCAGATCCCCCCCAGGGCAGGCCCCCCCAGCAGTACAGATATCCCCCCTCAGTGCAGACCCCCCCAGTGCAGATCCCCCCCAGGGCAGGCCCCCCCAGCAGTACAGATACCCCCCTCAGTGCAGACCCCCCAGTGCAGATCCCCCCCAGGGCAGGCCCCCCCAGCAGTACAGATATCCCCCCCCCCCCCCTCAGTGCAGACCCCCCCAGTGCAGATCCCCCCCAGGGCAGGCCCCCCCCCCAGCAGTACAGATATCCCCCTCAGTGCAGACCCCCCCCCCAGTGCAGATCCCCCCAGGGCAGGCCCCCCCCAGCAGTACAGATATCCCCCCTCAGTGCAGACCCCCAGTACAGACCCCCCAGTGCAGACACCCCCCAGTGCAGACACCCCAAAAGACAGACAGTACAGACCCCCAGTGCAGATATCCCCCCTCAGTGCAGACCCCCAGTACAGCCCCCCCAGTGCAGACACCCCCCAGTGCAGACACCCCAAAAGACAGACAGTACAGACCCCCCAGTGCAGACATCCCCCCTCAGTGCAGACCCCCAGTACAGACCCCCCAAAAGACAGACAGTACAGACCCCCCAGTGCAGACATCCCCCCTCAGTGCAGACCCCCAGTACAGACCCCCCAGTGCAGACACCCCCCAGTGCAGACACCCCAAAAGACAGACAGTACAGACCCCCCAGTGCAGACACCCCCCCAGTGCAGACACCCCAAAAGACAGACAGTACAGACCCCCCAGTGCAGATATCCCCCCTCAGTGCAGACCCCCAGTACAGACCCCCCAGTGCAGACACCCCAAAGTACAGACACCCCCCCCTGGGTGCAGACACCCCCCAGTGCAGACCCATCCCTCAATACAGACACCCCCATCACAGACCTCAGATACAGACAGCGGTGTGTGTCCCTCGAGCTCCTCCTCCTTTGTGGATGTAAGCAAAGGAGGGGGAGGCGGCTTCGTTCCGCTCTGCTCCGCTGAGGGACACAGCCGCGGCGACGGTGAGACACGGCGGCTGGCGGTGTTAGCGGTGCCGCTACCCACGGGTGTCACCCCTTTGGCGGGTGTCACCCGGGTGCGGCGCGCACCCCCCACACCTGGCTAACAACGCCACTGCTGGTCAGCATTGCACCATTGATTGGCATAGGCCAAGTTGTTGTTGTCTCCAGCAGGGACATCTCCCACCAAAACAGAAGGTGGTTCATGAGACCTCAGATAGCAATACATGTTGCAATCTGATTTTCAATGTTTGTACAATCTCCGTTCTATTTACCAAAACAATGTAATGTGAGACCTTTTCTAAACAATTATTTCAAACTGCATGCAATCAGACAGGCCCCACTACTCCAGTAACAGTATATTGTTTCATTCAATCTTCAATTATTATTAAAAAGACATTTTTGAGCCCCATTTCAGTGACTTTCCCTAGAATTATATTATCAGTTTGCTACATGCAAAAGGAAGCACTTCCTCAGTCTCCTCTAAGGAAGTGATTAGTCTACAACACTGTAGCCATTTAAGCTGGGCCACACAAAACAATCTCATGCGCTCAGGGACCTAGTCCATATGTAAGTGGTGTACACAACCCTTTGGACTAAATATGGAAAGTCAAAGGTCTTGCTGCCCTCCTCAGAACAATGGGTGTCCTTGGAGCTGACACATATAGAAAGACAGGGAGGTTGCACTGACCTTGTGCATTACCAGAGATAAAATGTATTTAAATAGTAAAAACAAGAGTCATACTCCCAAACAAACATTTAAAAGAGGCTTAACATTGCTCAAAGGATTTGGAGCTGTGATTTCTAGACACCCTTCAACCTGCGCCGGGTATATAGGAGGAGCCAGATGGTATCGCAATCGGCTTGCTCGTTACGGGGGAGTACCCTCTTCATCAAAGCCTTGGCAGTAGCAAACTAGCTTTCTCTAGGTTCTCTCTAAATATGGCCATTCACATGTCTGGGTGACACCCACCAGGGCCTGTCACACCCATCCTGGGTGGGCCCCCGCCCACCATGCCAATCTATCAAAATATACCATATACTGCGTCATGTTGTCAGACGCACAGATGCGTCCTTGACTGGGTACTGAGTCTGTCACCTCAACTTCACCTCTCAGTACCCTCCCTGTCCTCTTCACTAGTAGCAATGCTGGACTACATGGTGTGGAAGGATACATTCAAAAAGGGTAGATGCATTTTTTTAAATGCATCTAGATGATGGTCTGGTGTTTATGTGAGATGCACCCTGTTGTTGGTGCAGGGATATAGCCCCCTTTCTATGGTAACAAGGAAGCATCTGTGCGTCTGACAACATGACGCAGCATATGGTATATTTTGATGGATTGGCATGGTGGGCGAGCCAAATGGGTGGGATGGGCCCTGGTGGGTGTCACCCAGACATGTTAATGGTCATATTTAGAGTGAACCTAGAGAAAGCTAGTTTGCTACTGCCAAGGCTCTGATGAAGAGGCTACTCCCTCGTAACGCGTAAGCCGCTTGCGATACCATTTGGCTCCTCCTATATATCCAGGTTGAAGGGTGTCTAGAAGACACAGCTCCAAATCCTTTGAGAAATGTTAAGCCTCTTTTAAACATTTGTTTGTGAGTATGACTCTTATTTTTACTATTTAAATTAATTTTATCTCTGGTAATGCACAAGGTCAGCGCGCGCTCGCTGTCTTTCTATATGTGCCATTTAAGCTAGGTACACACTTTCAGTGGGTTGAACAAAACAAAAAAAACAGATCACTGCATCAACACAAGCGGTGTTAATGCAATGATCTTTCCAACTGAGGCAATGTATTATGACAATAGACACCAGAATGCATTGATTAGCAAGCACTTCTCAAATGCTGGTTTTCCAGCATTCCAGTTCAATAGGAGCTGGCTATTAGACCAGCATCTGTAGAACAGACGGCTACACACATGGATCAAAGGTCGGCTGGATTTTGCTGAACCGGGTGATTTTCAGCCCAAGTGTACAGGGCTTAACAAGGTGAAAGGATGCAGTAGGGGGGGGTCTATTTCAGATATTCTGAATACAAGCCAAGAACTGCACTGGCATCAGGATGTACATGATTATGACTCTAGATAATGCCTCAACCAAGTGGTCTCTGAACTTTTGTAAAGAAAACAAATGAAGGCATTATAAAAAGGAAGTACTGTGATCTATGTGAGAGGTAAACTACAGTATACCTAGAAGTGTTACATTTTGGCATTTTGCGAAAAACATGAATTTTCATGAACAGATATATTTGATGCTAGGTCCACTTAAGGCAAATGGCTCTAGGGGTGACATCAAATGCAATGTACCCTTTGTCCTCTGGCCCCATGGCCTCTTCCTGCTGCTTTGAATAATATGGAAATAGAAGGATGCAAAGTCTGTACTGTCATTCTGGTGCCTATGATGGCAGAAAATGTGAGGACTGTCAATAGGCAACCTATGCTGTTCAAAGCTTAACTCAGGGAATTAGGACATTTCACAGGTGGTTTAGGATCCACAGTATAGCAAAGGGTCTTGTGTCTGGGAGATATACTGTAAGAATTCAATAGGCAAGCCAAAACACTTGGAAAGAAGAAAGAAATGGCTGCACATCCAGAACTTCCAAACTTCCAATTGCCTTTTATTTGGTTTCACAAAGATAACACCAAAGACACCAAACTGTGGCCACGTAAACGCGTTTCACACATACATCTTGTGCTAATTGATTAAGCACAAGATGTATGTGTGAAATGCGTCTATGTGACCACAGTTTGGTGTCTTTGGTGTTATCTTTGTGAAACAAAATAAAAGGCAATCAGAAGTTCTGGATGTGCAGCCATTTCTTTCTTCTTTCCAAGTTTTCCCATGGAGGCAGGCTGGATACTCCAATCAGCCTTATCTTTATACACCTGGAGCAGCGGTTCTTTTTCTTGTAAGCCAAAACACTGCTTCCACCCAAAACGGATGTTTTGGTTTTTGGAGTAATCACATTTTTGTTATACTTATCTATTTATAATAATAGGCAGTTGTTTTTGTGGCTGCTGACAGCCTTACCTTATAATAACTCAAGAGGTCCAATCAGGGCAGTTTGGTGCCCAAGAGAAATAAACATGTAAACAGAAGAGGTAAAATAGAAAATAGTCGAAATGGCAACCACATGTGAAAAAAATTGGAGGGTTTACTTTGACTCATAGCAGCCTTATGATTATGCACTTTTGGTGTAATAATGCCTGACTCACAATATATTCTCTAGATCTTGATATTTGGTTATTCAGACCATTTCCTCTACTGTGGTGGGAATTAATAATAGGTATCTGAGACAAATTCTATCTTTCATTTTTTGTATGTAGTTTTAGAAAATGAAAACGTAAAAGGTGATTGGCTTTTGAGACAAAAATGAGACAAAGTTTGTCTCAAATGCTTTTTTAATAATTCCCCTCCTGAGATGGATTTTGTCTGAATCTGTAACATACAACAGAGCACATATCTGGCATAATGGCATAAATATTCTGCATAAATCCATACCCAGAGTGGAATTTTAAAATGTTACCCTCTCTCTCTCTACTTAACCCCCCAAATAATAGGTGACATAGAGGGATTTGTTTTTCAGGTTAAATGACGGATTCCAGGCCTGTATCCAGACTGGAATTTACTCAATTTATACTCAACCAATTCTGCTCTTTGTGATATCTTCTTTGTAGAGAACCTCATGCTATAAATAAGTCAAAACTCCTCATATTTTTCGCACTTCAAACCTGAAAGCCTGTAAGGACTTTCTAAAAATGTAGTCCAATAATCAAAAACAATAATCAAAAACAAAATAAAATGAAAAAAGGTACAAAAGTAAAAAACACGAGTGATTGTTCCTAATTATTTGCAAAGACCTGTAATTAAACATCACAGCCTATATATCCAAATAGCACAACCCTACACAAATGGTTGCCTTGTATAATTAAATTAAAATAAAGAACAAACTTATGCTATGTTATTACCGTTTTATCAATAGTATTTTAAATATTCTCTATCCAATTCAGTTTTGATCATGATTTTGAAACATTAAAGGGTTGTCCACTCCCTTTTTGTTTGTTCTGGTTACAAAGGGAAGTAGCAAAAGTGTTAAAAAGTAGCAAATGTTTTAAATTTTGTTATGTAGTTATGATATTCTTTTAACTTTTAGTCATATTAGCAAACATTTCCAACAAATGAGCTGTATAGCTTCCTTAAATGGTTTCTCCACTTACTTTGCATAATATAGTAGATAGCGATCAAGTTGCGGAAAAGAGTGGAGAAACTTTTAAGCACTGTGGTCATAAAATGTTTGCTGTTTTTATACATAGAAAATATCATATCTTTAAAAAGATACACGAGAAGCAGGGTTGTACTCTCCAGCAGACTCTGGTAAAGTAAGTTTGTCATTACTGGAGCAGAATGATGATGAAGGCACAATGATGCCCATTATCATGTCATTTTTCAGGAACACCAGTAGCCTTAGCATGTCATTCCTGTGTATGATAAGGTTTTAAATGATCCTAGAAAGCATACTGGAGTTTAGTCTTCAATCTCAATCTTTCATGAACAGTTTTCCTATATTTTAGATGTACAAAGTGCAACAGCAAAACATGACATTTCGTAAAGCTGAACCCTTCATCAGATTCACCTTTTTGCTCAACAAGTGCTGCAAAAATGTTGCCCTACTTTTGGTGCAATAGTGTCACAGTTTGACCCCTTTCACACTGAGTCGCTTTACAGTCGCTATAGCGCTAAAAATAGCTCCTGCAAAGCGCCTCTCCTTTCACTCCAATGTAAAATCCTGAGGGCTTTCAAACTGGAGCAGTGCACTTGCAGGACACTCAAAAAAGTCCTGCAAGCAGCATCTTTGAGGTGCTGTAGGAGCGGTGTACACAGCGCTCTTAAGGTGCCCCTGCCCATTAAAAGCAATGGGCAGCGCAGGCAAAGCGCTGCTGCAGCGACGCTTTGCGGGCGCTTTTAACCCTTTGTCGGCTATTAGCAGGGGTTAAAAGCCCCCCCGCTAGCGGCCGAAAAGTGCTGCAAACACGACGGTAAAGTGCCACTAAAAATAGCGTAGCTTTACCGCCGACGCCCGGTGCTTCTCAGTGTGAAAGTACCTTTTGGGCCCCATCTATTTTGTGGATTAGTGTGATCATGTTAGAGCCTTTATTAGAGTTCAGTAAGTAGATTCAGGGTCACCAGATGATCTATTCATTCATTATTTACAAGTCTTCAATTAGAAAATGTCACAAAAACTTAAATATCCTTTTTCTGCAAACTTGGTTTAAGAGATCCTCTCTTAGGAATTTTTCAGACATGTTTACAGTTTTAGAAAACACACTCAAACACTCAAATAGCATCCTCAAACAGTGCATACATGGTGGCTTACAAAATGCTGTTGTCAAAAGTCAAAGAAAAGCAAAGAAACCTAGAGAGGTCCACAGATTAAGCCATGAGATATGGCTTTTGGTTGAAGGTACCAAAAAACGATTTGTTACTAATTTTTGTCACAACAATTACAGGAGACAACTTATTCCTAAAAATTGTCCCATTTTGTAATCCAATCAGATATTTAGCAGTTTATTATAAAATTGTATCTTACAATCATGTAAATCATAAAATATCTTACTGAGATCTAGCACCCCACTGAAGTGCTTTTTACAGTAGGTCCTTCCGAAGTTGGAACTTTCCCTTATTTGAACTTTAGTTCAGCAATTAAAAACAGAAAGAGCAGCATGGGGTTGATTTACTAAAACTGGAGAGTGCAAAATCTGGTACAGCTCTGCATGCAAACCAATCAGCTTCCAGTTTTTTTTGTCATAGTCTAATTGAACAATCTGAAGTTAGAAGCTGATTGGCTACAATGACAGCTGCACCAGATTTTGCACACTCCAGTTTTAGTGTAGCGCCCTGGGGTTTAGTCAGGGAGCTCCTTACCAAATATCTTGTCAGCAGTAGCTACTGTAGATAGTTGTTAGAGATCCATGGATTTCTCCCTAAGTTTGGCCTTGTACCTTTCTCTTCTGCCACTAGGTGGCAGGGCACTTGTGGCATTAGATGTGAGAAGGACATTTCAAGGTCAAGTTATGGGTATATGGGATATCTCAGTCAATGGGCAGGGGTTTTCTTGAATCCCTTAGCCTGCTGGGAGAACCTATATATTCGGGTGGAGTCAGGTGAACTATGTTCTGTGCCACCTGGATGGCTGTCTGGGTGGACATTTGTTGTATGCCCCAGGCTGCTAGGCCCAGAGATTGGGCCTATCCTGGGGACATTTGGCTGCCAGGCTGTGTGAGGGTCTATCCAGAAGTAAGAGAGCAGCGCAGGCTTGGGACTGCGGCTTGCAGTCCAACCAAAAGTGACGGTTCTGCTGGCCAGAGAATCTGTCGTGGTCAGAGGTAGAAGGGAAGTTGTCGTCACGAAGGGACCAACCACCTTTACCAGGGACCACAGTGACTGAAGCAAGTACCGAAACCATATTCTCAGTGGAGGATCGGAAAACTTCAGGTGGTGATCAAGTCAGGGACCCAACCAGAGGAGGAGACGTTTGCAGAGCAGCCTTGTGTGTCAAACCAGGGACCAAGCTAGTTAGTGGGGTGAAGCTTGAGAAGTATCTGGAGTGCCAAGCTAGGGACCCAGCAGAGAAGCAGGGGTGATGCTTGAGGGGATACCACCGCAAACCTTGGAGGAGCTCAAGGGATTTAGAGTCAGTGAATCAGTGGGTCAAGTGAGAGACCGGAAGCTCAGTATTGAAGAACTACAAGGGGCAGTTGTAGTGAAGCTGAAGGAACTGTTATGTTTGAGTTAGGAACTGTTAAAGGACTGTTACCATAGGAGACAGCATTCCTGCATGTGCAGATGTGGCTTCTTGCTGGGGCCTTTCCCTGCATGGCTGTCCTTCTATTGAAGTCTTGGAGTCTGCCAATTGAATCTATAACTACTTAAGGGTGTCCTGGCCCTAACCCTCTTTCCCTTGCAAAAATATTAAAAGGACTGTTAAAAGAAATAAAACCTCTTTTGCATCCAAGAAGTGTCTGGCACCCAATGACTTTCACTATCTTTGCACCCACTATGCCTCACAACCCATTACAAATTGAAGGATGTCAGTCGTCTGTGGCCTCAAAGGTTCTCATTAGACTGGGAGATGTAGAAGACTTGGCTATATTAGTAAATCAACCCCCCAATAACATTCTAGAACTGGCAAACCCTAGAGAATCTGGAGAATCTGGAGTTACTTCATTCATGAATCACTCTAAATCGGGGAATGGAGGCTACCAACCTCCAGTCTACCAGCAGACTTAATTATCCAGAAGCAGGGGGTTATGGGATAGAAATCTGTGATTTTATTGGCCGAATAAGTAAGTAGCATATTTCCTTATAAAATGAAGAAAGATACTTTCCCTATCGAGAAAGTGATGTCATTGTGCATTTAGTGAACTGGTGAGTGGTCCTGTAGACAACCTTTTACTAAACTTCACTAAAATGGCAGTGATATTGAAAATCAAACTAAAACTAGTATAAAATGTTTAAAGTGATATTAAAGGATAAAACTAAGTGTATAATACTTACCTGCTCTGTGCAACGATATTGCACAGAGTGGTCCCTTACCTTATTCTTTGTCAGTCACCCACCAATGCTGTCTGTTTCTTCTTCTTCTGAGTGCTCCATCAGCAAGCCAGGTGCTAAGGGGGCACCTGTGCAGGCACACTCTCGAGCCTGGTTGTGTGTGTCCATAGACACACACAGCAATGGCAATCTACTGCCCTCCTTCCTCCTTGCAGAAGTTTGACTGACAGCAGCAGAAGTATGGCTCCCACTGCTCTCAGTTTCTCCTGTGAGACCAGGAAGAGGGAGAGTGATGCTGAAGCCAGGACAGCGCAGGATCAGTGACAGGGCTCGAATAAGGCCTCGTTCACACCATACGTGTGTACAAACTAAAAAAACTACACAGATTTCACTTGCACAAGTTTACATCAGTTTTCATATGTGTTTCAGTTCGTTTTTTTTATTCACGTTGACATCCATTTTCATGCGTGTCTTTTATGTGTCCTGTTCACACCACAATGTTGATGTCACGTCAGTTTTTTTTTCTGCACCGAAAACTGCATACACGTTTCAGATTCCTCTAAAGAAAAACTCTGCACATGATACCAGTGTTGTGGTGTGAACAGGGCACATAGAGGGCAATTGTTTTCTTTGAGCCCTTGTAGAACTAGTACAGAAAAACTGCTGTCTCTGCACATGGTGTGAACAAGGCCTAATGCCGCGTACACACGAGCAGACTTCTTGACGGACTGAACTCCGAAGGACTTTTCAATGGAGTTCCGATGGAGTTCCGCCGAAACGGACCTGCCTACACACGATCACACCAAAGTCTGATCGTTTAGAACGTGATGACGTACGACGGGACTAGATAAAGGAAGTTCAATAGCTAGTAGCCAATAGCTGCTTTGGTCCATCGGAACAGCATACAGACTAGCAGGTTTTCTCGATAGGAACTGGTTCCTGCGGAAATATTTGAAACAGGTTCTATTTCTAGGTCCGTCAGAATTTTAGAAAGAAAAAGTCCTATGAAGCCCACACATGATCGGAATGGCCGTCAGAATGATTCCGTCTGACCTTTTATGCCAGAAAGTCCGGTCGTGTGTACAGGGCATAAGGCTCCATTCACATCTAAGCGTTTTTGGGCGCTTTTCTGCTCTAAGCCTCAGCTCCAAAAACGCCAAACAAGACAAATTCCATTCATTTCAGTGGCCCATGTTCACATCTGAGCGTTCTGTCACTTAATGCAAAACTCCCATTGCTCAAAAAATTAGCTTATTTTTTGGCAGAGAACTGCCGTTTTACTGCTTTTACATCTGTGACCTTTTGAACTTCAAAATGCCTGTACAAAAATGCTGCAAAAACGCCCCCAGAAAACTGCCTATAAACTAGCAACGCCTAGATGTGAACAGAGCCTAATGCCGCTTACACATGGTCGAACTTTCCGTCAGAAAAAGTCAGACGGAATAATTTCATTGGATATTCCGATCGTGTGGGCTTCAGCAGACTTTTTTTTTCGAAAATTCTGACGGACCTAGAAATAGAACATGTTTTAAATCTTTCAGACGGAATCAATTCCTATCGGGAAAACCGTTCATCTGTATGCTGTTCCGACGGACCAAAAACTACGCAAGGGCAGCTATTGGCTACTGGCTATTGAATTTCCTTTTTCTAGTCCCATCGTACATGTTTTATGTCACCACGTTCTAAACGATCGGACTTTGGTGTTATCGTGTGTAGGCAAGTCAGTTTCAGGGAACTCTGTCGGAGCTCTGTCGGAAAAACCGTCAGAGTTTATTCTGACGGTAAAAACGTTCGTGTGTACGCAGAATAACTGTACCCTGTTATTTATTTAGCCTAAATATCACAACAATTGCTACAATTCTAGAAACATTTGAATACAATTATAAAGTCCCCAATGTATGTGAGTTTATGGCTGGAGGGGTTAATGATTTACGACATTATATGTAATTTGCCTTTATTTAAAGTCATGGTAATTTGACATCTTTATAAAACGCACCTGATGAAGCCAAACTTGTGAACAGTGTTGCATCAGACTTGTAGGAAATCGTGCTTTACATAAAGTAATAATAGTGTAATAATACTGCAATGAAATACATTTACCTGAGATTTTTCTATTTAAATTTGACAACATACGTACTACTTCGAAGGTAAATTATTATTTATTACCACAGATTAGATAATGAAGCAGAAAAGCAGATATTTGTTGCCATACCAGTCAATAGAATCATACTGGCTGCAATTACAGCTGTGAGTCTTTTGTGGTGAATATCTACAAGCTCTACATTTTCTTGGCTAGATTTTTTTTATTAAGTCGTACAGAGACTATTACACATTACACACCAAAAAAAAAGACAAATCTTGTCACAGACTCTTAGTTAAGTTTTGACTGGGTCAGATGAAGCTGTGACCATGAGAATGTCATCACTGATGATGAGACATGGCTGGACGTACTACAACCCAGCGTGGTATGGTTCAATATTCCATATTTTTCAGTATTGGAAAATTGAAAATATAAGGGGCTTGAGTCTATTTTTTTTATATTATTTTTTTAAGTTTGGACATATTGAAACATGTTTTATGTCACTTTTTAACTATAATATACATGTATTTTTTTTTTTTTTAAAGGGCCCCATTTAGTCCTAGCGTTCCCACTTGCGATTTTTAAAGTGCAATTTACACATATTTCCACGTGTCACTCATAGGTCTGCCTATTCATTTCAATAGGCTGCCCTATGCGCATTTGTCACCCAAAAGAAACTCCTGCTCCTTTCTTGATGACTTCTCTGCCTGACTACACTACTTTCTTTCTTCTGAAATCCCCACAATCATTCTGGGTGACTTCAACATCCCTATCAATACTAACACTCCTGCTACTTGCAAACTTCTCAGCCTAACCTCCTCCTTTGACCTGAAGCAGTGGATACACGCTCCTACTCACTCTGAAGGCAATACCCTTGACCTTGTTTTCTCTCACCTTTGCACCTTTGCAACCTCTCTAACTATCCATTCCCTCTCTCTGATCACCACCTCTACGACAGACGACACCCAAATCTATTTCTCTACCCCTCAGCTCACTCCCTCTGTCTCCTCACGTATCACTAATTTACTATCAGATATATCAGTCTGGATGTCACACCACTCTCTCTCACCACCTCTACGACAGACGACACCCAAATCTATTTCTCTACCCCTCAGCTCACTCCCTCTGTCTCCTCACGTATCACTAATTTACTATCAGATATATCAGTCTGGATGTCCCTCGTAGTCTGCCTCCTTCAGTGCCTGGGCTAGTGACATCACTTCCCCTCGGGACAGGAAGGGCTCCGCTCTGCCCCCTCCCTCCTGTCAATCATCTGGGACACGTGAATGGGGCCCAGATGATTTACGTGTGCGGCGCCGCTCGCGCATGCGCAGTGGGTACCCGGCTGTGAAGCCACAGCCAGGCACCCACAGTCACAATGCCGGTGCTGCCGAACGTAGGGGGAGAGGAGCGGGGCTTCGATCCCCCGCATTGCTGGACCCTGGAACAGGTAAGTGTCCAATTATTAAAAGTCAGCAGCTGCAGTATTTGTAGCTGCTGACTTTTCATTTATTTTTTTAATGGGCACACCACTTTAGCCCTGTGTAAGATACATTTTGAGTTTACATGGGTCATTTTCACTTTGATCTGGTGACTGAATGGGAAAGCAGGGGTGCAGATGGAAGGTATAAACAGCATGTAAGGTTAGGTGGTGTTGTTTGTCACATCCTCCATGTTTCCCTCCTAGTTCAGTGCCAAGCAATGGTCACATGAGAGGCCTACCCAGCTCTGCTAGGCATCTTATATAGGGTAACTTTATTACACATGGGGTCCTTTTCTTTGGGGCTACCGTGGGGGAATACTCGACCTTAGGCAGATCTCTACTCTTAGAGATGAATGTACACCATGTACACTTGCATTGCAACTGTTCTCCAGTTAACTCCCCCTGGTTACCACGTGTCTTCACACTACTCCACTACACACCGATGTCTTTATACCCCAGTGAGTTAAGACCCACTCGGTAAACTATGTGTGCCGATTACTTGCAATACACTCCTTTCAGTAACTTCAGACCAGGAAAGGACAACGTTTCATTACTTTCCAAAGTCCAACATAGAATAACAGGGTTTTTCCTACATCCCTACACCTAACTACAGACTGTGTGCTGCCTTAGCATACCTGTAAAGGTGGAGTCCAAGCAATTACAGGGACTCTCATGCAGATGTAAGTCATTCAAAAGCATACTCCAGTGCTGGTGTCTTCAGGGCAAACCCCAGGTTCAGATGACTTTTCATCCCAATGGTGATAGATGGCCTCCTTTGTGGGAATCATTCTCCATCTCCCTCTTTTATGGACTTTGTACAAACTTTCCCGTGGATTTTTGTACAAAGGGCGTCAGCCGTGAACTTGTATTGCATACACACGGCAGGACTTTTTCAGCCAACTTTCACCATATCACGTGGTTTTTCTGCTCTTTACCGCCACCTTTGGTCAACTTCTGTATTGTCTGATCTTTTGCATTGGTTCTGAGCATGCGTGTTTGTACTTTGTACAAAAGTCCTATGGTTTTCTGTACACCATCAGACTTTGCTCCATCAGACTTTTGTTGCCAGAAAGTTTGTCTGTTCGCACAGCCAACAAAAGTCTGATGAAAACCGAAAAAGTTTGTCCGATGGAGCGTACAAACAGTCGGATGTTGCCTTAAAACAGCTAATTTGCATGTTTGTTGTCAAAATGTCAGATCGTGTGTTTGGGCCTTAAAAGAAAAAAACTCCAAAAAGACCAAAGAACTGGGAAAGGCATTAACTCCTACCCTCCTGGCTGGGATAGCACCTATCTAACTATTCTAACCCACTTACAAGCAAGGGGGAAATTAAAGTGTATTGGAACAGGTGCATCCAAGCTACTACCTCCTGTGTGATGCCTAGTGAGCCTCAAGAACACAGTACGGATTCTCCTCACTTAACGACCAGGTTCTGTTCCAGCGACCAGGGTGTTAAATTAATTGGTCGTTAAATGAGAAGCCACAAATAATCAATATTTTAAACATTCTTAACTACTCTACTGTATTCTGAAAAAAAGGTCTAAACACAAACCTCCAACTCAATAACGTTTTAATTTTATAAGTACAGAACACAAAAATATAAACAAAAAGTCTGTACTGTACAATACAATGATGTACAGTGCATTGCTCAGGTCAGGAGAGCTGGTTGTAAGTCTGAGCGGTCGTTAAACAGGTAAGTCGTTAACCGGTTCCCGACCGGCGCACGACGATATACGTTGGCAGAATGGCACGGACAGGCAGGAGGGCGTATATATAAGTCCCTCCTTAATGCCGTCCGTGCCATCGGGAGCCGGTCGGGACCCCAAGTGAGGCCGGACGCGATCGTCTCACGGGAAGGCAGAACGGGGTGATGCGGAAATAGACAGCATCTCCCCGTTCTGCCTAGCAACTAGTGACGCCGATCTCTGCTCCCTGTGATTGGAGCAGAGATCAGCATTCACTAGCTGACAGCCACGCCCCCCCACAGTAAGAAACACACCCCTAGGCATACTTAACCCCTACACTGCCACCCCCTGGTTAACCCCTTCACTGCCAGTGTCATTTATACAGGAATCAATGCATTTAAATAGCATTGATTGCTGTATAAATGACAATGGTCCCAAAAATGTGTCAAAAATGTCCGATGTGTCCGCCATAATGTCACAATCACAATAAAAATCGCTGATCGCCGCCATTACTAATAAAAAAAATTATTAATAAAAATGCTATAAAACTATCCCCTATCTTGTAAACGCTATAACGTCTGCGCAAACCAATCAATAATCGCTTATTGCAATTTTTTTTTTACCAAAAATATGTAGAAGAATACGTATCGGCCTAAACTGAGGAAAAAAATATGTTTTTTTATATATTTTTGGGGGATATTTATTATAGCAAAAAATAAAAAAATAATGCGTTTTTTTTTTCAAAATTGTCGCTCTTTTTTGTTTATAACGCAAAAAATAAAAACCATAGGGGCGATCAAATACCACCAAAAGAAAGCTCTATTTGTGGGAAAAAAAGGACATCAATTTTGTTTGGGAGCCACGTCGCACGACCGCGCAATTGTCAGTTAAAGCGACGCAGTGCCGAATCGCAAAAAGGGGCCTGGTCCTTTGGCTGCAAATTGGTCCGGTCTGAAAGTGGTTAAACAAGGAGCATCTGTACTCAGCTAGTAATGTTGTTTTAGCTGACTTCCATGGTACCAGCCTTTCTCCCTTTTTTGCATAAATTAAAGTATATGTCAAGGCAAAATTTTCCCCCTGTTTTATCTATCTAAGTACTCTACAAGTACACAAAAATACTGTTTGATGTGCCAGAAAATAAAACTAAGCCCCTAAGTCATGGGAGCTGACAACATCATTTTTGTTGAGCAGTATCACTCCTGCCAAGTGTTTTTTTTTATAAACTACTTAAACCTTTCCCCTATGCTATTCTCCACAACATAAATGCTAACTGAATTTTTTCCCCAAAATACTAGCTGGGAGGGTAATTGGACCAACACAAGTACACAAGAAGACCACAGATTGTGGTAAAGGGCCAATCACAGCGACCCTTTACCATGTGATCAGCTGCATCCTAATGTAAACAGACTTGCTGGTTATCGGCAGTCCTTTCCCCTCATGCTATGTCTGTGTGAGGAAAGGAGATCAGTTAACTGGCAAGCCTGTCTGCGCATTGTTTACACTGATAATCAGGGCGCTGATTATCACATTTTTGCTCTTCTTTCGTTTGTTTAGCAAAAAATAAAAAACCCAGTGGTGATTAAATACCACCAAAAGTATGCTCCACCTGTCTCAAAAAAATAACAAATTTAATTTGGGTACAGTGTTGCATGACCATGCAATTGTCATTCAAAGTGCGACAGCGCTGAAAATTGGCCTGGGCAGGAAGAGAGTGAAAATAGCCAGCATTGCAGTGGTTAAACAGATAATTTTTAATTGTGTATTTAACAGAGCAAATTCTAGAAGTTTGTAAGGGTTTACAAACATCTGACAAGGGCAGATCAACAGAAAGTTTACATTTGTCTGACATTAAATTTTGTATAGATAAAAATGTGAGTGTCCAAATAATTATTACATAGTTCTGAGTATTCAATCATATCAGAAAGAAAGGATTAAAAACAATAACAGATTGTGCTGTTGCTTCAACAGACATGTATGTCCATGATATCTCTATAAGATGTGTTTACTTATGACACATATTTCCCAGTGTCTGATGTTGCAGATATGGTCTCCTCAGAACTGAAAGATGTATGTTTCTGATAAGCAGGGAACCTCATTGTCTTTTGTTTTTATGTTTTAGACCTAAAATCAAGTTTTGTATATGTAGGAGGAGGTTGAGATGTGAAGCGATTGGGACAGTAGCCTGGGAGGTGAGGAGGGCAAGGCCTGATAGTGTAACCTCACAGCGAGATAACATCAGGAGTCTGTTCCTCTTTCAGTTGACTGATGGAACAGTTGTGTCTGTGGTTTCAGTTGCTTTTTTTATTTGACATTTAAGGCAGAATTGGGGTAAACATTTATCTAAGGAAAGACATTTCAGTTTGTTATCACTAAGTTTGGAAGCATCAGTATAGTGGTTGAAGATGCGCTGTCTATCGCAATAGAGCTCTATTAGAGGGCCAATAGACTTAAAACCCAAATGGTAATGCAAAACCGATAATAGATATAAGTATGTAAACTGTCTGTGTCCATATACTTTATAACTAAATGTAAAAAGTAAGCAAATCTTAAAAGTGGCAATGAAATCACCTCATATGATGGAACAGTTGCCACGCCAGCAGAATTATACTCACCTGTTCTCCAGAGCTGCAATGTCCTGGAGCTTCAAAGTATCAAACCCTGGCTGCTTCCATTGGCTGGGCTGGGATGACATCACTCCCATGTGTTCAGTCATCCCGGCATTGCCAAAATTGCATGCGCAGCTCAGTGTACAGGGGCAGAAAGACAGGCAACGAACTTTAAGGCTGCATTCACACCTGGGCGCTTTGAATCGCGGGCAGAATTGCATGTCAAAGTTGGAAAATTGTGTTCAGGCATTACCATTTGTTTTTCCCGCAGTCATGAAAGGGTTAAAGTAGAACTTTACTAAAAAGAAATTGCTAACAGGTAGGATATTCAATGCAAAAGAGACATGGTATGTCTCTTCTGCTTTAGGCTACATTCACACCTAGTTGTTTTGAATCGCGGGCAGATTTGCCACGGTTCTGCCCACAATTTCAAAACTCCAATTTACCACCAATTGAAAGCCCAATAATGTAGAACTTTACTAATAAAAAATTGCTACCAGGCAGGATATTTAATGCAAAAGAGACATGCTATGTCTCTTCTGCTTTAGGCTGCATTTACACCTGACTGGTTTTAATCTCGTGCAGATATGCAGCGATTCTGACAATGATTTCAAAACGCCCATGTGTGAATGACAAATCGCACAACACACATTTCAAATAGCATTCACTTGAATGCCACCTAAAAACACGGTGCAGTTCTGACACAATTGTTGAGCGATAAATCGCGCTGCAATTGCGGTAAACCGAATTGCGTGAAGCTTGTCGCCCAAAAACGTTCAGGAGCTTCTTTTGGGCAACATGCTTCATGTGATTCGGTTTGCTGTGTTTGCAGCCCGACTTATTGCGCGACAATAGTGGCAGAACCGCATCACGTTTTTAGTGCCATTCAAATGAATGGCATCTGAAATGTGCGTTGTGCAATTTATCATTCACACATGGGCGTTTTGAAATCATTGTCAGAATCGCTGCATATCTGCACGAGATTAAAACCAGTCAGGTGTAAATGCAGCCTAAAGCAGAAGAGACATAGCATGTCTCTTTTGCATTAAATATCCTGCCTGGTAGCAATTTTTTATTAGTAAAGTTCTACATTATTGGGCTTTCAATTGGTGGTAAATTGGAGTTTTGAAAAAAGGCTTTTTTTTTTTTTAAAACCTACCCAAACTATACTAACCTTAACCTTTGACCCTCACCTTGACCCTAACACTGGCACTGACATAGATCAAACCTTGATCTAGCTATTTTTTTCTTTATTTTTTAATTTGTAATTGTTGTTATTTTTGTACACAGTTTTGTTTTTTGACATTTTTCTCCCCTGCAAGGAGAGAAAGATACAATGTATCTTTCTCTTTATTCAGAGGATAAAGTAAACACATGGGCAGGATGCACAGTGACTGATTACTGTGACATTCAAGGGAACCCATAAATGATAACTGTCACAGTTACCAGTGTGCTTATGTTAGCTTTCAAAGGGCTGGTGTCATAGCCGATCACATGTGTAGCATGCCAACTGCCAATCAACAGCTAAAATGGCAGTTTACTTGGCTGTAAATGTTATAAGGGTTTAGTAAAAGGAGGAGAGAGAAGCGCCAAGCCAATCCTTTAACCACTTCAGCCCCGGACCAATTGGCAGCCAAAGGACCAGGCAACTTTTTGCGATTCGGCACTGCGCCGCTTTAACTGACAATTGCGCGGTCGTGCGACGTGGCTCCAAAACAAAATTGGCGTCCTTTTTTCCCCACAAATAGAGATTTCTTTTGGTGGTATTTGATCGCCCCTGCGGTTTTTATTTTTTGCGCTATAAACAAAAATAGAGCGACAATTTTGAAAACAATGCAATATTTTTTGCTTTTTGCTATAATAAATATCCCCAAAAAAATATATAAAAAAACTTTTTTTTCCCTCAGTTTAGGCCAATACGTATTCTTCTACATATTTTTGGTAAAAAAATTGGTTTGCGCAAAAGTTATAGCGTTTACAAAATAGGGGATAGTTTTATAGCATTTTTATTAATTTTTTTTTTTTTTACTAGTAGTGGCGTCGATCAGCGATTTTTATTGTGACTGCGACATTATGGCGGACACATCGGACATTTTTGACACATTTTTGCTATTTAAATGCATTGATTCCTATATAAATGACAGTTGTAGTGAAAGAGTTAACCACTAGGGGGAGGGGAGGGGTTATGGGCTGTGACGCGTGTGTGTTTTTTTTACATTAGGGGGCGGGGCTGACATCTGACGTCATTGATCGGCTTTCCCGATGACCGGGAACAGCCAATCAATGACAGGCAGAGTAGGAAGTGCGGGGAGAGGTTTGTTTACACATACCTCTCCCCGTTCTTCAGCTCTTTGACCCGATCGCGGGACACCAGCGGCGATCGGGTCCACTGTTCCCGTGGCCGGGGTCACGGAGCTCCCGACCGGGTCGCGAGCACGCCGCTGGCAGCGCACTCGCGACCCACGGGCAGGCGATTAAAGGGCCACGTACAGGTATGTGATTTTGCCTGCCCCAGACATTTTGCCGCAGTATATCTGCGTTAGGTGGTCGGGAAGCGGTTAAACAGCTTAGGAATCTATTCAGTATAAAAGTATAAAACAACACTAAAAACTTGCGTGAAAAATGTTGGAGCACTTGCAGAGTGCTAGAGCGGGTGGGAGCTTCCATGTGCAGTGTCACAGGAGGACCGCCAGAAAATCTCTATTGAGGGATCCACGAGCGATGTGTGTTAGCCACAGCTGGAGCCTCGATAAGCCTCATGAAGACGTCGGCTGTGTGTCTCTGGGAGGGAGTGGTCCAGGGCTGTCAAACTGTGGAGTTGTCCACATGCTGTCCACATGTGGATTTTTGGATTTTGAGGGGGACCCCACGCCATTTTTTTTTTTTTGGCCGGGGTTACCCTTAATATCCATAGCAGACCTGAAGGGCCTGGTAATTGAATTTGGGGGGACCCCCACGCTTTTTTTTTTTATCAATGACTTTTTTTTTATCAATGACTTTCAATGAATGACTGTTCTCTGTGTTACGGGAGCCGTCAATTCATTAGCCGCGAGAGATTTTAAATAGCTTTTTTTCCTGCAAAAATGACACTTTGTGCAGGGACAGTTCTAAGCACAGGAAACATGCGCCCCTTCACAGGCATACTATAGACACCCCCCAGATGTGATACTGCAATGCTGTACTAACAGCACGAACACACTAATCCCCAGAATCACAGCACATAATATCAGCAGTCAGCACACTGACACTGGAACACAATATACAAGGCCGCCGGCGCGGCTGCCTTTTATAATGTGGGGCGTGTACTAAACCCCCTGAGCTATAATTGGCCAATTATTGCTCTCCTCGCCGCTGGCTCTATGATTGGCCAAGCATGCGGTTCACAGTGCATGCTTGGCCAATCATCAGCCAGCAATGCACTGCGACTGGCGCAGTGCATTGCGGGCCATCGCATCACACGAATTTGATGCGAGTGGCCCAAATAGTTCTGGGCTCGCCGAGCGGGCATGGGTTTGAATCGAACACCGGGTCCAACACACCGCCTACTGAAAAAATGCAGAGAGGGCGCACCTGCCTTGTGCATTATCTCTAAAACCATTTATTTAATTTAAATGAATCTACTCACGGATGTCCAGACTAGTAAAGCATATCAAGCAGTGGCGGAACTACCGCCATAGCGACACATGCGGTCGCTATGGGGCCCGCAGCCAATCAAGGGCCCGGTGAGCGGCGTTTCTAGGCGGGTGCGGGCCGCGCCGGGTGACACCCGCTAGCGGGGGTGACACCCGTGGGTAGCGGCAGCCGCACCACTAACGCCGCTCACCGTGCCTTCTGGACTGGAGCGCAGGAGGGACACAGCGGCGCGGACCGAAGCCGCCTCCCCTCCTCTCTGTTTACATTCAGAGAGGAGGAGGAGCCTGGGAGGAGGGACACACATGGCGCTGTTTCTGAGGTATGTAAGGGCCGGGGGGCATCGTCTGCTGTGGGGTCTGTGGGGTCTGCACTACCCGGGGGGGTCTGTAATGGGTGGGGGTGTCTGCATTGCTGGGGGTGTCTACTGATGGGGGTCTGCACTGAGGTGGGGGGGTCTGCTGTGTGTCTGCTGTGGGGTCTGCACTACCCGGGGGGGTCTGTAATGGGTGGGGGTGTCTGCATTGCTGGGGGTGTCTACTGATGGGGGTCTGCACTGAGGTGGGGGGGTCTGCTGTGTGTCTGCTGTGGGGTCTGCACTACCCGGGGGGGTCTGTAATGGGTGGGGGTGTCTGCATTGCTGGGGGTGTCTACTGATGGGGGTCTGCACTGAGGTGGGGGGGTCTGTAATGGGGGTGTCTGTACTAAGGGGGTCTGCACTGAGGTGGGGGTGTCTGTACTAAGGGGGTCTGCACTGAGGTGGGGGGGTCTGTAATGGGGGTGTCTGTACTAAGGGGGTCTGCACTGAGGTGGGGGGGTCTGTAATGGGGGATTGTCTGTACAAAGGGGGTCTGCACTGAGGTGGGGGGGTCTGTAATGGGGGTGTCTGTACTAAGGGGGTCTGCACTGAGGTGGGGGTGTCTGTACTAAGGGGGTCTGCACTGAGGTGGGGGGGTCTGTAATGGGGGATTGTCTGTACTAAGGGGGTCTGCACTGAGGTGGGGGGGTCTGTAATGGGGGATTGTCTATACAAAGGGGGTCTGCACTGAGGTGGGGGGGTCTGTAATGGGGGATTGTCTGTACAAAGGGGGTCTGCACTGAGGTGGGGGGGTCTGTAATGGGGGTGTCTGTGCTAAGGGGGTCTGCACTGAGGTGGGGGGGTCTGTAATGGGGGATTGTCTGTACTAAGGGGGTCTGCACTGAGGTGGGGGGGTCTGTAATGGGGGATTGTCTGTACAAAGGGGGTCTGCACTGAGGTGGTGGGGTCTGTAATGGGGGATTGTCTGTACAAAGGGGGTCTGCACTGAGGTGGGGGGGTCTGTAATGGGGGTGTCTGTACTAAGGGGGTCTGCACTGAGGTGGGGGGTCTGTAATGGGGGTGTCTGTACTAAGGGGGTCTGCACTGAGGTGGGGGGGTCTGTAATGGGGGATTGTCTGTACAAAGGGGGTCTGCACTGAGGTGGTGGGGTCTGTAATGGGGGATTGTCTGTACAAAGGGGGTCTGCACTGAGGTGGGGGGGTCTGTAATGGGGGTGTCTGTACTAAGGGGGTCTGCACTGAGGTGGGGGGGTCTGTAATGGGGGATTGTCTGTACTAAGGGGGTCTGCACTGAGGTGGGGGGGTCTGTAATGGGGGTGTCTGTACTAAGGGGGTCTGCACTGAGGTGGGGGGGTCTGTAATGGGGGATTGTCTGTACTAAGGGGGTCTGCACTGAGGTGGGGGGGGGGTCTGTAATGGGGGATTGTCTGTACTAAGGGGGTCTGCACTGAGGTGGGGGGGGGTCTGTAATGGGGGATTGTCTGTACTAAGGGGGTCTGCACTGAGGTGGGGGGGGTCTGTAATGGGGGATTGTCTGTACTAAGGGGGTCTGCACTGAGGTGGGGGGGGGGTCTGTAATGGGGGATTGTCTGTACTAAGGGGGTCTGCACTGAGGTGGGGGGGTCTGTAATGGGGGATTGTCTGTACTAAGGGGGTCTGCACTGAGGTGGGGGGTCTGCACTTGCGTGGGGGGTGTCTGTGCTAAGGGGGTCTGCACTGAGGTGGGGGGTCTGTAATGGGGGATTGTATGTAATAAGGGGGGCCTGCACTGAGGTGGAGGGGTCTGTAATGGGGGATTGTCTGTACTAAGGGGGCCTGCACTGAGGTGGAGGGGTCTGTAATGGGGGATTGTCTGTACTAAGGGGGTCTGCACTGAGGTGGGGGGTCTGCACTTGGGTGGGGGGTGTCTGTACTAAGGGGGTCTGCACTTGGGTGGGGGGTCTGTACTGAGGGGGGTGTCTGTACTACTGGGGGGGGGGGGGGGTTCTGTACTACTTAGGGGGGTCTGCACTGAAGGGGGTGGGTCTGCACTGTTGGGGGGTCTGTAATGTTGGGGAGGTCTGCACTGGAAGGGTGTCTGTACTGAGGGGATGGTGTGCACTGGGGGGGGGGTGTCTGTACTGCTAGGGGGGGTCCTGCACTGAGGGGGGTGTCTACACTGAGGTGGGGTCTGTAATGCTGTGGGGTGTCTGTACTTAGGGGGGTGTCTGGCATTAGTTCTTTTTTTTTTGTGGTGGTGGTGGGGGGGCCCATACAACATTTTGCTATGGGGCCCTGTGATTTCTAGTTACGCCCCTGATATCAAGTAATAGCAATCAATTCATCCACTCCGCTTGCTCCAGAGGCTTGGGAAGACATCTATCAAGATCCTAGAGGCTTAAGTGTTTCAAGGGTCATCAGACCCAAACCTTTTTGAATCTTTCTCCTACTGAGTCAGATTTATAGCTCTGCATTAAGTAAAGCTAAAGTGATTGTAAACAACCCATTTAGTTTAAAATAGAAATGAAAGGCTGAACATTTTTGTATAGATATAAAAAACATTATAAATACTTTTTTTCCACTTTTTTTTATAGGAGATTACATTCCCTCTGTTCTCAGCTGCATAGGAGCTGGGAGGAGGAGAAGCAGCAGCACACTAAGTTTGCCAGTGAATGGCTGTGCAGTGGGGACGTGTCAGGACTGGTCTGATCATTGGAGGAGGGTACACGCCAGTATAGTTAGTGAACTGACCATGGTGTGCTCTCCTGCTTAGTGTGGTCAGTTTTTTTTAAAAATAGGAAAGCAGAGGGACTGGCAGGAACACCAGGGATTTAACATAAAGGAAGCAATACAAAGAGAACAGGATAATTTCTCATACAAGTACATGGTACAGCAGGCACATATCAGGAATATGAAGTGTTGGGGTAACAAACACTTTATTGCTTCCTGTTTATAGGAAAGCTCTTGCTCTGACTTAGCAGGGAGTGTTTTGGACCTCTACTGTAAAATCACTACTTACACACAGTTTCAACTCTGCAGCTGCTGGCAAGAGTTAGGCTTTTCTACTCAAGCTGTGGCTGCTTTTTAAAGAATTTAATTTGTAAGGCTTTGTAGAATGTATTTAGTTGATTTAAAATGAAAATGCAGTTGTGGTTTTCTAATAAAAGAAATTACATATTCTATTGTATGTTTCTTTTTGGCAGAACTGTATTACTCTGTGACCCTGGAGAGGGGTATATTGATGAACTGATAAAACTTACCAATCACTGCACATTTAAGACTGCATTCACAGAGGGCGCTGGGGCATGCATTCCTGTGCCAGCTGAGAGAAAAACCCTGAATATTTACTTTAGTACATACAGTATGTACATGTACATACAGTACATTGCCTGCTGCTGTTTACGGTAATGAAATGTGTCCTCATATTTTAATCGCTACTTTACAATACCTTGAAAAAGTATTCACACCCCTTGAAATTTTCCATATTTTGTCATGTTACAACCAAAAAATGTAAATGTATTTTTTGGGGATTTTCATGTGATAGAACAACACAAAGTGGCACTTAATTGTGAAGTGAAAGGGAAATGATAAATAGTTTTCAATTCTTTTTTACAAATAAATATATGAAAAATGTGTCGTGCATTTGTATTCACACCCCTTTACCCTGATACCCCTAACTAAAATCCAGTGGAATCAATTGCCTTCAAAAGTCACCTAATTAGTAAATAGAGTCCACATGTGTGCATTTAATCTCAGTTTAAATACAGCTGTTCTGTGAAGCCCTCAGGTTTGTTAGAGAACCTTAGTGAACAAACAGCATCATGAAGGACAAGGAACACACCAGACAGGTCAGGGATAAAATTGTGGAGAAGTTTAAAGTAGAGGTTAGGTTATAAAAAAAATCCCAAGCTTTGAACATCTCACGAAGCACTCGAGCACCCATCATCCGAAAATGGAAAGAGTATGGCACAACTGCAAACCTACAAAGACATGGCTAGCCACCTAAACTGACAGGCCAGGTAAGGAGAGCAATAATCAGAGAAGCAGCCAAGAGGCCCATGGTAACTCGGGAGGAGCTGCAGAGATCCACAGCTCTTGTGGTAGAATCTGTCCACAGGACAACTATTAGTTATGCACTCCACAAATCTGGCCTTTTGTGGAGTGCATGAAGAAGTGGCAAGAAGAAAGTCGTTGTTGAAAGAAAGCCATAAAAAGTCATGTGGGGGACACAGCAAACATGTGGAAGAAGGTGCTCCAGTCAAATGAGACCAAAATGTAGCTTTTTGGCCTAAAAGCAAAACGCTATGTGTGAAAACTAACACTGCACATCACCCTGAACACACCATCCCCACCGTGAAGCATGGTGGTGGCAGCATCATGTTGTAGGGATGCTTTTCTTCAACAGGGACAGGGAAGCTGGTCAGAGTTGATGGGAAGATGGATCGAGCCAAATACAGGACAATCTTAGAGGAAAACCTGTAATGCCGCGTACACACAATCGGAAATGCCGCCAACAAAACTCAGATGAGAGCTCTTTGTCGGAAAATGCGACCGTGTGTATACTCCATCTAGGGCTGGGGAAAAAAATCGATTTGAATCTTAAATCGAGTTGCGAGAAATCGATTAAAATTTTCAGCAAATCAATTTTTTTTTTACCATGACAGGCGCTGACACCGCGCCGTCCTGAGGAGCTGCGGGCAGGAGTTTTTCGGTGAGGCCGCGGTTTTGGCCTAGTCAGCGAGGCCGGACGCCGTGGACTAGGCCGAAGCCACGGCCTCGCCTAAAAACTCCTGCCCGCAGCTCCTCATTACCGGCGCGGTGTCCATCAAAAAAAAAAAACTTGATTCGAATCGTGAATCAAGTTTTTTTTAAAAAAATCTCAGATTTTTTTTTTGGGAGAAAATCACCCAGCTCTAGCTCCATCAGTCTTTTGCTTGCGAAATTCCAGCCAGCAAAAGATTGAGAGCATGTTCTCTATTTTTCGGTCGGGAAAAGTTCCTATCCGAAAATGCGATTTGTTTGCAATTCAGACGTGCAAAAAATCACGCATGCTTGGAAACAATTCGACGCATGCTTGGAAGCATTGAACTTAATTTACTTGGCTCGTCGTAGTGTTGTACGTCACAGCGTTCTTGACAGTCGAAAGTTCAGAGAACTTTTGTGTGACTGTGTGTATGCAAGACAAGCTTGAGCGGAATTCCGTCTGAAAAAACATCCAAGATTTTTCAGACGGAAATTCCGCTCGTGTGTACGCGGCATTAGAGTCTGCAAAAAACTTGAGACTAGGATGGAGGTTTATCTTACAGCAGGACATCAAACATACAGCCATGGAATAGTTTAGATCAAAGCATATTCATGTGTTAGAATAACCCAGTCAATGTTCAGACCTAAATCCAATTGAGAACCTATGGCAAGACTTGAAAAGTGCTGTTCACAGACGCTCCCCATCCAATCTGACAGAGCGTGAGCTATTTTGCAAAGAAGAATGGGCACAAATTTCACTGTTTAAAGTTTAAAGCTGGTAAAGACATACCCAAAAAGACTTGCATCTGTAATTGCAGCAAAATGTGGTTCTACAAAGTATTGACTCAGGGGGGCTGAATACAAATGCACGCCACACTTTTCACATATTTATTTGTAAAAAATTTGGAAGACAATTTATAATTTTACTCCCACTTCACAATTATGTGCCACTTTGTGTTGGTCTAGCACATAAAATCCCAATAAAATACATTTATGTTTTTGGTTGTAACATGACAAAATGTGAACAATTTCAAGTGGTAGAATACTTTTTCAAGGCACTGTATGTATATGTTTTCTTGCATCCATCTGCATCTATAGATCTAATTTCAGTTGGCAAATGGATACAGACAAAAAGTGGTTCATGAACCCATTTAATACAGGTGTGACTTCCTAGAGGTGAGGACCAACAATACAGATGTAGTTTCATATGATGAAAACTGGGTTACTGTGCCCATAATTCACCCGCTTTCCTAGAACATGAATCTGAAAACTGTTAATTTTACATCCTGTTGTTTTCTTCCGTTTTCCAAGTACTGTATGAGAGAATGCTGTAAATGTTTATATGCAATCAATGAGCTTCTTTGGTTTTGATGATATGGTAGCAGATAATCATTTTTGTTACTACTTGCTTTAGATAATAGTAATTTGGAAATCCAGTGCTTTCTTGTCCTTTTTCAGTTTTTACATCCTTTTTTTTACATTTTCAGTTTTGAGTATCAATGGTGGTTTAGTATTCAGATGAGGAGTGGAATATGGAAGAACAGTTAGAAAATGTAAAAGTCATGGACGGCACCTTGTGCCACCATCTCTATCCTGGAAAAGCTATGCCATGCCTATATAAACTATACAAGGATTGTGCCCCTCTAAGTCCAATTGGTCTATGGGCAGAGGTGTCAAACTCAATTTCATCACAGGCCGCATCAGCATTATGGTTGCTCTCAAAGGCCTGGTTGTATCTGGAGACTGCTCAGACAGAAACTGGTTCTGCAATAGTGTTCTATCTGAGCATTCTCCAACAAAGTTTCTTGTGGATGATACCAGCAGTGTGAGACTCTCCTTTTCAACTGCCATAGAATGCCCCACTCCTGTCCCAATGCCCCCCTTTTGGCTCACTACAAAACAGATTACAGCGCATACACATACAAAATGACATTTATCCTGCAAGGCTAGTTAAAAACACCTGAACATATTCAAAAATACGGGGGTTTGGTCACACTATATGGTCATATAGTGCTAAGCCCACTTACTGCGACAAAGTACCCTGAATTAGTGGGTCCTACCCTAGTAATTGAATGAAAGAACCTGTGTCTCAACCATGGAAGATAAACTCCTCTATGTGGGAGAACTAAAGGGATTCCTCCTATGCACTGGTGGCTACTAATAAGAGGTAATGAAGAGGTGGAGGGGTGCTCCAGCCCAAGAGACCTGGTCAGGGTCCATACAATATACAAAAACATACTTGGGGGGGGGGGGGCACACCCTAAAATTCTTTACATTCAAGATGGTGCTGCTATAAGACCATAAACAGTACAAAACAGATTACAGCGCACACATACAAAAATGACATTTAGTCTGCAAGACTAGTTAAAAACACCTGAACATATTCAAAAATACGGGGGTTTGGTCACACTATATGGTCATATAGTGCTAAGCCCACCCCATATGAGTGTGACAAAACCCCCGTATTTTTGAAGTATGTATGTTTTTGCCTTTTGTCCCACTGCCCCCCTTTTGTGCCACTTTCCCCCCTCCTTTCTCACCGCCCACCCACTCATGTCACACTGTCCCCTACTGTCTGCCTGCCCCCCTCCTGTCTCTCTGCACCCCTCATGTCTCACTGTAGCCCTCCTGTCACACTTCCCCCCTCTTGTCACAATGGCAGGTGTGATGGGAGGATGGTGATGGTGGGAGTGGCAGGAGAATGGGGGGGGGGGGGGGTTCATTAATGGCAAAATGCCTCTTTGTCTGTGTGGACAAAAATATTTGCACCAGCCCTACCATCAAGCACCAGCTTACTACTGAGTGTTTAAAGCAAGAATTGGTGCTCACTGTAGCATATGATATTGTGTTTTACTGCAATGCAGAGTAACATGCTATCCACAGTGCCTTGAAAAAGTATTCATACCTCCTTGAAAGGTTCCACATTTTTCGTAGTCGTATATTACAACCAAAAACATACATGGATTTTATTGGAATTTTATGTGATAGACCAACACAAAGTGGCACATGATTGTGAAGTGGAAGGAAAAGAAATGGTTGTCAAGTTTTTTTTACAAATAAATATCTGAAAAGTGTGGCATGCATTTGTATTTAGCCCCCTTTACTCTGATACCCCTAACTAAAATCTAGTGAACCAATTGCCTTCAGAAGTCACCTAATTTGTAAATAGAGTCCACCTGTGTGTAATTTAATCTCAGTATAAATACAGCTGTTCTGTGAAGCCCTCAGAGTTTTTTTAGAGAACCTTAGTGAAAAAACAGCAATATGAAGGCCAAGGAACACACCAGACAGGTCAGGGATAAGGTTGTGGAGAAGTTTAAAGCAGGGTTAATTTATAAAAACATATCCCATGCTCTGAACATCTCACGGAGCACTGTTCAATCCATCATCCGAAACTGGAAAGAGTATGGCACAACTGCAAAGCTACCAAGACATGGCCGTCCACCTAAACTGACAGGCCGGGCAAGGAGAGCATTCATCAGAGAAGCAGCCAAGAGGCCCATGGTAACTCTTGAGGAGCTGCAGAGATCCACAGCTCAGGTGGGAGAATCTGTCCACAGGACAACTATTAGTCGTGCACTCCACAAATCTAGCCTTTATGGAGGAGTGGCAAGAAGAAAGCCATTGTTGAAAGAAAACCATATGAAGTCCCCTTTGCAGTTTGCGAGAAGCCACCTGGGGGACCCAGCAAACATCTGGAAGAAGGTGCTCTGGTCAGATGAGGCCAAAATTTAACTTTTTGTCATAAAAGCAAAATGCTATGTGTGGTGGAAAACTAACACTGAACACACCATCCCCACCTTGAAACATGGTGGTGGCAGCATCATGTTGTGGGGATGCTTTCATTCAGCAGGGACAGGGAAGCTGTTCAGAGTTGATGGGAAGATGGATGGAGCCAAATACAGGGCAAGCTTAGGATAAAACCTCCTGGGGAGCAGACAGGTCTGGTGTGTTGGAGATAAAGTTTGCTGTGACTGACCACCTGAGACGCAGAGTCTGCTGATAGGAAACATCCGGGAGATCTGTGAAGCCTATGATATCTGGAATTCCATGGTGGGGATCTGTGATCCAATCTGCGCTTTCTGGCTTCCCCTAATAGGGGGGTCGCTGGTGATCCGGTAAGCCTTCCATCTTTCCAGAGGTGACGGGTTCCACGAGGACAAGCACATTAATTAAGTCACATCACTTGTTTGAAGTTTATTTGTCACATTCTATGGACATTCTTTAACAAACACATTCTATGGACATTTGTTAATAATTTTTCACCATATATATATATATTTTTTTAAGTTTTTCTAAATGCAGTATGATATTTTGTCTGTTTATCCTTTTGATTATATTTAAGTCTATCAATTGGTATATGTTTGAGTTTTGCACTTTTTTGCACTTTTAAATTAATGCAAATATTTGTTTATTATTTATCACATAAGCGCTGCACTTTTTCTTTTCCTTTTGTATCTTTGTGCTCAGTATCTAGCTTATGGTGTTTAGCTGCTGTTTGATGCTAATTTTACACTACGCGCAGATATTTACTTACCTCTATTAGAAGAAAACCTTCCAGCAGGACAACGACCCTAAACATACAGCCAGAGCTACAATTGAATGGTTTACATCAAAGCATATTCATGTGTTAGAATGGCCCAGTCAAAGTCCAGACCTAAATCCAATTCAAAATCTGTGGCAAGACTTGAAAATTGCTGTTCACAGCCACTATCCATCCAATCTGACATAGCTTGAACTATTTTGTAAAGAAGAATCGGCAAAAATATGACTCTCTAGATGTGCAAATCCAGTAGAGACATCCCCAAAAAGACTTGTATCTGTAATTGCAGCAAAAGGTGGTTCTACAAAGTATTGACTCTTTGAATACAAATGCACGCCACACTTTTCAGATACTTATTTACAACCATTTATAATTTTCCTTCCACTTTACAATTATGTGCCACTTTGTGTTGGCCTATCACATAAAATTCCAATAAAATACCTTTACGTTTTTAGTTGTAACATGACAAAATGTGGAAAATTTCAAGGGGTATGAATACTTTTTCAAGGCACTGTATGGGCATTGAAGTACATTGCCATTCATTCTTAACTGTACCTAACAAGGTATAAAAGTAAATACTCTGTTCATGGGTGTAACTATGAATCATGGGGCCCTACAGCAACATTCTGATGGGGCCCTCTGGCTAAACTCTCTATATCACAGCTTGCAGTGACAACTGTGACAATACAGTATGTGTCATTGATCTGAACATAAAGTATGTCTAAATTAAAGTGATACTAAAGCCTTGTTTTTGTTTTGTTTTTTAAATAACAAAAATGTCATACTTACCTCCACTGTGCAGGTCGTTTTGCACAGAGTGGCCCCTAACATCCTTTTCTGGGATCCCTCAGCGGCTCTCGCGACACCTCCTCACATTAGATAACCCCCTAGGAGAAGCGCTTTCCCGAGGGGCTTACCTTGTTGGGCGCGCTCCCGAGTCATTCATTCAGCGTCCATAGAAGCCAAATGTATGACTTGGCCCTGCCCCCGGGTCATTGGATTTGATGAACAGCAGTGGGATCCAATGGCTGCGCTGCTATCAATCTATCCAATCAAAGCCAGGAGTCCTTGGAGAGAAGGACGGCGCGTCCCCACTGAAGAAGATGAAGGGGCTCAGGTAAGTAAAACGGGGGGCTAGGGGGCCGGTGACTGCCAGGTGTTTTTTTCACCTTAATGCATAGGATGCATTAAGGTGAAAAAACACAAACCTTTACAACCCCTTTAACCACTTGCCGACCGCTGCACGCTGATATACATCCGCACAATGGCAGCGGTGGGCAAATGGGCGTACATGCACGTCCCCTTTAAGAAGTGGGGATAGCAGGCGCGTCCCTGCCGCGTACAGCGCGACCGTGCCTGCGGGACCATGTCACGGAGCCTCGGAATGGGGAAGTGCCTATGTAAACAAGGCATTTCCCCATTCTGCCTAGTGACATGACAGAGATCACTGCTCTCTGTCATCGGGAGCAGTGATCGCTGTGACTAGTAGCCCATCCCCCCCACAGTTAGAATCACTCCCTGGGACAAACTTAACCTCTTCATCGCCCACTAGTGGTTAACCCCTTCACTGCCAGTGTCATTTACACAGTAATCAGTGCATTTTTATAGCACTGATCGCTGTATAAATGACAATGGTCCCAAAATAGTGTCAAAAGTGTCCGATGTGTCCGACATAATGTCGCAGTCCCGATAAAAATAGCAGATCGCCACCATTACTACAAAAAAAAAATGAATAATAAAAATGCCATAAAACGATTCCCTATTTTGTAGATGCTATAACTTTTGTGCAAACCAATCAATACACGCTTATTGCAATTTTTTTTTACCAAAAATATGTAGAAAAATACATATCGGCCTAATCTGAGCAAAAAAGTTTTTTTCTATATATTTTTGGGGGATATTTATTATAACAAAAAGTAAAAATTTTAGATTTTTTTCAAAACTGTTGGAATTTTTTGTTTTTAGCGCAAAAAAAAAAAATGCAGAGGTGATCAAATACCACCAAAAGAAAGCACTATTTGTAGGAAAAAACGGACGTACATTTTGTTTGGGTGCAACGTCACACGACTGCACAATTGTCAGTTAAAGCGACGCAGTGCCAAATCGCAAAAAAAAAAGTGCTCTGGTCAGGATTCTCAGGAAGGGAGTAAAATCTTCCGGGGCTGAATCGGTTAAGGATAGGTAACAGGAGAGCTGTCAGCATAGTCAATCATACTTTTAGCAGAGTCAAAACTCTGGGATTCTTGATTGCAATAGGTATAAAGGGTTAATTTCAGTCTGTTTCAGGAGTTTACAGGACAATAAAAATATACAACTAAGATAGCTAAGAAAATGCTTCTTACTGCACAGGGGGATTTTGGACTGGCAATAATCATGAGATCTAACTTCAGACCTTCTTCTAAGTAAACTTCACAATTTTTTTTGTAACAGCCTCCAAATGGGGGCCCCTTCCTACCCCATGCCCCATAGCATCTGCGTTAGCTACTGTGGCTATTGTTCTGTAACTGGCTCTGTGCATTGCAATGGGCAGTGCTGCCACAAATAACACTGGTACAGTTTTTTCATGCACTAAGGACTTGATTGTCCAATTAAAATGATTGGGCTGTCCTAATGCAGCTCGCAAAATGTTTGAGTGTTATGGTGTGGATAAGCCATTATACTCTCTTGAGTGCTTTCTTTGGTTGCAATAGACTATACTGCTTTCTGTGCGGGAGCTTAGCCACCTTAGGATATTGCTCATAAGTAATGGGAAAAGATATGTAATAAGCAGGCTGTAACAGCTCCTGCTCTTTAACAGACATTTTTCTAGTCTGTAGACATACAATCGAATGAGTGCCAAAAGATATCCAAAAAAAGGTACTTAGTAACAGAATAAATCCAATACGTTTTGGGGGGCCAAACACACTCAATTTTGACTGTGCTAAAATGGACTCAGGTGAGCAGATACTAATTAAGTCTGTATGTAGGCAGGTGCAGTCTATTTTCTCCACAGGCGTTGCTCAGCCGCACTGTTGCTGGAGAGGAATTCAGGAGGAACAAGGTTCCTCTATGGTTTCCTGGGTCACTGGGGAAGCTATCCTATTTGATACTGCCATCCCATGTGACTTAAGCAGCCATCTTGGGTCAGGCAGAGCCTATTTAAGGCCCTGGCTACTAGGTTGTGGTGCACTTTGACGAGTGGACAGAGTAGGGACAGGTACCACATCTGTTATGGACAGTACTAGCTAAAGGTAAAGCTTCCTGTCGAGGAGGGTAAGCATAGGGCATCATCTCTCTGACCAACTCCTGTTTGGGACCAGACAGCTGTCATTCCATCTGGAATCTACTCCTGTCACGTAACTGAACTGTGAGTGTGCCCGGCAGGGTGGCTCTCCCACCGGGCTTGTTGTGAACTGTCGTTGCATTCCTCCAATGCAAGTTCCATTGCACCTGCCTGTGTGAATTATTGTCTCTGCACCACACTGCACACCACCTACATGCAACATTTACATCAGTGTTAGTTAATGCAACAATGTTGCATGATGTTTGACCCCCAAAACTTTGGATTTATTCTGCTAGGAATCATGTAAAATTACCATGGATTCTTGGACACATGTTTGGCATTCTCATTGTATTGTATGTGTGTGTGCATTCCCAACTCAGGATGGTGGGCACTGTTTTGTGGCGCACTGACAAACCAGAGCCAGTGTGCCCAGTGACAATTTCAATGACCCTTAAAAAATATGAATCCAGCACCCTGTTTGTTCTTGTATTTTGCTAGTCTGTGGCAGGGACGTGTATGTTTTTTGTTGATGTTTGTGATTTACTGTTCAGCCTTCATCTATAATTATAATTTAGGAATGATGATAGAGAGTCCAAAAATTGGGGGTCAAATGGAGTAATGTAAATTTCTCTGTGGGGTTCCTGAGCTTTACTGTCTGGATTACAGTGGATCAGGAATGTAGCGGTTTGGTGGACTCTAGAAACCCACTGTCATTTTGAATAGTAAAATGCCAGTTATGGCACTTTTGCCATCAAATTCTGGAAGTGTCCCTTAGAAGTTGCATCATCCACATCCAAATGGGAGGAAATACTGGGTTAGATCAGAACCCACTGGCAAGGTCATAACCCCACATGGCTAAAGCATCCACAGCCTTGTAGAGGGAATGCGTGGACACACCTGCTTTACCTGAGACATTTTCAGAATTAAGTGGTTACAAAAAAGTGAATAAACATACCGGTATTTCATTTTTACGGTATGGAATACATTCAGCTAGTTGCCTAATGAAGCTGTGGGCTAGCATTCTGAAAAAGCCATCACTCTTCATTTGTGTTTTTTTAGGAATATCTAAATCCAGGAACAAAAATTTTATATATTGACAGTTACTAGTCCTTAGATATGGTGGATGCATTAGTTTTCTTTTTCAGACTTTTTTCCTAGAGTGTGAACCTAGGACAGAAATTGAGTTGAGACCTCAGAACACTTCTCCCTTTCCTTTTTTTTTTTAAATGGGGAGGGGGGCGGTAGGGTCTGTGGTACAGCAAGAGAACTTAAAACAATGCTAATTGATAACAGTTTAGCAGAGTGTAGAGAAGGCTCTGCTTGGTATATTATAATAGTAGGCAGGTTCAACATTTAGGATTTTACACCTTTTAAACTAATATAACAAAGCACTTTAAATTGTATATTCAATAGACTAAAACTAAACAAATTAAAAAAATACATTGTAAAAAGATTATTTTAGAATTCACTCGAGGAGCCATTTTGAGTTTTCATATTTTAGCCAAAATTCTAAATAATCACAATGTTTGTGTTGGGGGACATTATAAAGGGTGCTTATGTAGCTAGGTGCTGGGCTACAGCAATATGGAGGAGACAACACTTTTGTATTCTTCTCTCTCTCTACTGAGATACTGATGTTGTGCTGCACCATTGTCCTCTGGCCAGGAGGGGGAGAGCTAAAGCCAAGCATGCCATTAGACATATGCAGATCACTGAGAATGCTGGGAGTTGTAGTTTGAGATGGACATCCCATATAATGGGATGAATAGACTCCTTACACTACAGATCCAAATAGGCACAGTGAAGTAGGAGGAGTGGAGAGATGATTTTTATTAAACTGCCTGGGAAAAGATCTTCCTCTTGGCACCAAGGGAGTTAGAGAGAGCACCTGTGTCTGGATGTTTGCCTGCTAGTGGGAGACCATACCAGTGGATATTCAAGCCTGAGACTGGGAGTGAGGACCTCCAGGGCAGCGCAGCACTGCCCATATCACAGCACTTTCACTGCTGTTGCAGGGAGACTGGAGCATCCCTCTGCTTCCCACTGCTGATCACCGGAGGCTATCAGGGAGAGACAGAGGGTCCGCTTTTTTTACAGCAAGAGGTCACCGCAGCACCCCAGGAATGTGTGAGAGGGCTTTTCACCCATTGCTGATATTGCTAGCAGAGACTGAGCCACAAAGAGCATGACACCAAGTGTACCCAATCCATACTGCACTTATACCTATACTGCATTATACCAAACTTTTACCACATCTAAACCACATCTACCTTACACCTGTGCTGAGACAATACTGTACTTATGCTGTACCTATAATTAGGGGTGCAACGGATCGTCGCCGATCCGTGATCCGAACGGGCCACCCCGTTCGGATCGGCACACCCCGCGATCCGCGGAGCGCTCCGTGGCCTCGGCCTTAGGAAAGGCCGCGGCTTCGGCCTAGCTCCGGAGCGGCGGCGGCCATCTTTGTACACCCGGCGGCCTTAGGAAAGGCCGCGGCTTCGGCCTAGCTCCGGAGCGGCGGCCATCTTGGTACACCCGGCCACTGTTTACAATGTGATCGCTCCGTCAAATTTGACGGAGCGATCACTTGTAAACATACCCTGCATTACCCAGCCAATATCCTGCATTAACCCTGCATATACTCTGCATTAACCCTGCATATACTCTGCATTAACCCTGCATATACTCTGCATTAACCCTGCATATACTTTGCATTAACCCTGCATATACTCTGCATTAACCCTGCATATACTCTGCGATACTCTGCATTAACCCTGCATATACTCTGCATTACCCAGCCAATACTCTGCGATACTCTGCATTACCCAGCCAATACTCTGCGATACTCTGCATTAACCCTGCATATACTCTGCGATACCCAGCCAATACTCTGCGATACCCAGCCAATACTACAGTGGGGGAGATGACGTGGATATTACAGTGGGGGAGATGACGTGGATATTCCAGTGGGGGAGATGACGTGGATATTACAGTGGGGGAGATGACGTGGATATTACAGTGGGGGAGATGACGTGGATATTACAGTGGGGGAGATGGCGTGGATATTACAGTGGGGGAGATGGCGTGGATATTACAGTGGGGGAGATGACGTGGATATTACAGTGGGGACTATATGGTGGCGGAATTTTCACAGGTTTTTGCAAATTCAATTAATATTTGCTGATCCGAAAAATGATCCGATCCGTGACTCCTGATCCGAGGATCGATCCGATCCGTGAGTTTTTTGATCCGTTGCACCCCTACCTATAATGCATGCAAGTTAACTGTGACTGTCGATAAGTGCACCCACACTCCTAAAGGGCCCCAATGATTGCTGGCAGAAGAACATCTCAAAGGAAGGCCCCTCCCAAAATAATAATTCTGCAAGTTATCTTTGTTCCCCTGCACCCTCCTCTACCATCCTCCTTTTCTTTTGGACAATACAAGTCAGTCTAGGACTAGCATCGCTGCCATAAATGCGCTCTGGTGGTATAGTTCCAGCACGTGGTAGAATAATTTTACTACTGTTTACTACTGCACTTGAGGTGGCCTTGCTACTGTTTAACCTGATCTGGACTCCAAATGTCATATTATGCCTAATCACTACTTTGTATGCAAAGCTGTGTCATTACTGTTGTTAATCCATTTTATACTTGCCTAGTTACCAACCATATATTAGGTTTGCCTTTACTACCTGGTTTGGTGCCTGTTTTATTTGATATAGCACTACTATTGAGTACTAAGTATTACTTTCAGTGAATTCCTGAGAGATTGCATGTTTGTGCTCTCAACCTGGTGTGTCAGAGAGCTGAGGTTCTTGAGAAGCGCAAGACAAAGTACAGAAGACCCATTCGGCGGCTTCCACAGGGGTAGCGCTACACATGTAAGATGCCAACCCAGCTACTTAGAATGGACCTTTCAGTCATTTTCCAAATCTGAACAATTACATTTATTACATGTCACAATATGCAACAATGATACAATTGTGTTTTGGAAAATATTTTCCAAAAATCTCTACCTTTTATCATCAATTTGAACTCCAGTCAGGTGATTTTGCTTTGGCTCAGATTATGTCCTCCTACTGCTCCTCCCCCAGTGATCTGACTGCAACATTGTAACTTTGTAGCAAATCACAATGTAAGCTGCCACATCAGGAGTCTGATCTAGCATCTCTATCCAGGAAGTACATGCTGACCCGGGATGATGCCTCAAAAAAAAAAGGTGTTTCTGTCATCCTACTTAAGAAAAAAGAAGGCAATGGGATTGTCATTGATATACTGTGATATGCGTGAGAGATAATACATACCAGAATGTGTTGCACTTACATGCATGTACCTAACATGAAAAAATATATCTCATGTTGGGTCCACTTTGATGAATAATACAGGATCCATTGTTTGGTCACTATACATCCACAATAAATTCCTCTTTTGTATTTAGTAAACTTGACCGACTCCATGCTAAAGCAATGCTGTACTGCACAAATAGAAAAAAAAACAATAAAAAAGTTCAGCTCACAGCAGTGGGGGTAGTTCTAGTGGTACCAAGAAGACATTTTGATGGATGCTGAAGGATGTACGGCAAGTGTTATAGTTACTGAGTTCAATGAAACCTTACCTCTTTGCCTATAGGGTGTCATTCCCCAAATAACAAAATCAATTGTTAGAAAACAATCACATTATTATATGCATATAAAATATTTCACTGGGCATACCAATGCAATAGTGTGGCTATCATATGTTACAAATAAAAATCTATCAAAACAGTAAAAAGAAAAGAGCCCACCACATGCAGCTTTTATTTTTAGAAAAGCAGAAATCACACTTGAGACTTTCCATGTGGCCAGTAAATAATAAAATAATCCTGAAAAACTTGTTATACAAGATCATAAATTTCCTAGTGACACGGAATGGAACGGTTGGTTTAGCCTGTGGGAAGAATGTTAAAATAGCCAGACTCTTTCATTCTCAGCGGCCTTGCGGATCCTTCGAAAGAAGACCCAACCTTTCCTGGCGTGACGTCAATGGATGGGATTGTGTTTGTGTATGGAGGGATAATTGTCATTCAGCTGTCAGCAAAACAATAAACTGTATGCTGTATTGATGTCTAGATTAGTATTTAAGAGAACCTGGACCAAAGAGTTCTTGCAGTAAAGTACTATTTATAAATCGCAAGAAAACTCGATTGCTAAAGGTAAGAAAAGGTAGAAAAAGTACAACCTTTGGCAACTTTCATGTAATTTATCCTACCGGAAGAAGACCACATTGGTATAGATGTGCAGATCTATCTGCAGGGTTCATTCACCTCTGCCATTGAGTACAAATATTTTACGGATGACCCTAACAAACCAGCAGTACTCGAAATAAAAAAAAACTGACCATTATTATATTAGTAAATTAGTAAATGGACCACGTGTCGATTGGTACGTTTTGGTATTTGACAATTGTAATCAGTCTAAAAATCCATGTTAAGAACGTTTTCCCCAAGGATCATCAGCCAGAACTGTGGCGGTACCTGCAAATATGAGAAAATCCCCAAAAAGGGCTAGATTATAGGAACACTCTGTAATGTCTGAATGCATCTTTAGAGATTCAGCTGTGATTATAGTATCACTGCTGAACAGAAAGGTGGTACAAGTCATCTGGTGTACATGAAGCTAGGATAAATTGCTGAACAGAAAGGTGGTACAAGTCATCTGGTGTACATGAAGCTAGGATAAATTTTCATCCTTTGACAATTTACTTGGTAACATCAGTATAACATAAGATTTAAAAAAGCTACTGAACTCTTGAAGGACAAACTATGACGGCAGAAAAGACACTCCATTGTTATTATTTCCATGCTCAGGCCTTGGAGACATATCAGTTGGTGTTAGTGAATAGATGACCTTCACTGCTAAAAGAAAGATGAGGTGGAACTAATTGTCACAACATTTCTACACAATTTCTCATGGCAAGAGATAATTTTATATAGATCTATGACATGTTAGAATACATTATGCAAGTGTAATTACAGACCTGCACACTATATGACAAGCCGTCAAAAACTGAAATATTGTTACATCCTTGGGAGCACTTTGAATTTGCTGCTTTAACTGTCAATTCACATGTATAATAAGGATGAAGGTTTTATGAATTGGACCGTATGAACAAAACACCTTTGTCACCCAGGTCAAATGTTATCAAATTGTTAAAACTGTGGACAGGAAAACGATTCCTCAAGGAGAATGTTATTATAGTTAGTAATATTCCTGCATGCAAATTAAAGGCTACTCAGTGAGGTGAATGAGTATAAGGGTAATGTAGTTTAACAAGACCAGGAGTCATGTTGACTCCCGTTGTTTCCATCAAAACAAAAAAAAAAAAACAGAAGTGACTAGTGTATTGTGTTGTACATAATTGTATTGCCTGTTAGAGGAGAAGATAGAAATATAATTTTGGTCATTTGTTCCATGTGTTAATTGGTTTATAGTCGGAGTACAATGAATTGCAGATAACCTTCACATGCATAAAAGCTAAAAGGCATTATTTCCGTTGAAACTAACCACATAAGCTCAGTTTTAGGATTTGTTTTTGGCACACCATTTTTATCCGTTATTCTTTCACCTGATGATTCTACTAGTAACACATTTCCTCTCCTAGGTTGACAACAGTTGCTGAGGACAGAACTACAGTATCCTCCCCTTTCCTCTTCTCCAAAACATGGAGTTTTCTGTAGTCCTCAAAGATTATTGAAAATGATGTAAGAAAAATAAATTGTTAGAGTTTATAATATATAACCTCAGCCACTGTTTTGAAACAAAATCCCTTTCCCCCTTTATTTGTCCTTCTCTTTGCTCTGGTGTATAGATCCCTATAAAAATGTACTATTTAACTACCAAAAGTGTCGTACTACCAAAAATCTTTTTTCCCAACCTCTAAACTAGCCTTTCTTAAGTTTTGTTAACATGAAGCAACCCTTGAAATACCTTTCAGGTCTCAAGGAACCTCTTCCAGTAATTACTATATCTACGGATCACAATACATTAACCTAGTGGTCAGTGGGAAGAATGCTTTTTTCATTGGTGGTCAATGCAAAGAATGCTAATGCGCTGTACACACGACTGGACTTTTCGATGGACTGAATTCCACCGGATTTGTCTACACACAATCACACCAAAGTCCGACGGATTCGACCATGATGATGTATGACCAGACTAGAATAAGGAAGTTCATAGCCAGTAGCCAATAGCTGCCCTAGCGTCAGTTTTCGTCCATCGGACTAGCATACAGACAAACTGATTTTTTGACCGGACTCGAGTCCGTCTGAAATATTTGAAACATGTTCTAAATCTAAAGTCCATATTATTTTTCGACAGAAAAGGTCGGCTGAAGGTCCGATGAAGCCCACACACGGTTGAAGTGTCTGACGGATTCGTTCCGTCGGACCAGTTCGGTTGAAAGGTCCGGTCGTGTGTAGACGGCATAAGGCATACGGTGGCTAAAAAGATAATTGGTATGAGTGGTTACTTATCTGAGAGAAAGAAACTGATCATTGCTCATGGAACCCCTAGCAACCTCTGGAGGAACCCTGGTTGAGAAAGGCTGCTACAAACAATTGCACTTGCTACTTTGAGTGTTTACCTATTCATTTTTTGTGTATTCCTTCCTCATGGTCCAATTAATTTGGGGACGTGGCAGGTTTGTGTCTTTTACATATATACTATATGCTACAAAGTAAATTTTTTTCTAATCTCAGAAACTTGAAAGGTATGCAATATCTTTTTTTCCTGTGCGTTATGATGATGCATTTATAGGTTGGGTATAGCTTTTATTGATTTTCAGTGATCTGATATAAGGGAGATCAGAGAGAATCCATTTTGCTTGTTGTTGGTATTGGAAATCAACTAACTGGCATATTAGTAAACCTCCCACTAGAAGTCTTGATCAGCATACTTGTTCAGAGTGACTAAAGTATTGGCAACTAGCTTTTCCAAAATGAGAAGTTTGCAAAAGAAGTCTCAAATTTTTGGTCAGGAAAGGCTTCTTTAAAATATTTTCATTTGCCAAAGATTAAAATCATCCATGTAGCTTAACCCTAAGATTGTAATGAGTTTGCAAACAGCTACCGTGTCCTGTTATATTGAATTGTTGTTCACGGGCAGAAACTGGGTGACAGTGATCGTGACCTGATGATTTCAGGCCAGCACTTGATAGTAGTATGTGCTCTGTAAAGGAACAGTATTGGGGTTAATACTCTTCCATGTTGCTCTAAGCCTTGTTATATGGATAACATGACATTTATATAATTACAAGATAAAGTGACAGGTGAATGGGACATTGGGATTACGAAAGTCCTCAAAAGGAATCAAACTCAAGGACTGGCAGGGCTGATGATTCAGGCTTTGTTCTAATCTTGAGTTCTGGGAGGAATTGAGGTGAAGGGAATGACTGTATGGAGCATGGCTTATCCGAAATTACCATGGTGAGATTCAAAGCAACAGATAAACCTGCACAGCTACTTTTAGTTAATCCCCACCAGGCACACCTTCACTTGATAGCTTCGGTGCACCTGTCCCACCCTCACACGGCTTCTTGTTCAATAGAATATTTCCTTGTTTGTCTCTTGAAAATGTACTGCGTTTACAGTGAAGTGCAATGAAGCCTTTCCACATACACCTCTCCCCTGCTGGAATACTAGGGTTTGGTGCTGGAGGAATTAACCCTGTAGGGACATTTCTGAGAGCTTATACATTTGTATGCTGTCTACAAGGCAGATATTGCTTTACAAGCTGCTGTTGCAAATGAGAGATTTCACCTAATCAACACTTTTACCAAGTGTCATTTCAGTAGGAGAGTAGTTTATACGTAAATCAAGAACCTGACACTCCCAAAAATCATAAGCCTGTGCCCACCCTCTGCACTAGAGATCACACCATTTGGCATGACAGACAGCTTAAATCTTGTTCTCATTATTCTGCACCCCATCAATGCCAGTCTCTGCCATGGAGCTTAGAAAATGATTGTATATACCACAATGCTGTTATGATATGCAGTGCAGAAAAACGTAGACCTGCTGATGACATGGCAGTGCATTACAACACACAGCTGTGCAATGGCTGGCAAAAGAGGGTTTAAATCTTGGCCGGTTTAGCAGGAACTGATTCGAACCATGTATGGGCAGGCTGAATGTAACAAGTTGATTGATCAATCAACTTTGGTACAACCAGCCTGTTTGATATTACTTGCAATCAGGTATTTTAGGTGGCTGGTGTCGGTCCTCCACACTGTAATGTACAGGGACACTGTGATATAAAGGGAACTGCACTGTAAAGGGGCACCACAATGATTACAGTGCCCCTTTACAGTGCAGTTCCCTTTATATTACTGTGTCCCAGTCCGATTGTGGCCATACAATGCTAGTATTGTCTGTCTCCTATTGTGCTCACACTGCTCAGTGACACTTACCTGCTCTTTTTCTGGTGGTGTGGTACAGCGTGTCTCTCTCTGGTGGTGTAGTACAGCGTGGCTCCCTCTGGTGGTGCGCTACATCGTGGCTCTCTCTGGTGGTGTGTTACAGCGTGGCTCTCTGGTGGTGCGGTACAGCGTGGCTCTCTCTGGTGGTGCGGTACAGCGTGGCTCTCTCTCTGGTGGTGTGGTACAGTGTGTCTCTCTCTCTGGTGGTGTGGGTACAGTGTGGCTCTTTCTCTGGTGGTGTGGTACAGCGTGGCTTACTCTCTGGTGGTGCGGTACAGTGTGGTTTTCTCTGGTGGTGTGGTACAGCGTGGCTCTCTCTCTGGTGGCGTGGTACAGCGTGGCTTTCTCTCTGGTGGTGTGGTACAGTGTGGCTCTCTCTGGTGGTGTGGGTACAGCGTGGCTCTCTCTCTGGTGGTGCGGTACAGCGTGGCTCTCTCTGGTGGTGTGGTACAGCGTGGCTCTCTCTGGTGGTGTGGGTACACCTTGGCTCTCTCTCTCTGGTGGTGTGGTACAGTGGCTCTCTCTCTGGTGGTGCAGTACAGTGTGGCTATATCTCTGGTGGTGTGGGGCGGTACAGCGCGGCTCTCTCTCTGGTGGTGTGGTACAGCGTGGCTCTCTGGTGGGGCCATACAGCGTGGTGCTCTTTCTGGTGGTGTGGTGGGGTACAGCGTGGGTCCATCTGGTGGTGCGGGTACAGCATGGCTCTCTCTTTGGTGGTGCAGTACAGCGTGGCTCTCTCTCTGGTGGTGTGGTGCAGCGTGACTCTCTCTCTGGTGGTGCGGTACAGCGTGGCTCCATCTGGTGGTGCGGGTACAACGTGGTTCTCTCTCTGGTGGTGCGGGTACAGCGTGGCTCTCTCTCTGGTGCTGTGGGTACAGCGTGGCTCTCGCTATGGTGGTGCTTGTACAGCGTGGCTCTCTCTCTGGTGGTTCGGTACAGTGTGACTCTATCTGGTGGTGCTGGGGCTATTAGTTCCCCCAGCACAGTCCTCTCTTTCGTTTTCCATGTCTCCTGTAGTAGCTGCTACAAGCACTCCTCAGCTTGTTTCGGGGCTTGTTTCGGCGATTTTCTCTTTAACCCCAGCAGAGTGCATGCTGGGGACTATAGTCTGCTCCCTGCTGAGAACAATTGGGCCACTACATTTCCCATGGTGCCCATCTAGTTGTTTTTGATTGGCCCTCCGCTGTGGCCAATGGGGAGGGAAGAAGAACAGATAGGAAAGCCTTCTCTTCCCCGTGCTGCTGACATGAGAAGGAGGGGGAGGGCGAGCGGGGGAAACATTGTGTCAGCAGCCTGTAACTCTCCCCACCGTGTGGATGCCCATGGCACACAGAGAGACACACAGCTCAGCCCATGCAGCCGCCAGAGATGACACAGGCATGGCCACTTAGCAGTAGGTGAGCGGCGGCCCGCGGCCTGTGTTACCCATGCATTTTTTACCCATGCATTTTTTGCGCTATAAACAAAAAATAGCGACAATTTTGAAAAAAACGCATTCTTTTTTATTTTTTGCTATAATAAATATCCCCCAAAAATATATAAAAAAATTTTTTTTTCCTCAGTTTAGGCCGATACGTATTCTTCTACATATTTTTGGTAAAAAAAAATCGCAATAAGCGATTATTGATTGGTTTGCGTAGAAGTTATAGCGTTTACAAGATAGGGGATAGTTTTATAGCATTTTTATTAATAATTTTTTTTTATTAGTAATGACGGCGATCAGCGATTTTTATTGTGACTGCGACATTATGGCGGACACATCGGACATTTTTGACACATTTTTGGGACCATTGTCATTTATACAGCAATCAATGCTATTTAAATGCATTGATTCCTGTGTAAATGACACTGGCAGTGAAGGGGTTAACCACTAGGTGGCAGTGTAGGGGTTACATGTGCCTAGAGATGTGTTTCTTACTGTGGGGGGGCGTGGCTGTCAGCTAGTGAATGCTGATCTCTGCTCCAATTACAGGGAGCAGAGATCGGCGTCCCTAGTTGCTAGGCAGAACGGGGAGATGCTGTTTATTTCCGCATCTCCCCGAGATGATCGCGGGTATCCCCGTGGCGATCGAGTCCGCGGGACCTGCGACCGGCCTAACGGGGGTCCCGACCGGCGCGAGCGGCATCTTAAAGGGGACGTACCTGTACGCCCTTATGCCTGTCCGTGCCATTCTGTCGACCTACATCGTCGTGCGCGGTCGGCAAGCGGTTAAAGGGAGTGCTCCTAATCTCAGCTTCTTACCTATATAGAAGACACCTGTCCACAGAAGCAATCAATCAATCAGCATCCAATCTCTCCACCATGACCAAGAGCTGTCCAAGGATGTCAGGCACAAGATTGTAGACCTAAACAAGGCTGGAATGGGCTACAAGACCATTACCAAGCAGCTTTGGTTAGAGGGTGACAACAGTTGGTGCAATTATTTGCAAATGGAAGAAACACAATATAACTGCCAATCTGCCTCGGTCTGCAGCTCCATGCAGGATCTCACCTGATGGAGTTTCAATGATCATGAGAACAGTGAGGAATTAGCCCCCAAACTACATGGGAAAATCTTGTCAATGATCTCTAGGCAGCTGGGACCATAGTTACCAAGAAAACAATTGGTAGCACACTACGTCGAGGACTGAAATCCTGCAGCGCCAACAAGGTCCCCCTGCTCAAGAAAGCACATGTACATGTCTGAAGTTTGCTAATGAACATCTGAATGATTCAGAGGAGAACTGGGTGAAAGTGTTGTGGTCGGATGAGACCAATATTGAGCTCTTCAGCATCAACTCAATCAGTCATGTTTGGAGGAGGAGGAATGCTGCCAAGAACACCATTTCCACTGTCAAACATGGAGGTGAAAACATTATGCTTTGGGGGTGTATTTCTGCTAAGGGAACAGGACAACTTCACTGCATCAAAAGGATGATGGACGGGGCCATGTACCGTCAAATCTTAGATTAGAACCTCCTTCCCTCAGCCAGGGCATTGAAAATGGGTCGTGGATAGATATGAGATTGTAGGCCACACACCCTCCCCTTACCATAACCACTTCCCAGCTACTGCTAAATAATCCATGACAACACCACACCATTTTGGCAAATATTTGGCCGCCTTTTATTGGTTTAATCATTTAAACATCAAATTCTAGTTTCTTTTATTTACACAAATAACTTTATCATAACTTTAATGCACACAAAATAATGAAACTGCACAGTTATCAGAACTCGAGCAGCAAGTAATCAACATTCTACATATACCAAAAAGTCCCCACCAGCTGGACTTGAAATCAAGGCCGGCCCACCCCCAACACTGCGGCCATCTCGATCCCAGACTGTAAACCCAAATTAAATAAATCAATCAACACCTACATCCAAGAGATGAACCCCATCGGCCCTGTAAAACCCGGGGATGCCGGTAAGAAAAACCGCCAATACTGGGCATGTTTTTTTTTACATGGCCCTGTTCACCCTTTTTCTCATTCTCTCCATCACTTTCCTCTGAGGCAAGGACAGTCAAGGAAGACGTGGAATTATTTCCAAAAATACGATAGTCGTATCTGGGGAAGTAATCCTGAAGCGGTGAAGATCCCTTCTCATCATAAATAACAAGTCCAACGTCCTAATATTACCTAGATCGTTACCTCCTACATTAACCACTAAAATGGAGGGTGGGGGCCAAACCTGAAATAATGTTGTCAAATGATAATATAACTGATACCATTGAAGCCTTGCATGCCCTTCCAAAATAACTCAAAGTATTCCGGATATAAGGACAAGTTCAAAGAGTAATTACGTTGAGCCAATCTTTTACATGCCTAGTGTACAATAGAGTGTCCCAGAATCCATACCGTGTGGTGCAAGTCTGGAAAATGAAACAAACAAATTATGTCTTATATACAATCTAAAACATTTAGCCTGGGTTCAGACTAGTGCGGTGCGAATTGAAGGCTCTGCGTGACTGCGCAGTGAAACGTCGGCTGTTCTGCGGTGTGTCCGTGTTTTAGGTCCGAATCAGCTGCTAACATAAATTCGCAAGTCATTGTACTACTTCTGAGGGGGAAATCCACGCCCAATTTTTTATAAAAAAACCGGCATGGGTTCCCCCTCCAGAGGCATACCAGGCCCTTAGGTCTGGTATGGATTTTAAGGGTACCCCCAGAATCCACACCAGACCCTTATCCGAGCATGCAGCCTAGCAGGTCAGGAAAGGGGGTGGGGACGAGCGAGCGCCCACCCCAAAGCACCTTGTCCCCATGTTGATGAGGACAAGGGCCTCTTCCCGACAACCCTGGCCGTTGGTTGCCAGGGTCTGCGGGTGGGGGGCTTATCGGAATCCGGGAGCCCCCTTTAATAAGGGGGCCCCCAGATCCCGACCCCCCACCCTATGTGAATGAGTATGGGGTACGATGTACCCCTACCCATTCACCTAAGGTGTAAAGTGTAAATTTAAAAAAACACACAATTTTTTAAAAATATTTTATTGCACTGCTCCGGGGGTCTTCTTCCGTCTTGGGGGGTCTTCTTGCCGGACTCCTCCGCTATTTTACCTAGCTCTTTTACCGAGCGGAGGAGCCCGGCTTTCTTCTTCCTCGTCGCCGTCGTCTGGGGGTCTCGATCCGCCTTCGGGGGTCTTCCGGGGTCTCTTCTGTTCTTGCCGCTGTCGTCGCCTTCTGCGCCGCCTCCGCCTTCTTCTTCTTCTTCTTCCGATGTTGACTCATCGCTCTCTCTGGCCGGAATGGCATAGACGTGCTGTGTTGTGACTTATATAGGGACAAGGGGGCAGGGTCACATGCTCATGTCACATGGTGACCCGCCCACATATGATGTCACAGTCCCAGCATCCTCCGGGACTGTGACATCATAGGGGGGCGGGGTAACCATGTGACATGAGCATATGACCCTGCCCCCTTGTCACTATATAAGTCACAACACAGCGCGTCTATGCCATTCTGGCCAGAGAGAGCGATGAGTCAACATCGGAAGAAGAAGAAGAAGAAGAAGAAGGCGGTGGCGGCGCAGAAGGCGACGACAGCGGCAAGAACAGAAGAGACCCCGGAAGACCCCTGAAGGCGAATCGAGACCCCCAGACGACGGCGACGAGGAAGAAGAAAGCCTGGCTCCTCCGCTCGCTAAAAAAACTAGGTAAAATAGCGGAGTAGTCCGGCGAGAAGACCCCCCAAGACGGAAGAAGACACCCGGAGCAGTGCAATAAAATATTTTTTAAAAATTGTGTGTTTTTTTTAATTTACACTTTACACCTTAGGTGAATAGGTAGGGGTACATCGTACCCCATACTCATTCACATAGGGTGGTGGGCCGGAACCTGGGGGCCCGCAGACCCCGACAACCAACGGCCAGGGTTGTCGGGAAGAGGCCCTTGTCCTCATCAACATGGGGACAAGGTGCTTTGGGGTGGGGGGGCCGCAGGGCGCCCCCCTTCCCCAAAGCACCCACCTCCCATGTTGAGGGCATGCGGCCTGGTACGGTTCAGGAGGGGGGGGGGGGCGCTCGCTCGTCCCCACCCCCTTTCCTGACCTGCCAGGCTGCGTGCTCGGATAAGGGTCTGGTATGGATTTTGGGGGGACCCCCACTCCGTTTTTTCGGCGTAGGGGGTACCCTTAAAATCCATACCAGACCTAAGGGCCTGGTATGCCTCTGGAGGGGGAATCCATGCTGTTTTTTTATTTAAAAATTGGGCGTGGACTTCCCCCTCAGAGGTAGTACAATGACTTGCGAATTTCTGTTCAGGACGCAAGCCAGGTGCGAATCAGATGCGTGCCCATAGAAGATAATGGGCCTGAATTCGCACCTGATCCGCCCCACACCGCACCAAAGTCGGTTGCGGTTTTTCTGCAATGCGCAGTGCGCATGCACCGGACATATGTGAACGTACCCCATTGAAAACAATGGGTTTTGAAATGTCCTGCGAATTCGCAGTGTTTTCCCCCGCTGCGAATTCGCAATAGTGTGAACCCAGGCTTAGACCTCCACCTCCCCATTTCTTTAATGGCCGATTCTTCAAGACCCCTCCTGGCTGCCTTCGTAGCTGCCCCTATTCTAAATAAATGGGAAGAGAACTTAAAGCCCTGTTGACCCATTATCCCAATGCATTTTTGAAATATAAATATTAAATATTTTGACATAGGTACCAAGTTGGAATGTATGAGGAAATGTCCAGCAACCTGGGGCCTAACCCCCAAAAACTGCCATACTACTGGGCACATCGACTTGTCGTCATGCTCCCAATAGGTAATCCATGAACCTTTCCCACACTGGTCCATTTTAGAATGCTGCAGCAATATGTGAACTGCTGCTTGTTCCATATACACCTGATCATAAAGGACACTTTAGCAGTCATATTTCGAGCCCGGCACCAGTTCCGAAATGCGGAAAGCACCAAAAAATCCCAGTACAAAAGCCGTTCTAAAAAGCAAGGCTTCATACTCGGAAGAGCAGACTGCTGATGTTGCTGCACAAAGACAACTAAGCATTTCCAGTGAAATTGGCCTTCTGCTATCCGACACAAACGTCCTCCTTTTGTACCCTTTAATTGCCTGCTTGACCAAAAAATATGACATACATGATGGTCAAACGACAGACAAAGGAAATACCTGCTAATGACTTCACTAGATGACTACCAGAAAATCTTGCTGCATTAGTGATGACACAAAAGCCAAAATCCCTCCTTTCGACAGCATGCTGCCATTAAAACTGGTATTGCTGGCAAACGATAACCAACTCCTCCAAATAACCAGCCCAAGTCCTAGGCGCCACTGTTCTCTTGATAGCCTCGGACGCCAGCTTCATACTAACATCCACACGTGATCTGAATACCTGGTGCCTTCTTCGTCTGCATCTGGCTCAACTGTCAAAAACGGTCCATCTGAAACCGTGACAAGGAGTCCGCTATACAACTTCCCTAGCATGTATTTAGCCTTCAGACAAATATTGTATTGAAGACATAAGAAAACTATTTGTCTCAGTACTTTAATGACCCACACCAAGCTGGATGAAAGGCAATTCACTACGAAAAGAACTCCCTTATTGTCTGCCTCCACCAAAATTCATCTGTTTGCAAAATAGGCTCCCCACAGCTCAATCGCTACCAAAATTGGAAACAATTACAAAAGCACAATGTTTTTGGTGGCATTCCAGCTTATCCAAGAATCCGGTCAAGCTGCACAACAAAACCCTTTGAACCTGCCGCATCTGTAAGTAATCGAAAGTCCGGTGCAAACACAAAATCCTGCTGAAACAAGGACCGCCCATTACAATTCGCCAAGAACCTTGCCCAAACCCGCAGATCCTCCTTTAGGGAGTCGGTCAACCTGATATGGGCAAACAGAGACTTCAGGCCTGAAATAGCAAGATAAAGCTGCCATGAAAAAATGCATCCTACTGGCATAATCCTGCACGCAAAAGCCAAAATTCCTAAGAGTGACTGCAGCTCTTTCAAGAGCACTTTTTTCTTCTGCAAAAAAACGAGCCAACAAAAATCAAAATTTTCCCAATTTTGACTCAGGCCAACTGAATTCCATTCTAACGGTATCTATATGAATTCCCAGGAACTCCAATGCTGAAGAAGGTGAACAAGTCTTCTCCTTCGCCAACAGAACTCCGAAAGACTGTGATATTAACCCGCACAAAGCATCCCGTCTGCTGGACCAACCAATAAAAAGTCATCCAGGTAGTGCACCATGCTGTCCACTCCCGACTGAAAACAGACCACCCAATGAAGAAAAGTAGAAAAATCCTCGAAGTACGTATGTATGTCAGACAGTGTCTGCCCTCATAGAGCTAATGGGATAGCCTAAGCGCACACAGGCGTGGACACCTTACATGTTTCAGACCATTCTAGGTCCTTCTTCAGAGGTTTTTAGGTCGTATGGGTATTATATTCTGTATCAGTGTAACTGCTGTGGTAAATAAATCTCCTTTCTCTTTGCCATGTCCTCTCCTTAAAAAACATTTTTAAATAAAAATCACTCTTCATTATCGTTATGTGCTGAAACACTGTTGAGTGCTGGCCATAATACTCTGTGTGAACAGGTACATGTTCAGGACAAGCTTTTAGGGCCTCCACATGTATCCTCCACCATAGTGATCAGTGCCAGTTCCACACCCTTTAGGAATAAAGCTCACCAAATAATTTTGCCATTCACTCTCATATCTGGCCACTCTTGCTTTTTGATGTTGATGATAATCCCAATGAGAAATTTCCTCACTATTCCTGTTCTGGGGACAACCCAAAATCTGGGATTTTCTTTCACTTTTGATGATAATGGTAAACAGAACGAATAGATTTTTTCACCCTAACGGGGGTACAGAAATTAAAAAACTTACATATATTCTAATCCCTCTCTACTTTGTCCAAAACTAAAACAATTATCTTTAGTTATACTTTAACAACTTCCTGCTGGCATGGCACATATATGCGGCCTCTTGGCGGGTGGGCTTTAACACTGACAGGCCACATATATGCGGCCTTATGTAAACAGTTTTCTGTGCTGAGAGTGTGCACCCTGCACACTCCCAGCACTGTCACCGGCGGGGTCCGGAAAGCGATCAGGAGCTTTCCAATCACATGAACGCTGTGACAGCCAATCACAATGGTCACCTGACCTGTATGCCCTTCTTCACCTCCCAGAATTTAGAACCTCCTAAACGGCCGGAAGGCGGTGGGAGGAGGTTAAAGTGAATTCATAACATACGTAGATTTTGTGGCTTATTAAATTCAGGTAAGGCACTACAAATCTAAATGGCACCCTCACTGACCACAGAATTGTGTGATTCATGAACAAGTATAACCTACCTCATTTTAATGCTACCCGGCTGTAACACTCCCACCTTCCATTCCCAATAATGGAGACCACACCGTAGCTGGAGTGTTAATGGGCCGTAGCAGCCCCTTTATTTTATAAACAAAATAAACAAAATACCATAAACAAATAAACCAATAAACAAACATATTAATAAAGCATGGCATTGGTCTGCAGGAGGACCTTACCCCCCCCACCCATTTTACCATAAACAAAACATCGTGCACTGCGGTCACATCAACTGTAAACTAGGCCTCAAGCTGACATGCTAGCTCAGAGACAAAATTATTCCCGCAGTGCAGTCATCCACCATATTCCCTACATCTCCTATAAGGAATATTAACAAAACGAGCCCATATCTCCAATGGGTCCCGCATCAAATTCTCTGTGGGGAGGGGGTATCTTCTCTCTACCTGCTACGACATCCAAGCGACCCTGCAAGAAAATGTTAACCACCACCTGTAAGAGAAAAAAAGGGGAGGGAGGGCGGGAACTTTGCTCCAGACGAACTGACGCTGGGGAGGGCTGAACCTCCCTTACTCTAGCACAAGCCCCACCCCTCTTCTTAAACGGCCAGCACCAAATGGACTGTTAACTCTTTTCATGCCAGCCCTTCACCTATTCTCTGCTGGCTTTTGCTGCCGGCTGTTCTTCAGTTCTGTTTTGGAGGGATAAGATGGCAGACTTTGATTCCAGGCTTCTGTTTGCTTCATCTACTGCTACTGCAGTAATGCCCCCACCAGCCCTCCAGTTCTATTTGGAGGTGGTAGAGATCTGTGTTTGGTTGGTCATTATTTACTGTGGGCTACTGTGGGCTAACAGGAGCATGCTAGGAGCTGTACTACAGCGGCAGTGCCAAAATAAATAATTACAAAAATGAACAAACATACATACTCAACTACCTACATATTCCACTGCCAGCTCTACACCAAAAACTGAATGATCAAAAAACACTGATTGCTCAGTTCTCAGTTATTAGTGATCAGAGAGCCAGTGACTGTTAGTCACAGGCTCTCTGCTTTGGTCCTCCAGCATTCATTTTAGTGCAGGGGATGGGAATGGCTGACTCAGGCTCTTAGTGGCCAGTTGAAAAGGCTAAGCCAGCTGTTGGTCAGCTGACGTCACAGAGCCTGAACTGGCTCTATTTATAACTGCTTATTAAATATTAGCTGGAGTTTGGTTTCAACTTGTTAGTATTGTTGGTCTGGCTTCTTAGTGCATTTAAATATACTAGTACATGTAACACTCCCCTTCCCCAGACTGTCAATGCTGTTGCCCAAATGTGCCCCCTGTGCTCATTCATCCAGTGAGGGGACTCTAATACAGGAGGTGTGTTAATGGCCAAATCACTAGGTGAAAACAGAGATAGAAGCCTGCAAAAAGGAAAACAAATGCAGCCACCATATCTAATGATTGGTAAACTGCAATATATTACACGATTTTGGGTTTATTACTGCTTTAAGCAGTTTAGGTATAGAGGCTAGCTAAAACCTTTGCGGCTTTTTTTTTCTTTAATAATTATGTAAAACGACTTTGGAAATGTTACACCACAGGGCACAATAAGCCCACAGGCTTTCGTGTCAATCATTTTCTGCAGAACATAATTTTGTGCAATCATAAAGTCCTTACTTTGTTCTAAGTGACCTTGGGTGTGTTCCCTGTTACACTCTCAGCAATGACAGAAACAGGAGTCTCATGAGGAGGCCTTGGGAGCATTGAGATCTGAAAGTGTATCAGGACAGGATCACCACCCCCAGGATTGGATCTGCAGGTCTTTAAACCAGTCACGACATGCCACAACAATGGCTATGAGTGTCTTCGCTGACCCCTCTTTTTGTTTACTATAATTAAAATGGAATCAGAAAATGTACACCTCCTCGAAGCCTGCGGTCATAGTACACAGAAAATCACTTTGTCCTAGAAAATAGGATCTGCGCTAGGAAGCTACTTAACCACCTCACTACCTGAAATAGGGAAGAAGCCACTTTTAACTTTGCCATAACTTTTATATTTTGTAACGTGAACTGCCTACTGGAGAAATATTGTGAATGTGCTGAAGTTCAGTCAAGTTAGACCCCTTTTACACTGAGGCGCTTTACAGGCGCTGCAGCACTAAAAATAGCGCCTGCATAGCGCCTGTAAAGAGCCACTCCTGTCTCTCCAGTGTGAAAAAGCCTGAAGCAGCGGTGTATACACCGCACTTTCACTACTGCTGCCCATTGAAATCAATGGGGCAGCACGGTTATACCGCCGGCATAGCGCTGCTGCAGCAGCACTTTGCAGTGGTTTTAACCCTTTTTCGGCTGCTAGCGGGGGAAAAAATTCCCCGCTTGCGGCCATATAGCACCCATAGCACCCACCACCCCAGTATGAAAGGGGCCTTACTGTACTTACTGGGCGGGTGCAGTTTTTCCTCCCATCTGTAGGTGGTGCTGTTTTACAGCAACCATACTGAAGAAAAAGGAGGATAAAAGGAACTTTGTTCCTCTGAAGCTTCTGTACAGTATGTGTCATCAGGGAAGCAGCTGTCTGATTGGCAACTCTGGATGACCTCTGCAGCCATCTTTAGTTAGGGCAGTGCTTATAAAAAGCATTGGCCTACTGCATTGGTGCACATTTTGTGAGTGGTTAAGTTAGGGCCAGGACCCTGCCTGTGGGGGACAGTGTGTGTAGCATAGGGAGAGGTTCCAGTGGAGTAGGGACAGAGTAGGAGCATCAAGCCTGGCCCATCAGTTGGAACTTCTGGGGCCTAACTGTAGAGTGTTACTGTACCGTACATACTGTAACTTGAGTTTTACAAGTTGCTGTAGAGCCAGGACTTTAGGTTCCTGTTGAATGAATATTTGCTGTGTAACCTTCCTCTTTTACTCCAATATATGAGATAGAGGATGCAGGGCTTAGAGAGACCAAGGAACACACTGCTTATATTTTCAATGTTCCACTTCTTTAGGAAGACAAGGAAAAGGATGCCATCACCACCAGAAAATATGGTGCTCAAGAAAAATTAGAGACTATCAACAGAAAGTCTGTATCTGTGTTTAGTCATTTTCTTATTTGATTATAGTGTGTTTTTAATGTAGATGTAAACTCTTATTGTATGACAATAGATAGACCTCAAGTTAGTAATTGTTTTAAATTGTGCTAGTACACAAATTCGCTATATTACCAAAAGTATTGGGACACCTGCCTTTACACACACTTGAAATTTAATGACATCCCAGTCTTAGTCCGTAGGGTTCAATATTGAGTTGGCCCACCCTTTGCAGCTATAACAGCTTCAACTCTTCAGGGAAGGCTATCCACAAAGTTTAGGAGTGTGTCTATGGGAATGTTTTACCATTCTTCCAGAAGTGCATTCTGATGTGGATGAGAAGGACTGGGTCGCAGGTCCACTCTATTTCATCGCATAGGTGTTCTATCAGGTTGATAACAAGTGGTTGACAGATGGAGCAGGGGACAAAGAGGTAGACGAGTTTTGCGCAAATGTTAGCAAATGGTTTCAGGTGAACTAACCAATTAAAATTAGTACTCTAACCTGGGTAGAATACACAGTACTTATACTCAAATCTAATGTAAAGAGTTCGGTCCAAATCCACTGCCAGAAAAAATCTGATCCACCAATTGTACTTGGAGCGAACTCAACACTTCAGTCAAAATCATTGTATAGTTACAACAACATACACAAAATAATAGAAAACATGTATATTTGTATACACACATGGAAGTTGATGTTGAGAACAAATGATTTTTAAAGCAAAGTGTTAGAAAATCATGAGGACCGATACTGGAATATTCCCAAAGTATGTGCATAGTCTCGAATGAACGTCAATGGCAAAAAAAAAAAAAGTAGGAGAGAAAGTCTCTTGGGAGTTCAGGGTCCAATCAGACTATCTTCATCTCTCAGGGCACTGTACGGAATCTCCAAAGTACCAATTCCCTTACAAGATTCTCCTTCTCATCCAATAATGTTGTGAAGCCACCTACTGGCATAAAGGCTAACTGCACCTGTCTACATACCTGTTAATCATTTTTAAAACAGAAAATATTCAGATTTCTTGAATCTCTAAACATGTGCTACACCAATGTGAAATTCTTTCTCGATCCAGCGCTGTGCCAATCTGCAGTGGCTCTCTCCTCTTCTCCCTGCTTTCACATGCTTTGCAGCGCTGTCAGTCAAATCCTGTGACAAAGGAGCTGGGGGGGGTCAACCTTTGCTGTCTGTGTCTATAGACGCAGACAGTGCAACTCGAGATTGAGCCTGCAAGTGTGCCACCACAGGAAGCAACTTCCTATGGTGGCACACCAAAAAGAGGAGGAGCCAGGAGTGCCAGCAGGGGACCAAAGAAGAGGAAGATCGGGGATCGTATAACATGTTTGTTATAAGGAAAATGAAAACTTTACAAATGCATTAATGTGATTCTCAAGCTTTCTTCTCTTTTCTTTATAATAAATATGTCATACTTACCTGCACTATACAATTGTTTTGCGCAGCCCTGATTCTCCTCTTCTGGTGTCCCCCGGTAGTACTCCTGTCTCCTCTTCTTTGGCAAGTGCCCCTATAGGAAGCTGATTTTTATGGGGGCACTCATGCGGGCTCAATCCTGGGCCATGCTGCTTGAGTCCATAGACACGGATGGTGCGGTTTGGCCCTGCTCCCTCTCCCTCATCAGATAATTTTATTGACAGCAGCCAATGGCTCCCTCTGCTTCCTTTCTGTCCTGAGAGGACTAAAAGAGTGCAGAGAGAGCAGCTCTCGGGCACAGTGCTGGATCGAGATCGGCTCAGGTAAGTATAAGGGGGGGCTGGGAGGGATCCTAAAAACAGAAGGTTTTTTACCTTAATGCAGAGAATGCATTAAGATGAAAAACCTTTTACCTTTAGAACCACTTTAAATAATGACATTTAACCAGATTCAATTGCCATTTTAATTGATACAGCTCTTTACTAAACAGGGGTTTACTCAAGTACACACCAATAAATAAGATGATAATCATATTAGTTTAACAAGATAACGAATAATTTGCAATATTTAAAGATGCTTGGAAATGCCCAACTAATTGTAACACTACCTAAAGCGAAACTGAGCCTCCATGGGTTTCTAGGCAATACAGTACCTGCAAATTAAATGAGAAGTACAGCCAAAGCTTGTTTGGCTGTACTTCTCTTGTGGATCACAGGAGTGCAGTTTGTTTTGCACACCTGCGACCCATTTTTAGAAGGGGGGCTCAAGCGTTTTTATTTATTTCTGTTTTAAAATTTTAATAAATTATCTTTCTTCATAAATTTAGGGCAAAATGTATACTGCTACATTTCTTTCATAAAGAAAACCCAAATCAGTATATATTCAGTCTGTGTGAAATATATAGAGTCTACAAACTATAGTATAGATATATTTGAAAATAGATCAATTCTGATGTACTGACGGCCTATCATATTTCTTGAGGCCAAAAATGCCAGGACAGTACAAATCCCCCTACCCTTTTGGAAAGTAAGTCCACGGTATTTATAAGGAGGCATGGTGAGTTTTTTTAAAGTTTAAATTTTTTGTCACAATTTTTTGTAAAAAGGGTTTTGTGTACTATTGTAGATCTTGTATTGTACTGCTTTAACATGGTACAGATGCACTGTGATTGACCATGTCTGTACCATGTGATCACTGTGATCAATCACATAGATCAACACAATAGTACACAATGAGGCTTGATTCTGGGAGGACGTCATATGACATCCACACAAGATAGCAGCGCTCCCACTTGGCCGTCATATTACTATAGGCCAGACGGGAAGTGGTTAAAGAGTAACTTTGGTTGAGAAAAAAAACATTCCCTCTGGGTGATCTATGTACATTGCAAGGATTTTGACAAACTTGGTGCCAGATTCCTACCTTTTGTTATTCTGAAGAAATAGTTGTTTGTTTGTCTGTGTCCATGGGCAAAGGGAATCTAATGGGAGTGATTTTATAAGTCAGTCAGCTGCTGCACCATTAGGGCTCTAATGAGGAAATTGCCAGGGTTTGCATCCCTTTAGATGTGATTTCACTTTGAGATTAGCTCACCAAAAATGACATTGATACTTAAAACCTGATTTGTATCTTAGTGCAAAGTTCTAGGAAAATCAGTAAGCCAATCACTCAAGCAGGAAATTACATCATCTGTGTACAGAACGCCTCCAGGTAGCCATATTGCATTGCATTTTAAAGAAAATGACAGTGCTAAAGATTGAAAACGAAAGGTAATTTTCAATAATTTTCTAATCACAATTGTATACACTACTCACAAATATTAATAAAGCTACTCACAAAAATTAATTTTAGCTATGTATTTATAGGTCTTTAATGGTGATATCTGAAGGTCAGGGTTTCTCAACCAGGTTATTATTTGGGTTTTTGCATGGTGCGTGGGACGCAGTCGGCTCTGGATCAACGTCAGGGCTGTATGCATGGCATCTAACGTTGCTATAGTGTTGCCAACCAACCACCTGAATCATGGCATCTCCTGACCCTGATCCAGGGCAGGCGGCATGCAGGAACACCTCTGAGATTCTGGAGAGGATGAAAATCTGACTTCTCCAGACCTGCTCCACCTCCTGCCCTCTGCTGAGCTGCTGGGACTAACAGACAAGGCTTTGATGGGATGGAATTTGGAGGAGCTTTGTGATGGGGGCAGTCAGTGATGGGGGGAATCTGATGTATTGGGAGGACCTCTGACCTCTGGACTTGAGACATAAAGGGGGGGGGGGGGAGCTCTGACAGAATGGGACAGCTCTGATGTGAAGGAGGGACTTTTGATGCAAAGTTAATTTAAACAAGACAATTGTGTTCATCGTCACAGGCTCAGATTTCCTATTGATAAGTAACATTGACATTTTTTACATTAGACTGGGGTGCCTTTGGATTTTGTATACTTTAACGGGAGCAATGTGAGAAGATAGAGCAAGGCATCATACATAAAGTAGTAGCACTGCCGCACCAATATTGCTTTCTGAAAAGCTATTAAATACTAATGAATATACAGCCTTTGTTTACCCCAATAACAACCATCGAAGTAAATATCAGGCTTCAGATTTAAGTGTTTACCTGTATTGATCATGAAATTTTTGTTCACTGCTGTGGAAAAGAAACTAGATAAAATAACCTTTTAAATGGCAGATTAACTCTCATCTATCAAAAATTCTCTAAAGTCTATGTCTCTGTGTATGGTTCGTCGCTGATTCAACACATTCTAAAGTACTAAAAACTGGCAAATTTTGAAACAAAGTAATTTGTTACATTAATCTCTATCAGATACTTAGCATAGCAATGTCATTAGCAGAAAGCAGATTCTGGTAAGAAAAAAGGTCATGGTGTAATTAAGAGCATACTATCTGATTTCTCAAAATCACTTTCAAATTTATAAAGCTGACCAAGGGATTTAATTCAGTCATTGGTTGTGAATATTAATTTCACCCAAAGTCATCAGCACATTGGGGCAAGTAGCTTTGGGATTTATTACCTATATGTGCTTATTACTTTGTTGCAGTTCACTATCCCAGGATGTCTCTGCTGTCCATTTTGTCTACCATATCTAACCTTTTATAACCCCATTAATTTTAACTATGCTGTTGTTAAGTTTCCCTTTGCTATTACAAAAACCAATACACCTAGAGTCATGCTACATTAAAGTGGACATTGAATGGGATAGAGTTTTTTTTATGGTAAATGCCTGCATACTAAGTATTGTGTAAGTGTAACGCTTATAATAATGCCTTCATCTGATTTCCTATCAGGAAGGACAGTCATGCATACAGTATATTACCTTTCACAGAGATCACAATACTCTCCTGACAATGCTTTCAGCTGTTTTTCTTTTCAGAAGGAGGGTGTCATCTATGTTCAGACAGCATTCAGACTCACAAGCTACTTCTGGGACTGAGATGCTGGATCAAAGTCAACACAATCATATACTGCAAAGTCTAGAGAATGTGCAGTCCTTGGTTGTGTTTAAAAATGTTTGGCAAAGATCAGTCCCTGATGTAGCCTCTCATCTTGTGACTCACTAAAAGGGGAGATGCTTACTTTACCACTTAGGGGAGATGCTTCCTCCTGCCTGCAGCAAACCGATGTGCGGTGGGCAGAAAGCACACAGAAGGCACACCAAGCCTAGGAGCTGGAGTCTTAAATAGATGCTTCCTGGCCCAAGATGGCCACCAGAGTCACATGGGGTGTCAGTATCCAATCGGATAGATGTCTCCCTGTAATCGAGGAAATCATAGAGAAACCAAGTTCCTCTCAACTTCCTCCCCCCCACCTACATTGCCGCTACGGTTGAGCTCCACCTTCAGTAGAGAATACAGACTGCACCTGCTTATAGATGCACTCATCTTACCTTAGGCATAGTTCGTATACTAGAGTCTAAGGACTGCTTTTTCCAAATAGTTGACAGATCATGGGGTTTGTTCGTAAAGACCGGCAGCTGTCAGTGACAGTGTGGTCTCACAGCTAGGTGCCTTAAAAATGTGAATGGAAATGTAGATTCCAAAGTATTGTGCTTAGAAATATATATCTACAGATTTCAGGGAGGATCTGGTTCACAATGTGACACCTTTTATAGTGTTCTTCACTGATTTGATTAGGAAATTATTTTCGGTACCTGCTATGTATAAAGCTGTACATTGTACAGAGACTGGAGAGGGCATTTATTCATGCAGACATGATGTAAACATAAATAAACATTCAAAAAGAGGGAAGGGGGAGGAGCTGAATCAAGCAGAAAGTAAGAGCCTGGCACCAGGCTCGGGGTCAAACTCTTACCATATTTCAGGTATCATGGTTAGGGGCTTGCTGACAAAGGTGACTATGGGCAAATAAATAGTTAAAACTAGTGTATATCCAAAAACAAAACCTATTTTTTCATTTTGTATAGTGTAGGAAAGGGGTAAACCCCTGCCTTTTTTTTGTCATTTGTGTCCTTTTGGGGAGATTTCCCTTCACTTCCTGTCCTACAGGAAGTCAAAAGTATTCTCTCTAAAGTGAGGGACATCCTTCACTTTAAGTCATTTTTAGTATCGTTGGTAGCACAGATTTTTCAATAGGTTTAACATTTCTGCTTGTGGTCTCAGACATGAATATTGTCTTCTCCTTATCATTATCTCCTTCACAGTGAACTTTCGCCCTGTTTTTGTACAAACATCAGTATTTTTATAAGCAATCTGGCCACAATTATGAGATTCCTGCAGTACACCTGTCATACAGGATTCCAGCTTTCCATAGTAACTCCTAGACCAAGCCCTCCCATAACTCCACACAAACCAGTCTAATCCTTCCTCAGTTCCTCTTCACTCACCCTGATAGAGCTCCAGCGTTGTTGTCTTAAAAGCTCCTTCTTAAACAAATACGGGCTGGTTTCTGTTTTCTTATTTGGGAGTGAATACGTTGAGGATTCTGTCTCACTGAGATCCTATTTTCAGGGGTGCTGATGGATGTGGTAACTATACAGGTGACAATGGTTCATTTAACAAGCAAATCCACTTGAAATTAAAGTGTGGCTATCTGACTGTTTGATAATATTTGATATCTCACCCTGATGTGCTAAATGCAAGTTTTTGTTGTGCAAACAGTTTAATTCTGTGTAAACTCAACACTGTAAAACAGTGCCATGAGCATACATTCATGAAAAGTCAACCAGCATATGACTTGGTGCAGAGAGTAATGCCCCGTACACACGGTCGGAAAATCCGACCACAAAATCCATCGGATTTTTTCCGACACTGGTGTTGCATACACACGGTCGGACAAAGTTGTCGGAAAATCTGATCATTCTGAACGTGGTGACGTTTGTTGCCTACGATGGGACTACGTAGAGGCTAGTAGCCAATAGCTTTGGTCTTGTAATGTGATCTGAGCATGCGTGGCACTTTGTCCGTCGGAATTCGCTACACACGATCGGAAAAAGTCTGATAGGACTTTGTTGTTGGAAAGTTTGAGAGCAGGAGATAAAACTTTGTCGGAAAATCCGTTGGAAAAAGTCCGATGGAGCCTACACATGGTCGGAATTTCCGACAACATTGTCCGATAGGACATTTTCCGTTGGAAAATCCGACCGTGTGTACGGGGCATAAGTCTTGTTTTGGGGTGGCAGTAATAGTTTTGACCAAATCAGGCAAATGATAGGGTTGCAGCAGCATGGCTCATATGATTAGCAGTTGGTTAAGCTATGATGCACACATTCAACCAACCACTAGTAGTAATCTTTCATCATGGAAGGCCACAGCCTGCACCTCTCACAATGCAGTAGTAGTGGTGACCTTACTGACCAAATATCCAAGAAATAGAAAATTGAGGGCCATAAGAAATATCTCCCAGCATTTCATCTTTTTAGAAAATAGTTTCCTGCATTTATTCAGGAGTGTGTCATGCTGTAAACTTGGCAACAACCAGATATTTAATGGAAGTTACTGTGTGCACTTTGGATTCCCCAACATAGATTACAGTCACCCAATGATAGCAAAAAGTGGTTGAGATGGTAGGTGTCTGAGTGTGAATATGTTACAGCATTGGTACCTCTGGATAGTGCATGCACACACCTGAAACAACCTACAGACACTACGTGGTCAGCTGGACCTGCATGCAAAAGATCACTTTATAATCATCCATGATTGTGGCAATGAAGAGGGTAGGATAGACCTCTTATGCCTGGTAAACACTGTTTTTTTTTTGTCCAAACAAAAAAAAAAAAACTGAAGAGCTCATGAGGAGGTCTCTGTACTAACTATTCAATGCTAGTACAGCTATCTTACCACTTGCCAGAACACACCACCCCCCCGCCAGAACACACCAATCAGCGCTTGCAGCCATTGGCTGTGAGCTCTGATCAGGTGCCGATCTGCAGATGTTTTTCCTTTTTTTATGGATCTAGAAAAGCCGGACATTCAGCCGGCTTCTGCCGTAAACACGGGCTGAATATAGGCCGGTATCGACTGGTTCAACAGAGAATCGGCCATACTCGGCCGGCCCACGTGTACCAGGCTTTAGGAACTAACTTATCTCAGGGAAAAACCATACTTATCAGCCCCAATTAATTTAGCTGCTGGTCAGGATCACTCAGCATAGATTGGGAAAGGCCTACAGACATATGAATATTCCTCGATCGGACCATGATCATTTGGATGAGATAAATGGTCATTTTTGTTTGTAGGCACAATAAAGAATGAATTCAATTCCCTGCTGCCATTGCACAATGTTCCAACCAAGGCACGTCCATACCATGCCATCTGGATAATTAAATAAACATTTAAATAAATAGGGACACCTAATGTAACCCTCTGCCACTTTGGTAAAAATAGACCAGAATATGTTTTTATTAATAAAAAGGGCAAAAATTAAGCTAACATCTGAGAAAATATTGCCAATTTAATCATCCCTTCCAGCCACCCACCTTACTTTAACCCATTCACAAATGTAATTACATGACTCTAATGCCCCGTACACGCGGTCGGACAATGTTGTCGGAAATTCCGACCGTGTGTAGGCTCCATCACACTTTTTCCGTCGGATTTTCCGACGGACAAAGTTTTATCTCCTGCTCTCAAATTTTCCGACAACAAAGTCCTATCGGACTTTTTCCGATCGTGTGTAGCGAATTCCGATGGACAAAGTGCCACGCATGCTCAGATCACATTACAAGACCAAAGCTATTGGCTACTAGCCTCTACGTAGTCCCGTCGTAGGCAACAAACGTCACCACGTTCAGAATGATCGGATTTTCTGACAACTTTGTCCGACCGTGTGTATGCAACACCAGTGTCGGACAAAATCCGTCGGAAAAAATCCGATGGATTTTGTGGTCGGATTTTCCGACCGTGTGTACGGGGCATAAGAGTGAGGAGTGAAGACTGATGATCCACAGAAGCAGTCTGGGCCCGCTGCTAACCAGTCCTGTTATTACTCCTCATGATCAGTTTTCAGAAACCTAAAAGATAGCCGATGGACATCACCAGGCAGTGACATGGCACCTGTAGAAGAACTCTCCCATTCTGGGGTCCAAGATAAAGAATATTAGGGATTAAGCATATTATGTAACCATGTGATTTAAGCTATTTAATTTTATTTTTTAATTACCAGAGCGATTAACTAGAAGGGTGTGAGGAGTAAAGTTCAGTGGTTCCCTGGCTGGAGTACAATGTTAAGAAGGCCGGATGCATTCCACTGCACAAATGAAATGAAAAAGAGCAACAATAAACACAAATAGCGGATTCAGCATTAGAATGTGTCAGACCTGCGTGTGAATTCAACACAGATATGATATCAGACATTCACAGCCTTGATTTTATCTATATAATATATTTTGCTATTCTTTTTGGAGGTTCCTACCCTGTTAAACTAAATTGCTGTTACAAAAGTTTTTTTTTTACAAAAACATTTTTTTTTTAAAAGGATAATCTTCACATGTTGGCCATTTGCAATGCTGTATAAGTGACTCATAGAGTAATTGCCCTTTCTTTGCATGACCCTAAATGACTGCACATATCATTTTTTAATACATACATATACAATATGTTCTACCTTTACCTTTTACCTTGATTCAACTTTCAGTACAGCTATTACTTTAGGTCTTTTCTAATTTAATTTTAATATCCCACCCAGAGCTAGAATTCAGGCATTTCTGGTACTTGCCCTCAGGGCTATAAGAAAGTATCAGTGTGAGCATAAAATGCCCCCTTACCCCAGAGAACCCCTCTCCCCCTTGATGTCTGCAGCTGTATTTTTTTATTCTTTTTATGTTGGGTCTTTTCTCAGACTTCTAGGTTGAGTGACGCTGGGTGTCATTCAACATGGAAGACCAAGAACATTGTTGTTGCGATGAAGAAGTAGTTTGGGAAACAGCCCTAGATTAAAGGCATGTATTGAACCCCGTGCTGATTGTTTTAAATCTTCAGGAGGACAATGAAAACACTGGATTTGGGCCCTAGGTGGCCTGCCTTGAAGAGTCAGTCCACCCAACTTCTAGGGAGAGCCTGGTGGCCCTATTCAGCCCCAGCTTATTTGTCTTGGATATTTACAGTATAAGGTGTGGGGCTTATGGCCCCCTTAAGCGACCCTGCAAAATTGTCTACCTTGTTCCAGTATCTTACTTCTCTCTGCTATTTATAGACAGCGCAGAGACGAGAAGGTGTAACTCAACACAGAGGAGGGGCAGCCATTTTGGTGAAGACCAAGGCTAGTAAAAAAAAACGTAATTTGTAATTGCAACTGCTGTCAGAAGGTCTGCTCCTAAAAGCAGAATGGGAGGACCCTAATTCAGTGCTGAGCAGCCAGGGACTGAAACTACAACCAATTCCTAATGGAAGAGGAAGAGAGCCTGTGCTGAAAGTCAGACAGTAGGAAGCTACAGAGCAGATAAGCTGGCTGCATTGGGCAGGTTGTGAGAGCAACAGGCACTGCTGGAGGAGAGTAGCTTGTCCAGGGCAGTAATTTGTGAACCCCAGGCACAGGGCAGAAAGTGGGCTGAGCAGTCAGAGAGTGCAACGTCCCCGCTTGTTGCAGAGTGTTGCTGCTGAGACCTGTGACTGTGTTGCTGTACTTGAGAGATTGCTGCTGCACCAGACTCAGACTGCTGCTGTCGGCAGTGATGTGCTCTGCGTGTGGCTATATTGAGGCGCTGTTTTCCTGGTCCTGCTGACAATTCCTAAGGGGATGGTAGATGGCGATGTGCTAAGCTTACTTAGTGATTATACTGGGATGCCAACTTCTGCTGGGCTATTTCCCAATGGCTCTTTTATTTCGCAATCAGAGGAAGATATTGCTGGACCATCTCTAATTATATAGAGTGATAAATACAGACCTTTTATTGGGTAGTAACCCTCTTACAATATAACACCTACATGGTTTTAAAAGTGGTCCTTAAAATGACCAAGACCCAAGAGAAATCATTATCTTAGCCTTCTTTTTCTTCTCTTCTTGCAGCCCATCATTGGGAGGTCTTTTAGCCTGGTTTTATAGCATGTCTCACCCATGAAAATGACCAAATTATAAACACCCCTTAGTTCCTGATGAAGCTTATTGCAAAACGTGCCTGACAGGGTTCCCCCCACACATAAAGTATCAAATTATATTTTCCCTAAAAAGTGAATAGTCCTGCACTGAAAGTGCTTGCAAAACATGCCTCCTCACCACCTGTCCAATGCTCTCTGACGAGCAATCCAAATGCTGACCGTTCTTCAAAGAGCAAAGCACATGTGGATAAACCTTTCATTCAAAAAAATAAATAAAACATTTTTGGATTTTTTTCTTTTTTTTTTAAGAAATTTTTTTTTTTTTTATATATATATTTTTTTATAACTGCCCTGTTGGGGGGGGGGGGGGGTTGATAAAATATCTGGGGTCTAAACAGACTCTGCAGCCTGCAATGCTCTGCAGGCTTCTCAGAAATAAATAATAAATTCCTTAACTACAAAAAATGTGCATTTATTATTTTTTTTCAAAAGGTGAACTTATCTTCTAATACTGTCTCTGACTCTGACCTCAATCTGACTTCACTGGCTGCATATTTGTTCTGGGTACAGTTGAAGCCGGGGGTTCAGCAGGACAGCCAAGAAGCTAGTATTTTCAGAAGGAGGTAAGCAATGGCAGTTTATGTATTTCCCTCAGAACAGGTTTAATTTGACAGATTTCATTTGTGTTATGGGGAACTACAGAAATGTTAAGCAGCTGTTTGAATGTTTGTTTGGGGTTTTCTCTTTGGCATTCTTACATCCAGCTATGATGTCTGCCATACTGGGCTCAATACATCCTGAAGTTAACCACACAGGATTCCTGTATGGCTGCACCTGTTCCCCTCTCTGCAGTCACAATCACTAACATCTGACAACCCATCACATGACAAGTACTTTGTCTATAGATGTGCTTGAAAATCATTTGCTGCAATTGTAAAGATTTCTTTGAGTAGTATTAGTCCTTGATTTACCTTTTTTTTTTGTTGTTAATCTGCCCTTTAATTGCTTCTGTGAGCTTTAGGAAAGGAATAGAGAGTGTTCACTTAGTAATGTAAATGTTCCCTGTGCTAAATAAGGTGAGACCGTGTTGACTTAAAAATAATTTGAGAGATTTTTTTTTTACATTTGCTTGCACGTGAGTATTTAATGTAAACATACTGTTATTTTCTAAGCTCAGTGAATATTCATTTTGCACAGTGAACATTCACTTTACTCAGGACTGGAGCAAGGATTTTTGACACCCTAGGCGAAACCTAATTTTGCCACCCCCTTGACTCCACCCCTGCCCTGCCTTTTCCCTGCCCATGTAAACCCCACCTTTTTAACGAAGCGCCCATAAAATGCAGCCCACCAGCGCCCATCAATGCAACCTACCAGCACCCATCAAATGCAGCCTACCAGCACCCATCAATGCAGTCTACCAGTGCCCATCAATGCAGCCCACCAGCGCCCATCAAATTCAGCCTACCAGCGCCCATCAAATGCAGCCTCACCAGCGCACATCAATGCAGCCTCACCAGCGCCCATCACATTTAGCCTCACCAGGACCCATCAAATGCAGCCTACCAGTGTCCATCAATGAATGTTTGCTTGCTTCCATTCGTTCAGGAGTCGGGACACAGACACAGTCCTTCACCGCCGCTGCGCCTCTGACACTATCTGTGAACAGAGGGGTGGCTGCCTGCTGATGCTAAGACTTAGTTGCTTGCTGCAGAGAGAAGAGAGTAGTAAAACCAGTGTCCGGCGCCCCCTAGGCAGCATGGCGCCCTAGGCGGCTGCCTAGTTTGCCTAGTGGTAGCACCGGCCCTGACTTTACTTACCGAACAGTCTCTACTCCTTAGCAAATCAACTACTGTGAATGGACCACAACACATACTTCTAATGCCGAGTACACACAGCTGGAATTTCCAATGGAAACAGTACGATGGGATCTTTCCATCCGATTTTCCGACCATGTGTATGCCCATCTGTCTTTTTCTGTCGGCATTTCCGACGGACTTTAGATTGAGAGCCTGTTCTTAATTTTTCCAACGGAAACCCTTTCTATCGGATTTTTCAATCGTGTATGCAATTCCAACATGCAAAATTCAGACGCATGCTCTGAAACAATTCGACGCAAGCTCGGAAGCACTAAACGTCCCTTTTATAGTGCCGTCGAGAGTGTTGTATGGCGCAGTGTTATTGACTGTTGGAATTTGGTGTGACTGTGTGTAGGCAAGATAGTTTGAACGAAATTCCGTCAGAATTCTGACCAGAAAACCATCAGAGCTTTTTCCGACGAGAATTCAGATCGTGTGTACGTGGCATTAGACAACATTTTAGCACTTTTTAAATTCCAATAAGCTTCGGAAATTGTATATAGAAATCAGGTAATTTTCTAACTGATCAATTACAACTTTAGCTGAGCTATATCACAATGGAAAATCTCACACGTAGCTTAGCATTTGCTGCTTTGTCAATAGATTAATATTTTAGGTACCACTTACACCTACTGTTTGTTCTTTTTAATACATTTTGCAGGAACTGATAGAAACACTATGGACAACGATATCTTAGGCCAGGTTAAAACCAAAGTTTACTGAAAATAAAAAATCAGCACAATTATTTAACTTAAGTGAAATGTGTTCTTCTTTTGCCCAAATCTTCCTTCTCTGATGCCCCTACCCTCCCCACCATACTCTTTCAGTGTGACAGGAGTTAAAAGAACTAAGAGGCTATCATAGGTTCTCATCAAGAAAGCCCAACTTTGCCCACCCTTTATGACTAGCTACTCCATTCATAGAAGCCATTACTACAGCTTCTATGAATGAAACATGATCTATGAGTATGGGTGAATGATTATTAGCTCTGCCCCCTCCATTCATAGATCCTGTTTCATTCATAGAAGCTGTAGAATGGCTTCTATGAATAGAGAAGCTGAGCGAAAAGGCAGCATAGTCAGGCCCTCTTGATGAGAGCCTGTAACAGCGCCTTAGGTACATTAACCCCCACAGCATCAGAAAAATACAGTAGCGCGGTTAAGTGGGGCATGGATGGAAGAGGATGTGACTATGCCCACTTTTTCTGCCCAGCTGATCCATTCATAGAAGTAATGTACAGCATACGTGAATGAATAGTGATTTATGATCGAAGAATAGGTGGATGATTGTCAGGTCCACCCCCTCCGTTCACAAACTGTGTTTCATTCATAGAAGGGGCAGTAATATACATTGTGAAGAATACCCATATCCTTTATATCAGTCCATATTTCTAATAATTGGTTTGATGCCCTCGTTGATCACAGTTAGAAGTAATAAGCTAATGACATACAAAATAATTACACTAACAGGTACATTAATTATCTGTGAACCAGTCTATAATATATTAGAAATGATTGTTTAGGGTATACAGGAACTACTACAATTTTAGAGAAAGGAAAGCTATTTCAAGCTGCAATCTAGGTTCATACTTCCCGAGGCACAATCCAAATTACAGCCTGCAATCTGACAGGAATCCTGCCCCATCACATTGTTTGCCAAGGAGTGTCTGGAATGTGTTTGCATCCCTGTCGCTAAATTCTTACAGAACTTTGTGATTGTGTTTGTGGAAAACACATCATGGCTAGAATGCATTCTGATTCATGGGGACTGACGTGTGATGACCTATTTGTATTAGGCGTACGTGGTAGAATCTGAACTTCTTTCACGAACTTCTTATTTGGGAATCTTCATATTCTAATCAGATAAACAACATAATCAGGGGCCTTGTTGAAAACGATGAATAGAATAGCAGTAAAAAAGTCCACTCTGCCTGATTGCCAAGAATGCTGGCCGTCTAAAAGGGGAAGTAGAATTGCTGCCACGTAGAGGCAGCTAAGAATTGCTGAGATGAGATGTCACCTTTTCCTTCCCTCCTCTCTCTACTCCACCCCTTCCTCTTCCTCCTCAACCTCCTTTCCTTTCTATGTGATTATGGCACAAGGAGAGGCTCTGTGGTGAAGAACTGCAGAAAATAGCCCTCTTCCTCCAGTACATGGCCTGGGTTGTTCCACATTAACAAATGTCTCCCCCTGCCCTGGTCAAGCAAACATGGTCTGTGACAGCAATGCAAGCTGGGTAAAAATATTGGCAGTTGGGAAGTAGGACCCAATTAGATTTATGGGGCCACCACATTTGGTGGGAGACTCCTTTAAATCCCCTTTGCCCCTAGTTGGCCTTTTTCCTATAAGTCTTTCTTGAGGGATAAAATATGGGCAGGTTGAAAAGGGGACCCAGTTGAATTCTGGATTTAATGGGGCAACCACATTTGATGGGAGGCTCATTTCAATCCCCATTGGTCCTTGTTGTCCCTTTCCTGCAAGTCTTTGTCCAGGGACTAAAGGGAAAGGGCAGTCAGCAATGAACATTAAGAATATAATTCTATGGCCATAGGCTGCCCACCCTTCCCCAAAGAAGACTTGAAACTCAAAGCAGCACTTGCCAACAGCCACCACACTGTCTCCAGTAACATCCTTCCCATCCCAGGAGGGCATGCTTATGCGGGCCACAAACCTGGAGGAAACTGGAATACGTACATGTATGTGATCTAGCCTTTTATTATATTTTATATAATAAAAAATGAAAACCCCAGTGGTGATCAAATAGCACCTAAAGAAAGTTTTATTTGTGTGAAAACAATTACGGTATATACATTGAATTTGTGTACAGTGTTGCAAAAGCAATTGCCAGTTAAAGTAGCGCAGTGCTGAATAGCAAAAAAATTCCTGGTCATGAAGGGGGTAAAGTATTCTGGAGGTCAAGTGGTTAAGGTTACACTCATTTAGACCATGTGACAGACTGGGAATGGGAATATCTAAAAAACTTAGAAGGCAAAGGACTGGATTACACAGCACAAAGAAAAAAAAAGGATACAAGTAACAGGTGAGAAGGATACCAACTAGGCAACATCCTAATATCAGCTCTGAGACAAACACCATCCAGCAACTGTAGCCCAGACAGATGTGGCAAAGTAGAAAGACAGACTGGGAAAGGAACTGATGTACAGACGAACAGAAGCAGAAGAATCCAGAAGGTAATACAAGTCTGGGCAGATTAACCAGTATCAATTAAGAGGCTAGAGGTCAAAAGAGCAAGGTTGCCAAATGTCCAGAATATTATGGAGACAGTAAAGAATGCAGACAGTGAAGAATGTCCATAAAATTTTTTTTTCCCTGCAGTAAAGTATCAACCAATTGCAATGCTTTCATCGTATTTAATCATGAATTAAAAGTTATTTTTTGTGCTTCGTAATAGTGGCGAGTGCCCTTAACGTCACATACTGTAGCTCATTTCAGAGTGATGCCCCCCCCCCGGCCAGACAGTGATCCTGTCATGCATAACAGCTACATGTTAACATCCTTACTGAGATCATTTTACACTTACATGTGTTTAGTAACAAGTGTTTTTGATGTGTGTTATTATATGTGTATTATTATTATATACATTTCCGTACGCGTGTTTCAAAATAGGAATTTTCCATGATTTGAATCCGATAAATATACAGAAAACAGCATGATACATTTTTGTGTGTTTACCATTCGTTTCCAGGGGCATGCTTAAAGTCGTTCTAAAGGTTTTTTTTCCCTAAAATAATAAACATGCTATACTTACCTGCTCTGTGCAATGGTATTGCACAGAGCAGCAATGAACCTTATTTTCTGGGCTTCCCTGCCAGTGCTCTTAGCGGCTCCTCCTTTTCTGTTTCTGTCCCATAGCAAGCCACTTGCTATGGAGGCAGATATGCAGGCTGTGTGCTTCCATAGACACACACAGCGCAGGCTGACCCCGCACCCCGCTCCCTCCTCACAGGATTTGATCAACAGCAGCATAAGCCAATGGCTCCCGCTACTCTTAGTCAATGCTTGTGAATGAATGGAGAGGAAAGAGAAGAACTGAAGCTAGGCACAGTGTTGGTTCAATACAGAACTCAGGTAAGTACTAGGGAAAGGTAGGGGAGAACAACTGGAAGTTTTTTTTACCTTAATGCGTCCCCTCTTAAGCTGCAGCCGGATGGGGGTGTACACATACACATTCAAAAATTGCATTGGGTGGGCAATAGTGCCTCCAAATGTGACCCATTCAAGTGAATAGGGCTGTACCACAGCTGTACTGCAACTGCTTGTAATGCAGTGATGTCACAGGGATCCCCATAATGTCACTGACTAAATTATATAGGGTCTATATTTGGTCAATAAAGTCACTGAGGGGACCCCAACCCTTTATTTAGTTTAAGCAGTGGGGTCCTGAGAGATGTAATTTGGTATGAGTAAAAGTGGATCGTCGGACAGATTTATATTCTTTCAACAGGCATGATTCATTGTGATAGACAAGGATCTGCATCGCTGAATGACATGATTGACAATGGTTTTAAATTGTGGCGCTTTTTTTTATTAAAAAGATTCATTTTATTTACTCATTCCTGTTTTTGTAAATGGTTGCCCCTCACTCATCCGCACAGGGGGAAGCTTGTGTCTGGGGGCCCCTTTATCATTAACCACCACCTCACAGAACCCCCCCAAGTACTGGACTAGGGTTGTGGGGAAGAGGTCCGTGTCCTCCTCAACATCTGGACAAGGTGCTTGCCATGAAGAGCCCCCCGTTACAGTTCCCACCCCTCTCCATGTTGACCACATGAAGTACAATGCTAAGATGAAGCATTGTGCTTCATCATCATTTAAGAAGCCTCACCAAAGACATTAATAAAATGGAGAATCTATAAGAAATGGAGAATCTATAAATTCTCTATTACTGAGTTGTATCTACATCTTGTACTCTTCCCTTAGTATCAATTGCTGTGTAAGCAGGACTGTTTATCAATTAGTTCAAAGCCTGGAACATACAGGGCTAGAAACACAGCAGTTCTGATATTTGGTGCACAGAATCCTACTTTCTTGAAACTGATAGTGCTAAAGACATTTAGTAAAATGTGAAAGTTCTTCAGAAATTATTTTCCATTAACAAAAACTGTTTCATGGACAACTGATAATTTGACAGTTTGCTAAGGAAGTGCATGAAGTATGCCAACGTAACTGGGAAAACAGGAAAATGTGACCATGAGTCACTAGTGTGAACCATATTGATTTTATTCAAGCAATCTTAGATTAGTTACAGTAAGCATCAATGAAAAAGAGAATAAAAAGTTTATGAAGAATTTAAATAACATATTCCACAAAATACAGACTTGTAAAACTTCTTGATCTCTAGTCTGTTGGAACAGACATGAACAAGTTTTACTTCATTCCTATCCTTCATCCGCCTGGATCTCCTCTTTGTACCATAGAGACAGCATGCATCTCTGCCGCACTGCCTTAGGCAACATTCATATTGTTTACTGACAACATTGGCTCCGGCCAGTAACACCATCAAAGTCAAGAACATCAGCAGAAACAGGGGTCAGCACTTATTCAGCAGGAATCACCAGACTTTTAAGCCATGTATGGCTATAACCCTCATTCCAATGCAGAAATCGATTTCTACTGAATGGGGATATCTCTTAAATTAGAAAACTTTGTTTGCTGATTAATGGATGGTTAAACTTATAAATACAAGAATTGTTGATACATGTACTTGTTTAAATCTATTCAACATGTAGCATGGTCCCAGGCCTCCTTTAGTCTAATGAGAACCTGCAGAGCCAGGAACAGCTGACATCCTTCTGTATAGAGTGGGTTGCAAGGCATAGTGGGTTTAATGTGAGGTAGATTTGTGGGCGCCAGACACTTCTTGAATGCAAAGAGATTTATTTTCTCTTGAACAGAACTGTGTGATAGAGGGTTTTGGGCCAGGACACCCTTAGGTTGTTGCAATGTCAATTGGCAGCCTCCGAGACGTCTACAGGTAGACAGGAATGCAGGGTAAGGCACCCAGCAAGGCATCACATCTGCATGTGTAGGAGCGCTGTCTTCTATGGCAACAGTCTTAGAACAATTCCTAACACAAGTTGTAACAAACTCCTTTACTTTTATACAGTGGTGTGAAAAAGTGTTTGCCCCCTTCCTCATTTCCTGTTCCTTTGCATGTTTGTCACACTTAAGTGTTTCGGAACATCAAACCAATTTAAACAATAGTCAAGGACAACACAAGTAAACACAAAATGCAATTTGTAAATGAAGGTGTTTATTATTAAAGGTGAAAAAAAATCCAAACCATCATGGCCCTGTGTGAAAAAGTGATTGCCCCCCTTGTTAAAACATACTATAACTGTGGTTGTCCACACCTGAGTTCAATTTCTCTAGCCACACCCAGGCCTGATTATTGCCACACCTGTTCACAATCAAGGCATCACTTAAATAGGAGCTGCTTGACACAGTAAGGTCCACCAGAAGATCCTTAAAAGCTACACATCATGCCGAGACCCAAAGAAATTCAGGAACAATTGAGAAAGAAAGTAATTGAGATCTATCAGTCTGGAAAGGGTTATAAAGCCATTTCCAAAGCTTTGGGAATCCAGCGAACCACAGTGAGAGCCATTATCCACAAATGGCGAAGACATGGAACAGTGGTGAACCTTCCCAGGAGTGGCCGGCCGCCCAAAATTACCCCAAGAGCGCAGCGACGACTCATCCAAGAGGTCACAAAAGACCCCACAACAACGTCCAAGGAACTGCAGGCCTCACTTGCCTCAGTTAAGGTCAGCGTTCATGCCTCCACCATCAGGAAAAGACTGGGCAAAAATGGCCTGCATGGCAGAGTTCCAAGGAGAAAACCACTGCTGAGCAAAAAGAACATCAAAGCTCGTCTCAATTTCTCCACAACACATCTTGATGATCCCCAAGACTTTTGGGACAACATTCTGTGGACCGATGAGACAAAAGTGGAACGCTTTGGAAGGTGTGTGTCCAAGTATATCTGGCGTAGAAGGAACACTGCATTTCAGAAAAAGAACATTATACCAACAGTAAAATATGGTGGTGGTAGTGTGATGGTCTGGGCCTGTTTTGCTGCTTCAGGACCTGGAAGACTTGCCGTGATAAAAGGAACTATGAATTCTGCTGTCTACCAAGAGATCCTGAAGGAGAATGTCCGACCATCTGTTCGTGTACTCAAGCTGAAACGAACTTGGGTTCTGCAGCAGGACAATGATCCTAAACACACCAGCAAGTCCACCACCGAATGGCTGAAGAAAAACAAAATGAAGACTTTGGAGTGGCCTAGCCAAAGTCCTGACCTGAATCCTATTGAGATGTTGTGGTATGACCTTAAAAAGGCCGTTCATGCTCAAAAACCCTCTAATGTAACTGAATTAGGACAATTCTGCAAAGATGAGTGGGCCAAAATTCCTCCAGGACGCTGTAAAAGCCTCATTGCACGTTATCGCAAACGCTTGGTTGCAGTTGTTGCTGCTAAGGGTGGCCCAACCAGTTATTAGGTTTAGGGGGCAATCACTTTTTCACACAGGGCCATGATGGTTTGGATTTTTTTTCACCTTTAATAATAAACACCTTCATTTACAAATTGCATTTTGTGTTTACTTGTGTTGTCCTTGACTTTTGTTTAAATTGGTTTGATGTTCCGAAACACTTAAGTGTGACAAATATGCAAAGGAACAGGAAATGAGGAAGGGGGCAAACACTTTTTCACACCACTGTATAAACACTTCTTGTAGATCCTTAGCCCACTGAGCTCCCAGTCTCTCTCACTAGACTTGCTGATTCACTGCCACTGAATCCTGTGAGCTCTTCTAATCTTCTTACTTTAGTATCTTCCTCAAGCGCCACCCCCGCTTCCCTGCTGGGTCCCTGGCTTGGCACCTGAAGTTTTTCGATTCTTTACCATCCCCGGTTGGTGAGAATACTGCTTTGGTACTTGCTTCAGCTACTCACTGTGGTCCCTGGTAACAAGGCGTGTGGTCACTTAGTGGCGACAGCTTCCCCCCTACCTCAGACCACGACAGGTTTCTCCGGCCTGGCAGAACCGTCACTTTTGGTTGGACTGCAAGCCGAAGTCCCAACCCTGAGCTGCTCTCTTGCTCAAAATTCCATGGCTCAAACTTGTATTGCATAGACACGGTCACACAAAGTTGGTCGGAAAATCTGAACGCCAAGAACACGGTGACGTACAATATGTATAACGAGCCAAGAAAAATGAATACAACAATAGCCAGTGCTGCTCTTCTGCTTGATTCCGAACATGCGTGGCACTTTGTGCATTGGAATTGTGTACACACGGTCGGAATTTGCGCAAACGGATTTTGTTGTCGGAAAATTTGAGAACCAGATCTCAAATTTTGTGCGACGGAAATTCCGATGGAAACTGTCCGATGGAGCCTACACAAGCTCCGATTGCACATCTTCCATCGGAAAGTCCGACCGTGTGTACGGGGCATTAGAGTCCAAGTCATGTTACAGTCCATTGATTTACCTCTGGGTGGACTATATTTCCCAGCAGTTTTCCTTCTTCTCTAGGGACAACTCCAGGGACAAGGAAGCACAGCTGCATTTCAGGCAACAGCAGCCATGCCTTAATGCAAAGGACCGCACTTCAAACATAGGTCCCCTTGCAAAGACATCCTCAGTCTGTCCATATGACTGCTGGGGACATAGAAGATCCTCTTTTTTTTTTTTTTTCCATCACTTGGGAAGCAACAACCTGCTGAAGATCACAGGTCGCCCTTCAACTTCAACTTTTTAGCCAACATGGCTCAGTGGGCACTCCATGTATCTGCCGGCAGCATTCAGTCCAGCATAGCCCGGGCAGTACAGCTCTCTGGAATGTTCTCCACTAGCAACACTTTAAATGTGTGTGTAAAGTGTCTGTCAGCATAGTGTCCTTGACATCACACAACAGATATTTGTAATCCACAAGATTTGGTGAATAAATACAGTTCCATGGCAGTCACCAGTTGTACCTGGAATCTGACAACTTTAAAATCTTCCACTTTATAATTACCGTAGTAATAAAGGGTTTGATGTCCTTCTTGTCTAACCTGCAAATAATCACACATTCCAGATTCATTGTGCGTAGCCCCAGGTGTGTAGCATGTTTCATGAATAGGGAATATGGGTCTCCATATGGGGTTTGAATCCGTGCATCTAGGGCAAGCTGTACTGAGTACTTTAGGGACCCAACGTTCCCAGGAATCCTCTTCAAAGGTCTTAATGACACACACACAATTGATGCAAGGTTAGCAGGCAGTTAAATCTTAACACTGGTGTTATGCCCCGGAGGAACCTTATCCTCTTCTATATCACACATTGGCTCCTCATCACTCTTACCCCATTTTCCTATGTAAGACAATGTGTCAGAAAAGAGTTCCGATAGACCGTCAGATGGAATGTCTGAATCACAAATGGTAGAGCACTCTTCGGCCACGATGTTGTTGCGCTTGGCACACTCCTTGACTGGCACAACCATGGCATCCCCTTGGACGGCCACAGGCATCACCCCCCCCCCCCCCCCCCCCCACAGGCACATCAATCTCATTTCTTGCTGGCTTACCTGGCTCCGGTACAGTCCTCCCGGGTAGTTCAGATATCAGGGTGAGCAGTTGGGACCGACTGTGGCCTTGAGGAGCGATCAATGCGCTGGGTCCTGGGGTAGTCATTGAGGCAGGGGTAGCAGCTTCCTGCATGACTCTGGTGATAGCAGGTGGGCTCTGGATATCACTCCCAGCTGGGACAGCGACGTTCCTGTCCCAATCCACTTGTAGGATCCCCAGAGGTTGAGTTGAGGATGCAACCTAAACAATTGCTCTCCGCAGCATCGACCGGCGATCCAAGGCCTCAACTGTGTGGTCAGGCCAGAACCTTTCCCATAGATCAGTCCCAGAGCCTCATAGCCTCCAACCGTATACAAGGCAAGCTTGCCCTTCGGTGTATACCGCACTCCGGTGTCAGTTAGGACAGGTTTTGCGTCACTCGGACCGAAACAAACACCCGGAGCATACTTTCTCCAATCCACCATGTCTCCTACAAACTGCGCCATCTTTCTCTCCAACCCACAATCTGACACACGTGGCAGCACTTCCTTATCATCCTCTGCAGAGCAGAAACTCCCCCCCCTGCCAATGGATTGGTGCAAATGTTTTCTGGGAACTGTAGCGCCCACCTTCTTCGTACTGTGACGCGCCAAAACTGTACTGGAGTCCATTTTGGAATCTGCATTAACCCTCACAGCGCTGGCAGGAAGTGTCAAAAGACAAGGCTCATCCTCTCCCCTAAGCAGTGAAACTTGAGACTTCCCCACATTGGTAGTACACATGAAAACACAGCCTACGCTGGGCGCCAAATGTAGCAAGGTCTAATGAGAACTAATGAGAGTCTAATGAGAACCTCCAGGCCCAGAAATGGCTGACATCCTTCTGTGTATAGTGGGTTGTGGCTTAGGTCTCTTGCTTCTGGATAGGCCCTCAGACAACCTAGCAGCCAGATGTGCCCGAGATAGACCCAATCTCTGGCCTAGCAGCCTGGGCAATACAACATGCATCCACCCAGACAGCCTTCCAGGTGGCACAGAACATATATCACCTAACTCCACTTGAATATATAGGCTCTCCCAGCAGGTCAAGGGATTCAAGAAAATCCCTGCCCATTGACTGAGATACCCCATATACCCATAACCTGAGTTGCGTTGCCCTTCTAGTACCATCAAGTACCCGGCCGCCTAGTGGTAGAAGAGAAAAGTGCAACAAGGCCAAACTTAGGGAGAAATCAATAGATCTCTAACAATCAACCAGGAAAACTATTCCTGGCAAGTCAATTAGTGAGGAGCAACCCTGCCTAAACTCCAGGGTGCTACAGGAATAAAGAGAGTTTTTGTTTCTCTTAACAGGAACAGGGGAGAGAGGGTTAGGGCACAAGAAAGCCTTGGGCAAATACAATAGCAACTTGACGGACTCCGCGGACAAAAATAGAACTAGGCAGACAGCAATACATAGAGGCCCTTTAAGCTGATTGCAGCGATCTGTATTTGTAGTGGCTGTCTCCTATAGCAACACCTTCACTCACAGTATCCCACTGTAGATCTTAAAGCTTAGCTCCCAGCTGCCTTCTGGACTTCTCAAGCTTCACTCACAGCTACCCACTGTATTCTTCAGCTCAGCTTACAGTCTCCCAATGTATTTCTTTGACTCTCAGCTACCTGCTGGATCCCTTGAGCTCAACTCATAGCTAGCCGCTGTATTCTTCAAGCTTCACCCACGCTACCCGCTGGGCTCCTGGACTCACAGCTACCCACTGGATCCCTCAGGCTTGACTCACAGCTACCCAATGTACTTATATGCAAGCTTTACTTACAGCTACCCACTGTACTCTTTCAAGCTTTGTTCACAGCTACCCCCTGACTTCTTCCAAATAAATAGCTTATCCCAGCATGCAAAGCAGCTAAAGGAAACTCTTGCTAACTGGCTGAGATAACATATTTATTCATCACCTGAATTAACTGTAATCCATCATCCTAATGCCAAAGGCAACAGCGCCACCTATTGATAGAAGAGAGAGACTACAAAGTTTACTTAAGCTTAGGACAGAAACCAGTGGCCCAAAGACTACAAATTAGCCAGGCTAGTTACCACCTAGCACAACTAGATTTAGTAGCAATCCTGTTTAGGACAAGGGGGCTAAAAATGTAAAGTGATGCACTTGGGGGCTAAAACTATAAACACAAACTATTTACTAGGGAGAGAACCTCTGGGGGAATCAAGGATGGAGAAAGATCTGGGGTGTCCTGGTAGAAGACAGACTGAGCAATAGTAGGCGATGCCAAGCTGCAGCAAGCAAAGCCAGCAGACTATTAGCTTGTGTAAAAAAGGGAATTTACTTCAGAGATAAAACAGTTATCCTGCCACTTCATAAAACTCTGGTTCGGCCACAGCTGGAGTATTCTGTCCAGTTCTGGTCACCAGTCCTCAGGAGGAATGTGGTGGAGCTGGAAAGAGTCCAGAGAAGGGCAACAAAATTGGTAGGCGGTTTGGAGGAGCTCCATTAGGAGGAACGACTGCAAGCACTAAATTTGTTCTCCCTGGAGAAGAGATGCTTGAGAGGAGATATGATAGCAGTATACAAATACCTTAATGATGATCCCAGTGTAGGAAGAAAACTTTTCAGTCTCAGGGAGTGTAAGAAGACATGGGGCCACACAATGAGATTGGAGGAGAAGCGGTTTAACCTTAAGCTACATTGGGGATTTTTCACTGTCAGGGCGATAGCAGAGAGAGCGAGTCAACAGGCTGACAGCTTAAGGTAAGCTGGCTAGGGCAGTGGTGTGGGTCGCAGGCGCAGCTGCATGTTCTGTCGGAATCAGTGACCTGGGCCGTCACATTAAAAAGTGGTATCGGTGCAACCCTAGTAACTATGTAACTATTTATAATTGTAGCATCTTTTTTTTATGGGAGGCCATAGTCTTACCTAATGTGTTGCAGCTGTGCGATCCTATGAAGTGAGTAGAATCTGTGTCATGCCCGGATAGTACTCTGAAGAACTGAGAAGATTTCAGGACAAAGCCTGGGCATTTTTCAGTGAAGTAGGATTGTAGGTAAGTATTATGGGGGTTACTGGGAGAACAAGCATGACTTCCATAGTGGTGATATCACGCTTACCCCTAATGCAGGTGGTCAGACACTATAGCTGGCCACTGTGTTCTTCACCTATAGCAGCTCCCTTTCCCATAAGGCAAGCAGGCCTACCTGTACTTGGTTGCCCTTAGGACTTACGGTATACACAATGCTATAGTGTCTGGCTACCATGCCAGGGCAGGCGTGAACTGAGCAGAGCAAACATGTACTTGCGGTTGGCAGACAGGCAGAGTGTTTCAATGACAGTCCAGATAAAAGGCAGACAGAGTTCAGAGAATAGTCATTATCCAGTCCAAGGTCATACACAGGGAAATCCAATATAGCAGGGAAGACAGACAGGGAGCTTGATCAGATTCATATATTACACAAGTTATCACACTCTATCACAGGCATGAGACTGAAAGTTTGGCTGGCTTAAATCAGGTCTGGTCTCCCCCAGAGACTGGCTACATTAATCACCTTGCAGGTGGACAGACAGACAAGGAGAATGCCATAGCCAAAACCAGGATGCTAGAATGAGGAACAGGAGCGCTAGATGCTCCAGACAGATGTACTTTCTGAAGCCAATGATTGCAACATTAGCTTTCTCTTTAATTCAAGAACCATCAATTATTTTTGAGTCTCCAATACAGATTTGAATTTGGAGGTTGTGAAAAACCTTTTACTACTGCCATTTTTTTTTTACCAGGTCTTCTGCCTGTGAGGCAGCAAGGAGTCTGTTTCAGCTTCACCGGCAGATGTGTTCCAGGATCACTAGATGACTTACAAAAAGAAGGGTGGCCTGGTTTAGTACATCAATGTCTGGATGAAAAAGTGAACTTTGTAGCAGGTAGAGTATGCTTCTTGTATGCATTATGCAGTTGACTTTTCAAAGCTTCTCCTGTGTACCATTAGTTACAGAATTGCATAACTACAACAACGTGCAGGCTTAACAGTAGAAATTGGGCACAACATGGTGCTTAGACATGGACATGAGCTGTCACCCTGTGTTACATACATCATGGACCTCCACACACATTTTGTGAATGAAATTTGCTATGACCCCTTCACTACCATGGGTGCTGAGCCTCAGCCACTGGCCCAAAGTTCATTGTATACTTTTGCCCACAGCAGGTTTACCACTGCCTTAGCATGTCATATCAATATATAGAATGGACGGTAATGTTTTACAACAGGTGTCTTCATAATATTCTCAGACACAACATTTGTTTCTGTGGCTTCCCACATTTGTAGGGGGTGTAGTGACTCAAAACAAAAACTCACTAACTGAAAGCTGAGGTGTCTACAATGGGGAAAAACAGCGTAACACGCAGAGCACCTGAACATTGTTTCCTAAACCACTAGCTGGTATTCCCTCCTCTCTGGTGGAAAGAAACACCATTCTGCACCTGTTGTACCTTTCCACTTTGTTTTAAACCAAAGAATGTGGTAAATCTTTTCTGGTAAAGCCTTGCCACAGTATGTAAAGATTCTTTCCAGGCAACCCCACCTACCCCATATGTGTCTTCTTCAATCAAACCAGTCCATTACCCTTTCATTCCTCACTTCCTTCCTATTAATTTATATCACTTTTTCCATCTTTTACCTCACCTCTTCCTATCTCTAGCTTTATCTATATTTCTACAAGTTTCTAGACATGCAAAAGACACGTTTATGATAATTTACAAATGAGTGACACAGTGAAATCTTAAAGGGACCTGTTCAAGTGACACTTCTTCATGTTTTTCCCTAAATGCTTTATGACAATTTTTGTAAGTGGACATGAACATAAAAAATATATAAATATGTGTAGATTTTATGATCTATGTACATTGTATTCCTTTTATAATTTATGTATAGATTGCAGCCAGGTATAAATAGTAAAATAATGTGGAGGGCACCCTTAAAGCGGTTCAGCACACATTTCATTTAGTAATTCTCTTTGCCTTCCAAATCAGGCAAAGAGTACTAAATGAAATGTGTTTTTTTTTTTTTTTTACTTACCTTGTAATCGATGACTTCCTGTCTTCTGTCTCTTCGGGGGTGGGCGGGGTCTGTGCGGGGATCCTCGTCACGCCGCACTGTCTCCTGGGATCTGGTGTCATTGATCCCAGGAGTCAGTGCGGGCATCTTCCGAAATCTCGCGAGATTTCGGACACATTTTCCGAAATCTCGCGAGATGTCGGCAGATGTGCCGACATCTTGCGAGATTTCGGAGAACGTGAGCTGCACTTTGCCGTTACTGCGCACGCACGAGCTCGGCGCAGTAACGGCGGTGCATGCTGGGCCATCTAAAGTGCCTGTGGGGTTTCACATGCCCACAGGCAAGATGGCCCCCAGCACAAAAGCAGCAAATAAAGAATCTTATCGGACGAAAACTGAGGGCGATCGAGATGGACGATGGAACAGGTGAGTCCCCCAATTTAGTTAATCATCCCTGGCATATTCCCCCCCCAAAAAAAAAAAGCAGTGCAGAACCGCTTTAAGGACAAAGAACTTGGAGGGTTCCTCTCTCTAATGCCGCGTACACACGAAGGGACAATCCCGCGGGATTATCCTCTGGACTGAAGTCCAGCGGATAATCCCCTCGTGTGTGGGCGCCGGCGGACTTTTTGGCGCCAAAGTCCGGCGGACCAAAGTTTTAAGTTTTGTTTTAAAATTATCCGCTGGACTTGGCAGTCCAGCGGACAATCCCGCCGTTAGTGGGCAAGTCCGCGGGACTTTTGAAATGAACGGACTTGCCGCTCATCGGCAAGTCCGTTCATTTAGCACGTGACTTCAGGTTACGTAGCTAGCGTAGGCAGTTACTGCCGCCGCGCTAGCTCCGTGACCTGGCATGGATTTAAAGGGAATCCCCACGCCGAAAAAACGGCGTGGGGGTTCCCCCCAAATCCATGTCAGACCCTCATCCGAGCACGCAGCCTGGCAGGCCAGGAAAGGGGTGGGGACGAACGAGCGCCCCCCCTCCTGAGCCGTACCAGGCCGCGTGCCCTCAACATGGGGGGTGCCCTGGGGAAAGGGGGGCCGTGCGGCCCCCCCACCCCAAAGCACCTTGTCCCCATGTTGATGAGGACAAGGGCCTCTTCCCGACAACCCTGGCCGTTGGTTGTCGGGGTCTGCGGGCGGGGGCTTATCGGAATCTGGGAGCCCCCTTTAATAAGGGGGCCCCCAGATACCGGCCCCCCACCCTATGTGAATGAGTATGGGGTACGATGTACCCCTACCCATTCACCTAAGGTGTAAAATGTAAAGTACAAAAACACACACACTTTTGAAAAAATATTTTATTGCACTGCTCCGGGGGTCTTCTTCCGTCTTGGGGGTCTTCTCGCCGGACTCCTCCGCTCTCTTCTGCTCTTTTACCTAGCTCTTTCACGAGCGGGGGGAGTCCGGCTACCTTCTTCGTCGTTGCCGCCGTCGTCGTCTGGGGGTCTCGATCCGCCTTCGGGGGTCTTCGGGGGTCTCTTCTGTTCTTGCGGCGGTCATCGTCTTCCGCGCCGCCGGCGCCTTCTCCTTCTTCTTGTCCTTCTTCTTGTTCTTCTTCTTCCGATGTTGACCCGTCGCTGTCTCTGCCCGGAATGCCTGTGCCGCTCTGCGCTCGGACTTATATAGGGACATGGGGGACAGGGTCACATGCACATGTCACATGGTGACCCCGCCCCCTTGTGTTGTCACAGTCCCGGAGGATGCTGGGACTGTGACATCGCAAGGGGGCGGGGTCACCATGTGACATGAACATGTGACCCTGTCCCCCATGTCCCTATATAAGTCCGAGCGCAGAGCGGCACAGGCATTCCGGGCAGAGACAGCGACGGGTCAACATCGGAAGAAGAAGAACAAGAAGAAGGACAAGAAGAAGGAGAAGGCGACGGCGGCGCGGAAGACGACGACCGCCGCAAGAACAGAAGAGACCCCCGGAAGACCCCCGAAGGCGGATCGAGACCCCCAGACGACGACGGCGGCGACGACGAAGAAGGTAGCCGGACTCCCCCCGCTCGTGAAAGAGCTAGGTAAAAGAGCAGAAGAGAGCGGAGGAGTCCGGCGAGAAGACCCCAAGACGGAAGAAGACCCCCGGAGCAGTGCAATAAAATATTTTTTCAAAAGTGTGTGTGTGTTTTTGTACTTTACATTTTACACCTTAGGTGAATGGGTAGGGGTACATCGTACCCCATACTCATTCACATAGGGTGGGGGGCCGGTATCTGGGGGCCCCCTTATTAAAGGGGGCTCCCAGATTCCGATAAGCCCCCGCCCGCAGACCCCGACAACCAACGGCCAGGGTTGTCGGGAAGAGGCCCTTGTCCTCATCAACATGGGGACAAGGTGCTTTGGGGTGGGGGGGCCGCACGGCCCCCCTTTCCCCAGGGCACCCCCCATGTTGAGGGCACGCGGCCTGGTACGGCTCAGGAGGGGGGGGCGCTCGTTCGTCCCCACCCCTTTCCTGGCCTGCCAGGCTGCGTGCTCGGATGAGGGTCTGACTTGGATTTGGGGGGAACCCCCACGCCGTTTTTTCGGCGTGGGGATTCCCTTTAAATCCATGCCAGCTTGCGGAGCTAGCGCGGCGGCATTTACTGCCTACGCTAGCTACGTAACCTGAAGTTACGTTCGAAATGAACGGACTGCTCCGTGTGTGGGCAAGTCCGTTCATTTTCAAAAGTCCCGCGGACTTTTGGCCGGCGGATTATCCGCTGGAGAAGTCCGTGCGTGTGTGGGCAAGTCCACACGCTCGGAAAGTCCAGCGGACCTAGCTGGAAAGTCCCGCGGGATTGTCCGCTGGACTAGGTCCGCCGGCAAAAGTCTGCACGTGTGTACGCGGCATTAGATTGTCCTTCATCAGCAGAACAGGGATCAAGCAAGGTGCAGATCCACCAAGTCCAAATGTTATCTGATCTGTGACACCAACTATTGATCAATGATGATAGCGTGGGAGTACAATGCTTTATAGCATATAGATAAGCTATACTTTCCATAAATGCGTTGTAAATTATGTAAAATTATATTCTTCTGTCTTCTTCGTCACACATCAGGAAACTTAGCATCAAGGTTACATTCAACAGTGCTAACACAGCCTACAGTTTGTCACCAGAATGAAATGTTGCTTGGATCAAAGCATTCTAGCCCAAGTAAAGTAAAATATCCCCTGGATGCTGATTTTTTACTGTCATTGAAGGGGGAGCTGTTGACCCGTGCCTTAAGCCAGCCATAGACAGTTTGAATCATGTATGACCAGGCATAATGTACTCAAGTTGATCGATCTATCAACTTGGGTACAACCAGCCTGTCAGATTTTACATGCGGCTGTTATAGCCACTAGCCATAATGTGTTCACCCAGTTGGGGTGGCTTCCCCTGCCCCCCCCCCCCCCTGCAGCGAGAACACAACAGCTTAACGGGAGGGATTCCCTTGTCAACACTGTCTGTGTAGATTGTAGGAAAGGAAATCACTCTTTCTATCTCCGGCCTTTGACATAGAAGTTAGCTATTAAAGTAAGACAGGTGAAACAGAGCTGCTACCTCCTTATTCATCCACAGCCTGCAAGCATGGGTATCTGACTAGAAAGGTCTTTGGTAACCTTGAATCTTCAAACAGTATATAGAGAAAGCTGGCTCTCCATTGCAACTGCTATAATTAAATGCTCTTTATTAAAGTTTGTGTAGTACAGTTATGTAAAAAATTCAACACGTATCGGCCATCAAACCTTAATCATTAGTAAGGCCTGATGACTAGGGATGGGCCCGGTGTTCGATTCGAACCCATGTTCGAAACGAACATCGGGCGTTCGACCGCTCGTCGAGCCCAGAACTATTTGGGCCGTTCGCATCAAATTCGTGTGATGTGAACGGCCCACAATGCACTTCGCCAGTCGCAGTGCATTGCTGGCTGATGATTGGCCAAGCATGCACTGTGACACCGCATGCTTGGCCAATCATAGAGCCAGCGGCGAGGAGAGCAATAATTGGCCACAGGCAGGATGCCTGTGGCCAATTATAGCTCAGGGGGTATAGTACACGCCCCACACTATATAAGGCCGCCGCGCCGGTGGCCTCATGTAGTGTGTTTCAGCGTGTCAGTGACATTATCTGCTGTGATCCATTCTGCAGTGCTGCTGAGTCTGACATTATCTGTGCTGTGATTATTCTGCTGAGTGCTGCTGACTGCTGACATTATCTGCTGTGATTCTGGGGATTAGTGTGTGTGTGCTGTTAGTACAGCATTGCAGTATCACATTAAACCACCTTTACCCTTCTGGCCTGTTGTGTCATCTAAGGCAGCCATCTGCGGCTAATGAATTGCCGGTTCCCGTAACACAGAGAACAGTCATTTATTGAAAGTCATTGATAAAAAAAAAAAGTAATTGATAACAAAAAAAAAGCGTGGGGGTCCCCCCAAATTCAATTACCAGGCCCTTCAGGTCTGCTTTGGATATTAAGGGGAAGTCCGGCCAAAAAAAAAAAAAAATGGCGTCGGGTCCCCCTCAAAATCCATACCAGACCCTTATCCGAGCACGCAACCTGGCAGGCCGCAGGAAAAGAGGGGGGGACGAGAGCGCCCCCCCTCCCTCCTGAACCGTACCAGGCCACATGCCCTCAACATTGGGAGGGTGCTTTGGGGGTCTGTGACCCCTCAAAGCACCTTGTCCCCATGTTGATGAGGACAAGGGCCTCTTCCCCACAACCCTGGCCATTGGTTGTGGGGGTCTGCGGGCAGGGGGCTTATTGGAATCTGGAAGCCCCCTTTAACAAGGGGACCCCCAGATCCCAGCCCCCCCTGTGTGAAATGGTAAGGGGGTACTTTCCATTTCACCAAAAAAGTGACAAAAATGGTAAAAATGACAGGAGACGGTCTTTGACAATTCCTTTGTTAAAATCTTCTTTCTTCTGGTCTTCTTCCTTCTTCCTTTCTTCATCCTTCGGTTTCTTCATCTTCTCCTTCCGGCATCTTCTTCCATCTTCTTCTTCCATCTTCTTCTTCCTCCGATCCGCTTCTTCTTGCTCTGGTCTTCTCGTCCGGCATCTTCTTCCATGGCGTCGGCGTCTCTTTTTGGGCCGCTCCGCGCAATGGGAGGCTCCCGCTGTGTGAGGCTTCGCTGCGTCTGACAGGTCTTTTATAACGGAGGGCGGGGCCACCTGGTGACCCCGCCCCCTCTGCAGCACGGGGACGTCATGGGGACTTCCCTATGGCTTTCCCCATGACGTCAGAGGGGGGCGAGGTCACCAGGTGGCCCCGCCCTCCGTTACAAAAGACCTGTCAGACGCAGCGAAGCCTCACACAGCGGGAGCCTCCCATTGCACGGAGCGGCCCAAGAAGAGGCTCCGACGCCATGGAAGAAGATGCGGGACTAGAAGACCAGAGCAAGAAGAAGAGGATTGGAAGAAGAAGAAGATGGAAGAAGAAGATGGAAGAAGATGCCGGAAGGAGAAGATGAAGAAACCGAAGGATGAAGAAAGGAAGAAGGAAGAAGACCAGAAGAAAGAAGATGAAAGAAGATTTTAATAAAGGAATTGTCAAAGACCGTCTCCTGTCATTTTTACCATTTTTGTTACTTTTTTAGTGAAATGGTAGGGGTACTTTTGTGCCCCCTTACCATTTCACACAGGGGGGGGCGGGATCTGGGGGTCCCCTTGTTAAAGGGGGCTTCCAGATTCCGATAAGCCCCCCGCCCACAGACCCCCACAACCAATGGCCAGGGTTGTGGGGAAGAGGCCCTTGTCCTCATCAACATGGGGACAAGGTGCTCTGAGGGGTCACAGACCCCCAAAGCACCGTCCCAATGTTGAGGGCATGTGGCCTGGTACGGTTCAGGAGGGAGGGGGGGCCGCTCTCGTCCCCCCTCTTTTCCTGCGGCCTGCCAGGTTGCGTGCTCGGATAAGGGTCTGGTATGGATTTTGAGGGGGACCCAACGCCATTTTTTTTGGCCGGGGTTCCCCTTAAAATCCATCCCAGACCTGAAGGGTCTGGTATGAATTTTGAGGGGGACCCCACGCCATTTTTTTTTTTGACCGGGGTTCCCCTTAATATCCATAGCAGATCTGAAGGGCCTGGTAATTGAATTTGGGGGGACCCCCAGGCTTTTTTTTTTTTTAATTTTTTTATCAATTACTTTTTTTTTATCAATGACTTTCAATGAATGACTGTTCTCTGTGTTACGGGAGGCGACAATTCATTAGCCGCGAGTGATTTTAAATAGCTTTTTTTCCTGCAAAAATGACACTTTGTGCAGGGACAGTTCTAAGCACGGGAAACATGCGCCCCTTCACAGGCATACTATAGACACCCCCCAGGTACGAAATTTAAAGGAATATTACACTTTTATTGTTTCACATTAAGCATTATTAAAATCACTGCTCCTGAAAAAACGGCCGTTTAAAAAAAAAAAATTTGCATTGATACATTTCCCCTGGGGCAGGACCCAGGTCCCCAAACACTTTTTATGACAATAACATGCATATTAGCCTTTAAAATTAGCACTTTTGATTTCGAACGTTCGCGTCCATTGTAATTAATAGGGTTCTAATGTTCGCACGAACTTTAGGTCCGTTCTCGGGTTCTGGTGCGAACTGAACCCGGGGGTGTTCGGCTCATCCCTACTGATAACCTTGCATACCGGGGTATTCCCATGCACTGGTGTCACTGTTTCACCAAGTTGCTTTTTATACTATATAACACATATTCTTAGTTTCACATGTGGATTCTCATTCAATTCAGCTGTGCAGGTCATTTTCACTATTCCCAATTGTACCATGGGGCTGTTCCTGGCCATTCAATCATTATTTCATATTTTTTTACACATTTTTACCTTTGATTTTTTTTTCTTTTTTTTGCTATTTTATTTGTGCACATCATCACCTTTATACACTCTTTTTTCTAGCCACTATCCTGGCAGGCCATGCTGGACAGTTCTGTTTGCCCATTTTTCATCTGTCCTGTTTTGCTCTGCTGATCCATTTTTGGATCCTTTATCCACAGCTCCTGGGTCAGACATCTCTGGCAGCTGCCAGCGCGACTTTGGCATGCAGCACCCTGTATCTTTGTGAGTATGGATCCCTTAGTCTGATTCCCACAATTCAATTTACCTAACATATTTCCATGTTCATTACTATGTTATTTATTTTAACCATTTAACTTTATAGATCATGTCTATGCATCAATCCCTGAAGAGTGAGACTGAACTCATGAAACGCATTGGGTCACCATAGATGCTATGACACAATTACCATGGATTACTTGATGACTGTATGTAACTATGTAATGGATTTGTACATTTGGGCCAACTGATTGGCATTATGACACCTTTTCCCAGTGCTATTGCTAGGACACTCACTAAACATATACCATGTTTTTATTACTGGCTGTGTAGCGCTTCATCTAAAGTCCCAATGGGCAAAACTCTGGATTTGTATAAACCCTAACTGGATGACATATATTTTGCTAAAGCACAATGTATCACAAACAATTGCCATTTTGTTAAAATAAAATATTGTTTGCTCCTTTTAATCTATTTGTGCATCTGTTTTGAAACATGAACTGTTAGACAAGACAATTCGGTTTGTTGCCGGCTGGTTGGCAAGTTGAATTTTGTTTTTTGTTTGTCCTGTTTGTAAAAACCTGTGCAATGTGTGTTGTCATCACCACTTATCTTCATCAGGGTCATGTGGGTCAGAATTCCAACGCAGGAGCACAATTAGAAGACGGTTGTCACTTCATAACAGCGAATACCTGAATAAGGACCTTCATAGCAGGATCACCAGCTATTACTGTAATGCGGCGTACACACGATGGGAGCTTTTCCCTAGGATATTCTGACCGTGTGTATGCCCCATCAGACTTTTTCTGTCGGCATTTCCGACGGACTTAGATATAGAGCATTCTTTTCTCCCACTGACCAGCAATATAAGGGGCACTATGCACATACTTCTGACTGCTATACATACATATGTTGAACGTTGCACAGTCCAGGCTGCTGTACTGCTATACAATACATACTTGTGACTTGGGGGTTGTTATGTAGTTTCTATCTGTTTTAATAAAGTGGTTCTTAAAGGAGACATGTTGTCTTTTTTCTTTTTGTGTCTGTCACAGTGATTATGAAGTATTTTTTATTTTTTGGATGCAGAAACTGTAGTAAATGTTTGCACTGTTATTAGGTTTGGATTTTATTTAACCATGACTCAAAATAAATTGCCAGTGCCCTTGCGACTTTTTCAAGAGGTCCACCATATAAACAATCCAATCGTTGAAAACATCATATATTTTTATTCAAAAAAATTATTTAAAACATCAGATGTAATACAGAAACATGAAGCATTGTGGGATTACTTCTGTCAGTATTAAATATTCAATTGTCACTGTGGTTACATATAATCAACACATGAAAATGAGATGGCTTAGTCACACCATAATTCTCTCAAAGCATTTTGTGAATCTTAGTTCACTTCATCAAGAGATGATATTGCTGAATGAATGTCTATAAAGAGACTGTAATGTACCTGGTGGTGGAGTCTGACATGTGGAGGTAGGCTTCTCTTACACCTCTGGCTCAGGAGCCCTGGTAAAGTGTCAGGAGTGCCAGAGCACAGAGTGGGCACAAGTTTTTGACTGGTCTTCCATTGCAGGATTCTGATGAGCAGGCTGTGAATTGCTGAAGAGCAGGCTGTGTGTCCCGGTGTCACAGGAAGACAGGCTGTAACCTGTAATGGCAGGTAGACTGAAGCAGGAGACTGGCACAGATCAGCAGGCTCAGAAATCTGTAAGCAGGGTCAGGCAGTTCAGGTCAGCAACCGATAGGCAGATCAAGTACAATGCAGCAGGCAGAAGAGTAGTCAGAAGTCATCCCAGGTTTGGTAACAGCGGGCAGATGGGCAGATAGGCAAAAGGAGCAGGCAGAGACAAAATCCCAACACAAGCCAGGGGTCAGTACAGGTGGCGTTCAGGCAGAGTCAGGAACAGATCAAGCTGGTAACAGGAAGTTGGCACAGAAACAGGATAGGAAATGTAGTAGACCAAACGGCAAAGACCCAAAGTTATAGTGCAACTTAAATAACTCATCTGCCATTTGTGTGTGCTCGTGCACTCATTTACGCACCCGCGCATCTGCGCACCTACAAATTAGCCACGGACCAAGCTCCTTGACATTCTGTGCCTGCACACAGCAATGTGCCTTTCCTCACAGAGACCATGCCATTAAAAACCACAACATATATCACATTCAAAGTCAAATAGTGTATTCCTCAAGATTTTTTTACTACAGTTAATTATTTACACGTGTAAATGTAATAAAAGAGAGACCCAAAAAGCGTATTCTTTAATCTGTCAGATACTGCATGCACAGGAGCCCTCTCCAGGAAGTCTGGCCTGGGGGAGCTGGGGAGAAGGCACCTCCCCCGGGCCAGACTTTCTGAAGAGTTCTCCTGTGCATGCAGTATCTGACGGATACACGAAACGCGTTGAGATTTATGGTGTACCTAAGCCATCTCGTTGTCATGTCTTCATTGTATGTGACACCAGTGACATTTGTATAAATAATGCACTGCTGATGGATGTACTCCCACAACGCTTGATGTTTATGTATTAGATCGTATGGTCTAATGTTGGATGTTATGTTAAACACTTCCCCTGCAACCTCTGGTCACAGGTTCTTACAGTTTCATCCATGGTTGTTTCTAGGCTTGTAGAGGCCTCTAGTTACATCTATATGACTCGCCCATTCTGATTCTCTGATTCACAACCTAAGCTGGCCATAGACGGAGCCAACTTTGAATCATCTATGCAGGGGTCAAGTCCTGGGGAAAAAAGTGTGGGAACTCCAACCCAAGATCCACTCACCAACCAAAAAAAGATACACTCATATGCACGAACGCTTCAAAAGTGGCATTTTTCATCCAATTTTCGTATTGTATGTATGAAGCTTAACTGTTAGTACATAAAAAAAACAATCCTCAATAAACATAAATACAGCAATTCTCTGAATAATCAGCATTCATTCAATTGTGCTTCCATGCAAATGTGAACATCGTGTTCTGATCTTTATTGGGGAATTTTATTTTGTATATAGAGTGTTTATGTGGTGAGTTTACACTTTTCATTGAACAGAGTTTGGATAACACAGGGTTAAACGGAAAGGTCATAAATTAACTGCACATTATCTGGACAGATTGCTTGGGGAGATAGTGATGAGGAGACAGAAAATCAGGAGGGGCCGGCGGGGAGGAGCACATCACGAGAGGTCTGACTAAATACAATCACTTAGCAGCAGGAACCTGATCTACCTGTCAGCTCGCTGTGATTGACAGGTAGATCGAAGAGGAAGCTGTCATGGGGCCCCCTACTGGCAATGCCTGAATGGTCAGGTGTGCGGCACTTACTATTGCGAGCTGTGTCGGCAGCTGCTGGTGTAGCACCTGCCACACAGCTCGCATACTTCAAAGTCTTGCAGGACACGGCTGCTAATGGGAACTGAGTTCCTGTTGTGGAAAAAGTACAGGAACTCCGTTCCCATGCGTTCCCGCAGGACTTGAGCCCTGCATCTATGGCTGTTCCTCCTGGACAGGAATGTTGGGAAACTTTTATTGATCAGAGGTTGCAGCCAACCAACAGGAGGACTCCCACTGTCAGGGCACAATGGCACAGTGGCGAGGATCCATTCATCCACCTCACCTGTGTGCATGGAAGTATCTGTAGGTTTTTTTCATTTGGCCCGTTGGCTGACAATAATAAAAAGATTAATTTATGAGCAGCTTTAAATTTCCATGTCCTGTTGACAAGAAAAACAGTTAAATATTTTCTGCAGGTAAAATTCATGGTGACATAGATTTTTTTGTAACCAAGGGACATCTTGAGGACAGCATGGTATCTCTGACACCATTAATGAAATGTGAAACATTTTTTTTATGTTTTGTGCTTAAAGTGTCTACCTTCAAATCTTATTCCGGAGGAAGAATTGACATGAAAGATGTGATGTATGACACTTCACTTCATGTGTCTGTATCAGACTGAGTGATAAAACACTTCAGTGTGCGAATAATGTCTAAAGAGGTTAGGGTAGAATTCTCAAATCATCTGGCTGGAACTTTTTTTCAGATGCCATAGTTAGCTGCTTTTATTTATCTAAAAATTAACCTTGAAAACAGATTAAAGTGATTGTAAAGTTTTTTTTTTTTTGTAAAATAACAAACCTGTTATACTTACATGCTCTGTGTAAGGGTTTTGCACAGAGTGGCCCCAATACTCCTTTTCTGGGGTGTCCAGGCAGTGCTCCTGGCTCCTATTCTTCATTGGGTGCCCCCTACAGAGAGACGCTTTCCATGAGGGCACCCGTGCGACTGGATTTGATTGACAACAGCGGGAGCCAATAGCTCCTGCTGCTATCAATCTATCCAATGAGCACCCGAGACAGTGGCTGGAGCTGCTGGGCTCATTCACGTTGCAGGAACGATTGGGTTCAGGTAAGAAAAAAGGGGGGCGATGGGGCAGCGCAGAAGGTTTTTCACCTTAATGCATAGAATGCATTAAGGTTAAAAACCATGAGGGTTTACAACTCCTTTAAACCCATACAATGCAACATTACTGGACCATTTATTAACTTTGACATTATTTCTTTCCATGATTGCTGTCCATTCTTTCTCAGAACCCTTCCATTTAAAAAAAAAAAAAAAAAAAAAAACTTTACGTTAGGGATTCCGTGCTGACAGAGCAGGTCATACCCCTTGATTTTCTCAGATGGAAAAGAGGACCACCTTTTAGCTCAAAGTGCATAGAACACATCCCAGCCATGTCATCAGTTACACAGACTATGAAGAATTAATAAGCAAAACATGATTGGTTAAACCCACGTGTGTTTTTTTCATCACTAATGTTTCCTTTTGTACCGATCCTGCCCTAGGATGGATAAATGAAGTTTTTGGCTCTGCTGTACCCAGCTAAGCAGCAATTTATTTTCTAGGTCTGGTCAGGTCTCCCTAAGTTTGGTGGTTGATTGCTCCTGCCTGCTTCTGGAAGAAGCTTTCAGAAATAGAGTGGGAGGTTTAGCCGCTGGGTTATTTATTTGACCTCAGCCAACCTCTGGGAGGGGGCACCCAGAAGGTGTGGCTGGGCAGAGGCGTTGCTAGGGGGGTGCGGGGGGTGCGGTCCGCACCCGGGTGACACCCGCTAGAGGGGTGACACCCTCCCGATGGTGAAATCTTCCACATGTTACAACCAGCCGCTGGGTTCCCTTAAATAGGATTGGTTCCCCGGGTGGTGGCTGGTGCGGTGCGGAGTATAGTGGGAGGTGGCTCCCGCGGCTCCATCTGGCTGGCTGCAGAGTCGCTCGGCGGCAAGAAGGAGCAGGCAGATCCCCCCCCCCCTCCCCCAGAGCCGACCATACCAATGTCCAGCAGCCGTGAGTGTCAGCTCTCTGCCCGCCCCCCCTCCCTGGGTTATGTGCAGCCATTGGAGGAGCAGGGCGAGCGGCATTGTGCACAGAGAAAGTCGGATGGACTGTCCGACTGACCATGATAGGACACATGCTGGGCCGTGGCGAGGAGCCCAAAACAAAGCTGGTTCTGCAGCCCACCCTGCTTACCTAACCCAGCCTCTCCGCGGTCGTCCGCCGGAGCCCGGGGGCGGAACCAAGTGATCAGCTGATCAGATGGGGGACGAGCTGGAGGAGGTCTCCCGTGCGTGAGCTGTGACTCACAGCCTGTAGGAGACCCCATCTCCTAATCCTGGGACTTGTGACAAATCGACTGCTGCCCGCTGCCATGTGGACGGAGCTGAAAAGAAGATCCCCAAGGTAAGAACTTGTCAGGTGGTGGGGGAAGTGCTGGGGATGAAGGCTTCCAGTCAGACCTTTTCACTGGTGTGTGACTGCCTACACCTGGCTCCACCCCCTCTTATCCTCCTGGCTCCACCCCCTCCACCTGGGTACACCCCCCTTCCTATCTACCTGGCTTCATCCCTCCACCTGGCTACACCTCCTCCACCTGGCTACACCCCCCTCTCCTACTACCTGGCTTCATCCCTCTACCTGGCTACACCCCCTCCACCTGGCTACACCCCCCTCTCCTACTACCTGGCTTCATCCCTCTACCTGGCTACACCCCCTCCACCTGGCTACACCCCCCCTCCTATCTACCTGGCTTCATCCCTCTACCTGGCTACACCCCCTCCACCTGGCTACACCCCCCCTCCTATCTACCTGGCTTCATCCCTCCACCTGGCTACACCTCCTCCACCTGGCTACACCCCCCTCTCCTACTACCTGGCTTCATCCCTCTACCTGGCTACACCCCCTCCACCTGGCTACACCCCCCCTCCTATCTACCTGGCTTCATCCCTCTACCTGGCTACACCCCCTCCACCTGGCTACACCCCCATCCTATCTACCTGGCTTCATCCCTCTACCTGGCTCCATCCCTTCACCTGGCTACACCCCCCTCCTGTCCACCTGGCTCCATCCCTCCACCTGGTTCCATCCTTCCTCCACCTGGCTGCCCCCTCTCCTGTCCACCTGGCTATAGCCTCCCTCCACCTGTCTGCACCTCCTCTCCTGTCCACCTGGCTGCACCCCCTCCTGTCCACCTGGCTTCACCCCCCTCTCCCATCCACCTGGCTCCATCTCCTTACATGGCTGACCCCCTCTCCTGTCCACCTGGCTCTATTCTCCCTCCACCTGGCTGGGAGAAGATAAATGTTTGGAGGGCCTTTTTAGAGCTCTCTGTCCTGGGGCAGCAGCCCCAGGGTGGCTGCCTTTGTTACTGAAGTGTTGTTGCTACCAGGCCTCATGATTGGCTAAGGGCCTGGAGGAGCCTGGATTGAGAAGAATTTGTGGGACATACACTACCTTAGGAAGCTAGGCTGAAGAAGGACCCTTTTCACTGAAGAGTGTGATAGGGAAGCAGGTTGGGGAGCTGTCTGTGTACACTGTGAGTTGGACCTTTTTCCTAGAGCTTCAGGTGTTCTTTTGCTTTGAGGGTAGATGCCAGAGGTCGCTACAAGAACTGTGACTGCTGTTACAGAGTCTCAGACTAGCTAGCTGTCCCCTTTACCTCCAGAAATATTTAAGGCTGCTACTACTAAAAGACTTAGAGAATCTGTCCTCTAATGCTTGCATGTTCTGCGGAGAATCCTGCACCCTTATCTGTCTAGATTGGCTAAGATGTCCCCTACCCAGTCACCTGATTGCTGGTGGTGCAGTTCCCTCACTGCCAATTTCATGCATATCTTTTGGAATTGCTCGAACATTCAAGTATTTTGGAAGGGGGTCACAGAACATATAGCAGAAGTAACAGCCATTTCTATACAGCCCACAATAGAGGTGTGCTTTTTGGGACTGGTGGACAATCTATCCCCAAAAAGAGTAAAGGCCCATACACACGATCGGACTTTTTGACAACCAACATGCAAATTAGCTGTTTTGGACCAACATCCGACCGTGTGTACGCTCCATCGGACCAACTTTTTCCAGGTTTCATCGGACTTTTGTTGGCTGTGCGAACGGACCAACTTTCTGCCAACAAAAGTCCGATGGACCAAAGTCCGACCGTGTGTACACAAAACCAACAGACTTTTGTACAAACCAATGCAGAACCAATGCAAAAGATCAGACAACAATACAGAAGTTGACCAAAGGTGGCGGTAAAGAGCAGAAAAAACAAGTGATTTGGTGAAAGTTGGCTGAAAAAAGTCCTGCCGTGTGTATGCAATACCAACTTGGGGCCAACGCCCTTTGGACAAAAATCCACAGGAAAGTTGGTCCACGGTCCGATCGTGTGTATGAGGCTTAACTCGTACTTTGCTGACAATACTAATCTATTACGCTAGGAAAATTATAGTTTTATCATGAAAAAAGCCTAATCCTCCATCTATATCAGAGTGGAAGGGTGTGGTTAATAGGGCTGCACCTTTATACAAGGCTACATACATTAGTAGGGGCATACCACAAAAATTTGATCAAGTGTGGGGCAGTTGGATGAATAGTGAAACTATGGTGGCGGTTTGAGTAGCACCTAATAGAATACACCTGCAGTGGGTTTTAACATGTATGTAATTATCTGACATATCTAAATGTACCATGGATTGTTATTGAGAAAAGGTGGCCTTATTATTATTATTATTTAGATTTTTTCACCGAGCGAGGGTCTGGAGGGAGGAGGAGAGAGTCAATGCTGAAGAAATGTACATAGTTTCTTTTTGTGTGTGGCCCATTGGGTCTTGTATATACCTGTTATGTTAACCACTTAGGCCCCGGAAGGATTTACCCCCTTCCTGACTAGAGTGTTTTTTGCGATTCTGCACTGCGACGATTTAACTGACAATTGCACGGTCATGCGACGTGGCTCCCAAACAATTGGAGCGTCAATTTTGAAAAAAAAATGCATTATTTTTTTACTTTTTGCTATAATAAATATCCCCAAAAATATATAAAAAAAACGATTTTTTTTCTCCTCAGTTTAGGCCGATACATATTCTTCTACATATTTTTGGTAAAAAAAATTGCAATAAGGGTTTATTGATTGGTTTGCGCAAAAGTTATATCGTCTACAAAATAGGGGATAGTTTTATGGCATTTTTATTAATAATTATTTTTTTAGTAATGGCGGCGATCAGCGATTTTTATCGTGACTGCGGCATTATGGCGGACACATCGGACAATCGCGATCGATGCTATAAAATTGCATTTATTACTGTAAAAATGTCACTGGCAGTGAAGGGGTTAACCACTAGGGGGTGGGGAGGGGTTAAGTGTATCCTAGGGGCGTGTTTCTAACTGTCTGGGGGCGTGGCTGTGTGTGAGACCATAGCGAACATATTACAGCGCACACATTCAAGAATTACATTTCCTGCATGGCTAGTTAACCGCTTCCTGACCGGCGCACGACGATGTACGTCGGCAGAATGGCACGGACAGGCATAAGGGCGTATATATAAGTCCCTTTTTAAATGCCGCCGTGCCATCGGGAGCGGCGCCCTCCCGCGCTGGTCGGGACCCCCGTGAGGCCGGTCGCGGGTCCCGCGGACTCGATTGCCGCGGGGACACCCGCGATCGTCTCACGGGAAGGCTGAACGGGGAGATGCAGAAATAAACAGCATCTCCCCGTTCTGCCTAGCAACTAGTGACGCCGATCTCTGCTCCTTGTGATTGGAGCAGAGATCAGCATTCACTATCTGACAGCCAAGCCCCCCCACAGTAAGAAACACACCCCTAGGCATACTTAACCCCTACACTGCCACCTAGTGGTTAACCCCCTTCACTGCCAGTGTCATTTATACAGGAATCAATGCATTTAAATAGCATTGATTGCTGTATAAATGACAATGGTCCCAAAAATGTGTCAAAAATGTCCGATGTGTTCGCCATAATGTCGCAGTCACAATAAAAATCGCTGATCGCCGCCATTACTAATAAAAAAAAATTATTAATAAAAATGCTATAAAACTATCCCCTATCTTGTAAACGCTATAACTTCTGCGCAAACCAATCAATAATCGCTTATTGCAATTTTTTTACCAAAAGTATGTAGAAAAATACGTATCGGCCTAAACTGAGGAAAAAAAAATGTTTTTTATATATATTTTTGGGGATATTTATTATAGCAAAAAATAAAAAAGAATTCGTTTTTTTTCCAAATTTTCGCTCTTTTTTGTTTAAAGCACAAAAATAAAAACCGCAGGGGTGATCAAATACCACAAAAAAAAGCTCTATTTGTGGGAAAAAAAGGATGTCAATTTTGTTTGGGAGCCATGTCGCACGACCGCGCAATTGTCAGTTAAAGTGACGCAGTGCCGAATCGCAAAAAGGGGCCTGGTCCTTTGGCTGCAAATTGGTCCGGTCTGAAAGTGGTTAAAAACACCTGAACATATTCAAAAAATACAGGGGTTTGGTCACACTATATGGTTATATAGTTCTAAGCCCACTTACTGCGACAAAGTACCCCGAATTAGTGGGTTCTACCCTAGCAATAGAATGAAAGATCCTGCGTCTCAACCATGGGAGGCAAACTCCTCTGTGTTTTTGTATGTTGTAATAAACCCTGACCAGGTTTTTTTGGGTTAGAGCACCCCTCCCCCTCTTCATTACCTCTTATTTAGTGGCCACCAGTGCATAGGAGGAATCCCTTCAGTTCTCCCACACAGAGGAGTTTGGCTGACCACGGCAACCATTGATTGGTGAAGCGGATGACAGTTGGAAGATATGCTAAAATGCTGCAGTAAAAAAAGGTTTAGTGATGTGGCAGACAGGTTTCAATGAACCAAAAAGACCTATCAGTCAACACTGGTATCTTGAACAGCAGATTGCATTCTGGAGATTTCAGTGATTCACCTATTTCCCATTGGTAACTGGCATTCACCAAAACTGAGATATTTTCAGTTACTGTATAACATTTAGCTGGAATGACCACTTAAAGTGGGGTTGCAACCAAAAAACAAAAAGGGGCTTAAAAATCATTAAAAAAAAAAAAAAAAAATAATTGGAAAAAAAAAATTTTTTTACTCACCTCTAAATGCCTGTTGCTAGGGGGTCCCTCGAAGTCTGCCACCTTCATTGCCCGGGCTAAAAGTCACTTCCTGTAGGCAACGCACAGTCATCTGGGACATGTCATGTGTCCCAGATGAGTGAGCGTCGAATCACGGCGCACGGCGCCGCTCGCGCATGCGCAGTGGGTGCCCGGCTGTGAAGCCCAGCCGGGTTCCCACATTAAGAATGCCGGCGTCGTGAGCGGAGCGGGGAACGAGGGGGGGGTCTCGTTCCCCCGCATCGCTGGACCCCGGACAGGTAAGTGTCCGATTATTAAAGGTCAGCAGCTGCAGTATTTGTAGCTGCTGACTTTTAATTTTTTTTTTTTGCCCGGCCCTCCACTTTAAGTTTCTTCATTATGTGAACTGGAGTTTATTTTTATTGTCTAAACACTGTGGAAATTACAACATGTAGATTACTTTTGCTTTCATAAAGTAGGTTAGTAAAAATACTGAAAATTAACTTGTCAGCTGCAGAATGAAAGTAACATGTTGAAAGAAATGGAATCTCCTAGTCAGTTCCAATATTGGTAATTATATATCACCATGGTTTCAAAATTATTTGAAATTGGAACATACAGCCAATTCTGTTGCAAAGAAATTGCGTGTGAGCCAAAAAAGTTTAATCAAGTAAAAAAAAAAATATACCAAGGTTTTGGGATGAATGTTATGCATACAATCAGTAAGCTCCACTTAGTAACATCAGCAGTCTAAAAGGTACAGTTATCAAAAAGTATTAAGCTGATCATACAGAGAAAGAAATTGGGAGATTCCTGCTGAATCATCCAAAACTCCAAACATGGGTGGCCCTATCGGCACCAACCAGCTCCTAATAATTTTCATTTGAAATTCTGCTAGTGTATACACAGCTGACCCAATTGAAGACCGTGTGGTCGAAAGCGTAGGGCTTGCTATACACGCTTCCCATATTGCTTTTAAACCTACCAGTGATCACTTTTTGCTTACATTTGTTATTTGATGTTTTGTAAGCTTTTTTGTATTAGAATAAATTCTTATATTTTTTTGACCTGCACCATATGGAGTCCTCCATCTTTTCTTTCTCTTTTTTGGTTTGTATGTGACACCGTTCCATCGTGTCATCAATTGTATATTTGACCTCCTCCTGAGGTCTGGCTCACTCCCCCTTTTTTGAAAGATCCTCTCGAGGTTTGGATATCTGATTGCTATATCCCGATCAGGCTCGGCCAATTTATACGTCCACTCTTGGAGGGATTTCTTCATTCATTCCACCCTTCTTGCAGTCGGGAATATCGATGAGTGTTAGACCTCTGGTCACCAATACAAGCCTGACTGGCCCACTGTCGTACGACAGATGTGCCCGCCGAGTCCGGTAAGAAGTATCTATCTATTACTCCTCATTTGATGAATGTACATCTGTTGCTTGACACTTGTGTTACACAGTCATCACTACGTTTTCTTCATCTTTTGAGTCACAGAGGATATCAGCTCAGTCATTTGAGTGGGAGTCCCATCTATGAACTTATTTATTATTTTTGTGTCTCATAGGTGTAGCGCACTACTCCCTTGGGAGCTGAAAAGTTGTTCATTACCTTTATGTCAATCGCCCCCGTTCTCCCTTCCCATGCAACCTTCACAAACACCAGAAAGTCTTTATATTCTGTAAAGCTTTTATTCTTGAACTTGTCTTGGGGAAACAGGTAGATAGAAAATATGAGATACCTCTATTGATTCCGGTTCCTGACTCTGATCCTGCATACTCTCCTTTTGTGAACTGACCAGCATCACTCTGAATGATACTGTGGGTGTAGATTCCAAAGTCCCAGGCCACACTGCCTAATTCCTTGACTCTTTCAATCAGCCCATGTCAGTTCTGGAAAGTGTCCCTCACTAGGTCCTTGGACACATAGCACGTTTACGGATAAACACCACTGGGTTGCACTCCCAATCGACAGTCCATGTTACCCATAGAAGGTCAATTCCCAGTTTCCTCCGTCCGCTTTACTCTTACTTCCTCCTCCTCTGGTCTACGTGGCGACATCCGCTCCCGCTATCCAGCGCTGTGGTCTCTGAACCCCCAGGCCTTCAAGCCTGCTCCTGCTATCCAGCACTGGGGTCTCTGAACCCCCAGGCCTTCAAGCCTGCTCCTGCTGCACTCTCTACATCTTGAATTCTCACCGCCTCCCCGGAAGCATGTGACCCCCAGTTTATATGCAAGTCCTGCCCCTGCCAATACAATTTAATGATTGGTCCAGAGCTCTCCACATAAGCTGCCTGACACTCAGGTCCCAAATCCTGCCTCCTTTCCAGAACATTTCCACTGGAAGGATGAGGGGACTTCCTTGAGCCAGAGTGTAGATGGCCACACCCCCCTCTATTCTAACACTGCCACCTCCCAAATAAACAACCAGGCCTAGAAAAAGTGCAATGCCCTGGCTAAATTTGCCTATCACTATTTACAGAAACACACTAAGCACCCACCGAATTGGGGTGGGCGCTACATAGGATTTAGACTTTATATGTCACAGATATTATTCACCATTGTTCCTTCATGGTTCATTTTCTTTACATTAGTTTATATTAATTGTATTATAGCTCACTGCGACAGCGATCTACATTTTTTAGTGCTACACTTATTTTTATCTCTATACACAGCTTTAAAGACCAGCTAGCATATAAAGGCAATCTGGAAGCCTGGACATTTCCCTCCAGTCTTCCACTGTTCTCTATGTGGAAAGAGGTTAACTAACTGGGTAGATTTTGAAAAACAATGTCAAGTTGACATAATTAAGATGTTTTGTACTCACAAGCATGTCTCTATATCTCTAGGTGAAGATAGAGTTAAGGGTTTTAGTGGATGAGTGTTTAGCCATTACCACTAATAGCATCCTACAGGTGCCCACAGGTATTAGATGATCTCCTTGTCTGGCCATATGGTGCACCATCGACGATGCTGGCTGAGGCTTGCTGTGGGAGATCAGAAATGTCAGAAAACTTTCTCTGATTATTATTATTTGCACTTACTCCATGGTATAAACAATTGTTTGGTGGTCATTCATGTTTAGCTAAGAGTTGACTGGCATAGGTGTCTAAAGCTGGCCATACATGCAAAATTTGTCTAGCTCAGCAGGTACTGGCCTAATTTCCATACATGTATGGGCTAGCTGGTTGTACACAAGTTGATCTATCTTGTGTACAATCAGCTAGCCCAAAGTCTGCAGGAGGGCCACACAAAGAAAGTAGCTGAGTTATGTCCCTGCATTTTCTAACAATCCTGTCACTAGCTTACTCTAGCCTGCAACAGGATCATAAGTGTGACAGTAGCCTAAAATGTAAAATGACCTGCCTTTCAAAGTGCTGTAATGAACATTAATAGTGCTTAGTATGACTTGTCTGGCAACAATACATTTGTCAAGGTTCAGGCTTCAAAGGCAACCCAGGTATGTGATTCTATACAGCCAAAAACATAAAAGTTATATATACTGCACAAGGTTCATGAAAGATACCTGAACTGAGAGAATATGGAGGCTACCATTCCAGACAACACCTTTTGAAAATGCTAATTGTCTATCATCCTGATCCACTGGTTTTAATATTTTTCCAGTACGAATTTGCAGATTAGAAGTTCTGACTTCACAATCCAAGCAGCGTGCTTGTTCCTGGTCAGTGACTCAAATGAACAATTGAACCCAAAGATAGCCAGGCAACTAGTAAATTTTTCAGCAATGGCAGGCCCCATATTTTTCTGGTTATTTAAGTTCAGTAAGATATACCTACTGTTTACTAACTTCTACATTTAACAATATTTGTACTGAATTAAATTTATAGACTGCCATGCAGCCTCCTTCTGAAAATTCTTTGTGGCTGGCTGCCCCTGGCATCAATGCATTCTCAATCACAGACTGTAACTAGCATTTAACAAGGTAATCCAGAATAAAGTTAAAACACCTGATCTTTATACCACTTCTAGGTAAGTGACTCAAGAAGTATTCAAGCAAACGGATCACCATAGCAGCTAGGCAACTTGCACTTTCAGAGAGGTCAGGAGCCCATCTGTAGTTAAAGGTATGGTTACAGCTACATACTTGCTTCACAAGGTAAGTTTACAAATTTTAAGATTATTATTATTATACAGGATTTATATAGCCCAGCAGTTTGCACAGCGCTTTACAACATCATTGATGACAGTACAATTACAATACAATTCAATACAGGAGGGATCAGAGGGCCCTTGTCATGAAGATCCTGCCAGAAATCTGAACCCTGGGCTTCCTGGTCCTCGGTAGACGAGCGCGCGCCCCTGTTGGCGCCAGGTAGGCTATTTAAATCCAGCCTGAGCAGACGGTCCCTGATGTCTGCTCTACAGCGTTGTGGTGACTGTAACCTGATCTGTGATACCTCTTACCTGTGTTTGACCCGGCTTACCTGTGACCATCCATCTGTCTGCCTGTACCCGACCTCGGCTTGCTTGTGACCATCCTCCTGCCTGATCCACCTGTACCTTGCTGCCAGCCTGATATCCGACCTGGCCTGTCCTGACGATCCAGTCTGCTCTGAGATCCTGTCTGCTTTGCTGATCCAGTTTGCCTGTGCTGATCCAGTCTGCTCTGAGATCCTGTCTGCTTTGCTGATCCAGTCTGCCTGTGCTGATCCAGTCTGCTCTGAGACCCTGTCTGCTTTGCTGATCCAGTCTGCCTGTGCTGATCCAGCCTGCTCTGAGATCCTGTCTGCTTTGCGGATCCAGTCTTCTCTGAGATCCTGTCTGCTTTGCTGATCCAGTCTGCCTGTGCTGATCCAGTCTGCTCTGAGATCCTGTCTGCTTTGCTAATCCAGTCTGCCTGTGCTGATCATGTCTGCTCTGAGACCCAGTCTGCCTGTGCTGATCCAGCCTGCTCTGAGATCCTGTCTGCTTTGCTGATCCAGTCTGCCTGTGCTGATCCAGTCTGCTCCGCTGTCCAGCCTGCTTTGCTGATCCAGTCTGCCTGTGCTGATCCAGTCTGCTTCGCTGTCCAGCCTGCTTTGTTGATCCAGTCTGCCTGTGCTGATCCAGTCTGTCTTCTGACCCAGTCTACTGTACTGATCCGGCCTACCTACTTACCTTGTCTGCTGAGCTGACTTTGGGTCGCTCCACCGGTCTGTTGATCCTGCCAGGCACCCGTGCTCCTCCTCACTCCTGGGTCTCCTGTCACCCTACCAGGGATCCAGGAGTGGGAGCCGCAAGGGAGGCCCTCCTCTGCAATTCGGGCTCTCACCATCAGGTAAGTGACAGCCCTGCTCGTTAGAGCTTACAATCTAGAAGGGAAGGTCAAGTGGAAACAAAAAGGTAATAACTGTGGGTGATGATCAGATGGACAAAATGAAAATACAGTTGTTAGGAGTAGGTAGGATAGGCTTCCCTGAAGAGGAGAGTTTTCAGGGATTGTCTAAAAACTATTAGAGTAGGAGATAGACGGACCGATCGGGTAAGGAGTTCCATAGGCTTGGAGAGGCTCTGGAAAAGTCCTGGAGACGAGTATGAGAGGAGGTGATGAGAGAGCTAGAGAGCAGGAGGTCTTGAGAAGAACGAAGAGAATGATTAGGTTGGTATTTTGAGACTAGGTCAGTGATGTAGCTGGGGGCAGACTTGTGGATTGCTTTGTAAGTAGCTATTAGTATTTTGAATTTAATTTGGGTGAGCGGAAGCCAGTGGAGGGAATGACAGAGAGGAGTAGCAGAGACAGAGCGGTTGGTAAGGTGGATGAGTCTGGCAGCAGCATTCATGATGGACTGAAGGGGGGTTAGAGTATGCAGAGGTAGGCCAATGAGGAGGGAGTTGCAATAATCTAGGCGGGAGATTACTAGGGAGTGAATCAAGAGCTTTGTTGCGTCATTGGTTAGAAAGGAACGTATTTAAGATCATTCAGACTGATAGGGGTAGGCTACAAATAATTGAAATACAATGTGGAAATGATTGTATAATTTTTAAATTTGACCATAGATACACTATGGGTCTATATTATGACATCCTATTGTTCTGTTATGTCATTATATATTTTTTTCCTTAGAATATTAACTTTGAAATTATATTACTAATCCAGGAACTTTAAAAAAAACAGTTTCCTGGAAAAGTGACTCATATCTATCTATGACATTTCTATAGTGAAGTCTGAATCTCTTATCTCTTTAGCCTAAATACGAACAGTTGAACAAACACTGGTTATGCTAAGATGAATAATCAGTAATGTACAGAACGCAGATAACATTGCATACCGCCAAATCAGATGCATGATTTCATATAAGTTTCATTTCTACGTTTTCATTTTATTGAGAACACTTGGGATGCTATGGAAAGGCTTTTTGATCTTTACAAGCACAGAAAACACAAGAAGATGATTCTTATTTTATTTTTGTCTTTATAAATATTTCAGTTTCATTTGAATGACAATGGGAAAAATCATCACCCGACTTAATACATCTCTCATAGGATCTGGCAGTTACATTTCAGTTCTCATCACCTCTGACCTGCTACTGCCAATATTGTGTGGCGAACTCTCAGCGCTACAGTATGTACTCTGATAAGAACAAAGAAATAAAGAGCAGGAGACATGTCTTTGTAATGGTTTGGATGAGTGTTTGATCTGCAGGTGAATATACACCGATCAGCTATAACATTTTTGTGGCCCACCTTATATTGAGTAGATGCACTTTTGCCACCAAAACAGCCCATATCTGTTGCGGCATGGATGCCACTAGACCTCTGAAGGTATGTTGTGGTATCTGGCACCAAGCCGTCAGTAGCAGATCCTTTAAGTCCTATAAGTTGTGAGGTAGGGCCTCCAAGGATTGGACTTATTTTTCCAGCACATTCCATAGATGCTTGATGGGTTAAGATTTGGAGAAGTTGGAGGCCAATAACAAAATGTGGGTGGCCTCTAAGGGCAGTATTAATGAATATGTGTTTTCAAAGAGGGTTGTACCATCATCCAAGAATTTGATGAAATAGGTTTTTTTTGTGAGCCTGGTCCCCACCAAGGGAGAGGATGGAGGTCAAGAAGCGCCTTGATGAAATGAATAAGGAAATTATCATAAAAAAACAAACTAAATTTGTCAAAATTCTCTGAAGGATTCGCTTACAAATGGTCAGGCAGAATGATGGGTAGGAGAGCTGCCCCACGGCACCCAACCTTCCAATGCAGTTACTGATCAATCAGAATCTGATTCATCACTTTCTTCATCCATTTCTCACCCAACAGGTACCCGCTCCACAGGTCCCTCTACCTACAACTCTACACGCAAACGTTCTTGTTACAGCGGCAGCACCTAGGAAGGGTAAAAAGACTTCCTCTAAACAGCAATCAACACATACACCAGGAGACCTTTCCCCACCACCCAGTTGGTTGGTGGGATAGGTCCCTCCACATCACATGTAATTCCCAAGGTTCTTGGGTCAACCTTGGTTAATTCGAAGAAGCCACTTATTGATATTGATTTTTTAGACCTGACTTCACCAGACCTAAGGAAACAACAACAAACCAAGATAGACACATTTGTTCGCAAACCTCCCCACATGCCCCTACCCTGCACCTCCACAAATCACAATTAAACATTATCTAGCTCCTTGTCTTTGGATGAGCTATCAGTATTGCAACTTGGCCTTGGTTTTTGTCCCCTTAATTCCATACAGATCACTGAAACTTTCAAAGTTTCATATCTTTTTGCACGTAATTTAACCTTCAAGATTATTTTTGACCAAGACCATCAAAATGTTAATCTTGAACAGGAACTCACTGAACGCACAAGGCACTTTACCATGGAGGAATTCCGTGCACTATGTGACTTGATGCTCTTATATGATGAGGGTGCCACTGAGGACACCTCGGGTTCACAGTGTGACTCCATGATTAATCCCACTGGCACCTCAGCTACTGCAGCGGCCCCGCCCCCTACACTACCCACGGTTTCCAAAAAATGTAAACCTAAATCACGTAACTTGCCAGATTTAATGACTTGCCCAGCTATATGGGCATTTCTCCATCAATCCATCAAGGATCTTAAGCGTAGTGAATGGCAAGATCTCCCATCCATTCTTCTAATCAGTTACAAGCTCTTAGACACCTACAAAAACATAATGACATCATCCTCAAGCCATCCTATAAGGGTGGCAACATAGTTCTTATGTCACACATCCAATATCAGACCATGTGCTATGAGGTTTTAAACAACTCCACATAGTACTAACCCATTTCACCTACCAAAATTATGGGATTCATCAATGAATTTAGAGAACTTTGTACAGGGGCGTTTTGGCAGGGTCTAATAGATAAGGATACCCTTAACTACTTAATTCCCAAACATCCGCACACCCCCACTTTCTACACACTGCCTAAGACACACAAAAATCTCTCCCGGCCTCCAGGGAGGCCCATTGTCTCCGGCATTGGGTCTTTAACGGACAATGCTAGCAAATTTTTGGATAGCTTCCTGATACCTCCCGCATTGAGTCTACCATCATACATCCGTGACACATCAGACATTCTGAGACACATTGAGGGGATCCAGGTTCCTCGGGACTCCCTTCTCGTGACTATCGATGTTGAGTCCCTATACTCGAGCATCCCCTACGAGAAGGAAGTCTTGATGGCCAGATCATTCTGAATGAATGAATGAATAATTTGTATAGCGCTACAATGCAAACCGAATCGCCTCAAGGCGCTGTATTAGTGCTTTGTTGTCAAGCTTCTTCATTCCTAATGGAACAGGAATGTACGCCCTGACCTTTAAACAAAATTGTTTTACAGATACTATCATTCATATTTACATGGAATTTCTTCATCTTTAAAGATCAACACTTTTTACAGGCCCAGGGCATGGTTATGGGCACGTCCTGTGCCCCGTCCTATGCCAATTTATTTATTGGAGCTTGGGAGAGAAATGTCTTTTCTAATGACCACTATTCAACTTTTTTTACAGTCTGTACTCTGTTGGTTTAGATTCATAGATGATTTGTTCTTGGTTTGGACTGGCTCACCAGCTCAGTTAAATCAATTTATTCAGCTCTTAAATGTCAACTCTATGAATCTACACTGCACAGTTACTTCTGATGATACACAGATCACATTTTTGGATCTGTTGATCATCAAGAATCCAGACGGAACATTGGGCATGGACCTCTACTGGAAGCCACCCCAAGCCTCTCGTGCACAGTAAACCCTTATGCGCAGTACTTGCGACTGCGCAGGAACTGCACACGAGAGAAAGACTTTTATATTCAGGAGGCTGCTATACGGGAACGACTACTTCTGAGTGGTTACTCTCGGACAAATTTGAGAAAGGCCTTTAACAAGGCACTAACTCGTACTAGAACTTCTTTGTTATACTCCCCTCTACGTAAAAACTGCACTAATACTGTTAAGATCATTACAAAATTCTCAGCACATCATGGCCAACTTAGGGATATCCTCTCCAAGCATTGGCACCTTTTAACAGATCATCACATTCTAAATCAGCACCTCCAAAATACCCCTGAACTAGTCTTCCATAGGGCTAATCCCTTAAAGATCGTTTAATTAGCAGTCGCTATCGATCCAATATCAGCCGTCCTCTGAGACCGAGGGGCACCTTTTCATGTGGGTATTGTTCCTGGTGCCCCTGGATCCTCACAGGCACCACCTTTACACTCCCTAATGGAGACATTTTCACTCCCCACACCTCACACCCATTGTGGTACCACTGGAGTTGTATTTTATGTAGGAAAGACTATTAGGGAACTCAGGCAGAGAATCGGAGATCATTTATATCATTCAATCAATGGCAAACTTACTACCATTGGCCGACATATAGGCCTCCATCACAAATTCAATCCTAACGTTGTCAAATTTTTGTCCTTGGAAGTGGTGCCCGCTGACACCGGGTGGAGGACCCTGATAGAGTACTCTTGCAGCAGGAAACTCTGGATTGAGAGGCTTAATGCCACCATTCCACCTGGCCTAAACAAAATTAATTCCTACAGACCATTTCTGTAAATTAGATGACTCCTAGATTCCCTTTCTGGGTTCCCTTTTATATCTTGCCTTTACTTTGAATGCATAGTTACAATCCTATGCATTCCTCTGTGATGATAACTTGCCATTCTTTGCTACTGTTAAGTTTATTTTGTCTATTTTGATGTAACCCATTCATGTTCACCTGCTGTCAGCTGTAACAAACACATTTTCCTATTTGCCTATATTTGTATCATTTATATGTGTAGCACTTACCCCCAAAGGAGCTGCTGGTAATTTATTGTGCCTGTACTCTGCTTTTTCCACCCCCTATGGTTTGGCTCAAACCCGCTTGACACAGCTGTGTAACAGTGTTAAAAGACAATTAAATAGTCACAGATTATATGCACTTTACCTGTGTTATCACCTGGGTATACACTGCTACACCTGTTTGGAGAATTAACCACTTTAAGACCTTTTACCCTCAAAAATCTGCATAGGCGACGTTTAAAAATTCTACAGGTTGCATATTTTGCGTTACAGAGGAGGTCTACGGCTATAATTATTGCTCTCGCTCTGCTGATCGCGGCGATACCTCACATGTGTGGTTTGACCACCGTTTTCATATGCGGGCGCTACTCGCGTATGCGTTCGCTTCTGCGCACGAGCTCGTCGGGACGGGGCGCTTTAAAAAACATTTTTTTTGTTTTTATTATTTATTTTTTATTTTTTTGTTTTTTAAAAAAAATTTAATTGGCTCACTTTTATTCCTATTACAAGGAATGTAAACATTCCTTGTAATAGAAAAAAGCATGACAGGTCCTCTTAAATATGAGATCTGGGGTCAAAAAGTCCTCAGATCTCATATTTGGACTTCAATGAAAAAAAAAAATGTCATTTTAAAAAAATGACATTTGAAAATTCCTCTTTAAGAGGTATGGGCGGAAGTGACGTCGCTTCCGTTTTTTTAACGTCGCTTCCGCCCTCCTATGGTATAGAGATAAGTGGCCGGAAAGTGGTTAACAAGATATCCCTCTTCAAAAAAGGGACTACATCGTCGTGCGCCGGTCGGAAAGTGGTTAACAAGCCTCATGACAGATTGTATTAAACCAAAATATAAGTTTACTAGAACAGGTTCAAGCATCAAAGACAAGAACCGTAATTGGTATACAATTCTGACACAGTAATGAAGCAAGTAGTTGTGAATGGCTATCATACAAGAGCTACCTGAATTGCTCCTGCAGGCATGTCTCCAAGTGGGACTAATGCTCAGGCAATACAACCTCAGCACTGGGCAGTGGGCACCTTCCCATTTCCAGCACACTGTGCAGATACTATAAGACCTGTAATATCCTACACAGCATTTGGCAAGAATGATATAGGCAGTATAATTACACAATATTCCCCCTACAGTTTATGGTAAGTAATAGTAACACTGTAAGGCCTTACAGCAGGGGTCTCAAACTGGCGGCCCTCCAGCTGTTAGGAACTACAAGTCCCATGAGGCATTGCAAGGCTACAAGCATGACTCCCACAGGCAGAGGCATGATGGGACTTGTAGTTTTGCAACAGCTGGAGGGCCGCCAGTTTGAGACCCCTGCCTTACAGTAAAGGATAGAGTCTCTTGTCTTATTTTCTTCAACTAGCCATTTATACTGCAGTATTTATATTCCACAGGTTTTCCAAGCAGTAATGTAATGTAGAATAGTATAAAGCAGTAACTTTGATCGTGCAATATGTTTGTGAACTCCTTCCCTGGGAATGTACTTCCAGCGTCAGTAACTTGGTAATGAAATTTGGCTTTGAGGCCTGCATAAGTGTAACTCAATTGAACTGAACTGTTCCATGGGACTACCAGTCCCAGCAACACTATGTGGTCAGTCTAAATGTGTAAAGTGCGGTACAAGACTTTTGGGCAACAGCCCTCTCACCACACCAGGCCCAGACAGATGGATGCCTCCGCTCCTTTGGTTCCCAGTCCTGCTACAGTCAGCTTCGCAATGATGCACCGCTCTACAAGACGACGGGACCTCCGCCTGGTTCCGTGATCTCTGGATCTGATCCGACCACGCCGCTGCTCCAGCAGGCTGTAGTGTAGACTGTCTCCGGTGGTTTCAAATGTTGCTCCGCACTGAGCAGGCTGCGGCTCTTCGGACGCACACCCACAGATCCCTGTAGGCAGGCCATGCGTCCCAGCAAGAAGAGACAGAAAATGCCCGCGCTGGTCCTTTTATTACCTACCCAGCATGCAGTTCAGCCACTCAGTATTCATGGGTGAGTGGGCATTGTGGGTAGGTGAGTCCTTTCTCAAGAAAAAAATGATTAAGTCACTTCCTGTTAGGCTTTCCCTATGCTCTTCAAATGAGAAATAAACAAAGTCTATTTCACGTTTATACCACTAGACGGAGCCAAATACCAATTTATAGCATTGTCCATTGTTTAGCATTACATTAGCATTAGAAGGCAAAAATACCAGCGCTACATATGTATGTAACTTTTTATTTGCATATAATAAAGCCCTCAATTCCAGGTTCCTTTGAGTCCACTACGTGTTGGTTTGGTTGTACTGGCCCAATATGGGGATCTATTAAATCCCCTTATCTTGGCTGTATATAGCTTATCTTACTTTGCTATTTCTTGACCATATTAAGTTTATAATTTTTACATCATATACTCTGTTTTTGTACTACTATGTCATTAGATGTGTCTGCCTCTTCCCCTCTTCCTGATGTCTTGCAGCGGTGCTTTGTTGTCCCAGATTCATGTCTCCTTGCGGCGACTTGGTAGGCTCCGTAGTGGTGAGACGACCTCCCCTTCGGGGATGCTCTGTCCTCCCACTTGCACACATCCTGGCCTGGGCTCCACCCTTTGGCCATAGGGCGTGTGCGCAGGCACGCGCGACACTCTCGCACATGCGCACGGCAGGACCCTTGACCCTGTGACGCCATACACCAGCTATGGACGGCGTTGGGTAAACGTCAAAGGGTCAGGTACTACAAGTAGCAGGCAGTAGCCTGCTTATTCACAGGCTGGAGTATGGACCCGGAAGGAGCCCTTTCTTTGTCCCACCTAAATTGTAAGTCTCCTAACCTTCTTCAACCATAGGCTCCCAGTGATCTCTGCATAGCCCTCTGTATCTAAGGGCTATCAACATTGGACCCATTACCCAACTATTAACCTGGACCTTTTATCTCCCCTCCTTCCCTCCCTGTTCCTTCATCCCCTTTCACCAATCCAATTTCACCCTTCACAGTGTTGCACACGTCTTTTTAATTTTTTTCCACATTAATTTTTGGTTTGCATTTCCACAAGTCATTCACATCCTTATCACCATTTCCTTTCCACTTGGCAACTTCCCACCATTCCGTATCACCTAATTTCACTCAATCACTTAGCCACTACATCACTTCCCTTACCTTGCCTCCCCTTCATGTGTTACCCAGTTTTTTGTTCATCTAGTTTATGTACTTTATTTCATCTAGACTCCAGCTCCCTGACTTGTTAGTTTCCCCCAGTCGCCGTGGAAGACCCCCATACTGGTGACGCCTTGTGTCATATGTACACCAGGATTTGGGTAAGCAGCCTTGCATCTTTTTTTTCCCCTTTGTAACATGTACACATTGTTGAACTGTATATGATTAACTATATTGTCATTGATCTTGTGTTGATTAATTTACAGATGTTTTTCCTGATGAATCGGCTCAGTCCGCAAAACTAGTTAAAACACTGTCCATGACCAAGTCACCTATGTTTTTAATCTACTACTGACATCCTTTGTCGTGTATTATGTATCAATAAACTTTTCCAATTTTTTATGTGATTGTTTATATACTTAATTGTATCCTTCTTTACATTGTACCGAGATAGTCCTTTTGCCCCCTATCCTCTCCCTTGGTGTGTCCTGGGTGAGGACCAGGCTCCCCAAAAAAAACTATTTCATCAGGTTGGAGGCCAAGTCAACACCTGAAATTCATTGTTATGCTACTCAAAACATTCTTGAACCATTTTTGCAGGGTGGCAGGATGCAGTATCCTGCTAAAAGAGGCTACTGCCACCAGGGAATACAGTTTCCATGGAGGGGTGTACTTGGTCAGCAACCATGTTTAGATTAGTGGTACATGCCAAAGTAACATCCACATGAATGGCAAGACCCAAGGTTTCCCTGCAGAACATTGTCCAAAGCATCAAACTGCCTAAGCCAGCTTTCTTTCTTCCCATTTCTTGCATCCTGATGCCATCTTTTCACATTGTAAGCAACACACACACACTTGGCCATCCACATGATGTAAAAGAAAACATGGTTCATCAGACTAGACCACCTTTTTCCATTGTTCCGCGGTCCTGTTCTGCTGCTCACGTGCCCATTGTAGGTGCTTTTGGCTGTGGACCCGAGTCAGCATGGGCACCCTAACCGGTCTGCAACTACGCAACTCCATATACAACAAACTAGGTAGTCCATATTTTTGCTGCTCTTAGCCGAGCTGTGGCCTTGGGGTGTGCATTTTGCGGATGGTGTGAGGAGAGCGAGCAGTGCGGAGATGTGGCAGCTGGCGAGCGACAGACTGCAGCACCAGTAAGCGGTTTGGGACTATACAGCTAACTTAGAATCCCTAAGGTGATTCACATGCGTGGTTGACCGAACTTAATTGCGAGGTCACGCGCTCTGAGGTGAGTGGCTATTGCCTGAGGGTGGGGAGCACCTGAGTGTGGACACCACAACACGTTTTCACGTTTTTATGAAGTCACCATTATATATCTAACAAGGACTGTCTATTATGTTGGATTAACCCTCGTTTGATCAAGATGTCACTTATGCACTATAGCACTTCATGATTCACGTTTGTGGCACCATATATATATTCTTTAAGAGTTTTTGTTTTATATTTTTATTTTGTCTGTGGAGTGTGACGCACATCACTGATTATATTATCACAGCAACAAAGGACTTTATATACATTTCTTTTGCTATATACGGTATATATTTTTTGTTATTTTATCACGTTCTATATATATATTTTTTTAGTTTCAATACTGCAATGTTGGCACTTTAAATTCAGTGTTATATAGTTCCTAACACAAAGCGTAATGCAGCCTACACACGGTCGGAATTTCCGACAACAAATGTTCGATAGGAGCTTGTTGTCGAAAATTCTGACCGTGTGTAGGCTCCATCGGACATTTTTTGTCGGACTTTCCAACAACAAAAATTTGCGAGCTGGTTCTTAAATTTTCCAACAACAAAATTTGTTGTCGTAAATTCCGAGCGTGTGTAGACAATTCCGATGCAAAAAAAATCCACGCATGCTCTGAATCAATTACGAGACGGAAGTGCTCGGTCTGGTAAAACTAGCGTTCGTAATGGAGATAACACATTCGTCGCGCTGCTAATTTTTTAATCTTTTAATGCAACGCATTCTCTTCTTCTTTATAATGCTAGAAAAATGAAGTTGTTTTGCTGCTGATATTCACACATTCTCAGAAACTGATTTCTTTATTATTTCTCGTGATCTCCTGAATAATATTTGTTATTTTTTTAGTCAGATCTCCATAATAATGATTAGAATTTATTTTTATAGTGATCTTTTTTTTCTTTATTTTTTTAGGAAGATCTCCATTTTTTCTTATCAAGATTTCCTGTTTTTTTTTTAAATATTTATGTTCTACTGATCTCCATAATATTTTTTGTCGTTTTGTGTGTCAAGTTACCGCAACACCATTATTAATTTAGATAATAGGGGTAACCAGTGCGCTCAACCAAAAACGATTAAATCAAATAAGGAGAAAAAATAAAAGGAAAGCAGCCAACATATAAGTGATCTCACACTTGTAAAGGTAGAATTGAATAAAGAGGGTATGTGGCGCTATCCCTTAAGTAAATCAATAAATAGTCTAAAATGACCAAAGCTCAGAGTATCCGAAAGATGAGTGACCTTTCACATAAATAGATATATAAAACCATAAAATAATGAACTAAATAGATAAAATTCCTTAATAGCAATACACATAAAACATTGAATAAATATAAGACGTGTGTAAAAAATATTCAATAAAAGTGATGGTGCTATAATAACCGTGCTGAAAATAAATATATGTGCTGGGGTAAAAATGATGATGGAGTAGGGTTAAAAATAGTGAACACGAAATCTTCTATCAATAAAAGGTGCACAGTGCAATGTGCAAAATGTGTGAATAGAGAACCAATAAAGAACCGATAAATTGGTTCTGAAAGTGCAAGGAAATTGCAAGGGAAATAAATGATTGAATGTGCAGAAATATCCAAAATAATGACACAGTGACCATACAGATGAAAACAGTGTGTCACTGTAGGTATGGTATAATCAGATGATACCAAAACAATAATATCGCTGAAAAAAATATATAAAAAATATAAGTAAAATTTGGTGCACTACAAGTCCCAGCTTGTGAGGAAAAAATGGCGAAAAATAAACGATAAAGTCCACAATCTGGAACAATGAAGAGCATAAGGCTCTGGAATAAGTGAAGGTGAGTAGAAATATTCAGGAATCTTTGTGTTGATCACAGTGATGATCCGTGCAGGCAGTGCTCCGTGCTGACTTCAGGGGTGCACCCTACTAGTTCCCCCAGCCTCTCACCTCTATTTGCGGCCCCTACAGGCCTAGTGCAGCAGATAGCCTCTAAGGTGGCAAGCCTGGTTATTTTCCGGGTCCTCTTTCTTATGGGCTCCTATGGGCTCCTATAGGCTTCTATGTGCTCCTATGGACTCCTACTTCGATCCAAAAAGGCACTCCAGGGGTAAGGGGTCACTCACGGGTTAGATCAGCATGTAGGGGTTAAAGGTACAAAGAAGCGCTCCAATGTGTAGTAAAAAACAGGTTTATTGAAACAAACATAATATCCACTCACATTTAAAGTTTTTTTGCATCAGCATGGATGAACTTCCGGTCGCGGCCGCAAACCGGAAGTAGAGCGATAGGCACCTGACTTCCTTCCTCCCTCACTAGTATCGTCACTAGCACACGTGACTTTGTCAAAAAGAAGACTGGAGAGTGCTGGCCTGGGTTTCCTCTGGTGTGCAAGAAAATGCAGTCTGTCATAGTACCACAGCCTAGGGACATAAATGTCATCTGCTGCAGCTCCTGATCTCTGGGAATCCTGGACCTTCTTGCGCTCCCTATTATAAGTGCTCCTCATGCCACCAATTGTAACCTTCAAATAGTTGATGTCTGCCGTGGGGATCTGTAGCTTCACATATTCCAGAAATTGATCCAGTGCTGCCTGCCTCTTTCTTTTATTGGTATAGGGGTGGTTTACCTGCCACAGACAGGGCAGCTCTCTGTACATATCAATGAATATGGGCATAAAGTCCTGTTTATTCAATAGATCCATTTTCTCTGCAAGACACCACACAAGACAAAAACCCTAATGTCAGGATAAACTCTCCTAATCTTGTCCCAATATAGGCCTCAATCTATAAGCAGTATAGGCCCAAGTTTAAATTGTACCTTCGTTATCACAATCGGTGCTTCCGCTACTCCTTCCTCCGCTCACATATCGTAAGTATGACGCATACGTGTTACGCTTTATGTACACTGCGCATGCGTGAAACTCCGCCCGTCCCTGACCTTATATTTAGTATATTCTCCGCCCCTTCTCTCTCGGCGCAGTGGGAGAGCACATGGCGGAGAAACAACAACTGCATGCAAACAGCAGCAGCAGCGATGACGAAAGCCCGGAGCCATGAACGTTCCGATCCCGGAGGAGATTTAAGGCCTCAAATATGTCCTTTGTAGAGATGGTGGAGATAGTGGACATCTTAAAGAGGGCAGACTATGATGGGAAGCATGGACCTTATCCAAACCCAAATGTGAGAAAGGCCAAGATCATGACTAAAGTTGTGAAGTCTGCACAGGAATTTTGGGGTACGACGATCCAAGGATCAATTGAGGAAACGCTGGTCAGACCTGAAATTGAGGGAGCACGATCAGTACAGAAGGATCAAGAGAGCTCTTCAAAAAAGTTAGTAGTTGTCGTGTGTTCCTATTATTAATATTACTTGAATGCTGCTCCATTGGCTTTTCTTTACTTTTGTACAGTTTAAAATGGCAACTTTCAGGTTCGTGGGCACAGTATATTCGTTTGTAGTAAACAGCATTTGTTCGCCCACTAATACAATGTTTTTGGCAGATACAGGTTAACTACATTTGTTCAGGCCTATTTATATTCAAAGTTTAGTGCATGGGTTTGTAACTAGAATGAAATGCAAACTTGATTCAGTGTAAGGAGAGGACACTCAGCAGTTTTGTATACACATCTGGATGCAGGAGCACTAGTGTGGGATACCAGAACAAACTTTTTAGGGTGTTCCACACAGGTGCTCCATTGGATACTAGGGGTGTCTCCGTGTGTGAAACTTGACCAAAAAAGTTAAGTATTCCAGCTTGAAGAAAGGGAAAAAATCATGTCTTCAGCTTGGAACTCTGCCAAAACAGACAATTGTACACAACACTTCCAAGCAATGTTTCATATTCCTATTTCTGCCCTCAAATATCTGTGTGCTAAGTATACCTTTTTTTTATTCACATAGGGGAGAAAAGACTCGGGACATCAGAGGACACCAGGGACCCACAACCTCCTAAAGAAGGGGAAATCCCCACACCACAACCTGAGGATGTGGAGGAAGGAGAGGTTTATGAATTGGGCGAAACCACAGCTTCGGGTAATAGATGGATGCCTGCATATTTATAATACATGGTGTGTTTTTTTATTTTAGGTGATGTGGATGTTGTGGAAGAAGAAACACATTTCACAAGTGCAAGTACACAAGTCCTAATCGGGAGATCATGGTGTGCAACAGGGATTTACAGAAGATCAAGGAAGACATCAATGATGTGGAAAAAAGACTCAAAAACATTATTGATGTTTTAGGAAGAATCTAAAACACACCAAAATTTTACTAATTGTTTTTATTTTTAGAACATTTTAAAAAAAATGTTGAAAGCCAAATTTTGAAGATGCACACAGTGTGTCAACATGTGCTATCTGCCATCACGGGATATCAATGTATGCGTTTTGTGGGTGCAACTCCTTCCTCGCAAATCAAGTAGCTGAGAGGAAGGGGTTATACCCCCAAAACAGGTCCGTTGATCCCCAATGATGGGAGCTAGCACATGTTGACCTTAGCCATGGGATCAGGAAGGAAATCTCCATTTTGACTCTCAATTTGTGTGCATCTTCAAAATTTGGCTTTCACAGGGGTGACATCACCTCATCTGATGAAGGCAATATCAACACAGTTTGGACATACTAATGTCTGATATTGCCTTCAATTTATCAAAGTTGAACTTTGTAAGTAGTGATGGATGAACTTCTGATGGGACGTTTCGCGAACGCGATCGCGCGAACGTGCCCAAATGTTTGCGAACCGCAGGTTTGCTGCGGGCCCCATTCATTTTAATGGCAGGCGAACATTAAAAACCTCCAGGTCATATTTGCAGCCAAAAAATACTTACTAGCTGTGCACACATAGTCCCACAACATGGACACTGACATACCAGAAGTATTAAGTGAATCTGGGATCGACAACGACAAGCATTATTTTTTTATCTGTGAAATGTTGTCAATTCAGGAGCGCATGAAGGCCATGGAGGAGAGGCAAGGTCAGGCCAGGCTATGAAGGGGGTGCAGGAGATGATCAGTGCCACAGTCAGGGCAGCGCAGTCCTGTGCCAGTGTCCCAGTGTGCCAACCTGTGCTTGAGCCCCGGACCCCTCCCTCTGCCGGCCCTTACCCCCACCTATGCAGGGCTCCACTGCGGTGGTCTGGAGGTGCCAGTCCAGTGCTGATCCTCAGCCATGGTGCTGGCACTGCCTGCTGATTGGCTTCTCCGCTGCTATCTCCCTCACTGACACCAGCACTGAGATAGAACACTGACACCAGCATCAAGATAGAACACTGACACCAGCACAGAGATAGAACACTGACACCAGCACCGCGATAGAGAGCACTGACACCAGCACCGAGATAGAGAGCACTGACACCAGCACCGAGATAGAGAGAACTGATACCAGCAACTCGCTGCGGGACCCAAAAATATGACACCGCTCAACCTCTTCAAACAGGAGGGTACGGGCATATAGTACGGTGTGCTTTTTTTCTACAAGTGAGCCAAAGGTAGAAAGGTAGAAAAAAGGTCCGTGTGCTAGATTATATAAATCGTTTATACAGTTATGCATATACATGGTCTACTGGTCACGTGTTGAATTCCTCCGAGATCCATGACTCATTCATTTTTATAAATGTGAGGTAGTCAACACTGTCGTGAGCTAGGCGAGTGCGCTTATCGGTCACAATCCCCCCTGCTGCGCTGAACGTCCTTTCGGACAGGACACTGGACGAGGGGCAAGCCAACAGTTCCATTGCAAATTGTGCAAGCTCTGGCCAGAGGTCAAGCCTGCCCACCCAGTAGTCCAGGGGTTCATCACTTCTCAGAGCGTCCACATCGGCCGTTAACCCGATGTAGTCGGACACCTGTCGGTCTAGGCGTTCCCTGATGCTGGATCCGGATGACACCTGTTGATGGGTCGGCTGAAAGAATGATCTCATATCAGAAGTGACCAACACATCTTCAAACCGCCCTCTTCTTGCAGGCGCTGTTGGATTGGTACCCGCAACTCTTTCTCTGGGAGTGGAAATTCCTCTGCCAGCGCACGCAAAAGCAGAATGCAGCATTTCTCTAAGCAAGGCCTGGAAGTGCTCCATTCTGACAGCCCTCTGTGATGGTGGTAACATTTCTGCCATTTTTTGTTTGTACTGGGGGTCTAAGTACGTTGCCACCCAGTACTGGTCCTTGACCTTTATGCTTTTTATATGGGGGTCCCTCTTAAAACACTGGAGCATGAAGGCCCCCATTTGCACTAAACTGGAAGCGGTGTGGTGGCCTGGCTCCTCCTCATCATCCAGGATAATGTTGTCATCCTCGTTCTCCTCCCCCATCCACGGACAACAACAGGGATCCCAGAAAGGTTTAAAGCATGCTCTTCTTGCTCCTCCTCATCCGCCCCGACACCATCCTCCTCTGACTCCTCTTCAGACTCCTGTTGTTGACTTGTATCAGATAGAGTAGCCCCCCCTGGGAATTCATCCAGCATTGTGACTTCCTCATCTTCCTGCTCCTCGGCGGCTTGATCAATGACACAACGCAATGCATGCTCCATAAAGAAGGCGTAAGGTACTATGTCACTAATGGCGCCATGGCTGCGACTGACCAGTTTGGTGATCTCATCAAATGGCCGCAGAAGTCTGCATGCGTCACGCATAAGCAGCCACTGGCGCAGTGAAAAAAAAACAAGCTCCCCAGAACCTGTTCTGCAGTGGGGTTCATACAGGTAGTTGTTAACTGCACGTATCTGCTGGAGCAGCCTATCAAGCATATACAAGGTTGAGTTCCATCGCGTCGGGCAATCACAAATAAGACGTCTGACCGGCAGGTTGTTTTGCCGCTGAATGTCAGCAAGGCGAGCCATGGCCGTGTAAGATCTTCTGAAATGGGCTGAGATTTTCCTTGCCTGCCGCAAGATGTCCTGGACCCCAGGGTATTTGACAACGAATTGCTGCGCGACCAAGTTTAAGACATGTGCCATGCATGGCACATGTGTAATTTTGCCCTGTTTCAACGTGCTCAGCAGATTGGCACCGTTGTCGCACACCACTTTACCAACTGTCAAATTGAGCGTTGTTAGCCACTGATCTGCCTGTGAACGCAAAGCTGAAAGGAGTGCAGGGCCAGTTTGGCTCTTGGCTTCCAGGCACAATAGATGCAGCACAGCATGGCAACGTCTCACCTGGCATGTTGAATAGGTTCTGGGGATCTTGGGCGGCGCAGCGGAAGAGACGGTAGCAGCGGAAAAGGAGGAGTCAGCCGATGAGGAGAGGGGGGGATGGAGTAGGAGGAGGAGAAGAAGAGGCAGACCTGCATGCAATCCGTAGCCGTAAAACCAAATCTACATGGGTGCCACGGGTTACATGCTTGACGGCCGTCAGAAGGTTTACCCAGTGGGCAGTAAAAGTTATATACCTTCCCTGCCCGTGTTTGCTAGACCATGTGTCTGTGGTCAGATGTATCTTGGCACCGACACTGTGTGCCAGAGATACATTCACTTGCCGCTAAACATGGCCATATAGCTCTGGGATGCCCTTCTGTGAGAAATACTTCCTTCCTGGGACCTTCCATTGTGGTGTTCCAATGGCCACAAATTTTCGAAAGGCCTCCGAGTCCACCAGTTTATTTGGCAGTAGTTGGCGGGCTATCAGTTCTGACAAGCTAGCGGTCAATCGTTGGGCAAGAGGGTTATCCGGCGTCATAATTTTTTTACGCTCAAACATTTGGCCCACGGAAGCCTGCCTTTTTCCAGAAAAACGTGAGGACGGCATGATGGAAGCTGGAGTGGAGGAAAAATTCTGGGGAGAGAGGAGAAGGAGAAGTAGAAAAGGCTGGACAGTGAGAGCCTGGAGTGTGGCTTTGTGGGTTCTGACGGCGTTGCTCCCACTGGGCTCGGTGATGGCAGCTCATGTGCCTTCTTAAGGCGGTCGTCCCTAGGTGAGTGTTGGGCTCACCGCTACTTATGCATTGACTGCCAAGGCTGCAGATGGCAACACTATTGTCAGCAGCGGACACGTTAAAAAAAGCCCACACTGCGGAGCCATGTGCCAGTGTCCTGGGAGCGCCAGATGTGACCGTACATGGTTGATGGCTCACTCCTGATACATTAGCAGTCTGGTTTGTCCCTCCTGTGCAATGTAAGTTCCGCCTGCTTCTTCTCCCTATCTGCTGGTCCATCTCTCCCTCTGAACTCCCCTCCTCTTCCTCTCTTGTGGGCACCCACGTGACGTCCCTAGACACGTCATCATTGATGTCACCTTCCCCACCACTATAATTAGAGATTAGAGTAATCAGCAACAGCGGGGACCAACCTCCTTGGGCTTATCTGGGTACTGTCGTAAGACTGCTGAGTGGCGGTTGTTGCTACCTCCTCTTCCTGATCCAATGCCAAGAATGGCTCCGCATTGGAAATGTCTTGTGATGGATTGGAAAATAATTCCTATGACTCAAGTGGAGGGTATATGGTGGTGGTGGTGGTGTTGGTGGTAGTGTCTTTGGGGGTGCACACAGCAGAGAGTGAAGAGGGTGCAAATAGAGAGGATAAGGAGGGTGCAGAAGAGAAAGGCTGAGTGAGCCACTCAACCAAGTCTGGTGCGTCCTTTGACGTAATCGAACGCACCTTCTGCAACTTCACACTTTGGCTCAAGCCTGGTGCTCCTGCCCTACCCCTACCACCCCTGCAGAAGGGCCTGCCTCTTCCTCTGCCTGTCATTTTTTAAATGACCCTGTGACAAAAGTCTCTAGAGAAGTGCAGTATATGTGGAAGAAGGTATATAACACTCCGCTTCAATCTGTCATTTTAGGGGGGCCACTGGTCTGTCACACCAGTTATAATACTTTTTTCTAATTGCGTTTGTCACTCTTTGTAGTATCGCTGCAGAACCGCTCAGCAGTCACAATGTTGCACAGTAGAAATGCACTATAATATGCTTTCTATATTTGAAAGTATATTATAAGTGTATTACACCCCTATATACTGTACACCTATACCAGTCCTTAAAAGGACTTTTGTGGACCTAATAGTAGCTAGAGATTACAGACCATCCCTGCTCCAAACAGAAAACTCTCTCCCTACACTGAGAAAAGACAGCTGCAGAATCGCTCAGCACTGCAGTGAACTATAATATGCTTTCTATATTTGAAAGTATAAGTGTATTACACCTCTATATACTGTACACCTATACCAGTCCTTAAAAGGACTTTTGTGGACCCAATAGTAGCTAGTGATTACAGACTGTCCCTGCTCCAAACAGCAAACTCTCTCCCTACACTGAGAAAAGACAGCTGCAGAATCGCTCAGCACTGCAGTGAACTATAATATGCTTTCTATATTTGAAAGTATAAGTGTATTACACCCCTATATACTGTACACCTATACCAGTCCTTAAAAGGACTTTTGTGGACCTAATAGTAGCTAGTGATTACAGACTGTCCCTGCTCCAAACAGCAAACTCTCTCCCTACACTGAGAAAAGACAGCCGCAGACAGTGCAGAATCGCTCAGCACTGCAGTAAACTATAATATGCTTTCTATATTTGAAAGTATATTATAAGTGTATTACACCCCTATATACTGTACACCTATACCCGTCCTTAAAAGGACTTTTGTGGACCTAATAGTAGCTAGTGATAGTGATTACAGACTGTCCCTGCTCCAAACAGCGTCCTATCCCTACACTGACAAAAGACAGAATGTAAAATGGCAGCCAGATCAGGTCTATTTATAAGGTAGGGGGTATGTCCATGTGCTGAAATGTCTCAATTGGCTGTCCTGTACCCCATGATGGATGTGGCATGGGTCAAAGTTCTTCACAATGTAAAAGAATATGGCTGCCGCAAACAGCGCCATAAGTCCGCCGGTTTGGCGAATCGCGAATGAGCAAAGTTCGCTGCGAACCGACCGCCGGGTGAACCGCAAGGCCATCTCTGTTTGTAAGTTCCTGAGTTGTGTATTGTTTTATGTTTTTAAAAACATGCCTGTTTACCACAAAAAGGATATTTATAATGTCTAAAAAAAAAAATTATTCTAAAAATATGTTTCAAAAACCCTTTTCTAAACGCACATGTGAATGTGCACAGAGTAAAAAAAATTCTACTCAACAATGTGTGGCTTCTTCTTTCAATGCTCAATAGCAGTTTTTTGAGTAAGTTGGTGTTTACAGTGAAAATGGGGGTTATTTACCAAAGGCAAATCCACTTTGCACTACAAGTGCAGTTTCAGTGCAGTTTCAGTGCAGTTTCAAGTGCACTTTTGCAGTGCGCTTGTAGTGCAAAGTGGATTTTCCCACAGTGCTTTATAATTTGCAACAATCAGGCCATTTTCGTCACTCCAAAAAATGTATTCATGGTGCTGAAAATGATAACTATTTTTATCAGTAATGCATTACATACATTAACAACAAAAACAAGGTGTGGGTGTAGCAGACACACAACATAATAGTTAGCTGAAGAAGAGATTGTCACCTCATGTATTAAATAAATTATGTTTCCACTATTGAAGAAAATGGCCAAAAAGAAAAGCCCATTGGATAACCTAGGAGACAGCTAAAAGAAACACAAGCAGTAAATCAAAGGACATTTTTTTCAGTTTAAAATACAAATTTATTTAAAAAATGTTTGTTAAACATTTTCTGGCATATCAATGGCCCCAATTACCTGCAAAGTACTCCATAAATGTTATTCGAACCTCGCGGGTGCTTTGGAGGGACAAGCCAGGAATAATGATCCCCAGAGCCTGAGGGAGATGCCTGTTGAGAACTTGATGTCCTGCAGACTTCTTCCTGATGCCAAGTACCGCAACGTGGCAATTAGCCTCTGTACAGGGGTGATGGCTTGCCGCATGCAGGTGTCCTGCTTCGTAATATAAGGGGACAGCAAAGCCAACAAACGGTGAAAAACGGGGTCTGTCATCCAGAGATAATTTCTGAAATCATCAGGATTATTCTCACGGATCTCCCGCAACAAAGGAACATGAACTCCTCCCTGCCCTGTTCATGGACTGGGCTTGGGTCAAAGTAAGAACACCAACTCCAAGCCCCTGCACAGCACGAACTCTACGATGAGTATGTACCCACAACATGGCTTTGAAACTGTCAGCTGGTCAGAACGAACTAACAGAACGCACTGAAAATCAGAAAGGCCTGAGAAGAGCGAGCTGAAAATCAGAAACGAGCGGACAAGAATGCACTGAAAATCAAATACGTAATATAAAAATACGCACTGAAACCCAGATGTGAACTGACTACACGCACTGAAAACCAGATACAAACCCACAAGCACAAACTGAAGAGCAGTAACGATCTGAAAAGCATGAGGCTGAAAATCGTGAATCGTCTCTCTCCAAACTTCTACCAACATGAGATAAACACGATATTAGCAGAAGAAGCCCAAAGGGTGGCGCACTGGCTATTGAACTTCCTCTTTATAGTGCCGTTGTACATGTTGTACGTCAGCGCGTTCTTGACGATCGGAATTTCCGACAACATTTGTGCGACCGTGTGTATGCAAGACAAGTTTGAGCCAACATCCGTTGGAAATAAATCCAGGATTTCGTTGTCAGAATGTCCGATCATGTGTACGTGGCATAACAGTCCTTTCAGCTTCACTACAACTTCTCCTTGAAGTTCTTCCATACACTGAGCTACCGGTCTCTCACTAGACCCTCAAATTCACTGCCACCGAATCACTTAAGCTTCTCCGATCTTCACATGGTATCTTCCTCATGCGTCACCCCCACTTCTCTGCTTTGTTCCTAGCTTGGCACTCTAGATACCTCTCAAGCTTCACCCACGCTGGCCCACTCGGTCCCTAACTTGACACACAAGGCTGCTCTGCAAGCGTCACCTCCACTGGCTGGCTTGATTCCCACTGAAGTTTTCCCAATTCTTCACCTTCCCCGTCTGGTGAGAAAGCTGCTCCGGTACTTGCTTCAGTTACTCACTGTGGTCCCTGGTAATAAAGAGGATAATCCCTTACTGGCGACAGCCTCCCCTTTACCTCCGACCATAACAGGCTCTCCCGCCGACAGAACCGTCACTTTTGGTTGGCCTGCAAGCCGCAATCCCAACCCTGCGGTGCTCTCTTGCTTCTGGATAGGCCCGCAGACCACCTAGCAGCCAGATGTGCCCAGGATAGACCCAATTTCCGGCCTAGCAGCCCAGGCAACACCACACACATCCACCCAGACAGCCGTCCAGGTGGCACAGAACATAGATCACCTGACTCCACCCGAATATATACTGTATTTTTCGCTCCATTAGACGCAACTGACTATAAGATGCACCTAGGTTTTAGAGGAGAAAAACAAGAAAAAAAAATATTCTGATCCAAATGGTGTACTAAAATATTATCCAGTGCCCATGAAATGCAGCCTGACCATTGTGATAAAATGCTGACTGACCATTGCCATAAACACAGACTAACCATTGCCAAAAACTTTCAGACTGACCATTGCCATAAACGCAGAGTGACCATTGCTATAAACGCAGAGTGACCATTGCCATAAACGCAGACTGACCATTGCCATAAATGCAGACTGACCATTGCCACAAACATAGCCTTACCTGATGTTATCCTATCCGCCTGACAGAAGACGGAGCAGCCAGAGTGGCTGAATGCTCTGTTTTCTGTCTTAGGAGCAGTGTCAGGAAAAGTGCGTCTTATGCCGCGGAAAATACGATAGGTTCTCCCAGCAGGCCAAGGGACTCAAGAAAACTCCTGCCCATTTGCTGAGATACCCCACATACCCATAACCTGACCTTGGGTTGCCCTTCTCATATCTAGTACCACCAAGTACCCGGCCACCTAGTGGTAGAAGAGAAAAGTGCAACAAGGCCAAACAGGGAGAAATCAATCGATCTCTATCAATCAACCAGGATAAATACTCCTGGCAAGTAAATTTGTGAGGAGCTCCCTGCCTAAACTACAGGGTGATACAAACTCTTAAAGCAGTTGTAAAGGCAAATACATTTCTTTATTAAAATAATAAAATGTTATACTCACCTGCAATACCATTACACAAAGGAGTACCGAACTTCCTGTTTTGGAGCCCCCCGTCGGTGCTCTTGGCTCCTTCTCTTCTGTGTTTGCCACCATAGCAAGCTGCCTGCTATAGGGGCAGATTTGCGAGTTCGGCCCCCTAGTCAGGCTGTTTTTTTTTTTTATTTTAATGTAAAAATACACAATACATCACCCAAATTGTTTGTAAAATATAAAAGATGAGGTCACGCTGAGTAAATAGATACCAAATAAGTCATGCTTTAAAGTTGTGCACGCCCACGGAGTGGCGACAAACAACGTAAACTTTACTATCCATAGGCTACACTTTAAAAGCCTTTACAGGTTACCACTTTATATCTACAGAGGAGTTCTAGTGCTATAATTACTGCCCATGATCTGACGCTGTGGCGAAATCTCACATGTGTGGAACGATCGCTGTTTGCGTGCATGTGGGCACACGTTCACCTTTGCACGCTAGCATGGGAGGACGGGGACACTACATTTTTTTAATCTTTTTAATTATTAATTTGCTTTCTTTTATTTATTTTTACACTGATGCTTTATATTTTGATCACTTTTATTGCTGTCACAAGGAATGTAAACATCCTTGTAACAGCAATAGGCATGTGCCAGGTACTCTTTATGGAGGGATCTGGGGTCAATAAGACCCCAGATCCCTCCTTTGCACGTGAAAGCATTCAAAACCCCAAGATTGGCGTTTTTAAATACTTTCGATTTTCCAAAAAAAAAATGTTGCAGTTGACAGTCAGGTAAACCCCAAGTGATGTCATGTCCTCACTCACAGGTTACCATAGCGGAGACCCAATTAAAGCCGATTCTGATTTTGTATGGGTCTCCAACCAGCTGGCAGACGCGTCGGCTGGAAGCTCAGATCTCCTGGTGGGACTGGAGAGCCTAAGAGAGCCGCCGGAGGGGGGATGTCTCCTCCAGCTGCTTGTAATAGCAATCTAGTGGCTAGTTACCCACTCCAACTGCTATTACAAGAGAGCCAACCAGAGGCTCTAAACAACGGTACCGGGGTGATGCGGCTGCAGGCATCATCCCGGTACAACCACTTAAAGTCAAATGACGTATCAGGTACGTGATTTGGCAGCAATTGGTTAAATTGCACTTAAAAATGTAACTAAAGGCAAACCTTTTTTGTTTTGTTTTGGATAGAGTGGAGAGGGATTAGAAACCCCATCTGTGCCCCAGTTGGGGAGATTCACCCTCTCTATTTATCCTGTTTACCATTACCATTGAAAGTGAAAGTAAAAGAAAATCCCAAATTGTCAGTGACATCAGAACACTATTAGAGGGGAAATCTTCCAATGGGGATACTAGTTCTGGTGACCTGGTGACAGCAAGGGATTTCTTCACTTTGGAGGGATTTTCTCTCACTTTCTGTTTTGGCTATGGGACAGGAAGTGAAGGGAAATCTCCCCAATTGGACACAGGTGGAAAAAAAAACGCTCTACTCTATCCAAAATGAAAAAAAGTTTTGCTTTTAGTTACACTTTAATGTATGTTAAAACGACGTTCTACAAAAACAACAAATATTAGATTTGCAAAACCTAACATAGTGAAACCGCGTACAAAAAGTGAATCAATAATAATCAGAGCCTCTATAATAAACAGAAATCAGGCAGGTAAGTGCTTTAAATGCATAGGATGAATATAATCTCATATATTCAACAGTGGTGGAAGAAGGATGAGTTCATGTATTCTCCAAACATAAGAAAACATACAGTACATAGTGTATTCATCCAATTAAAAGTTGAAGTTTAGGTATTGGGCAATTTTTAAGTAGTTAGGTCCAGCTTAGAGTAACACATTTAGAACTCTTTCACACGGACGGTCCGTATGTCCGTTTTTCATCCTTCCGTTTTCGGATGAAAAACGGACATACATGTATCCCTATGGGATAGCGGGTGTCAGCAGATGAGCATCCGCTGACACCCGATCTTGTCCATGTCCGCTATGCTCTGTTTCTGCAGACGGAGGAAAACCCTATTTTTTCATCCGTCTGCAGAGCGGATGGGATGACGACGGACTCTATGGTCCGTCGTCACCCGATCTCCCATAGGGAGAGCGGCGCTCTGACAGGTCCGTCCCTGCGCTGTGTGCAGAGACGGACCTGTCATCTTCCTGCTCAGCGGAGATCGCTCCCGCAATCCCCGCTGAGCAAGCGGATATCCACGGGGCGGATCTGCACTGATCCGCCCCGTGTGAAAGAGCCCTTCGAGAATGGAAAAATTGAGAAAATCCTGCCTGCAGGAAACTACAGGAGGAGGCGGCTACAAGCAGTGGCGGCTGGTGCTCAAAATTTTTGGGGGGGCGCAAACAAACAGCCTCACTGTGCCATCAAACGCTGCCACTGTGCCCATTAAACGCTGCCACTGTGCCCATTAAACGCTGCCACTGTGCCCAAACGCTGCCACTGTGCCCCAAGTGCTGCCACTGTGCCCATCAAACGCTGCCACTGTGCCCATCAAACGCTGCCACTGTGCCCCAAGTGCTGCCACTGTGCCTCAAGTTCTGCCACTGTGCCCCAAGTTCTGCCACTGTGCCCCAAGTTCTGCCACTGTGCCCCAAGTTCTGCCATTGTGCCCCAAGTTCTGCCACTGTGCCCCAAGTTCTGCCACTGTGCCCCTTAAGTGCTGCCACTGTGCCCCAAGTTTTGCCATTGTGCCCCAAGTTCTGCCATTGTGCCCCAAGTTCTGCCATTGTGCCCCTTAAGTGCTGCCATTGTGCCCCAAGTTCTGCCATTGTGCCCCAAGTTCTGCCATTGTGCCCCTTAAGTGCTGCCATTGTGCCCCAAGTTCTGCCACTGTGCCCCTTAAGTGCTGCCACTGTGCCCCTCAAGTGCTGCCACTGTGCCCCTCAAGTGCTGCCACTGTGCCCCCTGCCTGCCCTCTGCACTTACCTTGTCCCGGTGTGCAGCTGGTGACGGCGTCAGGCGACGAGCGGTGTCTCCGTCGGATGTCTTCTCCCGCGCTCCTCCTGTCTTCTTCTGCTGTGATTGGACGCTAGGTGATTGGACGCCTAGCGTCCAATCACAGCGCCTGTGACTTCAGCCAATCAGGTGACAGGTAACAGACCTGGCAACCTGATTGGCTGAGAGGCGGGTCTGTGTTAGGGAAGCGATGTATTCGCTTCCCTAACACAATACTGTGTAATCAGCGAACGCACAGCCGTGCGCCCGCTGTTTACACTTAGGGAAGCCTATTAGAGCACACCGCTCTAATAGGGTCCCCTATTAGAGCTTACAGCTCTAATAGGGGCGCTTCCAGCAACACCCCCCCCCCCCCACTGTATTTCAGATGCCCGGCGCCCGATCAGGGGCCGGACACCTGAATAGGGGGCGGTAGCGGTGACAATAGATAGATTCATGCCATGCATGAATCTATCTATTGGTGATAGAGCGGTGCAGGAGAGGGGGGGCGGCGCTCCTGCGCCCTCTATGCACGCACCGCCACTGGCTACAAGACCAGTCTTTATTACATGAAGTTCCTGGACAAAGGTAACATTTCATGCTGGGTTACACACAGATCAGAAAGAAATACACAAAGCAACTAAGAATACACATGCCTGTATTTAGATTATATCTGCTTTTCTGTGTCATGTCAGCTTTTAGAATAGGAACCAGTGACTTTAAAAAAATAAGTACGCAAAAGGTCATGATATAAGCCGCTTATCATTACAGGCATACCCCACTTTTAAGTACACAATGGGGTTTATTTACTAAAGCTGGAAAGTGCATATTATCTTTACTGTGAGCTTCATAAAGAACATGCAGTATATCTTATGTATTGTGTTATACATTGATTAGAATATTAGGGAAATATTTTGTTGGTCATATAAAAAAAAAACAATATAATCTTTTCACAATGAACAAAGTTTTCATGATGTTCATATTATAAAATAATTTAAACTACTTACAATTACAGATATTTTACCAATAATGCATACAAACTATTATGATATAGTGTAGTAATTTCTGAAGCAGTCACTAGAGGGTGCAGTGTGTTACTTTCTTAATATGTTTTATATTCTGGTATAATTCCTGCAAATAACTGAAATACTTGATTTGTTTAAAAGACTTTACTTGTCAGTTTTATTGGGTGGTTATTATATAAAGTATTTATTATTGAATTAACTCAATATTGAAAATAGTTCAAATAAAATAAAGCTACAAATAATTTAACATTATCAATATCAGAAATAACACTTATATCGTGTACACACGGCCAGACTTTGACAGCAACTTCGACCGTGTGTGGGCTTCATCGAACCTTTGCTGTCAAAAAATCAGACGGACTTTAGATTAAGAACATGTTTCAAATCTTTCCAACGGACTCGAGTCCGGGCAAAAAATCAGTTTGTCTGTATGTACAGACGAAAACCGACGGTAGGGCAGCTATTGGCTACTGGCTAGGAACTTCCTTATTCTAGTCGGGTCATACGTCATCACGGTCTAATCCGTCGGACTTTGGTGTGATTGTGTGTAGACAAGTCCGATTCGACGGACTAAAAGTCCGACGGAATTCAGTCTGTCGAAAAGTCTGGTCGTGTGTACACAGCATTAGCCTCAAAACTGCAGCATGCATCTTTTGTTCCAATGTTAGAAACAGAAACCACAGGACAGGGAGTACTGACAATCATTCTGTAATTTCTACAATACTGAATTACAAGTAATGCAGCGTCCCTTGCAGGGCTGTCTTAATTAGTGAGCACACCTGGGCACTGCCCAGGGACCCCAGCTGCATTGGGGGCCCCTGCACTTTCCCCAAAGCAGCTGTTTCATGAGCCCACACTGCCTGGAAATTGGGGGCCCCATGATGGCACTGTGAGTGATGGATACACAGGGGACGCAGGCTGGCAGCGGTGCGCTGTGCTGTGCAGAATGATACCTATTATTTCAGAGCCAGCAAGGAGGGGCAGGGCTGGAGCGCCAGTGATGCTCTGACCTTGTCCCATGCAGCTTGAATGCTCGGGACTCAGAGGCTGCAGTATAGGAGCTGGAGTAGGAGCTGCCGAGTTAGCAGCACTGAGAGCCCGCCTGCAAAAGTGGCATTGTGGATGGTGTCATGGTGAGCCCAGTTGTCCAGCACTGTTTGCACCAAAGCATAGCTCCCAACTGTCCCTGATTTCGAGGGACTATCCCTGATTTAGAGCAATGCCCCTCTGTCCCTCTTTCTTTCTCATTCATTTGTCCCTTATTTTGGTCTGATCCTCATAGTTGTATATAAAATGTACTTTTTATCTTTCAAAAAGTGTTTCCCAGTACTAAACCTTTCATCCAATTTCTAAACTGCTGCATTTGTGCATTTTAAGAGCCAATATAAAGGAATAGTAGTGATAAAAAAAAGTCCTTGTGGATTAAGTTAACCTATTTTTTGGTTAATTTCCCTTTAACCACTTCAGCCCCGGACCAATTGTCAGCTTAAGGACCAGAGGTCTTTTTTCAATTTCGCACTGCACTACTTTAACTGGTAATTGCGCGGTCATGCAATTTTGTAACCAAACGAAATTTGCGTCCTTTTCTTCTCACAAATAGAGCTTTCTTTTGATGGTATTTGATTGCCTCTGTGATTTTTATTTTTTGCGATATAAACGGAAAAAGAGCGAAAATTTTGAAAAAAAAAGAGATTTTCTACTTTTTGTTATAAGAAAAATCTAATAAACTCAATTTTAGTCAAACATTTGGGCCAAAATGTATTCAACCACATGTCTTTAGTAAAAAAAATGCCAATAAGCGTATATTTATTGGTTTGCGCAAAAGTTATAGCGTCTACAAACTAGAGTACATTTTCTGGAATTTACACCGCTTTTAATTTATGACTGCCTATTTCATTTCTTGAGGTGCTAAAATGGCAGGGAAGTACAAAACCCCCCCAAATGACCCCATTTTGGAAAGTAGACACCCCAAGCTATTTGCTGAGAGGCATGTTGAGCCCATTGAATTTTTTTTTTTTAGTCCCAAGTGATTGAATAAAGACAAAAATATAAAATAATTTATTTTTTTTTCAAAAAGTTGTCACTAAATGATATATTGCTCACACATGCCATAGTTATATGTGGAATTGCACCCCAAAATACATTTTGCTGGTTCTCTTGAGTATGGGGATACCACATGTGTGGGACTTTTTGGGAGCCTAGCCGCGTACGGGGCCCCGAAACCCAAGCACCGCCTTCAGGATTTCTAAGGGTGCAAATTTTTGATTTCACTCCTCACTACCTATCACAGTTTCGAAGGCCATAAAATGCGAAAATAGCACAAAACCCCCCCAAATGACCCCATTTTGGAAAGTAGACACCCCAAGCTATTTGTTGAGAGGCATGGTGAGTATTTTACAGCTCTCATTTGTTTTTGAAAATGAAGAAAGTAAAGAAAAAAATTTTTTTTTTTTTTTTTTCAATTTTCAAAACTTTGTGACAAAAAGCGAGAACTGCAAAATACTCACCATACCTCTCAGCAAATAGCTTGGGGTGTCTACTTTCCAAAATGGGGTCATTTTGGGGGGTTTTATGCCATCTGGGCATTCCATGGCCTCCGAAACTGTGATTGGCAGTGAGAAGTGAAATAAAAAAATTACACCCTTAGAAAGCCTGAAGGCGGTGATTGGTTTTTGGGGTTCCGTACGCAGCTAGGCTCCCAAAAAGTCCCACACATGTGGTATCCCCGTACTCAGGAGAAGCAACAGAATGTATTTTGGGGTGTATTTCCACATATGCCCATGACATGTTTGAGCAATATATCATTTAGTGACAACTTTTTGTAAAAAAAATATATATTTTTTTTTTTCATTATTCAATCTCTTGGGACAAAAAAAAAAAATATTTAATGGGCTCAACATTGCTCTCAGCAATTAGCTTGGGGTGTCTACTTTCCAAAATGGGGTCATTTGGGGGGGGGGGGGGGGGTTTGAACTGTCCTGGCATTTTATGCACAACATTTAGAAGCCTATGTCACACGTCACCCACTCTTCTAACCACTTGAAGACTAAGCCCTTTCTGACACTTTTTGTTTACATGAAAACATATTTTTTTTTTGCAAGAAAATTACGTTGAACCCCCAAACACTATATATATTGTTAAAGCAAAGGCCCTACAGATTAAAATGGTGGGTGGTGTGGTTTTTTCCACACAGTATTTGCGCAGCGATTTTTCAAACGCATTTTTTGTGGAAAAAATACACTTTTTTTTATTTTAATGCACTAAAACAAACTATATTGCTCAAATTTTTGATGAAATAAAAAATATGATCTTAGGCCGAGTACATGGATACCAAACACGACATGCTTTAAAATTGCGCACAAACACGCAGTGCCAACAAACTACATACATTTTTAAAAGCCTTTAAAAGCCTTTACATGATACCACATTAGATTCACGGAGGAGGTCTACTGCTAAAATTACTGCCCTCGATCTGACCTTCGCGGTGATACCTCACATGCATGGTGCAATTGCTGTTTACATATGACGCCAGACCAACGCTTGTGTACGCCTTTGCGCAAGAGAAGGGGGGGCAGGGGTGCTTTTTTTTTAAGTTTTTTTTTTATTTATTTAGCTTTTTTATTTTATTTTTAAACTGTTCCTTCCATTTTTTTTCTTTGTTATGATTTTTATTGTTATCTCAGGGAATGTAAATATCCCCTATGATAGCAATAGGCAGTGACAGGTACTCTTTTTTTGAAAAAATTGGGGTCTATTAGACCCTAGATCTTTCCTCTGCCCTCAAAGCATCTGACCACACCAAGATTGGTGTGATAAAATGCTTTCCCAATTTCCCAATGGCGCGGTTTATATCCGGGAGGGGGGACATTCCCTCCCACTGCTTGTAAAAGCAGTATAGAGGCTAATTACCTGCTAGAATTGCTTTTACATGAAAGCCGATCACTGGCTGAAAAGAATGATACCAAGATGATACCTAAACCTGCAGGCATCATTCTGGTATAACCATTCAAAGTCCAGCAACATACTGGACATATATTGTAATCTTTTTTTTTCATGCAGCCTCTTGGCTGAACGAAAAAAAGAGATTGATAGGTGGGTATGCCCACCATTAGAATACCTCCCTTCATCCACCCACTTCTAATGATGGGCATACATGCACCATTTATATATGCCGATGCATGGGGGCATCCTCCCGCAAAAGTTATGCCGTGTACACACGGTCGGAATTTCGACCGTATGTACGTGGCATTAGGAGCCAATCGCTCCCCCCCCCCCCCCCTGCTGCCCCCATGCTTCGGCACATATGCTCTTTTTTTTAACTGTGGTGGTGAAATCACCTCCTACAGCGTTGGAGTCGCGGCTTTATGTATCGTGGGAGCAAACGCTGTTGCTGTCAAGATAAATAAATCCGCGCTGCAACGGAATGGCGCACCTGAAAACAAAAAAATGCTTAACACTAAAACACAGTAAACAAAATTACATACCTGAAAAGCAAGCATGATAAAACATAATAAAACATTGCAGAATAGAATGGAGTAAAAAAAGAGCAACAATAGAGAGAGAATAGAGAGAGAGAGAGAACAATAAAACGACAACTATTTTTTTTTTTTTGTTTTTTTTATTTTTTTGAGATTCACAGGTAATCAGGCCTGACTCTGCGAACGCTGCAGTTATGTGTGCTTAGTGTTTTGTAAGTGACAGTGATCGATCGATACTGCACTTGGGTGGGCTGGGCTGGGCGGAGGGGGAAAACGCAGGTGCTAGCAGGTATCTGGGCTGATCCCGCTAACAATGCTTTTTTTTGGAACCCTAAACTGCTGGGACGCTAGTATAGATCTGATCAGATCAGATATTGATCTGTTCAGATACTGTGCCACTAAGGGAGGTGTATGCTTTGCGCGTGGGTGTTTGCGGTACTGGCACTAACCTGGGGCGACGCAGACCTTATTTGACCCTAAAACCTAATTGATATCACCCGCCGGGCGATCAGGGGGTTAAACCGTTATTGGGTAATAAATGGCGGGTGCCCTGACAGTATAAAAAACAAGCTAACTAACCAGCGTCACCCGTAACAGTAATACAAAAAAAACTGGCTACCTAGCGGCACCAGTGACACTAATGCAGCGATCAGAAAAACAATCGCTTAGTGACACTGGCAAAAGGGGGTGAAAGGGTTAACTAGGGGCAATCAGGGGGTTAAACCTTTATTAGGTAATATATGGGGGTACCTGACGCTATATAAAAACCTGACGGGGAACCTAAATAACGAAATAACTAACTGGCTAACCAGTGTCACCAGTGACACTTATACAGTGATCACTGGTGAAAGGGTTAACTCTAGGGGCAATCAGGGGGTTAAAACCTTTATTTAGGTTGTAATATGGGGGTACCTGACCTATAAACCTATTTATGAACCTATATAAACATGGCGGTTAAAATAAAAAAAAAAATGGTTACCTAGCGACACTAATGCAGCGATCAGAAAAACGATTGCTTAGTGACACTGGCAAAAGGGGGTGAAGGGGTTAACTAGGGGCAATCAGGGGGTTAAACCTTTATTAGGGGGGGGTGGTAGGGGGCTACCTTGGACCTAAAACTAACTGCCCTGACAGTTATTACAGTCACACTGACACTAAATGCAGTGATCAGTAAATAAATGATCACTGCAATTAGTGACACTGTGACTGGGGGGGCAGGGGGTGATCTGGGGGGTGATCAGGGGGTGACAGGGGGGTGGATTGTGTGCCTATGTGTACTGGTGTCAGTGTACTGTTTGTGCACTAACCTTTACACGTTCTCTCCTCGGCGTTCCGGTCACATAGACCGGCGCACCGAGCGTGACATCACTTCCGCCTTCCTGTCTATACAATAGACAGGAAGGGGAAGCTTTTCATTCGCCAGGAGCGATCGTGAGGGGGTGGCCAGAAACCACTGGCCGTCCCCTCGTCCCGGATCGCTCCTGAAGCGATGCCGACCGTCCCCGCCGGCGGAGGGGGTTCCAATCGGACACCCCACCCGCCGGAAGAATGTCAGGTACAGGTACGTGATTTTGCCTGTACGTGCCATTCTGCCGACGTATATGTACATGGGGCGGTCGGCAAGTGGTTAAGGGGGTGTGACAGAAGGCATGTCCTATGCCTACATACGTTTGTTAGTAGGTGTCCCTTGCTCTCATCTCAAAATGTTAGGAGGTATGCCGAAGGGCTTGGAATGTCCGGAGGGATGCTCCCTCCTCCGCTCCCTCCTTCTGCCTGCTTGATTGGTATAGGTGAGTCCTTGTCACAGTGCTGGAGGTGGGCACATAGCCAAAAGTTCACAAGCACTGTATCTCCACTGGAAAAGGGGGTACTACATGGATGGAATAATGGAGCTGGGGGATATCAAGGGTGTATGGGGAAAACAATGCTGAGGGGGTGTATAGGGGGTAACAATGCTTGTGGTATCTTGGATTGCTATAGTGCTAGAGGTATGAGGGATGTAGAGAGGCCACTGTGTAGGGGGTATCAGGTAGACATCTGCAATTTGTTTCGTTTTTTTTTTTTTTCGTTTTTTGTTTTTTTTCGTTATTTTCTTTCTTTCTTTTCCGTATGAATGAACGAATCGTTCGAATCGTACGAATCCGAATAACGAATCTTTCGAATCGTACGAATCCGATTAACGAATCATTCGAATCGAACAAATCCGAAAAACAACGAAAATCCGAAAAAAACTAATTAGAAACAACGAATGTACTAATGAAGAAAATCCAAAAAACGAAAACGAACGAAAAAATTCGTACATTCGTAACTTTTTTTTTGTTGTTGAATTGGTAATTTTTCGTGTCCCTTACAATGGCGCTGCTTAACGTGCTTCGAATAGATTGAACAAAAAAATTCGTACATTCGTAACTTTTTTTTCGATTCGTAACTTTTTTTTTTTTCGATTCGTAACTTTTTTTTTTGATTCGTAACTTTTTTTATTTTATTTTTTATTCGTAATTTTCCGTGTCTCTTACAATGGCGCTGCTTAACGTGCTTCGAATGGATTGAACAAAAAAATTCGTACATTCGTAACTTTTTTTTTCGATTCGTAACTTTTTTTTTTTTTCGATTCGTAACTTTTTTTTCCGATTCGTAAATTATTAAAATGTAATAATAGCACACATTACATAAAATTATGAATTATGCTCCGATTACGAATCTACGAATGTTACGAATGTACGAATGCGTCCGAAAATTAAACTAACCAAAAAACGAATCAACGAAAAAATAACTCTTACGAATGTACGAATTGTTACGAATACGAACACCGACGACTTACGAATGTACGAATCGTTACGAATCAACGGAAACGAAAAAAACGAAACGAAAATAAACGAATTTTTTTCGGAAACCAAAAAAAACGAAACGAAAATAAACACATTTTTTTGTTGTGCACATGTCTAGTATCAGGGATGTAGTGGGGTCACAATACAAGGTGTATCTTATGGTATATGGTAACAGTGCTGAGGGGAATATCTGGGATGTAGAGGGGTCAGAGTGCTGGGGGGGATATCTGGGGTGTAGAAGGGTCAGAGCGCTGGGGGGATATCTGGGGTCTAGAGGGATCAGAGTGTTGGGGGGATATCTGGGTGTAGAGGGGTCAGAGTGCTGGTGGGATATCTGGGGTGTAGAGGGGTCAGAGTTCTGGGGGAATATTTGGGGTGTAGAGGGGGCAGAGTGCTGGGGGATATCTGGGGTGTAGAGGGGTCAGAGTGCTGGGTGGATATCTGGGATGTAGAGGGGTCAGAGTGCTAGGGGGATATCTGGGATGTAGAGGGGTCAGAGTGGTGGGGAATATCTGGGGTGTAGGGGGGTCAGAGTGGTGGGGGAAATCTGGGGTGTAGAGCGGTCAGAGTGCTAAGGAATATCTGGGGTGTAGAGGGGTCAGAGTGCTGGGGGGATATCTAGGGTGTAGAGGGGTCAGAGTGCTGGGGGGATATCTGCGGTGTAGAGGGGTCAGAGTGCTGGGGGGGATATCTGGGATGTAGAGGGGTCAGAGTGCTGGGGGATATCTGGGGTGTAGAGGGGCCATAGTGCTGGGGAGGCATAATTCTAGCAGATGTTTTATATGGACAGGGGGTGGCCTAGACTTGCACTTGTTTTAACCCCATTATTGCCACACCAACATGCCGCAACTGCGTGCATTACACAAGGTGCGCTTTCCCATTTGCTTGAAGGCAACAGGAGAGATAGCTTTTGCTGGGAGTGCAAAACAAAACATTGCTACTGCGGTATGTGAACACCCCCGTCCGTTGCCTTTGCAGCTTAAGGGTTGCATTTTTATCAAACTCCTACTGTAATTATAAACAAGCCTTTAGGGAAATTTTGTTTTACTTCCTGTCTTGGTAACAAACAAAATCATTCTGCCCCTTGAAACAGAATCTGCCGACACACCTGAGACGTGTTGCTAAACAAACTGCCGTATGTTCTGTGAGTGCATCCTGTAGGGTTGTCTTTCTGCTGGGCTAGTTGTACTTTGCTGAACTTTCATTTCAATACAGTTCTTTTTCTGCAGTTGCACCTTACCACACTTGGCAGCAGTCGGCAGGATACGTCCCTTCTTGCAGCAGGTGCAGTAGGAGGAACGGTAACCATCATGGCACTGTTAGGATCAGCCTTGGCCCTGGTGCATAAGTTTAATGGCTCCAATATTCCCATGACTGAGTGGGAGAAGAGACTAGAAAATGCTGCGTGCCTGTATCAGGTTCCTGCCCAGCTGAACACGGAGCTAGCTATTATCACCTTGGAGGTGGCATGGCTAAAGTGCTTGTTTGGAGAGAATGTAATAATTCCAAAATTGAGGCTGAGGTTCTTTGTCAGGAGACAGGAGGAGAACAAAAGCCTCCCCCACTTTATGGTAGCACTCCAGAGTCACTGGAGACGCCTGGAGAAGAGGGATGTGCGTGGCTGTGTCACTATAACTGCCTCAGACCATCTATGGAGGGACCAATTTGTGGAAGGAATGAAGGCTGGCCAAGTCTGGAGAGCCCTACAGGAGCAAATCAAAGTGCAACCCGCTATTTCTTTCCATGCTACTGTGGTGGATGCGGTTGTGTGGGAACAGGAAGATATGGAAGCAACTGTAGCAGTGACAAAAAGTTATGGTCATTGACACCTGAAAGAGGAGGCCTCTGTCGGCCATACATATGGCATTAAGGGAACCCTCTCAAGGCTTAACCTCATTAAAACAAGAAATGTCCTCATTCAAACAGGATGCGGCCCCTACCTCTAAGGGTGAGAACCCATTACAGAGAGACTCAGGAGGACCGGGTGTTGGTGAAAAATACCAAATTTGAGAGAGGCAGTAAATTGGATAATGTGGGAACACACTCCCTATTGGTTTGAGAAGCATTCCTTTCCTCTGACTCCAGTGTATGACGTGATATCAGAGGGTCCCAACCCCATCAAGGGATGGCTTCACTGCAACCTGTTGAGACCTTGCATTTTGAGTGGTGATTGCTCTGCCAAACCTGCCAAAGAGGTCTCAGATACCGTGGACGTACCATCAGTACAAGAAAATATATTTTAAAAAAATAAGAGAACAAAGTGGGACTCTAATTGTGCCTCAGAGGAGTACAAAAAATTTACAGAAAAGACAATATAATTATGCAAAAATAAACACATTTCTTTTCTAAAAAAATAGGATTTTTTGTACTCACCGTAAAATCCTTTTCTCTGTAGTTCACCGACTGACACAGCTCCTCTCTTAGACCATTGGGTTGTTATGCCACCTTCAGGAGAATACTAGGCATTACATGTTAACATGTGATAATAAAACTAGAACTTTCTAGTTCCGCCCAAGGGGCGGTCCCTTAGGTAACAACCCCACAGCATGCTACTGCAGCCTCAGTACGTCAACAAGCAGTATAACGTAGACATAGGAGGGGCGGGTGCTGTGTCAGTCGGTGAACTACAGAGAAAAGGATTTTACGGTGAGTACAAAAAATCCTATTTTCTCTTACATTCACCGACTGACACAGCTCCTCTCTTAGACCATTGGGACGTCCCCAAGCAGTGCCAAAATGAGGGGTGGGAAAACAGCATAAAAACTTCATCCACCATGGCATGTGGGAACTAGTATAACTTTACCCACAAAAAACAACAGCGTGTGGGAACTAAAACACTTTGTTACCCACGAAAAAAACAAACAGAGTGATCCTCAACTGGGAGTCACTACCTTCAAACCGCCTCAGAACTGCGGTAACAAATGCAACAGTGCATTTACTTAAGGTACTGTGTTTTTACCAAAAAAAATGGAAAAAATGTAAGTGTAATTGCAATTATACGGCCGCCTGCAAAACTTTGCTGCCAAAACAGGCATCAGCCGATGCACTGACATCTACCTTGTAGAATTTTGTAAAGGTGTGAACAGACGACCAAGTCGCCGCTTTACACACTTGAGCGACAGACGCTTGATGTCGGAAAGCCCAAAATGATCCAATTGCCCTTGTGGAGTGGGCCGTGACCGGAAAGGGGGGCACCTGCCCCTTCAAGGCGTAGGCCTGTACTACAATCTGTCTGATCCACCTGGAAATGGTGGCCGACAAGACCGCTATGCCTTTTTTCGGACCAGCCACCAAAACAAACAAGGAGTCTTACTTCCGAAAGGGACTAGTAGCAGACAAATACACCATCAGAGCCCGAACCACGTCCAGGGAATGGAGGGCCACCTCTTTAGGATGTGTCGGTTTAGGACACAAAGATGGTAACACAATGTCTTCATTGATTTGGAACGCCAAAACCACCTTCGGCAGAAAAGCAGGTTGCGGACGCAACACCACCTTATCCTTGTGGATAACCAGATAGGGCGACTTGCAAGACAAGGCCGCCAGCTCCAAAACCCTCCTAGCCGGAGTAATGGCCACTAAAAAGACCACTTTCTGGGAAGGAGTCAACAGAGGGATCTCCCTGATCTCTTCAAATGACATTTTTTTGAAGTGCCGATAACACCAGGTTCAAAAGCCAAAGCCGATATGTGTCCCTTAAATGATGCTTAAAGCCAGTTTCTGGTCTACTCCTTGCTGTAGAAACAACATGATCCTGGATATAGAAAAGGCGCACGGACGCCAACCTTTCTCCTCACACATGGAGATGTAGGCCTTCCAGGTACGATGATATATCTTCCGAGAAGAAGATTTCCGTGCTCTCAACATAGTTGGAATCACCGAGTCCGAAAGACCCCGGTTCCTCAACACCTGGCTCTCAATAGCCATGCCGTTAAAACCAGCGATGGTAAAGCAGGATGGAGGTTTGGACCTTGAGACAAAAAGGTCCTCTCGTAACGGCAGTCGCCATGGGGCGTCCGCCACCAGGCACACTAGGTCTGCGTACCAGGGACGCTGGGGCCAATCTGGGGCAATCAGTATTACTGGAATCCCCAGATTGGCCCCAGCGTCCCTGGTACGCAGACCTTCGGCAGAAAAGCAGGTTGCGGACGCAACACCACCTTATCCTTGTGGATAACCAGATAGGGCGACTTGCAAGACAAGGCCGCCAGCTCCAAAACCCTCCTAGCCGGAGTAATGGCCACTAAAAAGACCACTTTCTGGGAAGGAGTCAACAGAGGGATCTCCCTGATCTCTTCAAATGACATTTTTTGAAGTGCCGATAACACCAGGTTCAAAAGCCAAAGCCGATATGTGTCCCTTAAATGATGCTTAAAGCCAGTTTCTGGTCTACTCCTTGCTGTAGAAACAACATGATCCTGGATATAGAAAAGGCGCACGGACGCCAACCTTTCTCCTCACACATGGAGATGTAGGCCTTCCAGGTACGATGATATATCTTCCGAGAAGAAGATTTCCGTGCTCTCAACATAGTTGGAATCACCGAGTCCGAAAGACCCCGGTTCCTCAACACCTGGCTCTCAATAGCCATGCCGTTAAAACCAGCGATGGTAAAGCAGGATGGAGGTTTGGACCTTGAGACAAAAAGGTCCTCTCGTAACGGCAGTCGCCATGGGGCGTCCGCCACCAGGCACACTAGGTCTGCGTACCAGGGACGCTGGGGCCAATCTGGGGCAATCAGTATTACTGGAATCCCCCGGCCTCCACTCTGCGGAGCAGACGTGGTAACAGTTTCAGCGAAGGAAAGAGATAGATCAGCTGGTACTGATCCCACAGAGCCACCGTCTGACGCATCTGCCCAAGGATCTCTTGTCCTGGACACGAATCTCGGCACCTTTCGATTGAGACAGGAGGCCAAGAGATCCACGTCTGGTGTGCCCCATCACAGGCACAGTAGCGTAAACACCTCCGGATGCAACTCCCATTCTCCTGGGTCCAGCATCTGGCAACTTTAGATAGTCCACCTGCCAGTTCGCCACTCCCGGGATGTAAATGGCCGACAGGGCCGGTACATGTCGCTCTGCCCACTGAAGGATGTGAGCGACCTCCCGTGCAGCGGCTGAGCTTCTTGTTCCTCCTTGGTGATTGACGTATGCCACCGCCATGGCGTTGTCTGACTGGATCCTGATCGGACGCTCTTGAAGTCTTATCAACCATGTGAAGAGGCATAGCCTGATCGCTCTCAGCTCGAGCAGATTGATCGGCAACTTGGATTCCTCCACCGACCAGAGGCCCTGGGTCGACTGAACTCCCATTACTCCACCCCAGCCGGTTAGGCTGGCGTCCGTTGTGATCACCGTCCATTTCAGAGGTAGGAACGACTTCCCGGACCGAAGTGCCGGGGACCTCAGCCACCAGAGCAGGGAATCCCTGACTAACTGGCTCACCTGAATCTGCCGATCCAGAGACAACAGAGATTTGTCCCACTTTGTCAAGATCTCCTTCTGCAAGACTCTGGTGTGAAACTGGGCATACGGTCCTGCCTCGAAGGAGGCCACCATGAGTCCCAGGACTCGCATGCAGAAGCGTAGCGACGACCACTTGTGGTTCATCAGCAGTTTTACCGCGGCTCTGAGAGTCTGCAGCTTGTCTGAAGGGAGAAACACTCTCGCTTCCATGGAGTCCAGCAGTAAGCCTAGGTACTCCAAATGCTGAGTCGGTACATCACCGACTTTTTTAGGTTCAACAGCCACCCAAATTCCTGCAGGATCTGCATGGTGATCGCCACATCCTCCTCTAACTCTGAGGCGGAAGATGCTCTCAGGAGGAGATCGTCTAGGTAACCCACGATCGCTATCCCACATTGTCGCAGCAACGCCAAAACAGGAGCCAATACCTTGGTAAAGACTCGGGGGGCTGATGCCAAACCAAAGGGGAAAGCCAAACTGGTAGTGTGTTTCCCCAACTGCAAACCGCAGAAACCTCTAATGCCGAAGGCATATGGGTATGTGCAGGTACGCATCCTGGATGTCCAAAGACGCCAGGGGGTCCCCTTGATGGAGTGCAGCGACTACTGAGCGAACTGATTCCATTCTGAACCTCTGTACTTTTACAAAGTAATTGAGGGCTTTTAGGTCCAAGATTGGACGTACCCCTTCCTTTTTTGGGGACTACAAACAGGTTTGAGTAGAACCCCTGGAAACGTTCTGATTCTAGGACAGGTACTATCACCCCGCGACTCAGCAGGTCTCTTGCCGCCCCCAATAGGGCCTCCTGGCGAGCCGGGAGTATGGGTATGCTGGAGGGAAGATCTGTTTTGTGGCCAAGAGAGGAACTCTATCTTGTAGCCTGAGGAAATCAGATCGCAGACCCATTGGTCAGACAGCCGAGAGACCCACCGGGCTGCAACTCCCGAAGGCGACCTCCCACATGCGTTGCAGGCAGGGGCAAACCTTCATGCGGTAGCGCTTTTGCTCGCAGGCTTGTTAGGCTTGCGGTTCCAGGGATGCTTTTGTCCTTCGGAGGTCGTCCTGTCGGGCTGGGGATGCTTAGCCAAAGCCCCGGGCGGACAAAAAAGCCGGTTGTGAGCGGAAAATGAGGGCCCTTGCCTACGGCGTGGCTCCTTAGCCTTCCTGGCCTGTGGGAGTAGTGTACTCTTACCACCTGTGGCATTTTCAATAATGTCATCTAATGAGGCTCCAAAGAGCTGGTCGCCAAGGAAGGGAAGATCCGTCAGGGCTTTTATAGATGCCTGGTCAGCAGACCAGCATTTTAGCCAAATCAGGCACCTCAGCACCACTGCTGACACTAAAGCCCTGGATAACAGAGGGAGAGTATCCAGGGGCGCGTCACAAAAGTACTTAAGGCCTTGCACTAATTGGTCTGCTAGTTCCACGCAGACAGGAGAAGCCTGTTGCTCTCCCAATTCGCGGTGCAAAAGTTTTGCCCACTCAGTGAGTGTCTGAGACACAAGTGCGGATGCCAGTACTGGTCGCATTGCTGACCCCACAGCCGTAAACAAGGAACGAGCCACTGCCTCTGCCTTCCTGTCCGTGGGATCCTTAAAAAAGCAGGAGTCCCCTCTACCGGGATCGTGGTTACTTTGTTTAATCCGGAAACTGGGGGGGTCCACGACCGGAGAAGCCGACCATTTTTTGAGAAGGCTCCCCTCAAAGGGGTAACACACCGCCATGTATTTGGGGACCGAAAAGGTCCGCTGCGGTCGCCCCCATTCCTTGTAAATGAACTCATCAAAATAAGTCAGATACGGGAACACCCTAGGTGAATGGGCTGGCTTATGGGACCCAAAAGGGACCGCTACATCAGCAGAGGGATCTGCTGGCTCCTGAATCTTCAGGGTATCATGCACAGCTGTGATAAGTGCTCCAACAAGCGCTTTGTCGCGCACGGACCCGGACAGGGACTCATCCTCACTGTCCGATCGGTCCTGGTCAGCGTCATCTGAAACGACAGAACAGGGGTCACCAGCCTCAGCAGGACCAGAGTCTGCGTCAGAGCTCTCCCCGGAGGACGGGGGGGGGGCAGGGGCCGTTTACCACCTTTGCGCCCACGCACCGCCTCCATCTTGGCAACAAACGAATTGAGGACCGCCGACAAGGCGTCCAGAGGCACTGCACTGTCTGCAGTTGAACCGGTTGCAATTGCCTGGATTTCGGGGGAAGAAACACCAGTTTCTGAAGCCAAGCTGACCCTACCCTGTCTGCCACCTGTTGGGGACTTAGGACAGTGATGGTCCCACCTTCCTAACTGCTGCTGGCTGAGGGGCTCTTTCCCGCAGGACTCACCACCCTGACTGGTTCTGCGCCATCCAGCTAATAGTGCCTGTATCCTGTGTCAGCTCCCAAATGCATAGGAGACCACACCGCGCTGTGCAGAGCTGCTCTGAATGGCACTGACAAAAAAAGTGTTCAGGCTTCAAGAAAATGGCCGCCGAGTGTCCAGTATAAAGGACACAATCACAGGGAAAATGGCCACCGGACTACAGTAAAATGGAGACAGAGCATGCTGCTCCCTGGTCACACCAAAAATGGCCGCCGAACACTGTATGCAATGAAGGACAGTGAAACAACAGGCAGAGAAATGGCGGTAAACAGCGCTACAGCGATCAGCAGACACAGCCTCCAGACACCCAGGAGAGAGACCTACAGACAACCAGGGCACAGCTACCCAGCGCAGTCCCCACCCCAGGTGAGAGCCCCCTGGGGAGCCCCTGTCTATGGCACACACACACCGCTCAGCAGCCCATGCAGCATCCCCCACAGGGAAAGGGGGAGAGGAAGGATAGGGACAGGGAGAGAAGAGAGGGAGGTGAGGGACCCCCGAATCGACCTCCCAGGGAATGCCCAGCTGCTCAGCCCCACCGAGGCAGGGAGAGCTGTACTTACCAGTCCTGAAGAGCTGGGAGACATTCCATTGCAGAACTACTCACTAATCAGTATAGGGTAGCTGCTGGCCCGGCATACTGTGACGCAGACATCAGTAGCCCGGTCATATGTATGCCCCGGAGCATAAAAGCTCACCGACCACCTCTGGAGCTGAGGTTTCGTCGTGGCCTGCCGAGCCGTAGCTGCGACCTGCACACGCTCGATGGCCGGACTGGGGAGACTACAAGGATAAGGGTATCCAGCCTGTCACCCAGCCGGCTGTTGATAGCAGATCACAGGATCTATCATCTTGTGCAAAAACCAAGCTTCTGCAGAAACAGACAGACCGATGGGCCCATCAGGGTTCCTAGGTCTTTCTCCTTCACTAGGCAAAAAAAAACTGAGGCTGCAGTAGCATGCTGTGGGGTTGTTACCTAAGGGACCGCCCCTTGGGCGGAACTAGAAAGTTCTAGTTTTATTATCACATGTTAACATGTAATGCCTAGTATTCTCCTGAAGGTGGCATAACAACCCAATGGTCTAAGAGAGGAGCTGTGTCAGTCGGTGAATGTAAGAGAAACAAAATTTAAGATACATTACAGTCTTAATGATTAAATTTGAGTTCAGGGATGTGCTAGTTCCAAGCAGGTTATACAGAAAATGGCCTACTTGTTTCGTGTGTGATTCCGCTTCATCAGGGCCTTGAGGATAGCACAGATATAAGCGTTGTGTGAATTCTACAAATAGAGTGTTGATGAATGTACCATATATCATATAATTAATGTAAATACATAATGATGCAATCAACATAGATATGTTAATCTATGTGTCTTTACATACACTTATATCAGAAAATATAAACATTACAATAGATATTGATAAAATATATTTTCTATATATATATACACCCAAAAGTGTACCGACATTTTTTACGTAAAATTACTTAAATGCAAAAGGTCAAAATAGATAAAACCAGATAACTATGTAGCAAATATAGTGCAAAATTTCCATGGCATGCCCCTCAACTCACCAAAAAAGACTGCAAATCGAGAACGCCGGCTCAGTGGGACAGCCGTGGGAATACTTCTCCCCACCTGGGCAGATAAGAATGGAGGGGCTCCTATATGTGCAGAGAGTTGATTGGTGAAAAATTATAATAAATACCGTGGTCAAAAAAAAAATATATATAGATAATTCAAAGTCAAATACCTGCAATTTTATACCCACAGTCTCTGCACAGCGTTCCTCACGTGGAGGGATGAACTGCTGAGGAGAAACTGAGGGAAAGTGTGTTATATAGGGAAGCCTAACTAACATAATTGGTCCCAGGAGGTGTATGAGAGAGGATTCCTGGAGTTGCTCGGGTCCCTGGATAAAAAATCTGGAGGGACCAGGGCAAGTCCATCTATGCACTGAATGCCGCTGAATTCCACTGAATTGACCCAAGCAACTCCAGGAATCCTTTCTCATACACCTCCTGGGACCATTTATGTTAGTTAGGCTTCCCTATATAACACACTTTCCCTCAGTTTCTCCTTAGCGGTTCATCCCTCCACTTGTGAGGAACACTGTGCAGAGACTGTGGGTATAAAATTGCAGGTATTTGACTTTGAATTATATATATATTTTTATTTTTTATTTATGTTTTATTTATTTTTTTTGAGCACAGTATTAATTATCATTTTTCACCAATCAACTCTTTGCACATATAGGAGCTCTCCATTCTTGTCTGCCCAGGGGGCGAGAAGTATTCCCACGGGCTCCCAGGCCTCACCTGTCCCACTGAGCCGGCGTTCTCCATTTGCAGTCTTTTTTGGTGAGTTGAGGGGCATGGCATGGAAAGTTTGCACTCTATTTGATACATAGTTATCTGGTTTTATCTATTTTGACCTTTTGCATTTAAGTCATTTTATGTAAAAAATGTCGGTACACTTTTGGGTATATATATATATATATATCTTTTAATGTGGTATAGGAATTTTATCAATATCTGTTGCAATGTTTATATTTTCTGATATAAGTGTATGTAAAGACAAATTGATTAACATATCTATGTTGATTGCATCATTATGTATTTACATTAATTATATGATATATGGTACATTCATCAACACTCTATTTGTAGAATTCACACAATGCTTACATCTGTGCTATCCTCAAGGCCCTGACGAAGCGGAATTGCCCGCGAAACGTGTAGACCATTTTCTGTATAACCTGCTGGGAACTAGCACATCCCTGAACTCAAATTGAATCATTAAGACTGTAATGTATCTTAAATTTTGTTTTTTAGAAAATAAAAATGTGTTTATTTTTGCATAATTTTATTGTCTTTCACTTTTTTGTACTCCTCTGAGGCACAATTAGAGTCCCACTTTGTTCTCTTATTTTTTTAAAATATATTTACATATATCTTCTGGGATGGTGCCTCTGTAGGAGTATTGGTGTTCCACGCTCACCCCACCCCTACACATCAGTACAAGAAGTTCCCGAAAAAAAAGTACCTGCCTGCTCCTAATGACTCTCATCTACCCAAGGCTCCAGAACTACCAGTAGAAGATGACTATGCAAATGGGGATTCCACAGCAGACACTGAAGCTCACCTCCCCAAGCAGTCTAATCGTGGGCAGCTTCCTGCAAAGTATACTGATTATGTTGTTTGAAATGTAGCTGCTGTTGCCTTAACCGTGTTTATTGCAGTTTCATGTTGTTCCTTCTGTATTGCGATGCCGAGAATAGCATCTGTCAAAGAGGGGGGAGTGTAGGTATGTGTAGTCTATTTTCTCCACAGCAGATGGTGCTCATCTGCAGCGGCAATGCAGGTGGAGGAGGAAGTCAAGAGAAACCTCGTTGCTCTATGATCCCCTCGGTCACAAAGGTAGCACCCGATTGGATGCTGCCTTCCCATGTCACTTTGGTGGTGCAATTGGGTCAGGCTATTTAGGACCCTGGATTTCGGGTTTGGTGCGCATTTTGCATGTGGGTAGCTTTGGAACAGGTCATTCTTCTGTCAGGGACAGAGAGGGCCGGACGGAATGAGAAAAAGGAATATAGGGAGGGCCGGACATGACTGTGTGTCTAGTGACACACAAAAGGGAATACAGCAGGGAGTGGTTAACAGGGGCAGCCAATAGAAAGCAAGGGGAGCGGCATTAGAAAAAGGGGGCGTGGCCGAGCGGGACCATTCGTCGTTCGGAATCCACAGGAGGAGGCAGTTTTTTACACTGCTCCTCTGCAACACTCTCAAGATGGCGGACCGCGACCTCGTGGAGAGGCTGACGGCCGCGGCAGCGGCGAACGGAGCGGAGTGGCTACAGGACCAGGTAGCCTCAATTCTAGCCAGCGTGGCAGCGCAGGACGGAGGAGGACAAATCGAGCGACCGGATGGACGTTCGGAGCGATCACGGGGCCGGGTGGCCAGGGCACCATCGGGGTACTCTCCGGGGGGGGTGGCAGGCCCATCCAGGTTAGCCAGAAGCCCCAGGGGGGACCAGTCACCACCACCAGCAAAAAGGGCCCAGATGGAGACCCCACTAGGCCCCAAGAAGAGCACACGGCGTGGGCGCAATGCGGGGGGCGGGGCCTCAGGACTACAGGGACCTACATCACCAGCGCCACGGGGAAGGCCTGCACAGGATCCACCAGCCCCAGTTTTTCAGCACAGCCAGGGGGGTCAAGGGACAGAAAGGAGGTCGCAGCGAGCAGGAGCCGGGAAGAGGGGGCTAGGAGGAAGCACAGCAGCCCCTTCCGCAGCGGCGTCCTCCCCAGCAGCTCTGCACGAGTTGGGGGGGGGGCGGTCAGCTCAAACAGCAACTACAGCCAGGATGGGGGGTAATACACCCCGGAGGAGTGCGTCATCAAAACCCTCAGCAGCTCTGCACGAGCCGAGGGGGGAGGACAGCAGGGTACACATGTCCGCTGGCACAGCACGACGGGCCGCAGGAAGGGCCAACGCAGCGGAGGGTAGGCGGACGCCACCAGGAGGAGAAGGGAGAATGACAGTGGGCAGGAGCAGTGCCGGGCCCGGCCTGTCCGCCCAGGACTCGGGGATCCAGGGTAGCGGGGTGGCGGGGGGTGCGTCCACATCGGGGGTGGTGAATGGAAGGAGCCGGGAATTGGCCAGGAGTCCCTCCCCGAGGGGAACAGCGTCTTTTTCCCAGCAGGAGGAGTTCAGCAGGTCGGAAGGGGAGCTGTCCGAAGAAGAGGAGGTGCCCAGCCGCCCACAAGCATCGGTGGAGGTCAGGCCGGTAATCCCGGCGGAGGTGCCAAGACGGCCCGGTAAGTCCAGTAGTAATAGTTCTTTTACAACTGCTTTACAGAATTTGTTGGGAATTGTATCAGTGGGGGGGAGTGAATCAGGGCCTCCGGCTCCGCTGGTGGCAAGCCATGACCAACCGCGGGCTAGGAGTGAGTCTCCATTGGGGGGTCAGGTACAGGAGTTGCTGGAGGGCCTGAGGGCCCTGGTGGGGCGTTTTGAGAAGGCGGGGGGGATAGCGAACCCCCCAAGCGGGGCTTCGGTCACAACAGCTGGAGAGGCATCGACTGCGGTGGGAGCAGGAGTGCAGGTGAGTACGCCAGAGAAGAGCGGGGAGGAGCAAGTGGTAAGGGCCGACATTGTCCGGATGGCAGATGCAGCAAAATGTGAAGTCTACGTTTGCTTCGAGGGGCCACTGGGGGCCCATTTAAAACAGGAAGTGAGGGAAAAAATCTGGAAAGGTGAGTATGTGGAGATTTTTTCCCTGTTGCCATTGGAAAAATTCAATTTAGACAGGGTGAAACCGGATGACACCAAAAAAGCTGATGAGGAGAAGAGGCGGTATCGGCTAATCCCACGGACGTTTGCAAACTGGCTGCAGGCGTTCGCCATATTGGCCGGGGTAATTGGGGAGAAGAACCCCGAGCACTGCTCGGCGTTATTCTGTTATATGGACGCTATAGGGGAGGCGTATAGGGTCTATGGAGGGACGGCTTGGCTGCGATATGACGAGCAGTTTAGACAACGCAGGGCGGTTCGCCCAGCGTTGAGATGGGACCATAAGGACATTAGCTTATGGATGAGATTGATGGCCTCGGCAAAGACGCCGGCACAGACATTTCACGGGGGGGCTGGGGGTAGCCACTCCTCGGGATCCCCAGCCGGAAAGAAATTTGGAATATGTTGGCAGTTCAACGAGGGAGCCTGCAAATTTGGAAACACGTGCAAGTTTAAGCACGAGTGTTCAGGTTGCGGGGGGGGGGGACACTCTTTGTCGCGATGCTTCAAAAAAGGAAAGCGCGCCGGAGAGCCTGGCAATAAGAGGGACGACGCCGGTGATGTGGGTAAGAATGCAGCCTTTTCTAAATAGGTATCCCGACAGGGCGGCGGCGGGTTTGCTCAGTGCGGGGTTCAGGGAAGGTTTCAGGATTCCGTGCACATTGACGGAGATTCCTCCGGTGGCAAAGAATCTGAGGTCAGCATTGTTGCACCCAGAGGTTGTGTCGGAGAAGTTAGCCAAGGAGGTTGCGTTGGGAAGGATGGCGGGGCCGTACGTGGCCAAGCCGTTAAAGGACTTGGTAGTGTCACCGCTTGGGGTGGTTCCCAAGAAGGAACCCAACAAGTTTCGTTTAATACATCATTTATCGTTCCCAAAAGGGGGATCGGTAAATGATTTTATTGACCCAGAGGCATGCACGGTATCGTATACGTCATTCGATGCTGCGGTGCGGTGGGTACGGCGATATGGCCGAGGGGCACTGATGGCTAAGTCAGATGTGGAATCCGCATTTCGATTGCTGCCGGTGCACCCAGACAGTTTTCATTTGTTGGGTTGCAGTTGGCAAGACCAATTTTATGTAGATCGTTGTTTGCCCATGGGGTGTTCCATATCGTGCGCCATGTTCGAGGCGTTCAGTTCGTTTTTAGAGTGGGTAGTTAGGGATGTGACAGGCATTGATTCCATAATCCATTACTTGGATGACTTCCTCTGCGTGGGCCCTCCAGCTTCCAATGTGTGTGCGATACTGTTGTCCACGTTGCAGCACATTGCGGAGAATTTTCGGGTGCCGTTAGCACCTGACAAGACGGAGGGCCCGCGCACAGAATTGAGTTTTTTGGGGATAGTGATCGATTCCATGGCTATGGAATGCAGATTACCCGAAGAGAAGTTGAGGGATTTACAAAAGGAAATTAGGGAGATCCATGGGTGCAAGAAAGTGCAGTTGCGCACGCTACAATCCCTGTTGGGAAAGTTGAATTTTGCATGCAGGATCATTCCTATGGGGAGGATTTTTTGTAGACGATTGTCATCGGCCACGGCAGGGGTAAAAGCTCCCACACATTATATTAGGCTTCGGAGGGAGCACAGGGAGGATCTGGAGGTGTGGCATCGGTTTTTGCAGGAGTTTAATGGGAGGTCGGTTTGGATGTCGGGTCCAGTTAGCAATTTCGATGTCGAGCTGGTCACCGATGCGGCAGGATCCACAGGTTATGGAGCGTACTTCCAAGGGTGTTGGAGTGCGGAGCCATGGCCACGATCCTGGGTGGAGGCAGGGTTTACAAAGAATCTGGCACTATTGGAGTTGTTTCCGGTGGTGGTAGCATTGGAGCTGTGGGGCAAGGCCTGTAAAAATTTAAAGCTTAGATTGAATTGTGATAATATGGGGGTAGTGCAAATAATCAATAGTATGTCGGCATCTTCACAACCTGTCATCCGGTTGATGCGACAGCTAGTGTTGCGCTGCATGCAATTGAATATTTTTCTTTATGCGGTACACATCCCTGGGGTAGAGAACACGCTGGCTGATTCTTTGTCTCGGTTCCAGTGGGACAGATTCAGGACTCTGGCACCGGAGGCTCAGCAGGAGGGAGTTCCTTGCCCGGCCTGGATCTGGGATTTGGCACTAGGGTAGCAGCAGGATGGATCCAGAAGTCGGTAAGTATGTCGTCTTGGTCGGCATACCAGAAGGTCTGGAAGGAGTGGGGTGAGTTGCTGCTGGAATCGGGAGTGGGGCAAGATGTGTCACAATTTAGGCTGTTAGTGCTGTATTACGTGTCCAGAAATATGGAAGAAGGCAGGTCGGTGTCCGCTATTGAAAAACGGTTAGCAGGTTTGGCCTTTTTGTTCAAGTTACAAGGCATTGTGGATTGGACAAAAGAATTTTGGGTAAAACAGGCAGTAAAAGGGTATCGCAAAGCAAACAAGACAAGGGACGAGAGGCGGCCGATTACTTTTACCAATGTTCTGGCCTTAAGGGAGCAGTTAAAGGGGGTGTGCAAGGATGGGTACGAGGGGTTATTATTTACAGCGGCTTTTTCTTTGGCGTTTTTCGGGGCTTTTCGGATTGGAGAGTTGGTTAGCCCATCAAAAAAGGAAGAGGGAGGTTTAATGTTGGGGGATGTGGAAGTTTTGGGGGACAGGGTGTTGGTGAATTTAAAAAAGTCCAAGACTGATCAAAAAGGAGTGGGGGTGCTGATCTCGTTGCATAGGTTACAAGGCTGTGCGGTATGCCCCGTAAAAGCAGTAGGAGAGTTCATGGGGGTGAGACCGGAGGTTGGGGGCCCGTTGTTGGTGCACAGTGATGGATCATACCTGTCGCGATTCCAATTTGGGGCGGTTTTGCGAAAATGCCTAAATGGTATGGGTTTAGAAGGTTCTGCCTACGCCTCACACTCCTTCCGCATTGGGGCGGCCACCGAAGCCGCCAGGTGTGGGTTGGATGAGGTGGATGTGCAAAAAATGGGGAGGTGGGAATCGAAACGATTTCGGACTTACGTTAGACCACTGTTGATTCAGGAATAATGGGGATAGATATATAAAAAAAAAAAAAAAAAAAAAAAAAAAAAATAAAAATAAAAATATATAGGTGTGTTGTTATAGTTGCATTGGTTAGTATGGTGGCCTTAGTTAAGTTATAGTGCTGGTCAATTACACTATGTTTGTCATTTCAGATGGAGGGCTTCCGCGCCTCGTCTGGATCCTGGGGCACTCATATGTGTGTTGGGGAGCACGGAGAGGGGATGCCAGACCAGGTGGGAGGCAGTTGGGGGTGTCTAGGAGAGAGGCCACCATACGTTGGCTGGGCAGGCCGGGAATGTTGTGGGATAGGGTGGTGCCCGAAATAGAACGTTTCGCGTGGTTGGACAGGCCACCGGCGGTCCTGGTCATACACGCGGGCGGGAATGATTTGGGTATGCGGACAGTGAGGGATCTTATTGCCGATATAAAGAGGGATCTGACCTACCTGCACGAGACGTATCCAGACACGCTGTTGGTATGGTCAGATATGGTCGCTAGAACATCCTGGAGGAGGGCTAGATCAGTGTATCGCCTTAACAAGGCGAGGATACGGGTAAATAAGGTGGTGGGGAGGTTCCTGGCGTGGCAAGGGGGTTTAGTGGTTCGCCACAGGGAACTTGAAAAGAACGTGGGCCTCTATTTGAGGAGGGATGGGGTTCATTTGACGGACGTTGGGATCGACCTGTGGTCGTTGGGTTTACAGGAGGGGATACATACGGCCCTGCGGGTGTGGAGGTGCCTTCAAGGGTAAGGGGTCACCCTTTCAGTCTGTGGCGGTTTTTAGGTTGGTCAGTGACGGTGGCAGTTATGTAGTTGGTGAGTGTGTGGGGGGCTCGTCATGAGATGGCCCCTCCGGTGTAGTACATCGAAGATCGATGATTACTCTGTGTGCACTGCGGGATAGGGTTTTGTCTCCGGGCGGTTAAAATGGAGGCCTACTTGGTTCGGTTAAATCCTGCAGTGCCCCCTGGTGTTATATATATATATAGTCATATATATATTGGTTAACTAACTGGCTGTGTTACAAGTGTTAGCCCCGTCACTGACCAACATAAGAGGGTATAACCGATGGTTATTTATGTTTACATTAAAAAGGTTTATGGTTATTTATGGTTATTTATATATGGTTATTTATACGGTTTTATATGTTATTTATATTTGGAAAATTGGAGTTAAGTTTAATAAAGGCTGTTGTGGCCATTTACTCCACAAGAAGTACGGTGTGGTCCATTATTTAAGGGGAGTAACAAAAGGGTGGTTTTGGATTAAAGGGGTCACAACAAGTGGGTGGTCTTTACTAGGCTACACGAGTCAAGAGAGGGCCGGACGGAATGAGAAAAAGGAATATAGGGAGGGCCGGACATGACTGTGTGTCTAGTGACACACAAAAGGGAATACAGCAGGGAGTGGTTAACAGGGGCAGCCAATAGAAAGCAAGGGGAGCGGCATTAGAAAAAGGGGGCGTGGCCGAGCGGGACCATTCGTCGTTCGGAATCCACAGGAGGAGGCAGTTTTTTCCCACCCACCCTCCCTATAGTTAAGTTTGTTGTGAAGGTCTTAATGCTTTTGTTATCATTTCAGGAACTCAAAATGGACGTCTGGAAGAAAGTTGGTTGGCGGTTTTTAGGTTGGTCAGTGACGGTGGCAGTTATGTAGTTGGTGAGTGTGTGGGGGGCTCGTCATGAGATGGCCCCTCCGGTGTAGTACATCGAAGATCGATGATTACTCTGTGTGCACTGCGGGATAGGGTTTTGTCTCCGGGCGGTTAAAATGGAGGCCTACTTGGTTCGGTTAAATCCTGCAGTGCCCCCTGGTGTTATATATATATATAGTCATATATATATTGGTTAACTAACTGGCTGTGTTACAAGTGTTAGCCCCGTCACTGACCAACATAAGAGGGTATAACCGATGGTTATTTATGTTTACATTAAAAAGGTTTATGGTTATTTATGGTTATTTATATATGGTTATTTATACGGTTTTATATGTTATTTATATTTGGAAAATTGGAGTTAAGTTTAATAAAGGCTGTTGTGGCCATTTACTCCACAAGAAGTACGGTGTGGTCCATTATTTAAGGGGAGTAACAAAAGGGTGGTTTTGGATTAAAGGGGTCACAACAAGTGGGTGGTCTTTACTAGGCTACACGAGTCAAGTACTTAGTGGCAGGGAGAGGTTCCAGACCAGTAGAGAAAGTGTAGGGGACATGCCATTCTCCCTGGAAGCCTCCCCACTTGGGTACAGACCGGCCATGCTGCATTCCACCCCTCAAGACAGACGCTGTCATCACACCTGAAACCTACTGCGAAACACCTTACTGTACGTTCTGTGAGTGTGCCCGTTCGGGTTGTCTTCATGCCAGGCTAGTTGTACTTTGCCTAACTTTCATTTCAATACAGTTCTGTTTTTTCAACTGGACTCTGAGTGTTTACTGTTGCAGCCCCATGCTGCACCTACCCACAGGCGAATGCACACAAAAAAACTGAATACTGCAATTTACTCTGTGGACTCTAGCTATTTGAAAGTTATTTTAATGAGCAATATGTGGCCGTTTGTGGAGCTAATGTGCAAGCTTGTTGCAAGGATAGGGTTCTGTGGTGATCGTCACATCTTCCATGTTCTCCTCCTCATTGGGCACCATGCAAGGGCCAGGCCTACCCTGGAGGTGGGTTCTTCTGGGCTACACTAGGCACCTGTAACAGGATCACTTTAATGCAAAAAGGGTACCTTTATTTTTGTGCAGTTTTTATCAGTGCCATGGGACCAGCCTGAGGCTGCCATGGGGGAATAATCGGCCTCTGCTTTTAGAGATGAATATATACCCCGTATACACTTGTATCATAACTGTTCTCCAGTTAACTTTTGGGTCTCCGTGAGAATATGCACCTTCTCTGTAGTTTGCATTTTTGAGGGACACACTGAGCCTTGTACACATCCACCTGTCCAGCGTATCATTGCTACTTCACTCCCAGTACATAATTTGAACTCCATGTGTGCACTTCACTTAACTCTTAACTATATTAACATTTGTACTGATATCTTCATGCTCCAAAGTACATTAGTGACCTGAACTGTGGAATGGTGCTGGTTACTTGCATTACACCCCTTTCAGTAACAGACCAGGTGGGAACAAGGTTTCAAAACTTTACTTGAAAAAGTGCAAAACTCATTACAATGTCCATCATACTGAACATTATTCTTTCCTACATCCTTAACCTTAACTCAGGCTATATGCTGCCTCGGCATACCTGCAAAGGTACTTACAGAGTCCGTCAGAGGCATTCTCCAGCAGGTGGTGTCTTCAGGGCGAACCCCAAGTTCTGATGAACTTTACATTCCGGTAGTAGAACAACATTCTTCTGCTCCTCACGGGTACTGTTCTCCGCCTCTTTCCCTTACGGCTTCTATGGGGATATTCTCAGCTTTCTCTCTCTCTGGCCTATTACGGGCCCTGGACCTCTCCCCTCCAGACCACTGTCTCTCTTTTTTAACACAGGATCAGTGGGTCCGACCCAGAGAAAAACCTGCCAAAAACGTAAGAACTGGCAAAGTATTAACTCCTACCCTCCCATCCAGGACAGCACCTAACTGGCTATTTCCCTCCCGCTTAAAAGCTATTGCCAGACAAGCAGCATGAAGCAGCATGAAGCAGCATGAAGCAGCATGGCACTGAGGGCAACATAGAAAATACACTAATCCTTTAAAATTACAAGGTTGGAATATGCCTTAAAGCTGTATGTCATGTAGCATGTTTTTTACTAATGGCCTCAGCAACAGAGTATTTTAGCAGTATATTTTTTTCATCAGCACCTAAATCTGCTATTATTTGAATCAAATAATGTAAAGAAGTTTTTTTTTTTTCCAGGTGCTTTTAGCAGTATCAAATGTGTTTTCTTTAAGAGATTCTAAGCTTCCATTAAATGGTGGAAGTAGCTTGGTAACACAACACTACCATTTTAAGAGTTAAAAAAGCTATGTTTTTTGTTAGCCAGAGGCCAGATTAGATTCTTTAGGCCCAAATGGGCAGCTATCCTCCTGCTTCTAAGGCCTCTGCCACAGGCCAGCCTAAATTTGTTAGGCTCAGATAGGAAGCTATCTTCCTGTTTCTTAGGCATCTGCCACAGGCGAAAATAAATTCTTTAGAGTCAAATGAGCAGCCTTCTTCCTGTTTCTTAGGCCTCTGCCACAGGCTAGCTTAGATTTTACGTTTAATACATTTTTATTGTTTAAAACGAAAAAATTATCATGACAGTAACATTGTTATGTAAGTTCTAAAACCCAAAAAGGAACTAAAAAAAAATAGTGATATCAAGACAAAGAAACAAAAAACACTAACGACACTCAGAATCCCATATGTGTAGCAAGTAACATAATAATAAGAAGGGTTCTCTTATAAGTCTTGAAGCTCATGTAATGTAATCAGTCACCAACAATAGTATAACAGTATGTCATCATACTTTAACCTCGAGAGAGGTTTTCTCGGTGCTGTGAAGGATAAGAGAAAAAAAAGGAGAGAGACAGAAAAAGGAAAAAAATAAAAAGTAAGGGTATGGGAATGAAATCCCTGGAACAAGGAGAGAACTAGGACAAAGATGTAGACATATTGGGAGTAGAATAGCTCGGTGTACTCATAGTATCTGGGGTCAAGGACAAAGGTCCGTGGATGTATGACGCCCAAGGTTCCCAAGTTCATTCAAACAAGGCACTTCGGTCATTGATAATGCTAGCAATTTTTTCATGTATTATAATCCATGATATTTTGTGTTTAAGTCGTCTAAAAGATACTAAAGGTGTATAGTGATTTTCGGTGCCAGCAAAATAAAGTAAATCAGACGTTTCAATGGATGCGGCCACTCAGTAGGCAAAGCATTAAGCAGGGCCAAGCTTGGTTGCTGATCAACAGTGTTGGTCATCTTACTTTAAAAAAAGTAATTAGTTACGTTACAAATTACTTCTCCCAAAAAGTAATTGAGTTAGTAACTCAGTTACTACATTGGAAAAGTAATTAGTTACTCAGCAAAGTAACTGTGACTTTTTTTTTTTAAATATTCTATACGTGTAACTAAGGGGCGGGTCTAGTATTACTGTAACCAAGGGGCGCATTTATTATTATTGTTATATATCGTGTAACCAAGGGGCTGCTCTATTATTACTCTAACCAAGGGGCAGATCTGTTATAGCGTGTAAGCAAGGGGCGGGTCTATTATCACTCAGAGCTGTTTAGGTTCGGCAATTTTCGGGAAGCTCCGTAGTCCTTCGTACTGCGCAAGCCCTGCGCCTGCGCAGTACAGGGGGTCCTTATACGGCGGGGGAACTTTTTCGGGAGGACACCGGAATTACACTACTGCCATCTAGTGGCGGTAGATGTAATTGGGGTAACTAAGCCAAAGTAATGGTAACTGAGTTACCATGAGGGAAAAAGTAATTAGTTAGATTACTAGTTACCCTCTAAAGTAACTGAGTTACGTAACTCAGTTTATTTTAACTCAGTTACTTACATCACTGCTGATCAATAGAGAGCCCCATCACTTTTCAGAGCATCGAGAACACCCTATTCTAGAACACCCTAATTTTAGGCCAATTCCACCAGATATGCAACATAGAACCCCACAACATACATCCCCAAAAACATTCCGAGGTTGCTGTAGTATACATTCTGGCGAGTCTGGACCAAGTACCATCTGGTCAGCACTTTGAGTCCAGCCTCTACAAGGGAGACATTTCATATATCTTTATAAATGACCAGCAGCCTGGATGACCAGGACTCCAGGTCATCGTCACAATTGAGATCCCTCTCCCAGGCCAGCATTAATGGCTGTTTCTGAGATGGGGCGAGCAGCTAACACCATGGAGATGCCCCCTCTAGTGCCCTGATCCCTAGTGCACCATTGTTCGTATTTAGTTAGTAAGAGGGTTCTCCTGCAGGCCAAATTGAATGTAAAAAAATAGCAATTTATTCGCTTAAATTTTATAATGTGCAGGTACAGGCCCACAAAATCTATTTCTTGGGCTTCGGAGAAAGCTTCGGAGAAACCCAACAAACACAGATAAATCAAAAAATCTCAGGCTGACTACAGTATAAATGCAAATGCACAAAATTTGGTTCGAAAATAGAAAAAAAGGGGGCTTTGATTTTTTCAGGACAGCAGCAAGAAAGGACTGCTGCCCTCAAATCAAGCACAAATAAACATTAAATAAAAAAGCTCAATAAAAAGAACCCCAAAAAGCTGCAAGTGAGGGGCAAACAGCTAGCAAGTAATGCCACTTGTTGCTTTTACAGCAACAGTAAAGCCCCATACACACGCTCGGACAATCCGCGGACCAGGTCAGTCGGACTTTGTCCGACGTACTTTGTCCGATGTTGGCGTTGCGTACACACGGTCGGACTACGTTGTCGGAATATCCGGTCCGGAAGAACGTCGTGACGTAAGTCGTCGTCCACGACATTACAAAAGGGAAGTTCAGCACCACGTCAGGCACCCGTTGGGCTCCTTCTGCTGATCCCGTGTTTATCGAGAGTTAGTGGAAGTTTGGTGACTTAAGATTCGCGCTTCTCAGTTTTCTGACTCAGATCGTTACTGCTCTTCAGTTTGTGCTTGTCGTGCGTATCTGTTTATTAGTGCGTGTAGTCAGTTCGCATTTGTTGGTCATTGCGGCCTATATCTTGATATAGGACGCTTTGATTTGCACTGCTTATTGTCTGCTCGTTGCTGGTATTCACTTCGTTCTTTCAGGCCTTGCTGTTTATCGGTGCTTTCTGTTTGTCCGTTCTGACCAGCCGACCTTTTGTGACCTTCTGAGCGATGTTTCCCGTGCGTACTCGTCGCCGAGTTCGTGCTGTACGTGGAATTGGTGTCGGGCTTTTAGCTTTGAGCCAAGACCCGTCCATGAACAGAGTGACGAGGAGTATGTGGACCAAGAATTGGTTGCTTCAGCGTGACCAGTTCTCGCACATGCCTTTGCTTCGTGAGATCCGGGAGAATAATCCTGATGATTTCAGGAACTTTCTCAGGATGACGGACCCCGATTTTCACCGTCTTTTGGCTTTGCTGACCCCCTTTATCAGCCGGCAGGATACCTGCATGAGACAAGCCATTACTCCGGAGCAGAGGCTTGTTGCCACGTTGAGGTACTTGGCGACAGGGAGAAGTCTTCAGGATTTGAAGTTCTCTTCAGGTATCTCTCCCCAGGCCCTGGGAATCATTATTCCAGAGACCTGTTCTGCCATCATTCAGGTCCTGCAGGAGGACTATATTAAGGTAACATTTCTACTTGACTATTCCCTTCTATGTATGCTCTGTTTGCTAATGACTTGTATTTTTGACCTCCTTCCCTAATTACCATGATTGCAATATGTTCTAATATGCTGTGCCCCTTTTCTCCTTCATGCATTTTTCCCTTCACTTACCTCACCAGCATGCTCTTCTGCCCCAATAGACACCTATGGCCTAGTCACTTAAGCAATGTCTTTTGTCTGCTGCATAGTATTGTTTGCCCCAAAACACCCCTAAAATATGCACAAATGTTTGCTGTGTGGTTTACTTCATGTAGAGCCCCCTTTTTTTGTTCTTTTGGTGGGGGGGGGGGGCAAACTCATTAGGAACCCCCTCCCCCAACTGCTCTGTCAGATGGTACCAATCCTTTATCTGCTGGCTTTCCCAAGGTCCATACACACTATATACCTACCTCTTTATAGTGCGCATCTTTAGGGATGAATTCAGCAAAGCATGTAGTGCAAGGGACTGCCTCCATACATTCCATTTCCTATTTTTTTGTCTTCTTTCCCTCCTATTAGCTTGCTTGGTAATTTAATAATGTCACACTGTGCCTGCCTTTTTTTGGGGGGGGGGGGGGGGGTTGAAATGTTATTTGATCTTTCCTGTGGCCTGCCAATAGTGTTAAGTACAGAGGGTCTGGCCAAACTAGCCCACATTATTGAGCCATTTGCCAATCAATGAAGTGCAGAGGGTTAGCTGTCCACCACCCCCCCCCCCAAAACCCCTAGTTATTGCCAATGGCCCATCAGAAGTGGGGGGATTGATGGGGGGGTGAGTAATCTGTGAAGGGGAGCCTCTACTTTTCTGTGCAAATACTTTCCAGCCTCCAATTTTAGACAATGCTCTTGTTCCAAGATGTTGATTGTCTAATCTGCTTGCAATGTTTAGGTGCAAAGTGACTAATTTTTTTTTCTTGTTTCACTCCACAGTTCCCTTCCACGCCACAGGAATGGCAGACTGTGGCCTCCCACTTTGCCAGCCGTTGGGACTTTCCTAACTGCGGAGGGGCAATTGATGGGAAACACGTCCGCATCGTCCCACCGCCCAACTCGGGGTCCTACTATTATAATTATAAAGGGTTTAATAGTGTAGTGATGTTGGCGGTGGTGTCGGCAACATACGAGTTTATGTATGTGGACGTGGGGATGAACGGCCGGATATCGGATGGTGGGGCCATTACGCACACGGAGTTCTACTGGCGTCTCCAAAGTGGCAGTCTGTGCTTGCCACCTCCAGAGGAGAATGCCGAAGGACTCCCCTTCGTCTTTGTCGCAGATGAAGCGTTTGCGTTGACTCCCCATGTGATGAGGCCGTTCCCGATGAGGACCCTCACCCCGGACCAGAGGGTCTTCAACTACAGGCTGTCCAGAGCCAGAAGAGTTGTGGAGAACGCTTTTGGCATCCTGGCCAGCCGCTTCCGCCTGTTCCTGACGGCATTTAACTTGGCGGAATACAAACTCAACCACATAGTTCTTGCCTGTTGCATATTGCACAACTTCCTCAAAAGACATAACAGGAACTATGTGGTGCCCGTTGGCCCAGATGTGGAGGGCCCTCCAAATGCCGAACTCACAGCCCTTCGAGTGGCACGTCCAGGCTTGCCCCCTCTAAATGCCCGTGTGGTCCGGGACCAATATATGCAGTACTTTGTGGGTAGGGGGGCCATTGCTCTGCCTGACGATGTGTGAGAGGCATTTTTTAATAAATCTGATATTTTAACCAACCTATGATTTCATGTCATTTCAGTCTTCTTTTTAGCTTATTTTACTTTGACATTTTTTCCCTTTGCCTTCGACAGTGGGAATGCACTTTCTGGGCAAAAGGAGGTAACAGTCTCTTCTTCCCAAAAAGATTATTCTCATGTTGTGTGTTTGCTACCTAATCTTTGGTCTAGAGAAGGTTTGTACTGCATAACTGACACCCAAAATACTCCTTTTCATCACCAGGTCTGACATGTGTGTATTCTCCAAAATGCTGTGCTCCGTGTTTTCGTACAAAGCACTGTGGGTGTCATTTACATAAGTCAAATCCGCTATGCTCTACAAGTGCATTGAAAAAGTTCCCCGGGAAAGAAAATTGGAGTGCAAAGTGGATTTGCCTTTAGTAAATAACACCCATTGCCCCCCATATCCTTTTCATTTTACATACATAATGCATTGTGTTTTTTAAATAAGGAAGCCACACATTTAGAAAAATAAAAGTTTACTAGGAAAACATTCCCAAGTGCGTTTACAATCTTCACGCCAAAACTGACAACATCTTGGTTATTTACAACATTGTTTACAAACATTCCGCAATTGGTAAAACCAGGCATGGAGCAAAACAGAACCTAGGAACTTGGAAAGTTCAACTTTGTAAAGTGAAGACAAGATCAGACATGACTATATGTTCAAAGTGTGTTTGATCTTGCCTTCATCACATGGGGGGGTCACCCCCGAAAAGTGGAAATTTGGAACATGCACACAATTTGGGACTGAAAATGGTCATTAGATGGTAAAACACATGCCTAGAAGCTTCAAAAGTGCCATTTTCCATCATGGGGATGAATGGACGTTTTTTGGGGGTGCAACCCCTTCACCACAACCACTTTCGTAGTTCGTAAAGTGTTTGCACCCCCAAAAAAACGTTGCCATTCATCCACCATGGTGGGAGCTAGCACATGTGGACACAATGTGTGCATGTTCCAAATTTCAGACAGTTTTTAAGTTGCAAATGTGTTCTGAAGCTGGCACAAATGTGTGTTAATTACTTGGTGCGTTTTCATATTTTTCCTAAAACATCAATGATGTTCTTCAATTTTTGTTGAACATCATTGATGTTTTGCTTTATGTAATCTAGATCTCTATTGCAGACCATTATCTCTCCGATGAGTACGTGGGCACTCTCTGTGGTAAAGTGCGATTTTTCTTCCACAACATCCACGTCACCTAAAAACCACAAACAAACAAAAATGGGGTGTTGGAAATGAGGCAGCCATACATGGATTAGCTTACCAGTAGCTGTGTTCTCCCACACTCACCTGTTGTGGTGACAATTTCTCCAAGTTCGATGATCTCTCCTTCCTCCTCCTCCTCCTCTGCTTCTGCTCTTTCCCCTTTTTTGGGAGGTGTTGGTTTGGGGGTTTCCTCAGACGGCCCAAGTTTTCGCTCCCCTATGAGAATGTCCAAAAGGAAGATTTAGCAACACAAACTATTGAGGGCAGAAATAGGAAATGACAAACATTGCTTGAAAGTGACGGACACTATTTTAGTTTGGCCAGTTACAAATGTCAACTACATGAATGTAGTCACTTTGTAAAGGTGCTAAACTGACTAGCTTTTTGGTAGAAGTTTTGTGTGATGGAGACCCCCCTCTAGTATCCACTGGAGCACATGTGTGGAAAAGGCTAATAAAAAGGGGGTTTGGGTGTCCCAGCACTAGTGCTCTCGAGTCCAGATGGGTAAACAGCTACTGGGTGACCTCTCCTTTACATTGAATAAATTGGCTTTACATTCTGGATGACATTTCTAGGGAGAACAAACTTCCTTTCCCCCAAAAAAACACCAAACATCGTATTATAAGTGGCCGCACGATCGAGGTTGCGTACGATCGAATGGACACACACACGACCATGACAGTGGCAGAAAGATCGAGGCTGAGTACGATCGAATGCACAGACGAACATGAAAGTGGCCATTTTGGAATGTACAACTTTGTAAAAATCAAACCACATGGAGCAGTATGCAAGCAAGAAATCAAACACAAAACACAACTACTTACTTTTTTGAAGAATTCTCTTGATCTTTCTGTACTGATCGGCCTCCCTCAGTTTCAGGTCTGACCAGCGTTTCCTCAGTTGCTCCTTGGATCGTTGTACCCCAAAATGATTGTACAGCCTTCTCACAACTTTAGACATGATCTTGGCCTTGCGGACATTGGGGTTGAGGTAAGGCCCATACTTCCCATCATAGTCGCTCCTCTTTAATATGTCCACCATCTCCAACATTTCTCCAAATGACATATTGGAGGCCTTGAATTTCTGGCTCCGGGATCGGGACGTTTCTGCCTCCGGACTTTCCTCGTCCTCCTCCTCGTTGGTGGGATATTTGTGGCACACCTGCTGTGTCCCCGCCATGTGCTCTCCCCACTGCGCCGTAAAGAGAAGGGGTGGGGAATAGACGAGAAAGATCGTCGGGGCGGGCGGAGTTTGACGCATGCGCACTGTATATAAAACGTCACACGCCTGTGTCGTAGCCACGATCTGGGAGACGAGGGGAGAGAAAGCTCACGCACGAGACGATCGCTACAAACGAAGGTACAATTTGACGTTGGTACATAACTAGCCTAGACTGATTAGAACTTGAGGCTTCTTTATGGAGAAGATTAGGAGAGTTTAGGCTGACATTATTTATATTGTTTTGTGTGGCGTTGTGTCTTGCAGAGGTGATGGATGCCTTCTACAACGTGAGCTTTCTCACACACTTCATTGATAAATACCGGCAATTCCCCCTCTTATGGCAGGCAAAACACAGGGATTATAGCAACAGACCAAAGAGGAACGCAGCCCTGCTGAAACTGGTGGCATTTGTAAAGCCTACCCTGCCCATGGCAACCGTCGCAAACTTAAAAGTGAAGATCAACAACATGAAGACTACCTATTTCCGGGAGCGCAATAAGGTCCTGAAGTCACAAGCATCTGGAGCTGCAGCAGCTGATGTCCATGTCCCCACGCTCTGGTACTATGACAGGCTCCACTTTCTCAAAGACCAGGCTACTGTCAGGAAGTCACTCTCGACTCTTCCTTGCACGCGTCCTTCCACGCACGCCACCCCTGATGAGGCTTCCGAGGACCAACCTGGGCCTTCCAGTCAGGAATATGTGCAGGTGCCCAGCTTGTTCCAGGTATAGTAGTTTTGGAACCAGTTTGTTGAATAATGAATGATGTTCAGTTAATTCAGGATCCCCAATTGCTTATTTCCTAACGTGATTGACATATCAACAGACAGTGGTGTGGGAGACATTTTTGGGAAGAATCTAAACTGCAGGGCTGAGAATTGTATGGTTTTGTATTTGAAAACATTTTGCAACAGTCACTAGATGAGAATTGTGTGTGTTTGATGAACAAATAACTGAAACTATGTCCCTTTTTCATACACAGGAAGACCTCAGCCAGGAGGTGGCTGTGGAAGGTGGCAGTCAGGAGGAGGCAGGGGGTAGTGGCAGCCAAGAGGGGGGTAGGCGTAGGAGCCTGACTGTCTCCCAAGTCTCTCCCCTCCGCCTTCCCTACAGAAGGGCGAAAAACATGGGGGAGGTGGGAGAGTCAGCGCTCCAGCTGATAAAAGATGCCTCAGCCTCCCTCTATGCCACACCCACCTACGAGGAGGCCTTTGCCTCCTTGGTTACAAGTAAATTTACGGGTATGGAGGCGGGGCAACGCAGCATGTGTGAGGAGGTCATCCTCAAAATACTAAATGAGGGGATGGCTGGGGAGATGACTCCCCTCACACATGTTTGCGAGAGTGACCTTGCTCCGCCTCCTCCTCCTCCTTCTGCCACCCCACCAGCACCAGCACCACGGCGTGGAAGGAAGCGTACAAGGAAGACAAGAGAGTGACAACCTGGACTCAGTCTGGTCTGAGAGAAGATGGAGCCTCTCGTAGTACCAGAGCCTGGGGACCTAGATGGCATCTGCTGCAGTTCCGGATGTTTTGGACTTCAGGACCAGATTGCGCTCCCTTATTATTTAGATAGGTAGTCTTCATGCCCCCAATTGTTTAAGTCTGTAAAATGATGGTTGCCATGGGTGTCCAAGGCTTTGCAAATTCCCCAAGTTTCACCATGGCTGCGTTCCTCTTTGGTCTGTTGCTGAGACCTAAATAAAGGTTTTTTTGATTTGAAATAATCATTGACTATTGTGTTTTACTTTTCTACAATGACAGTTTTTCTTTGAGTAGGCAGGTACATTTCACTAATCCTAGAATTAACAAGGGGCACCAACAACCAACAAACTCCTAGTAAATGTAAGCAAGAAATACAAATGTTAATAATGTGGTTTTGCTAAGTTGAGACATACAAACCCCCTCCAAAAAAAAAAAAATCTCCTTCAAATATGTATTCCCCCAAAAAAAAAAAATCTGGGTAAAAAAATAAGAAAGATTGTATTACGATCTGAGTAAAAATAAACATGTAGTGTATAAATGCTGCAAAGTAATAAAGAAGTAAGTTTGTGAGAAGTGCGGGTGAATAGGAGCAGCTAAAAGATGTCATTCTTGTTGCATTGTAAAGAAAAAGAGAATGCGCTGCATTAAAGACATTTTAACATTGCAGCGTGACGAATGTGCTGTGTCGATTAGGAAAGGTAGTTTTACCTGACCGAGCGCTTCCGTCACAGAATTTCTTCTGAGCATGCGTAGCACTTTGTCCGTCGGACAAGCGTACACACGCTCGGATTTGGTGTGATCGGACCGGGTTGACGGCAAATCATTCCAGCAGGAGATAAGACTTTGTCCGACGGACAAACCGACGAACACTGTCCGATGGTGCATACACACGGTCTGATTTTTCAACAACCTTGTCCGATCGGACCAAATTGATGAAAAAGTCCGACCGTGTGTATGGGGCTTAATTCTAACAAGGAGTTATTTAAACATGTCTGTAAACATGGGCAGGACACACAAGACAATGTTGCCCAATGCTGCCACCCACAGCAGAGAACAGCACATAATTAGCCCTCACTATCCTCTTTCTATTACTTCCAACATACACTGACAATATGGCCACTATGAGCCCTCCTTTTTGTAATGAGGGGGCGGCATATCCAATAACCATCCTCATTGGAACTTGCATATCTGCTGATCATAGTTCAAAAGTCATACAGTGCAATATGGTTTTAAACAGTATAGAAAAAACAAGTAGACACTATTCTAAGGGATTACTCCAATAGTACCCTATAGTATCGACTAGTGGGAGAAAAAGGGGGACTATTCTGGTACCCAATTATACCAACAAGATTTATAAAAAATATATAACATTTATTTAGACATATAGTACAAAAAACATACAAATATAAGCAGCAAAACATATTGTTAAGCAAATCTTATACAATTAATAAGGTTTTACATATTGATACAGAACCCCTAAGTAGATGGAGGCAAGTTGATGTGGGTTTTGACGTATTCCTCGACTAGTTTTGCGGCTTGTGCCGCTTCCTCAAGAGGCGTCACCCATAACATCTATAAAAAAAATATAGTTTTAATTCATCATAAACAAAAATACACATAAACAATTTTGTGATACAACAAATTTTGGAGTATTGGTGGAGAGATCTGTCTGACTCACCCACGTAAGAACCCTTTAGGAGGGCCAATTATTTATCCTCCCTAATAGACAGAATTTTGTACCCACTCAACATGCAAACTGTGGCACTAGAGGGGTCGTCTATTTAATGATCTGTGCCTGTAAAGCCTACTATGTAGGCAAAACCATTAGGGAATTGCCGCAAAGATTAGGTGACCACCTTTACTATTCTACGAATGGTAAACTTATAACGGTGGGCCGACACATTGGGATTCACCACAGATTTCAACCCAAGTCTGTTAAATTCTTTTTACTCAAAGTGATCCCTCAAGACCCTAGAGGCGGTGACTGGGATCATGAAATCCTTAGACGTGAGTCTGTATGGATAGAACGACTCAATGCTCTTATACCACCAGGCCTAAACAAAGCCCACTCCTATAAATATTTTCTGTAAAGCCCCATACACACGCGCGGATTATCCGAGGACCATGTCCGTCATACTTTGTCTGATGTTGGTTTTGCGTACACACGGTCGGACAAAGTTGTTGGAAAATCCGATCATTCTGAACGTGGTGACGTTTGTTGCCTACGACGGGACTACGTAGAGGCTAGTAGCCAATAGCTTTGGTCTTGTAATGTGATCTGAGCATGCGTAGCACTTTGTCCGGTCGGACAACCGTACACACGATCGGATTTGGTGTGATCGGACCGTGTTGTCGGAAAATCTATCCAGCAGGAGATAGGACTTTGTCCGTCGGACAATCCGACGTACACTGTCCGATGGTGCATACACACGGTCTGATTTTTCAACAACATTGTCCGATCGGACAGAATCCATGCAAAAATCCGACCGTGTGTATGGGGCTTAACTGTTTCAGATAGATTAGATCTACTGCTTCTATTGTTTTAATTTTAATTTCAAATTTCTGGGCCCTTCCTCCCCTGTCTTTTCTCTTTTATCCCTCTCTGTCTTCGGCTATTTTTGGTTATTAAAAACAATCTTTATATCTAATGTCAAGAGTCCCCTTCCCTTGGTAAATCACCATTGATTCTCTATATGATAAAGTCGCAGCCATTGTTTGTTTTTGGTCTATTGTTAAGTTTGTCATCTCTGTAATATATATACGTGTATGTACATATATGTATTTATACATATTTTTTGACATTGCACCACAATGTCTTAAAAATATTCATGGGACTATATGTCAGTTGTAGGACTGTCTCTGTACTAGTATGTATTTACTTTGACTGTATGTTAGATTCAGGGCTGGCTTAGCCATGGATTATTGTGATAATTACCATTGTCACTGTCCCTGGCCTGGCGTATGTCTTGATTTTGTAATCTCTATTATATACACCTTATATGTTTTACTTTATAGAGACCTGCTTGTATCTCCCCTAGGGCCCAGTGCTAGAGGCAGGAAGAGTTCATTCTCTCCCCCCAGGGGCGGACACGCGTTCCGTTAGGCGGGGTGGTTACGTTCTCTTTTGAGCGAGCGGGCCCTCGCCTTCCCTGTGATGACGTCAATGCTGTCATCTATCTGGGAATATGTGCGCGCGCAGCCTTTTGACTAGCGTGCGCACATTAAGTGGATCGGACTCGGAAGCCCTTCAGCCGGATGTTTACATCCGAGGGCACCAGCGTGTGCCCGAACGGGCACGAGCCTAGCGTGAGACTGCACGCCATTACTATATGCGTGCGCAGCACCAACAACGCTAATTATGACGGACGTCATTCGCCGCCCGCACAGACTTCTGGGTTGGGAGCCTTAAAAGGCGTGCACCTGCACACCAGTCTGGAGCGGCAATTCAACCAGGACTCATCGCTCTCTCTTCTCTTCAAAGGTAAATCCTGACACACATCTTTATGTCTAGTATCTCTACAGCCAATAGTTTTGTTT